>OX326950.1:19244037-20496537 GCA_946800315.1 Misopates orontium | reverse complement strand
AAACTATGCCGGTGCCTTCTCCGGCGAAGGCACTCTGACGCTCAAGTCAGACGGGTCGGAATATGATGTCTTGTTGAGCTAGGCAACAAGTCGAATGAGCTTATTAAAATAGGTCGAATGAATAGAAAGCAATAAGTCGAATGAGAGCACCCAAACAAGTCGAATGAACTGAATCAAACGAGTCGAATGAAATAGAACAAAACAACTCGAATGAAGGCAAAAACAGGTCGAACTCGAGCTATTAGTGAACAACTAGAATGAGCTTGATGAATAGGTCGAGGTCGACTTATATAACTCAAACTTAGAGCTTAGAATAATGTAAAACGTACCTTGGAATGAGGAGTGAGACCCCTTTATATAGGCATAAGAGTCCTTATTCAGCTAGAATTGCACTCTAAGTAGGACTATGAGTTGAATAAGTCAAACTAGAGCTATTTTGGAATAACTCGAATGACCTTGCAAAATAGCTCGAATAGCCTGCATGAGAATAGCTTGAATGGCCTTAAAACAGCTCGAATTCGACCTAGAACAACTCGATTTTGGCTTGTGCAATCCGAATTGGGCCCTGAATAACTCGAAATTGGGCCTGCATGGGCCTAATTTTGAGTTTTGCCTTAAATTGTAATTTTGCAATAAAAAATAATAGCGTTGTCGTGTCATAAATATTCTGAAATACGCTCGTGGTATTACTTCGAATATTATGACGTGGCGATACCGAAATGTGGTACATCATGGAGTCCCCCAGTATGTAAGGGTAATGAGTCTAAACATTGGTCATACAAACTAAAAATAGTGCAAGAAACCCCGGTAATCGTGCAACTAGTCCGGCAGTGAAGAAACGTAACCAAAATCTTCGAAATAATCTTGAAATTTTTTTTTTCGAAAATAAGTCGAATATACTGATAGCTCGAATATAAAATAACTCGAATCAGGGGCATTTGTGTAATTTTATCGCTAGCCGCTCCTATAACTATCCGTCGAAAATGAAGTCATTTCACTTTAAATTTTTTTGCAAATAACTCGAACTCCCGCAATAGCTCGAATACACTATACACCTTGAAATACCTCGAATACTCTTGAAAATAACTCGGATCCACTAGGTATAACTCGAAAACGCTTGAAAATAGCTCGGTTATTCTAGGTATAACTCGAAAAAACTATCTTTAGCTCGAAAAAATTTAGAATAACTCGGATAATATAAGTTTAACTCGAAATATCTGCAAAAATAGCTCGATAATGCTAAATAAATCGAATTTTCGTTAGGATAACTTGCTCACTCTTTAGGTGAATCCGACTTATGTGCTATAACTCGGGAGAACCTTAATTCGAGCTATAACACTTAGAATTTTTCACAAAACATTTCCAAAAACATTTTCGTGAACTCATTGTTTGTTGATCTTTGCAGATTTGTCACAACGGCTCGTTCCAACAAGCAACGTTCTCACTGTAATCCGCTTGCACGCTCCGATCGCCATCCACAATCCTCACGTCCCAATTCTGATCGTGAACGCGACTCTACCTGAAGGTCTAGCCCTCCTCGTTCCTCACGACCATCACGTCCTGCCAAAATCCGAGTCCCAGGTGCTCCCAGGATATTTGTTCCGGCGGGAGGTCCTACTAAAGGCGAGACCCTGAGTTCGAAAGAGTCCTTGACTTGAATCCTAGAACCGGTAAACACTAATTTCCTCCCTTCTAGTTCTTTATGGCTTCTGAATCAGATATCGAGGCTACTAGTCCTTTAGGTGTTCCTGATATTGTTGAGTCGTCGGGGTCTGGGTCTGGGTCTTCCTCGGGTAGTGGGGATTTGGATAGCGATACCTCTTCGTCCAATGCCAAAGCTTCTGATAGGCAGGTCAACATCCTTGACCATTCTGCTAGCGAAGAGTTTTTAACCAATATTTCCGAATCGACCCCTATAATCGAAGATGAGTCTATCACTCCAACCCCTATAGAGGTCGATAATACTATTGTTGACGAGACCTTTTAGGAATTAGCCGACGAAGGCATAAAACTTGACACTCCATCTCCTGCCAATAACCTTCTAAACTTTGCTGGCATTCGCCCTATGAACACACACGGTGAGTCGTTCTATAGGACTATGTATGATGTACCCGAACCTTACGCCATTATATTCCCTGGTCCTGACGATCGTCTTGACACTCCTCCCGGTTGCTTGACCATTTTTCATAATTTTCTCTCATGTGGGCTTAGGTTCCGTCTTCATGACGTAGTGCGTCAAATTTTGCTCCGTTTGCCTTCTTGTCCTTCCCATTTCATACCCAATACTTATTGTATCATCCATGCCTTCATCATTTTGATGAGGGTGTTCAAGCTTCATTGTACTGCCGATGCTTTCTTCCAAATGTTCCTTAGTAAGTTTAGGACGACCGGGGAGGACGCGGGTTTTTATTTTCTAACTGCTAGGAAAAATAGTAGTTTCTTAACCGGCCTCCAGTCTAGCTTTGGGAAAGAATGGAAGAATCAGTGGTTTTACATCTTGGAGTCCACGCCTGGAGAGTTCAACTTCAGGCGAGAATGGACTGACGAAGCTAGTGCCCCCCGGTGTCCTCCCGCGTCTTTATCCTTTGACGACATAAACATGTTGCGGAGTCATAAGTTCGACGCTTCGTCACTGACGAAGAATACCATTCTCCGTGCTGGGGGGTATTCCACCGTTCCATATAATGGCGCGATTGACTTTGGTATAACTTGTCTTTTATCCTTGCTTGTTTATCTTTTATTGCTACTTTAATGCTTTGAGTATGATGCTAACCCTTGTCTTTTGCTCCTTGCAGAAAGGATGGTTATTAGAAAAATCCAAGAGGAAGCTGGCGGTGATGCAGGAGATTAATGAGGATATCGCTTCCGGCAGTGCTAATGCTGGAGGTGACGCTCCTCCGGAGCCGACACCTACAACTGCTCCTTCCTCTGCTGAGGCTGCTCCTGCTGCTCCTCCTACTACTTCTGCAACTCCCTCTGCGCCGCCCCGCCTCCTAGTGCTCCGTCATCCGTTGGTGCTTCTCAAAGCTCGAGAAGTAGACGACGGACGGATCATCTCACCGGACTCCCACGCCTCCTGCAACTGCCAGTGGTCGGGAGCGTATTCCTGCTGTTGTGAATGCCGTGCGGGAGGGCAATCTAGCCGGTCCTGATCCTAATGCGCGGAAATGCCCTGCACCCTTTGAAGACCGCCGCCGCGAAAAGCGCCCAGCTCACGACCATTCGAACACGTATGAGCCCAACGATTTGGATATCAACGTGGAGGACGTGTCGCTTGCCCCGATGGATGTCGGCTACTACAAGCTGACTGATACGGCTGCTTTGCGACTTTGCAAGGGTTTTCTTCCTTCCTTCGACAGGAAGAGGTACTACAATAAGATCGGTCTCGAGGGCTTGTGTAGCCAAACCGCTCTTGCCTTGACGACTGTAAGTTGTCTTATATTTTTGTGTTTATCCTTCCTTATCCTTGCTTTAAGCTTCTTAATCTATGCTTTGATACTTTAAATTATTTGATTTTCAGGCGATGATGAATGTGCAAACTTTGGTGGAAAATTTTGACATTTCTAATGATGCGCGGAATGAGTACAACTCTCATCTGGAACATCACAAGTCGGTGGCGGCGCAGGCAAAGCTTTTGGAGGGGGCAGCGAAGAAAAGGGCCCGCGATATTCAAGCATCTATGGATAGCGTGGTGGAGGAGCTGTGACGCTAGTGATGCCAAGTTGAAGGCATTGTCCAAGGACTTCGATAAACTCCAGTGGTCGAAGGATGATTTGCTGATGAAGGACATCAGGACCAAGGGTGGGTTGACTGCCATGACCGCTCGTTCGAAGGTTGTTGAAGATGAGCGCGATGCGGCTCGAGCGCTGGCGGCAGCTTCCGAGCAGATCGACTATGAGCGTGCAAAGGCTGAGGTTTGCTTTTTTACACATTTTCTTGTTCTAGCTTTTGTTTTAGCTTGTCTTGCTAACACATCACTTTATTTGCCTTATTGTAGGACTTGTCGTCTGATGACAAGGTTCCTGTTGTGGTTGAGTTCCTGCGTTCTTCCACTAGGAGCAGCATTACTACTGTACGCAGAGGCTTCGACTTGGCTAAGGGGTACCGCTATGCCTTAGAAGATGTGGAGCGCAAAGGTGGCTTTGCACCTGGCCGCGACAAGGATGAGTTCGACATTCTTCATCGCCTAAATGAGATGTTCTTGATTCGGACGACGATGATGTCTCTAAGAATGAAGGTGAGAATCGTCCGGATGCTTTCCTCAAAATTAAGCAAATGAGGGATGTTATCATCTGAGAGCGCAGACGACGGCAAGGGCTAGGGAGCAGGCTTCCTCTTCTCGTACTGCAGCCGTTGCTTCTACCTCGAAGGTGCCTTCGTCTGAAGTCCTTGAGGAAGGGAGTTGCCAACGGCCTTGTCGCTTGCTGAAGTTCCTGAGGGCGTGCCTCTCTCATCTCTCGGCCTTACGACCGTTTCTGCTCCAGCACCTGCTCCTGGCTATCTATCAGTTGTTCCCCCTGATCCTGTCGCTAATGATGCGCCCGAAGCTGTTCCCGCTCCTACTCCTGCTCCTACTCCCGTGCAGCCCGAGGATGACACATCTCTATTGAGTGATTTGATGGAGGAGATTGCCCGGCAGAGCAGATGTGCCTTGAAGGCGGTGGTCTGCGTCTGAAGAAGTGGAGGAGCACTTTTTTAAGCCAGCCTGCGTGCTGTGATTTTGGGCCTGCGTGCCGCTATCTTTAAATCGCACATTTGCACATTTAGCTATTTGTTTTGTTTGACATTTTACTCAGTATCTTTTGTTGACATTGCACCATTACTGCGCTTATCCCATTTACTTTAGTACATATTTGATCTTTGGCATTGCCTTGTATTTCTTTGTCTATTGTGATTCTATTTTGCCTACTGGTATGCTTTAAGTACTTTGTGCTTTCATGTCGACTTTCCATGCTAATTGTTTTATCCTTACTCCTTTTTGTTGACATACTTGTGTTTTTGTGTTGTGAGTGCGAGGCCTTGTGCTTGACTTTTTGAGAGCGTGATGCTCGTTTAATAAACGCGAGGCTTGTGCTCAACTTTTTTGAGAGCGTAATGCTCGTTTAACAAACGCGAGGCTTGTGCTCGACTTTTTGAGAGAGTAATGCTAGTTTAACGAACGTGAGGCTTGTGTTCGGCTTTTTGGGAGCGTAATGCTTATTTAACGAACGCGAGGCTTGTGCTCGACTTTTTTGGGAGCGTAATGCTCATTTAACGAACACGAGGCTTGTGCTCGACTTTTTTGGGAGCGTAATGCTCATTTAACGAAAGCGAGGCTTGGGCTCGACTTTTTGCACTTGTTTCAATTATGCTTGTACAGATGAACATGTAAGTAGGATGTAGGCAAACAATCAAACTTGAATAAAATAGGAAATTTTATAAGTTTTGGAACTGAGCTCGAGTAACTTCCGAGTAGCCTACGTATCCTGCCGTGTATAGGTGGCTAGGAATCAAGTCCCCGTAGTTCGCTGCTAAATATTACAATTGGAGTTCACGCGCTGAGACTCGTAATTCGTAAAAGAATAAGCGAGTACAACATTGAAACTACGGTCCTATCGTGCCACAAGGTTGTTAGAATGCTAGTGTCCTAATCGTAAAACCTTCTCAAGTTCTTGACGTTCGAGGGGCGTGACAAAGTCCTTCCTCCCAACTCTTGTAAGTAATAGTATCCTTTTGCGCTTGCTTTTTCTACTCTGTATGGTCCTTCCCAGTTTGGCTTCAACTTCCCCACATGCTTGGTAGCTTCAACTTTCCTCAGGACCAAGTCCCCCACTTGAAAGTTCCTGAATCGAACCTTGTTATCATATGCTTTAGCCATCATGGATTTGTAAGCTTGAGTGCGTTGGTAAGCTTCTTCTCTTGTTGCTCCTATTAGTTCAAGGTCCATTTGTCTTGCTCTTATTGATTGTTCCTCATTATATGTGACAATGCGATAGGTTGGCATCCCAATTTCTGCGGGCATCACTGCTTCCGAGCCATATGTTAGCAAATATGGAGTCTCTCCGGTTGAAGTTCGAGGTGTTGTGCGATATGCCCAAAGTATTCCCGGCAGCTCCTCTGCCCAATTTCCTCCTTCTCCTTCTAACCTTTTCTCCAAGCTCTTCACAACTGTATTATTTGTAGCTTCAACTTGCCCATTTGCTTCAGGATGCGTAACCGATGTGAACCGTTGTTCAATTTTCATGTCCTTGCACCAGTCTTGAATCTTAAATCCTTGGAACTGCCTTCCATTGTCGGAAATTGAGACCCTTGAGATTGCAAATCTGCATACGATATTCTTCCATATAAATTGCTTCACATTAGCCTCCGTTATCGTCACAAGTGCTTCAGCCTCAACCCACTTGGTGTCATATTCTACCGCCACCAATAGCCATTTTCTACCTCCAGAAGCTACTGGCATTGGTCCGACAATATCTATTCCCCATTGATTGAATGACATCCATAGCTCACTGTTGTCATTGGTTGTGCAGGTGTATGAATAATCTTTGCATGCAGCTGGCGACTTCTGCACTTCCTAGTGTAATCCATATAATCTCTCATAATAGTTGGCCAAAAGTATCCTTGACGAAGTATTTTCTGTACCAAGGATCGTCCTCCAGAATGATTGCCACAGCTTCCCTCATGAATTTCTCTTAAGACTTGTTTGCTTGTGATGGCGACACACATCTTAAGAGTGGTCCTTCGAACGATCTTTTGTAATGTTCTCCATTAAACATTGTGAATCTTGTCGATTTATACTTGAGTCTTCTAACTGCTTGTGGATCAATCGGAAAATTTCCGTTTTGTAGGTAGTCTATAATCTCGTCCTTCCAGCATGCCTCAACCTCCACTGGCAGAGCGTAGTCTAATGCTTGTGTTGGTTTCGATTCAACCCCTTTGCCAATCGAAGGTTGCTCTGCAGCCAATAGAGTAACACGTCTTTCCACAAAGACTTCTGCGGTACTTGCAAATCGCGACAATGAGTCGGGCCGTTCATTTTCCGCTCGTGGGATTTGTTATGTAGTAAATGTCTCGAAGTTTGATGTCATCTCATTTAGCTTGTCCAGATACTTTACTATTGTAGCCTTCTTAGCTTCGTATCGCCCTTCAAGTTGATTAGCAATCAACTGTGAGTCCGTGAATGCTATAAGTTTCGTTATCCCCAACGATCTCACCATTTGAATGCCAGCTAGCATAGCCTCATACTCCGCTTGATTATTTGTAACTTGGAAATATAATCTTATTGCATAGTCAAATTCTCTTCCATTTTCCGATCTCAAGTAAACTCCAACGCCACCAGCATCAATGGTGGAAGATCCGTCAACGTGCAAAGTCCATGTTTCCTTTGCAATTCTAGATGTATCCTTTTTAGTGTCCTCCGTCACCATAGTCACATCAAGCGCTTGCTCCGCCTCTGATATAGTTTCCGCAACAAAGTCCGCCAACCTTTATGCTTTAATCGAGTCTTTGGTAGATACTCCAAACCATACTCTCCTAGCTTGATTGCCCACTTCACTAGCCTGCCTGATTTTACCGGTTTTTCCATAACTTGCTTCAATGGTTGATTAGTTAACACAGTGACCAGATGCGATTGAAAATATGGCCTTAACTTCCGCGCAGTTATCACAATTGCATATACTAGCTTTTCAATTTCTAGGTAATTCAGTTCTGCTCCATTCAACACTTTGCTCACGTAATAGATTGGCAGATGTTTCTTATCTTCTTTCCATACTAGTACCGTGCTCAACGAGTTCTTCATTATGGCCAAGTAGAGATATAACATCTCGTTATCCTTGGGCTTAGATAATAATGGTGGCGTCGTGAGATAAACCTTCAACTGGCAAAAAGCTTCCTCACAATCTCAGTCCAGACAAATTTAGGTGTCTCCCGTAGATTTTTGAAGAAAGGTAAGCTTTTCTCTGCAGAATGTGAAATGACACGGCTAAGTGTCGTAATTCTCCCCACCAAGCGTTGCACCTCGCAAACGGACCTAGGAGATGGTAAATCCATTATAGCCTTAATCTTGTCTGGGTTAGCTTCAATACCTCGCTCGTTTACCATGAAGCCCATAAATTTTCCAGCGTTGACTCTGAACGTACACTTCTTTGGATTTAACTTCATTCCATATTATTACATGATACCAAACGCCTCCTCAAGATGTTTGACATGATCCTCCGCCTTTAGACTTTTGATAAGCATGTCATCGATATACACTTCCATAGTTTTATCGATTTGATGGTAGAACATCTTTGCCACCAACCTCTGGAATGTTGCTACCGCATTCTTCAATCCAAATGGCATCACTCTGTAACAGAATATACCTCTGTCTGTGATAAAAGCCGTTTTGTGTTGATCTTTCACCACCACTAAGATTTGATGGAACCCACTCTGTGCATCACAAAAACTTAGTAATGCGCATCCAGCCGTAGAGTCAACCACGAGATCAATCCTACGCAAAGGAAAAGGATCCCGTGGACAGTGTTTGTTCAAATCAGTGTAGTCCACACACATACGCCATACAGTTGGTTTCTTTGGTACAAGTACGACGTTGCTGAGCCATTCAGAGTATCGTACTTCAAATATGTGACCCGCAGCTAACTTTGTTTGTACCTTTAATTCTGCAGCCTTGTTCTTTTCATCACTGAAGTGCATTTTCTTCTGTCGAACAGGCTTTGCATTTGGATTGACATTCAGGTGATGTACCGCAACTCGAGGGTCTATTCCCTTCAAATCCGAGTCTGTCCATGCAAATACATCAAAATTCCTCCGCAAGCATTCTATCAACGCCTTCTCAATCTCCAATGACAACTGCTACCGACCTTAATGACCTTGTCAGGTTCATTATTCACCAGAATAACTACCTTGAATTCTCCAGAGGGTTTCATACGTCCAATCTCCATTTGTTTCTTGTAACGCAAAGTAGTCCTATCTTCCTTTTCCTCCTTAGTCTGTTCTGGTGCAATTTTCTTTATCGGGGAATCAGAATTTTCTGGCACCATCAGATGATCCTCTTGTGTTGCAAGCACCATCTCCGTATCTATATGATCAACTATTTTTGGCGTTTCCACAGCTTGAATTTCAATCATTGCTACGTCAAGATCAGTTTTTGCCTTCATTGGTTTCGTTGATGTAACATAACAACTCCACAAGTCGCGATAGATTGTAGTGAGCTCGGCAATTCCTCCAGGTATTGGAAATTTGATCTTTTGATGCACCGTTGAAATGATTATAGCAAATGCAGTTATTCCAAGTCTCCCAACCAACACATTGTATGCGAAAGGGATGTCGACAATGAGATATTCCACATTCAAAGTTCTCCTCTTTGGATTTACTTGAAATGATGTTGGTAACATAATCCTCCCAATAGGCTTAACTTCACCTCCACCGAATCCCAATAAAGTTGAATTCACTTCCGTGATCTCGTATTGTCCTAACTTCATCTGTTGTAAAGCATCCATAAAGATAATGTTGGATGAGCAACCATTATCTATCATAATCCTTTTTATCGCATGATTCGCAATCATTGCGGAAACCACCATTGGGCAATTCAAATACAGCGCCTCCTTAGCTTGTGAAGACAAGCTATCAAAGTCACTATCATCGAACGTTATCCTCGTGTCCAACTTGTCTACTGCAAAGACAAGATCAATCTCCGGACGTTTCAAACGTTCATACTGTATATCACGCGAGATCCATTTTCTACTTTTAACTGAGTCAGCTCCAGTTGGTCCTCCAGCTATCACATTGATTCCATTTTCAGCAGCATCATTACCATTTCCCCTTTTGCGTCTAGGTTCATCTTTCTTCTCTTTCGGAGACCGACTTCGTTTTCGCCCACCTGATGACCTTTCCTCACGTGGTTCCTTATTCTCAAGAACGTACTCGACAAGTTTCCCATCTTGAATAAGTCGTTCAATCTCAATCCTCAAGGATCTGCAGTCATTAGTATGATGTCCATTTTGCTTGTGAAACTTACAATATCTCTTGGATTGCCTTGTCTCCTCCGTTTCTTTGATGGGTTTTGGGGATCTGAATATCCCGCTATCTTTAGTAATTGCATAAATTTTGCCGATTTGCTTTTTCAACAGAGTCCAATTGTCGAATTTCTTGAAGGGTTGTCGATTGCGATCACGATCCTTTCCTTTAGGATCCCTCCTCCAGTCTCTATTCTCCTTTCCTCTAGGGAGTTCTGGTAAATCCATCAGTCCCTGATTCATAGTGGCCTCCTCAATGTCAATTACTCTCCGGACTAGATCCATGATTTGCTCGATGGATTTTGGGGCTTCCCAAGTGATCACTTCTATTAGCTTCTTGCTCTGGCAGCGATTTTTCAACACAGAGATAACCAAGTCAATAGTAGGTGACTGCACTCTCCTATTTCCAGATTGAGACGTTCTATGTACTTTCCCAATGGTTCATCAGACTTTCTATGGATGTTGAATAAGGTACTTGGAGATTTCTTCTTCAATTGATAAGTAGCAAACTTCTTGACGAATATGCTTTTGAACTGTTCAGCTGTTTCAATTGAATGTGTGCACAAGTTCTTGAACCATTCCTTGGCGGTCCCCCTCAAACTTAGAGATATCAGCTTCGCCCTTAAGTCCTCACTGTAACCCAAGATCTGCAATTTTCCATCCAAGTCATCAAAGTGTGTTGCAGGATCAGTCGTTCCATCATACTTTTTCATGTCAGGAAGTCTGGCTCACTCCCTCTTTCAGTGTCAACCTGCTGATCGCCTCATAGAATGGAGTTGACCTCTCCACTAATGGAATTACTCTTTCAGCGATAACAGGTTCTGGCATTGGAATTACTCTTTCAGGCTGATCCCGGTTTCCCCCCATAGTATGGCTCACGGCGGGACGATCTTCTGGATCTATCTGCCTAGAGTTAACTTCTCCGCCCCTATCATTTGCTCGGCTTGGAGCTCTGTACCATGTAGCCCTCACTGAATGAGGATTCCTACGTTCCGGGGAAGGCGATGGATCTCTCCGAGTTGGCCTAGTCATCCTTGATTGATTATGTTGTCTTGAATCAGCACGACGTTGTGTCTGATGAGATCTAGCTTGTTGCGCTGATGTTTGCTGTGCAGTTGGTGCTGGGGCGTTCTGTTGCAAGGCAGTATTAGCCAACTGTTGCACAATCATTGGTACCATGGTTTGTTGAAAAGCTGTCATGATCTGATTCAGTTGAGCAGGATTCAGCAATTGTTGTTCCGGGGGACGCACTGCAGGTTGATCCGTTGCAATGCGTGATTGGTCCAGAGGGGCATTGGGAGCTGCCACTGATGTGTGTTCGGATGCATCAGTAACCCGGTTCTCATCGTCCATCTGTGATCTTGTTCTTTCGGCCATTCCGTTCTTCTCTGCGGCTCTGCAATGAGTCATTGAATCAATGATGGTGTTTGCTCCTAAGTGCGTTTAGTGGTTCCCACAGACGGCGCCACTGATGCAGGGTATTTTCGTCTGGATACGTGTCCACTATCCAACACTCCACGTCAGACTGCTTCAGTTCCTTCTGGATGCTTATGCAGCTTTCGCGTTCGGAACCTGCACTCAACACTACACATAAACTATGCCGGTGCCTTCTCCACCGAAGGCACTCCGACGCTCAAGTCAGACGAGTCGGAATATGAGATCTTGTTGAGCTAGGCAACAAGTCGAATGAGCTAATCAAAATAGGTCGAATGAACAAAAAGCAATAAGTCGAATGAGAGCAGCCAAACAAGTCGAATGAACTGAATCAAACAAGTCGAATGAAACAGAACAAAACAACTCGAATGAAGGCAAAAATAGGTCGAACTCGAGCTATTAGTGAACAACTCGAATAAGCTTGATGTATAGGTCGAGGTCGACTTATATAACCCGAACTTAGAGCTTAGAATAATGTAAAACGTACCTTGGAATGAGGAGTGGGACCCCTTTATATAGGCATAAGAGTCCTTATTTAGCTAGAATTGCACTCCAAGTAGGACTATGAGTTGAATAAGTCAAACTAGAGCTATTTTGGAATAACTCGAATGACCTTGCAAAATAGCTCGAATAGCCTGCATGAGAATAGCTCAAATGGCCTTAAAACAGCTCGAATTGGGCCTAGAACAACTCGATTTGGGCTTGTGCAATCCGAATTGGGCCCTGAATAACTCGAAATTGGGCCGGCATGGGCCTAATTTTGAGTTTTGCCTTCAATTGTAATTTTGCATTAAAAAATAATGGTGTTGTCATGTCATAAATATTCCGAAATACGCTTGTGTATTATATCGAATATTATGACGTGGCGATACCGAAATATGGTACATCATATATATATATATATATATGTATATATATATATATATGTATATATATATATATGTATATATATATATATATATGTCTTTTGAATTTTGTTTAAATATATTTATCATTTTTTAAATGTAATATTTAGAAATCCAAACATTCTTATTAATTTTATAAAATTTTATGTTAAAATATAATTCTATGTTAGCATTTTTTTAAGTTGTATATATATATATATATCTAGCGCTTATAGTTATAGAATATAGGATAGTCCCACATGCTGCACATTTGAAATTTACATGTTGAGTAAATAGTTTGGAAAAATTTTGTTGTGCAATATATATATATATATATATATATATATATATATATATATATATATATATATATATCTATCTAGCGCTTATAGTTATAGAATATAGGATAGTCCCACATGCTGCACATTTGAAATTTACATGTTGAGTAAATAGTTTGGAAAAATTTTGTTGTGCACGTATCGGACATCTGACACACGGATATGCGCTACAACTTTGATAAATACCGAATAGGTCACTAGCTTGTATTCATAAACTAAAATAGACATAAAAATAAACGGTATATAGCTCCACTATATTGACGATGATGGAGTAAACTTCATGAATTTTTAACATAACAAATAAAAAAATGGAGATATTAAAAGTTATAAAGTAATTTAAAAAATAACCAACCAATATGTAAAATAAAATAAGAGTTTTGAATGAATCCTAATCTATATTTTCTGCCAATAAAGCTGGTTGACTTGTCATTGAAGATCCACTTCTCCATCTTGATTTCTTAATCTTCGAGCTTTTGAGATATATCCAACAAATTCTACTTTCTTCCATTTCTCTTTATTTCTCCCTAATTTACTTATTATTTGGTTTCTTTGAAAGAAAATCTCAATTCCTTTTTCTATATAATCATTTAAAAATAGTAATAGCTTGTAGAAGAGATATAAATTTGTCCACGTGATATTTATCATAATCTTCTTTTTATTTGATTCCAATGAAAGAAAGATAATTGTATGAAATTGAAAATATGCGTATGATTTTGTATTTATATCCTAAAAAGTTTGATGCATCATGAATTAACCTTTTTAATATCGGTACTTGAATATAAATATTGATCTAAAAATGTATAGTCGTATTCCCAACATACTGTACTCATTTGTAAGCTGTTGACATGAATATGAACTATTAAGCTGTTGACATGAATAAAGCGAAAATATGGATTATTCAACAAGCTGCACAGTTCTCGTGGAGAAGAATTAAGCTGCGGGCCTTTATCTAGATCTTTTAATAACTTTAAACATGTGAAACGTAATTGTGAACGTGTTCCTGGTAATTTGTTCTTATCATACTGCCTTTTTATTTCGTTAGCATGATGTATTGAGAGTTTAGTCAAGTCATTTGTTGAAAGTCAAAGATCCATTGTGCAAAAGGTCTTTTCTAGAGGTGGCAAATGAATCAATCGGGCCGATTCAGGTTTAGATCCATGTGGATCCAATCCATTAGAATTGGGATCCAACCGGATCCATAGGGTTGGATCCCAAATTAATTCAACTTGGATCAGATCCAGGTCTAAATCCATGTGGATCCGCGGATCTAGGTAGTACTATTTTTAGATCCAACCATGGATCTGAACGGATCCATTTGCGGATCCATTGTTGGATCCAAGTTGATGCATCTTGGTAGATCCATCTAATCCACCAAATCAACCCTATTTTCCCATCCACCCACCTATCTCACCACATTAAACTTAATAAAATATATCATTAATTCTTAATTCTTACTTAACAAGATACCGGACACTTAATACTTCGGGGAGCACATGGTTATTTAGAAAGAAAAAAAAATATTAATTTTAAGTTAACACTCAACTATATTAAGATATAAATGTGCAAGCTAGTGTTTCACAATAAGTTAACTTTTCCTTTTAGTTTTAAAATATGTAATGCTCTTTTGAGATGTATTAACTAAAAATATATAAGTATACAAATTAAATATTTTATATATATATATATATATATATATATATATATATATATATATATATATATTTGAGAAAAATATACAAATAATGAATACTTCTATAAAAAAATGGTATTTTTTCTGTACTGGTTTTAGTGAAGCTGAGTTTTGGGATTTGGAAGACTTTCTCGAGCTTTTGATTGAGGATTAGAAATATTATCTAAATTCTTTTTATAAATGATTGCAAATACTTTTGCCTATTTAAAAATTGAGGTTAAAGATTACAGAATTATAAGACTTAATAATGAGAATACAAATGCCAATCAAACATAGACTGTACATATCTTTAACTTTAATCGATAGTTACCGAATTAAAGCACGAGATCTTCTTCTTATAATGAATAGTTATACGTTGTCAATAATATTGCATAATTAAAAATTAGATACATAGCAAAAAATAAATGTCATTTTAAAACGTACAAATGCATAAAGACGATGAGATAGTGGCGCAAATACACGGTTAAATGTCAAAAATTGCTTAAAGTTGAGTTAGATCTAGACATGGACTTGGATGGATCCACAAGGATCACAATGTGGATCCGTCCAAATCCATGACCGGATTCAGGCGGATCCACTCATGGATCCACCTAGATCCACCCGGATTCACGTTAAGATCTGCGTGATCCGCATTGGATCCAGGTCCACCTTGGATCCGTCGGATGAATTTGGTTTTGGATCCATGGTGGATCCTAGGTGGATCGGATTTGATGGATCCACAACAGATCCAGTTGGATCCACGGATGCGGATCCATTTTGCCACAACCAACATAGATGGCACATGTAGCAAACTAGAATTAGTATGTGAAATTAATTATCATGTTTGATGAGTATATTTTATACTCATATTTTGGACACTTTTAAGTTGATATTATTTTCAAATCTCGAGTATTTTGACTCATTACTACCGTTTTCATTATTTTTGTGTTTTAGAAATATTTTGACGAATATGAGTGATTTTGAGGCTGAAAGCAGAACTGAAGTAGAGGCTTTGGAGGAGGGTTTGAAACCACAATAAAAAGGGCTGAAAATTAGTTGAATGCAAGAAACCTAAGTGAAATCGGAGTTTCGGAGCTAAAGACATGAGAAAATATGTTATAAATTGAAGTATGCGGCGGAGTATGCGACTACATACTTTTGCATAGCAGAGGAGAGAGCCAAGGAGAAAGAATGTGATTGCATGGTTGGTCGCAAAACACCTGTGGAATTATGTTTTAAGAAGTTTTTTCTTGTCATTTCACATGCAATCCATTCCACTAACTTAAAAACCTTAATTTCAACCACATAAATGGAGACACAAGCATGGAGGTTTAAAAAGAAGTGATAATAGAGTAGGAAAAAGTTCCTAAAATTTTGCGAGGATTTCATAACACAAGTTCATCATTAGTTTTAGATTCTTTTAGTTAAGTAATTGTTTTGTGATATAATCTGAGGGGTTCTTAAGAACGGAGTTGATGACGCATTCACAAGAGAATTGGGAGAAGAGGAAGGAGACCCACTCGGGTTTTATATTTCTTTTATTCTCTAGGTTTATCATGTTGACGTTTACATATGAAACGTTTTATGATCATCTTAGAGTTATGCGTAGCTAATTTATAAACCATGGAGTTAGGGAGTAGTTGGATTTAAGTTATTATGAATCTTATGTTTTGACTTGATGTTCTGACTATTGAAGTATTTTTGATTATTTTATTCAGGCATAATGCGTTACTACGTCTGGCCAACATATTAATTTCTAAATTTT
This sequence comes from Misopates orontium, assembly GCA_946800315.1. NCBI lineage: Eukaryota > Viridiplantae > Streptophyta > Magnoliopsida > Lamiales > Plantaginaceae > Misopates > Misopates orontium. The sequence continues at coordinate 20,480,455 of OX326950.1, read as the reverse complement.
CAAATGATGATTTAACTAAAGAGTTATATGCAATAGTGTTGGAATATTGACAACCCCATGCATGTGCAAGGATTAGTGACCAACTACTAAGTACTAGTTTAGGAAAACTGGTATGAACCTGTTGAGTTGCATAAGATGAGTGATTGAAAGAATCCAATGAGACTAACAATCCAGGTTAGTTTTAGTATTGTAGTTTTTAATTTGATTAATAAACCAACTCTTTTCAAATCATTCCCCCCCCCCCCCCCCCACCCCACCCCTCAATTTAATGTGTTATTCTTTAACCGTTTATATAAATAGGAATTATAATTAATAAATAATATTTCTCATATTATTTGTGTTGTTTCTCTATGGGATCAATATTTTAAGGTCGTAAATTACTTTCCTTTATTACTTTTGACTTGTACACTTGCTTGAGTTTTGAGCGATCAAATTTTTGGCGTCGTTGTCGGTAAACGTTATAATTTAAGTTTAGAATATTGTTTTTATTTTGAGATTTTTATTTATTTATTAATTTAAAGTTTAACTATTTTTCTTTCTAGTGTGTATCGGATTGAGAATAATGGAGAGTCAAGAAAGGCAACTTTGGCACCGCCATAAAGATGTGATAGTAGATCTGGCGGATTTAAGTACTTGTATCAAATAAACTGAGAGTCCCGAACCCCTTGTGCGTGTACCTTAAAATCTAATGACACACCAGTATATGCCAGTGGAAAGGATGAGAATCCGCATAAACATTTGAAATAATTTTGAATTATGGAGAACATCAACACGCATAATGGTAGAATTTGAGGCTATGTTGTTGAGGCTATTTCCTTCATCTCTACACGAACAAGCCAAATTCTAATTCAAGCCATTTAAAAAGGTAGCATATGTTCATAGAGCCAGATGGTCAGTATATACATTGATGAATATTTTCCAAGAAGTGAGATAGCAAGATTACAATTGGAAATTATTAATTTTCACCAGTTAGGCAAGGTGTACGTACTTGACCCATGGAAAAGATTCACGGAGATGATAGATACTTTTCCTTAACATGAGATTGTTCATTATGTGCAGCTTCACATATTACATTTGGCTTTGAGCAGGGAAGACAAAAGCTATCTGGAGACATCAGCTTGTGGAAGCTTTATGGATTTATCATATGAGAGCTTATGCAAAGTAGTGCAAGCGATGGACAGAAAATGAGAATAGGAAAAGAAGTTTAGTGAGCTTACTGAAGAGCTAAGAAATCTACAGGATGTCATGATGAAACAACAAACAGATATGATGAACAAAGTCTTGCAACAGATGGATAGTTTGGATGCATATATTGGACAGGTATGGACAAGAAATGAGCTGGCAGCCATTAGAACTGAGATGAAAGGAGATACAGATGCAGAGTTTACTCAAATATGTACCTAAACAAATGTTCTAGATGACCCCTTCATATTCGATTTTAAGAATTAGCTTACATTTTGAGATGAGCTTGATTTACTTGGTCGAACTGAAATAAAGATGGCATTATGTGCTAAATTTAAGAACTTATCGTCTTCAATAATCTACCTTTTTCATCTTAGAATTCTTGTGTGTGACAATCCCATGCAAGATCGATGCTTTCCAAAGGCGCTTTCACCAACAAATTTGATATACGACTCCATGTGGACTTTCCACTTGGAATAGTTGAGAAAATCTGACAAAGGCAGTTGACCATTCTTAGTTCACTTGGATCTTCTTCTAGGATTGTCTTGCAAATTATGAGTTTGTCTTCTACATTGTCATCAACCAAAGCACCTTCAAACACGCCGTCCACTTCTTCCATGAAGAATGAATGGTTGATGACCGGCTTTAGTAGCGGAGCCACGTTCAAGGCTCACCCGGGCTGAGTTTTCATGAATGTAATTAATACTCTTAGGATTAATTGCTCTATAAATGATCTTTGTGAAACGGCCTTTAATATTTTATAGGCTAAATCAAGACTTTCCCAACTTTGATATTGAATTTTCACAATCCTTACTGAAGTAGAACTTTTTGGAATTAAACAACTTGATTAAATTTAGCCCATCTTTGTTACCTTTAAGCAAGAAACCACGTCAAAAGAAATTAGCTATTTTGATCAAATAAAGTTCATTTACATGATAAAAAGGTTGGATATATCATCATATGGCTATTTTGGTAGAAAATCTTGGTAGATTTAAAAGCTCATATTTTATTTTTTTAAGATGTTTAGTATTCTTTTTATTATGGTTGATACGTATTTTCTTCCAAGTACCTAACAAATAGTGAATATTGGATGGAGTACGATATTGGTTGTGGTGATTGCTATTTCCACCTCCTTCACTTTAGTCCAGGGTGAAAAAAAATTCTGGCTCCGCCCCTGACCGACTTCCTCACAACAAAATAAGAATTACCTTAAAAATATGCTCTGAGTTGTGCAAAGACATGTCGAATGAAGATGAAAACTTTGAATTTACAGATTACATCAGGCTTCATTAAGGTTGTACAAAAAAATATTGTCATATCTTCCATCACAGTATAGTCGTAAAAATATTGGAACCTTCCTTATTCTTATGGGTCTTCAGAAGTTTGACTTGATCTCGTTACTTAATATTGTATGATCTTCGTAGTTGATAGGTAATTTATGAGAGAGCTGATATATCCATAGCAAAATCTCTAATTCCAGAGTAATTTATGTATTGTTTACTATTTTACCCTTTCTAAAACAACAGATTAATTTATCTTCCTTTTCTAATTCCTTAATATCCCCTGCACATAAATAGAGATCCACTCATTATATTAACTAATGATGATTGAGATTTATTTCCTTACATGCGGAATAAAATATAAATAATAAACTCTCTTAAGGTTTAGAATTTTATATTTAATTTAATATTCTTCTCGAATAAATTTTCTTTGTAACCAAATTTATCAATATGCTTTTTCTGCAGCTAATTTTAAGACCAAAACTTTATGAAAACAACTGTAAGTGTGAATATCATTGATAATGATGATACTTATTTAATTCCATATACATGTGTCTGCCAAAATCTGGAAGAAGAAATAATTTTTGTTTTAACGAAGTTTAATAAGTGTCCGCATGAGCGAAATCTTGTAAATAGTCTTGTGCATAGTAATTAACTAGTACAAAATTGTCTATTTTAGCATTATCTACATAATGATATTTTTATTTTTGAGTTTCATAAAAATCTAGATGAGGAAAACTACCGTGCAAATAAAATGAAAAGCCATTTATGTACTCTGCTAATGGTTGGTGTTTGGAAGAGATGAATACTATTTACTATAAGAAACTATTGTCTATATTCACAACCTTTACTGCAATTACAGAATCCAGTAATCAATACTATTCTAAAAAAATAAGTTTCATAGCATGTTTCTTCCACAGGCTAGAAAACTCCAAACCTACATTTTTCAGTTATAATAAAGAGAATAACAAAAACTCCTAAGGTACAGAGTAATTAAAGAATCACTACCTTATGTTTGAAAAATCGCACAAAATACCCTAATCTATAATATTTTAAATTTTAATTTTCCTTGATTTTTGATCAAGTCATTTTATTTGACGGAAGAAGGTGTATTAATAATTTCAACTTAACTAAAAGATTGTCTAAAATTTATCACTTATCAATTATTATGTAAAAACAATTAAATTGGTAGTCTTTGATTAAACAAAAAAAAAACTTCATCAACTAACTTAATTTATTGAATTAATATAAACGTGCGGAATCTATTATTATTTGTCAGTGTTAATAAATTACTTAACAAAATCAAAGACGTGCGAAGCACGTGCACTGAACTAGTTTATCTTAATAGTGTATCAACTTCTTTCCTCCGCTTTCTGATAGAACCTCTTTTTTCTTAAAAAAAAAAAAAAAAAAAAAAAAAAAAAAAAAAAAAAAAAAAAAAAACAAATGATGAACATGAAAGAACCATCAAGGCTGAGAAAAATATAAATTTGAATCTATAAAAGGAAATTAAAAAGAATAAAAAATTGAATTGGGAAATTATATTATAAAAAATTATAGAAATGTTTAGAATAGGAAAGACAATCTTTCCACAATGTAAATAGGAAGTGGTAGGGTTTTGTCAAGGTTTTAAAGATTCCATGATTTTTGTCGTGCATTAAAAATTTCAGCATTATGTCACCAATTTCAAAAAAAATACTAAGTACAAAAACTTGAAAAATTAACTAAGCATAATAACTCAAAAAATTGTCTTAAGTGTAATAAATCTAACAATATTTTTCAGCTTTTCAAGTTATTAATTCAAGTTATTAGAACACTCAGGTCGAAATTAGCCTTTTCGAGTTATCATGGATAAATCTGCAGAACTGCGGATGCAGAGCTGCGGATTTCGAGTTATACTAGATGGGAATTTTTGAGTTATAAGTGTTTTTAGACTTGTTTGCTTTTCGAGTTGTTGGGAGAGCCCTCTGGATGGAATGAAAAATGGGAAGAAATGACCGCATTTTGCGGACTATTTATAGGCGGGGGTCGCTATATATTTACGGAATTGCCATCAGTATGAGTTATTGGCCTATTTCGAGTTGTTTCTTTTTCGAGTTGTGCAGCCTTTTTCGAGTTATTTCATTTTGAGCTTTTTGGTTCATTTTGTGTTGTCTAAATTCGAGTTATATACAAAGTTGGGCTCCAATTTTAATTTTTCCCGGTTTCGTTGCACGATTCCCTGATTGTTGAGGTTATTATACTTTGTAAGACAAACATTATTTGATGTTACTCTTATAAACTGGGGGACTCCATGATGTACCATATTTTGGTACGGCAACGTCATTCGTTTCATATGACACCATGAGCTTATCTCGGACTACGTTATGACATGTCAGCGCTATTATTTTTAATGCAAAATTACAATTTCAAAAAAAAGTCAAAATCAGACTCGTGCAGGCCCATTGAGTTGTTCAAGGCCCAATTCGAGTTGTTAAAAGCACAGTTTGGGACTTTGAGTTATTCAAGGCCTGTTCGTCGTGTTTGAAGGCTCTTTTCCAGTTATTTCAAAACAACTCTAGTTCGAGTTATTTTGAATCCTAATTGTACTAGAAAAACATTTCTAGCTAATGAAGAACTCTTACTACTATAAATATAGGTCCTAATAGTCATTATAAGGTACGTAATCATAATTTTTAGCAACCCGTTCGAATTCGACCTGTTTGGCATTTCATTTCGAATTGACAACTATAATTTTACTTGTAAATGCACACATTTTCAGTTATTTTAGTATTCATCTCGACTTATTTCAATACCCAATTTGACTTTTTTTACGTGTGCTTTTCGAGTTGTTTGCTTATTTTGACTTGTTCTATTCGACTTGTTGTCTTGCCCAACGAAATCACATATTCCGCCTTATCTGACTTAAGCATTAGAGTGCCTTCGCAAGGAAGGCCCCGACTTAGTTCACATGTGGTGTTGAGTGTAGGTTTCTAACTCAAAAGCTGCTTAAGGATCCAGCAGGGACTGAAGCAGTTTGACGTGGAGTGTTGACGAGTGGACACATAGCCTGACAAAAGTACCCCACATCATAGAGAGACAGCGCAAATCCCTAAATACAAAGCGATATATATTGTTGTCTAATATACCTTTTCCATGTTAATTGTCCAACTTCGTCCCAGCATTCAACACAAATCTTTCAATCCTCGTTCGTATTAGAACTACCATAATAATCCACGTCGTACAAGTCCACCTCGACCAGTGTCGCCTCAATATTCACGGAATTGTTGACCTGCGAAAATTCGATTTCCAGGAGCTCTGAAAATATTCGTGCCTGCGCCACCATCTTACGAAAGGCATGAAGCCCACGAATAATGATCTATTGACCTTAATCCCCGTGCTGGTAACTTCTAATTCCTATTTGTATACCAATGACTTCATCTTCTGATAATAAGTCCACTAGCTCTAGCAGTCACAAAAGTCATAACTCGCATAATTAATCCTCAAACAACAGCTCCGCTAGTAGTAGAAGTTCCTCCTCTCACCAATCTCAGCAAAGTTCTGATAGAGGGTCTAGGGTCTGATAAAGCTGTTGACACCATAGGTTCTGATACAAAGGATTACGTTATTTCTATTAGGGAACCTGTACCTTATAATGTTGTTGCTTCAAACCCGTCTAATGTAGCATCTCCTATATTGGAGGAGGTACCTGCCTCTACAACACCAGATGATAGAATTGTAGAAGAAACCATTCTAGAATTAGCTGTCGAGGGTATAAATCTAGATTCTCCTGGGCATGTCCCTTCTCCCTCGAACAAATTGAATTTTGACTTATTTCCTTCCATTTTTTCGCACGATGCTAATTATTACCGTCATGCATACGATATACCCCCGACATACCAAATCACCATTCCTGGCCCTAATGATAGGATGGAATCATCCTCTGAAGGATGTCTGACCATTTTTAACTCGTATCTCCATTGTGGGTTAAGGTTTTCGATCACACTAGTAGTCGAACAAATTATGAGTTCTTTAGTTTCATGCCCTTCTCACTTTACACCCAGCACTTACACTACTATGTCTGCAATTGCTAGTTTGACTCGAATCTTTGATCTACTATGCATCCCTGATTCTTTCTTCCAAATGTTCCTCATTAAGTTTAGGAAAACTAGGAGAGATGCAGGGTTGATTTCTCGAGTGCCTGCAAGAATAACAGCTTATTTTCAGATCTTCAAACTGGGTTTGGACTTGTATAGAAAAATCAATCATTAAAGAGTCCAAGCCTAATGAGTTTAAATTTAAAATAATCTGGGTAAATAGTCGTCAGTCACCTTTTTTTTTTCCTTATGTTGTCCTCTCTAAGGCAGTTGTTGACATGTTGAAATAGCATCGCTTCCACGCGTTTGCCCTAACCAAGGCTGATGTTCTTCGGGCCGGTGGATACTTCTACGTGGCTGATGACGGTTCCGAGACTTTTGGTATATAGCATGTGCAATATTGTTCTGTCTCTCTCTTTGATTCTTCTATCTTAGCTTGATTCTTCTAACTTCGATTCATCTTCTTGCAGGAACGATGGTGATGAGCAAGACCAAGAAGAAATTAGCAGCCGCACCGAACAATGAAGTTGTTGACGCTCCTAAGACAGTCATCCCTGAAAAGGTTAACCGTCAGAAGCAGAAAGCCTCAGCTGCTGCGACAAGTTCTCGCACTCCTGCTGCACCTTTTACAACTTTGGCCGGTGCAGGTTTTGCCGAGGTTGTGCCAGGAATAGAGCCGCCACTTCTGCTCCACAAGCTCCTCCTGCTCCTATTGAGCAACCTACTCCAGATGTGGCCCACGCTCCTTCCACTGAAGGCACTAATACTCGTCTTCCATCTTTTGCTGCTGTGGTAGTCGCTGTAAATGCTAGAGGCCTGGATGTTGTTGGACGAAGTGTCTTTCATCATGAGAAGACCATCGTCAAAGAAAACGACATGCTCATGATACTTCCAACGTGTACGAGCCTGACGACCTCAACATTGACGTGGAAGAGACTCCTCAGGCCTTCGTTGATGACGGTCACTTCAAACTTTTTGACACATCTGTCATGCACATGTTGAAAGGGTTCATTCCTAGGATTTGATAGGAAAAAATACTTTGAGGAGCTTGGCAGAACTAACTTGTGCAGCAGAACCTCCTTGGCTACCGCTAAAGTAAGTTTTGTTGTACGTTGAAGTCTTTTGGGTTTTGTCTTAGTATGTAATTAACTGAAGTTGTATTTATCTCTTTCAGCTCTTTGTCAATGTCCAAACAATGATTATGAACTTTGATATAGCCATGGATGCGCAATCTAGAAAGATTTAAGAATGCTGTTGCGCATGCTAAAGTTCAAAAGGACTCCGACACAGTAACTGATGAGCTCAAATTGGTGATGGTGGATCTGGGGAGAGCCAATGATGCTACTACTGTCTTCAAGCATGAGTACAAGGATTACAGGACCCAGGTAAACCAACTTACCTCTGAGAACAAGAAGTACCGGAAGGAGATCGATGACTTGAATCTCGCGTTGATGAAAAACAAGAATGTCGATGCCATAGTAGAAGAAGAGCAAAAGAAACTAGAAACCGAGCTTGCGGTTGCTAAGTTGGTGCTCACCACGGCTGAGCACGAGGGTTATGATCTGGCCAAGAGAGAGGTTAGATTCTTTTCTCCCTATTTAATCATTTGTTATTTATTTCCCTCGGTGTTTGATGTGTGTGCTTCTTTTTGTAGGACTTGACTGAGGATGTTAAGGTTGTTGTTGCTGTGGAGTTCTTCCGGTCAGAGATTTGGGAAGAGATTTCCACCATCCGAGGGGGCTATGACATGCGCAAAGGTTATGGCATGGCTCTTAAGGATGTTGAGAAGAGTTTTGCTTTGGTGGTGGGCTTCAAGCGTGAAGACTTCAATATCTTTGATCTCTTGAAGGAGACTGACGATGTTGAAGGTGATGAAGCTAAAACCTCCCTTGCAAAAGAAGATGGTTCTCCTAGGCATGACTCATTCACTGCCTTCAAGCCAGGTTTGGCACAAAGATCGTCTTGGAGATAAGGTGGGCCTCTCCGGCGCGAGTAAGCCGCAAGGTGACTTGGAGGAGGGTGAGCATTGCTTGGATGTGAGCGTCTTGGATCTTCCACTCGATGAGAGTCTTCCCTTGCTTGGAGGCAAAGATCTTGCTGATCCTGCATCCACAGTGACCGTTGTCGTTTCTCGGGTTTAGCCACATGATGACACTGCTCCTTTGAATGAGTCCTTTGATGACATTGATGAGCAGAGCCAAGGAGCAGTCAAGGCCCTAGGTTTGAAACTCCTCTTGTTATCCCCTTGTTGGGCGGCCTGCGTGTCGTGTGACTTTGGCCTACGTGCCCTTATCTATATATTTCATACATTTATTGCAGTGATACTTTGATTAGTCCTTAGCTACTAACTTTGCACGATAATTGTGCCTTATCCTTAGAATTCTGTCGTTTATAGTTTTGACTGTTGTACTATGATTAGTTTTGTACCTAGCGTATTTGGCTATTTTTGAAAACATTAACTTAGCGTGTTTGGCTGTTTTTGAAACTGTTATCGTCTTATACATGTATCAGCTTTGGTATGCAGGTTTTCTACATTATAAGTGTTTGTGCTCGCATTATGAGTGTTTGTGCTCACATTATGAGTGCTTGTGCCCACATTATGCTCCATATTGGTTTTTTAAGTTTATAATTACGGATGCACATAATTAGCTTGATGCTTGTGTTCAAGTCTATAAGTTGCGTAGCACAACGTATGCAAGTGTTGTACTTGCAAATTGTATTGGCAGAGGAACAAGCTGAGATAAAATATGGAACTTTATTAGTTTTGGGACTGGGTTTGAGTAACTTCTGAGTTGCCTACGTATCGTGCCATGTATGGGTGGTCAAGAAAGAGTCCCCGTAGTTTAGTGCTAAAGATTATAATCGAGGTCCACATGTAGATACTCGTAATTCGTGAAAGAAAAAAGTAATAACAACATCCAAACTATGGTCCTACTCTGCCGACAAGGCAATCAGAATGTTGGTGTCCTAACTGTAAACCTTCTCAAGTTCTTTACGTTTGAGGGGCATGATAAACTCCTTTCACCCGACTCTTGCAAATAGTAATATCCTTTCGCGCTTGCCTTCTCTACTTTGTAGGGTTCTTCCCAATTTGGTTGTAGCTTGCTCACATGCTTCGTCGCTTCAACTTTCCTTAGGACCAAGTCCCCCACTTGGAAATTTCTGAATCGTACTCGGCTATCATAAACTTTCGCCATCATCGACTTATATGCTTGTGTCCTTTGATATATTTCTTCTCTCGTGGAGCCTATCACTTCAAGGTCCATCCGATGTGCTCTCAGGGCGTCTTCTTCATTATATTCTTCCGTCCATCTTCGACCTACACCCTCCAACCTTATCTCCAAACTCTTGACCAAGGTGTTGTTGGTCGCTTCAACTTGTTCATTCTCCTCAAGGTGTGTGACAGATGTGAATCTTTGTTCAATCTTCATATCCTGGCACCAGTCTTGAATCTTATAGCCTTGAAACTACCTCCCATTATCTGATATCAGTACTCTAGGGATTCCAAATTTGCATATGATATTCTTCCATATGAATTGCCTTATATTTCCCTCCATTATGGATGCCAATGTGTCTGCTTCTTCCCACTTAGTGTAATATTCCACTACTATCAATAGCCATTTCTTCCCTCCAGGTGCTATCGACATGGATCGACTATGTCTATTCCCCATTGGTCAAATGGACAACCGTAGCTTACATGTATCATTAGATGAGCTGACATGTGTATAATTTTTTAGTGTATTTGACAACTTCTGCATCTCCTAGCATAATTCATAGAGTCTTTCATTATAGTGGGCCAGAAGTATCTTTCCCTAATACCTTCTGCGCCAATGACCATTCTCTTAAGTGATTCCCGCAGCTTCATCCGTGAATTTCGCTTAACACATTCTCCGCATGTGCTGGTGATAGACATCTCAGAAGTGGTCCTTCAAATGATCTCTTGTACAGTTCTCCATTAAACAAAGTGAATCTTGCTGACTTGCATTTCAACCTCATGATCGCTTGTGGGTCAACTGGTAAAGTACCAGATAATCAATGATCTCTTCTTTCCAACTCCTTTCCGCCTCAATTGGTAAGATAAAGTCTACCGTCTCCATCCTCACGATACCTCTAGCTTTAGCGATTGTCGTTTTGTCTGTCGTCAATAAAGTAACCCTTCTCTCCACATAGACTTCGGCGATGCTTGCGAATCTAGACAGTGAGTCCGCTTGTTTATTGTCAGACCTTGGGATCTGTGAGATAGTGAATGTTTCGAAATTTGCAGTAACCTCCTTCAACTTATCCAGACACATTACAATTTTGGCTTCCTTTGCTTCATATCTTCCCTCGAATTGATTGGCTATTAGTTGAGAATCCTTAAAAGCAATTAATCTATTTATTCCCAACGGTTTGTCCATCTCTATGCCAGCCAGCATAGCCTATTAAACAATCATTGTATATGTCTCTAGATATTCTCTTTCTGCTCTTCCCCGAATCGGCTCCCGTTGGTCCGCCGAATCATTCTGGTCCTTTGGATAGACCTTGTTGCGAGATCCTTGATCTTTCTTATCTCGTGGACAATGACTTCTCTTCCTTTCCCGAGATGATTTCTTCTCTCGTTTCTCACAATTCTGCAGTACAAATTCTATCAACTTTCCATCCTATATGAGGCGTTTCATCTCATTCTTTAACGATTTACAATCATTTGTCTAATGTCCGTTCTGCTTATGGTATTTGCAATACTTTCGCGATTCTTTCATTTGTTCGGTTTTTTTAAATGACTATCCCAAAGATTTTTTGAATCATCTTTCCTTAACGGCGTCTAATGATCAAATCTTTTGAATGGTGATCGTCTCTCTCTGTCCTTATCTTCTTTCCTCCAGTTTTTGTTCTGCTTACCCCTGTTGCTTTCCATGAAATCCGTCAGACCTTGATTCTACAGGCTTATTCCATATCAGTAATACGTCGAGACATATCCATTATGCTCTCGATAGTCTTTGGTTCCTCCCAAGTTAACACCTCCTCAAGTTTTCTACTCTTGTTGCAATTTAGTAATACGAACATTAGTAAATACCTTGTGGGAGATTGCACACGTCCTATCTCAACATTGAGTCGTTGCAGATATTTTCTAAACCTTCATCATGCTTTCTTCGGATAGTGAATATATGGCTTGGTGTCTTCTTCTTTTGCCGATAGGTGGGGAACTGTTGGACGAACATCTCTTTGAATTGTTCAAATGATTCTATAGTGCGAGGTGGTATATTCTTGAACCATTACTTAGTTGTTCCCATCAAGCTAATGGCAGTCAATCTTTCCCTCAAGTTCTTATGGTATCCCATGATCTGCAACTCCTCATTTAGATCATCAAAATGCTTCACATGATCGCTCATCCCATCGTATTTCTGCATCTTAGGAAGGTTGACACCTTCTTTTAGTGTCAGTCAACTGATTGCATCAAAAATTAGAGTATGCTTCTTCACCCGGATTGGGTTGTTCATGACGTCTCCCAGCCATTTCAATCTGGCTAGCTAGCTGCAGGTCGCATATCCGATCATCTTTGTCTAGAATTCACTTCTCCATCCCTCGATGTTATTCGGCTCGGTGCTCTGACTCTTACGTTCCTCTTCGTATGCTGTGAACATGGATTTCCGCGTTTGGGTGACCCTGATGGTTCTCTTCTGCGTTTGAGTGAATATTCTACCGAGAATCAACTCTATGCTGAGTTTGATGAGATCTTGTTGGTGGAGAAGTTGTCGGTTGTGTTGTCTCCAACGGAATGTTTTGTGGCAACACCGTATTCTCTAGTTGTTGCACAATCATAGCCACCACCTTTTGTTTAAAAGTTGTCATAATCTGAGCCATGTGAGCAGGATTCAACAATGGTTGCTCTGGTGGTGGCATGTCGTTTCTTTCGCCCCATTCCTTGATTGATCCAGGGGAGATGTTCGAAGTATGCTCATTAAAAATCCGTAGCTCTAGCCTCCTCCTCCCGTTTAGACCTTGCCCTTGTGGAAATTTTATTCTTCTCTGTGACTCTCCTTTAAGCCATTGTAATAGTGATGGTATTTTGTCTAAGTGCGTTTAGTGGTTCCCACAAACGGCGCCACTGATGTGGGGTATTTTCGTCTGGCTATGTGTCCACTCGTCAACACTCCATTGCAGACTGCTTCAATCCCTGCTGGTCCTTAAGCACCTTTTGAGTTTGGAACCTACAGTCAACACCACATGTGAACTAAGCAGGGGCCTTCCCGACGAAGGCACCCCGATGTTTAAGTTAGATAAGGCAGAATATGAGATTTCGTTGTGCAAGACAACAAGTCGAATAGTACAAGTTGAAAAAAACAAACAACTCGAAATGCACACGTAAAACAAGTCAAATTGGGTATTCAAACAAGTCGAAATGAATACTCAAATAACTCGAGTCTGCAGTTATAAGTCGAATTAGAGTTGTTCTGTCAAGTCAAAATGAAATGCCAAACAAGTCAAATTCGAACTATATAACTCGAACTGGATGCTAAAAATTATGATTACGTACCTATAATAACTATTAGGACCTATATTTATAGTAGTAAGAGTTCTTCATAGCTAAATTGTAGTTCTAGTACAATTAGGATTCAAAATAACTCGAATTAGAGTTGTTTTGATATAACTCCAAAAGATCCTTCAAACAAGTCGAACAGTCCTTGGATAACACAAACTAGGCTTTGAACAACTTGAATTGGGCATTGAACAACTCAAAATGGGCCTTATACAACTCAAAATTGGGCCTGCATGGGCCTAATTTTGAGTTTTGCCTGAAATTGTAATTTTGCATAAAAAATAATAGCGTTGACGTGTCATAACGTAGTCCGAGATGCGCTCGTGGCATCATATGAAACGTATGATGTGGCAATACCAAAATATGCTACATCAATATCATTTGCCAAAGTGATCCAGTAAAACGAAAGAGAGATGATATATACATAGAAAATTCCCAAATTGTAGAGCAATTTGTCATAGTTTACTATTGTAGCCCTTTCATTTATTTGTTCATATTATATTCCTTTTTATTACCTATTAATAATTAGCAATATTTGAAAACTTAATTAAAACATTGTCTTTCCAATTTATGAGAAGATTAAGAAAGTATCTTTCCTTTTCATATAAGGATTCTAACTTTGCGTGAATAAGTTATTTCATAAAAATATAATTAACTCCTTTAATTTCAACATTTTCTTTTACAAGATTTTGTCTAGATCTATTTTTATTACTCATGAATCCAACAATGTTTTCCGGTTCAAATCAATTAAGTGATTTCATTTTTATTATTGTGTGTAAAAGAATAAACAGGATAATATATTAAATTATAACAATTGGGGTGGGGGAGGGGGAAATTAAATGAATTTAGCAGAGGTAGGAAGTTTCACCGTGAATGACAAAAAACCGTATTTTCTGAGTAAACATTCTAAATATCTTAAAAGTTGTTCCTAAATAAGGCTCATGTTCATGAAATTAAAAAATATCGTCAACTTCAACCATTTTTTAACTTCAAATACAAGGTCTAGTTTAACTTCTTGAAAAATATACACATACCCAGACCATTTATACAAGGGTCATCCAATTTCCACGAGGAATTCCCCACAGTTGGAGAACAGACTAATTATGGTCTGCATCATTTCTGGAATATGAAGAAGCTTTTCCTATCACTTTTGTTTTAATGAATACACTACGCATTTGTGAAGTTATGATATTAAATTTGTCTTTCTTTACAAAAATTTATAATGCAAAATATGTAATTAGATTTTTATTTAATAATTTATGAAGAATACATATATTTAATACATAGAAAGATGATATTTCCATTGTACTGCTAATTGGTAAGAGAAATGCTTTAATTATGTTTTTAAAGATTCTGCTAATAATTGATAAGTATGAAAAAGAAATGAATTTAACAACTAACTTAAAAGATGTATAGTAAACATGAATGAATTGCTCTGTATTAGGGATTTTGCTCTGCATATATCATCTCTCAAAAAGAAAGGTCGTTCAGAAACACTTGGAATATCATTGGCTATGTTTCCATAACACAAGATACTAAAAATAAAATTAAATCCTGCAGAAATTAATCACATAAGAAAATATATTCCTCATATGATTTTTCCTCCTTTTTAAATTCCAGTTTTCTTAAGACATTTTATCATATATAAACTCTACCAGTTTGAGCGATGGCAATCTTTTACGAAAGCGGGGTCATACAGGTTTGAACACAATCTTTCCTTAGTTATCAAACAACTTAGGTAATAGTTCTCTAAATCAAATAAAGCCTTATGGAAAAATCATGGACCCTTGAGTGTTTATTTTCCCTCTTTCTTATTTGTGGTTTACAAGTAGTACACTACGCTTGTGGACAGTATCTTACCGACCTAGTTTTCGGTCGACATGGTTATTCCGAACAACAAAAGATATACGAATGATGTACTCCACTGCCAAGGCAAAAAGGAATAGTGACACCAATCTCGATCTAGGGTAGCAAAACACAATGATTGATCGTGGAATTTCTTCTGAATTAAAATTTGAAAACTTCTTTCTTATGCTAAAAGTTTATAAGTCGCATCAATTGCTGTCATAATTAACTTTAATTTCGTCGCATATTAATACTAATTTATTTGTTGATAGGCATAGGTTTTGCCACTTGAACATAATGCCATAATTTGAGTCGACGCTATATGGAGGAAAATAATTTCATACTAATCATTTTGTTCTTATTAATAATAACTTTGAAGATATTTGGAAGGCCGTGTTACTTTTGACTTCATCTCCCCTCAATTTCAGGCCCGAACCACAAAATAGGGAAGGGAAATTTTTTCGGTGGACGAACAAAGTCAAAACTAGTTTGAAATTTTGCTGACTTCTCGGAGAAAAAATAGAGGAAATGGTAGAGGAATTGAAGACAAAAAACTAAATAATTGCTGTCGTGTATCCCCACAAACAAATTTAGGAACAACTCTCCATGTCGTAGTAATATATATTATTAAAATATTATTTATTGCAAAGTCAATTAGCAATTGCAAATATCCAGCGCCAATATGAAATAATGACGACACAAAGCGACTATACACATTATTGATGTTTACATGAAACAAATTTGACGACAATAAGGCTAATTTCTCATATAATTCTGTTACATACTTTATAAGAAAAATAAATTAACTATTTACATAGTTAGAAGAGAATTAATGGATAAATTACGCAATGTATATAGATACGTTTTTCGAAAAGAAGTCTTATGGATTGGGGTGACATAAAATATAAGACCACACAAAGAGAGAGAAGAATAATTTATTTTTGTCTTCAAATAGATAAGTCTATGAAGTTTAAATTCACATTATGTTTTCAGGGTTTTTACTTTGTCACATTTTAAATTCACCTTATGCGTCCATACAAAGTAATCCAGGGTTTTTACTTTGTCACGTTTTAGATTTATATTCGTTTTCTATTTTTACCTAAAACTCCGAAATATAAAGAAGGACGTTTATTATGTGGCCAAATTGAGCTGACAAGATCAAACCCGTTATGAATTCACGTCCGACATTATACTTACATTTTTATGTCATTTTTAATGATTGAATGCGTATGGACAGAGTACAAACTATTTGTTAACTGTCGATATTCAACAAGCATCCATTACAACAAATTTTCGAAATCCGAATAATGATATTGAATGGACGCTGAATAATTGTCACTTTCTTTAGCATGCGTCGTGCAAAAGGGTCTTAACGGACCAAAGTAATAAGCAGTGTTGTTGGGTCCATTCCTCTAAAATAATCGTTCTTTTATATCTCCCTCCAATTGTGTATTATTACTAGTCTAAATTTTTAATGATTGCTTCATCTAACTATTAAGCATTTTGTTTAGAACCGGATGTTGCCTCCACAAAGCTGCACTAAAATACTCGTATTTTTTATTTAATTATTATTACATATTTGTTATTATGTAATGAACAACGAGAGGTCTACCCTTATTGTGAGATAATTCAAAGAAACTATTGATGGGAAAGACCAACCTCCAATAGCTAACGAGAGATACAGGTAAAATTTATTAGAAACATGTAAGAAATCACATCCTGTTGTTGTCAGACAACACACCATACCCCCTCATGTAATTAAAAATTTGCATCAAATCTACTCTAATTAAACATATTCGTCGCAATTTTACTACATCATTCATCACATAAAGAATGATGTTAAATTATAACAATACTGTATAATATCAGATTTTAATACATTAAACAATCGTACCCAGCTTTCCCAGAAACTATGCTAATTAATTTCACTTTATTGACAAGGAAAAGCTTCTTAATGTGGACATCGTCATCCCTAAATCCTAATGCTCAAATTTCATAAAAACAAACAAGAAAAGATAAAAACCGAATACTTCACTTTATTCTTTTTATTTTTTTTCTGTTCATTGTTCAATTTTCGAATAAAAGCCAAAAGAAACGTCAAGGTTATTGCCCGTAACCCAAACTAATTTAAACTAAAATCCTAATCGATAGTCATTATATTAATTAGTAGCCTCCATGAATTGCAAGCCAAGTCGACTTGAACCGTGTGACCTACACGTTTCTCTTCAACCTTGAGGCTGCGCTGACTCTTCTTTCCTCAACATCGCCCACGTACATTTTTAAAGTCACTTTCTCTATTTGGATCACCTCAAATTTTGAGTCTTGTTATAACTTCTATTTAATATGTAAAATCTTCCACTTCTTTTTTTCTCTCAAAAGATCGAAACCTTGATAATTCAAACTTCATCTTCTCTTTTGCTTCCTCAAATTTTCCTCACGAGTTTCTTGATAAGTTCCTCATAAGGGAGTTTTATTTATTTATTCATTTTTTCCTTTTAAGTCTCAAGATTTTCTTGGTATCTAAAGGATATAAAAATCTCAAGAATGCACCTAACGTGGGACGCACTCCACATTGAATTCACATTCTGAGATTAAACAAGAAAATCTTATCTTGGTCTTGCATTAAGTATCAATATTTCCTCAAGTTAGATTAGCTCTGTCACAATTCATTTTCTTTAAATTTTTTCACTAAACAAGTCGTTTCCTGTACTTCAAAAAATCCCATCTCGATTCTATTCTTGTTGAAAAGCTCAAAAAGTTGTCAAGAATTAGGCAAGTTTCATCCGAGGCAATGGCAGACGCATCAAATAATACCGAAAGATTCGGCGACTCGAGCATGATTGAGCTGACAGGGAAGATAATGGTGGTGGCACTTGTCCTTCTCATCTTCGTTGTAGTCTTCGTCTTATGCCTTCACTTCTATGCCAAATGGTTTTGGTACCGCCGCCAAGAAAACACCACCACGACCAACAGAAGGCGTCGTCGTCGATTCGATTTCGCCGCTGGCCACCAAGAAATAACGGTTTTAACCGCCTTGCACAACGGCCTAGACCCCTCTATCCTAAAAATCATACCTGTCATAGAATTTGATCCAGAAGAGTTCAAAGATGGACTAGAATGTGCAGTGTGTTTGTCAGAACTTTCGCAAGGCGAAAAGGCCAGGCTTTTGCCCAAATGCAACCACGGCTTTCATGTCGAATGCATTGACATGTGGTTCCAATCACATTCCACTTGCCCCATCTGTAGAAACCCTGTTGCCAATCCGAATCAATCCGAGTCGACGTTGGAGACCATACTTCAAGCTCCATCAACAGGGGAGAATTCGACAGAGGCTGCGACTTTTCCCACCAATGTGTTGTTTTGGGGAAATGAGACTCAAGTTAGCACATTTGGACCTTGTTTGGAGGAGGATCATCAAGGTAGGTCCACTGCAGAACCATCTACTTCATCCGCGTCGACTGCATCAACCAGCAATAGGCCTGATGGGGTATTAATGATTGATATACCAAGGCCGGTTAGCGAAGAGGAAGATCAGAAATCTCCGTTGCCCACGAGACTCAGGACATTAAAGAGGCTATTGAGTGGTAACAGAAGGGTTAATCCTTCTAGCCCAAGAAATTTGGATATCGAACGAGGCCAGAGTTGAGGCCTTGAGGGATGGCATTATGGTGAGCTTGTTTTTGATGCTAACTGATTAAAGTTCATCAGAATTATTAGGTTCTTGTCACTTTGAGCATTCTGGTTTAAAGATCTCTTCCAGCAGTGGATGAGAAACCTTCAATGAACATGTTCATGTGTTCGATGTTCTTGATATTGTGTTTTATTTATGGCAGATGGAGGCTAGTTTCTTGTATTAGGCAACCTATTTAATTACAACATTAAAATAGAAAATGTTGTTTGTTGTATAAATGTAGATTTGCTTCTCTGTTGGAAGAATGGAGTATTTCCATCTTGTATTGCAGAAGAGTTTTTGGATGAATATCTTTGTTAAATTTATCATTAATATAGTAGCGCCATTTCGTGAATAGCACTACCAGTGGTGGTAATGAAAAAATATATATATATATATATTTTTCTCTGGAATTCTTGCAAGCATGGTTCTTCGGCAACTTTGGGCACATGTACCATCATGTGGTTCTTTTGCAGTTATTATGCCCTTTTTTGATTGTCCAATTGACATTGTACCTTGATGTGAGTTTGTCAATATTGTCTTATAACTCTATTCTTGTTAATGGAATATTCGTAATTTTAGACCTCTGTTAATGAAATATTCAATTTTAACTCTCTGGCGTTAAGCAAAGACTAAAATTGCGAATAATTTTACTTAAAGGATTAAAATCCGATAAATTTAAGTTAAATGACGATTTTTGCATTGAGGACAAGTTAGAAGACCATTTCTGCAAAAACTACTATAGGATATTTTCTGCGCGGTAACCTCTTTCGACTGAGTATTTCCTGCTCTTTCAATCAATGATGGAATCTTGCAAGACAAGCTTGAATGCTTACCAGACTAGTTCATTGTCTATGGGATCAAGTACTTGGTCGTTTTGTTTATTTTTGTTTCACTATAAATACGTACAAACTGAATCACAATTTTAAGGGCTTCACTTCAAAGAATTTAAAAGAGTGAGATACATAAGACAAATTATTACTTCACGAACTATCTTCATTTCATCGTCAACCTCTTTTCTATGGGTTGCAATAAGGGCCTATTCTTTCTGCATAAGAAGAAAAATTATGTATCATGAAATACTCACAGAGGACTTTTAGTTAGACAAAATTAGTAATATTTGGAGAGTATTCTAAAAAACCAACCTTAGGTATTCCATACTCTCACTGCTTGGTGCCACCCGCTCATACTGTTTAGAGCCAGAACTATTTCATACTATGCTTACAACTACTGACTTCATATCTGAGTTGTCACTATCCTTTTTCGACACCTATGCTGGTTTTTAGAGCTTTCCATACTTGGCATTTCTCGCCCAGGTGGAAAGACTTCTACACCAACCGATCTCTATGACTTCTCAAATAAGTATGCCTATTAAGTGGTAGAGCCCTTTGATGAACTTCTTATCCAAAATGTGCTATTTTTAAACCACCATTGTCGCCCCACTTTTCTCACACAATTAGAATGAATTTGAGGGTTCTTTTTCATCATCATAGGAAAAAAAAATTAAGAGGGTTAAAATCGATGCTAAAATATTCTATACCATTTTTTGCAAAAATGGTCCTCTAACTTATCCTCTATAAAATTCACCCTCTAACTTAAATTTGTCAGATTTGAGTCCCCTATTTAAAATTATTCACAATTTTAGTCCTCCGTTAACGGCCAGAGGGTTAAAATCGAATATTCAGTAAAATAAATTTAATATTCCATTAACAGAGGACTAAAATTGCAACAAAAAAAAATTGTTAGAGGGCTAAAATAAAACAAATTTAAGTTAGACAACGATTTTTGCATGGACTATTTTTTGCAAAAACAAAACCTCTTTTTCTTAGACTACGTTTTTGTTTTAAGGTTATATTAGAAAACAACTATCTTAATTTGGTCAGGAAATTGAGGATGACGGAACCGCTGAGGTTGCACCATGTAAATAGGCGCGGTGCACACCAACCACGAGCCACGACGACAATTCGAATTGTGGCTTGCTTTATTACCGGACTTAAGGTGTTTGAATAATCAATGGCAAAACCTTGATGGTAACCTTTAGCCACTAATCGGCTTTGCAGCGTTCAATTCCTCCATTCGCTCGTGTTGTGGTCTTGAACACCCACCTACAGCCAACTATATTTTGCAGGAGGTACAAGGCGCCATGTATGATTTCTTAACAATGCATCAAACTCTTCATTCACATATTTCACTGTTTCGAAGTAACGCGTGGGTTCACTGATTTCATATTGGACTACTGCAATGAGAGCTCAAGCCGGTGGATAGCGGACAAGTCCACTTGAAGGCTGTCGTTGCTTATATATGTTATTCTTGGATCGTGTCACCATCGAGTTAGTATTTGCTTTGAACAGAATGCTCTTCAGCTGGTTCTTGAGAAAGACAAGTGTTGCAACACTATCAGTCTCAATAGAAGGGGGTGAAGGTAGTGATGAAGGAGAATCTGCGTTATGATTTGGCTCTGATGGAAGCTCCAAATTGTCAGTAGCTGGACATAAGAAAAAATAGGAACAAATTGAGATGTAGAAGAGATATCTATTTAAGAAGGCGACCAAGTGGATGAAGGAGAGAGTTTATTACAGTTAAAAGGAAAGAAATTTCATCAAAGCAAACATAGTGATACACATATACTTCTCCAGTTGCAAGGTCAAGGCATTTGTATCCATTGTGATTAAGACTATGGCCAAAAAGTAAGCACGTTTTAGAACAAAAAACAATCTTATGTGAGTTATAGGGACGAAGATATGGCGAGCAAGCACATCCAAAGGTTCGATGAAATTTGTAATCTGGTTTTTGCTTGTAATCCATTTCAGAGAGAGATTTATTGTTTCAAGTTGTGGTGGGAAGTCGATTTATTATGTAAGCATCAGTCAAGAAAGCATCTTCCCAAAATTGTTGAGGTAAGTCAGGGTGTGATAGTAAGGATAATCCAATCTCAACTATTTTTCGATGGCGACGTTCAATTTCTTGCATTTGTTAATGTGTATATCGATAGGCAATGCAATGATCAATCCCAATTGATTAAAAATAGTTAGATAGGCGACGAGATTCTCAACCCCAATCAGATTGAACAGATTTGATTTTATGATCAAAGTGACGCTCACCGTATGTTTGAAATTGAAGGAATACAGATTCAACATCAAACTTCATTTAAGAGGAAATAACCATAGAAACTTGGTTCAATCATCCAAAAACCTGACATAATATCGAGCACCAGTTGTACAAAGAACTGAGTCGGTCCCCATACATCAGCGTATACTTATTCTAGAGAGAAGAAAGAATGAGTGTGTCTGAATGGCAAAGAGCAGCTACGAGCCTTCTGACAATTGGGACACACTTTAGAGACTTTCTTTGCAACTGAAAAAGGAAAGTGAATCCATTTTTGAATAACAGGAGGTGATGCATGACCCAATCGCTTGTGCCATAGAGTATAGGAGATGCAAGAGGCGGAAAAGGAGCACACCATTGCCTGTAGAAAATGTGCAGGGGGCTGATCTGATATGTAATATCAAGTCTATGGTAGTACTACTTAGTAGTGTGTCCAGATTTGTTACAGATTTGACATATCTCTGTAACTTTGGCTGATTAGCCACGACCTGAAAGACCGAAAAAGTTTGAACCGCCACGAGTTTTGTGCCCGTAGCCACAAAAACCTACACGACCACGATATGGTGGAGAACCTTATCTAGTAGCAACATTGACAGATCCTTGCATCAAGGGTTGACTCTGATAGTAATTCAAGCGGGATTCAGTCGTAAACAAAAGAGAGTAAACTTCTTCCAAAGTTATTGGATCTTGTCAAACCTGAATGGTGGTGACAAAAGGGTAATAGTCGTGCCCCAATCCCGCAAGAAGATAAGTCATAATCTCATCACATTTTAATGCTTGCCCTGTAGTGGTAAGTTCATCAAAGACTTTCCTTACGTACGTGCATAAAATAATCAGTGGCAGACAGAGCTCCCTTGCGAGTGTAACAACAGATTTCGAGTCCTCTAAAAATAAAAGACAAGAAAAATTAGTACAAATAAGATTAATATAAATTTAAAGAAATTCGAGTTACAATCTCTATAATTCCTCTGATTCTTTTCTTCAAGAACAACAATATTCAAGATTTTTGAATTTGAAGTTGAAGTCTTCAATTTGATCTTCGTTGAATTTGACTTGAGTTTGGAAAACTTTAATTCGAGGGCGTGAGAGCTTGATCCCGAATCAAAAGGAGAATTTCTTCAATCTTCGCGACGAACAGTTTGAATCTTTGGATGAACGCCTTTGAAGATGATGAACTTGATGGAGAGGATTTGAAGAACTTCTTTACTCCAAGAATGTTTGAGTTTTTGTTGTTTTTGTTGTTTTTGTTGTCTTTGTTGTCTTTGTTGTGATTTTTCTTCTTGGTGAAGACCCCTATTTATAGTGTTGGAAGAAGAATCTTCTGATGAGATGAATGGTTGAAATCGTTTCTCCAATATGGAAGGCATAATTTGAGGAAATCCTTCTTTCCATGATGAAAGATAGTTTCCTTCTTTTGAGATTTGATGACTAGACCTTCCATCCTTTGAGATTTTGATGACTAGACCTTCCATCCTTCGAGATTTTGATGACTAGACCTTCCATCCTTTGAGATTTTGGTGACTAGACTTTCCATCTCTTGAGATTTTGGTGAGTAGACTTTCCGTCTTTTGAGATTTGATGAGTAGACTTTCCATCTTTTGAGATTTGATGAATAGACTTTCCATCTTTTGAGATTTGATGAATAGACTTTCCATCTTTTGAGATATGATGAATAGACTTTCCATCTTTAGAATATTGGAGTTTTATGGAATATTTATTTTCTTCCAATTGCACACATTTAATTATTTAATAAAATAAATGTGTCTACAGCGAGCATTAGCAAGATTTGTTCAGAGTTGAATTACAAGAGCACGGGATTGAGAGGAGAAATAGGTTTCAAGTGCAACCCATACATCAGCGAAAGTGGAGTTGTTTACCATATGTGCTAACACTTCTTTGGTGATAGTGGGGAGGATGATGGCAAGCATAATGGCATCTTAGCACTGCCAATGAGCAAAGAGAGGGTTGGGAATAGTAGACGTAGCTTCAGTTTCAGTACGAGTTATTGTGGTAACTTCATGCGGTCTGTGAACGACACATGTAAGATAGCCGAAGAGTCCTTAGCCACGAACGAAAGGAATCGTCTTAGCCTTCCAAATGGGATAGTCCCAAACAAAATAGAAAAATTCTGAACATAAGCGACACAAAACTATAAGGTTGCGCAGCTACCTAACACATCCGATTTTGGGCCTGAACCCTACAATTGGTTGTAAAACGTCCGATTTGATATCTTATTAGCCCAAAATGGAGCATTGGATCAAAAGTTATGGCAGTTTTCATGCAGGCCTTTTTCTACTGGGAAAATGTCCGAAATCAGCAGGTTCTTGTCCTAACATCACCCCCTCCCACTCCTAAAAAACTCGACCTCGAGTTTATATCTGACTATGAACTCTCGTTTCTCAGAAAAATCATGATTGGATACCACAAGCGCACGGGTGCCAGTAATATAGGAAAGTAAGTTATAGCCCAAAAATATCGAACCCAAAGGAGAAATGCGTTGAATCTTAACTATTAAAAGATCTGTGTGTTCAGAATCAAAACTAATGACTATGAAGTTGTTACCTTTCACAATCACTGCTTGACGGTAAATGTAAATAAAATATATTTTGGATTTCGGAATGTTTAAGAACTAAAACACTTAACAAATAAAAACTTTCATCAATGATAAAATAAGTGGTATCGTCAGAAAATAGGTTTCTTTGGATAGATATGATCAGAGGCTCATAGACAAGCGATTGTTGAGACAAATTATGATCGATTCATGTGTGAAATATATTAAACTATGAGGTAAACATATAATTTTTTTTTTTTGAAAGGAAGGTAAACATATAATTATGGGTTCCCATAGTGGAAAACATGACTCTGTAATTCAGAATGTTACTATTCGTACGCTATTCCTCCAAACGCATTTACCTCTTCGAATTTACCTACCTCTCATTTTCTAGACACTATTATCACGTGACATGTGAAATTATATAACTTATGAGATCTATCCTGTAAGTTCAGCTTTCACATCTGTGATAAGAATATAATCTATTATGGACGCACATAAAGCATAATACTCAAGTTATACATTTAATGTAATTGTTCCTCACACAATCATCTCAACAGTATCATCTCAACATGATCTCTATCCAAATACTCACATCGCCTCACAACCACCGATGAATTTAGCTACTCATAATTGAAATTAACATAAAAAAAAAACTAATAAAATAAACCATTGTCTTGAATAAATGAAATAAAGCAAAGATATTGTTCAAACAAATGTATGGAAATAAAGTGCCATATCTAAATCAACAAAACATGATTCACTTATACGAAGATTTAAAAAACATAAACTCAATCACGGGTTTGATTCTCGTTAGTTTCCTTCTTCTTTGATCTTTACTCCTCTTCGAAAAGCTCACTTTTAAAACTCTTCTCTAAAAATATTCCAGCTTCTCTACTCTCCAAAACTAACTCTCTTCTTGGCTGGCTGCCCTATTTTCTCACGTTTTAAGTCTTCTCTTTTATATCTTCTAGGGCTTGGAAAGTCTCCCTCTTTAATTCTTCCTCAAAACCTAAATTCCGAGTCAAAGTGATTTGTAAGTGATCGCTTTCAATCGCATGCGGTGGCTATTGAGATTAGGGTTGCGCCATCTTTTAGTCAGAATCGATCGTTTTCAACTCCTCTCCACTTCAATGCGATCACTTTCAGTGAGCAATTTCTCTTGTCCGCTTCCCTTCGCTTTCCTGCTCGCATGATTTGCCTAGAATTCCTCTTTTTAGCCTCCTTTCATCCCTTTTTACCAACACGACCCCTAAACTATAAAATAAAAGAAAACAAGTAAAAATACTCAAAACAATCAAGAAACAAGCAGTAAAACTGCATATTTGGCATGCGAAAAATGAGTACAAAATTGACTCATCAAACCACTTTTGATGTATATCCATATTCTCCTTTTGTTTGTGCTTCTCATTTTTTGTCTCATGCCTTGCATTGGCATCAACTTGAACATCCGAAAGTTCTTTGGCTACCTTACTATTTTTCTCGAACTCACTTTCAAAATTTACCAAAGATGCCAATGGATGATTTGGCGCTTTATCTTCTAGTTCCTCGGACTTTTCATCTGACATATCATCTTGTATATCATAAGAATTTTCATGTGAATTTTCATCTGCATCATCATCAAAACATTCAACTAATTTTTCATCTGATTCATCAATTGATTTTTCATCCAAATTTTTCACCCAAACTTTTATCTAAATTACCATATGCATTATGATCGGGATTTTCACCTGCATTACCTTGGGATTTCAGCCGTGATCTCATAATCACCTTCCGATGATTGTATTGGAAATAATCTTGGTAGCTATATCATCATCATCCGCTTCATTCTCCTCCAAGATTGTATTGGTGTTTTGCCTCTACGTCTCCAGGATATTCGGTGCATTTTGTTCAACCTCATGAATCCAATCTTAGAAATCCTGAGTTTGCAACTTTCCATGGAACGATGGGACGTTGGCATAATTATTAAAAGTACCTCGAGATTTATTTTTTGCCATATCGCCATGAAATAATGATTACCAATTCCAATTCGCGATCCTTTTGAATTACCGTTACTTAAATTCTAAGACCCCGCTAGCCTTCCTGCCCTACTTTGCTTGGTGATTTGATTGGTTAGGCTATTGAGACGTTGAATAGTGACCTCTATTCCTGCAAAACTCTGTCTCAAGTCCTATTTGAAACCCTCTTTTGAGTCCTCCACAGCGCTCGAAATCCTCTGACCAATGTCATCGGGAACTACTACATTGGTGCCTCCTACCCATCTGAACAAGGCAAAATCCTCGCTCTAGATACCACTAGACGCAAAACGAAAATGTTCTATCTGCACACCAACGAATAATCGACGAAAAACCACTGGAATCCACTAGAAAGTTAGAATAAAATCGGAATTTTATTAATAATTGATCAAAAGAAAAGATGCTAAAAAATAAAAAAAAAACAATGTATTTATAGTCTCCAACGAAACCCTAAAACAAAATAAGGAAATAAATAAATAGTCCTAAACAAAATAGGAAAAACGGGAAAGTCCCTAAAATAAAGCAACACAATTATAAGGTTGTGCAGCTGCCTAAGACGTCCAGTTTTGGGCTTGAACCTCGCATTGTGTTGTACAAAACCCAAAGATGTCCGATTTGATATCATATGGGCCCAAAAACAGAGTATTTGATCAAAAGTTAAGCGATTTTCGTGCAGGCCTTTTTCAATATCCAAAATCAGGGGGTTGTTGTCCTACATCAAGAAGACATGGTAGAGACGTTTGTCAGCGTACTTTAAGTGATACCATGTAGAATAATAAGACTAATATAATAGAAGATATTTTCTGTATATTGATGATAAGTACGGAGGAGTAAGATATATAGATAGAGCCAAAAATATTATATATTTCTATACATCATAAACAGAATTCAAAAGGGAGGATAAGCTAAAACTAAATCACAGGATCTCCATGATCTTCTCCTAAGTGTCAAGTGGTTGTGAATCTTCCACAAGATCAGAAACGTACTTCAACAGGAAACAACCATTTAATTTCGCATGCGATAGACAAAGTTTTCTAGTAATAAATGACTCTTTAGGAGAATCTTTTCACCTACTCTTTTAAATTGGATACTTGTTAGTTGACTAATATTAATATATATATATATATATATATATAAAATAATATATTCCAAGGTTTTTCTATATATTTCGGAATGTTTCCAATATTTGACAATCCAAAGGTAACTTTCGAACTGAAATTTTAATCCGTGGTGTGAGAGCGTGAGTTGTGACAATCATAAAAGCAAGCCACAGCAGTTAATGTATAAGCCACCAAGGATACACATAAAACATATGATTTACAAATCTTAGAAATCAATAGCCTTCGTTCAGGAGATAATGCACGATGTATGTCAAACAGATTTCCTTCATTAGTATGACCACTATACAAATCCCGTTGGGTACACAAGACATGAAGAGGTTCAATAACTAACATACACGAATACAGAAGCTAATATAGAACCTAAGCAAACATAAGACATAAAACTTTTCCTCCTCTGCTGTTACTCAATCAAAGTTGCAGCAATGGGAGCGCCATAACAACAGCAAAAATAGAAACTAGTAACAGTAAAACCCAGGTAGGAAAAGACCTGCGCCTCTGAGGGTCATTTAGCTCTTTTGCATTTTGTACGTTTTGTAGCTCCTCCTTAGCTCCACGATTTCTCAATGATGACCCAGAAGTTTCGTCACGAACTGATTCTTGTGCTGCCTGCTCTGCAGATTGCTCAGCTGCCAGCTGTTCCTCATATTTCTCTACATATTCTGGAAAGAGTTTCCTGAAGGTCGGGCTGTTGTAGAAAAGTAAATGTAAGGCGCACATCAAAAATATGGATGAAGTTACTAATTGTCAATCAACCATATGAGTAACAGGGCGATAACTATATTATAAGTCCATCCAATGTATGCATCAGAACTGTAAACCTCTACCAAGAATTACTACCAATAGCACAATCTATATCAAAGGGAATGCAGGCGATTGTCCTATCTAGACCAACACATATAAGAAAAAGGGAGGCATTTGGTGAACTTACTTTTTACAGTTAAAAGCTAGAGAAGCCTTTGCAAGCTTTTGCTTCTCTTCTATAGTAGTTGAGACGCTGCCTGTGGTAGGACTATTGTCCATCTGAAAGACCAAAGAGCAGAGCCATCAAATTGTTTGAATATTCATTTTGCGGACTAAGGAATCGTACTTCAGCTAATATTAACTGTTGAACGTGAAATGGTAAACTGTACTCCAGGAAATCCTCTCACGCCAAAACACTGGCAAGAAACTCACCATGAATGAAAGAAGCCCAGTCAGTATGCTGCAAGCGCACAATATAAAAGTTCAGTAAAAAAGAAAAATTAACTGATGACATAAAACAACATATATACCCGCTCAATAACTTCTCACCTTGAGACAGACCACATCGGGTTCCAGCTTTCTGGATGAACTGGAAAAAGCAAGAAACATAAATGGAGGGGCAGGAAAACAACATTGAGAAAGAAATTATCGGTTAACAAAAGCAAACATCACTTACAATCACTCATGGACAGACATATCTTCTTTTGTGTCATAAAGCGTCCATTTGGAGTAGTCATACTGCAAAGGAGGTTAACAGCAGTTACTTTCAAAGTTTGTGTGACACCAAAATTGTCTGCGACACTTTTGGGATGCTATGTCTAACCAAAATCAACAATACCTGATTCCTGGAGGTTTAAAAGGGTACTCTGGAGGAAACTTAATCTTTCCATAGTAATATCCACCTTGAATGATAATATGGACACAAAAGAAAGAAAAGTCACGTACACGGAATTAAGAATAAAAAAAATTAACATGCATCGACAGAACAAACACACCCCATGAGCTAGCATCCTCACTATATATATATATGAAGAAATAAAGAAGCAAAACCTGCAAACGGTGTTCCTTGACTTCCTTCCAAGACATAATCTGACCACATAATAAGGCATAAACATCATGGTTAGCGGGTGAAAAGGCCCCAAGATGGCATAATGAAGATAAAACTACGAACTTTCAATTTTTATTGGTCAATGAGAATAGAGACATGGCCAAGAACATAAGAGTATAAATTCAAAATATAGTTGCCGCTACAAGAGGGGTTACATGGACAAGTGTAATTTTTATGAGCTTAATACAGAGTATTAGGGGCAAGACGTAGATACATTAAGTAAACCCACCAAGATAAACGAATACTAGGGTGAATGTTAAAAGCATGTTCTTTTGCTTTGTTCTATGTGTATAATTGGAACTAATTCATAAACAAAAGGATACTACACAGTTGTATCAGATAAAAGGAGTTCCATAAAATATCTTATAGGATTATGCTAGCTACAAAAATCATTTCACTTCCAATGCAACAAATGTGCAGAAATAGAGACTGGGAACTCAGTAGCATATCTTGCAGGAGTCACAAATTATGCATCAGATGTGAGAAGTACAATTTTGCTGAAACAAACGAAGGATGCACTAGAAAGTGAAAGCAAGTAGATAGAAAAAAGACGAAAACTATAAAATAAATGATATTGCAAATAACATAACAGTGAAAAGCAGCAAAGAAAGTACCAGAATAAATCTCAAGTTGTAATTGACTGCATTATACATTCAACGAACATGATTGCATATAGATAAAGGCACGTGACTTATAAAACATGAAAAGGAGATAGGCGAGGAAGCAACTCACGCCACTCAAGGATGTCGTTCGGCGAAGGGCGTGCCACCACATTGGAAACCGGTTCCTTGGTGTGCATTAAACAAAACAATCAGCAAAATATTACCAAAGAAAATGCAACCACCAGAAAGCCAACATCCAAAATAACAAATACAGAAAAAATAAGTAACAAACAGTTAGCATTATGAAAAACAAATTGGTTTTATATGAACGCAAAACCAGGGAAAAAGTTGTCCACTCAGAAATTTAAGGAATCAATATAGTGTTTGACCATTACAATTCAAATAACTAACGTCAATGATCAAATAAAAGTGCAATCCGTTCTTTAAGCTAGAATATTTTCACAGGACCAATTATAAGTGATGCTTACTGGAACGATCTGCCCTACAGAAGAGAAAATGTACTTACTTTACAGATTGCTCTGTACTCCTTTTGTAAGCGCTTTACACATGCTCTTTCAGCCATGTTTACACGATAAACAATCGAAAAATAAGATAAGATGGCAGCAGAATTCAATCTTATCAACCGTCTTCAGTAGGAGGTTCCCTGTAAACACAAATTGCCTTTATCTCTAGAATACAAAATTTAAAGCATAAGATATATGTATGGCAATTCAAGGACAACACAAACTTCCATTCACGGTACACAAGTTTGGACCGTTGATGCACTTTCCCATTTTTCAAGACGACATAACACATACGAGACACTTTTCACTTATGGAACATAATAATTACAAAATTGAGTACGTAGGCATATCAACCCTTACGACATAAATCACATCAACCAAAATCGAGATACTGCCCTCAGGATCCAAGTAACAAAATAAGTACAAAGCAACGCATATTGACGTGTGTAGCACAAAATGATGGGCAATACGACGAAATTAAACATCCCTCGTCACATTCGATTACGTGCTTAACTTAAACACACTTTCCTCTAACTCATTAGTTAAACTCCGCAAAATTATACCGATCCGTGCGTTAACACACTCTTCTAAGACATCCGGAATCATAAATCACCACAATCGCCTGCACGCAACGTCATAATCTATCCCGTGAATTACGTAGAAGTATAGTCATGATTCTCCCTCAGTTACCAATCAGTACTTCCTGAAATAAAACTACTCCATCGAACATGTATATAAGCAACCAAAACTCTTAAAATATCTTCACCACTTGAATAGTATCTTGATTAAGCACAGTGAATAGCCAATTATCAGTGTAAATAAATTACTTGTAAAGCAATTGCAACACTCGAATAAGCTCTGAATCCGTCACAAAAATTCAACAATTGAAGTATGTTCACTAAGTTTCGGATAAACGTATATCTATGATCTACCAAAATTGAAATAAAAAAAAGCAAAAGAACACAAACAAAATACTCATACCACAGATCGAGAGTGCAAAATCAAGCCTCCTGTTCTTGCAATCATCAAGGTCGAGGAACCTCAATTTTTTTCTGAAAAAATAAAATAAAAATTGAATTGCAGAATAATATTAGTGCAGGATTTTTGTGATTCAACAAATAGAGGGGCGTTGAATTTGGGGAAGTAGGAATTATTTCCGGGGTTGAATTGTAATTTGCTTCTGGCGCTTGGAATGGCTAAAAATATCAACGCGTGGGGTTTTGTTACGCTGGAAAGACGGTTATAGCCCTAGGGATTTGAGCTAGCGGTACATGTCGGTTGACCTTGAGGAAATCACTCAACTCAGCGTTAGAAGTTTCATGCTGTGTTTTCAGAATCGGATCAAACACTAATTCAATAACGTTAGTGGATATAGATTCAATCGGTTTAATTGTTCTAACTCGTGAGTTTATATTTAAAAAAAAAAGATCAAAGATCTTATCCGAATAATTCTATATTTTCACAATTATGTCATAATATTAAATCATAAACTCACGATCACATAACAATAAAGCCAAATTATGTTAGTTAAGCAAATCAAATATCACACTAAAAGTAAAACCACAATTATCCACAAGGTATAATCACGTCAAATTATTATGAACCCCAATCACCATATTATATTAGATTATTTAAGATACGTATCCCACAAATTTCTATTTTTTATAAAATTGTCCCCCCTAAAAAATATAGATCATTAGAACAATGTGTGTCTAATTTCAAATAATTACATTATAATATTTTAGTGTTAGTTAAATCAAATGCAAGTATACATCATTTAGGTGGTGTTTGCAAATGCTTATAAAAGGAGCTTGTTCGATACTTATGCTTAAAGCCACTTTAAGTGACTTTTGATAAAAAGTCGGGAGTGTGCAAATCTTTTTAAAAAGCTACTTAAATCATTAATTAGGTGTTTGCAAAAATTAAGGAGAAGTAACTTTTCTATTTAAAGACCTTTCAAAAATAACATAATTCCAAAAGCAGTTAGGGCACCCGTGGGCATGCTTTTACGACTTGTGCTTTTTCTAACTTTTTTTTAGACAAGAAAAAGCAAAATTCAACATTTCAAACACTAAAAATATGTTTTTGCGGCTGCAAAAGCCAACAAACTCCTTTTATAAGCATTTGCAAACACCACCTTAATTATTTTAGTGTTAGTTAAATCTAAACATAAATATATATTTAAGGCATATTATATCAAATGTACTAGCACATTACATGTAATTTATAACACAATTTGAGACATCACAATGATTTATTTCCTTTCATTAGGCCATAGATATAGTTGTCAAACAGTTAAATCAACTGATTTAATGTATTAAAAATTTAGGCATGTATTGACAAAAGAGTTAATTTGACTTCTTTTCTCTTGGAAAAGCCCCTTAACTCTCGGTCATTCAATATCTATCAAAAATAAAAGCTCTCCCCAATGCCCTATCATACCCCAAGATTATGCTTCTTCTTTATAAGTATAATATATCTATTACTAAATTAACACTGAATTAACATTTTATTTTATACCACAAAGAAAACAAACAACAATGGAATAAAGTTTGACTTTTCAGAAATGATGAGAAATTGATTTACAACCGACGGATCGGCTAGAGGAGCGGCGAGCGCCGCCGCGAGCGGGGGCACCTCTCTTCTCCTTTTTCTCTTCTTCTTTTTCTTTTCATTATTTCCCTGTTTATGTTTTGAGTCGGTGTTGCTGCTGCGTTTGTGTGTGTGTGAGATATCTAGGGCTGAAAACATTGGGGGCACAAAAGTAATTCGTTTTTTAATAGATTCAGCGCGACCGGTTCAACAATCGAGCCGGTTGATCGGTTCAACCCGGTTCAATCGGAAAAATAACTGGTCGCGCTCGGCTGAAAGAGAAATCCATTTAGGAGGTGTTTCTAGACCAGCTTGACCATCGGTTAGCAGTTAACCCGGTTGGACCGGTCCAATTTTAATAACACGGGTTTCGCACTTTCAAATGAATTACTTATTCATTTTTATCGTCTCGAGTCACTTTTTCGTGTTTATGGTGACGAAACTCAATTCAATTGCCTTGATAGTGTTGTGAAAAAAAAAATCGGATCAACGATAGGGATCAAGGATACGGATCGTTTACCGTGTCCTTTGAATTGATCCTATAAACGATTGCATGCCAATATTGAATTATGTTTTGATCTAGTATTCAACACATTTGAATTGGTCAGCATACCGGATCGTACCGAATATTGATTCTTTATTTTATTTTTGAGTACCTCGAGTCATTAGTCTTCTTTTTTTTTAGAAAATGATTATTCTTCATCCACAGGACTCTAGTCTTTTTTTGAATTGATTAATCTTAATTGATCAATCAAGGAAAAGGAATTAGGAATTTAGAATGCAAAAAGAATAAACCCTCTTTTGAACACAACGAACTCGCTCATCTTTATTTTTCAAGTTCGTAGAGGTACATTCACACGACTTTAGTCTCTTTTTTTTAACTTTATTACGTTTATGCCATTTTTTTGTTATCAATGAACATGATGAATGATGTTTGATTTTGTGATGGATGCTTTTTTATATGTCATGTCTTGTTTGTTATAGGATTTTATCACTATATACTTGAGTACTTAGGTGTTATTGTCAATTTTATTTTTATTTTGTAAAAAGAGTGTAAAGCCCCAAATAAAGAAGAAGATTTAAATGCAAATCCAGAGTC
Organism: Misopates orontium; assembly: GCA_946800315.1. Lineage (NCBI taxonomy): Eukaryota > Viridiplantae > Streptophyta > Magnoliopsida > Lamiales > Plantaginaceae > Misopates > Misopates orontium. The sequence continues at coordinate 20,446,427 of OX326950.1, read as the reverse complement.
GTGAACTACGACAACATAACAAAAAACTGAAACTCGCGCACAGGCGTCCAGAAAACTAAAGATATCAACAATCTTCAATTTAAAATTGTTTTGAACCAACTAGACATTCATAGTCTATACATAAATTCTAAAAGAGAGTAGTAACTCCAAAAGATCCATAAATTCTAAAGAAGTAGTAATGTCTGAGAAATGAACATAAGATGTTATTCTTCTGCAAACTCCCTTCCCGATGGTTCACCCGAGTCATTATCTAAATCTTGAAGAAGGAAAATTTAAAACTTATGAGATAAAAATCTTAGTAAGTGTCCATGAGTGTGTGCAGATTGTGCTTTTAATGATAAAACATTTATTTCAAAAGATTTGAAACAGGAAAACAAGACATAACATGCAGTCATATTAACTATGAAAAATGCAGGTATTTTCACTTAAATAACTTTAACTGAAACGATGAGCTTTCCCGTTTATTTGCTGATGCAGACCACCCTTACAACCCTTTTCAGAATCATGCCTTATCACCCCGTGTAAGGAGCTACCTTACAATCAGACAGAAGCACATGCCATGGTACATGTGTAAAACCTACGACCCAACAAAGAGCACAACGACCTCCCGTTGTGTCTAAGAGGGAATGGGCCATGGGGGTATGAGACTCAACCAGCAAGCCCTCTACTGCCCGGTCTCACCCCAAGCACACCCACGCTAAAGTTGGATCTAACTAACTGAAAAGAACTGAATGGAACATAACAGAACAGACGGAACATTATTCATCATAAGTGAAGCAAATACTTTTCAAAAACTTTAACGTGTCATATGCTTTAACAAAACAGTTGAGTAACTAATACATACATATTACAGTCGTACATAGATATAAATGCATCCTTCCAGTTTTTCAAAAGTAAGTGTAGGTTTGTGAACACTCACCTGGAGTAATAATTGCACAGAAAATACCGTATGAATAACGCTAGCTAGAATCACCTATTATCAAATAAAATCTGAATAAGCATAACAATGATATATAATCTACTTAAATTAGACCAAAAACTCATCCTAAGATATTTCTATACACTTTACCTACCGTGTTTATAAAATGTACACACCAGCATAACACCTATGCACATATATATTTCGATACATAACCATATAAGCATACGCAATGCAGAACACACAAAGTTTTACTTTCTTACACAATTCTAGTTCAAAACAGGGGTTTGAATAAGATAAGCTAGGCCTAATGTAAATTAATTGCTACAAGAGTTATTATAAAACAGAAGAAGTTTGGTCACTACATCTTTCAAAGGTATGAACATAATGTAATAGTTGAAACTAAAAGCTACAGTAAACATTAAAAATAAAGGTATAAACAATTGCCCACAATATAATAATGTAAAGAATAAACAAATCAATCTTTCTAATCTTAATAGTATACGGTAGTAGAAATTCTTGTCAATTTGAATCAAGCTTCAATTTTGAATTTGATAACTCCATCAATACTTTTGGCAGTCATGTATTGATTATAATAAATACCACCTCATTAACATACAAACAATATTTGGAGAAAACCCACTATTCTCAATATTATAACAACAAAAATCAAATTCTATAATAAGCATGCAAACTAAAAGGGCTATCATCTACGAAGATCAACAATCTCATATAGTTTGGAATTCAATTAACAGTATAAGTATGAGTCATATTGTAACATATATATATATATATATATATATATATATATATATATATATATATATATATATATATATATGTGTGTGTGTGTGTGTGTGTGTGCTTGCTGGAATCCACTTCTAATGTCAAAATAAAATCAACTTTTCTTTCATATTGTGAACCGATAGCAACTTTATAATCAAATAATAAACACTAGTAGTCAAGCCTTTAACAATGGTATAAAATTTGGTAGAGGAGCAAAACAGACCGATTCAAGAAGAGGGAAAATTTTACATGTGGAAAGAGGAAAGCGGCGCCGAAGATAGAAAAAAAAAAGAAGCAAGTTGGTATACTGAAAAAGAAAACCCTCAATTCTAAAATTAGTATTAGAAGGCCTAATTGAGATAATCTAGTAAAGTAGAGGCTAGTTATAATCTGGGTTTTTTTTTTTTTAAGAAAGAAAAATTCTAATTATGTCCATCGATCTTAAGATCTAATAATATACATAATAAATATTTAATTAACAAATCCTTCAAAGAAATATAAAATAAGAAACTTTTAATGCTAGATTCATAATATTTAACTATGACTATAATTAACAATCTTCAAATTAAATTAGGATGAAGGTAAAAAAATTCAGGATATTACAAAGAGTTTCAAGAATAGTTGGAAAAAATACAAAATTGTTTGATGATTATCGAACAAAACACGGTAATTACCAATTCACATCAAATTAGTTTGGTCTGGAAAATGTTCGTCTTTTAAAATTACCGAATCATACCCTATTTCTAAACTACCGAATCAACGATAAGATAATCCTGAACTGCACAACCCTATGATTCTATGTATCCTATTGAATGTAATCCAAATTGTAAATAGGTTTGATGAGGCCAAGTGGTTAATGAGGAGATAAGAGCCTATAGGCTGATAAAAGTAGCTAGGTGATCACTCCAACGCCAGGTATCATGTCCGATATAACATTTAAGTGTAACATGTGTCACCTCCAACAGGTTTTTTAAGACCCCATGAGGGATACGTGGGAGAGCTTGGTTTGACCCTCGGGCCTTCACATGGTTTCTCTTAATATTATGGACTCTGATTCACACAAAGCGCCTATATTTCTCATGTCTTTATTTCTCGAATAGTGTTGCTATCAATGTTATTGTTGTTTAGCTGGTTGGCTCATTTCTTCCGCGGAGTAGGATAGGGATCGGAGTCTGTATGTGAACCCCCTAGGTTGTGGGCTTCAAACCCCTAAGGCTATGGGCATCGAGCCCCTAAATTGAGCTAATTACGAGCCTCAAATCTCCCTGTTGGGGCTAGGGTATTTCGAGGGCTAAGGGATGTATTATAAGGTTTATGTTATCATACTTATGAGCCCTCTATATTGGAGGTTTGAGTAGAGTTTTGTCGGTCGGAGTTATATACTAAGTTTAACTAAAAAATTTAACATGACTGAATCTTAAAGAAGAGATTTGTGTTCTTGCTTCAAAGTTTCATTTTGTGGGTGAGTTTTGGTCAGATAAATATTAAAAATGTCCCAAAAATTTTGAAAACATTATCAAAGTCAAGAAACAAGTTAGAAAATCATGAATAAAATATAAAAAGAATATTTCTTATTTGCTATTTAATAAATATTAAAAATGTTTAAAAAGCTTCTGGAAACATTATCAAAGTCAAGAAACAAATAATCAACATGAATAAAATATAAAAATAAGACTTCTTATTTGATATTGTTGTAGTTTAAATAAGTATCGTTGAAATATGTTAATGGAAGAATCAATTTAATAATACTATGATTATATTAAGTAGATTCGAATTAATATGATATTGTTATGCTAATTATTTTTTGATATTTTAAATATCAGAAAACTCAGTAGTGTAACCAAAAGACCATATTTCAAAAGGTAAAACACTTAACACCCCCATTTGCGGTTTGACTGCGTGAACCAGGTCCAGGTCTTTCATTTGGCATTATCGCTATTGACGTCCCATCGAGTTAGCTAGCTAACGGTAAATGGAGTTAGGAATAAGAAGCCCTCTTTATCTTTGAGAGCTTCCACAATGGCTATTGATGTATCATATTTCGGTACCGCCACGTCATAATATCCGATACAATACACGAACGTATTTTGGGACATATTATGCCACGTCAGCACCATTATTTTTTAATGCAAAATTACAATTCAAGGCAAAACACGGAAATTGGCCCAAGTAGGCCCAAATTGATCTATTTGGGCCCGAAAAGGCCCGATTCGAGCTATATCAAGCCCAATCCGAGCTATATGGGCCCAAATTCGATCTATTTGAGGCCCAGAAGCCCAATTCGAGCTATATGGGTCCAAATTCGATCTATTTGAGGCCCAGGAGTCAAGTAAGAGCTATATGGGCCCAAATTCGACCTATTTGAGGCCCAATTCGACCTATTTGAAGGCCCAATTCGAGCTATTTCAAAATAGCTCTAATTCGACCTATTTTGAGTAATAGTTCTACTTGGATTGCACTTTTAGACGAATAAGGACTCTTATTACTATATAAGGGGGTCCCATGCCTCATTCTAAGGTACGTTTTTATATTTCTAGCATTTAATTTCGAGCTATATACATCGAATTCGAGCTATAGAGCAATAATTCGAGCTATATTGCTATAGCTCTTGTTCGATCTATATAGAGAGTATTTCGAGCTATTTGAGAGTAATTCGATCTATTCGGGTTTTCTCATCACGGTTCTCAATACCATTTCGAGGTGTGCTAATTCGACCTATTGGGCTTATTTCGACCTATTTATTCGACCTATATATTCGACCTATTTTCGAGCAATAATTTCGAGCTATTGTCTCAGACGACAATACCTCAAATTTCGACCTATCTGACTTGAGCGTCGGAGTGCCTTCGCCGGAGGAGGCACCGGCTTAGTTTACGTGTGGTGTTGAGTGCAGGTTCCGAACTCAAAAGCTGCTTAAGCATCCAGTAGGAACTGAAGCAGTCTGACGTGGAGTGTTGGAGAACAGACACGTATCCGGACGAAAATACCCCACATCAGTGGCGCCGTCTGTGGGAACCTCTATACGCACTTAGTAACAAACACTAACACTCAATGGCTCAACGGAGGGCAACGGAGAAGAATGGAATGGCAGGAAGGACTAGATCACAGAGGGAGGATGATAATCGGGCACATGATGCTTCTGAGCGAACATCAGTGGCAGCACCTAGCACTCCCCTTGATCCTCCAACTCAAACAGCGAATCAACCTGAAGTTCCTCCCACGGAACAACAATTATTGAATTCCGCTCAGTTGGATCAAATAATGGCGGCATTCCAAAGGACTATGGTCCCAATGATTGTGCAGCAATTGGCTAACACTTCTGTTCTACAGAATGTTCAAGTTCCAATAGCACAACAACCAGCAACACAGCCTGCGCTACCGCAGCAAGGAAGGACTAATCCGACCCAGCGTCGTGATTCGAGGCAGTATACGCAAACTAGGATGACAAGGCCAAGGGATCCATCTCCCTCGCCTGAAAGGAGGAATCCTCGTTCAGTGAGGACCAATGCTAACCGAGCTCCCAGTCGGGCAACTGGTCGAGATAGAGAAGGAAGGGATGTAGAGGTGAATTCTAGGCAAAGGGTTCCTGATCATCGACCCGCAGCAAGTCGAACTGCCGGAAGAGATTGGGACTTGCCTGAGAGAGTCGCACCAAGATTGGAACCTGTTGTAGCAGAACACATTCCACTAAGGGAGAGGTCAAACCCCTTTTGTGAGGCGATCAGTAACTTGACGTTGAAGGAAGGAACTAATCTTCCTGTTCTGAAGAAGTATGATGGAAATACTGATCCAGTTGCACACTATGATGAATTAGATGGAGATTTGCAGGTTTTGGGGTATGGAGAGAATATGAGGGCGAAACTTATTTCACTCAGTCTGAGAGGTCCAGCAAAGGAATGGTTCAAAAACTTGCGTTCTGGATCAATCGAATCATCTGAACAGTTTAGGACCATGTTCGTAAAAAAGTTTGCTACTTATCGCGTAAAGAAGAAATCTCCGAGCACGTTGTTTAATATCTATAGAGGACCTGATGAACCTTTGGGGAGGTATATTGAGCGTTTGAACCTGGAGATCGGTAGAGTGAATGCTCCCACTGTCGACCTGGTCATATCTGTATTGGAGCATCGTTGCCGGAGTAAAAAGCTTATAGAAGTGATAACATGGAACACTCCTGATTCCATTGAGCAAGTAATGGACCTAGCTAGTAAGGTCATTGAAGTAGAGGAGGCAACCATGAATCAAGGATTAATGGACTCGCCAAGAATTCATGGAGGCAAAGAGAATAAAGATAGAGATTGGAGGAAGGAGCAAAGGGGAAAAGATCGAGATCGCAATCGACAACCTTTCAAGAAGTTTGAGAACTATACTCCTCTGAGGAAACAAATTGGTGAAATCTACGCCATAGAGAAAGATAGCGGATTGCTGAGAACTCCAAAACCGTTTCGAGAGACTGAAGAGACTAAAGGATCAAAGAAATATTGTAAGTTCCACAGGCAGAATGGGCATTTTACCAACGAATGCAAGGCTCTACGGAACGAGATTGAACGACTCATTCAAGGGGGGAAACTCATCGAGTACATCCTTGAGAATAGAGAGTCACGAGAAGAAAAGGCGTCAGCTGGACGCAAGCGGGATAGATCCCCAACTGAAAAGAAGGATGAACCAAAGCGTAAGCGGGGAAATGGGAATGATGAAATCGAGAATGGAATCAACGTGATTGCTGGCGGACCTACTGGTGCAGACTCGGTCAAAAGTAGGAAACGCATTTCACGAGACATATACAATGAACGACTGAAACGTCCTGAGATAGATCTTGTCTTTGCGGTGGATAAGTTGGATACAAGAATCACATTCGATGATAGCGATTTCGACAGCTTGTCTCCACAAGCTAAGGAAGCGCAATATTTGAATTGCCCTATGGTGGTCTCCGCGGTGATTGCAAATCACGGGGTAAAGAGGATAATGATTGATAATGGATGTTCGTCCAACATAATCTTCATGGATGCTTTGCAACAAATGAAGCTTGGGCAATATGAGATCACGGATGTTAATTCGCCACTAGTGGGATTTGGTGGCAGTGAAGTAAAACCCATAGGAAGGATCTTGTTGCCCACATCCTTTGGCATAAATCCGAAAAGGAGAACACTGAACGTTGAATATCTCATCGTTGATATACCGTTCGCATATAACGTACTGATTGGAAGGCCCGGAATAACGGCATTTGCTATGATCATTTCAACGATTCATCAGAAGGTCAAATTTCCAACGCCTGGTGGAATTGCAGAACTCACTACAAACTATCGTGATTCGTGGAGTTGTTACGTTACATCGACTAAACCTATCAAGGCAAAAACGGATCTAAATGTCGCGATAGTTGACATACGTCCAAAGGAGACGTCTGAAATAGGGAAACAAGTTGATACTGAGATGGTGCTTGCTGCGCAAGTGGACCAAGAGATGATGCAGGAGGATCATACTCCCTCCAAAATAGAAGACTCTTCGAAGAAACTGGATGAAGAAAAAGAAGACAAGACGACATTGCGATACAAAAAGAAGATGGAAATGGAGCGTCTGAAACCTTCGGGAGAGTTTAAGGAGGTGATCTTGTCAAAAGATGAGCCTGACAAGATAATTAAAATTGGTAGCGAGTTGACTTCGGAGGTTGAGATGGCATTATTGGAATGCTTGCGAAGAAACTTTGATGTATTCGCATGGACGGACTCGGACTTGAAGGGAATAGATCCTCGAGTTGCGGTACATCACCTGAATGTTAACCCAAATGCTAAACCCATTCGACAAAAGAAAAGACACTTTAGCGATGAAAAGAACAAGGCTGCGGAGTTGGAAGTACAAACAAAGCTTGCTGCAGGCCATATATTTGAAGTTCGATACTCTGAATGGCTAAGCAACGTTGTGCTTGTTCCAAAGAAGCCGACCGTGTGGAGGATGTGCGTGGACTACACCGATCTGAACAAACATTGCCCGCGAGATCCTTTCCCGTTACCCAGGATTGATCTCGTAGTTGACTCTACAGCAGGCTGTGCGTTGCTAAGTCTTTGTGATGCACAGAGCGGTTTCCACCAAATTCTAATGGCAGTGAAGGATCAACATAAAACGGCCTTCATCACTGACATGGGGATATACTGTTACAAAGTGATGCCGTTTGGTCTAAAGAATGCGGGAGCGACCTTTCAGAGGTTAGTTGCCAAGATGTTTTATCACCAAATCGGCAAGACAATGGAAGTTTATATTGACGACATGCTCATCAAGAGCCTGAAGGCAGAAGATCACGTGGAACATTTGGAAGAGGCTTTTGGTATCATGAAACAATATGGGATGAAACTAAATCCTAAGAAGTGCACATTTGGTGTTAAGGCCGGAAAATTTCTGGGGTTCATGGTCAATGAGAGAGGAATCGAAGCTAACCCGGACAAAATTAAGGCTATAATGGATTTACCATCCCCCAAATCCGTTCGAGAGGTGCAACGATTGGTGGGGAGGATTACAGCACTTAGTCGATTCATATCACACTCTGCTGAAAAGAGTTTACCTTTTTTCAAGAAGTTACGCAAGACACCTAAGTTCGTTTGGACTGATGATTGTGAAGAGGCTTTTCGCCAATTGAAGGTGTACCTTACGACACCACCATTACTATCTAAGCCCAAGGACAATGAGATGTTGTATCTCTACTTGGCCATAACGAAGAATTCATTAAGCACAGTATTGGTGCGCGAGGAAGACAAGAAACATTTGCCTATCTACTATGTTAGCAAAGTGCTGAATGGAGCAGAGGTGAATTATTTGGAGATCGAGAAGTTAGCATACGCACTTGTGATAACCGCACGAAAGTTAAGACCATATTTTCAATCACATCCGGTTACTGTCTTAACTAGTCAACCACTGAAACAAGTTATGGCAAAACCGGAGACATCTGGGAGATTAGTGAAGTGGGCGATCGAGTTAGGAGAATATGGCTTGGAGTATATGCCAAAAACAGCGATTAAAGCACAAAGACTAGCGGACTTCGTGGCTGAAACTATCTCAGAGGCGGAGCAAGCGCTTGATGTAGCAATGGTGACTGAAGAGGTCAAAAGTGACAAACCTATAGTTACAAAGGGAACTTGGACTCTGCATGTGGATGGGTCGTCCACAAATGACGCTGGAGGTGCAGGAATTTACTTAAAATCGGCAGATGGTAGAGAATTTGACTATGCAATAAGGCTAAATTTTCAAGTGACCAACAATCAAGCGGAGTATGAGGCTATGCTTGCTGGCATACAAATGGCAAAATCGTTGGGTATAACGAACCTTGTGGCATTCACGGATTCACAGCTGATTGCTAATCAATTTGAAGGAAGATATGAGGCGAAAGACGCTGCAATAGTAAAGTATCTCGAAAAACTGAAGGAAGTGACATCAAATTTCGATACTTTCTCTATTTCGCAGATCCCTCGATCAGAGAATGAACGCGCTGACTCCTTGTCTCGATTTGCTAGTACCGCCGAAGTGTTTGTGGAAAGGCGGGTAACTCTTTTGGCTTCAGAACAGCCCTCTATCGGCAAGGTATTCGAGTCAACACCAACGCAAGCATTGGATTACGTTCTGCCAGTAGAAATAGAGGCGTGTTGGAAAGATGAGATTATCGACTATCTTCAGAACGGGAACTTACCTAATGATCCTCAAGCGATCAGAAGGCTCAAGTATAAATCTGCAAGATTTACTATGTTCAATGGCGAACTGTACAAACGGTCATTCGAGGGACCACTCTTGAGATGCCTATCTCCCACACAGGCAAAACAAGTCTTGCGCGAAATTCATGAAGGGAGTTGCGGAAATCATTCAGGAGGACGATCTTTGGCCCAGAAAATACTCCGACAAGGATATTTCTGGCCAACTGTTATGAGAGATGCTATGGATTACTCAAGGAAGTGTAGAAGTTGTCAACTGCATGCGAAGATCATTCATACACCTGCTCAACTTATGACGACAGTGAGTTATGGATGTCCGTTTGATCAATGGGGAATAGATATAGTCGGACCAATGCCTAAGGCTACAGGGGGTAGAAAATGGTTATTGGTGGCTGTCGAGTACTATACGAAGTGGGTTGAAGCTGAAGCACTTGTAAACATTACAGAGGCTAATGTGAAACAGTTCATTTGGAAGAACATCGTTTGTCGATTTGGAATACCAAGAGTCTTAATTTCCGACAACGGAAGGCAATTCCAAGGTTTTAAGATTCAAGACTGGTGTAGGGACATGAAGATTGAGCAACGTTTTACATCTGTTACGCATCCAGAAGCAAATGGACAAGTGGAGGCCACTAACAATACATTAGTGAAGAGTTTGGAGAAAAGGCTGGAGGGAGAAGGAGGAAACTGGGCGGATGAGTTACCAGGGATATTATGGGCATATCGCACAACTCCTCGTACCTCAACAGGAGAAACTCCATACTTATTGACATATGGATCTGAAGCAGTGATACCCGCTGAGATTGGAATGCCAACTTATCGAATTGTTACTTATGATGAGGAGCAAGCATTGAGGGCAAGACAAATGGATTTGGAATTGATCGGAGCAACTAGGGAAGCAGCATACCAACGTACTCAAGCGTACAAATCTATGATGGCGAAAGCATATGATAACAAAGTCCGTTTCAGGAACTTTCAAGTGGGGGACTTGGTACTCAGGAAAGTTGAAGCTACTAAGCATGTTGGAAAATTGAAGCCGAACTGGGAAGGACCTTACAGAGTGGAGAAAGCAAGCTCAAAAGGATATTATTACTTACAAGAATTGGGTGGAAGGACTTTGTCACGCCCCTGGAACGTCAAGAATTTACGAAGGTTTTATAGTTAGAACACTAGTTTTCTAATGGCCTTGTGGCACAATAGGATCATAGTTACAGTACTTCATTCGCTTATTCTTTTACGAATTACGAGTCCCTCTACGTGGATTCTCATTGTAATAGTTAGCAGCGAACTACGAGGACTTGATTCCTAGCCAACCTATATACGGCGGGATACGTAGGCAACTCGGAAGTTACTCGAGCTCAGTCCCAAAACTAATAAAATCTCTTATTTTATTCTAGTTCAGCTGTTGCCTACTATTTATCCGCATGATTACAATCTATCAAGAAACATGAAGATGAACTCAAATTGTCTACTAATTTTAAGTCTAAAAACTTAATCAAAACGAACATTAGCTTCGTATTACGAGCACTAGCCTCGTGGGGTCAAGCACAAGTCCTTGTACTCCCGCGAACTTAGCTTCGCAAGCGCAAACATAGCTTTGCATAACGAGCACAAGCCTCGTGGAGTTGAGCTCAAGTCCTCGTACTCCCGCGAACATAGTTTCGCAAGCGCAAACATAGCTTTGCATAACGAGCACAAGCCTCGTGGAATCGAGCACAAGTTCTCGCATTCCCGCGAACATAGCTTCGCTAGCGCGAACATTAGCTTCGCATAACGAGCATAAGCCTCGTGGAGTCGAGCACAAGTTCTCGCACTCTCATAGACACTTGTTTATAAAACTTAAGTGTTTTAACAAGTATTAAACTTAAACTTAAAGAGTAGACACATATGAGAAGACATTCAAAAGATTTTGCAAGTCAAAACTGTACTAAGCAATTGTCAAGAGCGCTAAAATCGCGCAAACAGTAGCAACAAATACTGTACGGAAAGAATGTACTAGAACTAAATGTATATACGAAAAGTAAAAATGTTCAAAAACAAGGCACAAATGCCAAAGATAAAGGCACGCAGGCCATTGTAGAGGATCAAGGCAGCAGGTTCAACCCAAGAGCCTTCACCGCACCCTCACTCTGCTCCTGGATATCGGCAAAAGACTCGTTCAAGGGCCCAGTATCATCGAGAGGAGAGATCTGACGAGGAGCAGCAGCGGCAGAAGGGGCGTCAGGCATAGGCTGATCGCCATCTGCAGGCTGATCCAAGATCTGTGGATCAAACCCCATCTCACCCTCCTCCGGAAGATCATCTGGAGCAGCGTCAGTAGCAGCAGCGGCAGTGGACGTAGAGGGAAGCTCGTCTGCAAAATCTGAGAGCCATATCTGCCGCAGAGGATAAAAGGAGGTGAAGGGGTCATGCTTCGGCTCTTCGTCAACGACAGTCGCTGCAGGTTCGCCAGAAGGAGGATCGGCCAGAGCAGGATCTGCAGCAGCAGCACTAGAGGACTCGCCGACTTCAATGTCGTCCTCGTTCAGGCAATTGAGGACATTGAAGTCCTCCCTCTTGAACCCAGGGGCGAGAGCACCGCGGGCGATGATGTCATCAAGGGCCATGTTGTAGCCCTTGGTCGTATCAAAACCACCCCGCTCCATGGAAATCTGCTCCCAGGTGGCTGAGCGGAAGAATTCGATGGCCACCATCACTTTGTCCTCATCAGGGAGCTCCTACGAAACAAGTAGAGGAAATGTAAGAGTGTAATATGCAAATTTTAAGGAAAAAGAAATAAACTCAAGTTTCAAATGAATACCTCAGTCATGGCCCTGTTGTAGCCATCCTCCTCAGCAGTCGCTAGGCGAGCTTGTGCATCAGCCAGCTCAGCCTCAAGTCTCAGACGTTCGGCCTCAGCCGCAGCAGCAGCATCTTTCATCGTCCGGATGGTGTCGACATGATCGTCGACAAGAGCAGTGGCATGCTGGCAATCGGTGGTGAGCTGGCTGGATAGGCGCTTTTCCTCAGCAAGCTCCCGATCGACGGCGGCTTTCGCTGTCTTCAAGGCTGCAAGCTCCGCTTGTACTGCCTTCAGCTCATCAACGGCAGCAACCAGATGTTTCTCCACCTCAGCCTTCGCTTCCTTGGCCTGTTTCTCCAGCCGTTGGGCCTGCAAGGCCGAAGAATGATGCCTATCCATCAAGGCCCTTTGCTGGTCCTGAGTCGTCATAACCATGTTGAAGTTCTCAGCCATGGTCTGGACATTGACGAAGAACTACAAGAAAGAAAAAACATTAGTAATAGTCAAGTATGAACATAAAATAAAGATAAGTGAAAGTTCTAAAACCACATACCTCACATAAAGCCAGGGCAGTGCGACTGACCAGCTTCTCGTGGCCCATCGCCTGATAATAGGCCTGACGATCAAAGTCCGGCATGAATCCCTTGACGAGTCGGAGGGCAGTAGTGTCTTTCAAAGTGAACTGCCCCGACTCGACTGAAGCTCGGACGATCTCCTCCACGTCAATATCGACGTCATCAGCATCATATGCTCTTTCCTGCGCCACGCGTTTCCCACGTCGGATCTCCTCAGCAGTAGCAGCAGACCTTTTCCTCGTTGCTGCTTCAGGGTTGGCTTCATTGAAGCGACGAGCCGCTTCAGCAACTGAGGGAAGATGCACTCTTCCAGATAAAGGTGCAGATGAAGGAGAAACGTCCGGAAGGATGGGCTCAGAACCGCCAGGAGGTGAAGCGGGAGCAGTGTCGGCAGTCGACTGAGAAGGGACAGTCTCAGGCACTGGAGCTGGAGCAGGAACAGGGACAGGAGCGCCACCTCTACCACGACCCGCTCCTCGTGTCGAGGCAGTAGAAGCATTACCGCTTCTTGAACTGGTACCAGCCGTCTTTGCACCTCGACGACTGGTCTTCTCAGGAATGGGCACTGAGGATTGAGGAGCGTTGGCGCCACGCTTCATCGCGGCCAGCCTTTTCTTTGTCTTGTCCATCACAATTCGCTCTGAAAATCATGAACAACGCAGAGGTTAGAAGACAACAAAGAACGATAGAATAAATGAGTAAAAAGAATGAAAACATGCATAATATTATACCAAAGACAGAAGGCTCAACGCCTGCATGATACGTATAACCGCCGGCCCGCAACACTGGGGTAGTGGTCAACTCAAAGGCATCAAATTCATGCTCTTTCAAGTTTTTTACGACCGCCAAGGTGTAGACTGGAGGATCGGGGCGTCTCGGTGAAGGACGGGCATCAGTCCAAAGCCGCTTGAATCGAAATTCCTACGGCTTGGATTCCTTTATATAAAACCACTGCTTCTTCCAGTGGGCCCCGAAACTCGTTTGTAAATCAGATAAGAAGCATTGCTTCTTTCGCGAGCTCAGATAATAGAACCCGGCGTCTACACCTCTGTTGCGAAACTTCACTATAAACAGTTGCCAGAAACCGGCAACAGAGCAAGGCAAGTCAAAGATGCGGGTTAGCATCGCATAAGCATACATTTGAGTGTATGCATTAGGGGTAAAATGTGAAGGACAAGAGTTGAGAGAGGACATGATCTCTGAGACAATTGGGAAAATAGGAAAACGTAAACCACACTGCAGATAACCACTAAAGATAGTAAGACACCCCTCTGGTGGATTGTTCATCCTATCGTCTGGCCCAGGAACGATAATTTCATAAGTGTCGGGAATGTCAAACGTATCGCGGTAGTAATCTATGTCATGAGGTAACGAGGAAGGGAACTGATCAAAATTGATCAAATTAGGCGGAGCAAGTTGTTCGGGAGAGTTAGAGGAAGGAATGGGAACGTTCTCAGACGACGGTAAATAAGGCACTATGGGGAGAGGGTTCGATTCAGCCTCGTCATCTCCTAGGATGTCTACGTCTACTTCCATATCAGACACCCTATCCTTACTGTTTCTCTCATTACTAGACGAGCTATCGTCACTCGAGTCGTTACTACTATCGCTAGTCGACGCATTCTCTCTGGCTTTAGATGCCTTAGATGATTCACTACTATCTTCCCTACTACTACTACTGGAAGATTCTAGGTCAATAATTCGCGTCATAAAGAAGGTTAGGTGGAGAGTTTACCGGCACGAGGATCTAGATCTACTGAAACTTCTTCGTTTGGGTGAATTTGCTCGTAGGATCTCTGTGCAGGTGCAAAGAGTTTTGGAGCGCCTGGCAAACGGATTCGTGCAGGTTCTGGTTGACGAGGACGATTTGGAGATGATGGACGTCGTGTGTTTGATTCACGAGGAGCTCGATATGATGACTCTCGTGACGGATTGCGAGCGTTATAATAGGCTCGTTGGTGTGATCGTGGTGGTGATGGACGACGTGGAGAACGGTTACGTCGGAGTCGCGCCGTTGTGAATGAATCTGCAAAAATGATTTATTAGCATTTTTCAAATATTTTCAGAAATTTTCAAAAAATTCGAAATTTCTCTAAGTACTATAGCTCGAATTTCACCATGAAATTCGAGTTATATTTTCGAGCTATTCAACACTCACCCAAGGAGATAAGTAGCGGAAGAGTTTTTCGAGTTATTCACGAAAATTTCGATCTATTGAGGGAAAATTTCGAGCTATATTGAGGTTTTCGAGCTATTTTCTCACACTTACTAAACTTGGAGGTCTTTTCGAGCTATTTTCAGCCAACTTTCTATTTTTGGTAATTTCGAGCTATTATTTCGAGCTAATTTTTGAGAGCTCTGAAATGATTCTTAGGCGCGAAATGAGGAAATGAAGCTGGGAGTGGGGTATTTATAGGAGAAATGACGCGGGAATTACCAAAATGCCCCTAAATTCGAGCTATTTCTAATTTCGAGCTATTTTCAGAAAAATTTTCTGAAAATTTCGATGTATATTTTTGGAGGCTAAATTCGACCAATATCGAATTCGAGCTATTTTCAGGGAAATTCGAGCTATTTTACGAAAATTTTTTTATGGACTTCGAGTTATCTTTTCACAAGATAAATTCGACCTATACCAATTCGAGTTACCAAACATAGTAAATTCGACTTATTTTCGAATTTTTATATTTTTGGTCACAGTTTTGGTTTTTTATTACGACGCCGATCTCGTTGCACGATTCTCGGTTATGTGACTTCTTTATAGTTCGTATGATCAATGTTAGTACACATTACTCTTACGAACTGGGGGACTCCATGATGTATCATATTTCGGTACCGCCACGTCATAATATCCGATACAATACACGAACGTATTTCGGGACATATTATGCCACGTCAGCACCATTATTTTTTAATGCAAAATTACAATTCAAGGCAAAACACGGAAATTGGCCCAAGTAGGCCCAAATTGATCTATTTGGGCCCGAAAAGGCCCGATTCGAGCTATATCAAGCCCAATCCGAGCTATATGGGCCCAAATTCGATCTATTTGAGGCCCAGAAGCCCAATTCGAGCTATATGGGTCCAAATTCGATCTATTTGAGGCCCAGGAGTCAAGTAAGAGCTATATGGGCCCAAATTCGACCTATTTGAGGCCCAATTCGACCTATTTGAAGGCCCAATTCGAGCTATTTCAAAATAGCTCTAATTCGACCTATTTTGAGTAATAGTTCTACTTGGATTGCACTTTTAGACGAATAAGGACTCTTATTACTATATAAGGGGGTCCCATGCCTCATTCTAAGGTACGTTTTTATATTTCTAGCATTTAATTTCGAGCTATATACATCGAATTCGAGCTATAGAGCAATAATTCGAGCTATATTGCTATAGCTCTTGTTCGATCTATATAGAGAGTATTTCGAGCTATTTGAGAGTAATTCGATCTATTCGGGTTTTCTCATCACGGTTCTCAATACCATTTCGAGGTGTGCTAATTCGACCTATTGGGCTTATTTCGACCTATTTATTCGACCTATATATTCGACCTATTTTCGAGCAATAATTTCGAGCTATTGTCTCAGACGACAATACCTCAAATTTCGACCTATCTGACTTGAGCGTCGGAGTGCCTTCGCCGGAGGAGGCACCGGCTTAGTTTACGTGTGGTGTTGAGTGCAGGTTCCGAACTCAAAAGCTGCTTAAGCATCCAGTAGGAACTGAAGCAGTCTGACGTGGAGTGTTGGAGAACAGACACGTATCCGGACGAAAATACCCCACATCAGCTATAAACACTGGATATTTCTCCTCGTGAATGCTATTGGGATCGATCCTTCAACCCTGCACAAGGTTTCAAGAGAAAACAAAAACAATTCTTGTTAGCAGCTTTTTTTGTGTTTAACAATTTGCTCCCGATACTACAAAAAAGAACAATCCCCCTACCTTAAAAATTGTGCGAGATGCTCTTTGGTCGACTTATTGGCCAAAATTTATTGGAAGCGTGCCTGACCTGTGATCGTCGGCAGGACATTTTTGTCCACCCATATTTGACAAGAATTAAAAAAATTAATAACTACCTCCTAACCTATTTTCCCACTCTAGATTTTCTAGTATGTGTGAAATGCCCCTGAGCCTTTCCAGTATGTGCGTTGTACCCCCTGAACTTGTGCAATATTTTTTTGCCTTACTCTAATGAATTCATTCATCATATGCTCTGAAGTATGTTGTGACTAGGCTACAAAAGCTCAAATTTCAGGTGATTGCCTAAGACGAAGGACATCTTAACGGCTAAGTCGATTAGTAGACCTAACTTTCTAACTGACACAATAACATTATTCACATGAAGTAATTAAGCAGTTCTAGTATAAAACATTAAAACTCGTTGATCTCATACTTGTGGCAGATGTTTTGGATTTCTTTTGAGAGGAAACTTTTTGGACCAGAAAGTTGAGTGTTTAAGATATCGCTTTATGTTATTTTTGAAATCCAAATAGTTAAGGTCCAAGCAAACTAAAAATCTAGATTACAACTCGAAATTGTTCATCAACCACCACACGAAATAACCTTATAAAATCAAAGGATCACCTCATCATGTTCATCTCCTCTTTTGTGAACTATGTGACTGACTTTTGACATGAAATCAAGATACGAAGCAAGTGATATCCTAATCCACCCATTTTTTGATGTCTGCACATCGGTTGTGCCTGAAATCAATTGTGTTATATAACTAAATATTTGCCACATCCAACACTAAATGCTTTTATTTAACTTGGAAGGTTAGGAGAATAAATCTTTAGTTTAGACACAAAATGCCTAAAAGGTTAGGCTTCATACTCATAAAGTTCATGGGGAATTTTGCCCATACGGTAAAGGTTGCAGTGGAGACAATAGGTTAGGGGTCATTATTATTCTTTTTAATTCTTGTCAAATACGGATGGACAAAAATCTCCTTACGACAATCACGTGCAAGACGCGCTTCCGGTAATTATTTGTTGAAAAAGTTGACTCGAGGCATTTTGCACAAATTCTAAAGGTTGAGGGTACATTGCTTTTTTTTTTTAGTTGAGGAAGTACATTATAAAACACCCTGTAGATTGGGGGATTTCGATTGTTTTACCCTATTTCAAAAATAGTACACATGTATGTCTTGTTACAAAAAAGGATAAAAAAAACAAATGTTTACTTTTATGTCACTTCATTATCATTTATTGTTTTCACTCGACCTTAGAGGGGAGTGGGCCAAATTCACTCGGTACGAAAAATTGGGCCAGACCTGAGCCTCGAAACTGTACTCCTCCTGTGGAAACTGATTCATCAAAACTAAAACTAACGAGGCACTTCGAACCTCAATTTTTTTGTAAAAAAACTATACTCTATTTTTTTCAAACGTTGCAAACTTGTAGTATACCAACATTTTTCCACTTTCTTTTAATAACTATTTCTTCTTCTTTTATCATCTGTGTCCCTCACTCCCTGATAATTACCCCCACCACTACAAAAAAAGTGTTCTTTTGTGACGATTTTATACGACGTAGTACAATTTTCGCCGCATAAATGTTAGTAAATATGACGATTTAAGATATTGCCACATAAGTGTAACTTCTTATGTGACAATCCCAAATTTCGCCATATAAGTTAAACGTTCGTCACATTTTGTATAATTTGAGTGACAAAACACCCTTTCGCCATAAACTTTGTCACTTGAATTGCTTCACTAAGAAAGCGGCAAAACTCCCGCTACTTTGCAAAAATCTCCCTCCCTCATTTTTCGTTTTCCCTCAATTTCTCTTTGCCACAAAAAATAATTAATTTATCAAAAAAACTTAAACTACGTCGTTTTGGTCAATTTTACATTTAGTTTCAGATTATACAACCTTAGTAAGAAAAACACCCCAAAATCATAGCTGAAAGCTTCTGCCTCTCTCAACCAAAAACACCTCCCCCACGAAAACCCTTTTCGAGCAGATCTAAAAAAATTGTTTAGCTTATATGAGTAAATAATTGGGTATTTGTTGTTTTTTCTTAAAAAAAATTAACAAGTATGGATTATGATTTGGGGATTAGGGTTTTTGAAGTTCAACATGTACATTTCTGCCACTTTTTTGTGCAATGGTGATGTTTTGTTTCTCAGATCTGAAAATATTTTGTTGACATTCATCTTACTTCCAAAAATTTATTAAAACTTTTGTTCACAACTTTATAATCTGCTGGTTTTCGTGTTTGTTTTGTCGTTTTTAAGTAAAAGTATTATGGATAGTCTTGGTGATTCGAATATTTGATTTAGTTTTAGAATATTTGTTTTAATTATTCTGATTCTTTTATTTGTACATAAGATTTGTTATTATCTTTTCCTTTTAGATA
Organism: Misopates orontium; assembly: GCA_946800315.1. Lineage (NCBI taxonomy): Eukaryota > Viridiplantae > Streptophyta > Magnoliopsida > Lamiales > Plantaginaceae > Misopates > Misopates orontium. Next base: position 20,427,317 of record OX326950.1, on the reverse strand, counting down.
GGTTCTTAGTTGGTAAGTCTTGTATATATGTATACGCTCCTTTCTTTGATCAATACAAGTACTCTTCATATATTCTCTTAAACAACATCAGAATTCTCTGCGTATATACGCAGCAATACTAGCGTACATACGCTGCATTATATGGTATCACCGGGCCATCCTGTCTAACGACGTCTTCGATCCGTTCTTCATGGCCCCCACCAATGATTCCGCTTCCTCCTCCTCCGGCAATCGCACCGGTCCCATCTCTCCTACCAACGATCCAATCATAGTTATCAATGCCCATTCACAACTCCCTCTTCTTCTCACGGCAAGTAATTTTCCTTCTTGGCAATTACTTGTCACCTCGTTGTTCACTGGGTATGATCTGCTTGGATACCTTGATGGCACCACCACGACTCCGCCGTTGAAACCTGATGAAGCACCAACTGCTGCCTTCCTTCATTGGTTTCGTTAAGATAAGATGCTTCTTTCTGCTCTTCTCGCCTCCCTATCGCCGGATGTCATCCCTCTTGTTGCATCGGCTCGTACTTGCCATGAGGCTTACACATGCCTCTGTCGCCGATTCTCCAGTTCATCACGGACTCGTGTCATGACCATCAAGGAGAATCTGTCCACTCTCACTCTCGGCAATCAATCCGTCTCCACCTTTCTGCAGGATGTCAAATCCCAAGCGGATGAACTTGCCAAGATCGACAAGCCCCTCTCTGATGACGACATTGCTCTCTATGTCTTCAATGGTCTTGGTCCCAATTATCGTGACATTGCCGCTGCAGTTCGAGCACGGGAAACGGCTGTTCCCTTTTATACTTTGCACGACATGCTTGTCGCACATGAAGCCTACTTAAAGCGACAGGAGATTGCTACTTCCAATCTCATTGCCACGGCAAATCAGGCTTCGCATCACCGTTCGCCCTCCACTCCATCTGGTTCTCAGAATAATGGTGCCCCTCAGTCCCGCAACTCCTCTCGTGTTGGTCGTTCTCGTGGGAGAAATCATGGCCGTCCCAACAATTTTAATATGCAGCAGTGGTCTCAACAACAAAACCAGCAGGGTATCCTCGGTCGTCCACCGGTGGTCTGCCAGTTTTGCAATAAAGAGGGCCATACCGCTAGAACTTGTAACAAAATTCAAGTTCAGGCTTATGCCGCGTCTCCTCCTCCACCGGCGTCGCCCGACTCGACTCAATGGCTAATGGATTCGGGTGCGTCCCATTCTCTCACGTCCGACCTCTCTAACTTGTCTATTCATTCAGAATATGACGGTCCCGACATGGTTCGCATTGCCGATGGTTCAGGTTTACATATTTCACATATTGGTCGCTCTATTATTTCTCACTCGTCACGCCCCTTACATCTCTCTCATGTTTTATGTGTCCCTCAAAGTCATCACAACCTTCTCTCGGTTCATTAATTTGCAAAGGCTAATAATGTTTTTATTGAATTTCATCCTTTCCATTTTCTTGTTAAGGATCAGGGCACGGGGGCGAAGCTACTTCATGGAAAATGTGAAAATGGAATCTATGTCTTGCGTCTTCCACCTCGCGGACATCTATCACCATCGGCCAATTTAGGAGTTCGGGCATCTAGTGATTGTTGGCATCATCGCCTCGGGCATCCTCGTTTTGATTTATGCTCTTTATTAACTAAGAAATTTGATTTGCCATTGTCGTCGGCACGTTGCAATTTTCAGAATTCTTGTACTCCTTGCGATTTAAATAAAAGCCAACAATTACCTTTTCATGAGACGTCTTTATTGAGCACTTGTGTTTTAGACTATGTTTATGCTGATGTATGGGGTCCAACGCGTGTTTCGTCTATAGATGGCCACCGCTATTATCTCATTTTTGTTGATCACTTTACAAAATATGTGTGGTTGTATCCAATGCAGGCAAAATCACAAGTTCTTGACATATTTCCCGTTTTTAAGGCACTTGTTGAAAATAAATTTCAATCTCGCATTCGCCACTTTTACTCGGATAATGGCGGCGAGTTTGTTGCTCTTCAAAATTTTTTGGCTACCAATGGGATTTCTTGGCTCACGTCGGCTCCCCATACTCCCCAACAAAATGGTACAGCGGAGCGTCGACATCGTCATATTGTCACTATTGGTCGTACGCTTCTTACTCATGCTGCTCTTCCTCCTATGTTTTGGTCTCATGCCTTGGAAACGGCAGCTTATCTTTACAACCGATTACCATCCACCGCTCTCCATGGACGCAGCCCCTTTGAGGCGATCTTTGGCCGTGTTCCTAACTATGCCAAACTCCGAATATTTGGCTGCCTTTGTTTTCCGTGGCTTAAGCCATACTCGGTGCACAAACTGGACCCGCCATCCCGCTCTTGCATTTTCCTTGGCTATTCGCTTTCTCAAAGCGCCTACAAGTGTTTTGATCCGGTAACTGCTCGTTTATTAATTTTCTCGTCATGTTAAATTCAATGAGCAAGTTTTTCCAGGATATCATTCGGTCTCTTTGACATCGCCTGCCTTGTCTCGCTCAATTGGTGATTCGGGTCCTATCATGCAGCCCCAGCCCGTTGCTGTTCCGCCTATTGAGCCTGTCTCGCACCCCGGCTCTCCCTCCCCGGTCATGAATGATCCTCTGCCGCCTGCACCTGTTGTCCCAAGTCCTATTCCAGGTCGCACGATGACAACTCGCTCAATGAACAACATTTTTAAACCCAAATGGGTACTCTCGGCCTCCAAACATCCACTTCCCGAGTCCGTTGAACCTTCGTGTGTTACCTCTGCTTTGAAAGATCCTCTTTGGCGAGCCGCCATGTCGGATGAATTCAACGCCCTTTCTAAGCATGGCACGTGGGAATTGGTCCCTTTCACGCCAGCGATGAATGTAATTGGCTGCAAATGGGTGTTTCGTATCAAGCGAAAACCCGATGGTAGTGTCGACAAGTATAAAGCCCGTTTGGTGGCTAAGGGCTTTCACCAACGTCCGGGTTTGGACTTTACCGAGACTTTCAGTCCTGTTATTAAACCCGTCACCATTCGTGTTGTTCTTACCATCGCTCTCTCACATAATTGGGGACTTCGGCAACTTGACATCTCTAATGCCTTTTTACACGGATCACTTTCTGAGGTTGTTTATATGAAACAGCCACCGGGTTTTATTGATCAATCTTACCCGTCACATGTTTGCCGTCTTAAAAAGACACTCTACGGCCTCAAGCAAGCACCGCGTGAATGGTATCGGGCCCTGCGTGATGCTCTTCTTTCGCTCGGCTTTATAAATTCGCTTTCAGATGCTTCCTTATTCATTCTTCATCAAGGTAACACGCATATTTTTGTCCTTGTTTATGTTGATGATATAATCATCACGGGCAGCGATGATTCTCTTGTTTCCAGCATTATTCGGAAGTTAAGTGAGTCATTTGCCGTCAAGGATTTAGGTGCTCTCTCTTACTTCCTTGGTCTTGAGGTCTTACCTTGCAAAGAAGGACTCTTATTGTCGCAACATAAATATATTCGTGATGTCTTGGTTCGTCACTCCATGGATGGGGCGAAGCCTTTAACTACACCTATGGCTGTTCCATCTTCTTCGGCTAGTTCCTCAACTCCATGTGATCAGTCCGTTTATCGCCAAACGATCGGGGAACTCCAATATTTGGCTCTCACACGGCCTGATATTGCCTTTGCGGTTAATCGGTTGGCGCAATGTGTGTCTCATCCCACTGAGGACGACTGGCATTCGGTGAAACGTGTCTTGCGCTATTTGAAAGGGACGATTTATCACGGTTTATTGTTGCGTCGATCCTCTGCTCCAGTTCTTCGCGCGTTCTCGGACGCTGATTGGGGCGGTCACCCAGCTGATCGCTCGTCTACTTCGGCCTTTGTTATCTTTCTCGGCGACAACTTGATTTCTTGGAGTTCTCGCAAGCAACGTGCTGTTGCTCGTTCTTCTACCGAGGCCGAATACCGAGCTCTTGCTTCGGCTACGTCAGAGGTGCGTTGGATACAAAACCTCTTCCACGAGCTCCTTCTTCCTTTATCTCGCAAGCCGATTCTCTTTTGTGACAATATAGGTGCGACGCATTTATCTCTTCACCCAGTCCTTCACTCCCGTATGAAACATATATCCTTGGATATTCACTTTGTTCGTGATATCGTTGCTAAGGGTCTCATGGATGTTTCGCACATTAGTACAAAAGATCAACTTGCGGATTTACTTACCAAGCCTCTCCACCGAACTTGTTTTCAACTTCTACGCTCCAAAATTGCCATTGCCGATGGCACGGCTATTTTGAGGGGACGTATTATGGATAGTCTTGGTGATTCGAATATTTGATTTAGTTTTAGAATATTTGTTTTAATTATTCTGATTCTTTTATTTGTACATAAGATTTGTTATTATCTTTTCCTTTTAGATAGGTTCTTAGTTGGTAAGTCTTGTATATATGTATACGCTCATTTCTTTGATCAATACAAGTACTCTTCATATATTCTCTTAAACAACATCAGAATTCTCTGCGTATATACGCAGCAATACTAGCGTACATACGCTGCATTATAAAAAGCTCTTCAAAAAAGTGTGGATTTGTAAGATCTCTTCATAACTTTATAAGCTACTGCTCTTGTTGTGGTTTTTTGGGTTAAAAGTTGTTACAAGAATGTCTGTATTTGAATATTCTGTTTATTACTTTGTTAATTGATGGTTTTCATGTAATTTGTGGGTTTTATTATCTAAACTATGGTTTCTTGTGGCTTGAGTTGTTAAGAAAAATTACATTATTTTGTGAAGGATCATCAAAAAGAGTTAGGGAGTAACTTTCATGGCAAATGATTGAGATTCTGCAGAAAATGAGAAAAGGTAGGTTTAATTTTTGATTGTGTTATAGTTGAAGGATTGTTGGTCTATTTATAAGTAGTAATAGAGCAATTTGTTTTTGGTTATGAAGGTTTTGTTGTCCTAGCCTTTACTAAGGTTTCCATATGTATATATTTTGGTTTTAACTTGTTCTAGTTTAGGTTGTAAAAAGTGTTGGTCTTGTGTATTACTCTTAGTTTTGAAGGTTGTAGCGTCTTAGCTGCATCAACTTTTTTATGCCTATAAGATTGGTTGATATGTTGCACAAGTTTAGGGTCTAGGAAGTGTAGGCTATTGCGTATTGCTTCGGAAAATGTCATGACATATTGGTAACTATAAAGATTGTTGCTTGGGAGTAATTTGCTTGGAAAGGATTGAGATTCTGCACATCAGCTGAAAAGGTTGGTTTAGTTTATGGTTTTCTGATTGTTGTATTGATTGTTGGTCTAGTTTCATGTATAAGTAGTTATAAATAGATAGGCTGACAACTTGTTCATGTTTTAAGGTTTTAATGTCTATAAATAGATAGATTGTCCTATTCTTAAGGTTTTAATGTCTATAAGTTTGGTTGACAACTTGCTCATGTTTAGGTTCTAAATAGCGTTTGTTCTTGTATATCACTTTCTAGCTTCAGAAATGTTGTAGTTATAGTTGATATTCTCTTCTTTGCTCATCATTCATTTTACAAGAATTTGAAATGTATTCCTTAATGAAATTGAGTCGGGGTTATGTCCATACTTACTACTAAAGTGAAGTGAAACATAATCAATATCGTATGGCTCTTTGTCTGTACCTACATCTCCAAAGCTTTCCATTCACAGTTACATGAGTTCCAAATCAGGATGGAGATGGAGATCCTACTAATCCCAACTCTCCAGTTACAACAGTTTCAGGAGCACCGTCACGCAATTCTGGTAATTTTTTATTTCATATGAAAAATCACTTTACATATTATATTTTTCCATGTTTGCAACATTTTCATTCATTCTTTCATTTCAGGTTCTAATATCAAAAAGAATGGTCGCGGTGTCTATGGAGGACTGAATTTGGACAAGATAGTTGAAAAAGTATGAAGGTATACTTTAATTTTGAGAAAATAGAGGTTTGTTGACAAGGCATATAGGTGGTTGTCAATTTCATTTGCTTTGTTTACATGTTAGTAGATAGAGTGAATTATTTTTATATCATAATTTATTTACTTCACTTGAATGATTATGTTTTTTTTCCTTCATAAGAATTATGTAGCAGGCTGTTTGTATATTTAGTTGTATCTTAGTATCATGCATATTCTCATCGTTGTTAGTGAGATTGAGTAAATGGTAGTTTGTAAGCAGTTCAAGGAAGAAAAGACTATACCTTTTGTGAAAATTTTGCTGAAAATGAAACGTTGCTGCATGTGCAACCTTTGCTGAACGTTGCTGAAAATTTTAACCTATATTTAATATTATAAAACTCTTCTGTAGAGAGTATAGTTAGTGTTGACTGTTGATAGTTTATGCCGTTTGAGATGTTTGCTCATTTGATATGTTTGGTGGTTGGAGATGTTTGCTTATGGTTTTTGTGAATCTGCGTGCATCTTGTTTTTTCTCGAACGGTAGAATCTGTCTAGATAAATTTATGGTTCCTGGGAATGTGGGTAGATTATGGTTTGTGTCAATTAGTAGGATCTTCCAAATTAGTTTTATAATTAGTGTGAATTAGTAGGATATGACAAATTAGTTTTATGATCTGTGGGAATTAGTAGAATATGCCTTTATTGATCAGTGTCTGGTTATCAATTCTGCAGGTGTTGATGGCTAACCTCACCAGAAAATGAAAATCATGGAAGTCTCTGGAAATTGGAATTGAATGAACAAGGGTGAAGGTGCCTATTTTGATTACTTAATTTTGGTACTAAGTGATTTCCAGTTGTGGAAGTTATTTTGGGTTTAATTGATCTGGAGAGAATAATTTAAGTATAGTGCAATCTGATGGCAAAGTGCTAAATTGTTCTCTATATGCAACGTTGCCATGGGTTTCTGGATTGAAACTTGATGCAGGATGCTTTTCTACTTTATATGGAATCATGTATATTTTAGCGAGGACCTTAATTATGTGATTATGTATTTTTTTGATTTATTATGATGGTTATTGGATTTTCAATCACATTTCACTGTAATGTGTACGTAATTAAACGACAGTTATAAAACTAGAGCATGGATAACTTTTAGTGACAATAATTAATATGCCATTGACAACAAATTTGTCAGAAAAATTCAAATAACGCGCTGTAATGACAATTTATATTGTAATAAAAAGGTTATGTCACGGAATTACAAGGTATTCAAATACAATGACGAAATACATTGTCGCAAAAAAACATTAAATGCAAAACTTCATGTGGCGATGAGATGATATGATGACGAAATAATACAGCTCATGTGACAATATTTTGCCACATAAGTTATCAATTTTTTGTGACAAACCCACATTTGTCACAACTACATGTGACGATAACAAAATTTTGCCACAAAGGGCCTTTAGTGACGGGGCTATCGTGTCGATTCTTGTGGCGAAATATTTTGTCGTATAACATTCATGTGACGAACTTTTGAGATTACATGACGATATTTGGCGTCGCGGAAAAGCATTTTTTTTGTAGTGCACCCTCACACTTACACAGTCATCTTCAAACAACACTGCTTACTAAAGCAACACCAGTCTTTGTTCAAGATGCAATTAAAGGAAAGAAGAGGTAAAATATGACTAATTACAAATCACACATAACGTTCTGCAATTATTTAAATTATAACCCTCAAAATATATGAACTTTCGTTTTATGCTAGAAAGTATTAGATTCTCTGATTTAGCTCGGTGAGCATGGGATGCAGGTTCGTGAGAAACTTTATCCTTTATGTTCTTCTTTGTTCGTGCCATAGAGGACTCATATGAAACTACAACATTTATTAAGAGAAAATAAATATTCATTATTGTTGGAAGCTAGCCGAAGCATAGAGAAAATAGTCAAAGCTAGTAGGGAACTCTCGATATAGCTAAAATTAGATTAAAAAAATGTTATTTCAAAAATAGATGGCATTTTTGTTTCTCTGGCCGGCAAAATCGAAACATCTCAAAATTTTAGTCCATACTTGAGTTTACTTTTTGTACTTATTGTAAAATTTGCATAGCATAATTTTTTGTCGAATAAAAACTATATGATTACATGTTACACTTCTTTATGACTGATCATATATTCATAAATTTTTCTAACCACAAAGCAAATACTTGTATAATTACCCTTTTACCCTTCCCATAAATAATGGTTTTTAAAATTCCTTAACAAGCATCTCTAATCAAATGAACAACTCTATGATCTTAAACACAATAAACTGCACAGATGAAGAGAATCAAATCAATTATATTTTCCTTGAATGGACCTATGACCACCTTCGGCCACCAACCTAAGCATAAGGGAAAAGCTCTCAAGTGTAAGTTCTTGAATTGCACAGAAGTGAGCAAGGAGGCATAGTGTCTTAGATGTCGGTGGACCTATAATCACTAAGGCGAGGACCATTCTATCAATTGTGTGTTTGACCATTGGTGAAAAAGTGTTAAAATAATCTAAACCCTGGAGTTTACCTTTTGGCCACTAACCTAACCGTGTACCTTTCTATGGAGCCATATGATTTATACATGACCTTATAATTCCATTGCACCCTACACAATTATGATTAGGACACTACAACAAACAATGGCTTCGCCACGTTTTTTTGTGTCTATGCCCACGCTTTTTGGCGTAGGCAGAAACCCCATCGACGCTTGGTCCAAATGCCGTCTATTTTCGCGTGGGTAAATCTTACTGACGCTTTCATATAAATGTCGGTGATAATATTCTCATTGCCAATGACTTAGAAGCATGGAGATATTGGTAAAAAGCGTTGCTAAAAATGTTCTTAACACCCACGCCCTCCAGCAAAGCGTGAGCAATTCCTAATAAGCGTGGGGAACTCCAGCATTGCTTTCATGCCTTTTCATAACGTTTTTAGCAAAAGCATCAGTAAAAATGTCACATCTGAAGAAAAAAATCACCTATTTTTATATGATTTTTCAGCTAAAAAATCCTAATTAGAAAGATACAACAATGGGTCGATTTCCTGAAGACATATTATACAAAGAAATAGAACGCAATTCGAACATCAGCAACTGCACACTACAATTTGACATCTCACATATTAGGATATTATATGCACTGGAACAACAAATTGATTAAAGAATCAAATAATCTTCAACATTCATGAGCATTCACCATATAAACTTCAACATTCAACATCATTCACCATGTAAACTTCAACGACATCATCAACCATCATTCTCAACATCTACACCAGTTATTATCCCAACTTTAACATTCAACAACATTATCCATCGAACAATCAACAACAATTACCATCAAATCCTCAAAATTTAATAACAGAGATCACCAAAATTAAAATTTTAATGTTTTAGCAGAATACACAAACTTCAAGAATCAACAACTTGCATCTGGATAAGAACCATAGCTGGACCGAGAAGAATGAGATCGTCGATGATCCTAGTTATAAAAAAGAAATTAAACTCGTTAGTGATAATGTGGGATGTAAAACGTGGTTTATATATTTCTGCGCCCACGCTTCTAGAAACGTTGGCAATAAAACGTGGTTGTCTCCAACTTTTTTTGTAGTGGGAAAGAATGTAGTCAGTTGTCAGGCATTGATTCTTTCTAAGGCATCTATTACTTTCTTCATAGCTTCTCTCTATTCAAGAGAGTTATTTGCATACGTTAAATTTTGGGCCCAGTAATTTGAGAAACAGAAACAGCAAAAGCTTTGTGAAAGTGACCTAGATGAGTAACAAACAAATATGAGCTTATGGGACATAGTTTCCCTTGATAGTAGCATTAGACTTGTGTAAAGAAGTAGGTAAATCATAGTCTTAAACACTTAAATAAGCTGGTGCAACAGTAGAATGAGTAGATTTTCTCTATGATGGGGGAAGAGTGGAGGTGGAAGTCTCAAGAATAACTAGCAGAATAAGAACTTGTTGCACAATATCAAAAGGTATCTCGGGTGGAGAGCTTGTGTGTGGGGTTGGTTGTCTGGGATGACTGGCCCATGATGGACTAATTGTGAAGTGATGACTATCAACTTCTATGGAGTGTAAAAGTAGAGGCGTATGAGAAATTTGTGATTCACTAACACTGAAAGATCCTTGCTCAAAGACTGCTAAACATGATCAACAAGTTGAGGAGCATGAGTGTTAGAGCATGTTTCAGTGTTATAATTAGTTAGGAGTTATAGTATCCTGTTGAATTAGAGTTTCTAAAAGGAAATATATCCTCATAAAACATTACATTCCTGAAAATAAATGTCTTATGGTATCTAAGTTCAATAACAAATACCCTTTAGTGTTCTTAGAATAAATGATAAAGACACTCTTAGTAGCTCTTGAGTCAAACTTCAAAACGATAAAGACCCATAGTAGAAGCATGTTCTAGACAACCAAAGGTCCTTAAAGATGAGTAATCACGCTATTTGCTATAGAGCAGCTTATAAGTAGATTTGTTAAAAGTATTATGAGAAGAAATAATATGTTGATCAAATAAGTAGTAGTATAGATGCACTTGCTCGAAAACTCTAGTGGAATACGAGACTGAAAAGGAAGAGACCTAGCAACTTGAAATAGGTGTTGATGTTTTGTTTCTACTAGACCATTTTCTTGAGGGGTCTCAACATAACTAGTCCGATGAATGATCCCTAAATCATCATTAAACCTTTTAAGTAGAAACACAGAGTCATTAGCACTCATAATAACCTCAGTTTTAGTACAAAACTGAGTTAAAGCTCATATTATACAATTGTAACATGTACTGCTTCATATCGGATTTGTTTTTTAACATACATATCAAAGTAAATCTACTAAATCATGCATCAACTATATTCAAAAAGTACTTGAAACCATCATGAGAGGGAACATAGAATGGACCACATACATCACACTGTATTAAATCAAAATAGGAGAAGACGGAGATGTGCTTTTTGCTAGCCAAATGACAAGTTTCACAATGCATCTTATTAAATTAAAACAAGGAATAACGGAGATAGAAGACATCTTGTGAAATGAAGGTGTCCGAGCATTAGTTCAAAGATTAGCATATGCTTGAGTAGAATTAGATTGTACAACTGAATGTGATGCATTAGAAATACAACGAGTATGCAAAATATACAAATTATCCTTTAAGCTAGCAGAACCAATCATCCTCTTGGTGATTGAGTCATCTAAAAGACACATTAAAAGACACATTGAGGAAGTCATAAATAATGATAGTTGAGAAAATCTGGTAAGTTTGAATATGGAGAGAAGATTATGTTTAAAGTTAAGAGCATGTAGCACATTATCTAATATAATGTGAGAAAATAAACAATTTTGGTCAATGTGAGTGGCCATAGCGCTACTCTTGTCAGCTAAATGAATGGTGACACTGACAGGCCTTGGATCTTCAATAAACACACTATGATTGCATATTATGTGGTATGTTGCTCCTGTACCAAGAATCCATGAAAGTTTACGAGAATTAAGATACTAAGAATGAGAGGTAAAAACCGAGATTCTACTGATACTAGTAGCTGTTGTGGCCGTTAAATGTTGAGAGTTCTCATTAATATACGTGGAAGCTGAAAGCATATGGCCAAGAACTAATCAAAAAGTTCATGATGAGAATTCATTATAGATGCCAGAAAACTAAATTTGACCGTCTAAGAACCCACAAAAATATTAATTATTATTATAATAATAATAATAATAATAATAATAATAATAATAATTACTATTATTATTATTAGCAGCAACAACTATCTTGTGTGGGCGTGTGCATATATGAATCTTGACCAATATATATAACTTTTTTATAGGAATATTCGTACAAGAGGAAATTCAGTTGAGAAAATGTTTTTTTTTTTTTTTTTTTTAAACTTGTGCTCATGCAGTATAACACATTGATTTTCTAAATTTATAGTTGTTTTTCTGTCATTCATTTAAATTTATTTAATAAACATATTCATCTAAAAATAGTTATAATGATGGGTTTAAACATGATTTTTGATCTACATATGTCATTTCTACACCAAGCAAATAAATAATGAAGTAAGAAAATGATGAAATTAATGACGCAAGAAAAAGAAAATGCACTGCGTACAAAAAAGTAAAATTGTCGAACATGTATTTTGTGCGTTTCTGTAAATCTCATGTATAAATTTCTCACATAATGCTCGAGGGTTAAACACGAAAGCCATGACATATTCATCAAAGAAAACACGAAAGCCATGACACAGGATCTAGTTCAGAAATTTATTAATGTGGTATCAGAATAAAGTATTAATTGCCGAATTGCTTAATGTATAGAGATCCGGGAAAACGTGGGAGGCGCTAATTTAATGGCTTTTCATACCGAAAGATAAAAGAATTCCAGGTTTACAATTCCGAGACTGCTTTTTAGGATCGAGTTGCAAGAATAATATTCTTCAAGTTTACATTGGAATAATAATCTTCAAGTTTACATTGGAATAATATTCGAGTTTAGATCGCGGGGAGGTTTTCTTTTCTTTTGGGCGAAATATCAGTAATATAAATTATATAATAATTTGCTATGAAAAATCCTCGGTCATGAGAAATGTATTATGTTACTTGTACTTTGAATAATACAGGCACAATTTAATACTTTTATTCATAAAACAAAACGAAGTTTCTGAAAAAGCAAAGTCTCACAAATCATTTTTTTTTTTTTTTTAAATACAAAAGTTTGCATAGAGATGTTCAGTTAAAGTTTGGAAACAAACAAAAGAGAAGAAACAAAATCAACTGTTGGAGCATATTGAAATCCAAGACTTTAAAAAGAGGTGCAATTTTGCATTTATATAACCTACTTATCTTATTAGACGTGATTATGCTGAACTGTTGATACTCTATAAATAAAAATAATATAACTGAATTGACAACTACGTCATATTAAGATTAATCTACTTCAAAGTTAGAAATTACGTGTTTCGCTATTTACTTTGTTGTTTTTAACGTAGTGTTTCACTTTTATATCATCAATTAATTTACTCTTGTCTTGAATGATCGTTTTATAAATAAAGAGTTGACATAATATAGACTATACTTCATTAATAGATGAATTAATTAAGTATAGTCTATAAACACAAATAACACACCCATAAAGGCAAAAGATCATGTCAATCGCATAATAGTGTGACACCATAATGAGCTCTCATAGACGATGCTTCTCGGTTTCCATTTCAAACACCCAACCCCCATAAAAAATAAGAAAAAGAAAAAGTTAAAAAGAACCCCCAAGATTGAGGAAGAAAAAGTGTCCCCAGTCAGTTCCAACTCCCATAAAGAACAAAATCTAGCGTATTAAAATGAGACACGTCATTCTTAATCATCCCAGTTGAATTAAATAAGAACTAAGACACCTAATAAAGATCCACTGTTCTTGGTCTTCTGACTAAATGACTTCAAACAGATGAGAACAAAAATGAAGCCATGTTTTTTCTTGAATCACATAAAAAAAAACCTGACATGCAGCTCATAATAATAGAAAACCAACTTCATATATCAGTGATTAAACAAATAATCACGTGTCCGGTCACATGATCACACCAAAACTGCAACAACTAATCTGAAAGTCAGACTTCTTCTAACATATGATATGATACATGAGTCAAAGAACCATCACATGATCCAAGAAGCATAGGATTCCAATTGTACATAGTTCTAAACAAGTATATAAATCCCGTTGCAAGAGCTTCGTCACAATTCAAATCACAAGTACTCGAAAAATAACATTCTGCTGTTATCAACAATGAAGTCCTACTTTCGTTTGTTAGCTTCTTTTCTTCTTGCATTTGTGTTCATTTTGCATTTGCACGAACAAAGTGCACAAGCAATAAGGATTCTCCCGGCTACCGCAGAAATATCGACCACGAGTTTATCTTCGTCTTCGAAATCTATAAAAGGTTTGCATGTAAGAGAGAAGAGTCCATACGAGAAGGTGAAATCGAGCGTGCGAAGGATACCTCCAAGCAGATCAAATCCCATTCAGAATAAGTAACACAAATGAAGAGTGCTGCGCTAGAGAATTTTGTTCGTTTAGTACCCAATATAGTGTTGAAGTAGAATATAGTTTAAATTTTCTTTCTTTAGGATCAATGTGCAAGTTAGAGTTTATTTAGTTTTGGTATAGTCAGATTTTGTTGTTCGATGAAATTCCTCAAGTAGACATGCTTGTGAATACAACTGCTTTTATTCCTATACTCAAGTAGAATCGGTTCTTTGATTTCATTTTGTTAACAAAGAGCAAAAATTAAAATGCAGACAACGCAAAAGGAGGTTTTGCAATTTGCATGATAAGGTAAAATATTGTTGTGAAATTGGTTTCTCAACTCAGGTTTTAAACAATTTTTTAATAGGCCCCAATAAAAAGAAGTTGGAATTCTTTAGTTTAATGGAATATACGTATCGTGTATGTGAATTTAATATATTTAATCATCAAATCCATGTTGAAGTGGTGAGAAATTAAATGCTAAAATTAGCTATTTAAATAGAAAAGTGGTAAAACCATTACAAGAATAACGGCCTAAAGCAACGCCGGTACTGCAACGGATTATATTTTGATGTACCAACATCACCTGACGTTGGTACTACAAAAGTTAAAAAAAAAAATAACCTGCCAACGTCCGAAGACGTTGGCAGGTATTGTGCAGCACGTTGCTGCGTGTGGTTTTCCTTTTTTTTTTTTAAATTTAAAAGGTACCAACGTCCTCCAGACGTTGGTACCAGCTTTTACTATTTTTTTTTTTAAATTTAAACGGTACCAACGTCCACCAGACGTTGGTACCACATTTGACCTTTTTTTTTTTTTTTTTTTTTTTTTTTTTTTGTTTTAAGTCAAAGCAGCAGCTTTATGTCTGCAAGCTGCAGACACAAAGCTGCAGCCTTTATTAAGGCTGCGGCACGGCACCAACGTCTTCAAGACGTTGGTGCCTTAATGATATACCGAATTCGCAGCTGCGAATTCGGCCATTGCAAAACACCTTCGGTTTTATTTTTTTCTCACTAAAACTCACCTAAAACTCACCTAAATCTCACGATTTCAGCCCCAAATCACATTTTTGTTGAAGGTATGTGTTCAATACCTTTAAATTTATGCTTTTACATGTTTTTTTTTTTAGTTTAATCGGTTAGATTTTAGTTATTTAGCATAAATATGATGTTTTTGTTGATTTGATGATGTATTTGTGTTAATTATGTATGATTAATTAAGATATTAGAAGTAATTTTGAACGATCTATGTGTATTATTATTATTTTTTAAATTAATTGTTAGATTTGTGTAATTAGTATTTGTGATTAGTGTATTTATGTTAATTATTTATGCTTAATTAAGGTATTAGAGGTAATTAATTATGTGACGATCTACGTATATTAAGGTTTAATTTAATTAATCGGTTAGATTTGTGTAATATTATAGCATAATAGTGATGTATTTGTTGATTCGAGTGTATTAGTACTGTTAATTATATATTTATATGTATGCTTAATTAATTAATATTAGATTTGTGATTATGAAAATATAGCTACGTATTTTCTTTTTTTTTTGTAGAATTTAATCGATTAACTTTGTATTATATAACATATATAATTGTGTTTATGTTAGAACGTATTTAAGTTAATTAGATATGCTAAAAATGTTAGTAGCATTGAGAAAATATATTTGTAATAAAAATATGGGAAATATATTTTGGTTAAACTTGTTTATATGAACATGGTGTAATTATTGATGCTTGATATAGATAGAGATATATGTAGAAGATGTAGTTATTTTGTGACACGTCCGTACGTGATTAATTGTGACATGTCCGTACGTGATTAATATATTGAGCTTACTTAATTGTAATACATTGATTAGAAAAATTAGCGGAGATTTGTATAATTTAGACGTAACAGATGTATATATACTTAATTAGTCAATTTAGTAAATGAATAGATAGTATATATTGTCGTGTATCCCTTTTATATTAATTTGACCATTCTAAATATTTATTTATCAGATGGCCGGCTCGTCAGATCAGGGTAAGGGGACAGGAAAAAAGAAGGTGTCGAAGAACCAGGTGCCATACCCGGAAGGGGTACCTAGAGGATCATTCTCTTCGCAGCCTGATCTTGGTTCGATGGGATCACTTTCAGCGGTGATGCCGATGTTTCCCGGAGGATCAAATGACGCAGGAGCCCGCGCTAGTGGGCCGTTTACCAATCAACTGATGGGTGTAGGATCGACAATGGGGGGGTGTATATGTTGGGGGTGGTTATGGTGGTGGTGGATTCGGTGGGGCTGGCTATAGCGGGGTTGGTTATGGTGGGGGTGGTGGATTCGGTGGGCCTGGATTGGGTGGGTCTGGATTTGGTGGGCCTGGATTTGGTGGGCCTGGGTTTGGTGGGCCTGGATATGGGAGTGGAGCTGGGTTTGGTGGGCCTGGATATGGGAGTGGAGCTGGATTTGGTATGCCACAAACACAGCTAACGAGGCCACAGCTACAGCTTCAGGGGACGGAAAGTACTGCTGGGCCATCATCATCGGGCTCACGGGGTTCAGGCTCACGTGGTTCAGGCACACGAGCTTCGGGCACACGAGCTTCAGGCTCACGTGCTCATGGCGTTTCTGAGGAGTTAGACGAGGATGAGGGGGGTAACAATGATTCAGGAGACGAGGGTGGTATTACTAGGGTTGCAGTGCGAGGACAATCTAAACCTCGCGAGCCCCCGGCAAATCCGGATGACGGGGAGGTACTTGAATTATTCTTTGATGGCTCAATAGAGAACCCTTCCGCCGTGACCACGATTGGTACAAATTTGAGGAACATGATGCAAGGGGCATACTTCACGTACGACATGTGGCCAGAGGAGGAGAAGGAAATGTGTTGGAACAGATTTAAGGTAAGGAATTAGCTTGACTTCTATATTTATTAAATATTTATAAATATTTGTTCATTATTATTCATTTATGTGACCAACTTTTCTTTATGTCTGTATTAAATGCAGCACACTTACCAGTGGGATCCTGCCATAGAAAATGCAGTCAGGGAATGGTACGATAGGGTCGCTACTGCGAGATTTGCAGGTTCAGTAAACCACGCCAAGAAATGGTGGTTGCGCTACAAAGTTGACCCCATCTATAGTATGACTCACAGTTGTTGGATTCACGAAGATTTTCGGCAGGCATTTTATGATTATTGGGAGCTTGAGCCCACGAAGGGTCGTTCGGAGCAGAACGCTAAAAATCGAGATAAGGGGAAAACGGTAAACTATAGGGGTGGGTCTCGCAGCACGAACAAGCATAGGATAGATCTGGTAAGTAGAAAAATATGATTGGTTATTTTTCAAATATCATCATTGATTTAATAATGTGATTTATATTTGTTTTAATGAATTTTCATATTATGACGGGCAAAGGAAATGAATACAACGCCCGACAAGGTGCCGTTTCAGGATGTCTTTATAAAGACTCGTGCAAAGAAACATGACGACGGAACGGTTGAGTGGCCAAACCCTGAGGACAAAGCTAATTACGTAAGTATAATATTTTCTTTCATTAAAGTGGTGTAATCGTCAATAATCGTTGTTGTCGTAATAATACTAATGTTTGTTACAAAAATATATTTTGAATCATAATATGTTATATGTAGGATGCTTATGTGGAACACTGCCTGAGAGAGCATGGGCCAGATATGAGCAAGTGGCCGGTCTGGGACGTTAGACCGTGAGTGGAAATTGCCGCAGCCGGGCGTGTAAAGAAGAATAGGGTGGTTGGTCTGGCGAGCTATGGTGAGCCTGAGCGCGTAGGATTCAAGGCTCGAAGACATTCTAGGTTCGTTGAGACTGGCTCTTCTAGTCGCGTGGATGCACTGATGGCCGAAACAGCTTCTCAACGGCAAGAAATCACAGGTTTAAAGAATGTTCTCAAATACTTTGTGTCACAGTTCAATATGCCGGTGCCCGATGAATTGTGGGGGTCAGGGCAACCACAACAGGGGCAACAGCAACAGGGGCAACAACAACAGTTTAACAACTTCCAGTCAGTTTTCCACCAACCATTGCAACCGACGAACACGAGTTTCGGCAGCGGGCGGTTATCAGGGGATCCACTCTATCGACCACGGTCACATTCTACCGATCAGGAGGACGAAGGGGACCAGGAAAGAAGTTCGGGTGGCGGTGCGGACGACACTACTGGCTTGGGTGATATGTAATTTGCCGAGGATACTGAAATTTAGACTGTTATTTGCTGCT
Organism: Misopates orontium; assembly: GCA_946800315.1. NCBI lineage: Eukaryota > Viridiplantae > Streptophyta > Magnoliopsida > Lamiales > Plantaginaceae > Misopates > Misopates orontium. The sequence continues at coordinate 20,409,136 of OX326950.1, read as the reverse complement.
TTTATTTGTATTTGTATAATTATGAACAAACGTGGTTTGTTTTAGCTTGTTTTTATTTATGTTTGCACCTTATATATATTTATGTTTTTATTTATATTTATAATTTACACTAGTTTTATATATATATATATATATATATATATATATATATATATATATATATATATATAAAAACGTTACAATTCAAATAACTCAAATATTACAACTCAAGCTTACATATTGCAAATAAACCATTGTTTAAGTTAACGAATTCTTACTACATAGGCATACATATTGCTTAGAACATACATTACGTATAATCAGGGTCATCGTCGTCACCATCATCATGATCTTCATCCACGTCATCGTCGGCGGATGTGTCGTTATCATCGACTTCCACAATATCATCGTCTGCAAGCCTGATAGGTGTATTGTCGATATTGTTGATGTCATCCAATCTTAACTGAGGTGCGGTGCTATCTTGGTAAATGTCGAGATTAGCTACTACAGTTGTGTCAACGAGGTATCTCGCTCTTGTCGTGCAAACCGCCCACCATCCTCTCCTACTGGTATTTTTTTGCGAAGGATACAGACTGTAATAGACTTGTTGCGCCTGACTTGCTAGGATAAACGGTTCAGACGCTCCTGTCCCGAGTCGCATTGTTGGATTAATGTCAACAAGGCCATAAGTCGGATGAGTTGTTATTCCATTATACACGTCGTACCAATCACATTTGAACATAACAATTTGTTCCAAGTTTCCACTGCCCCAGTAATCAAGCTGTATAATCTCTTGAAGCATTCCATAGAAATTACGTGCGTCTGGGTCGCCAGTGTCGCCCTTCACATAAACGCCACTGTTCATTGTTTGCCCACCAGCCCCATATGCTTCTGTATGAAACTTAAATCCGTTAACCGTATAACCATTATAAGTTTTTGCTTTCAAAACAGGACCCCGAGCAAGACCGCGTAATCTAGGATCCACACTGTAACTACCAGACACAACAACTTGTTTGAACCAGTCGATAAAATAAGTTTTACGTATCTGATCTTTATTAGCTTGCGGATATCCTGCGCACATCTGTTCATCAAACATACTGTCACAAAAAGAAGCCGTTTAATACATCAATTGATATATTAGCAAGAATACATTGTATGGCAATTAGTAATCTTACCTTAACCAACACTCGACCTCTGGGCAATTTAACAAGACATATAGATGAGCCGCTTTGCACTCTGCGAGAGACAAATTTCTGTAATTGACACAACGCCCCATTGTTTTCCCTTTACTTTGGAATACTGATAATTGGTCGTTGGGGTCAATAGATATTGGAACTTCGTTCCTGTTCAAACGGGTTGCTCTAGTTTCAATATTGCTGTCAAAGTAGAGTGAGGAGAAATTTGCAATTTCTGCGTAAATGTACGCCTCAACAATCGACCCTTCTATGTGTGCCTTGTTACTCCTTGGTCTCTTAAAATCAAACATCCGTCTAACAAAGACAAAAAAAGATTAACTAGACATATTTTGAACATTGTATAGTTATCAATATAACAGTAACTGGTATTTACCTCTCAAATGGGTACATCCACCTGTATTGTACGGGCCCACCGACCTTTGCCTCCCAGGGAAGGTGTATCGCTAAATGCTCCATGGAATCAAAGAACGATGGAGGAAAGAATTTTTCCAGCTTGCACATAGTCACCACAATCGAACGTTCTAATAAATCCATGTCACTATATCGGATGTCAGGAGCTGACAAAGCTCTGAAAAAATTACTGATCTCCACGAGCGGCCCCCAGGCATTCTCTGGCAAGAAGTCACGAAATGCTATCGGAACCAACCTTTGCAAAAAAAACGTGACAATCGTGACTTTTCATTCCCACTAGACGCAACTGTGGCATTTGAACACAACGCGAAATGTTTGACGCGTATCCATCTGGAAATTTGAGATTGCACAACCACTCACACACTTTAACCTTTTCGTCCTTACTGAGACAGTACGATGCTATACGTTTGTATAACCTACCTCCCGGTCCAGTCTGTAGAAACAAAGATCTTCTGCCCGTCAGTAATTGTAAATATTTGCGAGAGTTCATATTGTCCTTGGTTTTCTCAGGGTCATCCATCACAGTGTTCTTGATATTGTCGAAGAAGTTCTTTTCACAATGCATGACATCTAGGTTGTGGCGGATCAGATTATGCTTCCAATACGGAAGTTCCCAAAATATACTTCTACGACACCAATTGTGATCCAAACCAAAGCCCTGAACAAATTCTCCGCATATACCAAATCCGACCGGTGGAAGACGTTCAACGTGTCTCCACATGTCTATCCCTGATCTTCTTGGTAGAGGTTGATTAGTCTCTATTCTACCTTTCGTGAATTTAGTTGTGTCTCCACATGTCTATCCCTGATCTTCTTGGTAGAGGTTGATCAGTCTCTATTCTACCTTTCGTGAATTTAGTTGTGTTTAGTCTCCATGGATGGTCCAGAGGCAAGAATCGACGATGACAGTCAAAGAAAGAAGTCTTTCGACCGTGCTTAAGTTGGAAACTCTTGGTTTCTTCCATACAGTACGGGCAAGATAAACGACCATGTGTGCTCCACTGTGATAGCATGCCATACCCTGGATAGTCACTAATCGTCCATAGCAATGAAGCTCGCATTTGGAAATTTTGTTTCCGAAAACTATCGTATGTTGGCACACCCGAATCCCACAGTGACTTAAGTTCATCAATTAGGGGTCTGAGTAATACGTCAATGTTCTTGCCAGGACTCTTCAGGCCAGATATCATTAAACTTAGGAAAATATATTCTTGCCGCATGCATAGGTCAGAAGGGAGGTTATAAGGGGTCACAAATACTGGCCAACACGAGTAAGGAGCTGAGGAGTTCCCGAAAGGATTAAAACCATCGGTGCAAAGTCCAAGTCTAACGTTTCTTGGTTCGGCAGCAAAATCGGGAAATATCCTGTCGAAAGATTTCCAGGCCAAACTTGAAGCAGGGTGAATCATTTGATCGGTATCTGCCTGACACTTCAAGTGCCATGTCATGTGCTCCGATATTTTGCGTGATGTGTAAAGCCTCTGCAATCGAGGTGTCACTGGCAAGTACCACAGCTTCTTACATGGAACAAGCTTCTTCTTATTGGTGCATTCCTCGTACCTAGCTTCGCCACAATGGGGGCACTGGGTCCAGCTCTTACTTTCATACTCCCCGTAATAAAGGATACAAATATTAACACACACATCGTATGTTTTGTACCCAAGTCCTAAACCTTTGATGAATTTCTTGACTCCGTACCAATTTTCATGCAATCTATGACGATCTGCAGGACTCATTAATCTGCGGGCCGCTTGTAATTGATTGTCAGCAGAGGCGTTTGTTGTGCCATGACGAACCTTGTCGGCAATAAATGATGTTAACCACTGCAATGGTGTTGTTTCCACATCTACGCGTATTGGCACCTCGGCTTCCCGTAGCATTTCAAAAAAGTCTCGTGCCTCACGGTTTGGCTCTTCTTCTGTATTTTGATTATAGAGCGTGCCTTCAAACTGACCTCTGTATGCATCATTGACCATATCTACGTAACCACTTTCGACATTATCATTATGAGTAGACTCTCCTGCGTATGTGTAATTGCCAGAAAAGTTGTTCCTTTCTCCGTGTGCCTCCCATACGTAATAATGAGGAACAAAACCGTACGTCAATAGGTGTTCCTGAATCACATCCCTCCTGTTGCTTTTGCTAAAACCACACCGAGTGCACGGACACTTAACTCTTCGATGACCTTGAGAAAATGCAAATTCTAGGAATCTGTTGACGCCATCTATGAAATAAGGATTGATATACCCCTCATCAACATTGCCTCGATCGTACATCCAACTCCGATCTTCGTTGTTATACATTTTTTATCTAATTAAAATCAAATTAACAATGCATCAGCAAGAGAACTGACTATTTAATCACGAAAGTAAGGCTAATTAAAACTTATCATCAAATACTAACAGTGTGAACAACTAATTACACACATGCATATAAATAGCATACTACTAATCAAATCACGCTTGGATCTCAGTTATTCTAAATATGATGAATAACAAGTATTAATATTACAAAAATCACTAAATTAAGCAACAACATAAACAATATATATATAAAATTAAGCAACAAATTACGATAATACTGAAATTGATACCTCTCGTGGAGTGAGCTTTGCTGAGAATTACGTACGCTTTGCAAAAAAATCACAGGGAAGAAATGAAATTTTGCTGAAAAATAGAGAAGAGATGGGGAAGAAATGCAGTAGATTTTGGGGAAGAAACGCAGGTTATGGATAATGAAATGTGTGGAGGAGAGGATATGAAGCTGATAAATCTATTGCAAGGTCCAAATCCCTTGCTGCTGTAAAAACAACTTTTCTGACACAGTTGCATGGGAAAAAGGCCCTTGCAGTAGCCTTTCAGCTTCAGCAACCTCCTCTTCCCTTGCAGGTTTTGTTTTACTTATTTTTTAATATAATAAAGCTGCATTCTTCATTCTTTACATATATATATATATATATATATATATATATATATATATATATATATATATATATATATATATATATATTTAACAAAAATAAAGAGTAGTTTTCCTTGTACGTAGTTTAATTCGTATGTAATTAGGAGTTGTGCATTCAAATAACATCTATTCATAACAAGAATCAAGATTAAATCTAAGTAATTTAGTTTTCCTGTACGTAGTTGATCAATTCTTATGTAGTTAAATATATATTATTCATTCATATAATTTCAGTTTATTTAATGAAAATCAAGAATCGTATTTGCGGTCAATCATAAATTTTTCAAAAGGGGAAGGACTAAATTGTAACTTTTCAAATCTTTTGGGGTCAAAATCATATTTCCAAAAAGAGTTGTATTCCTTGTACGTAGTTCAATTCTTATGTAATAACACTATTCATAATAAAATCAATGTTATTAAATCTAAGTAATTTAGTTCTTATTTAATATTTGTTCAGTTGAGTTAAACTAATTTGACAAAAGTCAATGTTAGTTATATTTAGTTGATGCTTATATATTTGTAGTTAATTAGGAGTTGTCCATTCAAACAAGTTCAATTAATTTATTAAAATTTAATTAAGATTAGTTTTGTTTAATTAGTTCAATTCTAATGTAATGTTGAGTTATCAATTATATTCTTAATTAATTCAACAAAAATAAACAGTAAGTTTTCCTGTACGTAGTTGATCAATTCTTATGTAGTTAAATATATATTATTCATTCATATAATTTCAGTTTATTTAATGAAAATCAAGAATCGTATTTGCGGTCAATCATAAATTTTTCAAAAGGGGAAGGACTAAATTGTAACTTTTCAAATCTTTTGGGGTCAAAATCATATTTTCAAAAAGAGTTGTATTCCTTGTACGTAGTTCAATTCTTATGTAATAACACTATTCATAATAAAATCAATGTTATTAAATCTAAGTAATTTAGTTCTTATTTAATATTTGTTCAATTGAGTTAAACTAATTTGACAAAAGTCAATGTTAGTTATATTTAGTTGATGCTTATATATTTGTAGTTAATTAGGAGTTGTCCATTCAAACAAGTTCAATTAATTTATTAAAATTTAATTAAGATTAGTTTTGTTTAATTAGTTCAATTCTAATGTAATGTTGAGTTATCAATTACATTCTTAATTAATTCAACAAAAATAAACAGTAAGTTTTCCTGTACGTAGTTGATCAATTCTTATGTAGTTAAATATATATTATTCATTCATATAATTTCAGTTTATTTAATGAAAATCAAGAATCGTATGTTTAGTTTGATTATTATTATTTAATGAGAAGTTATTGATTCTAATAACTTTAATAAATTTTACAATACAAGATTAATTCTAATTAGTTCAGTTCTCATATGTTATTAGGATCTTATTCATTCAAATAAGTTCACATATATATATAGCTATAAATATCAAGATTAGTTCTATTTTCTTATGTAATTAATAATTATTCAATCAAATAAGTTTTATTAATTGATTAATTTAACCAAGATCAAGATTAGTTCTATATATTTAGTTCAAGTCTCATGTAATTATGATTTATAAGTCATAATTATATATGGATCTAATTAAATGAGTGAATGAGGGAATATATATAATTAAAACATTTTTCTAATAAAGCTATTGCAAGGTCCAAATCCCTTGCTATTGCTACTTTTCTGACACAGTAGCAAGGGATCCCAATTTCCCTTGCAACAGCTTTCTAACAATAGCCTGTTGCAAGGGATTTGGACCTTGCTACAAAATTTCATTCTGACACAGTAGCAAGGGATCCCAATTTCCCTTGCAACAGCTTTCTGACAATAGCCTGTTGCAAGGGATTTGGACCTTGCTACAAAATTTCAGAATGAAATTTTTGGCGGAAATTTCAAATTTCCCAAAAAATTTCATTCCCTCCCACTATACTAATATAAATACCACACTATATCACTCATCCATCCCACTTCTCCCTCTCATATTATTATCGTCTTCTTCTCCCCTTCTCTCCTTCACTTTATTTTTTTCCTTAATTTATTTTGCATCATTATCAACTTATATATAGATATATTATATATGCACACATGCATCTTATACTATATATATATATATACATATGTATTGTATAATTATAATTAGTGAGATTATTTTATAATTATACATTGCAAAGTTTAGTGTGTGTATGTATATATATATCATTATAATTTTTAAAATGTTATCTAACATTTCTTAATACTATATATATATATATATATATATATATATATATATATATATATATATATGTGCGTGTGTTTGTGTGTGTGTGTGTATCTTATAATTTAGTTATTAGTATTATATTTTTTAACACATACTATACATATATAATATTGAGGTTTCAATTAATGTATAATGTGAGTGTGTGTATATATATATATATATATATATATATGTATGTATATATATTAAAAAACATTTTATTACGGGGCGGTTTTTACCGCCACTTTTTTTTATAAAAAAATATGTATCTACAGCAACCTCCGTGGACGTTGCTGCCAAATTTGAAAAAAAAAAAATCAGGACACTATAGCAACGTCCCTGGACGTTGCTGCCAAATTTGAAAAAAAATTGTCCGGACACTATAGCAACGTCCGTGGACGTTGCTGCCAAATTTGAAAAATAAAAAGTGTCCGGACACTATAGCAACGTCCGTAGACGTTGCTGTGTTTCATCGAAAAAAAATAATGAACAAAAATGAAATTTAAAAAAAAAAACGTGCGTAAATCAATTGCAAGGTCAAAAGACGTTGCAATTGAGTCTTGTGTCAGAATGCATAGCAACGTCTAAGGACGTTGCAATTGAATTTTGGTGTCAGAATAAATAGCAACGTCTATGGACGTTGCTGTCAATTGTGTGTGTCAGCACACTACAGCAAGGGAAATGGACCTTGCTACAGGTGTGTGTCAGAACAGCAATAGCAAGGTCCATTTCCCTTGCAACATGCAAAATACCTGCACCCACGCCACCTATAGCAAGGGATGCTACCAACGTCCACATCCCTTGCAATAGATCAATAGCAAGGGAATTTGAACCTATAGCAAGGTTTTTGGACCTTGCTATAGGCCACATTTCTTGTAGTGAACAAAATAGGTGAGAAGACGAAAATTCATTATCCCACATGAAAAGTTTGTGCTTGTGTTTTCATATTTATCAATACATATATCTTGAACATGGGTTTGGATTCTTGGGCCTTGGGGTACCCAAATCTTTAAAGTGCGGAAGACATATACACTATTGGTCTTTCTCCAAATCCCAAACATGTGCGTCGTCGTCCAGCCCGACCTCAGCGTGGGTTGGGTTGGGTTGAGCTTACCTTGAACTCCTCATTAAAGATTCCTTTTGGACAAAATTTAATTAATATTTTTAATTTTATTTTGGCTCAATTAATTATTTCTTTTATGATGCATTTAAATAAATACGAAAATGGAAAAGTTTTGACTAATAGGTGTATACAGTCAATTAAAAGTTGTCTAAGTCGGCGAAAGGTTTTCTTGCCACTTTGACATCCTGTCAGCGGCAAACAACCTTCTCTTTTTTCCGCTATGTCAGCGAACAGGTGTGACTAAGGGTACAAACGTAAGGTCATGTCCGTCCAGTCACCCCAAAGCCAACTTTTTAGTATCTGTAAATATACCCTTGTCAATTTCATTTAATTCAGTACATTCTTTCTTCTCTTCTGTTTTGTTTGGAGAGTTCAAAATTTCTTTTGATTTATTGTTTTTGATAGTTGTAGTGTAGCTTTATTGAGACTTTATGTCGTTTTGTATCTTGAGAAACGACTGCCTAAGATATATTAATCCGTTAGCACCTTGAGGAGCAATATCATTTTATAGACAAAGAGTTCAATTTTGTTTTGACACTCTGCCATTTTTCTGAAATCACGACACTCCAAATACAACAAATATATGCGAGAAAGTTTTTCACTTGGACATCATGACTTGTTCTCTTAGGCTCAGTTCGGTTCCCATGAAAATGGGAGAAAGGAAAAAAAAAATGAGGGAAAAATATTTTTTTCCCAGTGTTTGGTAACACGTGAATTTTCTGGAAAAGAAATGAAATTCTCGGAAAATATAGGAAAATCTTTTCTTTCCTAAAAATAAGGCAAAGAAGATTAAGAAATCTTTCCTTATCCTATCTTCACATTCTCTCCTAAAAAACAGGATCATGATATTTCTAAGGTTTAATTTTTATTTCTCTTACGTATTTCGACAAATTTCTCAAATTAATTATATTTTCACCAATATAAAATAGAAGACTTTAATTCAAAAATTAAATATTATCTCCAAATTATATTACACATATATTTGTTGTATTATATGATACTTATTTTCCCTCTTATTCTGCTATGTATTATAGTATTCTTTCTCTAAATATATGATTTTAATTTTTTTTTTTACCTAATTTAGCAATGTATTTGATAAATTCAATTATTTCAATGGTGTAGAGAATTTATAAGAAAAAAAGATATATTCAAAAAATTACATTATTAAGTTAATGGATGTCTTTTAAAATGTCTTATTACGCATGAATTAAGTTTTAAAAATGAAACTAAAAAATTTAAAATTTAATTGCACAAAATCATTTTGTCTAACCATTTTCGTGGAAAATATGCCAAATACATGGAAAACAAAGGAAAATCTTATTTTCCATAAAAGCTTTCCTAAAAAATCATAATTTCCATCATTTTCCCTCGTATATTTTCCTTTTACGCCATTTTCCGGGGAACCAAACTGAGCCTTATAGTTCTTTGGAACATATAGCTTTAAAACCTATATTTGAAAGCATTATTATGTTTATTTTAGTAGCGCATTGTCAAAAATTTAGGATTGGAAGTCTCCATTGGGTAAATGCTTGCTAAACCAACATTTAAGACAATATGGTAAGGTGCTAGCCAAGGTTTCCTAACAAGATTTATTTGTGAGATTTGATATTTAGTCTCTAAAATTGATGAAATATCTTGATTTAACTAGTCGATGATCAAAAAGAAAAACACAAGTAAAAAATAACGCACAAGATATTGACGTAAATTGTTGGAATTTGTTTTTTAATCAGATTCAATTTTAAGCTGGATTCTTTACGGATAAAAATATTATAATTAAATGTTTCAAACCATAGAAGAGAAAAGAAATAATCTCTACACACATTATATTGCTATTTGGTCCATTGAGGGTAATTTCAAGGATAAGATCATCATCTTTTGTTGAAGATTCTTCATCAAGGCCTTGGATATTGGAAATCTATCAAGCTCGTGTTACATGGCTTAGATATTGTCAAATTTGAATACAAAATCAAAGCAACATTTGTGAATCGACGACGGTATGTCCATTTCCTTTTGAATGCATTTCAATTGGATGTATTCCTATAATGTTTAATAATCTTCAAATTTAGAAATCAAGAACTCTTAGGTTTATAAAAGAATACCAAAACATTGACAAAAACTGAAATAAACTCAAGTCTAACTTTATTTTATCAAAAGAACATCAGTGCGAAGATGTAGATCTTTGTGTTTTCCTCAGTGATATCTTTTGATGAAATTGACTATTTTGATTTTTTAGACAAAATTCGATTGGCTCTAGTTTTAGCAAAATTTCAAGTTTTAGGGGTCAAAAATGCAGTTTTATATTTTTTACGTAAATATTAATTTTTATTTTATTTTATTTTATATTTTTCTACATTTAGTAGGATTTTTTTATTACAATAATATTTTGCTTGATTATACTTTCTCTTTTTTTGAGTTAGGTTATATATAAGAGCTACAAATAGCTCGTTCTTCATTATTATTCGTGATTTTTTTATTAAGATAAATTAGACTTGTGTTTGTTTTAGTTTTTCTCAGTTTCTCTTTTTTTATAAATCAATGAGTCTTCAATTTTCTGTCTTGATCATCTTCCCTATAACTTCCACTCGCTACGTCACGATACATTTCCAAACTTGTAAGCTAAACAACAAATCTTGGGATTAAGCCTTACATGCATCACTTATTTGAATGACCATTCATGACTTAAAATAGTTTAATGTGTTGTATTTTTTATTGATGTTTTTATGTGTTCAAAATGTAATGATCCGGATTTTTGTTCTAATTTTTTGGTAATGGAATTGGATTCAAAGTGTTATAGAGTTGATTTCCCTGCCTTAGTAAATAGTTTGTATTTATCCTGTATCTTATTTGTACTTATCCGTTCTTTATTGTTGTGATTTGTTTCCTACTTTAGTGGTCTTTCTTTTGTCTATATATACATGCACGATTGATGAAAAATAAAATAAAGCACAATATTATACTTTCTTAAATAAATAAGGTTTAGAGGTTTTCCTTTTAAAGAGCATTGTATGTTCCTTCCATATTTTGCCCTTTTGTGCAAAGGGATGGAGACTATTTTTCTCTTGGAATTATCCTTTTACTTTCTTGTCATCCTAAGGAATCATAAGTTCTAAACGTAAGTCTATACTAGTAAACTAAATTCTGGGCAGTTGATTCACATGATTTATGACAAAGAAAACAAAAGATTTACATATAAGGTTTTAGTGGGTGCTTGAAACTTCAATGTTTGTTAAATTGACACAAGAGGGAATATGTACGTGTGTTGTGTGTGGGTTCCTCATGCTTATGCGCGGGTTCGTATATTTTATCTGTGTGTGTAGTGTTTAATTTTGAGTGAGTGCAGTGAGTGCGTTTTTTGCAATATAAGTAAAAGAAAAAGATAAATTATATCAAGAATATTAGCTTTAAACTGAAATGGAAACGCCGTTTAATTATTCTCTAACTACCGGCATATCATCATTTGTTCTAGATCCTTTTATAATCTCGTGTTGGGATATTTTTATTGTGTATTGTGGCTTAACGCAAGGAGTTCTTTGTACTCTTCTATTTATTTTATAACGTAAATTAAGAGGCCCGAATGACATATAGAAGAGCTAATATTGCATTTTTATTTCTATTGTGATTTTGAGTTCCTTTCAAATTATTTTTGAACAACGTGGATCAAACATGTAAAATATTATACTTTTTTAGATGATATGGAAGAATATTGCTTTCTTTTTTTTTCCTCGTAAGATTGAATAGTAATTGATAAAGTTCTGAAATCATAAGCTTTGTTTTGAATCCCATTGTTTTCGAACTTATGGATACTGTTTGACAGATATTTTATTTTGGGCCGCCAATAAGTATACATTTGGAAAATTTTGGGCCATCAACGGGCAACTATTGAATCATGTGGGCCGCCAACGGGCAACAGTTGAAAAATATATAGGCCATCAATGGACAAAAGTTAAAAATATGTGGGCCATCAATGGACAACAGTTGAAATCATGTGGGCTGCCAACGGGTTACTGTTGGCTGTCAACGAACATTATTGCTGAAATATTTTTGGCTGTCAACGAGAAATATCGTTGAAACTTCTGGGCCACCAACTGACTACTGTTGGAAAACTTCTAGGCTGCGAGCGGGCCAACGCTGGATTAAATAAACATAAAATGTTGATAATTACGTGAATCTTGACAGTGAAATTTTAGAAACAAAAAAAATTGATATTCTTCTTGTGTGTATATTATTATTGATTATATTACTATTTGCATGCGCTATATATATGTTAGCATTTTTAAATTGTGCTTGACCTAATAGTTAAGTACCCTGAACTCCTTATCGAGTTTGCAACTTACCCTTTGCAATATGTTATTTCAAACTTAGTTTTATCTGCAGGGAGCTAAGTGATCGAGTTAGTGATTCGAGATTCAAGTTTCAAGTAGTGCATTGAGAAAATTGTATACCTTAGCATTATTGTTCTTCATTGTGTACTATTGTTCTTATGGTATTGTTCAACATTTAGTTTTAAGCATTCACGGGTTTAGATGCTCTGTACCAAGACTTTGTAAATGAGTATTTGCTTAAAGTTTTAAGGTATTAACCTCCTACTTGTTGATTTTACTCATGGCGCTTCCGCAAACTTTGAAAAAAAATATTATTTTTTATTTCGAGGGCTTAATGTTGCCTTTTGTTCTCTTCCTGATGACACGACCATCACGCCATCTTTCTCATATTTTAAAATTTGGGGCATGAGCTAAGACTTTCATCTTGAGGCACATTTACATTTTGTTCATGTATTGTCTCAGAGATAAAATCATTTTTCATACCATAACTTGGCACGATTTCCATTTTCACACCTTAATTTTGCATTCATCAATTTGCATACCATAAGTTGAAAACTTTCTTCACATTGGGTACTCATGTGCCAGAAGAGTATGTGGAACTGCCGTGGAATATACTAAGGTGTAAGGTTAGAATCGATCTAAATTGGGCTAAATCTCGAAATTTGGGTTCATCGGATGGCACCTTGTACTTTTTCGGTGCCGGGTACCCATTGTGAAGAAAGTTTTTAACTTATAGCATGCACATTGATGAATGTCAAATAAAGGTATTAAAATGAAAATCATGTCAAGTTATGGAATGAAAAATGACTTTGTCCCTATTGTCACATGTCATGGAGGGGGGTTAAGAGTCTGAGTAATACAACTCGAAGCTTTGCTTCATTTTTTTGTAAGTTAGTGTATTTGTTTTATGAGCTGGTGTGTTCTTTGTTGATTGCATAACTTGACTAACGTGTAATTTTTTTTTGCATGCATTATTTGGGTGTAAAAAAAAAAAAGAAAAAAAATGATCTTTGTATATGACATGTCTCTCTTTTATATTTCTGGCCCTTCGTTTAAATAACATGGTATGGTGATTGTTTTTGTTATTGGTTTACGTGATGTTTTGAGAACAAAATTCTTAAAGGGGGAAAGAGTATGATAAACCAAAATAATATTAGATACAATTTGTACTTGTTATGCTTTATTATTATCAATGAGTTCTATTAGTGAATTGTTTTATAGCCTTTGACAATATCGACTGATTATTGGATTTAATACCGTTAACCAGACTATGCGTTGTGGTATTATTGTTTCCATGTTACATAGCATGATGTAGTAATTTTGTTATTGTCAAGTTTCGAGGACGAAACTTATCTTAAGGGGAAGAATGTATTGATCCAATGTTTTGTTCTAATTTTCGGTAATGGAATTGGACTCAAAGTGTTATAAAGCTGATTTCCTTGCCTCAGTAGATGATTTGTATTTATCCTGTATTTTATTTGTACTTATCCGTTCTTTATTGTTTTATTTGTTTCCTACTTTAGCGGTCTTTCTTTTGTGTATATATATACATGCACGATCGATGAAAAAAACAAAGTACAATATTGTACCTTTTTAAACAATTAAAGTTTAGAGGTTTTCCTTTTAAAGAGAATTGTGTGTTCCTTCTATATTATGGTCTTTCAAGCAAAGGTATGGAGACTATTTTGCTCTTATAAGTATCCTTTTACTTTCTTGCTATCTTAAGGATGAAATCTTAAGTTCTAAATTATTAGTAAACGAAATTTTGGGCGATTCACATGATTTATGACAAAGAGAACAAATGAATAATATATAGGATAATATCAGTGACACCCCCTGAGGTTTCAATAATATCAGTAACACCCCTGAGGTTTGCAATGACATATCAGATAAATTCACTAGTTAAATTTTTTAATGGCAATTGATATAATAGCTGATATTTTTGATGAACTTCCTGATTTACCCTGGACAAAATTTGACCTAGGCTTTGACTTACTTTTAAATTCCTAATATTTTTCTTGTTTGTTAAATAAACAATAGTTCAAAAAAGAAATTTATAGAGTAACTAGGCTGTTCACAAAAATCAGTTACAAGTTACAACCAACACTATCATCAAGAAACTCTTCCGAGAATAGTATTGTGGAGATAAACTCCTCACAATTTGAGTAAAATCTTAGGAAATAGTTCATCAAAACAATTAAAAATCGATCAGTTCCACTACGTTCTTGCATTATTCCAGATGATTTAGGAGATGACTTTGAGATATTGATTTTCAAAGACGTCCTCCATTTCTAAACCTTGAGTTCTTTTTCGTCAATCCTTCAATTTCATAACTAAAAGGAGTAGACACAATAGTTACAAGATGGGTCTCTAATCGTTCATCTCTGTTAACCGCTTGTAAATATATGTAGTTTAATCATTTTTGGAGTGTGCTTACATAAGAGTATGGTGAAGAAAGAGAGATAAATGAAAGGGAAAGTTGAAAGAGGAGAGAGAAACGAAAATGAAAGATAAAGAGAAAGTTGAAAGAGGAGAGAGAAAATACATTTTTCATGGTTTATTTTTCTTTTTTATTTTTTCAGATTCTAGATGAGGATAAAATAGTCATTTGATAAGATCTTTTCATTTTTTTGACACTATTTAGTTATAGGGGTGTCACTTATATTATTGAAACCTCAGGGCGTGTTGCTGATATTTCACCTAACCTCAAGGTGTGGCACTGATATTATCTCTAATATATAAGATTCAATGGGTGCTTTAGACTTCAATGTTTGTTAAATTAACACAAGAGAATGTGTACGTGTGTTTTGTGTGGGTGCCTGATGCTTATGGGTGTGTTGGTATATTTATCTGTGTGTAGTGTTTAATTTTTAGTGAGTGCAATGAGTGCGTCTTTGCAACATAAGAAAAAGAAAATGATATATTATATCAAGAATGTTAAGTTTCAATTTAATTAGACACATCGTGTAATTATTCTCTAACTACCTACATATCGTCATTTGTTCTAGATCCTTTTACAGTCTTGTGTTGGGCTATTTTTCGTTGTGCATTGAGGCTTAAGGTAAGTAGTTCGTTGTACTTTTCTATGAATTTTTATAACGTAAATTATTTTATATATTGCATCTTGATTTCTGTCATGATTTGGATTCCTTTTAAATTCAATTTGAACAACTTGGATCAAGCATGTAAAATATTATACCTTTTGAGATGATATGGAAGAATATCGATTTTTTTCCTTAAGATTGAACATGAATAGTAATTGTAAAAGTTCTAAAATCTTAAACTTTGTTTTGGATCCCGTTGTTTTGGAAATTATTGATACCGTTTGAAAAATATTTTATTTTGGGCCATGAACGGGTATAAAGTTGGGAAATTATGGGCCATCAACGAGCAATAATCCAGTGATTATCAACATTTTATGTTCATTTAATTATGGGCCAAATTTCTTCAGCATTTAGTTTTAAGCATTCATGGATATTAGATGCTATATACCAAGACTTTGTAAATGAGTATTTTCTTAAAGTTTTAAGGTATTAGCCTCCTACTCGTTGATTTTAGTCATGGCCCACGCTTCCACAAATTTTAAAAAAACTGGTTGTATTTCGAGGGCCTCGTGTTGCCTTTTGTTCCTTTTTTTACCATCACGCCATCTTTTTCATATTTTAAAATCTGGGGTGTGACACAAACTCTCCCGTGTTATGGTTATTAGACACATTCTTCTTATGTTTATTGGACACATATTCTACGGGACAAACACCTTACTGATTAAGTATTCATTTTGGTTCTTAAAAAATGGCTACTAAAATAAATAAAAATTTAGAGAGTAATTCGTTATGAGCCCTTAAGATTTGTTTTTAACATATTAAAAGGTAGATTTATTTTCAGGTAGTTCAAAGTATTTTACTTATTATAATTCAATTACACTAGGTAAATGAATAATATTTTTATATGAAAAATTGTGATAGATAGATAAGGTTGACTGAAAATGTTCCAACTATAAATGGTCTAATTATAATTTTATATCACTAGATTAATAATTGAAATTGTGATAGATAGATAAGGTTGATTGAAACTGATCCAATGTAAATGTTCAAATTCAGAACTTTGATGGTGTATATTTGTTAGCCTCATTTTCATTTTTTTTCTGTGTAAATGACAATGCGACTTGTTAGCAAACGTCCACATTTGTACACATACAAACATTTTATCAATTTGAGAAAAACATCAATATTTTTTTGTAATTATGTTTTCACTCGTAAAATATTATATATTTGCATTTACACTAAATAATTACATCATACCCTATATTTTAGAATAATTACATTTTATTTCTAAACTAATTAAAAATTAAATTCAGACCCCGGCCTTAATTTTGAGGATTTACATTATCACCCCAAGATAATCAAATAATTTCACTCACACCCTTTAATTCTTGAGTAATTATTTTAGTTCTAAATTAACTACAATTTCATTAACACCCATATATTTTTGTAATTTTAATTTTACATCTAATCTATCTAATAATACTTTACGTCAGAATCGGGACTAGAAGCGACGTGTGTGGCCACCGCCCGTTTGCCGACCCGCAATCTGGGCAATAGGCCCCTAAGGGCACATGTCGTTAACCAAGCCGCCGCGACGGACGAGCCGCGTCGGCTACCTTGCAGGTTGCGCCTGAAGATATTAGGCCGAAGGCATTGTTTTCACGTGATATTTTATATGCTATTATATAATAATGAAAAAACACAATTGAGGACTTAATTTTTTTTAAATAAATATTCTTATAATAATAAATTTCACAAAAATATCGTTAAATTATGAGAAATGCGTAATTAGCACTCTTACATTTTTTGGTGATTATGCTTCCCCTCCAAACTATCAAATAATTGTATTCACAATCCTATATCTCTAAACTCAACATATGAAATGAGCAAAAATGTCTTAATCTCAATCCTCTAGACTTAACAATGAAAATAACGAAAATGACTTAACAATGAAAAGAGCAATAATATTCTGCATTCATAATCCTTTAAACTCAACATATTCAGTTTGTGAATCTCCGAGAAAATATCTCCAAATAGTGAAGCATATATATGAGTAACATTTGTTAGTCTAAATCTATCTTTGCAATGTCCCTCTAACGTATGAAAAAGAGTGATTTGCCTCATAATGTTTTAAAAAATGTGCATGTTGCCATCTCAAGTGTTGGTCACGCAGAATATTCCACTCGAGATTCTTAAACGTGTGAATCACATGCATGCCGAAAGGGCATATTCGTTTGACCTGGTTTCAGAGTTACCCCCTAACTTTTTATAGCAGCGTTACGTCTTTGAAATTTCTTATCGTCCCCCTTAACCTATTGTAGTTGTGTGGCTTTCATCCTTAATTTATTACCTTTGCCCCCTAACATTTTGAAATTGAGCAAGCTATCCCGAACATATTGATAAATTGAGCACAGTATTCACTAACGTATTGAAATCTATACACCATACCTCTATCTCGATTTCTGCTAGTTAATGCAATGCATTTATTTTTTTCGAACACAAAAATCACTTCTATGAAACCCTCAAATTTGTCTCTCCTCTCTTTCAGGTACTACTGCCATCTATTTCTCACATGAGTAATTAGCCTCGTTGGCATAACACATGCATTTTGCATTTTTTTAAAATTTTTCTTTGTTAACCGAACTTGTCTTTGACATAAAACATGGGTAATTTATTATTAACTCAAATATTTCAGTATATGTTTATAAACACTTTGGTGGAAAACGCTTGTTATGTTTCTCGCCAAAAAACTCATGCCTTACAAAATCGGCTTCAACAATTTAATGGCATGGCAAACATGTAAAAGATTCAAGTATCATGTTCTTCCAATTGAAATCCAGTTTTTTCTAAATATGAAGAATCACACTTTTTGTTGATTTTATGGGCTAATTTCTCACACGGTCACATCTTTTAAGATTTAAAATTTCATTAATAGCAATCGAAAACATGACTATTTTTATTTTTCTTTTTGTTGTTTGTTGCGTCCACAGTCGGTGATCTTTGTGACACATTTTGTAAAATTGAGTATTTTCATCTGGTAATTATACTAGCTTTTGTGAAATATTTTGCAATATTTATTCTATAAATATTGATTTTCATTTTAATTGAAAAGTAGACTATTTTCTATTCAAGGCTTGACTTAGATATAAACCCCATTAGAGTTTGAAAAAACACAAAACCTCTCTTTTAGTGTGTGTAAATAAACAGATAGGCATATTAGATTTGTTGATATTAGTGCAAAATTTCAACTGAAAGGCATGTGGGTGGGTTTGAGGATAAATGCACTATATGAACTAGCAGAAACTGAGATAGGGGGTAGTGCATAAATTTCAATACGTTATGAGGTACAATGCTAAATTTATCTAGAAGTTCGAAGGTAACTATCTCAATTTCAAAACGTTATGGGGGCAAAGGTATTAATATAAGGGGGAAATGTGCACAACTACAATATATTAAGTGCAACGGTAAGAAAGTTCAAGGGGGTAACGTTGGTAAAAAAGGAAAGGCTAGGTGGAAGCTCCAAAAATGGGTCAGACGGATATAACTTTCCGATGAGCACGTGAGAAGCACGTTTTGGAATCTCCGATGGAATATTTCGCCAGTCAACGCTTTAGGGGGTAAATGCACATTTTTAAAAACATTAGAGGGCAATAGTTTTTTTTTTCATACGTTAGGAACATTGCAAAATGGGTCATACTTTAAGGGATGATGGCAATGACTTTTTTCTTAACATAAAAATTTATATATTTTAATGTACTACAAATAGTGAAGCATATATATGCCCAATAGTTTTGTAAGCCTAAATTTTGTGTTTTCCAATATATGCAATACAGAGAAATAGTATTAATAAATGTAATTGATTATATATGACACTCAGAGTTCAAAATTATTTACCAAAGTTTGGCCCCTATTGGTAAGACAACATTGACTAAGCAAAAGTTTTCTTCATAGAAAACAACCATGTCTTTTCTTACAAAAACAAGTCAAAATGTTTCATACTTAAATTGTTTAAAATGTATATCAACCCTAGCTTTATAATTCTCTCCAGCGCATGCTCTCCCTTTTCACGTGCTACGCTTCAAGTTCAAACTTCAAACATAACTCTTCCTACAATATCCATCTTTTTTTTTTCTTTTGAGCAAATTCGTTCCAATCTTAAATCAAAAGAGGCGCACAACTCTTATAATATATTTTTGGTGTGAGAGTTAGGGGTGTTCGCGGGCGGGTTTAGGCGGTTGTCATTCAAAGTACGACAAGACTCAAAATTTGCGGATTACCAGTTTCTCAACTCGAGCGGGTTAAGTTAAGAAATAAACTATGCGGGTGGCGGATTTAAATTTTGAGGAAAAATATAATAATATTTTGGTGTAAAAACAAAAAGATAACATACTTTGCGTTCTAAGAAACAACAAAAAACAATGCCATAACTTAATGAACCACAACATAACTTATAATTAAAATACAGTATAAGGATGTAAGAATATTTTATCCGCATAAATTATAAAATAACAATTTAAATCATTTCACAATCCAAAATATAATTATCAAACAATACAAAATTAACAAAAAATACTAGATTATAAATGTAGCAATATTGCGAAATGGCCTCTCAAACCTTTCCAGTCTTTCCTCATTTTCTTGTATGAATTTCTCCATTATTTTCATATTCTTCCCTCTATTTTTTTTTTTTTTCTAGATTAGAACGGATAAGGGAGAGTAGAAAACTTTTCTCCTAAGAGAGAAAACAACTCCATCTCTTATTCGAACTCAAATATCATACGGGTCAGGTTTAGCCCATATGGGCAACCTACCCATTTAATATTACAAGAATCAATCAATATTAATTTATATTTTAAAATCAACAGTGTCAAAAGAAGATTCACGAATTGAAAGTCTATATATAGTACAATATATTTAATGTTGTTTAATTAACAAGATACGTATCAAATACAACCTATACACATAAACCACGAACGGATATCCAACTTGCTTGAAACAACTCCATGCTCTTTAGAGAAATTAATTGGTATTTCGTTACTAATACAATAATATAAATGAATGTGTCACTAATATGAGAAAAGTATACTCAACTTACTGCATAAAATCATTGTCTCACTATTACGACATAATTACATACATCATTAAGTATACTTAGTTAATTACCCCGAAATATTAGTGCGGAAAAACCCTCCAATATGGAGATAATGTCAGCTAACTATCTTGGGCAATGCTCGAATTCATTGAAGCAGTGCTCCGTGCTAGAGTTATTGCTACAGAAACTTGAGAATTCATTTGTCTCCCGTATGACATCATTTGAAACTTCAACATATCTCATATTTTCTTAGTGACTGGAAAGCAAGTCAATTAGTGAAAAAAATTTTATTTTGAGAGACGGATACATAGATAGTGTTATGATCAAAACCCAACCCATTTGTAGAGAACTGGATGGTAGTTAGATATTGTACGTACTATTGCAGGATCTCCTCATCCAAATGACAATAATTTTGAGGAACGAACAATTAACATATGCGAAAAGCAAATATATCTAAATATCCTATCAAAACGGAAAAGAGATTAGCTGCACAAAAATAATTTCACTATGCTACATGTCTTCATACTTTTACTATAGTAATAATCAAACTCAGGATGATGAGCTATAGGTTTCTTCAACCAAAACTCAGTTGGACAAAGCAGGTTATTTTTCATAGTGTGAATGAAATTATTTGACAATATAAGAGTAAAATGTAATTATTTAGAAAAATTGGTATATACATGAAACTATTTTATAGTTTAGGGGCGTGAATCCAATATTAGAAAGTTTAGGGAAGCACATATACTTACCCAAGAAAGGGGGTGTGAATGCAGGTATTTCATAGTTTAGGGTCAAGATATAATTGCTCTTATGTATAGGGGTTCGACCGCAATTGCTTGGTATTTTAGGTGTAAAAACATAATTACTCAAACATAGGATTATAAATGAAATTATTTAATAAGCTCAGAGTGGCAGAATAGATTCAAATCCTTGTATCTATCGAGTTCTGATCCAGATCCAAGCAATCCAAATCATTAGGGTTCCCCATGAATCCACAACCGAGCCGTACTCATGGGATTCGAGATGGACTTGGATCCATGCAGATCCACTTGTAGACCTGAGGAATCCACTCGCGGGTCTGATGCATCACCTCGCAGATCTATCAGGTCCTACCTTAAATCCAACTTGGAAACTGTTGTACTATTACTTGAGGAAGAGAGGTTTGCTTTAGTGGAGTACAATGAATTTTGTAGTAGAAAGTGTAAAAGCACAAGAAACACTCTCACTAGTGGTGTACAAGACCCGCCCAACCACCCGACCCGTCAAAATCTGATCCACCGAACTCGGGTTGATAATTTGATAACCTACAATTTTGGGTACTCTCATAATTTTAAATATAACCCGCCCAAAACCCGCTGGCTTACACCCTTAGTTTTTATATTTGTAGAGGATTGAGGGGGAATAATAAAGTTTTCGGAAGTCATATAGTTATACAATCATCTATAGATTAGTTAACACACATACGACTTCACAGAGCGGAACTAAAACGGAAGCTACTCAAGTCTGTAAGCCCTTTGATCTATTTCCAAATAAAACGAATAGTAGTGACCTTTCTAAAGGTCTAAAATGACTTGGTTTATGCTGCTCGAAGCATCAAACTCATTACTTTTCTAATGAAAAATATAAAGACACCTAATGTTAGTGAACAAAACACTAATTGGAGGTAATGAATATGACTGAAGCACTTGCCATGGTTTGTCAATTTTGAGATATCTATTCTATGTCCATCTAATAATAAAAGTTTGATTTGGCTTCAATGATATCAGAGAAAACATTATAATAGAGTTTTTGCATAAATAGTCCCCTAACTTTTCGCTTTTGTAAAACAAGTCATCTAATAAATTTAATTGCAAAATACGTCCATTAACTATGAACCTTTTGATATTTATGTTCTCCGCCGAGTGTACACGACGGAGTTATTTAAAAAATAACATTTTTAAATAGATGTCACATGTGAGAAGAGCAACTACAAGAGAAAAACGCTAAAAAATCGATTTTCCTTTTTTACTTTCAAGTAACAAAACATACAATACATTCACCTACTTAGAATCAGATTTCTTTTTTCTCCCCAAATCAAAATCGGCGAAGGAACGACCCTAATTGATAAATCCCTGAAATGCCTATCCAAATCCTATTTACAAAAGCATCACACGCCATGTGAAGAAGAAAGCTTTGGAGAAATCACAAATTGGAGTGGATTGGAGTCAGCAAACGGTTAGAAACACCATATCAAATTCAATTGCGTAGCCTAGGATTAGGGTTCTTCAATTTCGGATTGATTTTGGGGGTGGATTTTCAATTGTGAATAAAGAAAGGCTTGGGCAATGGGTTTTAAGAAGTTAGACGAGAACTGTTTTTAAGGGAACCACAGTTTTGGCAGCTGGCGCAGATGGCACGTGCGAAAAAAATATTTTTTAAATTATTTTTTAATTAACTCCGTCATGTACAGCCGTTGGAGGGCGTAAATTGCAAAAGATGCATGTTTTTAGGGAAAGTGTTTTGCGATTAAATTCATTAGATGACTAATTTTGCAAAATGAATTAATTAGGGGACTATTTTTACGAAAAAACCCCTCAATATACGAACTTAACTTCATATTGCGATAACTTCTTCCATTGTCGGCCATATTTTATGTTCTTTATGTAATACCCCTAAATTTTTTTGTCTCTTAAATTAGTATCTTTTCTAATATAAATATATATTACGAACGTTGTTAGATATATTTGAAAATTTGTATTTAAGATTAGAAAATAAGAACTATTTAGTTTAGATTGTTAATGCCATTTACTTATAATCTTTTTAGTAATACTCTAATTGATTAATCATTTGATAATCTTGGTCTTTAACTTGCATATATACATAGTACCTCAAGAATCTTATAACTATGTATCAATGCCACCTATTTACTAGTTTCATTGCCACTAGTCACTTTTTTTTAATACACATCATCACTTTTTTCCTTGTCATCCTTCCACATATCACTTAGTACACATCATCACTGTTTTCATTGTCATCCTTCCACATGTCAATTGTACACCTCACCACCAAATTCCATCATATATATATATATATATATATATATATACAAGGCAAGGGAAATATTAACATTTTTGTAGCTAGCTCATCTTCATATTATCTATTGTTCCTATTTCTAAACTCCTATCCATACATACAAAACAAGTAAAAGGAAGAAACACTTGCAAGGTATTAATATCTTAGTATATTCTGTTTTTACACTCTTTAATTAACGAATTATTTAACATGCTAAATGACGTATTTTTTGATTGAAACTTTTTCTGTAATAACTTCAAGGTGTTAGTAAACCTACTCTACACTTTGGTGAATTTATCACTTGTAATGAATTTTATAAAATTATTCCAAAATCACTGCCAGAAAATCTTCGGGAAAGTGTGTAATCAGTTTAGAAAATTAATAGAGCATGTTAAGACTCTTGTTCTTAACTGATGAGTTTTATATGGTTACGTCATTATGTTTGGTAAGATTGTTTTGAGATTTTATGGAATATTGAAAAGTTTGTGATTTTACATAAAATAGTAAACTAAACTGCCATAGTTTAGTTTTGAATCTTATAGTTCCAATATGTTGTTCTAAATTAAAATTAGTGGATTAAGTAAGTATTTTATGTTTGTAATTAAATTATTTATTGCGTGCGATTATATTATCTCTTTGTGTGTAATGTGTATCATATGATTTGTATACGTATAGGTATCTAAGATAAGTTAAGATTAGTAATAAATATTTCAGAATTGCTTTCTTTATGTTAGGATTAAGTTTAGAGGTGTTGGAGTTGATCTTTCCCTTGACCAATAGGTAGATGAGCTTGACTTCGGGGTATCTCGACATCCTTGCAATTGGACTTGAGGTGAGTGTTCACAAATGTATTACGTGTTTTTCAAAAACTGGAAGGATGCATGCATATATATATATCTATAGTTTACTTAAAATCGATTTTCTAAGCAGAGTTCTATTCAAAAGCAATTCCCAAAGTATAGTTTTACTCAAAATTGATTTCCTAAATCATGTGGATCGTGAAATCGTTTGTTCAAAAGCATTTTGTCATTTATGATGATTATACCCTGTTATGTTCGGATATGTCCCTTTCAGTTAGTTGGATCCAACTTGGCTTGGGTGTGCATGGGGTGACACCGGGCGGCAGAGGGCTTGCCGGTTGGGCCTTATGTCCCCATGGCCCATTCCCTCTTAGACACATCGGGAGGTCGTTGTGTCTTTGTTGGGTCGTAGTTTTCCACATGTACCATGGCATGTGTTTCAGATTGTAAGGTAGCTCCTTACACGGGGAGACAAGGTCTGTTTGTATGAGGCGATAAGGTGGTCTGCATCGACAAAAATACGTGGACCTTGTCATCATAAGTGGCTAATGTTTCAGTTAAAAGTTCATATTAAGTGATCTGTAAGGATCAACGTTTCAGATAAATTGATGGGTTAAAGATCAATGTTTCCGTTAAAGTGATATGGCCAAGATTAAAGTTTCAGCTAAAGTTGCTTCTGTCAGAGAACTAACATTTCAATAAAACTGATTTATGTCAAAAATAAAGTTTTCGTTGAAGCTACTTATTAGAAAGTGATTTCTAGTTAAAATAGTTATGATTCTCACAGTCAAAATATTTGCATGTTACATATCGCTTCTCTGTCTCAAATCTTTTGAAAAACAAGTATTATATTAAGAAAATCATGGTCTGCACACACACCATGAACACTCATTGAGATTTTTTATCTCATTAAATGTTTTGTTTTTTTCATTTCTTCCAGACATAGACTTTCAGGAGTAGAGCTCAGAGACCGTGGAGTGCTGACATTTACTCACCTCAAGACCTAGATTAAGTATCATATTGTAGCCCTTGTTACTATAAGTGTACTGTAACATCCTTTGCGGTAGTGAGAATTTAGAATTCTTGTTAACCTGTTCCGCACTCTGATTTTATATAATTTTAGGTTTTAATTATTTTTCGGGCTGTTACACTTTATATGGTTGTAGAAGTATTGACGAGTAATTTATAACCATACCAATAATGTGTAAGGATTCAAAATAATGAATACACAGTACTCACTCAAAGTTATGGGGAAAATGTAAAGAATTAATCATATCTCAAAATATACAAGGCCAGACATATCCAAAATTTACAGATGTTATCATCACCCTATAAGCATCATACAATAAATTTGTGAAGGCACGAAATGAAGATATCAAAAAATCACCATTGATGGTCTAGTAGTGTACAAAAACGAGTTTCATGCATTTCATAACATCATTAACATATATAGCATGATCCAACAATATAACTCATGCAAAAAACATCAAAAAGGAGCCATAAGGCTCTGCTACCAATTTTCAAATTTAATAACCTTGAATCTATTGAAAATGTATATTAAACATTCCATGTATTTGATCTTTGAGCCGAGTCAAATCCATGACGCTTTGCTCCATCTACATGCTCCTCTTTGGTCCAAATTCAATCACTTAAAACATTAATTAGGTGCTTGCAATAATTAAAAACTAGTGACTTGTTCTTTTAATTTTCTTTAAATATAACTTATTTTAAAAGCAGCTTGGAGAAGCACCCCACACCTTACTTCTGTGACTTGTGCTCTTTCCGATTTTTATCTAAGAAGCAGAACCAAATGTCAGTGTTACAAACACTAAATATATTTATGAGCCCACGAAAGCCAATAAACTCTTTTAACAAGCGTTTGCAAACACCACCTAAAAATGAAAGTCCTCTGAGTTCCAAGTCAAATAATATTCAAACAAGATTAATAGTTCCTTTCTAACATTGACTTGGATACCAAAAATGAATGAGTTAACGTTAAATAGAATACTAGGTTCTTAGAGAAATTAATACATAATATTCTTCATTTACAACCAAGGTCTGGCTACAAGTACTTAACCATGCCATGACATTCAAAAGTTTTGTGGCTTGTGGTTGCTCTAGTGCTTTCAATTGTTGCAACTTTTCTTTCAACCTAGCACGATATTAATCTCGTACTATTTATTTATCTCATGGCTAATCAACCTTATATTGAGAGCACACCACATAATCCATTTCGCTTGATTCTATATGAGAACTTAGATAAGAGGTGATCATCTTTTTTATGCCATTTTTGTTGGAAATTGTTAGGAATTACACCCAAAATCAAGATAATTTCTCATCAAACAAATTATTATTTAAAGTATCAAACTAAAGTGAAAATGTTGTTTAAGTAAAACAAAAGAACTCTTTGACATATGTCATGCTCGGATAAATTTCACAAACCCGTCAAGTATGAATTGATTTTTGAGGATTTTCTTGTTGTGATACTCATACAATCCTTGTACGATTGAACTTATAAGAAACATGCATTTTTTGATGAAAGGAAGGCTTACCCTCAACCTTGCGAATGTTTTTTGGTGAAGTTGCTTGCTTTCTTCAAAACAGCTATTTCAACCCTGTGTTAAAGTCATCACCCAATCTGAAAGAGTGGGCTTAGAACCTTAGCACAAACCCTACCACTACAAAAAAAAGGGTTTTAGAAACGGCCCGAGCCTTTTCTAAAGGCCAAAAGCCCGTTTCTATTGATCAATAGAAACGGGCCCGCCGTTTGTAACGGTCGTTTGTGAAACGACTGTTGGTAATGACTTCTAGAGACGAGAACAAGTTCTCGTCTCTACTATTACAAACGGCAGGCCCGTTGGTAAAAAAAAAAAATTATTACAAACAGGCTAGCCGTTTGTAATAATTGACAATTTTTACAAACGGGCAAGCTCGTTTGTAAAGATTGTACATTTATAGAAATGGGAGGCCCGTTTCTATAAATGAAAATACCTAAAGTACCCCTGAACTATTTAAAAGAAACGGGCAGCCCGACCCGCGTAAAAACAGGGGAAAAAAAAATTAAGGTGTATTAGAAACGGGAGGCCCGTTTCTAATACTCCAGAAGTGGTAGAAACGGCAGGCCCGTTTATAATACTTTTCGATTTTTCTTTTTTAGCACTATTAGAAACGGGGTTCCCGTTTCTAATACTATTTTTAAAAAAAATTGGCAGAAAAATCTGCCAATAATAATTTATTATTTAATGTTAAATTTTGTGATAAATTGTGTCCATGTTATAGTCAATTACATAATTACCTACATCATTTGTTTAATAACAATTATAATTAGTATAAGTTAGATATGAGTGTTAATTATGATATATTAGAATGGTTCAAATACTTTTAACAGATTAAAAAACTTATTTAGAATAAAAGAAAAGGAGATAATTTGTAAATAATTAGAAAGAATGTAAAGGAAAAGAGAGAATTTGATAGAGAGTTGTGTATATGAATGAGGTTGATGTTTGAGAAAATGAAGAGGGGATGAGTATTTATAGGGGGGGGGGGGGGGGGGAGTGAAAATGTTAGAAACGGGAGAGCCGTTTCTAAAAGTTTTCGAAACTTTTAGGAACGGGCTCCCCGTTTCTAAAAGATTTTGAAAATTTTCAAAATCCCGCCTAAACTTTTAGAAACGCCAATCCCGTTTCCTTTAGAAACGGCTAGCCCGTTTCTAAAGACTCTCACCAAATTCAAAAAAAACCTTTAGAAACAGGTAATCCGTTTCTAAAGATTTTTAAAACGGTTTACCCGTTTGTAAAACCCCGCGGTCCGTTTTTGAAACTCCGAAATCTTATAGAAACGGGGAAGTCGTTTCTAAAAATCCCATTTCCTATCTATAAATATCGTATCCAACCTCTCACTCCCTCAATCCATCTCATTTGTTCATATGCGTTTCAAAAATGCTATATAGTTCATAATTGTTAGTATCCGTTTTTAATTATGATTAGTTCTTTTGATGTAATCATGTGCTAATCATTTAATTTAATCTTTTTGCGCTTAGATCTAAATCGCATTGTCACCGCCTTAAAGACTTGCTGAATCGATTTACCTACATCAACTCTGAATTGCTCGGTGACGGTATGTTGTATTTTTGACCGCAAATTAGATTAGTTTATTTAGTTTTGGAGCATCTATATATAAGGGCAATGTATTCACATGAAGATAGAAGTTGGATGTATGATATGAAATACGATAATGGTGACTTGAAACAGCAGTTCACATACGGTGTCCAAAAATTTCTGGAGTTTGCTTTATGTCAAGTAGATTATCTTGATCTGCGCAATTGTCCTAGGTGTCCTTGTAGCAAATGCGACAATATAATGTTTTTGCACCCCAATCAAATTTCAATTCACTTATGTAGATGGGGATTTTTCCCGCAACACTATACGTGGGTAGCCCATGGTGAAACTAGTCCTGTTTTTTATCCGTCGACATCTGGGGTAGGACAGACCTCAGCCGAACCCATGTTAGAGGATAATGAGTGTGAAGAACAAAATCCCTTTACTGAATTGGTATATGATGCATATCAAGTTGATAAAGATTCAATTGAAGAGGAACCGAATGATGAGGCTAAGGAGTTCTATGAATTGTTAAGGAAATCAGAGGTGCGATTGCAAAGTGATAAAAATAAACCTATGTTACAGTGGGTGGCAGAATTTCTTTTGGTCCATAATGTTTATAATATTCTCGAAAAGGCGCGCACTAGATTTTTAGAATTGTCCAAAGATGGCCTTAGCCGGGAAGATGAGAGTCGGTTGCCCAATTACGTATACGGGTTGAAAAAGATGATGGCTGGTCTGGGTCTAGGGTACAAGACTTATGATGTTTGTATAAACAATTGTTTTTTGTACAATGGAGATTTTGAAAACAACGAATATACTGAATGTCCTGAATGCAGCGAGGCGAGGTATGCTCTCGGTAAAAAGAAACCAATCGGGCGTAAGAAGTTGTGGTACTTTCCTATAATAGCTCGCCTACAACGACTGTACATGTCTGCGACCACTGCTGAGCATATGACTTGGCATTTGAAATGCAGTGGTTCGGGTGATGAAATGATTCACTTTGACAGGGTACTTCCAGAGTTTGCGGCTGAACCTCGGAACATTCGACTTGGACTATGTAGCGATGGATTTTCTCCATTTGGTAGATCATCAGTTCCGTATTCTTGCTGGCCCATGTTCGTTACGCCTTATAATCTATCTCCAGATCTTTGCATGCATCAAGAGTATATCTTTCTGAGTTTGATTATATCAGTAACAAAAAGCCCAGGGAAGAACATTAACGTGTTGCTTCGCCCATTAGTTGATGACTTGAGGAAGTTATGGAAAACTAGTGTGGACACGTATGATAGGTATATGAAGCAGAATTTCATATTAAGGGCCATACTAATGTGGACAATTAGTGATTATCCAGCATACGCCATGTTGTCGCAATGGAGCACTGCAGGCCGATTGTCTTGTCCATATTGCATGGAAAATACACAAGCCTTCCAGTTGAAGCATGGGAGAAAGACGTGTTTCTTTGACTGCCATCGCCGATTTCTACCGCCATATCATGTTTGGAGGAGAAACAGAAAAGATTTCCTAAAGGGAAAACAAGAATTTAGTAAACCCGCTCCGAGGAGATTAGGTACTGAGATGAGAGCTATTATTGATGATCTCCCAGAAGACGTAGATCCTAGATATCACATTGCGGGTTATGGGGTATCGCATAATTGGTGTGGTAGAAGCATTTTCTGGGAACTTCCGTATTGGGAAACTAACTTAATTCGCCATAACCTTGATGTCATGCACTGCAAGAAGAATTTTTCGACAACATCAAAAACACTGTGATGGATGACACCGAATAAGTCGAAGGATAACTTTAATGCAAGACGAGACCTAGAAATCCTGACCAGGCGAAAGGAGTTGTTCTTGAAGGAAGGTGCTGATGGAAAGGTATATAAGCAGAAGGCAACCTATTATCTCAATAGAGATCAGAAAAGGCTAGTTCTTGAGTAGTTGAAGGGTCTTCGTTTTCCAGATGGGTACACTTCTAACATTTCTAGATGTGTCCAGATGCCGTAAATCAAGCTTATCCAAATGAAGAGCCATGACTGTCACGTGTTCATGCAACGGTTGATACCGATAGCATTTCGAGATTTCTCCCTAATGTTGTTTGGGGCCTACTTGCTGAAATAAGTCTATTCTTCAAAACTCTATGTTCGGCTGAGATCAGAAGGTCAGATATGGAAAAACTAGAGATCTCGATAGAGAGACCATGTGCAAGTTGGAGAAGATATTTCCACCAGCAGTTTTTGACTCCATGGAGCACTTAGACATTCACCTATCGTACGAGGCAAAAGTGGAAGGTCCTGTGCAGTATCGCTGGATGTATCCATTTGAGAGGTAATGTTTTTATTGTTAATAATTGAATTAAATTGTAGATTGTTATTTGTGTACTGACTCCTACTTTCTAATTGATGTGTAGGCGAATGTAGGACTTGAAAATATCCGTAGGCAATAAAGCACATGTAGAAGGATCCATATGCCAAGTGTTTTTGCTGTCTGAAATGATAAACATCGTCTCACTCTATTTCGGTTCTAGAGTCAAAACTAGACACAATCGGCAGAACAGAAACGAGACTGCACTGATCAGCGATTACATTGGACAACTTAGAATCTTCCATAAACAAGGCAAACCAATAGGGTCTGTCCAGCGGAACTGGTACCTCACCGAATCGGAATACAATCTGATCGAGTTATATACGATCTTAAACTATCCAGAAGTCGACGGATGGGTCACGTAAGTGGAAAAACTGTAATATTAATTAATTACGTTTCGTACAGTTCACAGTTGTACAAATACATCGCCATATTTTAAAACTTCGTGATTCGTTATCTACAGATTGTTTCAACAGCTAACGTGTCAGGGCCTAACGACCAACAAACGCAAAGTAAACGTAATGCGGAGTTCGTTGGATGGTTCAAGAACACCGTGGCATCCAGATATTACGAGGTTGACCCTCGGTTTCATGCTTTGGTTTGGGGCCCATCTGCAATGGCGAAGACATACAAGGGGTACAAAGTCAATGGGTTTAGATTTCACACAGAATCGCACAGTATCAGAAATACCACAATGAACAGTGGCGTGTGTGTCAAGAGAAATCTGGGTGCACCTGAGGACACAAATATCTATGGCATGATCCAGGGCATATTGGAAGTAGACTACTGGGGGGTCGGATTGCAGCAGACTATTGTGTATTTCAAGTGTGATTGGTATGACATGCCCCGTTCAAGCCCTTTCAATGCTCGTTATCGTCTAGTAGACATCTATCCACGTTCGAGACTGCAAACCAATGAACCTTTTATATTTGTGAACCAGTCTCAACAAGTCTACTATACACTATATCCATCAGCGGCACATTTCGTAGCTCGTAGGGGATGGTGGGCCGTGTGTACTACCCGAGCCAGATATGTCATCGACACTACTTCGTTGCATGTCGAGGGCGAGAGTGAAAATGAAGATACCACTGTTGAGACCGAAATTCTACAAGATGCCGAACCCACTCGAGTAATCGACAATGCTGATTACGGC
This sequence comes from Misopates orontium, assembly GCA_946800315.1. Lineage (NCBI taxonomy): Eukaryota > Viridiplantae > Streptophyta > Magnoliopsida > Lamiales > Plantaginaceae > Misopates > Misopates orontium. The sequence goes on along the minus strand of OX326950.1, from coordinate 20,377,323 downwards.
CACAACTATAGCAAAGTAGTAGCTCTTGCTGATACTGAGATACAACTAGTTGAGCCAGTTGATAACGAAGACTCCGATGAGGATCCATAGTAGTTGCTAGTTTTTACTACTTGTAACCAACTGCATTTTGGCGTGATCCATTATATAATGAAATTGAGTTTTTGACTTTTGTTGAGATTTTTGAAGTTCCTATAAAGTATTAGGCAAAATCTATAAGCTTTTTTGGCTTTTATTCAACGTCAAAGATATGGAAAAATTCATTAACGTTCATTAGAGATTCAATTTACAAAATGAAACACCATAAATCTTTAGTCGCAGAAAAGTAATTAAAGGAGTCATAGTTAATTACATTCCCAAAAGAAACAAAAAAAAACACAATAAAAACAACTGAGTAAATCCTATGCCGCGAGGTCAGTCCTACTCCTCACCAGTAAATCCTCAGTCAGTCCTACTCCTCACCATCCACCCGAAACTCCTCCCCATCAAGGTAATCCTCATCGAACTCGCCACCGCTATCCTATGCCGCGAGGTCGTCATCCACGTGCCCATGAAGAGGATCCACGACGGGACGTCCGTCAGGCCCGAACCTCACATTCATCCCTAACTCCACAACCAACTCTCTAGCACGCGTCGTCCCATCGCAATCCACCTGGTTCAAACAATCATATAGCAGACCGATTGCAATGTTGTCGTCGCCCTGATCGGCAACCAAATCAACTACAGGTCCACGTCTGGCTGATGTGGATGGCTGGTAGAAGGCCCCGGGGCAAATGGGTTCAGCTGAGTAGAAGGCCCAGCGGCGTGTGCACTACCAGGCCGAGAAGAAGGTCCTGGGGCGAATGGGTTCGGCGTCTGCTGGGTCTGTGCCCGAATGGCTGCAATCTCTTGCGTCAGATGATATATCTGCTATTGCATCGAGATAAACTGAGACTGGAAGGCGGCAGCCGAGACACGAGCCCTTCTCGGCTGCCGCGTGGTCCGGACCCCAACAACTTCCAAATTCAAGGAGTTCCATAAGCCCTTGATCCTGCCCTTCTAAGGCCCACCAACTGCTCTCGCCCATGTCGGGTAGTCGAACTGTGGCCATTTGCTGCGGTCAAGGCCATAGATGTTGGTACAATCCTCGACGTACCTCTCCTGTGTAAACGAAAGCTAGAGTTAGCATATACAATTACATTTTGACTATCGAAGTTAAAAAGTACAAAAACAAAACTCACGAATATAACCCTGTTGTCGTCGTTGATAAACTGCCTAGTCCCATCAGGCAACGTCATGGTCCTCGTGTCGAGCCACGTCTCGAGGTACGACACGTCCTTCGTCGGGTCCACAACTTTCTGACAATTGAACACATGTCAAAATATTTAACCAAATCTACTTAATAAGCACCAAATTACTTTTTGACAACTAAATTTCCGAACTAATTACCTTTCTGGGGTGATGGTCCTACGTGCTGATAGACCCCCCCCCCCCCCGATAGTTGCATTTTTGCCCCTTCAGCTTGTTGGCCTTATTCCGGGCACACTTCCTCTTCGTCTCTTCCTTCTCCCAATGGTGAATGTAGTGTCGAAGAAGTCGCTCGGGAATCCAACAGGGTTATCCCTCCATTTCAGATCGTCATTTCTTTTGAAGTAACAGGACTTCGCCCGTGAGATCTCGGCAGATATCCGGCGGTGTGCCCACCACTCAAACCCATCGTAGATCGTATCCGTCTGCAACGGATCCCACTGATAAATGGACTACATAAAGAACAGTGATTACAAGAATTAGATAACCACAAAAATTTCTCAGATTTACTTTTCTTATTACTATACAAAACACAAAAGATTACACTAACCTCAAAACACCTCCAGAACTCTAATCTGATCTCCTCGGGAATCTCCTCGTACGTAGGCCACGGGTACGTCAATCCCGTCTTCACCGTCCTATTGATAGTGCTTACGATCTGCTGTTGGTCGCTCCAATTCCCTAGCTCATCCCTCCATATCCAAATTCAGTCCTCTAGCCGAGCGGCAGGCTGATCAGCAATGGCCATACCACGTACAGCTCGACTAGGCCTAGCAACATCCGCGGTGCGCACCCGAGCGGACGGGCTTGCGTGATCAGAGGTCGTTGCACCTCGGCCTGACTAAGCTGTCGGATCTGCATGGCCCACGTCTGCCCTAGGTGCTACTGGTGACGGTCCCTGCTGCCCGTGAGATATACAAGAACCTACAGGTGTGCCAATCGATCCGCCATGCGAGCTAACAGGGGATGGGACACCTGAACTCCGCGGCCTGGGTGGCCACTCTCCCAAACGGTGCAGTACTGGGAGGCCCCACATTCAAATCTGGAATCGCAACAGGTGGAGGAGTAGACCCGGTCGGCCTCCGGTATCGAGAGGTAGCCCCTGAGGAGGCCGAGCCTGTGCCCTTATCAGCAGCAGGCGATACCTGACTAAGTGGTGGTGGTGGCGGCGCTGCTCACCGAGTAAGCGGGCCACGCTGAACACTCGACCTTGGGGCACTGGCAACTGGGGGTGGCACGTGGCTAGGTGGTGCTGGAGCTGATCGTCTGGACTGCGGGCCACCCTGAATGGCTGATACAAGTGCATCATCCTAGCCATCAGTGTCAGGCTGGGATCTACGGGGCCACAGCTTTACGCTTCGTCGACCCAACACGAGAATCAACAGGTCTCTGTTCATCTGCCATCTGTAAACGTCATATACCAAACATCAATTACAAGCACAAGTTCCAAAATATTATATACGTAACTCATAACACAGAACTATAAACAAACAAACGCCACTTCACAAATTCTAACCGAAAATTGCTCAATTGCCAAACCAATCGACTAATTACATTACAATATATATATATATATATATATATATATAGATATATCGAGCATACAATAATTAACAATAGATATAGCACTAGCCTAATTAACCGATGAAATATCACAAAAACTCAATAAAGACATGCTAAAAGCCATAAAACCGTAATTAACGTAATCTAATCGGTAAAAACAAACATACCCAACGTAAATCATAATCTAAACCATAAATTACAAATGATTAACGTTAAGAACCCTAATTAACCGGTGAAATATCACAAAAACTCGATAATTACATGCTAAACTTCATAAAAACGTAAATAACGTAATATAATCGGTAAAAACTAGCATACCCAACGTAAATCACAATCTAAACCATAAATTTTAAAAAAAAAACTAGGTAAAACCCTAATTAACCGATGAAATAACACAAAACACGATAAATACATGCTAAAAGCGATAAAAAACGTAAATAACGTAATTTAATCGGTGAAAAACACGTACCGTACGACTTGTATGGAACAGAGCCGAGATTTCTAGCGAGAGAAGGGAGAATTTTAGAGAGAGAGAGCTGAAAATCGCCAAAAATTGCGATAGAAACGGGGCAGCCCGTATTTATATATGGGTTATTAGAAACGGGCCGCTTGTTTCTAATAATTACTAGAAACAGGTTGCCCGTTTCTAGTAATGTCCGAGCTTTAGAAACCGAAAATAGGATAATCGGGCTTTAGAAACGGGCTGCCCGTTTCTAAAGCCCAATCTTCCTATTACTAGAAATGGGCCGGTAGTAATAGTATTACAAACAGGTAACCCGTTTGTAATACGTTACAAACGGGCGCCCCGTTTGTAATAATCGTTTTTACAAATGGGCTTTTGCCCGTTTGTAATAACCCCATTTCTGCTGGGCGTTTTTCTTGTAGTGTACTCAAAGGAACTTCCTTCAACTTTATCTCTACACTGTGTATGTATTTTGTTAAACCTATTATCAAAGAGAGAAAAATATAAAGAGAAATTTAGGAGTTTAGTAAGAGAACAAAAAATATAGGGAGATGCAGTGACTGACATGTTATGTTTGCATTCTTATACAATAGTTTTTTGATGAGTCTCTTTTAGCTCATAGTTTATGCACCAAAAACACTAATTCTGAGCGTGATAATGTTTTTAGTCTTTTTACTTTTTTTCTTTTATTTTGTTGTTTAAGATTCTTTATGGTGAAAAGAGACAAAAAGTGGTTGGAAAATGGAATTCTGGGCATAACATGCGAGCAGAGGAGCAAAGGGATGCGAAGAGAATAAATCGCAGAGGTCATGCAATCACATTCAGGAGTGAAGAAGCTGTATGCGATGGCATATGTCTAACAACTTGAAGATGACATAGTCGTAGAAACAAAGCCGCTGCATCCGGAGGATTATCCGATTGTATTGATTCAAAAATTAGGTTTTTGATGTTGAATTAAGGTTTGATACTTTCCAAGCCCAAGTGAATACATATAGAAGACTAGAAATTCGTGAAAAGTGTGCTACCTTAGATTTTTGGTGTGTCAACAGGCTTAAAAGTGCTTAGGACCATTTTTGGAGATTTTTGGAGACACATGAAGAACAAGAACAAGAGTTGGGATTGAGTTGATGTTAATTCGTACTTTTACTTTTGGATTTTAGTTAATGTTTCGGATATTATTCTTTATTTCCATTTTGTACTATTATTTTGCATAAGATTATTGTTTCTTAGTAATTTTATTGAAGACAGTTTTATTTTTAAATGTTATTGTGTTTTTACTTTAAGCATGAGCAGGTAAAGAAGTCGTGTATCATGTGGCGATGGAAGTATCTAGATAGAGATTATGTTGTGATTATTATGTATTGCTTATTGTGTCTGGAACAATCAACCTGATTTCATAACTTGACTTTAATGCTTTTGTGTGTTTGATCACCATAATAGCTGTTTAGATTATTATTACAATTTTTAATGACAACTCAACTGAATAACTCATAGGACGAGACAAGGAAAATTACTTCAAGTGCTCTGACTGTCAAACAATACAACACCAATGTTATAATAAGCAGGTTGCACGTAGAGAGCTAACATATCAAAACTCAAATACTTGGAAATCATATCAATGTAAGACAAAAAATACTAAGGTAACACAAAATTACAGCATGTATCAATTTTTGGGAAAAATGCATAAAATTCCATTGTGGTTTCGAAACCTACATGAAACCCCCTTATAGTTTGATAATTGTCTAGAACCCCCTTGTGGTTTCGAAAACTATGCACAAAATCCCCTTGTGGTTTCAGAAATCCTGCACGAAATCTCCTTTCAGTCCAACTCCGTTAGAGCGTGGTCTACACTCGCTCTATGTGAGAGTTGGCTTGATTTTTGTGTAATTTTTTCTCTTTAAAAAGTCAATTTTACCATTTAAAACTTTAGCACAAACTCTGTGGTTTGGAAACCTACACAGAACCCCCTTGTGGTTTGAAAAACCCTGCACGGAATCCCTATTTTAATTTATAGTTTATAAAAAATATACGTAATTATTTTTATTTGTCTTATAAATTCAAAGAAAATTATGTTTGAATTTTTTTTAAATAAAATATATATTTTTTAAAATTTACACAATAAATATTTATAGATAGTGAAGTAAGGGCATTATATTCACTTAATAAAAAACCTAATGGAGTTACAAGAAACTTAACGATTTTGTGCAGAGTTAATGAAACCACAAGGGGGTTCTAAGCAATTTACGAACCACAAGAGGGTTTTGTGCAGGTTTTTGAAACCACAGAGGGGTTTTAGGTTGATAGCCCATCGATTTTTATAGCTTCGGAATACTTTTGAATTCCCTCTTGTATATTACTGAAAACAATTGCAAGGCACTCCTCTACAAGCTTGTAAGATGGATCAACCTTTAACGTTTTCTTATACATCTGCACCAAAGCAAACTTGATTACTGCCAGAAACAACCAAGACCAGCAAACAAAACCACCACTCTAACAAACCTGATTGCTTCGGCGAAGCTCTCATCTGAGCAATCTTCCCCAAATTTTGCATCTATAGACAAATGCCATTACCAATGTGAGCTTTCATGTTTTCGACATCCTTCTCAAAAATGCTCACGTACACCACGAGAGCGTCCGAATAATATTTTAACCTTTTAAAATGTATACTCTCAACTGGAGAAGTAAAACAGGAAAATGAATACTCTCGCTTGGGGTTGCAGCACAGGAACTGCAGAGATAGAGACTGACTCAGTGAGAGAAGAGTTCGGCCACTGGTAGAGAATTTAGGTGGGCAAGAGAAATAAGTGAGAGCAATGTTGGAGAATGTGTGTTGATGTGAAGACGAGAAAGAAATATATAGAAAAATTATAGGTGGATTGAGTGTGCACGATAATTTACAATGAGGGGGTGACTAAAGACAACTACGAGTTATTTATACATACTCTTATCAAATGTGAATTACGAACATGATTTGGTTACCCTATCATGTTGTCCACCCGTAATGATGAGAATTAAAATAAGTTTTAGAAACTAATATCCTATGTTTTGCTGCTCATGTATGAGCCAAATATTTGACGGTGGTGCTGAATATTACCGAAAGCAAAAAAAAATAAAAAATGTAGCAAGAGATTAGTCAACTTCAGAAAATAATAATATTTCTATTTACAAAGTTATTGAATTAAGTTGGCTACTACAACATTTTAAAAAAAAAAAGAAAAAGATCTTCTCTCCAAGTATCGTTTTGTTTATTTTTATTGCATAAACTATGAATGCACTACAACATGACATATTAAGGGGTTAATTCTAAGTGGTAACACACTGTGTGTATGACTACTTCTTCAAAAAATAAAAAATCCATGGTTACGCTTTGTTTGGTTGTGGTTAATTACCGCACGCCATGTAAAATGAATTGCATGAATTGATTTGAATATAATTAAAATACTAAAAGACCACTATGTTTTGGATTTCTGCCTGTTTTAGTTCAAAAAAGTTTATATAATTTCTAAGAACCAGAAATGTAATATTAGCGGAGCTGGAGATGGCGATCCCTGTACGTACTCTGCCCTAAAGTTGTGCCTCAATATTTTTATGCAAAGCAATTAGTATTTAACTTTCTCCGTAGCAAAATACAAGAGAGTCATACTACGGTTCAAGTCTTCTTTGTGTCTACGTATTTAGAGGAAGAGCTATTAGTGTCTAACAATGAGTGGGTGACTGAATTCCCTCTTGTGTGTTGCCAGCCAGCTTTAAGCTGGTCCCATGATCTGTCAAAACAATTGCCTTTACAAATGTGAGCTTCAATGTTTTCAACATCCTTCTGCAAAATGCTCTTGTACACCGTGAGAGCGTCATTGAACTTGTTCCCAGACCTAATAATATTACAGCCTTTTAAAATGTATACTCTCATCTGAAGAAGCAAAACGGGAAAATATATACTCTCACTTGGGGTTGCAGCATAGGAATTGCATACCTATAGAAGTTAAACTCTACAAGCATACAAGGCAAACCAATTTCTACTTATCCTTAAACATTAAGATATTATCCACAATGCGAAAAATATAGAGGTTCGCAATGACATTTTCTTGCACGGCTATTGCGCATAATTAATGCATTTTCATCTCAATATGTATGCATTTTACTGTTTAAGTTGATTATGAAACAAAAATATTCGGTAATATAACAGAATTTATTGTAAAAATACGAATTATTGACCATACATATTCAACCATATATGAGCTTGATTAATAACTGAAAATAACAGGAGAATGAAGTCCTTCTTTACTTGTAAGATATAGCTTTGCCTTGAGATACTTCTGAATAAAAGAAACTGAAATAGTTCCATCTCTGCAAAGAATGAAATGGGATATGAGCAGAAAGATGATTATTCCCTTAGAAATTGTTTAACACAAGCAATTCTTTAGGATAGTAGACAACTGTCTTTCCTTTTTCCTTTTTCTTCACTAATGATCAAATATTTTAGTATGACAAGAAGAAAAAGAAGATTTGATCGTATATCAAGTCTGAGGCCATAAAAGAGGAAAAATCTGATAAAAGCTTAGAGTCACAATTTGGTATACAAGGGAACTGAATTTCAGAATTCATTAAGGTAGTAAATGATTCCTTGGCAAAAGATGAGAAATGAAGAAAAAAAGTCACCCAGAGATCTTCAAGATAGGTGCCATACAAAAAAAAAATCTTCATTCAAACTCTCGTCAGCTCGTCACGTTCTTGAATTGAATCAAGAGGGCGAAAGCTAAGAAATCAAAATAAAAGAGAACACCTAAAGATATATATTTTGTTGCACGAGTGTTCTACATTGATTCCTAGGATTTCTACTATTTATAGGATAGCTCTCTTTGAAAGATCTCCTTGAATCTCGGCCAGTCTCCATATCCAGTCGAGACAGGATCTGTCCAAATACATCCGAATCTTTCCATTGAAGGCGTCGTTTCCTTTTGATAAGTCTTTGTTTCCGTTTGATAAGATCTTCATGATCTTCGTGAATCTGCACACCAAAGACAAAAGAGAACTCCACAAGGAATAGATTACTTAAGGATATAAACAAAGAGTTTGATAAAGATTGACTTTCCATAAGATAAGATTCTACAAGATCAAGTTAAATCTTTACAAACTTACCCAAATATTCACTCGTCTTTAACTAGATAATTACCATATAATCAAGAGCGAATAATTAAGTAAATAAATCAAAGTAAAATAAAACCGAATTTTCCTTTAAAATAATTTTACAAACAAGGAAATAAATCGAGTTGGACCTAGCAGTCCTGACTGTTCAATCAAGTTTGAATCGTGTTGGACTTGCGGTCCTAACAATCTCCCCCAATTGACTTGTTAGGCTAAAACACTTTTAAATCCCAAGGAAAATGTGGACATGTTGAAATAAAACAAGTTAGTAAGAGATAGGCACATAAATCAACTAACCAGTCTTAACAGGAATAAAAACTTGTTGCAACAGCAGTGCAACACTCCACAAAACAACTTAATAACTAAGCAGTTAAATAAACATTGTTCTTAAGCGGGAAAATAAAACAAACTAAAAATAAAACATAAGATAGACAGCAGCAGCCTTGAAGATCTCCCCCATTCTTCAATATCTCCCCCATTCTCCATTTTCTGCTTACTCCCCCATTTTGCCAAAACTAGTCAAGGCTTTGCCGCTAATTGGGCAAGGGACTTGTTCATGGACTCCAACAGTGTAATATTCTGGGCAAGTTGCGACTGTAGGTTGTCGAGACTGCCCTGGGGAACAGATGGACAACTTCGTTATCCCGAGCAGTTGGGACATGTCGCCGGATAAGAGAACCAAGGAGAGCTTGAACAAGGTGACTCGGGGCATGATAAGGATTAGGGCGGCGCGTCATCTTATCCTTTTTGACCCGGATATCCATTTGGGATGTGAGCGTGCGGTAGATCAGCGATGGATAGCGCAAGGTCATCTTAATCTTTTGGTCGAATGCTTCAAGTTGTATTCTCTCAAAGATCAGTTTCCCAAGATTAAGGGGAGCATTCGAACCAATTCGGAACAAGACAGAAGCAGTTAATGGACTAACAGTAGAAGTATGGGACATAGGGTACCAATTTCTTACCATAATGCCGTCGATCAGACCATACCATGGAGAAAGGGAACCTCGTTGAAGATTTCCATTCTTTGGCCACTTCATGGGTTCACCGGTTATGGTTGACGCAACTGCATCCAGATCTTCTTCCAGTTCCAGCTCGGAGTCGTGACCGGTTTGCACATCAGGAGACCCCAACTGCATGTTCAGGATCTGAGGACTGATCTGGAAGATGTATTTCCTCACATACGCTGGATGTTCCTTGGCTGAGCCTGGAACGCCTAGTTGAGTATCCAGATTGGCATGGAACTCGTGCACAATCTGGGTTACAAACGGTTGCACCCTGCGAGTGGATTCAAAAAACCCTCTCCCTTCCAAAAACTCGATAATATCCGTACCCGCATATGAAACATCATGAAGTTGAACTTCATTAACAGGAATGCGTTGGGCAAAAAGAGGATACTTGAGTTTGGCATTGGCGGTGTAGAACCTGTCGGACATAGCCTTTTTCACCGTGAAAGGCTTATCGGACGGTAGGACACGGGTAGGGATGGCGTAACCTCCTTCAGCTTCTTCATCAGACTGGGCGTGACTTCCTTCATCAGAGGTCGACTGGTCGCCTGACTGGTTTGCCTCATCAGACGAGGAGTTTGCTGGCCGTTTTTGCTGTTTGCCAACGGGGCTGGAATCGGTGTCAGAGACCTCGATTGAAGCAGATTTCGAGGCAGCAGCAGTGGATCGGGAACGTTTGTGAGTAGGAGTCTTGGTACGTGTCCCGACTCGGCTCGCGACACCCTCTGCAACAGGTTTGGATTTTTGGCGAGCAGATGGGGTGGCTTCGGAGATTGAGCCTTCTGCTTCCCTTTAGCCGTGGCGGTATGGCGGTGAGAGGATGCAAGAACAAGTGCAGGTGGTGTCCGTGAAGGCGACGGAACCACTGGTGACGGCGATGCGTCTTCCGGCGGCGGAACAGAGTGAGAGTCATCCAAAGGAGGAGAGAACTCTCGTGCCTAAGATGGTGTGGCACGTGGTGGTGAATCTTTCGCCGACGGCGGTGGTGTGGTGTCTTGCGGTGGTGGTGGCGCATCGGAAGATGGCGGTGGAACATAGTCTGCTGGAATTCGGATTGAGAGTGGCGTCGGTCGCAAGACATTGGACAACTGGTTGTCCGTGGAGGCTTCACTATCATAGTTGACAAGAGGGTTCGACTGGGACAATTCACCTGTTGACTTATTTTTCACCATGTTAAAGATTTTCTTGAGAAACGAATGTGAGAAAGAAGACATACTCATGAACCAGATGAATACATTAAAAAGTGTGTGTGTGAATTCTCATATGATAAACAGATGAAAGGGAAGAGAATTTGAAAGGGCAAAAATCATTTTGCAAGATATCTCTTTTCAAACAATACAATTGCACCATGTACACACACTTTGAGCCTTTTGCATAGAGGTAGCTTTCGCTCACAACTTTATGTAGAATATGGTAACTCTTTTCAATTTTGTGATGACCGTGAGATATGAATTGAATGCTTTCACACATATTCATTGAGTTTAGGCAGCTTTTTCCTCCATATATTTTTCTTTTGAAGCACTTTTTCTTTTGGCTCATGCTCTCTTTGTTCTTTTCTTTTCATAACTCTTTTGCACACTCATACTTTTCTTTTCATGCTCAATCCTTCTATTTTTTTGATGTGATGAGGTAGCAAAAGTGGACGATGTCCATGTCAAAGAGATAATAAAAACAAATTAAAAATAAAAATTACCCGTTGCAAAATCCTTCGATTTCACTGATTTAACTGAGGGAAAGATGTGCACTGTGTATCAATGCAGTTCTAAGTACGCTCCAGAACCGGCTGTCCAACAGGTCTGCAAGTAAGTCATGACAGTTAGTTCAACAAATAAAAACATCTCAGTTAAATCGGGCACTCGACCAACGCTTAGTGAAGACAAATGCCGAGAGACTTTCTGAGGGTCTCAAAGCTTTGTGAAACAAGTTCCTTCATATACATAACTGCAGTTTGTCTTCTAGTTGCGACATGCTTAATGACTGCACCTTCATTATCAGCCAAATCACATATGAAGTGGTCCCATATATCCGTGTGCTGTGGGCATAAGTGCTTAGCATGATTATGAGCAATGATAATAGCACTGTTGTGCTTAAGAAATACCAAAACATCACTTTGCACAACATTATAGTTCTTAAGCATATGATCAACCCAACCAACATTAAGTAACATGACAAGATTACGCTTAGTTAGGTAGAGATGACTTCCTGATCTGCAATTTGAGAGACTGAGGTCTATGAGGATGCCATCTGTCTCATTGACAAACCATTTAGGAGTTGACTCAGGAATCATCAACTATTCAGAAGTTTCACGGTCAAGATCCTTGATAGGATTTTGAGCAAATTTGGATTGATCAATGACCAATCTGTTGGCTCCTTGACTAACCTGCGAATCAATAAAAAAGATTAGTTCACTAATTGTAGGAGAAATGGTTATGTTTGAAACAGAGTTTGTGAACTGTTCTGTAGGGAGTCGTGACTGCATTAGAGTGTAGCAATTTTCAGCAGTCCGCTTTCCTATAAAAACACAAAACTTTTGGTCATCAATCACGGTGACATTCATCTTGTGAGAAGGTGACAACCATCTTTTGATCGCATAGCTGGCTTATGCTAATCAAATTTTGCTCAAGTCCAACAACATGGAACACATCGCTAAGCTTTGGAAACCCGTTGATGTTGAGTGTTCCTCTTGCAACAATTTGACCCTTTTTACCATTTCCAAACTGAACTGTTCCACTTGGACCAGTAACGTAGTTAGTCAAAAAGTCTTTGTTCCCTGTCATGTGATGTGAGAATGCACTGTCAAGATACCAACGATTAGGTCAGGCGTTTTCAATAGAAGAATGTGCATACTAAACATTATGATGATTAGAACGTTTCACCCTTATGTGATTTGTTGGCTTCGCTTCTTCATAAGAGTCATTTATCACTATTTCTCTTTGAGTCCTCCGAGCGGTTGCGACTCGATGATGAACTGGTTTCGGTGCTCTCTCCTTAGATGTGTTCTCCTTAAGTTTGGGACAGTTTGGACGAATATGTCCTTCAACACCACAGTGATAACAGACTGGGCTAGACTTGCGAGCTGGTCGGGACCTGCAAACTGGACTTGTCTTATGAGCTGGACTAGACCTGCGATAAAAAACATGAGAAACAACAGATGAGTAAGTATAGGCAACATTATGATAATCTGAATTAGAACGTTTCACCCATGTTTGATTTGCTGGTTTCTCTTTTGGAACAGCTGCCTTTTTCAGTGGTTTGTCTTGAGTCTTCTTTGCTGTTATGACTCGTTGTTGAGATATCCTTGGAGGATAGCCAGTGAATGGCGTTTCCCGGAATTGAAAGCAGTATGGGCGGATATGTCCTTCAACACCACAGTGGTGACAGACAGGAATGAACCTGTCATAAGAATTACCAGAATGTGAGATATCAAATTTTGAGTTCTTTCTAGAATTCTTACCTGCTTTCTTCCTTGGTTGTGAAACATCTTTTGCAGAAATATGATTAAATTGAGAATCATTTGTTGCAAACCCAAGTCCTGCACGATCTCTCGTTGATTTTTGGTTTTCCAACACATGGTCCAACTTTTCTGTTCCAGAACTGAGAAGTTTCACATTCTTTCTGACAGTAACAAGTTTTGTTTGCACGTCTTGGCGCATCTGCTCAAACATGTTGGATGTCTCTTTGGCTCCTTCCACATCAGTTTTGAGGGCTTTGATTTCTCGCTTGAGATCAGAATTTTGATTTTCTAATTCAAGAACTTTCTGCTCAAGTATTGCATTTGATTGAGGTCTGTTGTGACTCATGGACTTGGTTTTTTCTTCCAACTCGGCAATTCTTATAGTTCCTGTTTTCCATTTGTCGGCTAAGATAAGAAAATTTTCGCCAAGAGCTTCTGGATCAATTTCCTCATCATCAGAATCAGGTTCATCATTGCGGTCGTCCTTGTCTGTCGAGACAGGTAGAGAGTGAGGACTGATGACAGAGGACAAGGCTTTGTTTGCTCTTTCTTCTGGTTCATCCTCACTTTCATTTGATTCCTCATCGCTCCAGGTGGATATTATTGCTTTGTTTTTGTTCTTCGGGAGAAGATTTTCACAATCAACTTGAATATGACCAAAGCCTTGACATTCCCTGCATTGAACACCTCTTCCTCTTCTTTTGACACTAAGATCATTAGCAGCGGAAGGTTTTAATGTATCATCAGAGTATGAAGGAAAAGTGTTCGTACCTTTGATTTCAGCTTTGAGATCAACACCTTTATGAGTGACTCCATTCAAATTCTTTTTCAACTCAAATGTTGAAAGTGCACCCATGAGTTCTTCAAGTGAAAAGTTCTCCACGTCTCTTGCTTCTTCAATCGCCTCAATTTTCATATCGAATCTTGAGGGCAAAGTGCGAAGAGTTTTCTGAACAAGTTTGGACTCAATCTACTCGTCACCAAGGAGGAAGGCCTCATTTGCAATGTCTCTGAGTTTTGAATTGTATTGAGCGATTGTTTCATGTTCCTCCATTCTGAGCTCCTCAAACCGTGTGCCAAGGATTTGTCTTTTTGATCTTTTCACGGATGGAGTTCCTTCATGGGCAACGCAAAGAGCATTCCATGCATCCTTAGCCAACTCACACTTTGAAATCAGTTTGAACTGGTTGAGGTCGACTCCATTAAGTATTGCATTGATTGCAATGGAGTTGTAACTCGCGTCTAGATCTTCTGCGTCAGACCAGTTGAGCTCGAGCTTTGGCTTTCCATCTTCATCTTTTGGTGGAGTCCATCCTTTGAGAATGCTTTTCCACGTTTTCAGATTTTCTCGTTTGATGAAAGCTTTCATGCTAACCTTCCAGTAAGAGTAGTTGAACTCATTCAAAAGTGGTGGCTTAGATGATGATGATCCTTCAACGTTTTGTGCCATCAAATCTGCAAGATCTAAACAAAACCAGAATCTCACCAATGTAAGTAGGTGACAGGCTCTTGATGCCGATTGATAGATCTCTAAGTCTAATACTTTACGTTTTTAGCAGTAGTTGCGATACCTAGTCTAGACAGATATGTAAGACAGGTATATAAGACAGTAAAGTCAGATTTTAACGTGGTTCGGACTATGTCCTACATCCACGAGGCTTTCGCCTGAATCAAACTTCTTTCAACGGACAAAAGTTATTACACATAATGGTTTTACTCTAACACTGAATCCCTCAAATGTTGATACCACCGAAACCTTTTTTGCGTCTACTCCGTTTCACCCGTAAGACCAAACCTCCCGTAGTGATCTTCTTATGAGCAAGCTTCCAAGCAAACTGCATGTACGTATAGATCCCTCTAACTGGCGCAATCCTTTCCCGTTGAACTCCCTTCAACTCTCGTCAGCTCGTCACGTTCTTGAATTGAATCAAGAGGGCGAAAGATAAGAAATCAAAATAAAAGAGAACACCTAAAGATGTATATTTTGTTACACGAGTGTTCTACATTGATTCCTAGGATTTCTACTATTTATAGGATAGATCTCCTTGAAATATCTCCTTGAATCTCGGCCAGTCTCCATATCCAGTCGAGACAGGATCTTTCCAAATATATCCGAATCTTTCCATTGAAGGCGTCGTTTCCTTTTGATAAGTCTTTGTTTCCGGTTGATAAGATCTTCATGATCTTCGTGAATCTGCACACCAAAGACAAAAGAGAACTCCACAAGGAATAGATTACTTAAGGATATAAACAAAGAGTTTGATAAAGATTAACTTTCCATAAGATAAGATTCTATAAGATAAAGTTAAATCTTTACAAACTTACCCAAATATTCACTTGTCTTTAACTAGATAATTACCATATAATCAAGAGCGAATAATTAAGTAAATAAATCAAAGTAAAATAAAACCGAATTTTCCTTTAAAATAATTTTGCAAACAAGGAAATAAATCGAGTTGGACATGGCAGTCCTGACTGTTCAATCAAGTTCGAATCGTGTTGGACTTGCGGTCCTAACAGGTTTTATTGAAAATTTCCTCACTGGCATGGGTGTGCATCATTTCTGATTTAGCCAGAGATCCGTTGGTGCCAAGCTTCTCAGACCTGTAGCTAACTGCTTCAGCCAAACAATTGAGATTCTTCCAAAGATCGAATTCCCCTTGCTTGGAACCTAAACTACTTTATCTTCCTTCAAAAGAGCTACGATGATTAGATGGTTCACCAGAATCCAAGTTCTGCAAGAAATATCGTAGTAAACACGACAGGTTTTTATCCGTAAACTCATATAGTTATGGAGCCCGCAAAAAAGATTTTAGAACTAGTTTGCTTACCTTCCGAATAAATTTGTTCAACTTCTCTTGGGACGGAACCCTCTTTGTGGGCTTCTCGGTTGAGTCATCCTCTTTTTGAACAGGTTCCCATATGGTTAAGATGGAACTAGTTGATGCTTTCCTTGCCATAGATCTTGATATTCTCCTGGTCTTCTCACTCTTTCTTGATACACTTGTAGTGCTAAGAACGAACGATGAGAGAGATCGTTCCTTCTGCTTGGCAGGTAATGTAATAAGGGCCTCAAATTTAGGGGAGTTCTCCTTTTTCCTCCCATAAGAGAATACAAAACTGTACGTCGTCTTATTCATGTTCCCCCGGCCCACCCACGCACGACATCTTCTAAATTGATGTCAAAAAGTATGAACATTCGCGGTAGTCCATCCGAACCTTCAGTTCTTACTAACCATGAAGTTATTAAAATAATGAATTAAAAATCTTGGCACCATTAAAATCGATCATCATAAGATAAGATATGAAATTCAAAGAAATCCGGTCTTTAGCAAATGAAAAATTTTACTATTTAAATTTCGGATGATTTGAGTTTGAAATTGCCAACTCACCGGAGTAGACAATTTGTTTTTTTCGTTTTTCTCTTAATTTCTATGAGAAAAAAATATAACGAGCTTTTGGGAACTGGAGACCACGATCCCTGCACGCATTCTAACTTCTTTCTTTATATTTTTATGAAAAAAGTAATTATTGTTTTAACATATATAAGAGAGTTGGTACTGGGCTTCAATGTATCTGCGTATTGGGAGCCATTGACAAAGTACGAATTGCATCTTACAAACTGCAATTTTGTCCTAAAAATATCATTCATTGATATACACCCTTCGGGTTTAACATAATAATTTTCAGATTCAAAGTCATAGGAAAAAGTTGAAAGTCCAACATTTTAAGAATGTGAATTGTATTCAACCAACAATAAAAAGAAGAAGAAGAAAGAAAAGACAGGATAAAGTACTTCTAAGTTCTAAGTGCTCTGACAATCAAACAATACAACACTCCTTTTGCATCTTATATACAAATTGCATTGCATACCTATAGAAGGTTACAGGCCAAAGAAACTTCTACTTAACCTAAAATGTTATAGAGACTCTCAACCTCGAGAAAAAAAAAACGAGGTCAGTTTCAAGAATTGGGAACTCTTCGAGCATAGCCCAATACCATTACGAAATCCTCAGCTGATGAACCCATCGTCACTGATACTCTACCTGTAATGATAGTTTGAATCCACAACTTGACTAAATCATTGAGCGTTAATGTGGGAATGACTCTCTGTCCCATGCACTTGATCTCAACCTACAGAATATTGAGAAATATTAGCTCATTACTTCAGAATGATATATTTCTTGCACGGCTATTGCTCATATATAGTGCATTTCTACCGCAATATGTGTGCATATTAGCTGCTTATGTTGATTATGAAACCAAAAATTTTCAATAAGTACTGCTTATGTTTTTTGCAGAAACACGAATTATTGACCATACATTAATTATCAACCTTATATGAGCTTGATTGATAATAAAAAATAACAGGAGAATTAGGTACCTCTTCTTCACTTTTAAGATATAACTGAATAAAAGAAACTGATATATTTCCATCCCTGCAGAGAATGCAGTGAGATATCAGCAAAAAGATGATTATTTCCCTAAATACTGTTTGACTAGTAAGTTTTCACTGATGCTCCGCATAACACTATCAGTTCTTTAGGATAGTATACAACTCAGTATTTTTCTATTTTCATTTTTCTTCTTCTTCGCTATTGAGGTTAAATGTTCTAGTAGAACTATAAGGAAAAAAAGAGAAAAGAGATTGATTCTATAATACAAGCTTAAGTTACAATCTTTTATGTAAGGGAAGTGAATGCAGAATCCAGTATAAGGTAGCAAATGATTCCATGACAAAAGATGAGATAGGAAGAAAAGAGTCAGCCAAAGATCTATAAGATAGGTGTCACACACAAAATAATTTGCATTTCGTATCGGACAGATATAAAGGCTAAACACGTCAATGCTTAAATCCTTTCAGATTTTGAAAAAAGAGTGTCAATTTATTGGTTAAATTACGAGTAGGAAAATCTTGTTCTCACAGAAGGTCCATGCTTGATGCATGAGATACCGTATCAAGATCATCAAATAAATTTTATTTAATAGATCAACTTGATCAGTCCTCTTATTTCAAGAGGTTCACAAATCTCGCTTGAGCAAAAAACAACTAAAGATACGTTGGATGAAATTTCATAGTAACGTGCGCGAAATTTTTATTATCATATTTTTCTGACATATGTATATAATTGGTGATGTTATAAGCAACTAGAAGCAACAACATCTGCAAAGTTGGAATTGCAGTACAAAAGCGTGATAATTAAGAGCCAAGTTAACGGTACTTACTTTATTCTTATGTAATGTGCCGGAATTTGGGGCAATGGTAGATATATATAGTCTCCTCCCCTGAAAGTTTATTACAAAAAATTAGAAGAAATAATAATGGTATACGACATAAGTAACCGAGAGATGAAATGAACTAATTCTCGTTAGTACTGACATAAAAATCTTACTCTTTGTCTAAGGCTACTAATGAAAGCCAAATTGGATAATTTTGGTTTGTCCCATTTGGGACTGGCAGCATCAACCACGACCTGCGGTGTAGTCTTGGACTCTACAAAGTTTCTTGCCCTCTTTGGATGACCTCTGCGCGACTTTTTAGGCCTTTCCCAATCTGAAGGTGATTGGTCACTGCTGCTCTTTTCCTCTTGAACTTTTGCCTTTTGCCTGCGTTCCTTACTGGCATGGGTGTGTACCGTTTCTGATTTAGCAAAAGATCCTTGAGTGCCAAATTTAGCAGACATGCTGCTAACTGCTGCTTCAGCCAAACAATCTAGACTCTCCCAAACATCGACTTCCCCGTGCCTAGACCCTAAAGTACTTTCTCTTCCTTTAACAAGACTATGGTGATAAGATGATTCACCAGAACTAGAATGCTGCAAGAATTATTCCAGTAAAAATGACAGTTTTTTTATCCGTCTCGTATAATTATGAAGCCCAAATAATTGATTTCAGAACTATTTTGTATACCTTCCTCAGATTCCGAGTATATGTGTTCAACCTCTCTTGGGGTCTAGCCCTCCTTAGGTGATTCTTGATTGAGTCATCCTCTTTCTGAACAGGTTCCCTTGGGGTTGATGTGGAAACCCTTGATTATTTCATTGCCATTGATCTTGTCCTTGTCAGTACACTCTGTGTTGATGCACTTGTAGTGCTAACCCCTAACGATGAGAGAGATCGTTCCCTTTGCCTGGCAGGTAATGTAGCAGGTGCCAAAGATTTAACGGACTTTTCATTTTTCCTCTCGCAAGGGAATATTTTAGCCCTTATATCTTGCAAAATATGATCAGACCTGATAAGCAAAATATCAGTAACATGACAAAGGAATAATTGTCTTGCCTGTAACATTAGAAAAATTAAGAACCTATTACTCATGCAAAATCATATGAATATGAATATAAATGGATACCAAACTGGGTGTTTTTCAAACTTAACCACTGTGTTCCTTAAGATATTTAGAAGCTTACACTTAAGGCAGAGCTCTGTCCACCTAAAACTTGATCATAAGAACAATAATGATAAATTCCTCATTGAGTTCCAAATGAACTCAGACCATGTATACCTAATCCACTATCCATACTTTCCATATTATTTTTTTACCGGAAGAACAACACAATAACAAGTACCATATTTCTCTACGAATTGAATAAAAATGCAAGTAAGAAGTTACTCTTCTCATGTGCACAGGGCATTATGTGTGCATATCGCAATAAGTGCACAGAGTCGATTCATGTGCTAAGAAAGATCACCTTTAAGGCGTCAACAAAGTAAAGATATTGAATAGAAACTCATGAAGGAGTGAATATCAGAAGTTAAGAAAGCTAAGCATCCTTCAGTAAAGCAATTATAAGACTAAGAAATTGATGCATAAACCATAATAGCTTCGGTAATTATTTATGTCTGTCATCATCTAACACTAGGAGCAAGTTACGCGCATTTTACGTGCAGGTTGGCTTATCTATTAGAGAGAAAAACAATTGAGAAGACCTAATCTAGAATAACGCAGAAAACATGATGATCAGACCTCAACTTCTCTAATGGAACACATCCCAAGTCAACATTGCATACTGGACAATGTTCCATTTCCTCATCCGATAACTTCTT
Source organism: Misopates orontium (assembly GCA_946800315.1). NCBI lineage: Eukaryota > Viridiplantae > Streptophyta > Magnoliopsida > Lamiales > Plantaginaceae > Misopates > Misopates orontium. Next base: position 20,357,369 of record OX326950.1, on the reverse strand, counting down.
GTATATGCAGCTCTTGCAAACTACAATATTCACAGAAAAAGATATTTTGAGATCCAACAATAACTGAAAGATTTAACATAAAAGAATTTTGTCAAAGGTAAGAACTTTCTGAATGATAGAGAACCAACTGCACTTATTTTGACCTCAATATTTCAAAGATTATGATGTAATATAGTGTTTTAGCATATATAGTTATTCCTTGATATGGAATCTCTGCTGGAATTTTATGTTCAACACCTAGTATTATAATTCTTCCATTCAATTAAGATCTTTAGTAAAATTGTCTGAGATTGAACTCATAATCCCACAAAGCATATAGTATCGTAACTATACAACAGTGAGATTAAGAGAGCGGAAGCTCGTGAACTCTCTGTTAAAAAATTCAGATTGACGCATCCTAATATGCAAATCTATAAAGCATAATTCCCAAAAAAAGTTGAGCTCAGATTCCGATCACAAAGCACAACACAATCACACAAAAAAACAATTATAACGGCATGAAGGATTGAGAACTCACAGGTATGTAGGCATTCAATAATAGTAGTGGCGTCGCATAACAGTTTCTGGCTGAGCGGGCAGGTAAAGCATGGGGCCACCGCATCTCGCCTAACCTTCGCCATCCGATGTGACATAGTTCTCTTGTACCTAATTCAACACCAAAATCAACACAAATTACAAACTTCTATATCAAACTCCAGACATATGTTAAGCGGTACATGATCCATTAATTAATTCTTCTTTTTTTGTTCCTTCTATTATACATGCATTAAAAAAAAAAAATAGAACCAAACCCACAATTAAGAGAAATTACAGCTATATCGACCTCAAAATGTTGGCGAGAAGGTATAAATGTTAAGCGATGTTTTTGGAAACTACAAATTTTATTTGAAAAGAGGGGGGCACAATGAACTTTCTGGTTGCATGGTGATATTTATAGTTTAATATTTACACAGGTGTGCACTTACCGGCTAGTTTTGTTACCAAGATATTTATATCATTATTGTAGATTTTAAATCAAAAAATCACCCTTTTGTTATGTTTAATTGGCAAAAACTCACAAACTTTACTTTTTCAAGCAAAATCTACTTGTATCAATAGTTTATTTGTACACTTGCCTTATTCAACTTTTGTTTTAACTAATGATGAAATCTAATAACTATATTCAAATATAAGTAATAAAGAAATTTTTAATTTTGTAATTTGACATTGTTTAAATATAAGAATTAACATTGATGAGAAGAACACAAGAATCAACCCATAACCCCCTTGTGGTTTTAAAAACTTGCACAAAACCCCTTTTGTGGTTTGTTAATCGTCTAAAACTGCCGTGTGATTTTATATACTTTGCACAAACTCCCTTTTTCATGAGACTGCAAGAGCGTTTTCTGCAAAGTTTTATAAAATCAGTAGGGAGTTTTGTGCAAGTCAAGGAATTTTATGCAGAGTTTATGAACCACACGTTTTAGACAATTATAAAATTACCAAGGGTTTTGTGTAGGTTTTTGAAACCACGTGGAGTTTTTATGCATTTTCCCTGAGGAACACAACCTGTATATTCAACCAAGTACTCTATTTGAAAATGATTTAACTCAACACGATTTTTGAATTAGGAATAATTCAATCTATAACTCCTAATGTTTGATTTAATTACACATGCTTCTGTGACTGTATGAATAATTGTCGAGACAACCCCTGACACATCCAAGATAAGAAAACAGTTAATGTCTATTTGCCCAAAAAAAAAAAAAAAAAGAACTTCGGGAGTGTCTCCGTAAATATTCAAACATCAAGAAAGTCTTTTCTTTGTTTTTAATACTTTTAAGAAGGCGTTCATGTTATTAAACAAGGGATTTTTCTGTCATTGATAAAACCTCATAGTCTTGATGTAATTATCTCTAAAAATTAATATTTTATAATGTCATGCATACACCTCGGAATCATATAAATCAATTTAAAAGAAAATAAAACATAAAATATAAATAATAATTTATTAAACAAATATACTAAATAATGTGAATAAACTAGAAGATGTTGAGTAGGGTTGAGACCAAGGTCGATACAATCTTAGATGGAAATTAAAATTAAGTATCTAAATTTTAAGCAACAAAAAAAATCCAATCCCAGATCCAAATAATTACGTACCCAATTTGTGATACCGGTCTGGAATTGGGTCCGAACCCTATTATCAAAGTTTTTTTTCTTTCATTCGGCTAACAAAATTCTAGGTTTCAGATCTAATTCATTTCTACTTCAGACTTTAGATATGAGATCTAAAACCCTAGATCTAATGTCCAGGACTATAGATCCGAATTTCAGGTATGGGGTGTCACTATAATCTTTTACAATTACAATATATGGATGAAAGAGAAGAAAACAATTGAAAAAGAAGAAGAGAATAAGAGCGTACGAAGTTTCTGGAGTTGCTCTGCTATAGAGAGGAGACAAAGACTGACTCAATGAGAGAAGAGCTCGACCACGGGTAGAGAATATAGGCGGCCAAGAGAAATAACTGAAAGCAATGCGGGAGGATGTGTATGATATGAAGACGAGAAAGAAATACATAGAAAAATTATAGCTGGATTGAGTGTGCACGATAAAATTACAATGAGGGGGTGACTAAAGACAACTCCGAGTTATTTATACTCTTCTCAAATGTGAATTACCAGCAGGATTTGGTTACTCTATCCTATTGCCCACCCCTAATGACGAGAACTAAAATAAATTTTAGAAACTAATATCCTATGTTTTGTTGCTCGTGTATGAGCCAAAAGGTTGATGGTAATGCTGAATATTACAAAAAAAAAAAAAAAAAAAAAAAAAAGTAGCAAAAGATGAGTCAACTTCAGAAAATAATAATATTTCTATTTACAAAGTTATTGAATTAAGTTGGCTAATACAACATTTCTTTTGGAAAAACAAAAAAAGATCTTCTCTCCAAGTACCGTTTTGTTTATTTTTATTACAAAAACGATAAATGCACTACAACATGAGATGTTAAGGGGTGAATTCTAAGTTGTATCACACTGTGCATGACTACTTCTTCAATAAATGAAAAATCCATGGTTACGCTTTGTTTGGTTGTGGTTAATTACCGCACGCCATAATGAATTGCATGAATTGATTTGAATATAATTAAAATACTGAATAACCTCTATCTTTTGAATCTCTGCATGTTTTAGTTTAAAAAATGTTTATATAATTTTGAAGAGCCAGAAATATAATATTAGCGGAGCTGGAGATGGCGATCCTTGTACACACTCTGCCCTAAAGTTGTGCCTCAATAATTTTATGCAAAGCAAATATTACTTAATTATATCTGTAGCAAAACATAAGAGAGTCATACTACGGTACTAGTTCTTTTATGCAAGGCACTCTAATTCTGTATCTGTAAACCAATGCCTTTACAAATTGTGAGCTTCAAAGTTTTCACCATCCTTCTATAAAACACTCCCGTACTCCATGGGAAAAATTTCAGCATTAGTCCTCTAATTTGGCCTCAATTAAGAGATCGTCCTATAACTTGACACCGCATAAAGTCGGTCCCCTAACATGGCATAAAATTCTTTTTCAGTCCTCCGACATCAGAAATTACTCATACTCACCGGGTTGTAGGATGTAAGTGGTCACGTGGCCCCAATTTGGAGATTTAGGGCTTGGAGTCAGCACACATGCAGTCTCACACAAGTAGAGACACCCGACAAAATCACGTTTTGCAATTTTGAACCCCAAAATCACACGCTTGTTTAGTGATGTGTGGCAATTTCAAGCTGTGAATCCCCTAACAGGGGTCATGTGACCACTCACGTGCTGTAATCCGCCGAGTTTTAGTAATTTTTGGTGCCAGAGGACTGAAATTGATTTTATGCCAAGTTAGGGGATCAAATTTATGCAATGCCAAGTTATAGGACGTTTTCTGAATCGAGACCAAGTTAGAGGACTAATATTGAAATTTTCTCTACTCCATGAGAGCGTCATTGAACTTGTTCCTGGACGTAATAATATTATAGCCTTTTCAAATGTATACTCTCATTCAGAGAAGCAAAACGGGAAAATGTATACTCTCGCTTGGGGTTGCAGCATAGGAATCGCATACCTCGAGAAGTTAGACTCTACAGGGTGAACTTGATCAATAGCCAAACCATTTTCTACTTAACCTTAAACATTATAGAGATTATCCACAGTGCGAAATATATAGAGGTCAAGTTCAAGAATCGTGAACTCTGCGAGTGTAGACCAATACCATTATGAAATCCTCCGCGGATGAACCAATAGTGACTTATACTCGATCCTTAAAGATCGTTTGAAGCCACCCGTCGACTAAATTATAGAGAGTTAAACTGTATATATTTTTGTACATGGGATATCATCAAACTTTCATATCATTTCCATCTGTAGTGTGTTATAGAATATATCACCGTAATTTTTTATTTCATTTGTCAAGTATTTCCTACTCTTAACAAATTTAATGCATTCTGATCACTTTAAATGACCACAATTAAAAATTCAGGCACAAATACGAGAGCACCCTACAGCAACACCACCAAGACCAACAATGCAACAACTAAAGACACTGAATGCACTGTCCGTGAGCAACACCGCTTCATGCCAATAGCAAATGTTATCAGAATCATGCGCCAGCCCCTGCCTCTGCATGCAAAGATTTCCGACGAAGCCACGTAAACAGTCCAAGAATGCGTCAGGGAGTTCATAGGATTTGTCACTGGTGAAACCAATGATCGTTGCCAACGCGAGCAGAGGAAGACTATCACGGCAGAGGACTTGCTTTAGGCTATGAATAGGCTAGGGTTTGACAGCTACATTGAGCCGCTCATGTTGTACCTGGAAAGGTACGGTTTGAAGTTTCGATCTCGAAGTATCTTTCTAGCAACTAGTGTAATTCTTTTCGCATATTTTCAATAACTTCAGAGGTGTTATGAGAAATCAAATAGTTACCACTGAGCCGAAGAATTGAAACATCTCGATATTTTTCCGTGAAAATATTTAAATCTTTCGGTCCATGCGGCATGCAGGTACCGAGAGATTGATGGCGGCGAGCGTGGTTCGGCGAGAGGGGAGCCACTAGTGAGGCCAGTGGATCCTGGTTCTCTTGGGTTTCCGGGACATGGGACAAGAGATTTACATCCGATGGGATACCGAGAGATTGATGGCGGATATCGTGGTTCGGTGAAAGGAGCCACTGGTGAGGCCGGTGGATCCTAGTTCTCTTGGGTTTGTGGGACATGAACCTGCAGCTTTACATCCAATGTGCGCTCATTATGGGTACTTTGGAGTTTATCCGGTGAACGGTTTTGTGGAGAATCCGTCAGCGGGTTCCGCACCATCGCAGGTAGCTATGACTTTTGTTGAGCCGTCGCATGTAGCTATGGCTTTTGCGGGGCAGTCGCAGGCAGCTTTGGCTTTTCCAGGGCCGTCGCATGCAGCTATAACTTTTGCTGGGCCGTCGCAGGCCGCTGTGGCTTGTCCCGAGCCATTTCCTCCGTGTGAGGAATAGCTTTTGAGTTGGTGAGTGGAAACCGGAAAATGTATACCCTCGCTTGGGTTGCAACAAAGGAATTGCATACCTACAGAAGTTGCACTCTACATGGTCAACTTGATAAATAGCCAAACCAATTTTTACTTAACCTTAAGCAGCTCATTACTGCACAATGCCATTTTCTTGCACGGCTATTGCGCATAATTAATGCATTTTCATCACAACATGTGTGCATATTACTGCTTAAGTTGATTATGAAATCAAAATATTCGGTGAATACTATAGAATTCGTTGTAAAAATACGAATTATTGACCATACATTATCAACCATATATGAGCTTGATATAACTGAAAATAACATGAGAATGAGGTAATTCTTCACTTATAAGATATAATTTTTCCTTGAGGTACTTCTGAATATAAGAAACTAATATATTTGCATCCTTGCAAAGGATGAAATGGGATATCAGCAAAATGATGATTATTCCCTTAGAAACTGTTTGACTAGTACTAACACTAGCAATTCTTTAGGATAGTACACAACTGTTTATCCTTTTTCTTTTTCTTCCTTGAGCCAAAACAAGTAATAATATGTTGGATGAATAAATAATAGTAAGTGATGTTATAAGCAACTAGAAGCAAAAAACATTTGAAATGCTCGAATTCCAAGCGTGATATTTAAGAGCCATGTTAATGGTACTTACTTTATTCTTATGTATTGTGTAGGAATTGGGGCAACTGTGGATAATCTCCTCCTCTGAATGGTCACTACTGCTCTTCTAATCTTGAACTATTGCCTTATGCATGCGACCCTTATTTTGGAAGTTCCTCACTGGCATGGGTGTGTAGCATCTCTGATTTAGCCAAAGATCATTTGGTGCCAAGTTTTTCGGATCTGTTGCCAACTGCTACTTCAGCCAAACAATTTAGACCCTTCCAAAGATTGACTTCCCCTTGCCTAGATCCTGAACCACTTTCTCTTCTTTCGAAAGGATTACGGTAATTAGATGGTTAACCAGAATCCGAATTCTGCAAGAAATATCATAGTAAACATGGAAGGTTTTTATCGGTAGACTCATATAATTATGGACCCAGCATAAGATATTTTGAGAAATAAGTCCTTACCTTCCTCATATTCTAAGTAAATTTGTTCAACCTCTTTGGGATCTAGCCCTCTTTGTGTGTTTCTGGATTGACTCATCCTTTTTCTGAACAGGTGCCCTTATGGTTAAGCTGGAACCTATTGATGCTTTCCTTGCCATAGATCTTGATATTCTTCTGGTCATTTCACTCTTTGTTGATACACTTTTAGTGCTAATTACTAACGATAAGAGAGATCGTTCCTTCTGCTTGGGAGGTAATGTAATAGGTGCCACAAATTTAGGGGACTTCTCCTTTCTCCTCCCATAAGGGAATAATTTAGTCCTTATAGCTTGCATATTGTGATCCGAACTGGTAAGCAAATATTAGTGACATGCCAAAGGAAAAGTTATCTCACCCTTAAAATTAGAGAGATTAAGGACCTTACCCTCATGCAAAATAAGATGAATATAAATATACTTCATGAAATGCATACCAACTGGTTTATTTTACATTTAACAACTTTATTCCTTAAAGAAGCTTATAATTCACTGGTTATGGCAAAGGTAGTGGTGGGAGTAGTGGTGGTGGTTGTTAAGAGTGTGGTGAGGTTGGGCATATGGCTAGGGATTGTTCACAGGGTGGAGGTAGGTGCTACAAATGTTGAGGTGATGGGCATTTTACTCGCGATTGCCCTAACGCTGCTCGTTGAGCTTGTGATGGTAATTTAGGAGTCTATGTAGTTGTACTTTATTTGTTTTTATTGTTGCGTCTGTGATGGTGAACCTTTTTTATATTTCTATGTCTTGGAGTTCTGGTTGGTTTAGGTTAGTATGATGATGATGGTTTGACTTTCAGTTTATTCTATGGGTCGGTTAGTTTTGGTTGTAAAAATTCACATGGTGTATACCTTCATATGTTATACATGTTGGTTGCTATACTCTACGCTAATGAATGAACTTTATCTATTGGGTTTTCTATTTAAAAAAAGAAAAACAAATTGTGCATTTCAGTACAAATATTCACAGGGTTTCAATGACTTTTCTCCTTACTCAAATGGGTTCTCCCCTGTTGATGAATCTTTATTTGAGGGTGACTTTTCGAAATGTTCCTTGACAATCGCAAATCATGAAGTCTAGATATTCGCCAATACTTGGCCATAAGGGAATATTTAGCGCAAGTTAGGTGCAAGGAAACTAATGTTCCCTTATATGTACTTTAATGCAAAGCTCCATCCACCGAAATTTAATTTTTTTCCATAGAAGCACTAGGCCTAAATACTTCATTGAGTTCTAAGTAGGCCCATTATACCTAGACTATTATCCATATTTACCACATTGTTTCAGTACAAACACAACAAAATAACAAGTGCATATTTCTGTGTGAGTTGAATAAGAATGCATGTTGGAGATACACTTCTCTTGTGCCCAAAGCAATATTTTTGCATATCTATGCTAAGAAAAGTCGCATGTAAGGCGAAAACAAAGTAAAGATAATGAATAAAAACTCATGTAGGAGTCAATATCAGAAGTTAAGAAACTATAACTAAGCATCCTTCAATAAAACAATTATGCAAGACTTAGAAATTGGCGCATAAACCATTACTTAGCTCCACTACTTATTTAGGAGAAATTGTGGCAAACCCCGCAAGCTATGGGTATTTTTGCATTATGCCCCATAACATATGAAAATGTGGGATATGACCCCCAACCTATTGATTTTTGTGCGATTTACCCATGATGACAAATCTAACGGACAAAAACTCAGATACGTGTCCAAAATGAATGGTTAATCAACGATTCAGAGAGCAAATCGCACAAAAATCAATATGTTGGAAGGCATCGCACATTTTCATAGGTTATGGGGTAAAGTGCAAAGATCCAGAAGGTTTCGGGACTTGCCACAATTATCCTGATTAGTTATGTGTGTCAACTTCTAACAATAGGGGCAAGTTACGCGCATTTATGTTCTGGTTAGCTTATCTATCAGAGAGAAAAAGAATTGACAAGATCTATTCTAGAATAACGCAGCAAAACATGATGATCTGACCTCAACTTGTCCAATGGAACACATCCCAAGTCAACGTTGCACACTGGACAGTGTTCTATTTCCTCATCCGACAAACTTCTTGTATATGTAGCTCTCGCAAACTACATTATTCACAGAAAAAAAAATATTATGAAATCCAACAATGATTAAAATTTAAACATAAAAGAATTTGTAAAAGCTGAACACATTCTGAATAATAGAGAATCAAATGCACTTATTTTTTACCTCAATATTTCAAAGATAACAACGGAAGAAGTACTAGATCATGATGGAATATGGCGCTTTAGCATAGATATAGCAGCATTTGTCCTGGTATTTAGAATAAAGCAGTGTATGGTTGAAAACCATGTTCTCTCAAGCATCTTGGAGACCTTAAACAAAGTTATTACTTGATGTGGAATCTCTGCTTTCAACGTCTGGTTTTATAATTCTCCTATTCAATTTTTAGATCTTTCATAAAACTGTTTGAGAATGAACTCAATTTAGTAAATCAATCAACAATCCCACCCTGCATACAGTATCCTAATTATACAACAGTGAGATCACAAAGGCACAATCACACTAAAAATCTATTATAGCGACATGAACAGGGGCGTAGCCAGGAATTCGTGGGCTACACTAAACTAAGTAAACTAAATTAGAAAAGTTTAATGTCAAATGTCTAACGTGTAGTGGAAAATATCAAACCAAGAATAATAATAAACTATATGCTATCAAATAAACTACAAAAATGTTGGTTAAAATGCATAAAACCCCATTTTCTCTTAAAAAATCTACAACAAACCCCCTTATGCTAGTTTTTCTACATAGAATCCCGTTGTATTCTCAAAAATCCTCATATAAATCCCCCGTTAAATATAACCGAAATTAATTGCCAGTTTTTTTCTTCTAACAAAATCTAAGTACACGGTATTTGATAATAGGAAGTGGACTATTGTGGTGCAAGGTCTTTTTTTTTTTTTTTATGACAATAGGGGGTTTGTCCAAGTTTAGTGATATGGGTGGGTTTGCTGCATGGTTCTTTAATAGGAGCAATTTGATGCAAGTTTCTAATAACATGAGGGACTTTAGTGAAGTGTCAGAAAATACGAGGGTTTTTATATTTTTGTTAGGATATTCTAATCAATTTAGTAGCTAATTCACAAGTTTAAAAGACAAAACCTAGTTTAGTTAATTTAACACGATTACAATAAACTGAGAGGGGGTTTGGAGAGGAGTTTTTTAAATAACGAGGTATAGTATAAGGGAAAGTTTTTGCATGTTTTTGAAAAATGGGTGAGCTTATGCATTTTTCGTTGAATATGTTATTGTATTTGAGCCCTAGAGTTTTTTGAAAAATAAAATTCTTCAATTATTAAATCATTGTCTATACTTTCAACTTACTCAGTTTCAATTTAGATATCCACATTATCTGCTAACAAATCTTTTCAATTCTGTTGTGGAACATTATTTAAAAATATGTGCTCATTTTGTTGCAAACTTGGGGTAGATTCATGAAGAATTTATACATGTAGAATTAATTATCAATTTAATTGTACAGTTTTTGGTGCAAATTAGTTTGGCCTTGCGGTTTGACTTGAATTTGACTTCTCAACTAATGTTTATATGAGTTTTAATTGGGTTAAAATAGATTTCTGAAATTGAATTGAAATATTTATGTTACTTTAATATTTTCAATTAAATTATATTAGATTACGCTAATATATACATATATAAATGGAAAAACTAAAAAAAAAAAAAAAAGACCTACCTCGCTCGGGCCTGTAGCCCACCCCAGCCTTGGGGGTGGCTACGCCCCTGGGCATGAAGGAATGGAATGGGAACTCACAGGTGCGGAGGCATTCAATAATAGTGGTGGCTTTGCGTAACGGTTTGTGGCAGAGCGGACAAGTGAAGCATGGCCGCCCCACCGCATCTCTCCTAATCTTTGCCATCCGATGTGACAAATTTCTCTTCTATCTATCATAGAATTTAAATCCAAAAGTCAGCCTTTTCATGTTTAATTGGCGAAAAATCTCCTTGTATCTATAATTTATTCGTAGACTTGCCTTATTCAACTTTTGTTTTAACTAATGGTGAAATGTCCTAACTATATTCGAATATAAGTAATATAGTATTTTTTTAATTTGGTAATCTGAGATTGTTTAAATATAAGTATTAGCCTTGATTACAGGAACACAACATGTATATTTAATCAAGTAATCCATTTAAAAATGGTTGAACTCCCCATGATCTCTGAAATTACGAATAATTCAGTCTATAACTCCTAATGTTTGATTTAATAAGCATGTTTCTCTGGCGGTTCTAATAATTTTCGAGACAACTCCTGGCACATCCAATATATGAAAACAATTAATGTCAATTAGCGTGTAATTTGAACTTCAGGAAGTGTCTCTCTAAATATTCAAACATCAAAAGGATATAATTTTTTTTTTCTATTTCTCTTTTTAATATATTTAAAGAGGCGCTCATGTTATTAGACAAAGGATACTTCTGTCATTCTATCAAACTCATGGTGTAGATGTAGTAACCCTTAAAAATTAATATTTTACCATGTCATACATCTAAATATCATATGAATCAACTCGAAAAAAAAAGAAAAAATCAATCAAAATATACTAAATCATGTGAATTAATGAGAAGATGATGAGTGTGATTAAGACCTAGGTCGACACATACTTGAATGGAAATTAAAATTAAGTATCCAAATTTCAAGAAACAAAAAAGATCTAATCCCAGATCCAAACAATTGGGTACCCAATTTTTTATACACGTTTGGAATTGGGTCCCAACCCTAGTATCCATATTTTTTCATAATATTTTTTTTTGTTCTTTTCATTCTTCTAACAAAATTCTAGATTTCAGATCTAGTTCCAAATTGGATCTGAGATCTAAAACCATAGATCTAAGGTCTAAGACCATAGACCTGGTAATTTTTAGGTATGAGATGCCATTAGAATCTCTTAAACTTACAACATATGGATGGAAGAGAAGAAAACGATTGAAAAAGAAGAAGAGAATAAGAGCTTACAAAAATTGTCGATTTGCGTTACTGTAGAGAGGAGACAAAGACTGACTCATCGAGAGAAGAATTTGGTCGCCGGGAGAGAATATAGGTGGGCAAGAAAAATAAATGAGAGAAATGTGGTAGGATGTCTTTTAATATGAAGACGAGAAAGAAATATATAGGAAATTCTAGGTCGATTGAGTGTCTACTAAAAAATTATAATGAGGGGGTAACTAAAGACGACTCTGGGATATTTATACTCTTATCAAATGTGAATTACGGAACATGATTTAGTTACCCTATCCCATTGCCCACCCTTAATGATGAGAAGTAAATTAAATTTTAGAAACTAATATCTTATGTTTTGTTGCTCGTATATGTGCCAAAATGTTGATGGTGGTGCAGAATATTACAAAAAAAAAGTAGCAAGAAATTAGTCAACTTCAAAAAATAATAATGTTTCTATTTTACAAAGTTATTGAATTAAGTTAGTTAATACAATATGCTTTTTAAGAAAAGATCTTCTCACCAAGTATCGTCTTATTTATTTTTATAAGAAAAATGATGAATGCACTTTAACATGAGATATTGAGCGGTGTGATGTGTCAAATCTCGGTATCGTCATAAATTAAATTTTGGTATTATATCTACGAGATTATTTCGGAATATTACGCCACGACAACACTATTAATTTTTAATGCAAAAATGCAATTTAAGGCAAAACTCAAAATTAGGCCATGCAGGCCCAATTTTGAGTTATTTGGGGCCCAATTCGAATTTCACAAGCCCAATTCGAGTTGTTCCAGGCCCAACTCGAGCTGTTTCTAGTTCATTCGAGTTATTTCTTTGCAGGTAATTCGAGTTATTCCTTTGCATGTCATTCGAGTTATTTCTTTACAGGTCATTCGAGTTATTTAGTGGAGGTCATTCGAGTTATTTAGCAAAGGTCATTCGAGCTATTCTATAAGAGTCCTAGTTTGACTTATTCAACTCATAATCCTACTTGGAGTGCACTTCTAGTTGAATAAGGACTCTTATGCCTATATAAATGGATCCTATTCCTCATTCTAAGGTACGTTTTACATTATTCCAAGCTCTAAGTTCGAGTTATATTAGTCGACCTCGACCTATTCCTCAAGCTCATTCGAGTTGTTTGACAATAGCTCGAGTTCGACCTATTTTGGCTTGCATTCGAGTTGTTTTGTTCTGTGTTATTCGACTTGTTTGACACAGTTCATTCGACTTGTTTGTCATCCACATTCGACTTATTCTTTTCTGTTTATTCGACCTATTCTGCTTAGTTCATTCGACCTATTCTGCTTAGTTCATTCGACTTGTTGTCTAGCTGAACAAGATCTCACATTCCGATCCGTCTGACTTGAGCGTCGGAGTGCCTTCGCCGGAGAAGGCACCGGCTTAGTTCACGTTTGGTGTTGAGTGCAGGTTCCGAACTCAAAAGCTGCTTGAGCATCCAGTAGGAACTGAAGCAGTCTGACGTGGAGTGTTGGAGAGAGGACACATATCCTGACGAAAATACCCCACATCAGTGGCGCCGTATGTGGGAACCACTAAACGCACTTAGAAGCAGACATCAACACTAATTCAATGGCTCATCGCAAGGCCGCCGAGAAGAACGGAATGGCTGGGAAAACAAGATCACAGAGAGAAAGATGAGAATCGAGTGGCTGACGCATCTGAACACACCTCGGTAGCTGCTCCCAATGCCCCTCTGGATCAAACCCGCGCTATGACAGATCAACCAGTAGTGCCTCCAGTAGAACAACCATTGTTGAATCCCGCACAATTAACTCAGATTATGACACCATTGCAGCAGACCATGGTACCAATAATCGTGCAACAACTGGCTAACTCTGGATTGCAGCAAAACGTTCCAGCACCAGAAGCACGACGGACACCAACACAGCAAGAAAGGTCTCATCACACACAACGTCGAGCTGATTCAGGACAACAACAATCAAGGATGACGAGACCAACACGGAGGGACCAATCACCTTCCCAAGAACGCAGAAAACCGCGTTCAGTAAAGGCTGCAGGGAACAAGGCTCCAAGCCGGGCAAATGACAAGGGAGGAGAAGTCAATTCTAAGCGGAGAGATTCTGAAGATCAACCTGCAGCTAGTCACACGACGTCCAGGAGTAGAGACCATCATGAAAAAATGAAACCAAGGCCGGAACCAGTGATCGCTGAAAATATTCCATCAACCGAGCCACCAACTCCATTTTCTGAAGCAATTGGCAAGTTGACACTCAAGGAGGGAGTCAGACTTCCTGACATGAAGAAATATGATGGAACGACTGATCCTGCAACACATTATGATGACTTGGATCTCGAGCTGCAAATTCTGGGGTACCATGAGAATTTAAGGGCGAAGCTAATTTCACTAAGCTTAAGGGGAACTGCTAAAGAATGGTTCAAGAACTTGAAGTCTCATTCGATTGAATCAGCTGAACAATTCAAAAGCATGTTCGTTAAGAAGTTTGCCATTTATCGCTTAAAGAAGAAGTCTCCAAGTACTTTGTTCAATATTTACAGGAAGCCAGGGGAGACGCTGGGAAAATATATAGAACGTCTAAATTTAGAAATTGGAAAAGTGAATGCTCCCACCGTGGACTTGGTTATCTCGATGTTGTAAAACCGTTGCCAGAGTGCAAAGCTGATTGAAGTGCTAACTTGGGACGCTCCTCATTCAATAGAGCAAGTAATGGATCTCGCCAATAAAGTGGTTGAGGTGGAGGAGATCACCATAAATCAAGGATTAACAGACCTGCCAGAAATTCCTAGAGGAAAGGAGAATAAAGACTGGAGGAGAGATCCTAGGGGGAAAGATCGTGAGCACAACCGACAACCTTTCAAGAGGTTTGATAATTGGACTCCTTTGAAGAAACCAATTGGCGAAATTTATGCGATAGTTGGGGATAAGGAGAGGTTCAGATCTCCAAGACCCATGATGCAAACTGAAGAGATGAAGCAATCCAAAAAATATTGTAAGTTCCACCGACAAAATGGACATACCACTAACGATTGCAGGGCTTTGAGAATGGAGATTGAACGGCTCATTCTCGAGGGCAAGCTTATTGAATATGTATTGGAAAATAGGCAACCAAGGGATGAGAAATTAGCGGGTGGACGAAAGCGAAGTCGTTCTCCAAAAGAAAAGAAGGACGAACCAAGAAGAAGGAGGGGTAACGGTAACGATGATATCGAAAACGGAGTAAATGTGATTGCCGGAGGACCCACAGGTGAGGATTCGACAAAAAGCAGGAAACGGATTTCACGTGATATACAGTATGAGCGTTTGAAACGTCCAGAGATAGACCTAGTCTTTGCAGTAGACAAGATGGATACAAAGATTACATTCGATGATAGCGACTATGATAGCTTATCCTCACAAGCTAAGGAGGCTCAATACTTAAATTGCCCAATGGTGGTTACCGCGGTAATTGCAAATCACGCTGTAAAAAGAATAATGGTAGATAATGGATGCTCATCTAACATTATTTTCATGGATGCCTTACAACAAATGAAGCTTGGACAATACGAGATCTCGGAGGTGAATTCACCTCTATTAGGATTTGGCGGAAGTGAAGTCAAGCCTGTTGGACGAATAATGCTACCAACATCTTTTGGTGTCAATCCAAAGAGGAGAACGTTGAATGTGGAATATCTCATTGTTGATATGCCATTCGCGTACAATGTGATAATTGGAAGGCCAGGAATAACCGCATTTGCTATGATTATTTCAACAGTTCATCAGAAGAAAAAATTTCCAACTCCTGGGGGAGTCGCAGAATTGACAACGAACTATCGCGATTCATGGAGCTGTTATGTTACATCAACAAAACCTGCCAAGGCAAAAACTGCACCTGACATAGCTCTGATTGAAGCTCGAGACGCGAGGACACCACAAGTCACAGGGAGTAAAGACATTGAGATGGTGCTAGCAACACAAGAAGATCAGCAGGAAATCCCTGAAGATTCTGATGTTCCCATGAAGGGAGTTGAGCTGAAACTAGCAAAGGAAGAAAGAGAGGGTAAAACCACTTTGCGTTACATGAAACAATTGGAGATCGAACGTATGAAGCCTTTTGGAGAATTCAAGGAAGTTATTTTAATGGATAATGAGCCGGAGAAAATCATCAAAATCGGAAGTGAACTGCCAATGGAGATGGAGAAAGCGTTGATAGCATGTTTGCAGAGAAATTTTGATGTATTTGCATGGACTGATTCGGATTTAAAAGGCATAGATCCACGAGTTGCAGTGCACCACCTGAATGTCAATCCAAATGCAAGACCAGTTCGGCAGAAGAAGAGACATTTCAGTGATGAGAAGAATAAAGCGGTAGAATTGGAAGTACAAACAAAGTTAGCAGCAGGTCACATATTTGAAGTTCAATATTCAGAATGGCTGAGCAATGTCGTGCTAGTACCAAAGAAACCAACCATATGGCGTATGTGCGTGGACTACACGGATTTAAACAAACATTGTCCACGAGATCCTTTCCCATTGCCTAGGATTGATCTTGTGGTTGATTCGACAGCAGGATGTGCACTACTTAGCCTTTGTGATGCACAGAGTGGTTTCCATCAAATCTTGATGGCGGTCAAAGATCAGCACAAAACCGCATTCATAACAGATACGGGGATATTCTGTTACAGAGTAATGCCATTTGGAATAAAGAACGCAGGAGCAACATTTCAGAGGCTGGTTGCGAAGATGTTTTACCATCAGATAGGTAAGACAATGGAGGTCTACATAGATGACATGCTTATCAAAAGTTTAAGGGCGGAAGACCATGTTAAGCATCTTGAAGAAGCTTTCGGGATCATGAGGCAGTACGGGATGAAGTTAAATCCGAAGAAGTGCACATTCAGAGTCAAAGCGGGAAAATTTCTAGGCTTCATGGTAAATGAAAGGGGCATAGAAGCAAACCCGGATAAGATCAAAGCTATAATGGATTTACCATCTCCCAAATCGGTTCGTGAAGTCCAACGATTGGTGGGGAGAATAACGGCACTCAGTCGTTTTATATCACATTCCGCGGAGAAAAGTTTGCCTTTTTTCAAAAAGTTAAGAAAAACGCCAAAGTTTACCTGGACGGAGGATTGTGAGGAGGCATTTCGTCAACTGAAGACTTACCTTACAACGCCACCACTATTGTCAAAGCCCAAGGATAACGAAATATTATATCTCTATTTAGCTGTAACAAAGAATTCACTTAGCACAGTCTTGGTCCGAGAAGAAGATAGGAAACATCTACCAATTTATTACGTGAGCAAAGTTTTGAATGGAGCAGAACTTAATTATTTGGAGATTGAGAAGTTGGCATACGCATTGGTGATAACTGCAAGGAAACTAAGACCATACTTTCAATCACACCCAGTCATAGTACTTACAAATCAACCATTGAAGCAGGTCATGGCAAAGCCAGAAACATCAGGCAGATTGGTCAAGTGGGCAATCGAGCTAGGAGAATATGGTTTGGAGTACTTACCAAAAACTGCAATCAAAGCACAAAGACTGGCGGATTTTGTCGCAGAAACTATCTCCGAAGCAGAACCATCAATTGATGTGGCTATGGTAACGGAAAGCAGTCAAAAGGATGAGACCGGGGCAGCAAAGGAGATTTGGACTCTACACGTGGACGGATCCTCCACAGTTGATGTAGGAGGTGCAGGAATTTACATAAAGTCGGCAGATGGAAGAGAATTCGATTATGCCATTAGATTGAATTTTCAAGTCACAAATAATCAAGCAGAGTATGAAGCCATGCTAGCAGGTATTCAAATGGCAAAATCGCTTGGGATAACTAAACTTATGGCATTCACAGACTCTCAATTAATTGCGAATCAATTTGAGGGTAGATACGAAGCTAAGGAGGCGGCAATAGTGAAGTACCTTGAAAAGCTGAAGGAGGTGACGTCCAGCTTTGAGACATTCACTATAACACAGATTCCTCGATTGGAGAATGAACGGGCCGACTCATTATCAAGATTTGCAAGCACTGCAGAAGTCTTTGTGAAGAGACGAGTGACATTATTGGCCGCAGACCAACCCTCAATTAGCAAAGGCCTGGAGTCATCGACAACGCAAGCCATAGATTAAGTTTTGCCAGTAGAAGTCGAGGCGTGTTGGAAGAATGAAATAATAGACTATCTACAAAACGGAAAATTACCAACTGACTCACAAGCTATGAGAAGACTCAAATATAAATCAGCAAGATTCACCATGTTTAATGGAGAACTTTACAAAAGATCTTTTGAGGGACCACTCTTAAGATGTTTGTCATCCACCCAGGCGAAGCAAGTCTTGAAGGAAATTCACGAAGGGAGCTGTGGAAATCATTCCGGAGGGCGGTCCTTGGCACAGAAGATACTCCGACAAGGATACTTTTGGCCAACGATTATGAGAGATTCAATGGATTATACTATGAGGTGTAGAAGTTGTCAACTACACGCAAAAATCATTCATACACCTGCACAACCGATGACAATCGTGAGCTATGGATGTCCCTTTGATCAATGGGGAATAGACATTGTAGGACCAATGCCAGTGGCGTCCGGCGGAAGGAAATGGCTATTGGTGGCGGTTGAATACTACACCAAGTGGGTCGAGGTTGAAGCACTTGTGACAATAACAGAAACCAATGTGAAGAAGTTCATCTGGAAGAACATTGTGTGCAGGTTCGGAATTCCAAGGGTACTAATATCGGACAATGGAAGACAACCGCCAAGATTCAAGATTGGTGCAAGGATATGAAGATTGAGCAGAGATTCACATCTGTCACGCACCCAGAAGCTAATGGGCAAGTTGAGGCCACAAACAACACACTCGTGAAGAGTCTGGAGAAAAGGTTGTAAGGTGAAGGAGGAAATTGGGCAGACGAGTTACCAGGAATATTATGGGCATATCGCACGACACCACAAACTTCTACAGGCGAATCTCCGTATTTGTTAACGTATGGTTCAGAAGCAGTAATACCCGTAGAGATCGGAATGCCAACTTATCGAATCGTCACATATAATGAGGAACAAGCACTAAGAGCTAGACAAATGGACCTCGAGTTAATAGGAGCAACAAGAGAAGAAGCCTACCAACGCACTCAAGCTTACAAATCCATGATGGCCAAAGCATATGACAACAAAGTTCGTTTCAGAAACTTTCAAGTGGGGGACTTGGTCCTAAGGAAAGTAGAAGCTACCAAGCATGTGGGGAAATTAAAGCCAAATTGGGAAGGACCATACAGAGTGGAAAAAGCAAGCGCAAAAGGATACTATTATTTACAAGAATTGGGAGGAAGGACATTGTCACGCCCTTGGAATGTCAAGAATTTGAGAAGGTTTTACAGTTAGAAGAGATAGCAGAACAACAAGCTGAGTGGCAAGTTAGGACCGTAGTTTCAATGCTTTATCTAATTATTATTCCACAAATTACGAGTCTCGACGCGAGAACCCCAATTGTAATACTTAGCAGTGAACTATGGGGACTTGATTCCTAGCCACCTATACATGGCGGGATACGTAGGCAACTCGGAAGTTCATCGAGCTCAGTCCCAAAACTTATAAAATTTCATATTTTATTTAAGTTTGGTTGTTTGTCTACGTTATATTACCATTCTTATCAACACAAGTATTAACATACAGTCCGTAAGTCGAGCACTGTGCCTCGCAGACAATTCGTAAGACGAGCATTGTGCCTCGCAGACGTTCAGTAGGTTGAGCATGGTGCTTCACCGCCTATCCGTAAGACGAGCATTGTGCCTCGCAACCTATTCGTAAGACGAGCATTGCACCTCGCAATTTGTCCATAAGCCGAAGCATTATGCTTCGCAGACAGTCCGTAAGTCGAGCAATGTGCCTCGCAGACAATTCGTAAGACGAGCATTGTGCCTCGCAGACGTTCAATAGGTTGAGCATGGTGCCTCACCGCCTATCCGTAAGACGAGCATTGTGCCTCGCAACCTATTCGTAAGACGAGCATTGCGCCTCGCAATTCGTCCGTAAGCCGAAGCATTATGCCTCGCAGACAGTCCGTAAGTCGAGCACTGTGCCTCGCAGACAATTCGTAAGACGAGCATTGTGCCTCGCAGACGTTCAGTAGGTTGAGCATGGTGCCTCACCGCCTATCCGTAAGACGAGCATTGTGCCTCGCAACCTATTCGTAAGACGAGCATTGCGCCTCGCAATTTGTCCGTAAGCCGAAGCATTATGCCTCGCAGACAGTCCGTAAGTCGAGCATTGTGCCTCGCAGACAATTCGTAAGACGAGCATTGTGCCTCGCAGACGTTCAGTAGGTTGAGCATGGTGCCTCATCGCCTATCCGTAAGACGAGCATTGTACCTCGCAACCTATTCGTAAGACGAGCATTGCGCCTTGCAATTTGTCCGTAAGCCGAAGCATTATGCCTCGCAGACAGTCCGTAAGTCGAGCACTGTGCCTCGCAGACAATTCGTAAGACGAGCATTGTGCCTCGTAGACGTTCAGCAGGTTGAGCATGGTGCCTCACTGCCTATCCGTAAGACGAGCATTGCGTCTCGCAAATTTCCTCAAAAGATGATCACTTAACAAGATGTATGATAAAAATCATAACAAAGACACAATCTTAGCACCAAAAGGATGACTACAAATTCGACAAAACTTGGCACAGAAAATAAGCAACACAAAGGCATGTCCCAAAATCAAACATCTATTAAAGCAAATGGTAAGCGCAACAATGGCGCAATGTCAACAGGAATATACTAAACAAATATCAACACCACAAGGACAAAATGTTAGAATCTGCATAAAAAAGATAGTGGCACGCAGGCCCGAAAAATCACAGCGCTAGCCTAACAACTACTCAGCTATCTCTTCAAACGGAGGCCAACCGACTTCAACGCACCTCGACTCTGCCGAGAAATATCCTCCAATGACTCATTCAGCGGGGACGTGTCATCCACAGGACGCACCCGGACCGGAACAGGAGCAGGCTCAGAAACAGCAACGGCACTAGGATCAGCTCCGGGGTCAGGAGATGGCACTGAGATAGTCACAAGGTCAGCAGAAGCAAGAGGAACCCCCAAGGGAATGTCGATAGGAACAGAGGAAGGCAGAAGCTCTCCCTCCTCGGGAACCTCACTCGAAGAAACCTGCGCACGAGGAACTCCAGAAGTAGAAGCAACAGCAGCAGCACGCGAAGCAGCTTCCTTCTTAGCTCTGGCTCTCGCCTGCGCCCGTAGGTGATCGCGGAGCCAGACAGATCTCATCCGTAGTACGCGCTAGAAAGTCTCAGAGGCACCAACGCTCTCAGTCTCTGAACCATCCTCGTCATCTGAGTCTTGCACTCCCTCAGCAAGTCGATCAAGGATATCAAAATCTTCCCTCTTGCGATCAGGAGCGAAGCCATCTTTGTGCTCCACATCATCCAAGGCATACTCCTATCCCTTGGATAAATCAAAACCTCCGCGTACAGTACAGATGGTTCCCCAGGCGGCAGAGCAAAAGAATTCAACAACCGCGGCAACTTTATCATCTGCTGATAAACCCTGCAACACGACAAAGAACAAGAAAATCTGAATAAGATAATTACGTACTAATATCATGATAAAATGAAAGAGGCGAAAGAGAACCTCAGACTTAGCCCGATCATAGCCAATCTGCTCGGAGGTAGCCGCTCGCGCCAGCGCCGCATCACGCTCATCTTCCACAACCTTCAAACGAG
Source organism: Misopates orontium (assembly GCA_946800315.1). NCBI lineage: Eukaryota > Viridiplantae > Streptophyta > Magnoliopsida > Lamiales > Plantaginaceae > Misopates > Misopates orontium. Next base: position 20,336,021 of record OX326950.1, on the reverse strand, counting down.
CAGCTAAAGCAGTGAGCTCCCCCTTGGTGCGGATTTCTTTCATTCCTAAGTCGTCCTTGGCACGCTGAAGCTTGTCAAAATCCTTGGATAACGCCTTCAGCTTGGCTTCACTTGCAGCATGAGCCTCCTTGGATTTCTTCAACTCTGCCTGTGCCAACCGAAGCTCCTCCACGACACATTTCATGGAAGCTTCTACCTCACGAGTCTTCTTCTTGGCCTGCTCTTCCAGAATCTGAGCCTGTGATGCGGTAGACTTGTAATGGTCCAATCGAGAGTTGTACTCGGCTCGGGCATCGTTAAAGATATCAAAATTCTCCAGCATGGTCTGCATATTCATCATCGCCTAAAAATCAAAGGTGGGAAAGGGTCAAGACAAGTATTTCGAAGACTAAAAGAAGTTATTAAAAGTAAAACACCAATATCACTTACTGTGGAGAAAGATAGAGCAGTGCGGCTGCACAAGCCTTCAGGACCAACTTCTTCGAAGTACCTCTTCCTGTCAAAGGACGAAAGGAAGCCCTTGCAAGCACGCATGGCAGCAGTGTCAGTCAGCTTATAGGAGCCCACATTCATGGAAGCGTGAGGTATCTCTTCGACACTGATGTCCAGGTCATCAGAAGTATATCTATTAGAATCATCATGAGCAGGGCGCTTCTCGCGGCGACGGTCATCTGAAGGTGCAGGGCGTTTGCGTGCATTTGGATCTGGACCAGCAAGATTGCCCTCACGCACCTCTCTAATTACTGCAGGGTTGCGTTCTCGACCGCTAGCAGTAGTCAAAGGTGTAGGAGCCGGCTGTGAGGACCCGCCAGTCGTATTACTTCTAGAGCTCCGAGGAGTAACCGAGGACGTAGGAGCACTAGGTAATGAGATGCCCACAGGAGATGTAACAGTACCAGGGGCAGTCACTTCAGAAGAAGAAGGGACAACAGCAGAAGCAGGCTCTGGTACACCAGTCTCGGCAGCGGCACTACCGAATGCCAGATCTTCAAAAACCTCCCGCATAGCAGCGAGCTTACGCTTAGATTTGCTGATAACCATCTTTTCTGCAAGAAGCAAACAACAAAGGTAAGTATAATATTACAAAGTATAAGAATGACTTGGTAAAAGAGACAAGCAGGAATAAAAAACAAATATACCAAAATCAACTGTTCCCTTATACGGAACGACGGAGTACCCCCCAGCACGAAGAATGGTGTTCTTTGTCAGGGACGACGCATCAAACTTATGACTCCTCAACATGAGTACGTCATCAGAAGATAAAGAGGCAGGAGGACACCGGGGAGCTTGAGCTCCGTCAGTCCAATCTCGCCTAAAGTTGAACTCTCCAGGCGGGGACTCTTTAATATAGAACCATTGATTCTTCCACTCTTTTCCGAAACTAGACTGGAGACCAGTTAAGAAACTATTGTTTTTCCTAGCAGTCAAGAAATAAAAACCCGCATCCTCACCAGTCGTTCTAAATTTGCTAAGGAACATTTGGAAGAAAGAATCAGCGGTGCATGGTAACTTGTATACCCTCATCAAAATAATAAAGGCATGAATGATACAGTAGGTATTGGGAGTGAAATGAGACGGACAAGAAGGCAAACGAAGCAGAATCTGTCGAACTACATCTTGGAGTGGAAATCTAAGCCCACAAGAAAGGAAATTGTGAAAGATGGTCAAACAGCCAGGAGGAGGAGTGTCTAATCGATCTTCAGGGCCAGGAAAGATAATCTCATACGTTTCAGGTACATCATACATAGACCTATAGTATGAGGCTCCATGGGTGTTCATGGGACGAATACCAGCAAAGTTTAAAAGGTTATTCATAGGAGAGGGAGCATCAAGATGTATACCCTCTTCAGCTAATTCCTGCATAGTTTCATCTATAATACTATCACTCACATCTAAGGGACCAGGAACGTTTGATATAACATCTATGGCGGTCGGTTCAGAAATGTTAGTCAGAAACTCATCATCAGAATGATCTAAAATGTTCACTTCCTTATCAGAACCTTGGGCATTCGAAGATGAAGCGTCACTATCAGACTCCCCACTACTCGATGATAACCCAGACCCAGAGCCCGATGACTCGACGACATCAGGAACACCTAAAGAGCTATTGGTTTCCATGTCTGACTCAGAAGTCATTATAATACTAAGTAGGAAGAAGTTAGTGATTACCGGTTCTAGGGTTTAAATCAATGACTCTTTCAAATTCAGGATCACGCCTCTCGTATGACCTTTCCGCTGGAACAAATATTCTGGGGGCACCCGGAACTGGGATTCTAGCAGGATGAGAAGGTCGGGTCGAACGTGTTGGGCTGGTCCTGTGAGTTGGGAAACACTCACGATCGGCAGTGGCACGTGAGGATTGTGAATGGCGTTCGAAGTATGAAGGTGGTTCGCGGTGAGAGCGATGTTGATTTGAACGAGCCGTCGTGAGGAATCTGCATGAAAATTCTTTGCACGAATTAGCTTGTAAAAGTTTGAAAATTTTCAGAAAAATTTTCTAAGTTTTATATCTCGAATACAAGGAATTCGACCTATGGCAATAAGTCGAAAATTAACATCATGGAGGGTGGTTCGACTTATCGAGTTATTTATAGCTCGATTACACACTTTCGGCAATAAGTCGAAAATAAATCTAGACGAGCATAGTTCGACTTATCGAGTTATTTATAGCTCGATTACAAAACACTTTCGGCAATAAGTCGAAAGTAAATCTTGACGAGCATAGTTCGACCTATCGAGGTATTATCGAGGTATTTCACTTATCAAAATTTTAGAAGTTAGTCATGCAATTTCGAGTTATCGTCCTATGTAATCGAGTTATATGCCTAGTTCGAGCTATACCTTTGCAGAATCGAGTTATTTTGTGGTATTTTCGAGTTATTTGGACCTTCTCAGTGTATTCGAGCTATTTCTCTCGAGTTATTTGCGAGAGCTCGAGTTATTTTCGAAAAATCTGATGATGCGATGACTCGGTGTGGTGGGTATTTATAGATGCGATCGGCGATGAAATTACCGATATACCCTTGAATCGAGATATAGCTCATTCGAGCTATAGTTCATTAGACTTATTTTTCAAATGACAATTTTTCGAGCTATAGTTCATTCGACTTATTTTTCAAACGACAATTTTTCGAGCTATAGTTCATTCGATTTATTTTTCAGACGACAATTTTTCGAAGTTTTTCTCAAGATTTGGGTTTTGCAGTATCACAGGGCCCGACTCGTTGCACGATTACCGGGATTCTTACACTATTTAAGTTTGAATGACCAATGTTTTCACACATTACTCTTCCAAACTGGGGGACTCCATGATGTGTCAAATCTCGGTATGGTCATAAATTAAATTTCGGTATTATATCTACGAGATTATTTCGGAATATTACGCCACGACAACACCATTAATTTTTAATGCAAAAATGCAATTTAAGGAAAAACTCAAAATTAGGCCATGCAGGCCCAATTTTGAGTTATTTGGGGCCCAATTCGAATTTCACAAGCCCAATTCGAGTTGTTCCAGGCCCAACTCGAGCTGTTTCTAGTTCATTCGAGTTATTTCTTTGCAGGTAATTCGAGTTATTCCTTTGCAGGTCATTCGAGTTATTTCTTTACAGGTCATTCGAGTTATTTAGTGGAGGTCATTCGAGTTATTTAGCAAAGGTCATTCGAGCTATTCTATAAGAGTCCTAGTTTGACTTATTCAACTCATAATCCTACTTGGAGTGCACTTCTAGTTGAATAAGGACTCTTATGCCTATATAAAGGGATCCTATTCCTCATTCTAAGGTACGTTTTACATTATCCCAAGCTCTAAGTTCGAGTTATATAAGTCGACCTCGACCTATTCCTCAAGCTCATTCAAGTTGTTTGACAATAGCTCGAGTTCGACCTATTTTGGCTTGCATTCGAGTTGTTTTGTTCTGTGTTATTCGACTTGTTTGACACAGTTCATTCGACTTGTTTGTCATCCACATTCGACTTATTCTTTTCTGTTTATTCGACCTATTCTGCTTAGTTCATTCGACCTATTCTGCTTAGTTCATTCGACTTGTTGTCTAGCTGAACAAGATCTCACATTCCGATCCGTCTGACTTGAGCGTCGGAGTGCCTTCGTCGGAGAAGGCACCGGCTTAGTTCACGTTTGGTGTTGAGTGCAGGTTCCGAACTCAAAAGCTGCTTGAGCATCCAGTAGGAACTGAAGCAGTCTGACGTGGAGTGTTGGAGAGAGGACACGTATCCTGACGAAAATACCCCACATCACGGTGAATTACTAAGTTGTAACACATTATGCATGATTACTTCATAAAAAATAAAAAATAAAAGAAATAGCAAGTACGTACCGTTTTATTTATTTTTATAAGAAACGACGAATGCACTACAACCTGAGATGTTAACTAGTGAAGTACTATGTTGTAACACATTATGCATAAAAAATATCCTTTTTATGGTTACGTTTGTTTGGTTGTGGTTAATTACCACACGCCATTTGAAGATGATTAAAAAACTAGACAAGTTAAGTAAATCAATATCTTACCATGCCATAAGTCATGAAACACATAATTAGTAACTGACTAAAATTTAAAATGAACTACAAACATCAATCTTTTTTGTTTGCAATGATGTACAGGAAATTTGCTGCAAAAGATACGTTGTGCTAAAAGAGGAAACATAATATGAGTTGGTCATTCAATATTTTAGCAAAAAAAAGCTAATCAAAACTAATGATTTCAGAATATATTCTTATTTTCACCAACTATTGAATAAAATATAGTAAATCTTGTGCCACGTCATGCGAGGCACATAGTGGAAATGTTAGTCGTAACACTTCATAAACAACATTTTCAGGATATATTTTCACCTCAAAAGCATGTAGTGATTAGAGCTGACATAGTATACTATGTCACGTGGGTAAGTTATACGAGATATAAATTTACTTATTTTATCTCATTGAATATAGAGGGCTTTGTAGCGCAATGAGCGCGAGGTTTTACCTTTCATAAAAGTATGTATCGGGTTATGTTTCAAACTTTCGTCATATTCTTTTTTTTTTTCAATTCACATTCTTATAATTTACATGATATGATAATATTTTAAATTTTATAAACTGGAACTAATATTGTTAGCTAAAAGTTAACATGATATTAACGAGGGTTTTTCACAAAATTAGTCCCCTGCCTTGTGCCTTTTGCAGTTTTAGTCCTCTAATGATTTTAATCGCAAAACTCGTCCCCTAACTATGCACCCTTTGCAATTGTAGTCCTCCAGTGGTTGTAGATGTCGGGCTTCATTACAGAATAATTTTTTTCTATATATGTAACAGCCCCAAATTTCAGCCTAAATTGAACAACATGCGAACAACTAAACTTTTAAAACAAGAATTAAAATATTCGACAACTAAAAGAATGGCATGACAGCTGCGACAAGTACACAAAATAAACCTCAAATACATTACTCTAATCTATAACCCAAACTGGTTAACTCCAAACACCTAAGTCTTTGAGGTCTTGCCCTGAAAATTCCTCGAGTCTGGAAGGAAGGAAAAATACAAAACTAATGAGATAAAAATCTCAGTGCGTGTTCGATGTGTGTGAAAGTGCATTACTATTTTCTTTCAAAAACATACTAAATTATAACATGCAAATTATGCTTTTCGTGACTCAAGAATATTATTATTACGTACCAATACTATTTTTCAAGTTCAGATATTACGAAACAATCCAAAACGAGACAAGATAATTTTATAAAACAAAGAAGGTTGGTACAAAATAATAATGACTTAAGACAAGCATATACTGTCATTTTAATCAATTATGATGATCAACGAGATAGTTGATGCAGTCCTTATCGCCCCACACGAACACTTCTTATCGCCACCTCCAATGAGCTACCCGGGAAACTAATCACATGCCATGGTACATGCGTAACGAATGATCTCCAGAAACACAATGATCTCCCGCCGCGTCTAAGGAGAAGGGGCAAGGGGACATGAAGCACCACCGACAGCCCTTTGCCGCCTAACAATACTCCATGCCTACCCAAGCCATTCTGGATCTACAACTGAACATAACATAACTGGAGAGGTGATCATCATAACCAACTTAATTTCTTTTACAATTTAAAATTAAACATTTTGCTTGTTTACAAAAACAGTGTAAGGAATTATAAGTGTCATACATACATATACATGCATTCCATCCATTTTTTCAAAATAAATAGAGTTTTGGAACACTCACCTGAAACGAGAATAAAAAAGACATAATACACAAAGGCTTTTTGAACAACATATTAGGCGAAAAGAAATGTTAATAAATGTTTCAACTGTAATCTAGTCAAATTAAACCCAGACGACGGTAAGTAATTCTAATTAACTTATATATACACATATATAATATGATATTATATACTATATATACATAAATGAGACTAATATAATATAATAAACACTTATGCATGCTTATAACACACATGTACGCACACTATTCATTATATATTTATATATATATATATATATATATATATATATATATATATATATATGATGACGCATACTCTCCCTTCTGGGATCGTACTTGTCCACGTGGCCTAATCCTCTGATCTCAACCTGTCTCACGACCCCCTCTCTTGGATTCCCCGACCCTGGTAAGCCTTCTCTCGGATTTTCCAACCCTGTTAAGTATTATAATATATTATTCGCCTCGCCAACCCCTCGTTGTGCCAACGAGGGGAGGGACGTATTTTGCACGTGCAGGTATAGTGTCCTTAATCGTTAAGCAAAGGCAACCGCCCCCTTTGGCCAACCAGAGGGGGGCATCTGACATCTGTCTCGACGTCATCCTCCACTATCCGAGTGCGTTGTCGCCCTTACAGGGTTCGACCGCCCTGCTTCCCCAATGAAGAGCGAGGGCTCGGGGGTTGTAGAATGTAAACGGAGCACGGGATCCATCGAGGGTAATATGCAGGCACCACGTGCCCTACTCTACAAAGCCTACTCAAGCATCACGTGCCTATTTCCTCAAGACTCAGAAGCTCCACATACCCTACTCTACGAAGACACGCAAGTACTCTACTACCCTCGAAATCAGCATGCATGCTGACACGTGCCCCTGGTAAAGTTACATCTATACCCTCCCCTCGCCTTATAAATAAGGAAGTAGGCTGGTCATAAATGCATCTCGAATCCAAGCAATTATACAGCTATAAGAGCCTCACCTAGAGAGAGAAAGAGCAAGAGCGATTGATCAAGACTGGAAGAGCCCGAGCCCCAGCGGCAGCCGAAGTTTGAAGGGAAATCGTGCAAACGGAGCCCGAACCCCCAAGGATCGTGGAAAGTTGCAGCGTAAGGCCTCCCCGCCGAGCCCTACACGCTCCACCCTCCAGGAGCTTGCCGGATCCAGGATCATCTTAGGTCGGGACCGGCGTGCGGACAGCCTCGATGACGGGCACGGCGATCCAGGATCATCTTAGGTCCCTCTCTCCCTCGGCCACTCGAAGGCGCTCTTGCGCTAGGTCCTGCTCCCTCGTCAACTCTGTCGCATAGGTTTCCCATTCGCGATACCTCTTCGTACGGGATTCAAGGGCACCTCGGGCCTCCTGCAGCTCGGCTGATACCCGAGAATGGTCCGACCTCAACCTCTCCAACTACTTCTGCGCCCGAGGGTTGGGAGCGGCAGCCTCCAGCTCCGCCACACGACCCTCCAAAGTCTGGATATGCTCCAGCCGCAAACATTGGGGGCATTAAAGTGCATGAAGAAAGAAGAAAGGGTCAAAAGTCAGAAGAAGTAACGTCGAGTAAAGTAAAAGCATAACGAGAACTTACGTCAAACGCCACGTAACCTGTCGTATTTTTCAGCCATTGGAGTCCTTGATTCCGGAGCGACTCAACCTCGAGAAGATCTGCCGCCTGGTGCAACTGGGCAAAGCCAAAACCCACACCACGCAGTTCCTCCACCAGGGAACGCTCAACGGGATAAGGACGAGCCAACTGATCTACCGCCATCTGTGAAGAAGTCCCTTCTTCACGATTCTCCACCCAATTATCGGCTCCATCACCCCAAGCCTCAACATCCTCCTCCAGCCTCCCAATCCCTGCTAATGATTCCAACAGAACAACCTCCTCTTGTCCAGGAGCCACGTCATCCGCTAGACTAGAAGAAGTAGCAAGGGAACTCCTGCCCACCTCCCCAGATGGGCCCGTGGGTGAACCCACCAGACCATCACGAAGGGTCGGAGAAGAAGGTTTGGGACCCATTCGTCTCCCCTCAACCTTCGATCAGAAGAGCAGACCCGGTATCTTTCTCAGTAGGATCGGAAGGAGCATGCGAAGAAGAACCCCAGGGAGGAGAAGCATGAGAGATCAAGGCCACCTCATGTACCAATGAGGGGGTAGCAAGACAACTAAGATCAAAGGAAGCGGGCAAGGATCCACGAAACCAATCGAAGCCAGCAACAGGTTTCAGAATCATGGGAGCAGAATCATGGAAGACTTCGAAATCGTCCTCCTGAAGGCTTTGGAAGTTGCCAAAAGACGGCAAGCCTGAATTCACCTCCCCACTCGGGTCAGGCACTGCGCGAGAAGATGGAGAAGGCTCTCCACTCAGTTCAGGCGCAGAGTGAGGAGATGGAGACCGACCTCCACCCGGTACAGGCGCTGACTGAGGACATGGAATGGGCTCCTAGACCCTGGTAGCAACTAAAGATCGGGAAGAAGAGGCCTTCCCTCGAGTAGACCTACTCCCTCTGGGTACTCGGGGAGGAGCCACCGTGTCCGTACCCGCTTTCACCAGAAGAGACACCAGCGCACCTGAAGCATGTCGGTTAGAATCATGAAGAAAAGAGGCCAAAAGATACAAAGAACAGGAAAAGGACTTACAGAACTCCGGGTCCTTATCCCCTTGCGGGAAATGGACAGAACAAGCTCCCTCCTGAAGACCACAGAGCTGAAATAGCCTCGGGATCTTGGCCAGTTTCAGAACATGGTACTTGACCTGGAAGTAGCCCTCCTCCTTCATCCGAAGCCGAACTTTCTCAAGGCGAGAAGAATCCAACTCCGCAAGGCCGCTCGACCAGACGTTTGTGACCCCTCAGCTCTCGCAGTTACTCCCCGAGGGTTTCACGATGAAAAAAGAGGACTTCCAACTCCCGTAGGAAGTGAAAGCATCAGTAAGAATTCTCGCCCCCGGGACAGCTTGGGAAGATCGAGGAGTGAGATAGAAGAAGGGCGCTTGACCCGCACCCATATTGTACAGAGCGTCTCCAGTGCAGAGAAGCCCCCGGCTCCGACAGGTGATCTCCAACCCAGCCATAATCGAAAAGGCGTTGGGCGTCAACTGACTCAGGCAAAGCCCTAGGGCTTCGGCCACCTCTTGGAAAAAGGATGGCATGAACATCCTCCATCCCGCCTCGATCTGGGGAAAGTAGACAGTCAAATAACCGGTAGGGGGGTTATTTGCCCGGTGCGAGGGCTCCGGAGTTAGCCCTGCCACATTCTCCCTCGCCACATTATATTTGGCAAGATGGCTGTAGGCGGAGGCCTGAGTCACGGTGCCGGCGACTTCCCCCACACTCACAGCCTGCTTCTTAGATGCCGTTCTTTATCACCCGCCTTGGAAAGAGCGATGGATGTGGCAGTGCGCTTACCGCGACGGGTAACCAGAGGAGAAGGAAGCGTCGATTGACACGGAGAAGCAAGAGGAGTAGAACCAGAGTGAGCGGCGGCGGCAGTGTTAACAGACGATATGATTACGGCGAATAGAGAATGCAGAAGAAAACAACAGTTGCGAAAGAAAGCAGAGAAGGAGAAAAAGCTATGAGCCCTAGAAACCGCAGCGCGAGAAATCTAAATAAATGGGCAAAAGAGCGGTATAATTCCCGCTCATTACCCTAGGAGTGACAGGTGGATTCCACGTACCACTCGGAGTACGAAGGAAGTTTTAAGAATCCCGAGAAATCAGGGAGTGAGACAGACGCGCGATCAGATGAATAGGCCCCTAAAAGTTTTACTCTCTGCCACGTTCTGCGAACTGTGACAGAGACTGGGGGACTTATGATGACGCATACACTCCCTCCTGAGATTGTACCCGTTCACGTGGCCTAATCCTCTGATCTCAGCCTGTCTCAGAACCCCATCTCTTGGATTCCCCAACCCTGGTAAGCCTTCTCTCGGATTTCCCGACCCTGTTAAGTATTATAATATATTATTCGCCTCGCCAACCCCTCGTTTAGCCAACGAGGGGAGGGTCGTATTTTGCACGTGCACGTATAACGTCCTTAATCATTAAGCAAAGGCAACCGCCCCCTTTGGCCAACCGGTGGGGGGCATCTGACGTCAGTCTCGACGCCATCCTCCACTATCTGAGTGCGTTGTTGCCCTTACAGGGTTTGACCGCCCTACTTCCCCAATGAAGAGCGAGGGCTCGGGGGTTATAGAATGTAAATGGAGCACGGCATGCACCAAGGGTAACATGCAGGCACCACGTGCCTTACTCTACGAAGCTTACTCAAGCATCACGTGCCTATTTCCTCAAGACTCAGAAACTCCACGTACCCTACTCTACGAAGACACGCAAGTACCTACTACCCTTGAAATAAGCATGCATGCCGACACGTGCCCCCGGTAAAGTTACATCTATACCCTCCCCTCGCCCTATAAATAGGGAAGCAGGCTGGTCATAAATGCATCTCAAATCTAAGCAAGTATACAGCTATAAGACCCCCACCCTAGAGAGAGAAAGAGCAAGAGCGAGTGATCAAGGTCGGAACAGCCTGAGCCCCAGCGGCAGCCGAAGTTTGAAGGGAGATCGTGCGAACGGAGCCCCAACCCCCAAGGGTCGTGGAAAGTTGCAGCAGAAGGCCTCCCCAACGAGCCTTACAACGCTCCACCCTCCATGAGCTTGCCGGATCCAGGATCATCTTAGGTCGGGACCGGCGTGCGAACAGCCTCGATGATGGGCACGGCGATCTAGGGGCGTCATCAATATATATAAACACACCAAAAGAAAACACTTTATGCACATGATTCCAAACACATTATAATATAAAGAATAGTTTTATACATAACTGAACCTTAATCGAAATTGATTGACTTAAACTCACCATTGGTTAAACCTTCGCATACATGAATGATTGACACAAAAGTCTTATATGATATGATAAACAAAGCTTTTTCTTTACTTGAGCCAAACGTATATAACCCCCAAAGAAAAATTGAATTGAGTTCAAGTCTTATATATGTACATACTAATTGAAGCTATATTGATGAATGAAGAAGTTGGCGGCAAAAATTTACCTGCACATGTGTTAAGGAAGCGGAGCGGCCAGAATTGAGAGAAAGATGAGAGAACAATTTGCGGAATGAACAAAGAAACCCTTATTTCTTATTAAAATAGTTTTTAGTTTTTAGGAATAAGAAATAAAAGAAAGTTTGTGAAGGATAATTATTTATTAGGTGTTAATTTATCAAAAGAACTGAGGGAGAAATATATACAATACAAGGATATAAACAAAACAAATATATGGAATCATGATTTAACTAAAATTCTAATAATACAAAGAGTCTTAAAAGAAAAATAAAACTCTAATATAATAAAGATTTCAAATATAGAAGAGATTCTACTGAGACAAAGTAAAATTTAAACCGTTACAAATTTTATGTTTAGATTAAACTAATTTTTACGGATGTGAACATAAGAAAAATGGGGGTTTTACAATATATATTTCGCACGTGCAAGAAATGACAGGTGGCAAATTCTTCTTTTTCCCTAAATATTTCACCCGGTTGTTAGATTAAAATCCATAACCCAAGCCCTTCCTTTACAATTTCTAATCCATCCCCAAATTGAAGAACCCTAACCCTAAATTACCCAATTGAATTCAAATTCTGGTGACGTGAAGTAGGTAGTTCGTGCGCTTCTATGTCCTAACATGGTACGCACTAACCATTCTGATTAATTCTACCTCAATTTTGTCTCCAAAAGAATTTGTTCTTAGCTTCTACGTCAAATCTCTCCTCGTTCTCCTTCTTCACATGACGTTGTCAATTTTGCGAATTGGGTTTTGGGATTTAAGGATTAGGGTTTGTCTTTTTCATTTGAGGGAGACAAGAAAAAATTGATTCTAATTTCTAAGTGTTAGACGAGCCCAATGTATATATTATTGTGGGGTTGTGCGTTATATGTTTTTAAGTTTTAAAAAAACGTCTTTCGCACCCAACGTTTTTTCTCTCACGTGAGAACTAGTGTGTAAGTTCTAAAATGCACATGTTCAAATATCATTGGCTGGTCACGTGATATTTTTCGGCATTTATTGGAATATTCTATCACCCGAGGACTATATTGCAAAGGGTGCGTAGTTAGGATCGATTTTTGCAATTAAAATCAATGTTGGGCTAAAACTGCAAAACAAAAAAGTAAGGGGACTAATTTTGCATAAAAACATATTGAGGAGGTATTTGCAAGAGCTTATAGAATCAACTTGTTCACGGCTTTTGCTTAAAGTCACTTTAATTGACTTTTGACAAAAAGGTCGGGAGTTTTTGCAAATCTTTTTAAAAAGCTAAGCATTAATTAGGTGTTTGCAATAATTAATGAGAAGTGACTTATTCTTTTAATTTTTCAATATAACATATTTCTAAAAGTCGTTGGAGAAGCACTCAAGACCCTACTTCTGCGACTTATGGTTTTCTAGCTTTTTTCAAGAAAAGTAGAAGTAAAAGTCAGTGTTGCAAACATTAACAATGTACTTATGTGGTCGCAAAAGTCAATAATCCCTTTTTATAATCATTTTCAAACACCATCTACAAAATATAAATTTTCTGAGTTCCAATCAAATAATACGGAGACATAATTAACATATAATACCTATGTAATACCCAAAACAAATAAGTTAAATGGAATACTAGGTCTTTGCAAAAGTAGCGCATAATATTCCTCATTTACAACCAAGGTCTGGCTACAAGCACTCAACCATGACATGACCTTCAAAATGTTTGTGGATGGTAGTTGCTTAAGGGCTTTCTATTGTTGCAACTTTTTGTTCAATCTAGCATGATCCATTTTTCTTCGAACTATATGCCAACTTAGCTAAGATGTGGTCATCATGTTGATGACATTTTTGTTGAACGTTTATTTAGAATAATCACACCCAAATCCAAGCTTATTTCTGATCAAACAAATTATTATTGAGAATTTTGATCTAAAGTGAACATGTGGTTTAAGTGTAAAAAGAAAAGGACATGTCTTTGAATTATCTCATGCTCGAATAAATTTCACAAGCCCATCATATATGAAACGATTTTTGTGAATTTCCCACTGTGATCCTCATACATTCCTTGTATGATTAAACTTGTAAGAAACATGCAATTTTGATGAAATTAAAGCTTGCCCACAAACCTAATGTTGTTTGGTGAAGTTTCCTGCTGGCTTCAAACCCGCCATTCAACCCTACGTTAACATCATCAATCAATTTGACCCAATAGGCATCGGTCCTTTAAGCAAGCCTCCCCAAAGGAGCTTCGTTCAACTTCATCAAGCCTCTTATAACACTTTATGTATGTATTTTGACAATTTTTGTTAAACCTATTCTTTCTTTCTTAGTAATTGAAAGAGAGAAAAATATGAAGCAAAACGTAAGAGTTTAATTCGAGAAGAAGAAAAAAAAAACGGAGGAGATATAGTGACCTCTTATGTTTCGATTCTCATACAATAGTTTGTATAAAAGACTAGGGCACGAATACTAAAGAGAGATATATTCATCCCGTTATCATATAATTTTGCATCTTAAACTTACTCAATTTTGATGGTCACTAACTCATTGATATCAATCTATGACTTAAACATTTTGATATTGTAAGATAGCAGAACGTCTAACATCCTATTATGGAGGGATAAGTGCAAATAGTTGAGAATGTGGTTAGATTGGATATAAATTCGAATTATACGATTCCCCTTGTTACAATTAGCAAGTGCTTTTCTTAAACTGAGCGCTCAATTCATAATATTTTATGAATAATACAAAGACACTTTATTTTAATAGATGACAAGGATATAAAATGTGATGATTTGGTAACAAATTAGTGATCGTGATAAGTAGAATCAGTTTAATCAAAATATATATTGGTAGAATTCATCAATGGCTTCAATTAACATATGTATCTATGATAAAAATAGTTCAATTTAATGGACAAGAGTTACCAAATTAACTCAGAAGATAGGAGCATGGTCCACCCGCTCCCTTCAAGCTTTAAAGTATTCAAATAGTATCTAGTAATGAAAAAAGTATAACATAAATAGTATAATGTAAAGTATCGTATACGATATTGCATTTTGGGAATTTTTGGGACTAATAACTGGCGTGTAGGATAAAAAAGAAAAAAAAAAGAAAAGAAAAAGTGGCGTGAAACCACATAAGCGGGAACGGTCCGCTCCACAAAAGCTAGCCGATACTTTTCTCCCTACTCACTCTCATTGGTGATCTTCACTTCCAAAGTTGTAATGTAAGTATTAATTAATGCCTCAGAAAATTTTAATTTTAGCATTGTAGTAATCTACTCTGTTCATGTTTTTTGAGTATTCTACTGTCACTTTTGTGGCGCAAACTTGTAATTTTTAGGGTTTTTTAATCTTTGTTTTCAATCCGAAAGAAGTATATTTAGCTTCTTTTTTCTTTTTGTGGTGTAGAAGAAAGGTCCGTTGTCATTGTACTTGTACAGGAAACTTTGGGTTCTTAGTCAGTTGTATTCGGTTTCATTTAAGAACAGTAATTAAGGCTAAGTTTGTAATCTAAGTATTGATTGTGGCACAGAATTTCAATTGGCATTGTATAAATCTGATCAATTCATGTTTTCGAGTATTCTACTGTCAGTTTTGTGGCGCAAACTAGTAATTTAGGGTTTTTGTTTTATTCTTTACTTTCAATCCGAAAGAAGTTCATTTGCTTCTTCTTTTTGTGGTGTAGAAGGAATGCACTTCATTGTTTTATAGGAATCTTAGGGTTCTTGGTTGGTTTTATCCGATAATAGTTCTAATAGGTCATCAAATTATATCCATGCTTGTCTTCGGCACTTCAAGTTATTGTGTCTTCGCGCACTAACAACTGTTTGAGCTGACAAGCTTGTAAATCTTGAGTATCAGAAAATGCCACGTGTTTGAGATAGTTGACCATATAATGATACATTTGTTAATTTATAGTGACCAAGTCTTTGATTAATGTCAAATGCGATTAATATTTGTTGGTCTGCTGACACGTCTATTTTAATGGGTAGTAAGCTCAAGTCTTAACCACAGTAACATTCTCTTCACAAAATTTATTTGAATATCAATTACTTTGTTATTAATGTATTCAAATGACATTCAAAATCAAACTTGAGACTATTAGACTCAATGTTTGGGATGTTTGAGGTTGGTTCCAGGTTCACCACAAATTTGAGAGAAAACTTTTAAGTTTTAGTTGTATGTTTTAATTACTGCATTGATTATAGGGAACGATCTATGCACATTTGATGAAATAATACAAAAGGTTTATGTTGTATACTCGACAAGCTCCTTTGAGTCACACTCGACAGAAACAAACATAGGTCATATTGTAAGACCTATGAGTTCCATATTCTTGTTCTGTCCATTTTTGAGTTTTTTTCATTAAGAATTTTGACACAAAAATCATCTTAGAAGATGGATTTTAACTAAGTTACATGTGGACAAACCCTTAGGTTTATATGATTTAACTAATGCAAAGGTGTGGCATGAAGCCCAACTTTTCATTACATTTGAGGTGGATACTCTGCATTTTCAACACGTAGCACATCTGAGGTACAAGAGTGTCTTAGATGTTGTAGAAGTAAGATCCAATTGATAGGATTGTAATGTTTTTTGAATTGGATTAAATGACATAAGTATGTAAATGAAATAAACTACTGAATGACAATTTGTAGTTTCCTACACACATATATGTTATGGTGTTGCCATGAGAAGGAATAGAAAATTGTTACAAATGAGCAGTTTATAGAGACTAAAAGTTGTATGACTGATTTCTTTAATTGACTTTGTCAACAAAAGTCTATGTGATTTGTAATTTGCCTTAGTATTGATTTTACTATTCGGGTTAGTTTGTGTTGAATAGAAGACTCGATCTAAATTACCTTAGATAATTGAACGGAGTACTAGTATCCATGCTCTTTTTACTGGGAGTGAAAGAAGTGTCCAAAATGTTAAAGGTGTGGCTATATGAGATATACTAAGTGGACTAAGGTGTTTCTGTTCTTCGTGAACATTGTAAAGTAAGAGGGACTATGATTATATTATAGAATATTATTGTTAGGAGTATGCAATTCTTTAGTAGAAAGCAATGGCGGAGGGAAGGGGGTGCATGTGGGGGGGCATTGCCCCCCCCAACCCCTCCAATTTCTTTAAATGGGAGTGCAAATATATGAGGAAAATTCATTCAGCTTTTCAATTTGCACCCCTAGTCTCAATTAACAATTTAAGAAAACCCATCTCAGCCTTGGCCCGCCTGAAAAGTTGTAAATTGTTTTAAGAAACAAAGGATAAAGTTGCTGCTACACGATGATTCATTTCTCTCTCTTGTAACACTTTTTATTTTAAATTTAGACTCATTAGCTAACTAACATAATTGTATTAAAGAAAAAAAAAAGCATGAATATATTTAAAGCTAACATAATATTGTTGCGTAGGAAAGGAGTTATAGACTTCACGCAAACACAACAATAATTTGGTAAAAAGAAACTTAACCAATAACATATGGAGAGATTAGCAATTTTATTTTATTGTGTAATTAATTAAGAACTCTTTCATTTGCAAAAAAGAATGTCACTTTCATGTACCGTGAATATATTGTTCATGTATTGTGAAAAGTATTGGGGTTTGACTTATATTAATGTACTAGTTATAAGCTTAATTGATTTTAATTGTAGGTATATTTTAATTTGCTACTGTTATAGACACTGTAATTATATATTATATTCCTTTACATTTTTGAAACATTTAGTTCTATACTTCTATATTATAAAAATATGTAGGAGCACTCCATCTACTAAGTATTAAAATTCATTTATATATCTTTGATCGATTAGTGAGAAAATAATATTTTTATTGTAAAAATAGGTGATGTTCAATTTATTACTTCTCATGATCTCGTGTTTTCTATTCAATAATGATGATGATGCTCATCGTGAAACTTCAAGTTCCATAATTATCAAATTGTAGATCTGGATAATTATATTTCTTTACTAAATATACTGTTTTTTAAAACTAATTAATCTTCTTTGTAATCATGGACCAAGATCTCTAGACTTTTTCTCGAAAAGTACTAAGGCACTTCTATATTTGACTATGTGAAAATGAAACATGAAAGTACTTCTCACGCTCATAGATACAACAGTTTTTACGCATTTCTCGTAACATGTCAAGAAGATCTCGACATATTGCGAATTAATTTTAATATTTTGTGGTCCGAAACATATGACAAAACTAAAATTTTGATATATATTTGTAATTACATTTTTTATCTCATTTAAATGGTTAATAAGTCAAAAAATATTTTTAGATGAAATTATATAACACAACCTACCCCACCCCCCCCCCCCCCAAAAAAAAAAAAAAAAAATTCCTAGCTCCACCCCTGGTAGAAAGGATACAGAAAGGTGAAAGCTTGTTTGCTTAGTTGATTCTAGTCATGGTTGAGTGATCGCTTGAAGTCTATGCATATGCAGTGCTTCTTGGCTTAAGTGAAAGCCTATGGAATAAACCAATTGATAATGTGGCTCAATTAAATGCAGTACAATAATGTACAGATGTGCTCAAATATGTTTCGGGCGACATTAGAGCAACATTAATTTCATTTTTGTCTTGAGGAGATAAAAAAATTAAAACCAAGCTATACTTTGTCCTTTCTTACAAGAGTTGCTCAAATAAGCATGATGGAACAAGTGTGTGAGTCTATAGGTCTGACTTATTTCATGTACTGGTTGGTTTTAGATTAACGCGCAAGACATTTTGGGACTAGTGTGTTCTCATCTTTATACTTAATACTGCGTAAATCTTTGAGAAGTATAATTTTCACCTAAAGGAAATATGTTATGACTTGGACCAAACTTATTTACCTTTTTGGGAGGTGAAATTAAATAATCTTACAATTATTTGATAGATTTAAGTTCTCGAATTATTTTACTTGAACCTTGATATTGCATTTCTTGATGGAGATTCGAGTACAAAAATCTATCTTTTTATTTCTAGATTTCATAGTAAAGGCATAGAAAATAGAGTTTGAGGACTTTATTTTGGACTATGGCCTTAGACAATCTCTTACACTATTGTTTATGCGATCCACTGAAAGGTAATCTCAAATGAGCTTAGCTATGAGGTTTTCTTACATTTATATCATCTGGATTTGATAATATGAGAATTTCACCGAGGGCAATGTCTGTCTTTGTGATGAAAGTTAAGACCGTATTTTTTATTAGAATATATTTGATGAGAATCTTTTAAGAGATGATCCATTTTCTTTCTTTTTGAAAGTGTTAGATCATTGTCTTTAATCAGAATCAGGTCTCAATGGATCACTATAGAGTGATTTCATCTGCTTTAATCATAAAAGACTTAAATCTGTTTCTACTAAGTGGTTCATTTAAATAAATGACTATGTCTCTCAACTACAATTATATTATGTTGGTTATGATTGCAAGGAGTAAGTTTTGAACCTTTTAAGAAATGGTAATTCTTTTATTGACATGATAAGAATGAACTCGAAGTTTACGTATCTCTAGCATCTAGATTCATAGAAATCATCCATTTTGTTGATGCCTTGCATCTCAACCTATATGGAGTGATTTGAAATGAATTTTAGAGAAATTGATATTGCTATGAATGGTGGATATCTTGAACCTTAGAATCTATGGAGACTATGATTAGAAAGATGTTTAAATCACTGTTTGTGAAATATCCATGGAAATTGAGATTTAATATGTTGCATACTTGTCCTGATGGTCATCATGTCACGGTTCTGGTCAGTAAGTATAGTCCAACTCGTAAGATACTAACATAGGATCTTGAATCCCTATGTATATATATACTGCATAGGTCTCAACTCAACTTGGTCGTTGTTAAAAGAATATACTTATATTGTTGGAGAGGGTTTTAACTTAAAATAGATAGACCCCTGAGTTGGCTTCTTTGTTAGGCGGCGATGCTATTTGTGAAAATAGTTGAAAACAAACGAGTGCATTGATGTGCATATTAAAATGAGAGTTTATAGCTCATGATCTTTATGCAGTATAAGGTGTTTGGTTAAAGAGATTAAATATCACTCCATGTAGAAAGGCAAGTGGGAGTTGTAGTGTGCAATATGGTAACATATAACAATTGCTTTTGCAAGCGTCTTAAATTTGTAAACCAAACACGTAATCACAATATGAAGATTTTATGAGAGATACTTCTGTAGAGGAAAAGTAATTTTGCAATACTTATATATGCGTAAAGTGATGGTTAGTGCTAATTGAATATAGACCTAGAGATGTATTGGTGGATTTTGAAATCTCATGGTTTGCATAGAAATTGATATAATCACACGAGATGATGTCCAATTACTTATGTTCATGTGTTATGACTTGATGCCTTGTAAGAAACTTCTTTTCTGTTGAATGCATTCAAAGTCTAAAGGTATGTCTGACAAGTGATGATTGACTTTCTCACACGAGCAATTGCCTCTGACACTGGGTGGTGTGCAGAGATGAGATATATATATGATTTTGTTTGTACACAAAGTCCTACTTAATTTGAAATGTGCCTTGATTGATGATCAAAATGAGATTACTATTGTAAAGTTAAGTAATCCATATGGATACCCATCATCCATTAGTAGGGGTGGCAAATGGATCAACCGGACCGGATCCAAGTCTAAATCCATGTGGATCCGGTCCATTAGGATTTGGATCCAACCGGATCCATAGGGGTGGATCTCAAATGAATTCAACTTGGACCGGATCCGGGTACGGATCCATGTGGATCTGCGGATCCAAGTAGTACTATTTTTTGATCCAATCATGGATCCGAACGGATCCATTTGTGAATCCACCGAGGATCCATAGTCGGATCCATGTGGATCCATTGTCGGATTCAAGTGGATCCATCTTGGTAGATCCATCTAATGCACCAAATCAACCTCTACTCAACCCAATTTTTCCATCCACCAATCTATCCCACCACCTTAAATTTAATAATATATATCATTATTCTTAGTTCTTAATTAACAAGATATTGGACGCTTAGAAAGAAAAAGAAATTGTAATTTAACACTCAACTACATTACGATATAAATGTGCAAGCTAGTGTTTCACATAATTTAACTTTTTCTTTTAATTTTAAAATATGCAATGCTCTTTTGAGATGTATTTACTAAAAATATATATGTATACACATAAAACATTTATATATTTATATATATATATATATATATATATATATATATATGTGTGTGTGTGTGTGTGTGTGTGTGTGTGTGTGTGTATTTGAGAAAAATATAGAAATCATGAATACTTCTATAACAAAAGTAATATTATTTTTTGTAATGTTTTTAATGAAGTTGAGTTTTGGAATTTGGAAGACTTTCTCGAGCTTTTGATTAAGGATTATAAATATTATTTAGATTCTTTTTATATATGATTGAGAATAATTTTTGCCTCTTTAAAAATTGAGGTTAAAGATTACAAAATTATAAAACTTAATAATGAGAATAAAAATGCCAATCAACCATAAATTGTACATATCTTTAACTTCAATTGATAGTTACCAAATTAAAGCACGATATCTTCTTCTCATAATGAATAGTTATACGTTGTCAAATTATTTTGCGTAATTAAAAAATTAAATTCATAGTAAAATAAAGTTATATTTTAAAAGTGTACAAATGCATAAAGACAATGAGATAGTGGCGCGAATAAAAAGCTAAATGCCAAAAATTACTTTAAATTGAGTTAGATCTAGACATGGACTTGGATGGATCCACACGGATCCACCCAAATTCACCCAGATCCACGTTTGGTTCCACACGGATCCACATTGGATCCAGGTCCACCTTGATCCTGGGTGGATCGGATCCGATGGATCCACAACGGATCCGGTTGGATCCATGGATCCGGATCCATTTTGCCACCCCTATCCATTAGACATGTCTTAATAGCCATATGTGAGTTTTCTTGTGAATTTTATTTTATAGAGGACTAACAAGAAGAAAACTCAAGTTAATTGTTAGAGGCACTCGAGCTAAGATCTCTACGATGCATATTACTATCAAATATGACATACGCTTTCAAATAAAAAGAAATGAATTATATCGTAACATGTGTTTCATACCACATATGCTTTTGTGATTGTTGGTGTAGTGAGTGACTTGATCCTTGTTTCCTCATTGTGTGAGACCCCTAAGGTTTTAAAGACTCTAATTTATACCCTTATGACTTTTAATTGTTTCTCGAGGTCCTATTTTGGTGTTGCTATTTTAGCATGTTACTAATATCAATGATCAATTCGGCAATGCGGTGCATGTCTAGGAAAGCCGCCATTATAGTGTTAAGAGGTTAAAGTTAAAAAGGAAGATTGTCTGAGACTTGCACCTATCTTGTATTCACTGCATGTGCAATTACGTCAAACATTGATGTTTGGGATGTAATTGTGAATATAATGTATAGAAATGAAAGAGAGTGTGCTCCTTTTATAACAAGGAATTAAAGATACCCTGATTGTTGCAAGTATGTGAAGTCTAAGGTATAGCGAGATACATTGTTTTCGTGATATAGAAGTTATGTTGTTATACCTTAACCGGTGTATAGCTTTATGCTTAAATGTTGAGCTGCTACATATCCTTAACCGGTGAATGGCATTCAGCTCAATACGCTCGTTATTCACACGATCCATTTGCACGTATGAAATTGGTGAGTATGTTAGTGTAGTGAAATATGATTCGGACTAGCCCTCATGTGCGAAAGGGAGATGTAATATTAAATGAGTGGGTCGCCCAAGTGGGCTAAACCCGACCCCTATGATACTTGAATTCAAAAAATAGAGGAGTAGTTTTCTCTCTTGTAGGAGAAAACTTTTCTACTCTCTTATCCATTCTATTCTAGACAAAACAAAAAATAGAGTGGAAGAATATGAAACTAACAGAGAAATTTGTACAAGAGAATGATGGAAAAATGGAAAGGCTTGAGAGACCATTTTACCGTCAAAACACATCACAAAAAGGTTCTTGAATTGTGAACATGGATTCTCTCCATCTTGTGATTTAATTTGGACCAAAGAGAAGCATGTAGATGGATCGGGACGTCGTGATTCGAGTCTGGTCAAAGATCAATTACATTGACGGTTCGGAATTCGTTTCGACGAATTCAAAGTTAGTAAATTCCAACAATCCTGATCATAATATATCTTAATCTTGATCATAACAAGAGTTAAAATATTTCTTTTTTATCTTATACCAGTTTAACCTTTAAGTTTGAAATTCATTTTGTCCCATTATATCATATTATGATAGTGCTTTTAGTACGATTTCAACAGTAGCTTAGAGAAGTGTGGAAACAAATATTTCTATTCCATTTATCAAATGAATCTTATGTTTCTACAAGTCTTACATTTTCCTCGTGAGCAGAGATCCAAACATTGTTAATATAGGTTTCGAGTAGACAAGTTCCGCATGACGAATTTAAAAAGCTAAATAATATAGTTAGTTGCCAATTTATGGGTGATTCTTGGTATTTATATTTATATACAAGATTTTCTTGATGCACTATTTAAAGCTTTGTAGTACTAACAATAGAAAGTTTCAACATTTTTCGTTTTTATCTGTAGTGGTATCATTACCACCTGCTATATCTTATCTTATTTATTTTTGTCTTAGTAGTTATTCCAACAATTTGCGTTGTAACAAAACAGAAACTATGCTAGAGATAAAAGTAACATGCAGGATTTTGACAGGATTTGGGCAACTTGACTTAATTTAAGATGCATTTGCCCATGCATTTAAAATTCTTTCACTTAATTTAAGATGCATTCGCCCATGCATTTAAAATTCTTTCACTTATAAAAATAGTACACAGTACTTAGAATAATAACATAAAACTCTCTCTTTTGTTTTGACGTCCATCGTTGTGCTCTCAATCTACTCCTTCCAATTCCAATTTTTGTTCGTGACTCAAAATCCTCGTTGTGCTCTCAATCTACTCCTTCCAATTCCAATTTCCGTTCTTGACTCGAAATCCTATTGATCATGAACATTTTAGAGAATTAAATGAATGATAATTGAGTGCTAGAATGCTTTTCTTTTTGTAAGTAGTGTATGAAGTTCTTCACTTTTCAATATACTCCATGCAATTGAGACACTGCACTATCTATGAAAATAGTAAACCAACTTTGTTCTAGAAACTGGCTTGATTTATTATTTGTAACGAGAAGACTGTTAGACCAGATTTATACTTTTATAAACACAAGAACCAAAAAATTAAATGGCGAAATTGTTGCTAGTGTAGAAATAATACATGTCAATTGTCAAGATATTGGGAAGTGTCATGTCTTGAAAATGTTGTGATTTTAAAACACATTCCAAGGATGTGTTTGATTCTCTGTCCTTAGCAGAGAGAAAATCATTTTTCATACCATAATTTGGCATGATTTTTATTTTCTTACATTAATTTGGCAATCATCAATTTACATACCATAAGTTGAACACTTTCTTCATATTGGGTACTACGGTGCAAGAAAAGTATATGCAATTGACGTGGAATATATTGAGGTGTAAGGTTGATATCGGGATAAATTGGTCTAAATCTCCAAATTTGGGTTCGTCTAATGATACCTAATATATTTTCGGCGCAGAGTACCCATTGTGAAGAAAATGTCCAACTTATGGCATAAAAATTGATGACTGCCAAATTAAGATATAAAAATAAAAATCTTGCCAAATTATGGTATGAAAAATGGTTTTTTCCGTCCCCAGCATGATTAGTTGAATTTTGCTTTCTTAGCGGCTACAGAATAATGTAAATATAAGTTTTTGTTGCATGAGGGGTGATTGGTGGAACATTATTAGAAAAAAACAATGAATTGTTCGGATTTGGTTTGTCATATACATAATGAAACAACACATAGCAACCACGAGAGGGTAAATGCAAACACTTCGTGTAGTTTTAGAATTGTTGGAAACTTCCATTTAATATGATAATTATCTAATTCCATTTGCTTGTAGATTCTCTAATAGAATCTCGTCGTGATTTTAGATATGCAACAAGACCTCCTTTTTATTCGACTTTGTTATAAAGTGGCTTATGCTCCCTCTTAATAAGGAAAAATTATTAGGTGCAGCGGCTGTACGATGACGTGGTACAGCATGTGGTGGAGATTAAATACTATTCCTAATTTATAGGGAAGTAACTTCTCCACACCTCATCCCAACCATGCATTTATATAAATAACCGACTTGCTGCACCACCTCATCGTACAATCGCTGCACCTAATAATCTCTCCTGAATAAGATCGACCCTAATTTATTGTACTTTTTCCCTTTTAAAGTTCAAAAACTCCTTAAGACTACTAAATAAAATCTTCTATCGTTTGAAAAATCAACAAGCAATTTCAATATGGTCTGCAACTCTGCACGAAATTATGATATGTCTTGTAAAATC
The DNA here is from genome assembly GCA_946800315.1 of Misopates orontium. Lineage (NCBI taxonomy): Eukaryota > Viridiplantae > Streptophyta > Magnoliopsida > Lamiales > Plantaginaceae > Misopates > Misopates orontium. Next base: position 20,311,348 of record OX326950.1, on the reverse strand, counting down.
CTACAAGAGTTCTTCTCTATTTAATTTATTTTGTAAAAAAGAAAAAAGAATGATATATTTTTTGAAATACTGAAATAGGAAAAACTTAATCATTCAATAAAAATCAACATCGTTATATTTTTTTTTGAACAGAACCATAAACTTCATTTAACGTAAAATAACAGTCTTAATACAAGGGGTAGAAGACCCTGATAAACGAAAAACAACAGAAGATAAATCAAATAAGAGGAGGGGCTCCATCCAAGAAGGACATGTATCCCATTTGGTGCAAGTGATAGATGATGCATCATGGTTTGCAGAACAGTGTGACGAACCAAGTTTGGCCAAGTGATCAGCAATCTGATTGATCTCACGGTAGGAGAACTGGCCTCTAACTGAGGTTAAGCTAGTCAATCTCGTCTGAATATCCCGAAGAAGACCCGCTAGGTGAGCCGGGTGGTCCTGAGTCCTGGTGAGACAATCTAGCATGAACATAGAATCCGTGGCAACAATGAGGTGTGTGATCTTAAGAGTGTGAGCAATGATAAGTCCATCACGTAAGGCCCAGAATTCTGCTACATTATTTGTGGAATGACCTATGGAGGCAGAAAACGCTACTCTAAAGATACCCTCATGATCCCTTATAATACCCCCTATACCTGCTGGTCCCGGGTTTCCTAATGAGGATCCATCGACATTGAGCTGCATATATCCTATTGGTGGCGGAGTCCACTTAAGTGGAAAAACTGTGGGGAGGGGGTGTGGATGTGGCTCGTGAGAAGGTAATGGCGGAGGGTAGTTAAGGAGCTGGTAACCGTATAGAGCTCGAACAGTGGATAGGTTGAGGTGTCCATTATTGAAGACCAGGTCATTTCGCACACGCCATAGGGCCCATGCCAAGATAATCCATTTATGCCTCAGATTTGGTGAGAGTGCGGCACAGTGGATGAGAGGATGTTTACCATTGAGTGTCGGTAAGGATGGAAGGAGTCGCTGAACGATGACAGTGATACTTTGACAGTTGAAGAACAGGTGTTCAGCTGTTTCTGGTTGTGTATGGCAGATTGGGCATAAAGGATCTGGCACTCGGTGTTGTATAAAGAGTCGTTGCCTGGTAGGTAATTTTCCATGACTCAATAACCAGAAAAAAGATCTAACCCTAGGATTGACCCTAATTTTGTCTATGATCTCCCATGGTAGATGGGGAAAAGCGTTGGTATTCTTAAGGTTAGAGAGCATGTAGTAAGCACTTGTGATAGAGAATTTACCATGCGGGGACCAAGCCCAAGCAAATTGATCTGGTTGGTCAGACAGAGGAAGTGGAGTGCCAATGATGGTGAGACGTATATGAGAGGGGATATGATTGATCACCGGTGTAAGCTCCCATTCTCGCGTGGTTGGGTTAATGATTTGGTCCACTGTTAGGTTGATCAAGTGGCTAGGTATGGTAGGTACAAAATCAGAGATTGTGAAATTTCCGAGCCACTTGGTGAACCAGAAGTTGAGTGAGTGACCACGGGATATGTGCCATCTCAAGGATGCGGGTAAGTGGTGTAAGACTGACACAATCGATTTCCAGCCCCAGCTGTGATGCATACTGGCCTTACCCACGATGATGTGAGAATTGGAGTAGTATTTAGCTTTCATAACTTGGGCCCACAATGAATCGGGTTGTGTTAGGAGGCGCCAACCCAATTTAAGCAGAAAGGCATCATTCATTTCTGGAAGGCTACGGATGCCTAGCCCTCCTAATTTAGGGGGCTGGCAGACAGTGGTCCAGTTGACTTTCGTCGGTGATCGCGTATCTGTTTTTGCATTCCAGATGAATTTCTGGGTTCTTGCTTCGAGTTTGGATAGCGTCGTGCGTGGAAGCTTGAACACGGACATGGCATGGGATGGGATGGATGTGAGAGTGGATTTGGCCAGTGTTTTACGGCCGGGGAAGGACAAAAGGCGATTGCACCAAGTGTCTATACGAGTGGAGGCTCGCGTGATAAGTGGGTCAAGATTATGGATTTTTGAGCGACCTGCCCAGACTGGAAGGCCTAGGTACTTATCATCTGGTGCCATGGGTGCCAAGTTAAGTTGATGGGTCAACTCAGTTCGTCGGTTGGATGTGACACTGGGTGCAAAGAGGACTTTAGACTTTGCCCAATTGATGGTTTGACTTGCGGCATTGGCAAAGGTTTGTAGGTTGCTGGTAAGGGTTTGGACAGTTAGGGGTGTGGTGTCACAGAAGAGGAAACAATCATCGGCAAAGCTTAGGATAGGGATTTGAGGCCCATTCTTGCTAGCCCGTAAGGCGGCAAACTGGTTATTATGGGTGGACAGGGTGGTGAGGTGGATGAACATGTCCATGCACATAATAAAGAGGTATGGTGACAGAGGGTCCCCCTGACGTAAACCCCTCGTTGGTTGCCATGGATTGGACTGGTGTCCGTTTGCAGCCACTTTAAAGGAGACTGACGTGACACAGTTCATCAATAATTGGACAAAATGTGGTGAGAATTGAAATGCTTCCAAGGTTTTGCGGAGAAAGTCCCAGCTTAAATTGTCATATGCCTTTTCAATATCCAGTTTAATTGCCATATGTCCAGTTCGGCCTTTTCTTTTAGAGTGCAGCGTGTGTAACAGTTCATGTGCCATGAGGATATTGTCAGTGATTTGGCGACCCGGGACAAAAGCATTTTGGTAAGGGGAGATAAGATCATTAAGGAACGGCCGGATGCGATTAACCAAAATTTTGGCTATGATCTTGTAGCTTACGTTACACAGGCTGATAGGACGGTAGTGAGTGACTAGGGTAGGATTGATGCGTTTAGGGATAAGGATGATGGTGGTATCGTTGATACGTGGTTGGAGGGATTTATGGGTAAAGAACTCCTCAACGAGACTTTGGACTGAAGGAGCAATGTGTCGCCAATATTTTTGGTAGAAGTGGGCGTTTAGTCCATCTGGACCAGGAGCTTTCATAGATCCAATACCTTGAACCGCCTGCCAGATTTCGTTGAGCGATGGGGTGGCGCAGAGGGAGTCATGGGTGTGTGTGGGGATAGAAGGAAGCAGAAAGGAAGAGAATGGGAAGTTAGTTGAAGAGGTTGGGGGTGGTAGCGTTTGGAAATGGTGGGCAAAAGTGTGCAGCATTTTCTAAACAATAAATGAGTTTTAGATAATAAATAAGCAAAACAAAAAGGAGATATCAGTTTCACGCGAAATTTCAAATCGTTGAAGTTTTTGAGTCGATTCCTAAGAAATTTATGTGCATGTACAATATTAAATGTGAGATTCGTAACATTTAGTCATGGACTATCATAAGTTTTTGATAAACAAATAATAGACAGTCCAGATAAGTTAAAACATAACAAAAAATTAAATGTGAGGCTATATATACATCTAAAAAATGAATGGTCTAATGACCAAAAAACTTTCTTTTGAGAAAAATGTTAAATTAAGTTTGAATTTTTGTGGTTTACAAACAATATTAAAAATCACACAATGTGGTGTCACGACTCGTATAAGACAACAATATTCTACGGACACTCCTCAAACACGTGGCAGCGCCACTTAACAAATCATATAGTAAAAAATAAAATTATGAATACTGCGTTAACCATCTATGAGGACATGTACGAAGATGTCTAGCACATCATAAGTTTTATGTCTTAAATCTAAAACAACAAATTTAAAGGTCTTGATTGATATATATTTTCTTACGATCTTTATATGCTAGATAATAGTTCTTCTCGTAAATTAATCATATTTCTTATTAAGTTTTCTTTTATATTAAGTGAACATAATTTATAAGAATTGTTTTCACTTAAAAAGCTCTAGATATATTGTTCAAATCTTCACTTTCTCTCTTCTAGTTAGATTATATATGTATTTTAGATCTATTTTGTTTTGTAATCATACAAAACTATATGCGTGTTCTTGTAATACTAGTGTACTTTGAACTTTTTACAAATTTGTATCCTCTGTTCGTATTTTGGTATTTTCATGTCTCGTATTCGTATCACATCATCATAGCCGTCGAATCAGTTAAGTTTGTTTACAAAATAATGCTTGATTTAGTTGCCAGAATAATACAGAAAATTGGTGGTGAATACTTCTTGGAAATTCTACGTGCAAATACGTGTTGAACTCAAATCTGCACAACATTCAGCCGATTCTTAAATGCGAATTAAATCAGAATACACCTCAGAGTTCCGGCATAAAGACCGAACAAATAACACAGATGCAACTATTATTAACGTTGGCTTACACCAACCGACGCATGTGAGGTCTGACAAAGAGAAATTTAAAAATAGCAATTAAGAATTGTACAGCTTGAACAAAATCAGTTAATTTCATGTCCCATCAAATAATAGTATATTTGGTTTAAAAAATATATTAAAAAGAGAAGATAAGATAGCAGAAGAAATAATGGTTTCAAGAGAATATTGGAGGAGAAATATAATATTGTATAAGAATGAAAAGGGAATATAGCCACCGAAGAATATCTGTTCTGGCACTACTTATGGATGATTTTCAAAATCTTCAAGGACAAATATTGCCTTTCTATAAAAATAAAAAAAGAAAAGAAGACAAATATTGCCTATATCGAACTAAGTACATTGCAAAAACACTCCTGTATTTTTTATTAGCCAAAAAGAAAATTATGTTATTTCTATTAGCAAAATCATACCGTAATTGTGTCACAACTCACAAGCCTAGGGAGAGTAGAGAAGCAATAATATACAAGTGGGGTTCTTCAATATTAATTAAAAATTGATTTCCAGATTGTGTTTGTGTGGCAAAGATTTTATTTGGAAATGTTTTCTTAGGACAAAACGGACAATTGAAGATATATTTTATATAATCACAAAGGTTTATTTATAACTTAACTTTATATATATAAAAAATTTGATAAAGGATATTCCTACAAAGATCGTTCGCAAAATTACACTATGTACAAGATAAATGATTAGTTTTGCATGCATAGTTTCATTACTTTATGATAGTAACAACCCAACTTAGAACGTATAATTGAACAATATTTTAAAAATGTATGTAAATTTGATCATGAAAACAATTATTCGTATAAACATCGCAATACAAACTGGCAATAATTACTATATTAGTATCAAATCCTTAACAGGCTTTTCGTGTCTCCATAAACAAATACTCTATTGTTCAATTTGTATTTTCGTAGCGCATTAAATGATAGTTTTAAGTGTTTAGAAACTACGATATAAGTTTTAAAACAAACTCGTTTCTCCCATAAAAGATGAAAAGAATAACGCATTGTAGAAATTCAAGAATGAGTTGCTAAAGCTTTGTGAAGGGATTCATTTGAGGAACGAAGCGCTATATAAAAAATTGACTTCTAGGAAATGAAATGCTATAGTCCAAATTCTATTGGTAAATTAAGGGCCAAAAACTAACATCTGGGAGAAGTGCTTTCATCCGGTTGAGATCCCGAATCGCCCTCCACATTTACAGATGCCTTGTTTTGGCAGGAGCTGCTCTGATTTGGATTATTCGTTCTTTGCTTCTTTAATTGCTTCTCTTTATTTAGACAACTATTATGAGTCTCAGAATCTGAGCATGCTTTGCCATTTTTTGTTCTCGTGCTGCTCTATGCTGATACACGCCACCCATCATAATACAGTAATACACCAATTTAATTTGCATAGAATTGTATAATTTCGCCTGTTCCAATAATCAAGACTTGAAAATCTATCAACGATGACTTAGGAGGTGTTTACAAAATCTTCTCCAAAAGTAGAAGCTCATATAAGTGTTACAAGTTGAGGATTCCATAAAAAAAAATGAAAAGTTATAAGTTGAGAGTGTTTGCTAAATAATCTAAAAGCTCACCATAAATACAGAATGTTTGGTTTTTTCTAAAAACTCCTAAAAAATTGTTAAATTATAATTATATATATTGAAAATAACCGTTACAAATTGAAAGCAGAGAAATAGCCAATTCCAAATTTTGGGCATTTTTAACTTGTTGACCAAACACTCTAAAAGTGTTTAATTAAATAAGATAGTAAACAGATTACAAATTTTCTACAAGGTTAGAAACACCACCTTTAATGATATATCAAATTTGACCAACAAATTATTATTAATCAAAAAGTATCATTGACCAGCTATGTATGATGAATACTCTCAATGGCCTTCTAATTAATGTAGGAAAACTCTAATAATTAGCGACATAAAATTGAAGAACATGTAGATGTCCTGCCTAAAGTGTAAAATGTTTTCTTTTTATTGGTGGCCAGGCCAACCTTTTCTTTTCGAGCACCTTTTACCTTTGAAATAAAATAGAGAGAGCATTTAAGCGTTGGATGGCGAGGCCCCAGTTACGTGGTTCTGTGATGATAGGGAAAATGCAAAATTTTTGGAAAGGTGCGGACACTTTATTTTGGCATTTGATTATTTCTATCCCATATTCTAGCTAGTTAAAGAAAAAAAAAATATTAACTAATAGCTTTTATACAACAATTGGGCACGTTCACATGATATTTAAGACAAAAATGAAGCTCGTCGATTGTTTGATTAATCTAATTCCGTGCTATTTACACTCGCGCGTGTATATATTTATATATATATGTGTGTGTGTGTGTGTGTGTGTATGTATCAAAAATAAGAGAAAATATTAATGGTAGCTAGAAAGTGCTTGCCCCTCGTATAGGATCTATACTAAAATACAACAAAGTATTTGCCACTTCGCCCCTGACCACCAAATCTCAAATTCCGACAAGAACAGATGAGTCGCCCACACATATAATACTTCTTTCAAAACCGGTTTCTATCAAATTCACCTTGGCATAGAAAAAGTAAAATCTTATTTTTTATTCATTTAACAACCAGATTAGTGCCAATAAGAAATTAAAGATTCGTATGGAATTATTTTCCTAAACTTCAAGTATTAAACTCGTACTATAATTCTTAAAAAAAGATTATTAAATGCTTATATGATTAAAACAGAACAAATGTTAAAATTTCTGCAGGCCGAAACGTAGCGCACATGCATGTCTATTGTAATTCAATATGCTTACAACAATCAATATATCACCAGTGCATGTGAGGTCTGACTAAGAGTTATTAAAAATGCAATTAATTAAGAATTGATGTACAGCTTCAACAAAATCGGTTAGATTGAATTATCAGAATTTCGAAAATAAATTAGTTAGCTTCATGTCGCATCAAAACCAATTCAAGAGGAGAGAGAAGACAATCTGACTAAAAATAAAATTGGAAAGCCATCGAAGTTTGTTTAGGCGGAAATTCAGCATTAATCAAAGGAGAGTTTCGAAAGTTTTCAAGAAAAGGTGTCTCGTAAATTCTTGAACACGTCCATGCCCCTAAATTATTACAACCAACAAAATTGGAACATGTGGTTGTATGTCACCAAATGATCTCTATGATGTAATAAAAGATCCTTAATTAAATAAAAGTGGAAATATACTTCCTTATCATACATATTATTCCTAAAGAAGAGTAATTTCTTTAATAAGTTAACGGGATAGAAACGTTTTTCTTGAACTTGTAAAATGAGAATTGCATTCTTATATTTCGACAAAATTAGTATTGTTTTCCCGTTACATCGAACAAAATAATAAAACTGTAAACATTTTATAAAACAGAAAGAAAATCAAAATTACAATCTCCCTTTTCTTTTCATATTTTGTACTTCAAAATAATTTTTTCTGAGCAATATGTTGATCATTATGAAAAGAGGCATCTATATATTTTTGTGCTTTTGCATTAAAATATTAATTTTTACGGTAAAAGACTATGAAGTAGGTATTTTTTCTATTTAAAGGTAAACAAGATGCGAGAGTTCGTTGCTTTATCTTTTTATTTTTTTTCGGTTTCTTTTATGATAGAGAACTTTTAGGCGCGACCTTTGGATATAACATATAAGAAAGTCAGCAACGCAATTTGCTCTATAAGATGATAAAAGGTTCCTATGATCACCTACCTCTAAAATTTGTCGCCTTTTTGAAATTTAAAATGAAACAAATAATTGCTCTTCTTTTTCAACTACTGTTCACCTTTCTTCTTTAGGCGCATCCTTTTGATTTATTTCCAACACATGAAGTATGAAGAACATCTAAAATGACCGGATGCTGCTGATCACCCATTCTGTATATACGGTTCTTAATTATTAATTAAGCTGAATAAGTGAATGTTTCTAAGAAAATAATGTCGCCATTAGTATATGTAACAGAAATAAGACAAAGTCGGGCACTACGTTAGAACTAGCTAGATACATAAGTTTAACCATATAACCAGTACAAACTTTTGCATTAATAAAAAACTCATATGTTCCACGTCTCATATGACAGAATAGAGTAACAGTATATTCCCTCAATCGAATTTTTGTTGTTTTCATTTCAAAGAACAATTAAAACGAACATATTATAAGAGGGAATTACTAGGCGAACGAAAGAAAATGGAGAAATATATCCAAGTTGGAAAAACAATTATTTAAAAGAAGAAAACGGCCGCCATGATGCACGTGGTTTTACATAATTTGATGCAAGCTTTAATTTAAATTTAAAATATGGAATATCGGTGTATATAACACCACCAAGAACTCACTAGCAAAAATCCATTTTCTTCTCTAACTCGCCTATTCTCAGTTTATCCCTTAGCAAAGCTCGAAAATATGTCCCGCATAAAACAATTCTTCACCGCTTCTAATCCAAATGCGGGCAAAAAAATCCCAATGAACAAATTGTTCCTATCTATTTTTGCTTCAATATTAATAATTATAGCTACAAGTGTCCAAGTAGTTGTGGCCGGAGTAGAACAATCATCTAATAATATTTTTACACCTGCTCACGCTATTGCACGAAGTTCATGCAGCACCACATTATACCCGGAGCTGTGTTATTCGGCCATTGCTGATTCTCTCGTCAGCGGGGGCAAAACGGTAAAATCCAATAAAGACGTCATCATTTTGACGCTTAACGTGACCATTAAGGCCGTTCAGCGCAATTACGTGGCCATAGAGAAGTTCATTGCCGCAGGAAAGAACAAACTAACGGAACGGGAGAAGACGGCGTTGCACGACTGTATGGAGACGATCGACGAGACGTTGGACGAGCTCCACACCGCCGTTAGAGATTTGGAGAAGTACCCGACGAGGAAGACCATTCGACAACATGCCGACGACCTTAAAACCCTACTCTCCTCCGCCATGACGAATCAGGTCAATTTATGATTTTATTCTAGTTAATTTTGCGGATATTTCGTGTGTGTAAAGTAGAGTAATTTACGAGCTAATGCGTAGGTAGATGAAATATCTATTTAATTTGAGAAACATAGACTCATTAGTATTTTGTTCAATGTTCTGTATTAATTTGTTATATAGTATATATTTGTAACAAAAACTATGACCGAAACATCCTCAAATAGTATTTCAATCATTTATCGTAAATTGAGTGATAATAAAAACATATAAATATATTTTTAAAGGACAAAGGGCAAACATATTATCTTTTGAGGTTGAAAAATCGTCTTTTGCTCTCGATTTGTACAAATGAGCTATGCTTTCGAATAAGAAAAGGGCTTTATCGTTTTTTCAAGTGAACTACAATGTTATTTCAAATAGAGATTGCGAAACGTAAAAGAAATGGTGTGTAATTTCCTTTATTAACACAAGTAAATTACTAATTTTCCAGGACATTATAAAATTGACTCATGTTTTGAATTTAATGCATAATATTGGATCGATATACATGAAGTGTGAATAATTATTTAACACAAAAGCTTGCTTAAGAATTAGCGTGCAGTTGGAGGTGTTGTGACAAAAATCATGTCGTCTTGATTAAAATTCGTCCCTAGTTTCATGTTTTGACTATATAAGATACAAGATGAATTACTAATTTTTCACCAAAATCCAAAATCTTGTGTCATGTTTTCCGACAGGAGACTTGCCTTGACGGGTTCTCGTACACCGAAACCGATAAGCACGTGCGTGAAGTGGTGGTAGGGGGTCAGGTCTTGCGCGTGGAGAGGCTATGCAGCAACTCTCTCGCCATGATCGCCAACATGACCGACACGGACATGGCCAACGAACGCAAACTCAACGGCGGCAGAAATCTCGGCGGCTGGCCGGAGTGGATATCCGCCGGCGAGAGGAGGCTGCTTCAATCTTCGTCCGTTACGCCCGACGTGATCGTGGCAGCCGATGGCACCGGTAATTACACGACCATCTCCGAGGCGGTGGAGGCGGCCCCGGAGAAGAGCAAAACGAGATACGTGATCAGGATTAAGGCTGGTGTGTATAGGGAGAATGTTGAAGTGTCCAAGAAGAAAACTAACATAATGTTTATGGGAGATGGGAGGAGTAATACTATTATTACTGCTAGCAGGAATGTTAAAGATGGAAGTACCACATTCAAATCTGCAACAGTTGGTGAGTACTTACTTTTATTAATTCATAGTTTTTTTGTTTTTGTTTTAATTAGGTGGATTTTTTATGTTTGCATTAATTTGTTTTTCCATGCATTATCGTTAGTAACATTTAAAAATTAGGTATGTAGAATTAATTAGGAAGATGGTCCTGTTATATTTTGTAATAAGTACAAAGTAAAGTTAAGGATAATTACATGTACATTTAATCACAAAAACACTTCCGATGAGATATTTACGTATGCATCCATGTTTTCCCACAAATTCTTAAGATATATAACGTATACATAAGTCTTAGGTGTTTAAAAGATGTTATTATCCTTAATTACTTAATTAGTTCTTGAGATGTTTTGAGATTTTCAATGACGTCTTCTTTAAGATACACCTCGCACGAGTATTACTTGGTTGAAGAATATGTAACATATATAATATTAAATAGAATTATACTCAAGAGTCTAGTAAGAATAATTGCACGGTATATATCACTATATCATGGGATTGCTTTGTCGGGTTTGTTATGAAGAAAAATCATCGAACACGTTAAAATTTGTTTATCCCGTGACATGTGATGTCAAACATCAATAACAAAAGGACATATATCTGATTCCAGATTAACTCATTTCTGTGTCCTATCTTTCACATAAAGGGCGCAATGTACGTTTTGTTGTCACGCCATTGGTCATAAAATCGTGTTGGTTTTTGTCATATCTCAGCAACCTTACGAATATTTGCTAGAACTGGGCCAATAATTTTGATAGTTTGTTTCTGTCGTTATATAGTTATATGCATGCGCGTTCTTTAGCTGAAGATGGGCGTGTTAGACATGTAACAGGTAATTAGTTAGTAACAAGAAAAGTTACCTTACAAAAAATAAAGAGTAGGCATGATAATTTTTCTTTTAAAGTAATTAATTTTTATAGGACACAGAGAACCGAACACTCGGTTTTGTAATGAACACTAATTGTAAATCATTTCACAAAATATCATGTGATCACTTTGGACAATCATGATCACTAATTAGACTTTTTAATGAATACTTATTGTATATCATGCGACAACTTTGCATGTACTCATGAAAGTTAAGTTTACTTTTTGATGGGAAAAAAATATAGAATGTTCTATCTTTTGTTTTAGTAATTAATAGTCATTGTAGAATTGAAACTCTTTTCTTTTTTCGCACTATAAAGGTAGGATATAAACTTTCACACCTATAGGAAAATTGATATATTATTAATTAAAAAGATTAGTTAATGAAAAAGTCCAGTTGTAAAGTCCACCGAATACACCAAACATTTGTTGGTATCCAGCTGATTTGCCCAACAGTTGTATATTTTGATTTTTGATCATGATATCCTTTTGACTTCTGCTAGTGCACGATGATCATGATGTGATGCATCATTCCTTTTCCTCTCTTCCCTCCTTTAATTACGCTTCTTTGGATAACGACATTGGAGGATAAGCCTTCACCAACAGATCACATGTTTGATTTGTTAATTCAAGAATAAAATAATCAAATAACTATCCGCTAGCCGGTGCATATAGTTTGACCCTGCATGAAATTGTTAATCATATGATGGAAGTCATTATGTTTATATGCAACAACTTTCAACTTATACCCTTTTATACGTTAAAGATTTTTTCGAACTATGTGTATTAGAATTTAGACGGTGTTTGTATATTTATTTAAAGAGTTTATTGGCTATTTAGCTCATATAAACGTTCTTTTAACTTTTACTGCACCAATTTTTACTTCTGTTATACTTTAGAAGAGAAAAAAAGAAAAAGAGAAAGAAACAAGCCACATACATAGGGGTTTTAGGTGCTTCTCATACTATTGTGATTTTTAAAAGTTTTTAAAGAAAAATATCACTTTTTATTAGTAATATAAATTCCTAATTTATGATTTAAATAGTTTTTTTAAAATATTTGCAGACACTCTGAACTTTTTGTCAAATTTTACGTTAAGTGACTTTAAGCAAAAAGAGTGAACAAACTCATTTTTAGTTCTTATAAACACCAAGACTAAAAAGACACTTAGTTTCATTAATCTTGTAAGCTTTACGGTTATTTACAAGTTACAATTTAAATCATCCTTGTTCCTTTAATTAGTCCGCATGCCGCCTAGCTTAACTTAACATTTTAAAAATTCTTTTGGTACAAGTGTTGAAATTATGATTACTCGATATGATATCATTTTGACTCTGATAATTGATTCTAGTTATTTATAATTTAACACATTACTTGCAAAGTACAAAAAGTGAACTCTCATGTGACCACTATAATGGGCCTAAATGGAGAAAAATGAAGCGCCTGTTTTGTACTAACTCCTTTGATGTGGGCTGGGCTTTGCAGCTGCGGTGGGGGAGAGATTCTTGGCCCGAGACATCACATTTCAAAACACTGCTGGGCCCTCCAAGCACCAAGCTGTAGCACTCCGAGTGGGCTCAGATTTGTCAGCCTTCTACAGATGCGACATGTTGGCCTACCAAGACACACTATATGTTCACTCAAATCGTCAATACTTTGTGGAATGCCTAATATCCGGCACCGTCGATTTTATCTTCGGTAATGCAGCTGCCGTGTTCCAAAACTGTGACATCCATGCACGTCGGCCCGATGCAAACCAAAGAAACATGGTCACGGCCCAAGGCCGAACCGACCCAAACCAAAACACGGGCATCGTGATCCAAAGGTGTAGGATTGGGGCCACTTCGGACTTGAGGCCCGTTCAAAGCAACTTTCGTACTTTTCTTGGAAGGCCGTGGAAAGAGTACTCAAGGACCGTGATCATGCAGTCGTCCATAACGGACGTGATTGATCCCGTGGGGTGGCACGAGTGGAACGGTAACTTTGCTTTGGATACTTTATTTTATGGTGAGTATCAAAATACGGGAGCTGGAGCGGGGACGTCTGGAAGGGTTGGTTGGAGAGGCTTCAGGGTGATCACTAACGCGACCGAGGCGCAAAGTTACACTGCCGGGAGGTTCCTTGGTGGGGATGGTTGGTTGAGTTCAACTGGCTTTCCATTTTCCCTAGGATTATGAAGCTCTATTAATTATTAATTGTTGAATTTATTCTTAATTTTAGACCTATTCATGTTTATTTGTAATATTTGAGAGAGTCTCCGGCAGGTTTGTGTGAATTTGGATAGGGTTATTATCAAATAAGTTTGTATAAGATTTTCTTCAGGATTGTTAAGGTGAATAAATAGATTCTCAATGTAAATGCTAAGCTTAAATTTCTTGCAGGCAAACTCTATGAACGCATAATTTGCATGTAAAATCTACAATACTCTTATACTGTTTTCTGAGTTTCTAGACGTACATATATCAATGCTAGCACAATTATGAGTACATTAGGCTAGGCCGGACCACGAGTATAGGAAATTACAGTACTAAAAGCGGTCTTGTGACAAGGTTAGGCAAATTGTGGAACTAATGTTGCATTTGTTTTTGTTATACGACTTGATTTGCAGCTTTAATTTATAGGCCTGTCGAATAGCTATTATATGCTAGTAAGGCTAAAATTAAGGCGATTTCTAGAAAAATGACAAAAAATGGGTTAATTGTATTGTAATATTGATGTGTTTTTTCTGTAAATATTGGGTATTGTTTGAAAGTCGCTTCGTTAATTTACAATTTCTCTGTAATGGATTGTTGGCAAATAAAAGTATTGTACTTAACTCAATTTTTTGGATTAGAACATGATAAGAAATTCAAATCGGGATTAAAAAAATGTATATATAATAATTTTATGAATATAAAATAATTATGGTATAATAAAGTTAAAAATAACTTATTAATTTCGGAATAAAAATAATTATTATATAAACTAAATGTCACTGCTCACTCAACTTTCATAAGGAATTATAAACAAAACACTAACTTAATATTATTAAAACTTTTGTAAAAGGAAAACAGTATATATGTATTTTCACTAGAATCCCAACAACATCTTAGAAAAGTATGTATAGAGAAATAAAATATATCACAAATATTACACAACAACATCTAAGAAAAGTATGTATAGAGAAATAAAATATATCACAATATTACACATGCACCCAGCATTTATTTATCCACACATAGACGTGCGTACCGAATCATATCATATTTTTTGATTGACCGCAATATTCGTTTTTGATTGATAAATTTCAGAAGTTCTGTGTAAGCAATTATAACATAACGCATGCGCTATAGTACGCATGTTGATTGCTTAGTAATATAAACCGGTGTTTTCAGGATTGGATCGGACATCGAATCGATGACGTTACTGATTGGATTGGACATCAAATCCGTGATGTTACTAATTACACGTTTAATCGGTTTAACCGCTGGTTCGAACTGTTACATAAAGTAATTACGAACAATTCTAGCATGATACATTATAATCTTAAATTGTTATATGTCATAAACACATCATATAATTATTACTATTATAATTGTTGTTATTGTATTATTTCAATCATTTACCCAATAAGCATAAACAACAAATATATATTCACAATATTTGTTTTATATAAACACAAATCCCAAATTAATCATATTATGTCAAAATAAATGTAATTAATATAATTAACAGCTTAAATAATCACAATATGCATGTCAAATTAAACAATTATAGGATTAAGTAGATTGTAAGATGTTTATTATAAATAATTGAAAAATATAACAATATTTTAATCAACCACAAACAACCACATCAGGTTAATAAATTAAAAGTGATATATCCAACTTCAAACATCAAACGATCACAATAAGTGATGTACTATATTTCGGTACCCGCCACGTCATAATATCCGATACAATATCAGGAGCGTATTTCGGAATATATTATGCCACGTCAGCACTATTAATTTTTAATGCAAAACTATAATTTTAGGAAAAACTCAAAATCAGGCCCATTTCGAGTTATCTGAGGCCTATTTCGAGTTGTTTGAGACCCATTTCGAGCTAGCTGAGGCCCATTTCGACTTATTTGGGCAGCTATTTCGACTTATTTCAAAATAACTCTGATTCGAGCTATTCTGAATTATAGTTCTACTTGGATAAGAATTCTAGCTAAGTAAGGACTCTTAGTAGTATATAAGGGGGGCCCATACCTCATTTTCAGGTACGTTTTCTTTATTTTCAGCATCCATTTCGAGTTATATAGCCCGAATTCGAGCTGTTTGGCAAGCTTTTTGACTTGACAGAATAGCTCTAATTCGAGATATATTTACAAGCATTTCGAGTTGTTTGAAGATCTTCATTTCGACTTATTGTGAACTCTTCATTTCGACTTAAGACTTGTGCATTTTAACTTGTTCGCTACATTTCGACTTATCCATTTCGACTTGTTGTCTTGCACAACAAGATCTCACATCCCGACCCATCTGACTTGAGCGCTGAAGTGCCTTTGTCGGGAAGGCACCGGCTTAGTTTACTTGTAGTGTTGAGTGCAGGTTTCGAACTCAAAAGCTGCTTAAGGATCCAGCAGGGACTAAAGCAGTCTGACGTGGAGTTGTGAGGTGGACTCGTATCCAGATGAAAATACCCCACATCAGTGGCGCCGTCTATGGGAACCACTAAAACGCACTGAGGAACAAACACTATCACTGATTCAATGGCTCAGCGAAGAGTCGCAGAAAAGAACGGAGCAGCCACCAGGGCTAGGTCTCAAAGGGAAGAGGAAGGTAGAACCGCAGATGCTTCTGAGCACACATCGAATGCTCCCTTGGACCAACCACGCGTTGCAGCAGAACCTACTACAATGCCTCCCCCCGGAACAACAACTGTTAAATCCTGCTCTATCATGACAGCTTTTCAACAGACTATGGTACCGATGATTGTGCAACAACTGGCAAACACTGTCTGCAGCAGAACGCGCCAGCACCAACTGCACAACAGACGTCGGCACTACGAAGAAGGTCTCATCAGACGCAACGTCGTGCTGAATCGGGACAACAAACCCATTCGAACTACTAGGCCCAACAGAAGGGAACCATCTACATGGCCTGAGTGTAGGAACCCACGTTCAGTCAGGACTGGAAGGCACGGAGCATCGAGTCAGGCAACTGCTAGAGATGGAGAGGTCAACTTAAGGTAGAGGGGTCCATAGGTCCAGCAAGCCGCAAGTCACACGGCTGGAAGGAACATGGACCTGCCAGAATGAGTTGCACCAAGGGTGGAACCGGTCATCGCTGAACATATTCCACCAGTGGAGAAGCCAACTCTATTCTGTGATGCAATTAGCAGACTAACATTCAACGAAGGAGCTAATCTCTCAGAGATGAAGAAATATGATGAAACGAGTGATCCTGGAATGCATTTTGATGACCTTGACGCGGAACTGTAAATTTTGGGATACTGCAAGGGCCTGAGGGCAAAATTGATTGCAATCAGCTTGATGGGGACGGCTAAAGAATGGTTCAACAACGTGGCAGCGCGCACAGTTGAGTCATTTGAACAATTCAGGGAGATGTTCGTCAAAAAATTTGCGACTTATCGCCTGAAGAAGAGAGCACCGAGCAATCAGTTCAATATCCGCAGAAAACCTGATGAAGGCTTGGGAAAATACATCGAGCAACTGAATGTGGAGATTGGTCGAGTGCAGTCTCCAACCACATATTTGGTTTGCTCTGTACTACAGAACTGTAGTAAGAGCAAAAAGTTGGTAGAAATACTAACCTAGGAAGCGCCTACAACCAGGAGAACATTATGGACTTGGCTCGACGGGTTACTGAGATCGAAGAGGTCGCTCTGAACCAGGGTCTAATGGCTTTACCAAAGCCTTACAGGGGTAAGGAGAACAGAAATTGGAGGAAGGATGATAGAGGCAAAGAACGAAGACGATCACCTTTTAAGAGGTTTCAAAACTATACTCCGCTAAAAAAGGATATTGCAGAAATCTTTGCCGTGACAAAGGATCGTGGGATATTCAAAGCACCCAGACCTTTCAAGAAAACGGGTCAGATGAAGGAGTCAAGAAAATATTGCAAATACCACAAGCAAAACGATCATTACACCAATAGCTTGAAGGCGTTGAGGAACGGAATTGAACGACTCATTCAAGATGGGAAACTTATTGAGTTTGTCCTTGAGAATCGAGAACCACGAGACGACAAGTCCTCGAGAGGCAGAAAGAGGAGTTGTTAAGGATGAACCAAGGCGCAAAAGGGGTAATCCCAATGAAGGTGACGAAAATGAGATCAACGTAATCTCAGGCGGACCAACTGGGGCCAATTCAGCAAAGAGTAGAATGCGAATTTCTAGAGACATCTGAAATGGCCAGAGACTGATCTTGTTTGTGCAGTTGACAAATTGGACATGAGAATCATGTTTGACGAAGATGACTATAAGCATTTATCTTCTCAAGCTAGCGAAGCTCAATACTTGAACTGTCCGATGGTAGTGACTGTCGTCATCCTGTGAAGAGGATTATGATATATAATGGTTGCTCTGTCAATATCATATTTATGGATGCGTTGCAGCATATGAAACTAGGAAGATATGAGATTACAGAAGTAAACTCTCCAGTGTTGGGATTTGGTGGAGGTGAAGTGAGAGCAATTGGCAAGGTCATGCTGCCAACCTCTTTTGGTAAAAATCCAAGGAGGAGAACTCTAAACGTGAAATATCTCATAGTTGACATACCTTTCGCATATACCGTGTTGATCGAAAGGCCTAGAATCGTTGCATTTACTATGATCATATCCACAGCTCATCAGAAAGTCAAATTTCCCACTCCGGGTGGTATAGCCGAGATTACCACAAACTATCGTGAATCTTGGAGTTGCTATGTCACAACGACAAAACCGGTCAAGGCAAAAGAAGATCCTAACGTCGCAATGATTGGGATACATGTCTTTGAAATGCCTGAACTCAGTGAACATATGGATACAAAGATGGTGCTCGTTGCACATGAGGATCAAACGACGAAACCAGACGCTCCTAAGCTATCTAACAAGAAGCTCACGATGGAAACACCAAAGGAGGAAAAGGAGGAAGAGACTACCCTGAGATATAGGAAGCAGATGGATGAAGCCCTCTGGTGACTTCAAGGAGGTGATACTGGAAGACAATGAACCTGACAAGGTCATTAAGATCGGTAGCGAGCTGCTGTCCGAGGTTGAGAAAGCACTACTGGAATGCTTGCAAAGGAAATTTGATTTATTTGCATGGACTGACTCAGACTTAAAAGAAATTGATCCTCGAGTTGCAGTACATCACTTAAACGTGAATCCAAATGCTAAGCCAGTTAGACAGAAGAATAGACATTTCAGTGATGAAAAGAACAAGGCTGCAGAATTTAAGGTGTAAACAAAATTGACGGTTGGCCACATATTCGAAGTGCGATATTCTGAATGGCTCAGCAATGTTGTCCTTGTACCCATGAAGCCAACAGTTTGGCGAATGTGTGTGGATTATACTGATTTAAACAAGAATTTTCCACGAGATCCTTTTCCGTTGCCCAGGATCAATCTCGTGGTGGACTCCACTGCTGGATGCGCATTACTAAGTCTATGCGATGCACAGAGGGGATTTCATCAAATACTAATGGCAGTAAAGGACCAACATAAAACGACCTTTATAATAGACAAAGGCATATTCTGCTATAGAGTAATGCCGTTTGGTTTGAATAATGCAAGAGCAACTTTTCAAAGATGTTCTACCATCAAACTGGCAAAACTACGGAAGTCTATATTGACGACAAGCTAATCAAAAGTCTGAAAGTGAAGGATCATGTTAAACATCTTTACGAGGCTTTTGGTATCATGAAACAATATGGGATGAAGTTGAATTCGAAGAAGTGCACATTCAGAGTTAAGGCATGAAAATTTCTGAGTTTCATGGTTAATGAGTGTGATATCGAGGCTAACCCAGACAAGATCAAGGCTATAATGGATCTTCCATCCCCCAAGTCCATTTGTGAGGTGCAACGCTTGGTGGGGAGAATTACAGCGCTGAGCCGCTTTATTTCACATTCCGCAGAGAAGAGCTTACCTTTCTTTAAGAAGCTATGGAAAACACCTAAGTTTATGTGGACGGAGGATTGTGAATAAGCCTTTTGCCAGCTAAAGGTCTATCTCACAACACCACCATTACTCTCTAAGCCCTAGGATAACGAGATGCTATATCTCTACTTTACCATAACGAAGAATTCACTCAGTACAGTACTTGTGCGTGAGGAGGATAGGAAACATCTACCAATCTATTACGTGAGTAAAGTGTTGAATGGAGTAGAACTTAACCATCTGGAAATTGAGAAGCTATCATACGCGCTCGTTATAACAGCACGGAAGTTGAGGCCATATTTTTAATCACATCCGGTCATTGTCTTAACTAATCAACCATTGAAACAAGTTATGGGAAAACCAGAAACATCAGGAAGACTTGTGAAATGGGCAATTGAGTTGGGAGAATACGGTCTGGAGTATCTACCTAAGACTGCAATTAAAGCCCAGCGGTTAGCAGGCTTTATGGCACGGAAGTTGAGGCCATATTTTTAATCACATCCGGTCATTGTCTTAACTAATCAACCATTGAAACAAGTTATGGGAAAACCGCAAACATCAGGAAGACTTGTGAAATGGGCAATTAAGTTGGGAGAATACGGTCTGGAGTATCTACCTAAGACTGCAATTAAAGCCCAGCGGTTAGCAGGCTTTATGGCAGAAACTATCTCAGAAACTAATGGAGATACATTTGGAATAGCTAAGGAAACTTGGACCTTACATGTAGACGGATCATCCACGATCAATGCAGGCAGAGCGGGAGTCTACTTGAGGTCGGAAGACTGAAGAGAATTTGACTATGCCATACGGCTAAACTTTCAAGTTACAAACAATCAAGCAGAGTATGAGGCGATGCTAGTCGGGATTCAAATGGAAAAATTGTTGGCGATAACCAAACTCGTAGCATTTACAGATTCACAACTTATTGTAAATCAGTTTGAGGGGAGATATGAAGCTAAGGAGGCTGCAATAGTGAAGTATCTGGATAAGCTTGAAGAAGCAACTTCAAGTTTTGAAACATTTACTATCTCACAAATCCCCAGAGCAGAGAATGAGCGTGTTGTTTCCTTTTCTCGATTTGCGAGTACTACTAAGTTCTTTGTCGAAAGGTGAGTGACCCTATTGGCTACTGGTCAACCCTCAATTGCCAAGGTTAGAGAGACAACTCGAACAAAATCTTTGGATTTTGTGTTGCCAGTAGAGGTTGAGAAGTGTTGGAAGGATGAGATCATCGACTACTTATAGAATGGAACCCTGCCGACTAATCCACAAGCGATCAGAAGATTGAAATGCAAATCGGCAAGGTTCACTATGTTCAATGGAGAGCTTTACAAAAGGGCGTTTGAAGGACCACTCTTAAGATGTCTGTCAACAACACATGAAAAACAAGTCTTAAGAGAAATACATGAAGGTAGCTGTGGAAATCACTCAGGAGGACGATCCTTATCACAGAAAATACTCCGCCAAGGATATTTTTGGCCTAATATTATAAGAGACTCAATGGATTACACTAGGAGGTGAAGAAGCTATCAATTACATTCGAAGATCATTCATACGCCTGCGCAACCAATGACAACTGTGAGTTATGGATGCCCCTTCGATCAATGGGGAACAAATATTGTTAGACCCATGCCAATAGCGTCTGGAGGTAAAAATGGCTATTAGTGGCAGTGGAATATTACACCAAGTGGGTAGAAGCTGAAGCATTGTTGTCGATAACAGAGGCAAATGTCAAGAACTTCATATGGAAGAACACTATATGCAGATTCGAGATTCCAAGGGTGTTGATATCCAACAATGGAAGACAATTCCAAGGATTTAAAATCCAAGACTGGTGCAAGGACTTAAAGATTGAACAACGGTTTACATCTGTTACGCACCCTGAAGCTAATGGACAAGTAGAAGCTACCAACAACACACTGGTTAAGAGTCTGGAGAAAAGGTTGGAAGGAGAAGGACGAAATTGGGCTGATGAATTGCCAGGTATACTATGGGCCTATCACACAATGCCTCGAACTTCCACGGGAGAGACTCCATATTTACTAACATATGGTTCTGAATCAGTGATACCATCTGAAATTGGAATGCCGACCTACCGCATTGTTACATATGATGAAGAGCAAGCTTTGAGGGCGAGATAAATGGACCTCGAACTAATAAGGGCCACGAGGGAAGAAGCCTACCAACGTACCCAAGCGTATAAATATATGATGGCTAAGGCGTATGATAACAAGGTTAGGTTTCGAAACTTCTAAGTGGGGGACTTGGTCCTTAGAAAGGTGGAAGCTACTAAGCACGTCGGGAAGTTGAAACCAAACTAGGAAGGACCTTACAGAGTGGAGAAGGCAAGCTCCAAAGGATACTATTATCTGCAAGAGTTGGGTAGAAGGATCTTATCACGCCCGTGGAACGTGAAGAACTTGCGAAGGTTTTATAGTTAGGACACTAGCATTCTAACTGCCTTGTGGCACAGTAGGACCGTAGTTTCGATGTTATTATTACTTATTGTTTAATGAATTATGAGTATCCGGATGTGGACTTCGATTTCAATACTTAACACTGAACTACGGGGACTTGATTCCTGACCACCTATATACAGCAGGATACGTAGGCAACTCGGAAGTTACTCGAGCCCAGTCCCAAAACTTATAAAATTCCATATTTTATTCAAGTTTGTTCCCCTGCCAACACATTACTTATATCATGCATATAGATTAACGGACACAAGCACTCGTGATTTGAGCACAAGCACTCAAGCTATGAGCACAAGCGCTCAAACTATGAGCACAAGCACTCAAACAACAAGCTAAAAGCATTCATTGTATAACACACATCCACAGCATAAGGAATTAAAGCAATAAGGCAAGCATAAACTATCATTCAAAATGCACAACATGAAAGCATTCAATCAATGTCAAAAAACTTTTATGTACTAAAATACGGGATAAGCTCAACTAAGGCGCAAAGTTAACAGAAATATACTAAGAAGAGTACGAATAAAAGCAATGTATCAATTGTTCAAAACGAGGGCACATACGCCAAAAAGAGATAAACGACACACAGGACGTGAGAGACGAACATCAGGGGCGAAGATTCAACCCCAGCGACTGGACCGCACCCTGGTCTGCTCCTGCAACTCTGTAAAGGACTCAATTAAGGGAGTTGTGTCATCAATCATGGAGATACATCATGGCACAGCAACAGCAGCAGCGGACTCATCAGTGATCCTTGGCGCCAACAGATCTACCTCGAGAGGAGTATCCAGGACACTCACGTCCAGCATCTCACCCTCCTCCAAATCAGGGGCATGCAGTGCGACAGTGGAAGTGCCAGCCTAGTCAGCAAGATGGTCTTTCAGCCACACCTGCTGCAGCGGAAGGAAGAAAGTGAAGGGATCGTGCTTCGGAGTACCAGCATCTTCAGCATGAGCATCGCTTGTAGTAGCATTCTCCGTCTCCTCACCACCTCCATCATCTTCTTTTAGACAGTCAAAGATGTTGAAATCCTTCTTCTTGAAGCCGGCTGCAAACCCATCCTTCTTCTTGACATCCTCCAGAGCCATGGTGTAGCCTTTGCCCATGTCATAGCCGCCTCTGATAGTAGCGATCTCCTCCCAAGTCTCCAATCAGAAGAACTACATGGCGACGGCCACCTTATCATCATCAGGCAAGTCCTACAAAAGGGAACAAGTGTTATGAAAAGCAAGGAAAATAGGAAATAAATAAGAAAGCACAAAAAAGTATTTAGACTTACCTCATTCAAGGCACGGTCATATCCATCTTGCTCTGCAATAGCAAGAGCGGCCCTTACAGCTGTCAGCTCAGCCTCCAGCTTCGCGCGTTCCTCCTCAGCAGTAGAAGCACTGTTCCGGTTCCTCAAGACAACAACATTGAGATCGTCGATCTCCTTGTTCCCCTTCTTCAAGTCCTGAGTAAGCTGGGCGACTTCAGCTTTGTACTCCTCGGCTTCGCTTTTAGCCTCAACAGTCGCCTTCTCCAGCTCTGCTTCAGTGTGCTGCAAATCACCCACAAACGTATGTAGGTTCTTCTCTGCCTTGCGAGCCTGAACCTTAGCTCGGGACTCGAGAACCTGTGCCTGAGTTGCCGCATTTTGGTGCTTCTCTAGTACAGACGCATACTGCTCCTGTGCATCCATAGCCATGTCAAAGTTCTCCATCATAGTCTGCACATTGATGAAGAACTGAAAAATAGGAGAAGAATGAGTTAGTACATACAAAATAAAAATTCAAATACATTACTCGAAAGCACATTCACCTCGCAGGTAGCCAATGCAGTCCGGCTACAGAGCCTCTCATGTCCCAGCTCTTGGTAGTACCTCTTGCGGTCAAACTTCGGCATGAATCCCTTCACGAGCCGC
Source organism: Misopates orontium (assembly GCA_946800315.1). Classification (NCBI taxonomy): domain Eukaryota; kingdom Viridiplantae; phylum Streptophyta; class Magnoliopsida; order Lamiales; family Plantaginaceae; genus Misopates; species Misopates orontium. The sequence continues at coordinate 20,287,581 of OX326950.1, read as the reverse complement.
AAAGCAGCACTCTTGGTCATCTTCAAATGACCATCATCTATAGTCGCCCGAGGGATCTCTTCCACATCAATGTCCAAGTCGTCAGGATCATAAGTGTTCGACGTATCATGTGCGGGACGGTTGCCCTGACGACGATCCTCAGAAGTTTATGCCCTGCAGGTTCCAGACACATCGCATTCCCCCTCGCCATAGCATCCACCACTGCAAGGATACGCACTCTGCCACTCGACAAGGCAGGTGGAGGAGTCCTATCCGGCACGGATGGCTCAACGGGTGCCGGAGGAGAGGAAGGAGCAGTAGAATCCGTTGGAGCAGGAGCAGATGGTGTGCCTCTACTGTGGCTCAATCCCCTAGTCGCGCCCAAAGCAGCAGTGAGGGCGGTAGGAACAGCAGGAGCCCAAGAACTCGAACACGCAGCTGAAGCTTTAGCCCCTCGTCGGTTCATCTTCTCGGGAATCACAGCTTCAATAGGTGGAGCATTGGCATTCTGCATTGCCGCAGCTAGCCTCTTCTTTGTATTGTCCATCACCATCTTTTCTGCAAAACGAAACAATTAGAGGTCAGAGGTTTTCAAGATAAACTAAATGCGTAAAGCACATAACAACAACAAAACATGCATATATACCAAGAAAGCTCGAACTCAACAGCAGGCAAATGCGTATATCCGTTGGCCCGCAGAACATCAAAAGTCGTTAACTCAAAGGCATTAAACTGATGCTCTTTGAGCATGTCAAGCACTGCCTTGGGATAGACAGCTGTCGGGCATGGCGGAGATCGACGACCATTGGCCCAGAGTCTCTTGAACTTGAACTCATGGGGCTTGGACTCCTTCACAAAGAACTACTGCTTCTTCCAATGTGTCCCGAACCCGGACTGAAGATCGAAAAGAAAGTAATTGTTCTTTCTCAAACTTAACAAAATATAACCCACCATCCTCCCCGTTCTTCCTAAACTTGATAATGAACAATTGCCAGAAACCATTTAGGTTGCAAGGAAGGTGGAAGACTCAAGTCAGCATAACATAAGCGTACATAGTTGTGTAAATGTTTGGGGTAAAATGTTTAGAGTAGGAGACTAAGGAATTCATCAATTGTTCTACCATCAGATCAATCGAAAATCTCAGGTTGCTCTGAAGATATCCGTTAAAAACAGTTAGGCACCCTTCAGGCGGATTACTCATCCTATCATCGGGTCCAGGAATTATGATTTGGTATGTATTTGGGATATCATAGGACTCGCGATAGTAATCAACGTCATGAGGCAAGATCGAATGGTGCAAATCAAAGTTTAACCTATTTCTAGCCGGACTAGGAGCGGGAGATTCTAGATTGACCCTTTCGTCTACTAACTCTTGAAAGGTCTGCTCCACTATCCTACTCTCAGGGTCAATGGGAGTGGATTCATCGACACTTATTGTGGTGGCAATATCAGAGGGAACTATAGCAGGAGAGGCAGTTTCCCTAACATAAATAACATAATCGTCTACGTCATCACCTAATATATCTACCTCCTTATCTGAGGCTCTATCCGAACTTCGTGAAGACCTATCAGACGAGTCTCTACTACTTGACTCACCCGCTCTTGATCTATTCGACCTAGTACTCTCGTGACCACTACTGTTAGTGGACTCATTATCTGAAGCAGACGTCATTATAGACCAAGGTCAGTAGTTACCAGAGCAGGGGTTGAGGTCAATGAAGCGTTCTTCATTGGGGTCGCGTCGTGTGTAAGACCGTTGAGCTGGAACAAATATTTTTGGAGCTCTGGGTTTAAACGCCGCAGATTGCTATGATAATTGTGATGCACACGTGATGAGGACGGTCAAGATTGGTGATCTCGGGAGTTGTAGTGGGACCGTGAGCGAGATTGAGATGGTGGAATGGATGGACGGCTGTGTGATCAATTATGGTGTACACGAGCCGTTGTAACAGATCTGCACAAAAAAGGTCACGATTATTCAAATAGAAAAATTTTCAAAATTTTTCAAAAATTTCACAAGGCAATAACCCAAAATAATAAGTCGAACAACGAGGGCATTCTTCAACTTATTTATTTTGAGTAATTGAGGAGACCGTGTTGGAGCAATTTCGAGTTTAGAATTTTGAGTTGTTTGTCAAAAAACCGCTCTTTTCGACCTATGAGGGGTAGAACAGTCCTTTCAGGGGTTTTTGAGTTATACCTCACTGTTCACTAATAATCTTTTCAAGTTATACTATTTTGACTTATTTTTTATACTCTATGGGTTGCAACACTGGCGAGAAATGAGACAATGAAGGATTTGCGAGGAGTATTTGTAAGCGGTTTATTTACAGAAATGGCACTATTTTGAGTTATCCGCCTATTTCCACTTATCTTGTTCGAGTTACTACTTCCGGGAACTCATTTCGAGTTATTTATTTTGACTTACCAGATTTAGCAGTTTTTCAACTTATTTTTCTTTGAGTTATTTTTGGCAAAAACGTTGGTTTTTTCACACCCATGCCGTTTTTGTTGCACGATTCTCGGCTCGTTGAAGTATTTTATAGTTTGTATGACCAATGGTTCCACATATTACTTACAAACTGGGGGAATCCATGATGTACCATATTTCGGTACCGCCACGTCACGAGCGTATTTCGGAATATATTATGCAACATGGAGCAAGTCGCAAAAAAAAAGGACAGGGGGCAAAGTGCAACATGGGGTATAGTATAGGGGGTTTAACGCTTTTATCCCTATTTTTTAATGCAAATTACAATTTCATGCAAAAGTCAAAATCAGGCCCATGTAGGCCCATTTCAAGTTATCTGAGGCCCATTTTGAGTTGTTTGAGGCCCATTTCGAGCTATCTGAGGCCCATTTTTTGACTTATTTCAAAATAACTCTAATTCGAGTTATTCTGAATTATAGTTCTACTTTGATAAGAATTCTAGCTAAGGAAGGACTCTTAGTAGTATATAAGGGGCCCATACCTCATTTTAAGGTATGCTTTCTTTATTTTCAGCATCCATTTCGAGTTATATAGCCCGAATTCGAGTTGTTTGGCAAGCTTTTTGACTTGACAGAATAGCTCTAATTTGAGATATATTTACAAGCATTTCGAGTTGTTTGAAGATCTTCATTTCGACTTATTGTGAACTCTTCATTTCGACTTGAGACTTGTGCATTTCGACTTGTTTGCTACATTTCAACTTATCCATTTCGACTTGTTTCTTGCACAACAAGATCTCACATTCCGATCCATCTGACTTGAGCGTCGGAGTGCCTTCGCTGGGAAGGCACCGGCTTAGTTTACGTGTAGTGTTGAGTGCAGGTTCTGAACTCAAAAGTTGCTTAAGGATCCTGGAGGGACTAAAGCAGTCTGGCGTGGAGTGTTGTTAGATGGACTCGTATCCAGACAAAAATACCCCACATCGTTAAGTATAAAACTACGTGAAATAATTTTAATCATCGCATCACCGAAACATATAATTTGAAAGCATGTCACTTTGTTTATATTTATCTAATAATTACAATTTTTTAAGTATCTAATTTTTATGTCAATATTATATAATTAATCAATAAATTCTTACACTAAAGTTATTATTATTTGTTAAGTTATTGAAAGAAAAAGAATGCCCATGAGAAGAGTGTATTTTTCAACAACTTAAAGAATGCCCATGAGAAGAGTGTATTTTTCAACAACTTAGGCCCAAGATTTAACCCAAATACCTAAGAAAATAGATTTTAAAACCTAAAGTGCAAATCAAATTTCTCATCTTCAACACCCGCCCTCTTCAAATCTTCTTCATTTCCCTTTTCTTTGCTTTTATTTTCTTCTAAATCTTATCTGGACTCCTTATTCTTAGCTTTTATGTTTGATTACATCTATATATTTCTTTTCTTTACTATATTTTTTTGTTTGAGGTATTAAAATCTCTAATACCTTTTTTTTTTTTTGTTGCATGTTCTCTCACGTATGGCGGCATTTTTAAGCTCTTTGGCTAATTTTATTTCATTTAGGGATAAAAATGTTAACTGAGAGAAGTGGTTTTTCTAAAAGGAGATTCCAAAAAAAATAAAGGACCGACTGGAAAACGGTTCGGTTGGGTGGTTGAACCCGATTGACACGAGAAATCTAGCGGTTTGATCCCATATATCTGAAAACCGCTTTACATGGTCACTCCGGACCGGAGCCAAGGCCGATCAACGGTTAAACCGGTTAGGCCGTCTGGTCCGATCTGATTTTAATAGCACTAATATAAACTGAGTTGCGAGAATCTATAATCAACGGTAGGAATCACTAAAATTTCCTTCTTTCAGAGGATTCGAGATACGAACGATATTATCACGTGTTATGAGGAAATACACTAACGCATAATAGGGTGTAGACGTTGGACCAATCTTTCATATTTATAGGTTTTATACAACTATAACCCTTATTAATGAAGTCTATTCATCTTCTAAACGTTTCTTCTTCTACACTCCTCCTCCTTTAAGTCATATCTTACATTTCGTACTTTGTTTGAATATGTATTACTAATTAGTACACAATAAATCACATTTTCAAGGTGAATATTTTACATCAATAAAACGCACATTGGGATACTTTTTTATTAATTCAGATTCACAATTGAGATCTCATAGATTCAAAACAATAATTTTTGTTGGACTGTTGAGAAAAAGGTGTTATGCAGAAATCAGAATGCTAAAAATTATACATTCGAAGAACAATAAAAGGCATGAAATTTGTTGACCAAGTTTATCAAACAAATTACGTAAGGGGGCGCCGCCAAGCCATGATTTTTCTACTATTTACATATATGTGGGTTGTTTATATAATTAGGAACACAGTCTTAAGCATAGACCCTGCAACTAGGTAATTTAGCTTCACTCCTCATGAGAACCTCAACTAACATATCAGCATAATTCTCCCTTCTTCGGATCTTCACTAAGTGCAAAGTCTTTTTTCCAATCGCATGTAGTGATACTTCAATTTGATATGCTTTGTCCTTGATTGAAAAGTTGGATTCTTAGCTAGAAAACTAATATTTTGACTTTCACTATAGAGAATGCTACTTGTCTGCCATTTCTCTATTCACTCAAGAAATCTATGAGATGGCTTGATGGAGAGTATGTTGACCTGCCCAAACTCTATTGAAAATGAACACCGCAAGTGCATGGGTGCAAGTAATACAAGAGAAGTAAGTTAGGACACTCAGATTCATCGATCCCACGGGAAAGTAGTACGAATATAGTGCATAAATATTAATAATTGAATCTAATTTTTATTATCTAGTTTAGATAAGAAAATAATAAATAAGGGAAGGATTTTTAGTAAATGATGAGGTAAAACTTCACTAGAAGAACTAGCCATGAAGTGTTGGTTTCATTGCATTCTTGTGATCACGTATCTCACATTAATCATTGAATTCTCGTATTGTAGTATTTTATGCAGGTATTCTTAAAATATTGTGCGGTAGCAGTTCACGGATCCTTGCACTCTATTCACTTAACTGGTACTATTACTCTATTCTCATGAATGCTTTACCTTCACTAAATCACCTATGTCCGAAAACACAAAGCAACACAAACATGCATCGGGTTTTCAATCATACAACATGAATTTGTGGTTTACAAAATGCATGAGATCTATTTCATAAAAGTCTTCTATCGAATCCTAATATGAAAATCTGAACTATAATATATTCGTCAAATATAATTAAAATATTAAGAACAAAAATCATAAACAAAAATACTTTAATACCAAAGAATGTCAATTCAGAACATAAGATTTATAATCGCACAAAATCCAACTACTCCCTTACTCAAGTGTTTAAAAACTTAGCTACTCATAGCTCGAAAAACACAACACAGTTCAAAAGTAAACATTAACATAATAAAACTAAGTGAAAAGAAAGATCAAACCTGAAATAATCATTTCCGTCTCCTCCAAAATTCTCCAAAAAATGTGTCGTCGTCTTGTCCAAATAACTCGAAACTAATATCTCTATCAAGAGTATTGAAACTAATGAATGCTGTTGGGAAACCCTAGAAAAGATATATCCTCTTTTCAGCTACCACGCTTATTCCTCTTTTTCTCAGTTGTGTTCTCTCCATCAAAAATAAGGTTTTTTAGAGTAATGTCCCAAATTTCACGCAAACATACAAGATTATCCATGCTAAAAACATAATTCTACAGAACAAATTACGCGACAAGCAATCGTTTTGTTTTTCTTTAAAGATAAGCGATCGCATTGTCTATGCGAGAAGTCTTCTTCGCTTTCTGACTCGCTTAACTTCTAGCTTTAACTCTCTATCCTCCTTCTGAAACTAGCTAAGTGATCGATTTCTCTATGAACAGATCGCATATTTCAACTAAGCGATAGGCAAGCGTTCGTTGAATACTTCGCTTTGTTCAGCTTCTACATTGATGTATTCATATCTTTTAAAAATTGATTGTGAGTCACGTTATGTGAGACCAAATGATTTGTGCCATTTTAATTTACAATTATTATAGAAATGTGAAAACCTTATTTCGAATATAAATCTTAATCTACCTATTAATCTTGATCCGCCTATTAATCATCTCATATTATAAATTTGACCTACCTATCATTGAAACTTGTAATTTATAAAAGTATATTTAATATTAGAAGCTGTTTTCTTTTGAACAGAATAAGAATAGTCCTTTTAGTATCTAAAATTATTTTGTTTTGTCACAATATTTTAATAGTAAGAAGTTACATACCATTTGTAACTCAATTATAGCTTGTAAATAAAGCCAATTTAAACGTAACAATAGTTTGTATTTTTGTTAAAAATTATTAATTTTAGTAACAAAAGGAATTGTTTTGCTAACAAAGTTATGCTTTTTATAACAGGAAAAAAACATATTTTACCGAAAAAAAAAATTTCAGTAATGAAACTTTTATTTGGTTACAACTACCCATGATTTGTGACAAATTTGATGGTCGTTACTAGTACTTTGTTGCAAAAAATGCATTTTCTTGTAGCAAGTGTATTTGTTCTTTTTTTTTTTGGATAATAAAATTAATACATGATGTTATTTCACAATTAAAAATAACACAGGGGTTATGTACAAGAACAACATATCATTGAAGTGAGTAAAACATTAAGATCATGTAAAATAGATATTGGGATATTCTAATAAACAATATAATTTTAGTTATAGACATTTTATTACTACCCCATTAATAGTTCAAATTATCTTATAATGCGTAGTAAGGAAGTTGTTTTAATTGCCATAAATTTTAGACCATCCATTATGCTTTAGCAAACATGAGAAGTTTCTTGGGATTTGAGTTTTGTCATTGGTTGCCTTCACATGTTATTATGCAAACGCAACAGTCTTGTACTTGTAATGGGATGTGCAACATCAGAATCAGCGCTCCAGGGAGGGGGAGAAGAGCGATCATGGAAGAGCTCCGTGGCTACAAGAGTGCTCACAATTTGGCAAAGTGGGCTGCTGTTGAAAAATGGAATGGTCTTTTTGATGTTACTTCTTTTCCTTTTGCTGTTTTAGAAGAGCCTTGTTTCTCTTCTCTTGTCTGTAGATCTTGTTCTCTTTTGTACTAACTCTTGTTCTCTATTGTATTAATGTTATTGATGTTTACCAAAAAAAAAAAAAAAAAAATGGGATGTGCAACATCTTTCGAATCACAAATACACATACAAAATCGGCTTCTAGGTGGTATGCTTTTAGTGGCCCAAACTTAAACAATCAAAACATTGGTTATGTAAGCAAAACTGATTAAAAGTTAAGTAAACAATCTCTTTCAACACAACATCATTCAAAATAAAGCACAGAACTACAAGAATTAAGCAATCTAATAAGGATAAAAGCATGTTCTACATTAGTGATTCAAACACTCATCAAACATTACCATCGCTGATTCCTATCATGAAATATTGATGTCTGTTGTGGAAATGTTAAGCTATATACTTTTAATAATCTTTACGCATCAGAAATCCGAGCTGAGTAATGTTAATTACTCTTAGATAAGAGATTACCTATGTGGGTGTCGCTACTAAGGTGAATTGTGAAGGCTCAATTCTCTGAAAACTCTTATAGAACCAAGAGTATGTTTCACACCAAAACGAACATAAACTATGAGAACCACAACTGTGTCAGTTAGATATGTGAGTGAGTTATATCGTTATTTGTAGCAATGGCAATTTAAGGACATTGCGCCTACTGATCATCTTGCGAAGTAAGTATTTTCTCATGAAGGAATTTTTGAAGGTTGTGAACCTATTCTACGTAGGTATAACTGAAATATTAGTGTAATGAGATACTCAATTTTTAAGCAATGTTTTGGATTATTAAAACCCTATTATCATAAACTATGTATAACTATCACATGCAGATAGCATAAATATATTAATCGCACACCATATAAAGGTGATTATATGCTAGTGGGTTTAATCCTTTGCAGATAGTAACCCACCTTATCAAGTCTCTTTTGATTACTTGATATGAACCTCTTGTTTTTGTGCATGTGGTTTGAACCTTGTTTTCGATTTAAACATCATCTTCTAATAGAATAATCCAATTACGACACAAGGAATTCTTCTAACACAACAATTTGTAGATGTGTTGGTGATAACACCAAGATCCTTCACACCTACTGTGAGGACCGCGCCCCACGAGTCACAATCCAATCCGAGTTGGTCCGGTGTTGGTCACCTAACAAACTCAACTCAGACCGAACTGTAGCTCATAGGAAGGGGTTTCATTCACCAGGATCAAAACCATAGCATTGTAAAATATCTTTACTTTAAATACAACGAAAGTCTTTGGAATACAAATAATTTTTTATAATTTCAACATGACTTATATAAAATCAAACACTTAACAATTTTTGCAAAGTATCCAAAATGCGAACTTGACACTCGTTCATTCAATCCATGCTGCTATACCACTCTTGTTATGAGAAAGGAACATATAGGACAAAAGAGGAGTAAGTCTTTAATGACTTAGTGAGATTATTAGAACATGACAATAGTCAAATAGTAAATCAGAACAAAACAAACAAGAATGACCAGAATAGTTACATCTGCATCATTGAACTGAAATTATCGGTTTTTAACGATAATACTGAAATATTCAGAAAAACAAAAATATGAACTTGTGCAACTACTTATAACAGATCCAACCATAACTCCAAAAATTCAACCGTGTACCTCCCTACGAGGAGCGACCTCGCAACAGAAAAAAAGACATGCTCGAGTACATGCCAATCTAACACACGGGTCACAGCCAACTCCTGACTGCAACCGGCGCTTAGACAGAATGGGTATTAAGTTGAAATACTTAAACTGATAGTCCTTTGCTGCCCAGCAGTAAATCTTCTCAATCCTTGGGCCCAACTTTCCAAAGGTGTCCCAATGGGTGAAACAGAAATATCAAATAAGCTAGTAAGCCGGATAATATCTGTTGCTCATTTTTAAGCTACATAGGCCGAACATAGTTCGTTGCTCGTTGCACAATTCAAGAATCGATTGGGTGATCATGATATCAGGATAATTATGATTATGAAGAAAATTCTGATTATGAATTAAATGAGAGGTTTGATTTAACAATATGTAAGAAAAGTATTTTGTAACGAGTTATGAATGTAAAACAATAAAATGACGATGAAAGGTTGATCGTGATTCGAAACAAAGAACCACAACGATTATGTCCAAGTTTCTCAGGCCGGGTGCCAAACGGGGCTTGAATAAATCAGAAATCAAACCTCACCTTTTACCGTATGGGAAATTCTTGATTAACGTCGATAATTGCAGAACCTTAAATAAATCAAAAGGATATAATCAATTGTTTGCTCACAAATTTACAACAATAAACATATATCTTCAATATTTATCATATTTAAAGAAGTTCAATTAAGTATCTAATTCTTGTTAATTTTGGATAAATCCAACATTTACCTATTTTAACACTAACTATGACGTAAAAATATAAATAATGAGATTTACCATTTCAATGTAACAAGTTGAAGACTAAATCAGTTTGCAAAATTATTATTAAAGTATCCATTTCTAATTTATTAATAACATATTTCATATTAACAAACATATTTTCAATGCATATTTAAACCTTTTTAAAACAATATTTCTTAACAAAATTATAGTAAATTACTTATTACATAATAATCTCAAATCAAAAGTTTTACCATGATCTTAACATTGAACAAATACCTCAGTAAGTCCTTGAATAAAACCATATCATATATATAACTTTGGTAAAAACTATTTTTCTTTTAGTTATTAGTTTAAAATTACATAATATTGCATATATTACTAATAACAACTGAAATAAATTGTAAACATGTAGATCTAAATAAAATTAACTTTCCCAGAATACTTATTATGCTAATAAACTAGATTAGATGGTTAGATCACAAGATAAAGACAATACTTGACCTAAAGTTAAACAAATTGAAAGATCAACCGTAAAATAAACTACATGTCATCTAAATGTTTGTAAAATCCATAAAAAATATTAAACACGATTCTAAATTATGATCAACTGATCAAACATCATTACTAGTATGTACGAGTCCATATTAATGATCAATTTCATGATTTGGATAGCTTTTGCAACATAAATAGGTTAAACAAAAGTTTTATGCAAATCTGAGGTTAAAACTGTAGCAGTCTCGGATTTACCTTAATCGGACTTTCAAACGATATGATAATCTGAAATTGGTTAAGGGGTTCAATCTTAAACATTGTGGGGAGTATGTAGCTTCAAAATTAGATCAAGAAGTGAAGGTTTAGTATTTTAAATAAATCATGAAAGGTAAAAGCTACTTTCGGACTTTCTGGACAGTGGTCCATATTGCACAACTTTAGACCCCTCAAACCACTTCGGTTTAAGAAGGTTTCTGAACATGGAAGTTAGCTTACACCATAAACAGTATGTGGTAAACATTTCAGATAAATATTCGAAGTTTTGATAAGGATTTTGGATTTCTAATGTTTCTGCACCAAAACTGGAAGTTTTGATAGATCTCGGTTTTGAGGATTTTTAAGGACGATAAAGAAGGCTTAAAGGACTGCAACAATTTTCTAGAAATTTAAACATCAAGAGGAAGAACTTTGCAGAAGAAAAAAGAAGAGCAAATTCGGAGAACAGAAGGTGTGTGAAAAATGTTGAAGAGAGCCTCCCCTTTATAGGTGAAAATGGAAGACAAAGAATTAAATGAAGTCCCTACTATAATGTTATTTTATTTCAACTTGACCACCCCCACTTATGATGAATTTTCCAGAAATCTTATCTATTATCTCTGATTTGATTTTGATAATATTAAATATAAGAAATATCTACTATTATTAAATGAATGAAGACAAAATAAAAGTTACTTTTTTTCCAAATGTAAATGTAAATATGTGAAGATTTACCATTGTAATCGAATCTTTGTATATTTTGAAATTACAAGGGACCACTTAGGAAGTTTTGATAACTCATTTGGTCTTAAAGAAAATATTTATGGTCAATCATAAATTTTTCAAAAGGTGAAGGACTAAATTGTAACTTTTCAAATCTTTTGGGGTCAAACTTGTATTTTTAAAAGGTTCAAGGACTAAAATGAAAATTCAAATATACTTTTATTTTCTTACAAATTTCAAGGGCGTTACACCTACTCACTAACACCTTAAAGCATTATGGACGATGTTCTTGATGTATTTTTCAAGGATGATTAACAAGTATGATAAGATATTGTATCTATAGGACATTGTAGAATCTAACTAGGGTTGGTTTCTATCTCTAAACGTAAATTCTTTTTCAGATACATATCTAAAAATAAGGTTATATTCCTTAGCAAATTGGACCACAAAATTCTGAAGTGATCTTTAACCCTTATTTTCACTCGATCTCCTTGTCTTGATAAGGCAACTTCAGAATTTGTTACAATCTTCAATCGATCTGCAAGATTCATCACAATTTTCTAACATATATTTTCTTCTTAAAGATAGTGCGTAATATAATCTTACTAGATCTAGTAAGTAACGAAATGTACTTTAAGTAAATAACTCGTTAACTTAGAATAACAATACTTTCTTAATCACACAACATTTCACGATGTTAAAACACATTTTGTAATTAATGCGTGTCTGATGTTTACCAAAATGCTGAAAAAATCTTTGAACGTTGGTCCTAAACACGTTTTATTCAAATAAAAGCAGCTCTTCAAAAACGTGGACCTTGGATAAACTATAGAACTATATCTCCATTGCATTGTTAGCGAATTTCATTCATATAGGGAATTGTTGAAAAATAGTGTTCAAACTAGTGGATTTGTTACCAATTTTGAGTGGGTCTCACTTAGTCTTTTGGCAATGTTAAGATGAGAACGTGTTTTTCTCCATGAGAGCTTTGGGTTGATGTATTATATGCTCAAAATGGTTCATGGATGAGTGAGAATTTGATGCTTAAATAAGCTACCCGAGTTGTGAAATATTGAAAACTTAAGTGGTAAATGGATTTTCCCACTTGAAAAAGTATCAACATCTTGAAGTGTTTACGCGTGAAGCGCATTCTCTCAAGCAAGGGGTTGTGCGTCTTCGATAAAAATAGATTGTACCCAATATGTATGTACACACGCTGTCCGCGTCGGGTGTTGGTCTATTTTCCTTATATGTCTTGCCCTCGTTGTAGGCCTTGATTTACGTTCTCCAATAGTTATTTTTCAGATACAAATTGTGCAGTGGAATATGCTAAGCACCATAAAAAATAGTAAAAATTAATTACCTTGAGGAAAAATATTATGATTAGTATTCAGAATTTGATTCGTAGAAACTAATTATTGTAGTTAATACATGCATAATTAGGAAATAACTATGTTAACGTAGTATTTTTCTTTCGTATTCTCAATGCAGTTGTTATATAATGAGTCTCTCTCCTTAGGGTTACATGCACAAAGTAAACATAGGAATCATACTTTTCTTTCAAGTCATTTGTTACTTAGTAATAGAGTAAAGTTATAGTTACACGTTCGCCACATCTGTTTCATTTTGTTGTAACAAAAGTGTCATCGTCATTATATACTAGGAGACAGTTTCTCATGTTATCTTAAGCAATGGGGCGGAGCCAGGAATTTGGTTTGGGGGGGCGAGATAATGTGAAGAAATTTTTGAATAAAAATGAGTTTTTTTATTAATTTACTCATTTTAAAAATAATAAACCATCGTCAAAACATAAGTATTTTAAGTAGATATTTAATATTAAAATTTAAAAAATTACTAACAAAATATGTAGCTAGGGGTGGGCATTGGCGGGTACCCGTCCCGAATGGGTACCCGCGGCGGGTACCCGACATGTTGGATAGTGGAAATTCATTTCCCGATCCCGATCCCGAAATATGCGGGTACCCGAAGGCGGGTACCCGTTAGAGTAGGGTACCCATGAAGGCGGGTAGCGGGTACCCAAATATCTCATTGTTTTTAGCTTTTGTGGTGAAAAAAGTTGATGGTTTTCAATTTTTAATCTTCCACACAATGCGATCTTACGTCTTTTGGTACTATGGTGAAAATCTCTTGAATAATTACAAATTAGAAAGATGAGTTATTCTATTTGTGTGTGATATTCGGAGCTTAGTGAATATCCCTTTTTGGACTCTTAGTCATTAGTCTTTTTTTCTTTATTATTAATCCCAACTACTCTAATATAAGTATAGTTTTTTCTTCTTTAATTGTTAAGCACAATGACTTATAGTATAACTATATATATATATATATATATATATATATATATATATATATATATATATATATATATATACATATATATATATACACACGGGTGGGTACCCGATTGGGTTCGGGAATTTGGTTAGTAATACCCAAACCCGACCCCGAACCCGACTCTTTCGAAGCGGGTACCCGACATTTGGGTACCCATACCCATATTTCCCGTCCCGAATGGGAAATACCCGATTGGGACGGGTTTGGGTATGGGTACCCAAATCTTTTGCCCACCCCTATATGTAGCTAATAAGTTTAAGAGTTTTAAAGTAAAACTAGATTAATATATACAAAAAATATGTCATACGAACTAGAGATATTGTATACGCTCCTAAGATATTTATGGTCATTTAGACATCTACAATTGTGTCGCATGTTTTAAGAGGATATTAACTTATATCTAAATTACTATGAAGGTATTGAAATTACTAGTGCAATACTAGAGAAATTAAATTTAGCTCTAATCTTTAACTTTGCCTCAATTAATTTTTCATTACAAAACCACATGGTTCATGTTTAAAAACTTAAGAAAAATATTAAATCATCCTAAAAGTAAAAAACACACTCAAATGTTATATTATATGTACTTTGTTAACTATATAAGAAAGGAGTAAGAGAAAATTTAGATAAAACTCAGAAAGTAGTATAATAAATGCGAATTAATTATATTATGAAATTAAACAATTTTATAGGTTCTTAGAAATGCCACAAAAACTTGAGTATATAGTTATGTCATAATTTCAGATTATTAAAATTATGTTTAACAATATATATAAGAATTATATTAAATATATATATATATATTAGAAATCTATATAGGCTATAGGTAGGGTGTGGGGGGCTGGGGGGAGGTGGCCCCCAATGCCTCCCCCCCCCCCCCCCCCCGCTCCGCCCCTGCTCAAGCACCATGAAGAGAGGGAAATTGTTTTAAGGAGACTGTGATTTCAGCCCCCAATGTTCCCTATTTCTTTCTGGAATTTGTGTTTAGGTTGATTTACATATTGTAATCTTTATTTTATTTTCTTAATGCTTTTATACATGTTTGTTTCTTTCTTTATTTTGGTACTCTAAAAACAACATATATTCCTCACAAAGGTTTACGCGGACTACCTAAAACTATCATTTCCCACTGCAATCCCAATTTTAAGTTCAGGGCCTACAATTAGAAGACCGTCGCCAGTCTAGCTTTCATCACACTTAATTTCCAGTACTGAAGGATTTTTCTCCATTGTTGGATTGAAGAAGTTACCTATAAACAGAAGATTCAAAAAGTTCATGAATTCACGTTGATGAGTATATTTTATACTAATATTTTGGAAACTTTTAAGTTGATATTATTGTGAATTCTTGAGTGTTTTGAGTCATTTACATCTTTTTTATTCTTTTTAGTATTTAGGAGTCTTTTGGCAAATACACACAATTTCAAGGCTAAAAAGGTGGATTTGGAGTAAATGATGGGTGAAGGGCCGATACTGCTATGAAGAGGATTGATAAAGGAGTGCAACACAAGAAACAGAAGTGAATTCAGAGTTTCAGAGCAGAACATATGAAGAAGATATTGTAGTAGCTGAGCAATGCGGAAGGGAATGCGAAAGCATACCCGTCGCATAGCTGGAGAATGCAAAATGTGCAGAGAGAAAGCGATCTCTTAGCTGATAGCGGAACACTAATAGAGACTCGGAGCTCGAAGACATGTGATGATGTAATGTGAAGAGTTGAAATCGTATAGCCATGTGATCGCTTAGCAGGATTAAAGGAAATCAATGCGATCGCATGTCGCGGAAGTTGTCCTCCAGATTTACGTTTTTAACAGGGATAATCTTGTTTTTTTGCATGGAATTCGTTCCACTTACTTTAAATATCCTAATCTCAGCCACAAGAGAGAGAGAGAGAGAGAGAGAGAGAGAGAGAGAGAGAGAGAGAGAGAGAGAGAGAGAGAGAGAGAGAGAGAGAGAGAGAGAGAGAGAGAGAGAGAGAGAGACTAGAACACACAAGAGGGAGATAAGAAATAAGCATGAAGGCTTAGATCGGAGAACTACATTTCCTAGGGTTTCACATTACATTATTCATTCAATTGTTTTAGTAATTTATCTTTGGATTAGTTTTGGAATTTATTTTGCACATAGACGACAATACTTTCTTTGGAGAATTTGGAGGAGACGAAGACAACTAAATCAAATTCGATCTTTCTTTTATTTATTTTTTAATGTCAATATTTATTTCTGAACCTTGTTATATTTTTAGGATTAGGAGTAGCTAATTTCTTAGACCCTAGAGCTAGGGAGATTTCTGAGATTATGAATCTTATGTTTTGACACAACGATCTTGAGTATTGAAGTATTTTCGTTTATGATATGTGTTCTTAATGTTTAATCATATTTGGCTAATATATTATTGTTTAGATTTTCATATGAGGACTCGACAGAAGAATTGTATGAAATAGATCTCATGCATATTATAATCCATAAATTCATGATGTATAATTAACAACCCGATGCATGTTTTATGTTGCTTTGTGTCTTTTGACATAGGTAATTCATTGAAGGTAATGCATTCATGAGAACAATAGAGTACCATTTAAGTGAATAAAGTGCAAGGATCCGTATACTACTATCGGGCACTAGTCCGAATACATGCATGAAGTACCACAATACCAGAATCATAAGTTTACATAAGATACGAAATCAAAAGAGTCTAATGAAACCAACACTCCAAAATTAGTTTTTATTATTGAAGTTTATTATTCAACAAATTATTCTTCATTTTAAACCACCCCCCCCCCCCCCCCCCCACCCCTTTACAGTTTTATTGTATAAGTCAGATAGTTGGAAATTAGATTCACCATTAATATTCTTTACAACATTCGTATTGTTTCCTTGTGGGATCGATAAATGAGGGTCGTGACCTACTTTCCTTTATTACTAGCAACCCGTACACTTGCAGTGGAATATCGATGTCTAAGTGTGAGCGATCACACATCGTCTTCCATTTCTCCTTTCTACATCTTTCCCATGTATTGCCACCATGAGAGGCTTCACATTGCATCAAGTTAGTGGTGCAAAAGACTTAAAACTTGAACTAGCAAACTTTGGGGAGTGGAGTATTATTTGGCGGAAGGGCCGATAAATACATCAAAACCTATTCGATAGAGAGAAAATGAATTAAAAAGGCAAGGTTGGAAGACTGTCAATTTATAACCCCTTCCTCCGACCTAATATGGACGACTTAGATTATGCAGACCTTAATCAACGTTTGTGATTTGAGTTTTGCCACCAGACCTCTATCCTCAAGCCCATTTTTGTAGACCTTGAGGACACAACCCAATGTCACAGGGACGGCAATGTTATGGGCCCAAACGCTCAACCTAAAACTCAGGTTAAGCTACTGTTATGTTTAATTATGTTAAAGTGGCCCCATAAGTCGAATGTGCTAAGCTAGGTTTTTTTTTTGTTAAGAACTAGTTATCGTACCATTATAAAAGTGGAGCTACAATGGGCTAGCCATTTAAAAATTAAATTGTGTATTATTAATTGTGTTAATGAAACCAGATTGTGTAAGGGTGACTACATAGCATGGCTAAGTGGTTTATCCAATCCCTTATTCATATGGTTCAATGCTAACTCTAGTCAAACAATTAAGTTGAATTACTCAACAGAAAAACAATTAAGTTGAATCCTGTTATTAAATTAACTTTTCTTACTTAGACTTGTATTGAATCTGGAGAAACAACTCAATAATGCTACTAACTTTGACCCATACAAAATAAAATACTGCTCCATCCTATTCATCCATGCAGTTTCCGAGTGCGTAGGTTGCTAGTAACATAAACAGAGGATCCAAAAAAGCGATAAAATAAAATTCGTGTAGATTCTGATGCTACTGGGTCAACAAGACTCTTATCACATTTCCTTTCAAAAGTTACACTTTTGAAAAAGATCGATAAATGGAAACTTATAAATTTTATTGTTAGAGAGGTTATCGAATTAAAGTTGTTTAGAAATAAAAAAAAAATAAAAAAATAAGATTGTCTAACATTTATTCTTTAACCATAGAATTATTTTTAGTTAATCTATCGGTTCACTCGACGAAGTATGCATATTTCAATAGTCATTATGTATGGAGAGAGATGAAAATTAAAATTGTGACAGTGTTATTTTATTACAAGACGATTTGTATATTTATACAATGTACAGGAATTTATTGCAGTCCACCTTGAAATTTATATATCGAGTTATACTAGAATGACGATCTTTGCACCATTTGATCTTTTTCAACTTAATACTAATTTTATAAACACGTCGAAATATGTCGAGGTACAAAAAAATCTAATTAAACACTTTTTAACTTATCATACATATGATGGTGGTGTCCCACTCTCCAGGATTTTGTGCCGCGTAGATTGAAAGTCTCTTTCTTGCCGAATCGCGTTTAAGGCATAGGGACCATTTTCGAGTTTATTATAATGTAATAATGTCTATCAACCAACAGCTAGCTTAGGTTTATTTTATCGATGTGCGCCCAAGTAAATTATAGTGCCTAAGCTGCGTGGTACTACGAAATATGATTCGAACACTGCACGGCGTGCTTCCATGTAATAACAAATATCCTTTAGGAACTTGTCAAAAGATTCAGTCAACTCCAAATGGCACCCAACAAAATGGAAATTGGCCATGCCATTCACATAGGCACAAACGAGTCCATTTAATGATAAGCTGTAACCTAAAAGAAAGTAGAATTTAATTAGCTAACTTAAAAAATGTCTTTCGTGGAAAAGAGAAAAAATTAAAAATTTGTAGCAATGAACTTTGGCAACCCGGACACCCATTAATTAAATGGATGAGAAAAAACTTTATATCTAAATTTGACTAGTGGGGCTTTGTTAGAATTTACCCAGTTGAACTCTGCCGCTGTTTCTCAATTTAAGTTTTTGTGCCACTTTGTCAGTTGCCACCAGATTTTTAACGGGTGTATATAGTGTAGGTCCTTTATATTCATTATATGCAGTTCAAATACAATAATTCGAAAAATAAAGTGTTAAGTATAACGCGCTGAGGGTGGTGTTAAATGGGTGGAAAAAATGGAATTCTGCAGGTATCTAAATGGTACAGTGCCATATGAACCCCACGAATCAAATCGTATATTCGCTATCGATTCTTAATAATCTTTTCTACTATAATATCAAATTAGCTTTGATTATGTTAATATCGTTTCTATTCAGTGTAGAGAATTGATATAGATCCGCGGCTAAAGTAAATCAAGCTCAGTAACTTTCATATTAATCAATAAAAAGAATTAAGTTGAACCACTATCTAATATCATTATAAATTTCGGGCTTATAAATTCAACATGTTATGTTTAACCTGAAAAGCTTGAAGAAAAATAACAATTATATACTCTAAGCTAGAGCGAGTACGTTGATTTAGAACTACAAAGTTCAGTTTGCCACATTCATAAAAAAAAAAAAAAAAAAAAAAAAAAAAAAAAAAAAAAGGTGAAGTTTGCCAACAAAATTAAAATCGAATAAAGTAAAATGGAAGTTGGGATTATTACATCTACTACGTATCACATTATCTTCGGTCTAACTGCACATATTTTTAAAATCTGAATGATTACATAGATATATTTTGACGTTTGTAAACAAAATATAAAAATAATGAAACGTATTTGAAATGTTTCAAAAATATTATATTATGTAATTATCCAATTCTCATGAAAGACACATAGTTAAACTTTTGTTACACTATAAGGAAATGTTTCCATTACATTTATCAAACAATAAGAACAACTTCAATAAGTAAACCAAATACAATTAGCCGTAACACTAACCGCGTTGCCCAGCTTATATTATAATCTATAATGATGCCAAAGCTCTCACGTTAGTTTAATCACACATGATGTTGACAATTAAGCCTTAAACAAATAATAATCAGATCCATCTCCTTTAAATATCAAACAAAACAGCAGCAGCATCTGAGAAGCCCATTCTCTCAACTCCCTGCACACACACGTCTATAAAAACAAGAAACATAAACACAACACACCTATAGTACATCTCTCTCTCACTCAATTCTCCACCAAACTCACATTGCCTAGAACAAAATAGTATCATCATCATCATCATCATCAACCATGGACGCAGTGAAGTCCTTCAAGGGCTACGGCAAAGTCGACCCGCTCGAAGAACAAGCCTTCAGAAGAAAAACCCGCAAACGCATAATCATCCTCTCCGTCTCAATGGTCCTCTTAATAGCACTCATCATCGGAGTAGTCGCGGGGACCGTAGCCCGCAAGAACAAAAACGGTTCATCGTCGACCCCAATCACCACATCCTCGGCCATAAAATCCGTTTGCAGCGTGACACAGTACCAAGACTCGTGCTACTCTAGCTTGTCCTCATCCAACACAACCGACCCGGAGAAAATCTTCGTATTCTCGCTCAACGTAGTCGTCGACTCTCTCCGCAAACTCTCGACGTTCCCGCAAAACTACGCCAACAAGACCGACGACCCGTTGGTTAAGGAAGCGTTAAACGTCTGCACCAACGTCCTCAACGATGCAATAGATTCACTCAACGACACGATCAACGAAGCTGGGGGCAAGAAAACACTCTCGTCCTCGACGATCAACGACCTGGAGACGTGGCTGAGCACGTCGATCACGGACCAGGAGACGTGCCTCGACGCGCTCGAGGAGGCCAACGCCACATTCGTCGACGACGTCAGGCTGATGACCAAGAACTCCACGGAGTTTGCGAGCAACAGTTTGGCGATCGTGTCGAGGCTGATTGGACTGCTCGGGAATTTCAAGATACCGTTTCACAACCGTCGGAGGTTGATGATGGCGGTGGAGGGTTCTAGCAGCTTTCCGACGTGGATGTCGGCGGGCGACCGGAGGCTTTTGCAGGCCGTTAGTAATCCGAAGCCGAACGTGACGGTGGCCAAGGACGGGAGTGGAGATGTTAGGACTATCAATGAGGCGGTTAAGAGGATTCCGAAGAAGAGTAAGACCAGATTTGTTATTTACATCAAGGCGGGTGTGTATGTTGAGAATGTTGATTTGGACAAGGCTTGTTGGAATTTGATGATCTATGGCGATGGTAAGACTTCGACTATTATCTCCGGTAGCAAGAATTTTGTCGACGGGACACCGACTTTTTCAACGGCCACATTTGGTGAGTTTTTATTTTTCATTTTTTATTAGTTTTTTGAAATTTAAGTAGGCTATAATTTGTGGTGTACTTTGGACTAAAACTGCAAGTGTTGACAAAAGAACATAAGAGGCAACTCCTAATTGCGTAGAAATATCTGCACCACATTTTCGTGATCTGATCCACTGCTGCGAATTGCCATGTGAATTGATGCATTTATGTTCCACACTAGATCGGTTATGTATGTTTTTCATACACAAAAGAGTTGTACCCCACCACGTGCATTTATACATTGGTTTGCGGCACTGATTTAGGGACTTTATTCCACACCTTTTCACACATTAAATGTGACCTTCTTTTCTCATTTACATACATGGATATAGGTTTCGATTTCCATTTAATAGACCAGATTAATAAACCTTCTTACAATAATTTGGCACATTATTCACAGTATTGTGGTCTGGAACTGATTTCACGATCTCAAGCTTAGTAAGGTGAAACATTCTCCTATAAAACTTGTGGGGTATGAAGACCGCTACTAGTGCTGCTAATTATTATTCATGATAAAGCAGTAAAAAGGGTTAGGGGCACACATTAATAAATGTAACATAAGTTTAATTTCTTTAACGTGTTTTATCCAGAGCATTTCACAGTTGGTATTGACAAGTGACTTCCCATTTGTTGCGAGCACTTTGACATTTGGACAATGTGAAAAGGAATCTTATTTGGGGATTGAACTATTCAAGTTGAGAGAATATATCAGATCGTGTCACGTAGTAGCTACTAGTACTTGGCCTGCTACACATCTATACACTGCCATATTATTCTATTTAAATGTCAAACATTAGGAAACGGTCAATGTTATTTTATATTCGAAATCCTTTTCACTTACATTTACTTTTGTTTGGTTTCTCATCAACAGCTATTGCTGGAAAGGGCTTCATAGCACGAGACATAACATTCAGAAACACAGCCGGAGCCATAAAACACCAAGCAGTCGCCATGCGATCGGGTTCTGACCAATCCGTCTTTTACCGATGTTCGTTTGATGCGTTCCAAGACACCCTCTACGCCCACTCCAACCGCCAGTTCTATCGTGAATGTGACATAACCGGCACCATCGACTTCATCTTTGGTAACTCGGCAGTCGTGTTCCAAAACTGCAACATCTTACCTAGACAACCTATGCCTAATCAATTCGTTACAATTACCGCTCAAGGAAAGAAGGATCCCAATCAAAACACTGGAATTTCGATCCAAAGGTGCGTAATGAACCCATTGGACAATCTGACGGCCGCAACATACTTAGGCAGGCCATGGAAGGATTACTCTACTACGGTTATTATGCAGACTAATATTGGTGCGTTCTTGAACCCAAAAGGATGGATTTCTTGGGTTCAAAATGTGGATCCACCAAGCTCCATATTCTACGCCGAGTATCAAAATACTGGGCTTGGAGCAAGCACGGCCAGTCGTGTTGCTTGGGCCGGATATAAGCCCACTTTGACGCCAGGAGAGGCCTCAAAGTATAATGTACAAACGTTCATTGAGGGTGCTTCTTGGTTGCCGGCTACGACTGTGGCCTTCGATACAACCTAGTAAACGAGGCACTGAAGTGTGTTTTAATATATACCCGATGTTCTTTTATATTGTTTTACTTCTCTAACCTTTATGTAATGTAACATTTTATTTGGTTGCATATTTGTGAATTTTTGATTGATGGAAACTATATATAAGTTCGATTGTTATTTAAATGACAAATTTTCATTCGAGATTACTGTCAACTGTGGTAAATAAATATCCTCTATATTTCTTGCTTACGTATAAATGTAATAACATTTCAAGTTAGATATTTAATTTGACATCAACATCGCAGCGGGATGACATTGTGGTCTTAGTTGGAATGTAAATCACGTTTTATGTTTGCATGCATACATACAAAGAAATGACAAACTAATTAATATGAAATTGGGTTAATTCCAGCAAACCCCCAGCCCATGGGTGCATTTGCAATGTGCCTCCTCACGTTTGATTTGTACGATATGTCCCTTAACCTATTGATTTTTGTGTGGTTTGTTCCTGAACTATTGTGTAACTGTTCATCTAGTTGATATCTCCAAAACTCTCAGATGATTTGTAGTCATGCGCTAAGCCCCCTAGTGGCTTGCTAATTATCTAAAACCCCCATTTTGGTTTCATAAAACTCTCTGTAAAACCCGGCCGTGTGATTTTATAAAAAGATAATTTTGTGCAAAATTTTATGAAACAAGAAGGTGGGGTTTAGATTAACAAACCATGCATAGGGACATTTCTTATAATATTTCAAAACTATTGGGGATTTTAGAGAGTATCAACTCAAAATGAACAGTTGCTCAATAGTTCATGGGACGAATTGCACAAATCAATAGATCATGGGGCATACTGCCCAAATCGATACGTTAGGGATTGAAATGCAAACTACTCCATAGGTTGGGGTGTCTGGTGCAATTTTGCCCTACGAAATTTAACAATATCATTAGTTTACTTACCTATGTATTTGACCAATTTATGCTATGTATATCAACAATTTAAACAATTCAGATAGTATCAGGATATTGTTTAGGGATAAAAGCATTAAACCCCCTATACTATAGGGGAAGTAGCGATTTGCCCCTGAACTTTTTTTTTTGGCAACAAGCCCCCTGTACTATGGATAAACAAGACTTTTTGCCCCCTGAACGAATTTTCGGTCAATTTTCGCCAGAATTTGAAACGTGAACATGAGCGTTCACTATTATTTAATATCAAATTCAATAAAATGCCCTTTTTCACTACGATTTATGTTATATTTCCTTAATTTTCAAACCATAGTTTAAATTATCAAAATTTATAGCTTGGAAATTCAGAAAAAATAACCAAACACTACAACAAAAATGGCTTATAGTGACACTATGTTACTGACATTTATTTCTAAATGTCATTATAAATTACTTTAATGACACTATTAAAATTGCCACAATAGTTTACACAATAGTGACATTAACTTACAATAATTAGTGACATTGCTCTTAGAATGTCACTGTAAAATATTATAATGACATTTTTAAGAAATGCCACATTACTCAACAACATATAGTGACATTATGTTAATGCCATCTTTTTTAATGCCACAATAGTTTAATTGAATGGCTTTTTTAGAAAATGCCACAAATAATAATTCATTAGTGACATTAATTTATAATAACTAATGACATTTAATCTTAGATTATTTATATAAACTAATATGATGACATCGTATGATATATAATTAGGAAATGCACAAATAATATAAGTACTTGTTGGTTATTTCGGTGATAGTTTGTCATACTTTAATTAGTCGATCATTATCATCAAATTGAAACATTGATTTATTCAATACCTAACTTAAGTTTTTCTTTTTGTTTATTTTCACTTTTGTCTAAACTAACATATTATATGAAAGTTTTAATCTATTCATTAATTAATATTATTGAATTATGAAGTTCCAATTTTAAATATTACAGCAAATTAAGCAGTCTTTGTTTAAAAAAATTATACTTTTATTTGTTTATGCTAAGTTGGATATACAAAATTGAACTGTGCTTCATGAGTCAATTTTTTACATTGTATTAAATTACTATATAAAGAACGATATGGTTAAGTAATTAATTACATGTGGTGGTTTGAAAAGATCTTACCATATGAATCTATATGGAGAATAACGTTATAAATGAAAGAGAGGGGAGAGAGGTTGTTTAATTGCTAGAATTAAGGAGTGTTAGTTATAAAAACTAACCATATTTAGAAAACCGACATTTACACTTTCACGAATAAAACTATTATCACCAATTTTTATATCTATCAATAATCAATTTAAGAATGGAATGGAGGTAATCTTGGTAGCACAAGATAATAATGGAGATAAATTTGGTAATTGTTTATTATGTTGCCATAACTTTCTCAACCTTATCACTTAGTATTTGTCATATCTTTTGTTTTGGGTAAGATTACTTCAAAAAATCATTCTCAATTTTTAAAACTTGATTCTTGGAGGAGATTACTATGTCTTACTTTTCCCACTCTCCAAAATCTAAAATTCACAGAGAAAGAGTACTATTAAAATTTGGGCGGGATAACAAAAACTTATAAAGACTATAGTGAGTATCAAATTGTTTCTTCATTCTCAAGCGCATTCCCACGTGAAGTACACACTTTGGAGAAGTTTTCTTTTGCAAATTGAATTAAGGTATGTAAAAATGTATTCTTTTTTTTTTAGATTGTTGATGAACTTTTGTTTTATATATATATATATATATATATATATATATATATATATATATATATATATATATATATATATATATATATATATATATATATATATATATATATATTTATAGATAAACTTGACGTAGAGTTGTCTTAATTTTATGTTTATTAATCGTTAGAAATGTTTGATCATCTTCTGCTTTCAATTTTTATTGATTTTTATAGTTTTGGTTTTGCTTGGTGAACTGAAACACGTTCAGTCATAACCTTGATTTGGTTTTTCTTTGTGGTCCAGCAAATACAAAACTCAAAGGACAATGAACTCCGACCCTTAGCTTAATACACAATTTCGTCCGAATGAAGATGAAGAGTGTGAACTACGTTGTATACATGGATAGCCCCGACGATCTAAAAGTGGATTTTGGAGTAGACGTGATGGCGACGAACCTTTGAGATTCAGATGATGTCGACAATGCAATTAGTTTTTAATGATTTTAATTTTGTATTTTGATAAATTATTAATAGTTGAGTAGTACATTTTGTTTTGTAAAACAATTGTACATTTTCTAATTCATGTTCGAGATATTGAAAATCAATAAAGTTAGTTTCTCCTACTTTTTGTTTGTTTATGGAATGGTGTATTTTTTGGTTCTAGAAATTTTTATTATAATGATATGCATTATTATAACTTTGGCAACCAACATAGTTTTGGTTGCCCGATTTCTTATTAGATTCTTTTGTGTATAGTGGCATTAAAAAGTATCAAGATTAAAACTAATTGTGATATTTTGGGAGTGTCATTAGTTATATTTGGTGACATTTTTCTGTGACACTATTTATACATATTATGTTAGTGCCAAATGTCACTAAATGCATTTCATAATGTCATTATACCTAGTTATTGTGTTATTTTAAAGTGTTAGTAAAATGATATACAGTGACATTTTTACATGCCAAATAATGTATTTTTTATGACATTTCATAATATCATGCTATTCACTTATTGTGACATTTTAGTTTTTGTCACTTAATGATAAATTAGTGACATTAATACTTTTAGCTACATCGCTACAGGTGACATTTTAAAAAAATGCCACTAGATGTCAAAATGTCATTATACTACACTTTTAATAACATTTTCAAATGTCACTATAAGTAATTTTTGTTGTAGTGAAAACCGAAGTGAAAAAATGGCGTTTTATTGAATTTGAGGTTAAATAGTGATGAACCATCATGTTCACGTTTCAAATTCCGGCAAAAATTGGTCGGAAATTCGATCAGGGGGCAAATTATTTTTTCCAGTCAATAGTTGAGGGGGCAAAGTGCTTATTTATCCATAGTACAGGGGGCTTGTTGCCAAAAAAAAAAAGTTTAGGGGACAAATCGCTACACCCCCTATAGTATAGGGGGTTTAACGCTTTTACCCCTATTGTTTAATAAGAGACAATTATAATATTATTTATGAAATATTTAGAGGATTTTTAACTAATTATGTGTAAGGCATGCACATATAGTCAACGTTTTTATCAATAATCAATTGGTTTATTTTGTTATGACCATAATAGTTGTTAAAATATGTGCATTAAAGCATAACTGAGCTAAAACGTTTGAGGTTGTTGTTAAAGCAAGGCGTATATCTCGTAATTTAGGTCGTACCCCAGGGTAATAAGGCGTAATATCAGAGCGCAAAAGACATAAGCTCGGGTGTAAAAGGAGATAAAAAGGAAATAATGTATAATTTATTTTGTTAAATTTTCTATGATTTTTCATTAAAATTTTGCCTATTTAGATTTTCTTATTTGATAAACTATGTATCACTTTAGTTAAAAGTATTTTTACATTTTTATCATAATTTAATTTTTTTTGTTTTTTTAATTCATCTTTTTCTTTTGAACTTTAATATAGGAATCTAATGAGCAAAGGGTAAATACCTTGAATTGTAAATTTTGCAGATTGCACCAAAGATTGCAATTACAGGCAAAATTCACCATCAACCGTAACATTTTGCAAATTGCACCAGAGTGTGTGTTTGTGGGTGTTTTTGAAGGCATCCTTGACATTTTAGATTTTAACAAATTTAATTTTGCGATTTACACCTCCAAAAAGAAACTTTTGTTTACATTCTGAACGTGGTTTTGTCAAAAAAAGAAACCAAAAAATAGTTCACATCAAATATTAAGCAAAAAAAAATAAAAAATTAGACACTCAAATAAAATATGTCGATGCATTGTATATTTTTAGGGGCTATGTTGCACACATATTGAATCGATGATACGGGTAAAATACGATACACATACGAGGACACTCATTTTTTTTAAAAATATAAGGATACGATACGACATGGATATGTCTATACATTTATATGATTAAATTATTTATGAGGTACAAAAATAATAACTTTAAACGAACCATATAATTAGAATAGACAAAGTCATGATTTTAGCGTTATATTTTAAAATTAAAATACAAATAAATCTTACAAATGACTTCTACTTAGTTTAAAGGAACATTAACAAAGAATAATATAATAATAATAAAAAATTTAAAGATAAAAAAATTGTCTCGACATAAATTAAGAAAATTATATCTAATATAGAAGGAATGTTGTCTATTTTTTATAATCTTTGTATTCTAATTTTATATCATAAAATTTAAAAATATTAGGGGTTGACGACATTTTTAGGTATTCGACATGATTATCCATAATTTTTTTTTAATATTACTTATAAGATATGTCGTGTAGAGCGTCTATACGTATTCTGGAGTATTTGGGAGTACATATATCTAATATGTATCGAATACTGCATTATAGGATTTTTAGAAGTATACGTGCAACATACAGTTTGAGAAGAAAAAAATAATGAACTCATAAGTTCTCTTTTGTAAAGCTTGAATATTTGGTGATTACGCGTTAAGAATTAGGATCTACGTATGTACTACTACATATGTTCCTTAAGTGACTTATGAGGTGACAATTTTTGATGTACTTAAAGTTGCTTCGTTTATGGGGTGGACCTAACGCACTTAGCGGGAATAAGATAGCAGGGAGTTGATGTGTTTCTTTATTTTTAGCAGTGTTTTAAAAGGCGCGCCTTGGGCAAATTTCAGCTAAAACGCTTTGAGGCACTAAAAAAGGCGTAAATGGCAAAAGGCATACGCATTTTTGTCGAGGCGTATGCCCTGGGCACGCCTTTTACGCCTTTTGCACTTTGCTTCAAAAACTATTCTTTTCTGATATGGGTAAGAAAATGAAATTACTTAATCAATTGAGGGCAAAAAGCGAATCTCACTTCAATTTTAAAAGAAAGTGCAATATTTCTTGAATAAAAAAAAAAAAAAAAAATCGGTTCTTTTAGACTTTCACCTCAAGCCGAAGCAAACCCTTTTCCCTCCTTTCAGAATCATCCAGAATCATCATCAGTTCACTAAATATGCTCTAGTCAGTGTGGGAATCGCATGAACATCATAATATTGTTATGATCGATTGTTCTTCACGATTGTTTTTCTTTTTGTTTAGATTTTGTTTTGCTTTCTATTTTCTCTTTTGTTCGAATAGTTGATATACTGAATGAGTTTGAAGATTTGATGTAGTAAATATTAGTATTTCTCATGTGATACAGTTTATGCTTTAGTTTTTACATTAATATAAAATAGTTCTAATTTGGGAGTTTTTGTTGTACTTTTTAAGTATCAAATTGAATGGTTTCATATTGCAACTCTCCAACTTCATTGCTCTTTTGATAAAGTTTTCTTTATGCAATAATAATAATAATAATAATAATAACAATAATAGTAATAATACTAATGATCATAATAATAATAATAATAATAATAATAATAATTATTATTATTATTATTATTATTATTATTTATTCAAAATTTGCGAGGCTTACGCCTTGTGCCTCAAGGTTTACGCCTCGCCGCTGGAGATACAAAACGCCTCGCCCTACGCTTTCGCCTTTTAAAACACTGTTTTTTAGGCTGCCTATAATGGTTGTACAAAAAAAACCGGATCAACAATATGGATCGAAAACCGGATCAATGATACTGATTGTTTACAAGACCAATTCAATTGATCCGACAAACGATCATGTACAAAATATCGAATCATGATTTGATACGATATTGGTACAAGGGGTCGATATACCGAATCATACCGAATATCGATTTCTCAACTTTCTTTTTAATTTATTAGTTTTCTTTTTTGTACCGGATCAATTAGTCTTTTTCTTTGGGTAATTGATTAGTCTTCATTCTCAAGTAAGGAAAAGAAATTAAGATTAAAAAAAAAAGAAAAGAAAAAAGAAACCCCAGTCCACACACACTTTGTCGTCTTCATTTTTCAAGTTCGCATTTCAGCTGTTCTTGATGAATGACTTTGTTTGTTTTCACTTTATACTTGAATGTTTAGGTGTTATACCATCGGATTTTTTATTTTTTATTTTTGTAAAAAAAATAAATAGCTTAGCAAAATAACAAATTGTTCGATAATTACCAAACCAGTCTCGGTAATTACCAAAGTGTATCGAAATAGTTTGATCCTTTAAATGACCCACCTATTGGAATTACCGAACCATACTCTATTATGTAAATACCAGATCAATGATACAATAATACTGAATCGCACAAGCCTGGCGTATATTTTAATGTTACATTAAGAGCAATAACTATGAGAAGGTGATATATACATAGCAAAATCACTAATCATAGATCAAAATCTTACTATTTTATTATTTTACCATTTTCAAATCATTTAACTAATCCATTTTCCTTTTCTAATTCCTTAATTTCCTTCAAGTAGGACCACTAATTAAAAAACAATTACCTTCTATTAATGATGATTGAGGTTTTGTTTTTTACACAAAAACTAAAATTGATAATCTCTATCCTTAATCGTAAAAATATCGTTATACTCATATAATCTAATAATTTCTCTCTCCAAAGATAAACTTTTAGCTCAACATTTTTATCAATCTTTTCCAATGAAGCTCTGAGCCTCTGATTTGCCGAAGATTCATTGCCAAAAAATCTTTACATAAAATTGGTAGTTCTACTCGTGTCCTATAACTAATTTCAAGATTTTCTTTTCTCCTCAATATTTCATTCTGTAAGTCCCAAAGTTCATATTGAATTTCAATTTTCTAAATGAGTTGCAAGATACTAAGTGATTGTATAATAATATGATTACAATCATTTTTTTTTAAATTATATACGATTAACCGATTGAAAAATCCATCCCAAAAGAAACCATAATATTTAAACTAAGACTTAAGTTGTGACAGGTACATGAAAAGATTCAAAGAATTGGATACATTATATATTGTAAGATGAATTCAAGAGGGGAGCTGATATATCAAGAGCAAGATCCCTAAATCTATTGCAATATTTGTATTATTTACTATTCTACCATTTTTAAATCTATAAACTAATTCATCTTCCTTTTTTGAATCCTTAATATATCCTACTCTAATAAAAAATATCTTCTTACAAATTAATGATGATTGAGATTTCCTTTTCTATGTATAAACAAAATTAACTAATTATCCTAAATTATATATTTTTTTATTTCTATAATCTTCTACAATTTATTTTCCACAACCGGACGAACTTTCCTAGGCTTCTCCGCCCAATTCTTTGTGGTCAAAGTTTGTTGTAGAAAATGGTGAGCCTGGTTTTCATTAGTACTTGTGTTTGTTTATTTAGTTCATGTAGATGTCTCGAACAAAAAACTCTTTTTTCTTTCTCATGAAGGGTAACGAGAGTAGGCAAGGTTTGTATAAGATTATTTGTCAATTCACCGGTGTTACTGAGATTTCGTTTATGAGGCGTAGGTGCATATTGTGCAGTTGGAAAAAGAAAGAGTTTAATGAAATGGCGTAGTTTTTATAAGCCATGGCCAGTGAAGCATGGGAAAAAAGTCTTAATTTTTTCTTTGCCATTTAATATTAACTTGAGGCATTTTTTAAAATATTGATCTAATGATTCCATAAATTAGTATATATACTCAAAAATCATTGCTGTGATTTTCTGTAACTTTTTATGAATACTAGCTGATGCATCAAGAAATTACTTATTCATTCGCTGGAGTTATGTGTTATATATATATATATATAAAGAAATAAAGAAAATGTTTAGCATTAATTTCAGTTTTTTAGAATAGAAAAAATAATATCTCCGTGTTATAAATAGGAAAAAATATCTCTTTTTTTAAAATTTCCATAGATTAACATACATTAGAAAGGAAGATGAATTTGAACAATCAATGTGCAAAGGGTATATTAGTCAACAATAAAGTTTTGCTCGTGATTTAGGGATTTTGCTCTGTCTATATCATTTGTCATTCAAGAGAGTGTAAACAAACATTATTAGTATTTTACATGTTGGAGGATATTCTAAACACGTTATAAATAAGAAATCCTATAATATAGGAAAATAGAATGAAAACACTTGGTTGGAGGATAATCTATATACGTCATAAATACGAAACATGAATATTCAAGTTCCCAAAGATTTGGCTTATTACTGGCAAGTATTAAAAAGGAAAACCAATTGGACGACCAATATATTAAGGGAGATGATATATACAGAGCAAAATTCATGATTACAGAGCAATTTTTTAATATTTACTATATTACCCTTACTAAATCAATAAACTTATCTATTTTCTTTTTAAATTCATAATTTTTCAGTGTAGAACCACCATAAAATAGAACCACGTCTATATGTAAATAATCGAGATTCTCTTACTCAAAAACCAAAACTAAATTATCTATTTGTGATTTTCCAAAGTTAAAATGCCCAATGAAATCTTCCATCAATTTATTCTGGTAGTGAATAATATCATTTTATCTTTCTCGTTTTAATTATGAACTCAACATAGGTTTTCTTCTTCCTTCAACTATGAATAAATTATTACAACAAGTTCAGTTCATTTAAACCTTATTATTTTTTTTAAATCTTGGTTTATGTTTTATGTACTTAATAATTTTTGAAAAAATAGATTGACTATGCGTTTTCTTTTTCCCTAGTTTATCAGTAATTATTTAGTTTTCATGTATATTGTGATCCGTCGTCCTTAATATTATTTTGCGTTGCATTATATAGTATATTTGAGAACTCTTTTTTTTTCTTATTTAAGTTTTTAAAGCATTTGAATTGGGCTAAAAGAAATGGCCGTTCTATTTAGCTTTGTGAACTGAAAAATCTTCCAAGACTATTTCCTGAGGCAAGAAACTATTGGCAAATAAATTAATTCCTACAAAGGCATCTTTCTAGATTTTTTTTTTCTAATTTATTTTTTATTATTTAAATCAATAGGTTGTGGGGTGAAATTGAATTATTTAGGTTTATAACAATAACGCGTTTCACATAGTTTATCTATTATCTTTATATGAGAAAATACAATATTTCCTAATCATAAATAGGAACGAAGTATGTTTCAGAAAGTTTCTCTAAATTCTGGAAATCATTTATAGGTTCTAAAAAGGAAAATGAATTTACAAAGATTTTGAAAAGGGTAAAGTAGTAAACGATGAGAATATGCTCTGTATTTATGGATTTTGCTCTGTATATATCATCTCTCATATGTTAAATGTACAACTATTTGAGGTTTCGGGACTTGAAGGCCTCTAATTTAGCTCTACTCGCAACACAAGGCTGGCGTATTTGGAAAATCCCTGATAGCTTGGTGGGGCAAATGTTCAAGGCGCGCTATTTCCCGAATTTGGATTTTTTTTATGCTCCTCAGGGACGATCTCCATCTTTTACGTGGAGGAGCATTCGGGATTCTATTCCTTTTTTGACTCGGGGAGTTAGATGGTGGGTAGGCAATGGGGAGTGTATCTACATTTGGTCGGATGCATGGCTTCCGCGTCCGCTCACGTTCAAAGTTATTACACCGCGAGGGGACAATCTGTTGGATGCTAAGGTTAGTTCTCTGATAGATGAGAACACGGGATGGTGGAACTCCGAGGTGGTACAAAATATTTTTGGGAAAGAAGATGCCGACATCATTTTATCTCTTCCTCTTGGCAGTCGACTAAATGGAGATGAGAAAATCTGGTTTTATGGGAGAAATGGTACTTTTTCAGTCAAAAGTGCATATCATTTGATTGTTTCCCAAAATCTTCACCGCAAGCATCTAGTGTCTTCAAGTTCGAGTGCTCGTGATTGGCGGTTCATTTGGCGCTTCAAATGCCCAAATAAAATAAAATCATTCCTATGGCGTGTTTGCTCGGATATTCTTCCAACGAAGTATAAACTTTTGGCTCGTCGGATACAAGTTGATGCAGCGTGTGAGGTATGTGGTAATGGCGGCGAGGATTGGATGCATACTTTTTTCCTTTGTCATTCGCGCGGTTGGTGTGGGCGGTGGCGGGCTTTCCGATGCCTTTTCTGCTTGATGCCGGGGAGTTTTTTGAGTGTTGGCTTAAAAGGCTTTTCTCAAGTGGGGAGGTGGATTTTTGTCTTCGTGCCGTTGTGATTTGCTGGATGCTTTGGAATAATCGTAATCGAATTATGGCGGGTGAATCGTGTTCTAGTCCTGCCGAGTTGTCGATGTGTGCCACAATGTTTTGTGTTTCATGGAATAATGCTTTGGTTGGCCCGGTACCGGTCTCCTTTTTTGAAGGTCCACTCGTCGGAGAGCTTGTTGTTCCACCATGGTTTCAGGTTAATGTGGATGGAGCTGTTTTCGAAGGTGATAATGCTATTGGTATTGGGATTGTGGTACATGACTGGAATGGCGAACGTATTGTGTCAGGTTCGTTGTATAGGAGATACGTAAATATATCTTATGAGATATTAGAATATCATGATCACCTTTAATGTTATCCTTTCCTTATTCTTGTTTATCTCTTCCATAATTATAGTCCATCTCTTTGTATTAATTGTAACTCAATGTATTGTATTCAGTGTGAATAAAAACCATAGATTCTTTTATCTCTATATGGTATCATCCTTAAGCAAATTAAATCCCACGATATTTTTTTTTTTTTGATCCTGCCTAACCTAGCAGCCATGTCTGCCAACTCCACTGAATCTTCCGCTGCCTCCCATGCCAAAACTGATGATATTCCACCGCCAATGCCATCTTCTACACGTGCACCTCCTCACGCCTCCATTATCCCCGACACTGCACATCATCACTTCACTTTAAAACTCACTTCGTCCAACTACTTATCCTGGAAATTGCAAGTAGTTGCGCAACTTAATGGCTTGAATCTGCTAGGTTACATCCAAGATACCTTTCCACGCCCGGATCCGTTGGATTTCGATTCATATAATGTGTGGTTTATGCAAGATCAACTCCTCCTTGCTGCCATCGTTGGTTCGCTCCCCCCCCCCCCCCCCCCCCCCCGAACTTGTGCCAATCATTCATGTCGCTCGCACATCGTTTGAGGCGTGGGTCCTTCTCATGCATGCCTTTGCCCGACCCGATCGTACTCATGTCATGGCTTTGAAGGATGCTCTCAACAACACCAAACTTGGTTCTCGATCCGTTACTGAGTATTTAACGGATATAAAGGCAAAATTGGATGAGATTGCGATGCTCGATCGTCCAATTCATGAGGATGATGTTACGCTCTATATTCTGAACGGTTTGGGCCCGAACTACCATGACATCGCTGCCTCCGTTCACCTTCGTGAACGCGCCATGTCCTTTGCCAAACTTCACAGTGCCTTAGTCAATCATGAAGCTTATCTCTCACGGCTGGACAATGAAAATTCCACTCTTGTCGCCACTGCTAACGCGGCAGTCACGAACTCTCAATCCAACAATCGTGGCTCTAGTTCTGGTCATCGAGGTGGTCGCGGTCGTGGTGGTTCAAACCAGCGTGGTGGTCGCTACTCAAATAATCGCGGCCGTAGGCGTGGCAACTCCAATTGGAATCCTGGAAATTCCTTTCATTACAATCAAGAGTCTGTCATATGCCAAATTTGTGGCAAACCGGGCCATGCGGCTCTCTCCTGTTATCGCCTCACTAATCAACTTGGTCCGAGTGCCAATCTTGCCCGTACTCCGCCGTTTCACTCTCGCCCTGGCAATGGTTAGTGGCTTGTCGACTCCGGGGCTTCTCACAACTTGACTGCCGATCCGAATAATTTAGCCTTTCACTCCGAATATGATGGCACTGATGAAGTGCAACTCGCGGACGGCAATGGAATAAAAATTACTCACACTGGTACTACTTTTCTTAATTTTCCTTCTCCTGAATTTCGTTTGTCAAATGCTTTATGTGTTCCCTCAATGAAACACAACTTACTATCCGTACATCAATTTACGAAGGAAAATAATGTATCTATGGAGTTCTTTTCTGACTTCTTTGTTATTAAGGAACCAACTACGGGGGCGCTACTGGCGAAGGGCACAAGTCTTGATGGTGTTTATCATATTCGCACACTGTCTTTTTATTTGCAAAGTGACAAGAAGTTTGCAGGGATGGGCGTTCGGACTACTGCAGAAATTTGGCATGCTCGTTTGGGGCACCCTGCCTCCAAAACGAGTTATTTTTTAATTAATCGCTTTCATTTACCAGTTAGTAATAAATCCTCTGCGAAGGATATGTTTTGTGACTCATGCTCTGCGAGCAAAACTCATCAATTGTCGTTTGTTGATTCCTCTTTTGTTGCACGTTATCCCTTACATTATGTTTTTGCGGATGTTTGGGGTCCGACTGATATTTCTATTGATGGTTCGCGTTACTATGTGTTGTTTGTGGATTTATTCAGTCGGTATTGTTGGCTCTTTCCTATGCATGCTGAATCTCAAGTAAATGAAATTTTCCAACAATTTAAACAATTGGTTGAAACACAATTTGGTCAGCGACTAACTAACTTTTACAGTGATAATGGTGGGGAATTTTTGTCACTCCGACGCTACTTTGTTCAGCATGAAATCTCTTGGCTTACGACGGCTCCACATACCCCTCAACAAAATGGCATTGCCAAACGTCGCCATCGCCATGTAGTTCAAACTAGTCGTACTCTTTTACATCGTGCTTAACTTCCCGCGTCATACTGCCCCATGCCTTTCAAACGGCAGTTTACCTTATCAACCGCATGTCGAGCACCGCCTTGGGTAACATTACTCCTTTTGCGAAATTATTTAACACGTCTCCAAACTATTTAAAACTTTGCGTGTTTGGTTGATTATGTTTCCCTTGGTTACTTCCATATGTCGCTGGCAAATTAGCTTTTCCATCTCGTCCGTGTGTTTTTCTTGGTTATTCTTCTTCGCAGAGTGCATATCGGTGTCTTGATCCTACTATGGGCCGCATATTCATATCTTGCCATGTTCGTTTTTGTGAGGATCGTTTTCCATTCCCAACTCTCACTCGCAAGGTTGATTCCTCGGATTCTCTTGTTCCATCTCCTGCTTCGGTTCTAATTTTTCAGTTGTCCAACTTACAACCGTCATCATCAGCTTCGCCACCTTCTCCCGCCGTGTCACAGCCGTCACTTGGTGTTCCTACTGCTCCGTCATCGCCATTTTCTTCACCTGCCGCCAGTATTGAAACTTCTTTGGCTCCTCCATTGTCTACACCGCCTGCTCCAGCTGGCAATGTTCATCCCATGCAAACTCGCGCCAAAAATAATATCTTTCGGCCGAATATTGTTCACAATGCCACCAAGCATCCCATCCTTGAATATGTTGAGCCAACTTGTGTTTCTTCGGCTCTTAAGGACCCTAACTGGCGTGCAACATTATTCGAAGAATTCACCGTTCTTCTTAAACATGGCACTTGGGAGTTGGTGCCTCGCCACTTAGCCTTGAATATCATTGGTTGCAAATGGGTTTTTCGTGTCAAACGGAAACCCGATGGCTCTGTGGAAAAATACAAGGCCCGTCTTGTTGCCAAAGGCTTTTATCAGCGCCCTGGCATCGACTACATGGAGACCTTCAGTCCGGTGGTTAAACCAGTCACAATTCGTATTATTTTATCCCTTGCGGTTGTCAACAATTGGCCGCTTCGCCAAATTGATGTCAGTAACGCCTTTCTTCACGACACTCTTCAAGAAGAAGTTTATATGCAACAGCCCCCTGGATTTATTGATTCGTCATTCCCTTCTCATGTATGTCGACTCAAAAAATCCTTTATGGCCTCAAGCAGGCCCCTCGCGAATGGTTTCAAGCACTTCGTCATGCTCTCCTTGCTCTTGGTTTTTCTCAATCTCGTTCGGACTCTTCTCTTTTTCTCTTTCGTAAAGATAGCGTCTGTCTCTTTCTTTTAGTTTATGTGGACGACATAATTCTGACCGGCAATGATTCCTCATTTGTTTTGACTATTATCTCCAAGCTTCGCTCCACTTTTGTCGTCAAGGACATGGGGGCACTTTCTTATTTTTTAGGCATCGAAGTCGTTCCGTGCAAAGAAGGGATTCTTCTATCACAACAAAAATATATTCATGATCTTCTTGCTCGCCACCACATGGACGGAGCTAAGCCCATCTCTACTCCTATGTCTACTTCTTCTTAACCGGATCTTTTCTCTACCTTTGATGAACATCTCTATCGTCAAGCTATTGGAGAGCTTTAATACCTTGCTTTCACCCTTCCGGACATTGCTTTCGCGGTGAATCGCCTTGCTCAATCAGTTTCTTGCCCAACTAATGACACTTGGTCTGGTGTCAAACAGATATTGCGGTATCTAAAAGGGACAGTCCATCATGGTCGTTTCATTCGACGTAATTCTCCCTTTAATCTTCGTGCATACTCCGATGCTGATTGGGCGGGCAACCCCCATGATCGTACTTCTACCACAGCCTTTATCATCTTCCTTGGCAACAATCCAATCTCATGGAGCTCACGTAAACAGCGTGCCGTCGCGCGTTCCTCGACTTAGCAACAACAACTTCGGAGGTGCGATGGATTCAAAACCTTCTTCTTGAACTCCAAGTTCCTCTCTCTTCCAAACCGACGATCTTATGCGACAACATTGGTGAAACTCATCTATCTTTGCACCCTGTCATGCATTCCCGCATGAAAATTGCTATTGATATCCACTTCGTTCGTGATATTGTTGCAAAAGGTCTCGTTAATGTGGCACATATCAGCACTCGTGACCAACTGGCTGATTTTCTTACCAAGTCCTTGTCTCGCTCGCGATTTCTTCTTCTTTGTTCCAAAATTGCCTTGGCCGACGGGACGGCACTTTTGCAGGGGCATATAGGAGATACGTAAATATATCTTAGGAGATATTAGAATATCATGATCACCTTTAGTGTTATCCTTTCCTTATTCTTGTTTATCTCTTCCATAATTATAGTCCATCTCTTTGTATAAATTGTAACTCAATGTATTGTATTCAGTGTGAATAAAAACCACTAATTCTTTTATCTCTATACGTTGGGAGCACTTAATGCGGAAGTTATTGCCATGCATCATGCAGTTTTCTTCGCTATCGAAAAGTGATGGCGCACAGTTATTTTTTATGGCAATTCCCTTAACGTCATAGATGCAATCCTCAGCTCTAGTCTGCAAATTGATATGGAAGGGGGAAATTCGATAAATGATATTTGCCGAATACGGAACGAGTTTCCCAAGTTCCTGTTTAAGTGGGTTAGACGGGAAGCAAATCAGATTGCAGACTCTCTTGCTCGTGGTGCAGATTCTTCGTTTTTTTCCTGGTTCTTATGTGATGTTTTTTTGTGTCTTCTTTTCCATTTGTTCTGTTTTTCTTTGTTGGTCTATGTTTGTGAGTTTCTGTTTTGTGCTAGAGGATGGCGTGCTTCTTGTGCGCATGCTAACAGTTGTTTTGTTCCTGATGCCTGTTAAGCCTTTGGTAATATATTCCACTTAAAAAAAAAAAACAAAAAAAAATAACTTAGAAAGAGATAAGGACAAATAGTTTTGAAAGGAAAACACCAATCCAGAGTTGTTTTCTCATAATCTATATTATATTGTTTATCTAATATGCTTTTGTTTGATTCAACTTTGTTCTTTTTTTTTGTGTTATAAAAAATTGGTTCTTCATATAAGCTTTTAAAATTTTGTAACTTCACTTTACGTGTACCTTCAGAGATATTCTGTTGTATTATTATACTTAAATTTATAGCATCATTAATTTAGTAATTTTTAACATAAAAGCACAAACTCCTTACATTAATAATTTAACTTTGATCAATTTCGATAAAAGATATTTTATTTTTAGCAACAAATTTTGGTTGTTAAGATTTATTTGCTTGTCATACCTTAGTAATGAAAATAATAACAGGAAATAAAGCCTGTTGAATAATATGTTTTTATAATTATACATGTTTAACATTAAATAATGTACACTTTGTTTTTGTTACATATATTTTAAGTCGCTAATAATATAGAATATCATAGAAATCAAGTTAATAAATATTACTCCATTCTACAATACGTGAACTAAATTAATGTTGATATGATGTCGGCCGATTGCATCTACATTTGAAAGCAATTCCTTAACCAAGCTTTGTAGCTACTTTTATGGAAACACAAAATCGATAAGCAAAACTTAGAGGTTCTTTGGTATAATTAATGAATTTTATATAATACAATGTGACTATAGTTGAATTCTAAAATTAGAACTTTGAGAGATTTGTAAGTGAGGGCAATTTAGACAAAAAATATTAGTTCTGGAAGCAACATATTTGTTCTGCCAAATATCGCTAGCTTTATTTTTATTTTAGGGTAAAAAGTCAATTCCTAAACTTATAGAGTCATTCAAAATGTACATCCTAACTTTAAGAAGAGTAGAAAAATCCTTCAATCTATTTAATTTTGTTAAAAATACCCTCGTGAGTTGTTGTTCCACTGTTTGACTTTGACAAGCGTCTACTTTCTTGTCCTTTGGATTTGTTTCATGAGGAGGGAGAGACGCACACTTTTCAATAGGTTAGAGGCTCTCTCTCTCTCTCTCTCTCTCTCTCTCTCTCTCTCTCTCTCTCTCTTTATTTTTGTATCTTAACTTATTTTACTACTTTAATTCGAATCATGGATTCAATTTTTGGTGTAAGCTTTTGATCTGAGATAAAAAAAAATTCGCAATGTTTGAGGATCTCTTCGAAATTATTAGGAAAAATTGTAAATAAAGTATTATTGCAATAAACATAACAAAATCTTTATGTTTTGTTTTCACAAACCGTGTGAACAAGAAGTGTTTTTCGATGCAGCACGACTTAGGTGGTGTTTGCAAAGGCTTATTAAAATGGTTTATTTGCATTACAACTGCATAAGCACATATCTAGTGTTTGCAACACTGACTTTTATTTCAGCTTGTCTTAAAAATAATCAGAAAAAAGCACAACCTGCAGAAGGAGTATCTCAAGTGCTTCTCGAAATGCTTTTGAAAATATGATATTTGAAAAAGGTTATAAAAGGAAAAATCAATTCCCATTAGTAATTGTAAACACCTAATTATTACTTTAAGTAGGAATTTTTTTAACTTTGATTCCTTATTGAGTACTGGCTCTATCTTTGGTCTTCTATTGATTTTGTTTGCAATTTTGGTCCCTTAATTTATCTCAAAATCCTTACTTTATCATTTTTTGTCAAAATCGTCCTTTTGGTCGAAAAACGTGACATGTCGTGCACGTGGTTGCCTGAAGGTTGTTCTCATGTGAGAGAGAAGTCACGATTCTGAAATCGCACCCCTCTTTTGTTGTTCTAAGAAATTATTTTGCTCTAATAATATAACAAAAAGGGGATGCAATTTTGAGAATCAGGACTTTTTTCCCTCGTGAGAACAACCCTCAAGCGACTATGTGCATGATACATGACTTTTTCCGTCCAAGAAGGACGATTCCGACCAAAAATGATCAAGTATGGATTGTGAGACAAAATTATGGGACCAAAATTGTAAAAAACTTGAATAGAAGACCAAAAATGTAGTCAGTTCTCATTACGGGACCAAAGTTGACAAAAACTTCTTTAGAGATATTTATGCATAAGTTTTTATGAGGCCATATAATACATCTTAGAAAGCTCAATGTTAAAATTTGAAATGGAATACTTCTTAAATATTTACAAAATACTAATTTATTATACTTTATTCAAAATTTGAAGAGTGTTCGAAGCAAACATATTTATGTTTAGATGTTTTGAAAATTGTATTGCTTCTAAAATAAAATTGGAAACTACGGGGCACACGCAACTCCGCGTACTTTAATAATTTAGATTGTAAAGTACTATATGTGCATATTCAAGTGTAAAGAGAAAAAAAAATCTGGAAGGG
Organism: Misopates orontium; assembly: GCA_946800315.1. Lineage (NCBI taxonomy): Eukaryota > Viridiplantae > Streptophyta > Magnoliopsida > Lamiales > Plantaginaceae > Misopates > Misopates orontium. The sequence goes on along the minus strand of OX326950.1, from coordinate 20,246,235 downwards.
AAAAAAATAAAGAAAAAAGATTTGCCTATATGGAAATAGTTAGAATTAATGAGAGAGCGAATCAACATAATTGGAGTAGAATGGAAAGAAAAGTAATTTCCATTGAAGAAGGGAAATTATAAGGAAACTAAATCGTCCTTCTTAGTAAATGGTATAATTAATTTTATCTAACTTAAATTGTAGGGTTAAATTGAGAAATTAATAATAAGATGGTATAGCAAAACAAAAATTATAAAATTTAACTTGAAAATCAAAAGTTTGGTGTCACAAATACCTATAGATAAATAAAACTAATACTTGTTTGACTCGTAATATTTTGGATTAATCAAATAACACATGTAATATTATTACTAATAGTTTATTGTGTATGTTTGGAATTTTTGTTTTTACTTGGAATATGGTAAAGTGTATCATTGTGTTTCGATTTTAATGTTGTAAGATATTGCAATTGAGTTTTAGTAAGAGAAGAGAGATTTCTTTCTAAAATGAAGAGAATATTTGAAGGAGTAGTAAATGAAATTTGAACCTAAAATCTGAATTCTAAAACAGCTCTAAGGCTGAGCAGGGCACATAGTCAATACTATGTTTGGGCATCAAGTCAAAACATAAAATCTAAAATCCACTTTTTTGTTCATCAGTGTCGAAATATCTTGCATAGCAGCCAAAATCTAGAAGAGAAGAAATTGATTCGAAAATGCGGAGATTTGCAGCAGCCGAACAGACACGAAGAAGCCTCAAATCACTACTTTATTCTACAAGTGAACAACAAAAACAACAATCTTCTTCTTCTTCTTCTTCTGTTGCTGCTGCTGCATTATTTCTTTTGCGGCGGCACTGCAATACCACCGCTGCGGCTCCTATCACCGTTGATACAATCAATCCAAAGGTGCTTCTTGCGAGCTGCGATGTGTTTGTTTCGTGGCTTATAAATAATTGAACTTATTACTTGTTTTGGATTAATCATTCGGTCAATCATTGATCACTGTTTTCCTTATATTCCTTTTTGATTTGTTACATCTCTCCTATTCATAATAATCTTGTATTTTATGCATTTTATTTTTAGTTGTTTCACTAGGTGGATAATTGATCCATAGGGAGGAGAAAATATTTGGAGTTCCCTTTAAATCGCCTCACTGTTTTTGGCATTTCATAAGTAAGTCTCACTTCTTTTTCAGGTAGTGGAGTGTGAATATGCTGTCCGTGGAGAGATTGTCACCCTTGCTCAAGTAATTATTACTTGCATTTTTCGTTTGAGATGCTACTTTGGTTTGTCAAGCTAATTTCTGTGGCACCTGTTTTCTTTCAACAGAGTTTAGAACAAGAGTTGAAGACGAATCCGGGTTCTCATCCTTTTGATGAGGTACTCGTTTCTTTATAGTTACTAGTCAGCTTTTAGCCTTAATCATTGAGAATATAAAAACTTGCTTGCAACTCGTTGTGTATTTAGATTATGAGCCATACGTGATATTCATTTTAGTGGCCATAAGCTCTTGTCGGATGTTTTCACTTTATAAAAGATTAGTAGTGGAGTAAAGTCATGTCTTGTGTGGATATGAGTTAATTTGCACAAACCTTCCTTCTAATTTTGAATATTGAGTCATTTCAGTCGTTAGCCAGCTCTAATGGGAGGAGTAAATGTTTTATCTCAACTCCAGAGAGGTCCTTGTTATACACAAACTTAGAAAGCTGGAAAGTAGCAAATGAATATAGAAATTATATTTCACTATCTTCGTGCGTCTCCTTACCATCCGCTGACCTTTAGCTTTGGTGGTGAAGATTGCACCTAATGGTGAGCAGTCTGAACGTCTTGAAGCAGAAAGAAGCAAAAATGAAGAAAGACAAAGAAGTGAATTTTTATGATTAATTATAATTTATTTCAGAATTTCGTAATATTTTATCACTAAAATGTTTTCAATTATTATTGTCATAATGTTTTTTTATCTAATAAAAATGTCAAGTTCTAAGAGAGCTAACTACTAGCGTGAGCAAACAGTTAAAAAGAGAAACGAATAATTGTATGCGCATGAGTGGAGATAGATGAAATATCTCTTTCACAAAACGTGGGATGCTGTAGTTTCAGTTCTATGTTTCTTATAAGCAATACTTATAAACTTCAAGGATCACTACGAAGGTTTCTGGTATAGGCCATAAAGACTGTATACTGAAATATGTCCATGCTGGCTGGACTTTTGCTCCTTTCATTGTCACATTTTTAGAACTGAATTATGAAAAGAGGTGTTTATCATTATGGCTTCTTTCTTCTTTTTTTGCCAGATATTGTACTGCAATATTGGAAATCCTCAATCCCTCGGTCAACAGCCAATTACTTTCTTCAGAGAGGTTTGTGATGCATCTGTGCCGTGGTTCATCAGGCTTCAGAATATCTAAAGGGGCTCATGCTTCTAAAGGCTCATGTTTTCAACATTTTTGGTCTCTAATTTCAGGTCCTTGCTTTATGTGATCATCCTGCTATTTTGGATAAAGCAGAAACACAGGGCTTATTTAGGTATGTTGGACAATTGTGAAGCTATATGAGAGTTGCATAGCCATACCCATAGAAAGTCCTATATTTGTAACATCAAAAGGGTTGCGTTCTGTTTGATACATAGTTGGAAATCTTGTCAATGTGTCCAATAAAATGCTGGAGTTGGTTGCTGCTTGCAACTCTGTTCATGAGAATGTGAATTCTTATTTAGGAAGGTCTGTTATTCATGTTACGTATTTTGAGATAAAATATGGAAACGGTGCAAACACCAATTTTATTCTAATTTAGAGTTGTGCAAATTCACATGCGATCTTGAAACAAGTAGAAATGTTAATGCATCTGGATTAGCAGAAGAAGCTAACAGGTTGTACGTATCCTTGAATCTAGGAATTTGCTTTTCAGGCGGTCCCTGGCCTTTTTAAATATAAAAGAAAACATTCTGACCTTTAAGTAAATTCCATACTTAAGTATGCTAGATTAATCCACCAAAAGTGAAACCGCCATGAGAATGGCCTTGAGTGTTTAGACATGATGTGGAATTAGAATGGTGCTGTTTCTGTAACAATAAAAATTGCTCTTCAGAGAGTGATGCTACATAGTTCTTCTGCACTTGAACTATGATCGAGTTTAAAACTCTTTTATATTCTTTAATATTGGTAGGAATTTTTTAGCTATAAATCCAAGGTATCTTACTCTTTATTGTCATTGTAGTGCCGATTCCATAGAACGAGCATTTCAGATCCTAGATCAGATTCCTGGGAGAGCAACTGGTGCATATAGTCACAGTCAGGTAATGATCCCCTCCATTCACCATTATTGGCCTGCGCATTGCATATGTTTTAAAGTCTTCCTGTTACTCTACTTAAATCAGGGCATTAAAGGACTACGTGATACAATTGCTGCTGGCATTGAAGCTCGTGATGGATTCCCAGCTGATCCGAATGATATTTTCTTGACAGATGGAGCAAGTCCAGCGGTAAAGATATCATACTGTTTCCAGTTAGTGCTTAGGACATTAGAGGAAATGAATTACCATTTCTTTTCATGTTTCAGGTTCATATGATGATGCAGTTATTGATACGTTCAGAGAATGACGGGATTCTATGTCCCATTCCTCAGTACCCTCTTTATTCTGCTTCAATTGCTCTCCATGGAGGCACTCTTGTACGTACTACATGTAATAGATTAAGAGTTTTCCAAATAATTGATCTTTTATTTTTTACTTTTATGTTTATGAGCTTCTAAAACTGCACCGTCAAGTTTAAGCTGAATTCAAGCCTTAGTTGGGATTATGTTATGTTCCTCTGTAATGTTTTGGCAGAATTTTGAATTAAGAAGGTACAAGGTTTCAATATAGCAATCTATTACTGTTTTCCAGGTTCCTTATTATCTTGATGAAGCGACAGGATGGGGACTGGAGATCTCTGAGCTAAAGAAACAGTTGGAAACTGCCAAATCCAAAGGTTTACATGTTAGGGCCTTGGTGGTCATAAACCCTGGCAATCCTACAGGGCAGGTAAACAGCTATTAGATTTTTGGCCTGATTGTGGACTACAATTTTTGATTTTATGTTGGTTAAATTGTATTTTTCTATATTAGACTGTACTATAAAACTTAGGACCTGCCTAAGTTTGAAATATCTATTTGCTTCTTTTATAGGTTCTGGCTGAGAACAACCAACAGCAAATTGTGGACTTCTGCAAGAAAGAAGGGCTTGTTCTTTTGGCCGATGAGGTGATTAGATTCCTTGGAAGTCCCGAATCATCTATTGCTTTACTATGCTCATGAAATTCAGTGCTAGCTGTGTTATTTTGATGTTGATAGTAACTGAAACTATAATGCTCTAGAAGGAAATTACCAAAAAAGATAAAATAATGCTCTAGAAGGGCTTAACATTAGTTTATAATTCAATGATTTGTTTGGGCTTTGCAGGTGTATCAGGAAAATATATATGTGCCTGACAAGCAGTTCCATTCCTTCAAGAAAGTTGCACGGTCTATGGGTTACGGCGAGAAAGACATTTCCTTAGTATCTTTCCAATCTGTTTCAAAAGGTATGCATGTCAGGTTCTCGTGCCTGGATATTTGTGATTAAGGACTTGCTCAGCTTGTACAAGTTTTTATTCCGTCACTTTCTTCAGGTTATTATGGAGAATGTGGAAAGAGAGGAGGATATATGGAGGTCACTGGTTTCAGTCCTGAGATTAGGGAGCAAATCTACAAAGTGGCATCCGTGAATCTTTGTTCTAATATATCTGGTCAGATTCTTGCAAGCCTTGTCATGAGCCCCCCAAAGGTAGCTACTTCTTCTCGTTCTATGATACTACCCACACTTAACGGCAGTATAATAAAGATTTAGAGGCAGAATGATAAGGATTAATGATAACAAACTAGCATCCTTGTAACACATGCAACTAAGTTCATAAAACCAAATTAAGCTGATTGAGCATTAGTGAAAGAGGAGTTATTAAGGTGTTTAATTTCATGTTTCTGCATTATGAGTAGGATATGACAGCTGAATCTCTACTTATTTTTTTAGTAAAAGAGTAACTATCTGGAGTTTGTCTACCATTATTCAAAAATTAGCCCCCACTGAGAAAATCATTTAATCATTAAAGAAACAAAAGGTCCATGACGTATATTTTCTAACCACTTGTTGATAGAGCTGCCAAATCAGAACTACATCATGGACTTTCTGTTTTTTAAAGTTAGCAATCCTACTTTATATCAGTCATTTCCTGAATAAACAAACCTCTTCTATACACACTCAAATGAAAAAAAATTAAACATAAATTTCTCCTGTAATTACTTGATTAGGGGCAACCTCATTTAGCTTATTACCAATTACTCCTTACAGTATAAAGATAGGATAGCTATGCTTCTGTGTTTATGTGGTTATAAGTTATTATTAACGCATGCAGGTGGGAGATGAATCATACGAGTCTTATTCTGCTGAGAAAGATGCAATACTATCCTCCCTAATAAGGCGTGCCAAGGTTAGCCTTTAACTTGAATGTTAACAATCTTTATTAGGGATACCATTTCCTGGGTTGGTGGGTGAGCAGGGGCACAAATATGTTACATAGACAACCAAAAACAATTTTATCAGATGGCTTGATAAAACTGAGGTTATTGTGTCCTATTATCAATGTCAAAACTTTTGTGGATGTGATGATTAACTGATGGCTGTTAGTGATGCACATTGGTGGAAATTTCTTGCTAGTCACAAGTATGTGTACATAGTATGTATACATAGACATGGGTTAGCGTTGGTTTTACTTAGTTACAGAGTTTTTTTCATTCTTTTTGATCTTATGGACGTTATCTTTGGTGTTTTTTTTTCCTCCCTATTCAGCACTCACCTCTGTTTAATTTTTGTTGGTCTTTCAGAGCCTTGAAGAAGCATTTAACAGTTTAGAAGGAGTAACCTGCAACAGGGCAGAAGGGGCGATGTATCTTTTTCCCCGTATTAGCTTGCCAAAGAAAGCAATAGACGCAGCAAAATCTGTTAACACAGCCCCAGATGCCTTTTATGCCCGTCTTCTCCTTAACGCTACTGGAATAGTAGTTGTTCCCGGTTCTGGTTTTGGACAGGTAACTATTGCTACATCACCAGTCAATTTCATGGATGTGCACATATTTTTATGTTAAGGCACTTTAGTTCAAGTTAATTCCTCTTGGTGTGTGGAATGAGCACATAAACTTTATTCTCGACCCTGAGTGTTCGACCGATGATCGTTGTTTGTTGATGATGCCTTTTACTGCGTGTAGGTTCCTGGAACATGGCATATTAGGTGTACGATATTACCGCAAGAGGACAGAATACCAGCTATTATTTCTCGTCTCACTAAATTCCATGAGGGATTCATGGATGAATACCGTGATTGAGGACCCTGAGCAATAGTTTTCTGGAGACCAAATCAGTCTGAAAAATTCCCATTATAAATTCACTTTCAAGTTAATGTATACCATCTCATTAAATACTTTTTAAAGATTTTAGATTGTAACATTTTCACCTGGAGAGAATAATTTGTGCACTTGGCTAAGCTGCCAATGTGAGAAGACATTTCCTTTTGCGAAAAGAATTTATTTGGCAGTTTGTTGTAGAATCACTATTCAGTCCATGTTCAGTGATATGCATCAGACGTGATACTGAATAATGGGCGAACTCTGTATGAAAGTTGTTTTCTTAATAACATGGAAATCATAGTTTTGCCCTACTTATTTTATCATTATTTCTTGTTTTGGGCAAAATTTGATACCCCCTACTTGACCCACTGTATCGTTGTTTGTGAATGTCCAAGCTCATATTTAATTATAATTGAAAAATTCTCCTTTCTTGGTTTATGTCATATTTTTGTATGATGAGGACAGTCGTTTTCCAATATACTTCTTCTGGATATTTTGCACATGGCGACTCAGATACATAGCATTCATGAGTTGTAGCTGGACATACTAATTTATTCTTGCGCTTACATATATTTATTAGCAGCTCAGTTATTCGTAAACATTGATTATTCTTACTATCCCAAATCTGCAATTGCTATCTCGCGTATTAAAAGATTGATGATCTATTTGGACAATCTTAAGAAATATAAGCAGCTCTCTATACTCTTCGACTTCTCATATTCCTACGTCTAATCCGACTTACATTCGCAGATCAACACAATGTGTTTCCATCTTGTTGTTATGACCTATAGGTAATGCCAAAAAGTTGATGGTCAATAGCTTCCACCAACTATAAGCACCAATAATAGTATACTCGAGGGGACTTCAACTAGCAGAAGTGATGCTACTCCAGCCTAGTTTAGAAAGTGATTCGAACAGCCGGGACCTTGCCTTCTATCTAATGTGCAGAACATTCTCTCCTTCCACCACCCCCGACCTTGCCATTACCAAAATTTACACGAGAAGGATTAATATGAGCAAAACAATCTCCATATGGAGGACCTTATCTACACAAGAACTCTCCAACACCCGTTCTGAATTATACTGCATTGTTTGTTGGTCATCCCAGACTTCACTCGCGACATTTGCCTCTTTATTCTTTTTTGCGTTTTCCAAGGAAAATCATTTTTTGATATGGCTCGTTACATCAAATAGCTTTATATTTCACTCTTCCTGCGAAGTTATTCTGAGTTAAAGGTCATCAACGCTCTTCAAGGAAACTGATATTGGTTAAACAGTGCTGTCTAATCTCACCAACTTGCCAACCGTTCTCCAGACTTCAGACAATTTTACATTCCAACATGGTGAAACATCCCACAATATAGCAGGTTTTTCACCATGCAAAATTTTAGGGGACAAGCGAATAACAACTCAGATGAAATTTTATTTGCAAATAATTGATCAAAACACTCAAAATAAATCCACACAACAAAAGCCTTTGGATTTCCACATGATCATAAAATGTTCTCAACAAGAAACCCATTGGCAAGTCTCGGAAGTTTCAGAACTAATAGACTGCTTAAAAGGTTAAAGCACTTAGCAGTTTGCTATTCAAATCTGATATTGGCAAAGCATCCAAGGGTAACGGGAAACATGTCCAATTACGACAACAATGGCAATGCCGATAATGTAAAGAGAGAAAATGGAATTGATTGATGGAGTTTCTCTTCTCATAGGCGATTGATAACTGCTTCAACCTCCGAAGGCGAGTACAGATGGTACGTCGGTGATACCTTCGCAATATCGACATTGTTGGGGGTAACCTGACATCAAATAAATGAGTTAACTCTCATGCATAGAAAAGATAAACAGTAGATGGATTCCAGGGTAATAAGTACCTTCTCCTCCATAACTTGCTTCAGGATGGACAGTGCAATGGTCTCAGCTTCTTTCAGAGTTAGATCCTGCAATGCAAGTGCACCATGTAACTGATAATTTTGAAATATTTCATGTTTTTATACCATTATGGATATGCCATGAACAACATATAACCTTTAAAGCTCACTAAAACTATATAGAACTTTGTTGGCAGTTTGATCATTCAAAGTTTTATCACTCAGTTGGTGAAAGAGTTCAACAATAATCTAACCAAACATGCTCTGGTTCCCAGGAATGAAGCAACTGTCCAGAGGAAAAGTAAGTACCTTGTTATATTGCTCCTGCAAAGAGCTGTCAGCACCTTCAGACCCTGATCCAATGGCCTTTGCATTACATTGCCAGAATGTGCCAGAAGGATCAGTGTAATACCTGTGCATGACATAATACTCTTAGCACATGACTCTCAAAATTGATAAAAAGAAAGGGGACAAAAACAAAATGAGTTCGATTTTAAGATCTAAGCTGACAAAATTAATAAGTCACTACTAAGAAAATTAATTCACAGATCAAATATGCTTGAACAATGAAAATCATCTACACATGCAGAATGTCACCCAATGACACAAAGTGGCCAAGTAAAACACCTGAGAATAACTATAAGCACTGCCAAATGTCGTGCCGCAAGTTTTAAAATCCAAACACCACATTGTGTAAAATGTGGTAGTCAGCCAGGGATTAGTGGTTTGGGAGAAATACATAAACTACCCCCGAAGTATGGGTAAATTACATAAGCTACCACTAAAGGTAACAAGTTTATAAACCCCAACAGACTTAGTGAAATTCAACTAATGCCCCTGCACTATATAAGGAAGTAACTGCCACTTGCTTCTCCCAAGATGATTTACACATTGATTGAAATGCTTGAATAGCTAGAATAAACTTCACCTAGATGGACTGCATCCCAATTCCTTAACCTCCTCCACAACTTACTTAAACCTTTCTTTGTCTACTATTAATGCTCTTGGCTCGTATTACAACAAAAAAGATTTCAAATTGGGGATGCCTACTTGTCTTAAAACCTTAATATTAAGAAGTAACTGAGATTCAACACTGCAACTACTAATTTGAGCCAGGGTTTCGAACCAATATTAGTCCCATTTAAATCAAATGAAAGACGGCGTGATTTCCTCTCTAAACTTCCCCTGAAAATACAAGGTGCTAATAGAAAAAATCTAACCATTTCAGTCCCAGAATTGAAAATTACACCGACATAACAATCACATTCCTGCATAAATTTGTCCATTGGTCCTAAAAATTGACATCATAATTTTGGAATCTCAGGTGAATTTTCTGCTGCCGTCATTTTCCTTTTCTATTAGTTTAATGCTGTTCAAGGATAACTGAAATGCCAAACACTAAATAAGGGTAGTTGGGGTGATTTACCAATCCTTAAGGGGTAGTTTGTGTAATTCTCCTTAATTTGTTTATCCTACATTTCAGCAAACCGAGAATGTCAAAACACAAAAGTAAAGCTAATATGCTGCAAAATTATCAGAAGCAGGAAACCACAAAAATTGGCTGGTACAGATGTCCTGTAGAATTTAATTAGGCATTCTACATATACAACCCCCACAACATGATCAGGAATACATTTCACAGAAAACAAAATCAAGATTAAAGGTGAATGTACAAGTGATGAATAAGTCGCCAAATTTAAGAAAAAAATAGTTTGAAACCAGCAAAACTACTAACATCACTGTGAGATAATAAAGCATTAAAAAACTCCCTTCATCTGTGGGAATATTTAATGATCACAGTAATCCATCAACATGATGGAACAACTCAGCAATTGTAGCAAAATACAGCAATATGACGGGAGCCTGATCTTTTACTCTATGCTTTGCAATTTTTCTTCCCAATTCAGACAGCATGAAAAGAGTAGTTTTAGCATTCACAAACTTCGTTTGGTCATTTTCAGCGTAGGTAACGATAGCGGAAAGTTGAAACATTACAAACTTTGACGAAAAATTATATTGGAGTAACTAATCAGACCCAAAAAAAATGAAGCATTCAGGCAAAGCTTTGATTAGTTAAAACAGAAGAGTACTTACAAGCTAGGACCATTCTCATCGTGACCAGCAATGAGAAGAGAAACACCAAAAGGTCTCGACTGCATGAATAGAACAATAAATTAGAAAGGAAACAAATAGATTTGAGCTCATGTCCACACGAAAGTAATTTGAACTCCACAGATATATTGTCGTTTTAGACTGTTTTGGGCAAGTAGAACTTCGAACTTCTCCGCTCCGAAATTGACTGAGACTGTGGCTTAAAAAACACAAAGAAATGGACTTTGCAGCAACTTAAAGTACACCAAAAAATATGATGCTTTCTTAAACTTTCTACATCCCACTATTCACAACTCATACACCACAGGTCCACAATTTGCCTTCAGCAAGGCATAAAAGACCATGCAGCTCCCTATAAAGTTAGTACTCTTTCTAGACAGCCAGGCTCCAGTTACATAATCGAAATTGTTGATACTAGAAATCATCCCTTGAAGATACAATCAGCAAAAGTATATCATCAATAGTAATGTTGCATTCAAGTCCAAGAAGTTAGCATCTGAACATATTTCGCCAAAAGGACAGAAACCAGACAGTTTCTGCACAATTAATAAATACATGAAACAGAAAAGTAAAGTAGTTCTATCCTAGGATCAGCTAATAGTCCACATTCAAAAATATAGGTACGGAAGTCAAAAGATACTTACCATAGATTCTTCATCCCCCTCGCCGAACCGCAAGGCAAGATCACAAAGCGCTTGCGTGGTGGACTCAACAGTCATTGGCTCACCATATGAGAACCTATGATTCTGGCATGACACAAAAGTTCAATATCAATGTGACGAAATTCTATCATGCTCTCTGAAGGATTGTAGGACTAAAACCTCAAAGTACCTGAGTTTCAACTCTAGCATGCTCGACCAGTGTACGGGCATCAGCAATCAGGCCACTCATGGCACACCCAATATGATCATCAATTTCCATAATTTTCTCCACACTGCTGGGCTCCTGCGAGCAGTTGTGAGTATAATGTTTTTCCAAAGCCATTCAACAGAGCTCTATCGCATTAACTTGTCAGACAGTTCTTAAGTAACAATATCTAGTAAGTCAGAAGGTGGAGGAGAAAAGGCCGGTACGATCTAGACTAGAGCAAGATTCTAATCATATACAACATAACTGATTTCGTTACACAGTACCATCATGCTATCTAAGAGACCGGCAAATACTTGCGATAAAACTAGATCACATAAAGAACATTTTTTTTGCGGTCACAATTGCGTTTCAGCTATGCTCCAGATGACGTTCTAAACAATTATAGAATAAACTACTTCCGGCTGAAGCTCAAAACCACAGTCCAACTACACTAAATCAAACACAATTTCATAAATGAAGTTAAAACTCCACACAACAAAATAGATAATAATAATAATAGATATACCAAAAGTGGAGACGTAATGCGTTTCTCGACAGCAAGAACCACTCCTTCCTTAGTTTTCAACCCAATCGCAGTCGAACCCAACTAAAACAAACACTTCAAAATTAATCTCAATAACGCAAACACTACCCCCAAAAACGCTTAAATCTTCGATTGATAACAACCTTGATAGCCTCAATTGCGTATTCGACTTGGAACAAACGACCTTCGGGAGAAAAAGTGTTGACTCCTCTATCATACTCAGTCCTTCAAACAAAAAAAAACCATCACCAACACAAAATTTCAGCTAATAAATTCAAAAAACAAAGCTTGGTCTCAAAAACTCTACACTTAAATTTTCACCTTGTGAGGAACATTTTGGATGCGGTGAAGTAGGGTTTATGTAATTAATTTTCCTGCGAACAGATTATTATTATTACTACAATAGTTAGATTTTTAACTCTATTAAAGTATAAAATAATGAGTAGAAAACAGAAATGGATCTGAATGTAACAACAAACGAACAAACCTGAAAATGAATGAAGAAGAAGACTTGAGGATTGTGCTCAAGTATCTTCTGCTCTGTTCAGTGTTCTTTCTTATATTTTTTGCTTCTTGTCTAACAAGGCAAAGCAGCACTGGTCAGTAACGAAAATGGGGCGGGTATTCGGGTTGACCCGGTGGAGTACTTCTTCGTTTGGGGCTTAGAATTGGGCCGGGATTATTTTTTCGAGGCTTTCAATTTAACGTAATCTTTCATTTGATGAAACAAAAATACCGGCCCGATGGACTTCACGCTAAGAGTAAATAATTTCTACAAGCCCAAACAAAATGTTTCACCTACTTGGTTATGTCTTCTTCAAATTAGTATATATTTTTTTTAATGGATCTTCAACTTAGTATTACAAGAGGGGATTTTTGTAATAAAAAAAAAAAAGAAAGAGGGGATTATTGCAAAAATGGTCTTATAATTTGTCCCTCTTGCAACAACATGGTTCCATAACTTAAATTTTCAGTTTTTGGTTCCCTGATTAAAATTAATTGCAATATTAGTCCCATGTTAACTGAATATACAATTTATTTACATAATATTTGATTTAACCCTCTAGTCATTAACGGAGAACTAAAATTGCAAATTTAAGCTATGGGACCATTTTTACAAACTTTGCATATTGAAACAAAACGACCAAGTATTTTGCAAAATACAGAGATCGCAACTATGAAAATACACAAAAAAAGCTTTAATCAATGGTGATAAGGTAAAATGTGTAAATAGGTTTATTAAGGTAGAACACTGTAATCCCGAACACGAGGGCCGTATGATGAAGCGTACCTCATACACGGCTTAGATATGGGTGTATTTTTTTGTAAGGATTTTGAGGAGAATATGAAGCTAACTCCTCTTGTGTTGAGGGGTCTTAGTATATATAGGGTCTTAGCTCTTGCTTAATTGGTAAGAAGGGAGAAGGTGGTGGTGGCCAAAAGTGGTGATGGAGATAGGTGAAGAAGATAGCTTACTAGCCAAGTTAATTGACTAGGTGTCAAGTGGGAGGAGATGGAGGTGTCAAAAGGTGGTGATGAAGGGAGGTAAAGTAGGCATCTTAGTTTTCCACAATTCATGAAGAGAAGAGTAGTGGCAATGAGCTTGGTGACTAAGGTTTAGTAGGGGGGTGACAAAGTACACACCTAATATATTTAGAGGGGTAAGAGGGTTCTAAACGAGGGCTCTTCATAGAGGGGGTGAGAGGGTCTACCCTGTAGAAGGGATGAGAGGGTCTAATCTGTAGAAGGGGTGAGAGGGGTCTCATTAAGACCCATGTGAAGGGGTAAGAGGGCTACAACCCCTGGTCCTTCGAGCCTCTAATCTGGGCTAGTGATATAGAAGGGGAAAGGGCACTTGAGGGCTCACGGGGTACTATATTGTTTATTTTATCACGCTCACGAGTCCTCTTTAACGGAAGTTTAAGTAGAGCTTAGTAGGATACGTTATTTACCTTATCAAATGGACATCGCAATGATCAATTTAGCCAACTGAAAATTTTATTTATATCTTATTTAGGTATTATTTGTTATTGTTTAGACTATACAGGAGGCAAATTGCCAGAATATTTACCTGTTAAAATAACTGATGGCTAGTTTTTACAATTCCCTCCAACATAATATCTATTAAGTAAAAATTTGGTAGGGTTTGTGACAAACAAAAAAGAAGGGTTGGATGGGCTTGCCAGGCTATGGCATAATTGCATATGGCATTGAAAAAAAAAATGTAGCAAAACATCACGAAAGAAAAAGTCTATTTATTTTTTCGTTAAAACAATATATGTCGGTTCTATTAATCTCGCCTAAATTGTATTTCAGAATTCAAACGAGTAAATCCGTAGAATTGTCAAATTAGTGCCTTTAGGGAAAATCATATGCCCGCGCCCCTCAAAAAGAACAAGAAAAATAAAAACTAAAACAAACCATTAGCAATGAGGATATGCAATACATGTAATCCTTGTCTAAATGAGATCTAAATATATTATAAATGAGACCAATAATTTTTATCCATTTCATTTAATACTAAACATGAATTACATATAAATCCTACAAAAAGGATTATGGTTCATGCACACATATTGCAGCAGGTTAGCCTTGAACTTTAATCGATTCTTTTTTTTAGAACATAACTCTAATCGATTCACATGATTCCTAAAGATACATCAAATCAAAAGTTGTGAGAGAGAGAGTATAATCTACCATAAGATTCGACAGTAGGAATAGGGTGATGTAGCCTTTCCATAATAGTGTTTAAAAGGAAAAAAGCTCACTCGTATTTTATAGTATGAATCTGTAAAGATAACAAAAGTCCAAAATCTTTTTGAGTATATTGCTGCTACTGCCACATTTCTCTGTAAGAAGTTGTACAATCTCCATACGTAAAAACAGTCCCCTTTAGCTTTACAATATTTACAATGTATAGGTTAAATAAATTCATCAATATCTATTGGTGTATCTATATTGTTATTTAGTCAGTGTGTGTGGCTTGTGTTTTTAGCAACATCATGTCAGCCTCTGTTGGTTTTTAATTGGGTCCTAACGCCCAAACTGGAAACTTTTTTGAAGTTTCAGAATTGGGGCACTGGGCAGGATAAAAATAACCAGGCCATGTTTGGATCCGAAAAAATGTATACGGGGCAATTTACTTCTGTCGCATTTCAATCTTTATTATATTCTTAAGAAATTTATTTAATTTAGACTTAGGGGTTTGTTTTTTATAAATCATAAAAAATTCGTTGAGTGTATGCCCATAGGCTCAATATTACGAAAAATTATTAGGTGCAGTCGATGCATGATGACGTGGTACAACTTGTGGTGGAGGCACGTAAGTTAATAATTTTTCTTAAAAATCCATATAAGCACTTTCTATGGATAAAAACAAAGACCCAAAAATTGAGCTTTAACTGTTACTAGGATAAAAAACCCATTTGATTTATTTAATTATTATGTGATTAATAATGTTACTGCATTACTATAAACACGAACTTTTCAAGAAATAATTCCAAAAACTTTAAAACAATTTCTTTTATTTACTTGAATTTGTAAGACAATTCGGAATAACATCAAAACTAAAATATATCTTTTAATTTAAAGTAATTAATCATAAAGATAACATACCAAATATATATATCGTAAATGATAGCCTTGAGAGAAAAACGAACGCTCAATGCCATGGATTTTCTCATTAAACTAGAGCTCAGTTGTGTCGAAAGATACACATTTTTTTTCTTCCGTTGTATGTGATATTCTTAAACACGACGGGTAGTGCAAGGAAAGCAGCCACAAGATTTGTAATGCGACGAGTTGCTCTTATGATTCATGACCATTTTGCGCGCTTGCTGACCGGCTTTTAGTACTTGTTCCGAGTGCTGAAACCGTGCTGATGCTCTCCATTCTTCTGCTTTTCTATGAACATCCGCCATTCTCCTCATCAGCTTCTCTTCCAAATTTGATCTCATTTTCTGTATTTTCACCTGAAAATTAATACTTTAGACTCCACATATTTTAAGGATGTCTAAAGTTTACAATTATATGTGACATTGTAATTAGCAGCTTTGAATTCAAGATTCTAGCAGTCAATAGAAAAATGAGGGATCCCTAGGTGGCTGTGTTTCCAGCTGTTTTACTTACATGGTCTGGAATTTCATTGGAAGCTGACAGTGTCCTTTACTTTTTCCAAAGGGAACCCCAAGATCAAGACAAGCAAGCTCATTAAAAAAACTAAGTACTAGAACTACTTCATTTTCCACTTTATTTATATCATTTATCATGACCTAGTTGACATATAATATATATATATATATATATCTTTTGAGGCTAATGTCACAAAATAATAGGTACGAGTAACATTTGGACTAATAAGATTTGGTCTAATTACATTGATCTTTCATCATATTTGTTTGAATAATAAAAAAGTAACCAAAATTTGGCAAAGGTTTATAGATTCTCTCTTTTAAGGCCTGGGGTTAACATAGTAAAATATCACAACTACACAGAATTTAGTAAATGCATCTTCACATGAGTTTCAAAATACATGTTAATTCTTTGGGATGGGATTTAAGTAATTTTATTTTATGTTTTTGATGCAAAGGGATATTGTTATTTATAATATAGTAACTTCTGACAGTTCTTCCTTTACTTTTACTCCTCAATTTGTGACCTTATCAATTTATGTGCAAAAGAGATTAGTTTCAGCACGGGTGGTATAAAGGGTGTGCTTGTCCGGCGGGTGGCTCAATGTGAAGAAGCCAAACATAAGCTTGCAAAATTCTTCAAACTACGGTCAAAACAATCAGCCTTTTTCCTAAAATACTTTAGATAATCCAAGTGCATACTTATCAAAAAAGATAATGAAGGATATTGAGTAGTTTTTTAGTTAGTTTGATTCAATCTAAACCTTGCTCTAGTCACATCCCTTAACCCACAATATCAAGCATTTTACGCCCACAAAGGAAAATAAAAACAAAGATTATATCATGCCTAAAAAGTTTATAGCCGCTACAACATTTTAAATTAGGACATGAAATACTATAATGTTATAAACTTGTGCATTTTTCGACTAAAAGAAATGAAAGTGGTAAAAATTCTATTACCTCAAGTTTTCTTGACTCTGCTTCAGCTTTTGCACTTTGGTGGTTCACCCAAGCTTGAATCTTTGCTTCTTCTCTTTGATACCTGGAATTTTAATTATCAAAGATGAATGCACATTTATAGGTAAAAAAAAAAAAAAAACATTAACAAACTATTGACAATGTAATCTTCAATTACCTCAGGCAGCTCTTAGTCTTCTCTTCTTCTTCCCACGTGCACGATCGCGATTCAGAGACACTCCTTCGACACTCACTGTTCATCTCAAAGTGTCGCAAGCTCTTGGACACGTCCTCCTCTTCCTCTTCCCTCGAGCTCCAGTTTGAGGTAACAGAATCAAATTGAGACCCCACGTGCAGCTTGGCCAAATGACAATCTTGCAACTGTGTTATGTCCATGGAGTTTGAGCTATCGGTGCTGCCTGATGCCAACGGGCCTGATCGATTGGAGGGGGTGTTGTGCCGTGCTGGCGACATGCTTATGAATGGGGTCGGGCACCTTGACGTGGTCGAGCTACCGAGAGGGGTCATTTCTGTTCCCGCGTCTTTGTGTTTCACTTCATGTACCGCCATTTGTGACATTTTGCCATTCATAGACTTGTTCTCGACTGTATTACCGAATAGAAATCCTTCTTGCGTCGGCTCTGAGCATCCGAATTTGGGATTCGGAAATTTATCTGCATTTGCAAAAAACCAAAATAAACATGCATGCTGCTAAGTGTCTAAAATCCATTAACACCTCAAGTTTCAGGTAATTGTAATAATATGGTCCATACATATATGCAAGCATACTGTAAATTGAGACAATAAATTAAAAAGAGCAAGATACATAAGTCATTAACCAGTCAAATTCCAGACCGAGGAATATTTCTTACAAGTTAGAATACATCACAGAATCTAGAGATACATCAGGAGTCAGTACAAGTAAAGTGTGGGCCTTTTGAGAATCCAAAATTCATCATCAACATGATAAACTTCACTATCAAGACTCAATTTTTTTTTGATGAAGTACATTTGTCATTAGATGGTCTAACACATGGTCCATGGTCAAACTACCAGTAGTTAACATCACAAAACTTTAGAACAAAAAAGCCAAGAAACTATTTGAGATCAAAAAGGCCTCTCACCTTTTAGCATTGCATCTTCTGAAACAGAAACAGAAACCCCATTGATGGTTCTGGCCTCTGAGCTATGATGATCCACCACTAAAGACCCTCGAAAAGTCGAAAGCGCCTTCGGAACAACTTTCTCCGATTTTTCAGCAAAAACTTGATCAATAGTACCCAAATGTGGCTTGTACCCACCACTACTACATTGCCTGGAGAACATTGGCTTCAACAAGCCATGATTATTATTATTATTGTGAGCAGGAGAAGAGTCATGGACACTATTAACAACCCATTTTTCAGCATCATCCCATTTTGAAGGGAAACTTTTTCTCGCAAAATTCCCATTGCTAAAGCTGAAAATAGGCCTCCCAGGTGTAGGTGGTTCCACAACACTTCTCTTTGTACCAACTGAGTTTACACCATTTTCTGAAAATAGACCTCTGTTTTGTACACCATTGTTTGGTACAGGAAATGACCTCACAAACTCTGATGTTTCTTCGAGATTCAGCTTGCAAAGTGGGTCATCAAAAGTGTCTAAAAATGGGTTCTTTAAGCTTTTAGTGCAAAACCCATTGCTCACATCCAATGTTGCTCCCTGTATCAAAAGCCCATTTAGTATTTTGTTATCTTTTTTAATCACAAACACTAAAAAAACAGAGAATATGACAAGAACTGCAAATGAGCAAGTAATACAAC
Source organism: Misopates orontium (assembly GCA_946800315.1). Classification (NCBI taxonomy): domain Eukaryota; kingdom Viridiplantae; phylum Streptophyta; class Magnoliopsida; order Lamiales; family Plantaginaceae; genus Misopates; species Misopates orontium. The sequence continues at coordinate 20,227,574 of OX326950.1, read as the reverse complement.
AACAAAGAGAATGTTGATGAAAATTACCACTTGGGAGGCAAAAAAGGTTGAGTCTTTGTTGTTGTTGGTGAGATCCATGGGCGCAAGATTTTTTCCAAGTACAAGTTTGTGAACTTTTTCTTCAGTTTTATTTGTTTATCTAATGGTACATGTTGAGTGAGAAGTATAGGTGAAAATTTTTATTTCCACATATGAAGAATTGTATTTGTACAAAACTGAAATTGTGTTTGAGAAAGTGCCAAAGGGAGAATATTGTAACAGTAGAGAAAAAGAAATGGGCATTAGTGTACTACTGTTTAACAATCACTAACATGCATTGCAAGACAAAAACACACAGCTCTGAGCTCAACCCCCAAAATATTACAAGTATAGTATGCTAGTAGTGTGTGGTCTTATACTAGGACTCTGTGTCTCTGTCACAATAGATGGTCTTTTTTCTGGCCTTTTGGGGACAATTACTTGTATGCCCGCGATGTTTCGAATAATATTTTTTGAGTAATTAAAAGCGACATTTTTTGAGTTTTATCAACACACATAAACAAAAAAAAAAAAAAAAAGGGAATTTGTGTTAGTATTTTTGAAGTTTTATGGATGTTTTTGTAATAATTTATGTGTTTTGAAAAGTTCTGTATGTAACGTTTCGAAGTTTTCAGAGTCATTTTGTAACTATTCAAACAGTAAAAAAGATTATAGTAAAAAATTGTTTGATGGCATGTAAGGGTAGATACTGTTTTTTTTTTCTTTTTCTTTTTTTTTTTTGTTTTTTTCAATTGCAATAGAAAAATTAAGAAACCATTAAGAGTATTTACTATTTTTTTAGGGATATTACAACTACCCTAAAGTTGGAAAATTACAATGACGCTCTAAAATTGATGGAAGTTGAGAATGGGATGGAAGTCATTGAAGTTAGGGATAATTACAACTACACCCCCTGAGGTTTGGTGTAATTACACATACCTCCTCTGTAGTTTGAAAAATTACACTTACCTCCCCTGAGGTTTGAAACCTTACACATACCTCCCCTCTTCAATTTAAGGGGTGTTTGGGGGTAAGTTATGATAAAATTATGCTTATTATACTTACACCCCTAAAGTTTGGTATATTTATAAAAGTAATCCTTGATGTTAGAAAAATTAAAATTAAATACTCCAAAAGGTTTTATAAACTATTATATTATTACCTACAAATATAAAAAGTATTTAAATTTAAATTTAAAAATAAGTTAATCTAATCCAAAATATATTTTTGAATCAAAACACATAACTTTTAGTTTTTTTCTTTAAAAGAATTCCCGTAAATCTCAGTCAAAACTTAACTAACTACTCATCTTTGTGCCTTTGTTCTCGTTATAATTTTAAACTAACAGTTATTTTAGTAATAGAAGAAGATAAAACACCGAAAATTGGTTTCACTAAATATAGTGCATTTAGGTTGTTTATTTTGACAAAAAGACCAACAAAACTTGCTACCTAAAACCAGTGACCATGTCTGATCCAAGGATGATAATTCTATTGTCACTGTTGCTGGTAATTTCGTCATCATTCTTCATTTTTTCAAATGGGTTATAAAAATCTTGATTAATTCTATTATATTTGTTAATTTTCATTGAAAATGAGAGTTTTTACAATTGAATTTTCTAATTCTTGTCTTTTTTTCGGAGATTGCATAGATATTTATTATTTTACCAAATGCTTCCTTTTTGTTGTGATAAACTGAAATTTTCGTGGGCACGCGTAATAGTATTTAATATGGAACTATAATGAAATTTATGAGATTATTAAAAGTAAAACAAAAATGAAGAAATAAAAAAACAAACAAAAACAAGAAATTAAATATTTTTACAAAATAATAAAAATATTAAGATTAGATTAAATTTTAAAAATGATTTAAATACTTTTTATATTTTTGGTTAGTCATATAGTAGTTTCTAAAATTATTTGGAGTATTTAATTTTAATTTTTCTAACATCAAGGATTACTTTTACAAATATACCAAACTTTAGGGGTGTAAGCATGATAAGCATAATTTTATCATAACTTACACCCAAACAACCCTTAAGTTGTAGAGGAGAGGTATGTGTAAGGTTTCAAACATCAGGGGAGGTATGTGTAATTTCTCAAACCACAGGGGAGGTATGTGTAATTACACCAAACCTCAGGGGGTGTAGCTGTAATTATCCTTTGAAGTTATGATGGTATTGTACATAATAAACTTTTGGTTTTGTATGTGGTCAACTGAAATTTTCAGAACATGCAGATGTAATGTTATAAACTATAGATGTAGTTATATATTTATTATGTTGCAAATGGGTAATTTTCATCCACCTCCCCTAATCTCCTAAGGTTTCATACTTTGGTATATAGCCTCCAAATGTTTTATATTTTGGCATATAACCCCTCATGTTTCACTTATTGATACCCCCTGAGGTTTCAATTCTTTCGCATATACTCCTCCGAGGTTTTAATTCTTTTGCTTATACCTCCCTTCCATCTATTGACCCTTAGTCAACTATTAAAGTGAGGGTAAATATGTAATTTTCTTATACTTAAAAATATGAGAATTTATTTATAATTATTAATATGTTAATTAACTTAAACATAATCTATTTATTCTATTATCTAAATATCTAAATTAAGCATGATTTATTTTTAATTATATTAGTTCATTAGCAATTTTGGATTTGAAAATTTAAATTTTTTTAGAAGTTTTTTAAGTAGTTAAAATTTGACATGATTAGGAAAATTATACCTTATGGTCATTTGCTTATTTTTAATATCTATAGAAAATTTTGCAGCATTTTTACTAGAATTCTGACTATTTTATTCCTATGCGCTATTGTTGATGATTATATTGATTAAATGATATTTTTTTTAAATATCGATCCTATTAATATGTTACATATGTAAAATAAATATAGAATAAAAAGAATATGTTCTAAATTTTATTAATTTTTGCTAGAGAAAATTATGAATATTAATGGACCAATATGATGAAAAATAAAACATGCTTAATTTGAATATTTAGACCATAAGAATAAATGGATCATGTTTAAATTAGTTAGCAAATAATAACCATAAATAAGATTTAATATTTTAAAGTCTAAGAAAATTACATATTTACCCTCACTTTTGATAGTTGACTAAGGGTCAGTGGATCGAAGGGAGGTACATGCAAAAGAATTGAAACCTCAGGGGGTATATGCGAAAGAATTGAAACCTCAGGGGGATATATGCCAATGTGTGAAACTTAGGGCTATGCCAAAACATGAAACCCGAGGGGACTATGTGCCAAAGTATAAAACCTCAGGGGAGGTGGATGAAAATTACCCGTTGCAAACAATTTAAAATGTAATGTTGTATAAAATTTGTATAATATGATTTTATAACTGTAGATAAAGTTATGAGAGTTTAAAAGTATTAAATAAAACTAACATTGAAATAATTTTTGCATATACTTAATTTTATTCTTTACTTTAAATTTTAAGAGTAAATCCATTATAATATTTTAGTTTTAAGTTATTAAAAACATTAGTGCCAAACATATCATATTGGTTGCAAGAAAACTAAGGTTTCTGCTATGTATGAACTGCGAACTAAAGCTTTTAAGTTTTAATATGTACTAGTTTCATTTCCCATTTAATAGGGACATGTTTTTTTCAAACGAAACTAACAGATAATTGTTTTCCTAGAGTATTCAAAATACTTAAAAAGCTCCCAAAAAGAATTATGGAGTATTGGTATAATTAATTAATCTGACGGAATATACTTGGAACAAAACTTTAACCCCCGCATCCGCTGGTAAGTGCTAGCAGCTAATGGCTAATGGTAAGTTGTCCCTTATCTTACTTTAATCAGTTCACAAAAAGAATTGTTGCTGGGGCGTTCAAAGTCCATTCAAGAACTTCGAAAAATGATTCTCCATGAGAGTTCTATTAAATAAATAAAATAAAAGAAGACATATGAAAGTTTTATTTAACTGAACTATAACCCTTAAAAATGGGCCTTGTTGAAACACAAAAATATTCAACTAAACTCGCGCGGGCCTGTTATTTCTTGGGTGGGAATCTAAATGAAATGTAATATAACATTTATGCCAGTGTGGCAAAGTTGATCAACTTCAGTTGGGACTTGGGACTTGCACGACTTAATTGAACATTTCAACAATTTGCCCCGATTTAAGTATTAACAACAAATCTTATTTGTTGAAAAATGAAAATAGTTCTTAGTCATATCAAGAACGAGAGCAAATATTACAGCCAGTTAGCCATTAGAGTCGTGAAAAGCCAAGCTTCCACACATGGATAGATTAAATTAAAGCTGCATTTTGCAATCGTGCAAAAATTGTAATATCTATAATTAAGTATAAAAATAGAACAGAAAAGCTTATTGTTATAATACTCTTTTCAATAACTCGTTTTACCCACTTTTCCCGAGTTCCTGAATAATTTATTTCGTAATTACAACTGCATTCATGCCTTTTTAATATCTTTATATTCACATTACAACACTTTACAAATATCATTATCAGCCGACCTCGTTTGAATGTAATAATGTTAAATAATTCCATATGAATTTTTTTTTTAATCAGCAAAAAAAAAAAAAGAATTTATTGAAACGAGAACAAGAGTAAAAGGGATACTCTCAATCGAGCCGAGAAAACGGCTGAAAGAAACAGTATTGAACAAAAGTCCCAAAAAAAAAAAGACAAACCAACAATTAATACAAACAATCTTTAGGAAAACATGACCACTCCACAAATGAGTAGGAAAACCACTGTCTTCTAACCTAACCTTAATCCATGTCCACTTAACGAGCGCCGTGATGTCAGGTTTAGTGTTGTTGAAGATCTTTTTATTTCTAGTTTTGCACAGAACCCAAATAACCGCGAACCAGACAGACACTTCGCCATTCATCAAATTCGGCCAGAGATACAGATTTCCATGCAAATGAAACGACCTTGAGCGGGACTTGAAATATATATAATCAGCTATTTATGTTTATATATAAAATATATTATAAATATCTAATAAAATAATTTTAAAGAAACAAGAAATTTAACCTTTTTAGAATTTCATCGTTCAATTGATGTTCGTAGAATTTGATTGGAATTGATAACTTTTTCCTTTTAATGCTAATGTAGTAATGTCTATTGTCTGGCGATTTACTTATAGTTATAGGATAGTTTTCGAAGAAAAAAAATTGTATTTATTGTGAAGTCTATACTTAAACCGCGGGTTTGTATTTGGAGCTAAAATTTGACTATATAAAAATGTGGGTTTCTTTTTTAGAGCTAAAGTCAATTTCATAAGGAAAGATAAGCTATAAAGACTCGTCGGTGAACCTCAGAAGTTGTTTGTATCGGTGGACCATCCAAGTAAATTTTTACACCTCACAATTATTCCTCCATTGCATACAAAAATTACACATGTCATATGTAGAATTTTAATTTCAAGAAAGGCGAGGGAGGCGATGACTGCCTCTCCGGTGGAGTTATTGAAGCGAATATAATCTGTGCTCTTTTGACTTGCTTATTTATTTACTTCTACTCTTGTTCTTGTGCACTTTGAGTTTTCTTATGTTTCTTTTTTGTGTTTTGTAAGTTTATGATAGTGTTCGGCAAAAAAAAAGAAAAAAGAAAAAAGCAAAAAGGAAGTAAAAAGGAGCAACAAAGAGAGTTACTAGGAGCTGTGTGGACCGAATTAGGACATGTATCATACACCTTTGAAAATCCACAAATTTATAGTTTCCAACGCAAAAAGAAGACTGTAATTTTTATAGAGAGAGAAGAGTTAGGACCAAAATAATGAACCCGAGCAAAACTACTGCAAGTAAGGGCATGTCAACCCTGATCACCATTACAACGGTATGCCTCAAGGGTGATCAGTGAAACCACGTCGTGTCTCGGCATTGACATCGCTATTTTGACCTACCTGTTATTTGTACAATGCTGGTCCACATTGTTGACAATGCTACTACACGGAAATTGATGAATAAATGTCACAATCTTATAGAATTGTCCAGAACTTGAGTGCGACTATAGAAAACTACTTTTTCGGGCTTATCTTGTCTACGAATTCAACCTTCAAAATATCTATAAAAGCACCTGCAAGTCTCATAATTCATCATTGTACTCATGTAGATTTGTTAGAATAGATTAGGGTAGAGAGCAAAGACTCAGTATCTTCTTTTACCTTTCCGTCTTTTAACTCTTGTTCTTAGATCTAAACCCTAAACCTTAAACCTTAAACCTTTTTTAAGATCTTTTGGACAAAGTCTCAAACTTTAGCATGTGTGATATCAACAGTGTGCTCAACTAAAGTTAACCGTTGTTTAGAGTTCGCAGAGTAGTTGGTAGATGGATCTTTATTTTAAGACTTTTTAGTATCTTTATTTATGTATTTGAGTTTATTGTTGATGGTATTGTCTTCATCATAATGCATTTATTTGTTTTGCTTCCACACAAATGATTAGATAGTCCATGCATTAACGGTATGTAGATCTCATAAGTCATTACCCAATCTTCTACATTATTAGGCTTGACGACCCATACATGGTTATCTGATTGCATTAACAAAGTAGCTCACAAATTTGTGGAGCTTATTATGTTAGTTTCAACCCCCACAAGTTCAACGCGACTGGCTTGTTCTCTTTGAAGAACCATTGCACTCAGTTGCCATAAATCTCATAGGATTTGCCATGGAGGTAGCTACTTTTTATGTCTTATTTGCTAATTTTCACTAAGTAATAGTTATGTTTTAAGAAGATAAACATCCGTCTAAAACAAAATAAGGAATTATCGCCATAAGCATTAAATATACATGATAATAATATTAAGAATGAATAGATGTGTTTGTCTATGGGCATTGATCCAATATCCAATGAAACTTGATTAATATTGAACAATTTTGCTCTATCTCTGATTTGCTTTTATTATTTTGTGTTTATTTGTTATTAATCAAAATCTCTCAAAACACCCATTTTTACTTTCATGGAATACAATATTCAGGCAATAATTCTTACTTTCCTATATTACTCGAGGCTAGTGCACTTGCAAATATAACACATTGCTTGTTTTAAGACATGTCAGGTTTTTGGCACCGTTGCTGAGGAAAGTGCAACTTAAAGTGCTCATTTTTTATCTACTTTATTTTTATATTATTTTTTCTAGTTTATAGTTATACTTGTTTTTCCTTCTTTCGAGACATGATTAACATGAAACAATCAAATGGAAGAAAGTGGCATATGCGATTTCCTTTACAAAAGTCTTAGGGAAGATATGTAACACACGATTCAAGCTTTTCGACAGAATAAAGATCAATCACCGCATGAATCCTAGATAAGATCAATATCTTGCTTAAGTATTGGCCAACTCACAAACTCTAACAAGATTATTTAATCTAGGTACTTTACATTAACTCAAATTTATCAACTAAAGCGATGTTGAACAGAGAATCAAGATTAAGAGGAGGATTCTAGAACTTGGACGCCTTGCATGCTTTTTACCTATTCAGTAATCAAGACTGCTACATAAGCATGTTCGAATAAGGGTTTTCTCCTAAGGTGTTATTTTGTTCTTCGTGTGATGATAAACTAACTGAGATAAGTGTTTTCTTATTATTATTTTATTATTTGGTCTTTGTTTGAATGTGTGAAGGCTATGAGAGGTGAAAGACATGCTCATGCTTTAGCAACTTGACACGTGGGCTGAGTACGTGGAAGACTATTGATGTGAAGTGTTGACGTGGGTCAAAAAATTCTCCAAATTAAGTGTCATGTGACATCCACATGCCTGTTTTAGCGTTGGAGTACTCAATGTAACAATATCTAACTTAATGTATGAAACAACGGATAATTAATTAAATTAACAACAACAGGTCTCTCTTTACGTGAGGGTTTTGTGTCTCTTCTCTTAGGGTTTGTTGTCCTTCTGGTAAGGCCTTCTTGACTCTTTCATGACTATTACAAAGCAGGTTTGCGTGATTTTTCTGTCTATTTTACTTTCCTTGACAGTCTTTTAGGTTTGGTTCATTCTTCTGTTCCCGTCTTTTCGTCTTCTCTTTTCTTTTTTTTTTGTTTCTCTTCGTTTCTTGATCTAATCTTCTTGTCTCGGGGAGTTTGCTTTCTTTTGGTGTGTAGGGCTATGTTGGATTGCAGTTTGTAAGCGAAGTACTAGGGTTTAATCACACGAATTCAACTCTGATCTGAATTAGGGTTTGCATGGATTCTGAAATTTAAAGGTTAGGGAAGTCTTTGAGGCTTACGGATGATGAGGAACTAGGGGTGAATTTTCTCGACCAGTCTGGGGCAGGACGAAAGAAACTTCGGATTTGATTTTGGTGGGTAAATTGCTTACGCCAAAAAACTACAATTTTAATGCGTTTACGTCGGTGTCAAGTCTATTCTTAACCCTAAAAAGGGTTTAGATATCCAGCAGATTGATGACAATCGCTTGTTATTCCAATTTTACCATATCATTGATCGTAATTGAGCGTTAGATGGCAGTCCTTGGTCGTTTGATAAATATATCTTGCTTCTGAATATTGTTGATAGTAACCAGAATCCATTGCATGTGACGTTAGATTCATGTAGTTTTCACGTGCGTATCTATGATCTTCGTTATCCCGTCAAACATCGGAGGTTACGCAATTAATTGGTAGTAAGTTGGGTGAGTTTGAGGAAGTGGACAGAACTACGGCTTGGGGTGTCAGCATGCGAGTGAGAATGAAGTTGGATATCACGAAACCGCTAAAAAGGTGTTTAAAAGTGCGAGGGCCTGATGGGGATGGTTTTCTCGTGAGTTTTAGGTGTGAAGTCTTCCTAACTTCTACTATTTATGTGGCATAATTGGGCACATTGATAGAGATTGTGATCTTCACTACTCGCCGGGTTTCGAAAATATTGATCTGAATGATTTTCCCTATGGACCGTGGCTACGGGAGAAGAATACTCCAGTGATGAGGTCACGGAGGGCGCGTGAATCTGAGTTTGGTCAGCGGGGTGGAGGTGGTTCTTCCAGTCAATTTGACTCGTGGGGGGTTGGGCGAGGGAGTGGGCATGGTGGGGGTTTTAGAGGTGGAGCGAGAAGGGGTGCGAGTCGATCAACTGTTCCGTGGACTCGCAGGCAACACAACCTGTTCAAGTATCTAGTGGTAATCATCGCGGTTTGGCTTCAAATAATCAACGTGAACATAATGGAACACACTCTGGTACTGGCGTCCAAGCACCTATGTGCAGAATGCGTTGCTTGGTGAAGGAGGTACTATTAGTGGTGTTGAGGATGCGCTACATAATTCGGGCAGATTCTTGTTGTTAATCCCAATTCATCTAATGGGCCGAGGGGTGTGGATGGTGCGAGTCGTGGTGAGAAAATTGTTGCTCATGAGGATCCGATGGATTTGTAATCTAACTATGAGGTTCTCGCAGATACTACGGGTTAATTTCTATTCCAATTCCGACTAGTACATCTTCAGCTGGAGCAAAACTACGGAAGCCAACTATTCATAAAAAACGAGGTGGTGGAGTCGGGACGTCGAATGGACGGTCAACAGCTGCGGCATTAGGTAACCGGAAGGAGGGGCCGAATGAGAGTAGTGGCGGTGCAAGGAAAACAATTATTTGTGCTGATCTAGTGCAACTTCAGGAGATTGTTGATCCGGCGGCGATTGCTCCGTAGTCTCGCCTTGACCAATGAATATTCTAAGTTGGAACTATCAGGGTGTGGGGTCCCCTTGGACAGTTCGAGAGCTTCGTAAGCTCGTGGGTCGCTATAACCCCCCTTTAATCTTTATTATGGAGACTCGTTGTAATAGTAGAAAGATAGAGACAATTAAAAATAGTTTGAGACTTTTTGGTGTTTCGGTTGATGCTAGAGGTAAGTCTGGGGGTTTGGCTTTGTTGTGGAATAAGAGTCTTGATGTACGGCTTTTGAGTTTCTCACAGACTCATTTGATGTGTTGGTGGCACGGGAGGATGGCTCGGAATGGAGGTTCACTGGCTTCTATGTGGAACCGGACGCGTCAAAACGTCAAGTGACTTGGAATTTGTTATGTCAGCTCAAAGTTGTGTCTAATAAACCATGGTTGTGCGCTGGTGATTTTAATGAGAATTTAAAGTCAGGAGGAAAAATTGGGTGGTAATTTGTGGCCAATTTCACTGATTCGGAATTTTAGAAGTGCACTCACCGACATAACATTGTTTGATTTCGGGGTCACGGGTCCTAAGTTCACGTGGTGCAACAGAAGGTTTAGCCCTGGGACTGTTTGGGAGGTTTTAGATAGAGCTTGTGCGGATGTCGAGTGGCAAGCTATGTTTCCGACTACGAAGGTGATTCATGTTGATGTGTTTAATTTTGATCATTCGGCGTTTGTTATTCAATGTGAGCTGCCGGTGGCGCATAGAGGTGGTTGTAGAAGGCGAAAAGAATTTAGGTTTGAAGCGGTATGGCTGGAACGGGCAGATTGTAATCGAATTGTGGATCAAATGTGGAATAATGGTTCCGAGGTTGATGCGGCAGAAAATTTATGGGAGAAATTGGCGGATTGTCGAGTTGGGTTTCTTTAGTGGAAGAATTTATCCGGGGCAGAAACTAAACGGCGCATTGAGTTGCTTGCTTCTCAGATTCAACAACTTAGATCAGGGGTGATTATGAAAGATTCTAAACGGGAGAAACGGGTGCTGTTTCTTGAGATGGAAATATTGCAGGACCGTGAGGAATTGTTCTAGAAACAACGAGGGAAAGCCCAATGGTTACGTGAGGGGGACAAGAATAAAACCTTTTTCTGTAGAAAAGATACCGAGTGTAAGAAAAAGAATGAAGTCAAAGGTATTCGGTCAGATGACGGGGTGTGGGGAGAAGAGCCAAGAGTGGTTCAGCAGGTTATGATCGACTACTTTCGTGACTTTTTTTGGTCTAGGCGGGCGTCTGATGAGGAGATAGAGGATGTTATTCGCGTGATTAAACCTCGAGTCACTCCGCAAATGAACCAACATCTGTTGCAACCTTTTACACCAGAGGAGGTAACTCAAGCCATCTTTGCTATGTATCCTCTCAAATCCCCTGGTCCCGATGGCTTCTCTGTGATTTTTCACCATAAAGTTTGGCACATTATTGGTCTGGATGTCATTCGATTTTCTCTTGCATTTCTGAATGATAAGATATTGTTGGCTAAATTTAATTTTACTCACATCGTGCTTTTACCAAAATGTGGGAAGCCTGAATCAATGAAACAATTTCGCCCTATTAGTTTAAGCAACGTTTGCTTTAAGATTTATTCTAAAGCTATTTGTAATCGGGTTAAACCTTTTTTTGCTGATATTATTTTCTCCTCTCAATCGGCTTTTGTTCCTGGTTGATTGATTTCTGATAATATTATGAATTGAACCATTACCTGAAAACTAAAAGGTATGGTAAAAAAGGTAGTTTAACTCTCAAACTTGATATGAGTAAAACATATGATCCAGTGGCGTGGTCCCTTTTGGAAAGGGTCATGCTTAGATTAGGCTTCGAGAGTTCTTTTGTGTCGCTTATTATGTTGGGTGTGCATTCTGTGTCATATTCGTTACTTGTCAATGGTTGTGAGTTCGGTAATATTATTCCAAAAAGGGGTATCCGTCAAGGTGATCATGTTTCTCCGTATTTGATCTTGTTTTGTTCTGAAGCTTTTTCAGAATTGCTCGGGGACGCAGAGGCGCGGGGGTGTATCCAAGGAGTTGCAATTAATCTAAGAGCACTGATGGTTACTCATCTTTTATTCGTAGATGACACATCGATTTTTTTTGTGATGCAATGTTGGGGCAGTTAATGAGATTCAGCACATTTTGCATCGTTACGAATTGGCGTCTGGACAACAAATTAATTTGGACAAATCTGTTGTTGTGTTTAGTAAGAACACGACAGGAGATTTAATCATTGAGATTCTAGGAGTTTTGGGTAATTGTTGCAGATAAACATGAGAAATATCTTGGGCTGCCTTCGGTGATTGGAAAGACGAAGCGGGAGATTTTCGCGTACATCAGGGATAAATTTTGGACTATCGTTCAAGGTTATAAGGAAAGAACGCTTTCGAATGCTGGAAAGGAAATCTTAATCAAAGTTGTGTTGCAAGCGATTCCTACGTACGCTATGTGTCGTTTTAAGTTGTCGGATTCTCTTATCACGGAATTGGATTCGATGATTACCAACTCTTGGTGGGGAAATGGTTTGCAAATAAGATTCATTGGATCACCTGGCCGTCTTTATGTCGGAGTTAGAGAGACATGGGGCTTGGGTTTCGGGACCTTAGAGCATTTAACCTTGCTCTTCTCACAAAGCAAGCTTGGCAAATTTTTAAAAATCCAGACAGCTTGGTGGGTCGCATTTTTAAATCTAAGTATTTTCTGAATGACTCTTTATTCGAGGCTTGTTTGGGGTCGACATCGTCGTATTCATGGCAATGCATTTTTTAAGGAGTGCGAGTGTTGGATCAGGGTCTTCGCTGGAGGGTTGGTGATGGTTTTATGATTTCTATTTGGAATGATGGTTGATTACCTCGGCCTCATTCATTCCGTGTGATCACTTCACGTGGTATTAACGTTGTTGAGGAGCGAGTTTCGGAGCTCATTAATGGTTATGGTTGGTTACCTCGTTCTCATTCATTCCGTGTGATCACTTCACGTGGTACTAACGTTGTTGAGGAGCGAGTTTCGGAGCTCATTAATGGTTCTACTGGGCAGTGGAATGTGGGGTTGATACGAAATTTTTTTTGGATGTGGATGCGTCTTTGATTTTATCATTTCCATTAGGAAGACCGGAAAATGTTGATTGTCGTATGTGGCATTATAATAAAAATTGTTTGTTTTCTGTCAAGTCAGCCTATTACTTCATTGTGTAGCGGGGTTTTGTGCGACGGTCAGGTTGTATGAGGGGGGAGTTGAGTAGTTCGGAGGATTGGCGTTTCTTATGGCGGATCAAATGCGGTTAAGATCCTCTCCTACATAATATCCTACATCTTCTCCTACACTATCTGGATTGTGTCCACTTTAGTATGCACAAAAAGCACAAAATTAAATTTCCATCTCTCTTCTCTCTCCAAAGTTGTTGCGAACCTTTTTTTAAGGAAAGTTACGGCTGATTCCAAATACATCAAATTGAGATATATTTCTTTTAACAAAATCTGATTCCTCAAATCAGTTTTTTCTCGTGCTCATATAATTTACGTTCATACCCAAATTTTTTGTTTTATTTTTTTTATTTATTTAAATATATAATTTCATAATAATTTGTTCATAATTTGTTACACTAATTTTTATTTTTTATCTTAATCTTATCTTACTCTTTCCTTGTAGTAAAATTAAATAATGGGAAATCATCTAATATTTCATTTTAGAGATGAACTATTCTTTTCATAAAATTCTTTAAATGTATTTTAGGATTAAAAAAACGGGGAAAGTAAAGTTATGATTTAGATGTAAATTTAGTGTCCTCTTAGTACAAATGTACAATTAGAAATGTCTAAATGACTTGTTACTTAATTGGATATAAATACTGGAAATTTCTCAGCAGTGTATACAATATCTTTTTTTTTTATGATATATTGTTATGTATATTTATGTCTTTTAAGTTAAAAATATTTTTAAATTCCTTTTAATGTAGGCCCTTTTAATACACTAGGCTTTCCTTACTTTCAAGTCAACGCAGTAGGAGTTTCAATTCCTGGTATTGGTTAAGGCAAAATAGCATCATTTCGCTTCCCCCTACTGATTGAAGGTGTGCTTTCGATAGGGAGTGTAAGAAAAGCAAATGCTAAAGTAGAGTTTTTGTTTTGATTTATTTTACGTAGGGTGACATATATGAAAATCAAACTGTGACGTTCATCTAAGTTACTAATCTTCGGCCCCCGGCTTTCATTTAAAACAGTTGCTATTGCTATTGCAATTGCATTTGGTCTTTTGGGATATTGTTTCAGCACAGAAAGAGCTGTTATCACGACTGAGAGCCATTTTATTTTCACAACTGCAGAAAATTAACTCTAAAATAACAAAACTATAGCTAAAATTATTTTAAATTTAAAAGATATAAATATAATTATTAATATATCATAAAAATAAAGACACTGTATACACTGCTAAAAGCTTTCTATTATTTATATCCACTTAAGTAATTAGTTATATAGACATTATTAATTGTACATTTGTACTAAGAAGATACTAAATTTTCATCTACATTATTAAATACTTTCTTTCTTAATTCTTAATGTGTATTACTAATGCTTTTAATGAATTACATTTATCTTATTCAATAACTTTACTTTCAGCATTTCTTTTATCCTAAAATTCATATTTTATATTATGAATTTTATGAAAAGAATAATTCATCTCTAAAATAAAATATACATTCAAATGATATCAGATGATTTTCCTTTATTTAATTTTAATACAAGGAAAGAGTAAGAAGATTAAGATACAACTTAGGAATTAGAGTAACAAATTATTATGAAATTAAATATTTGAATAAATAAAAAGAAATGAAACAAAAAACTGGTTATGAACTTAAATTATATAGGCTTGAGAAAAAACTGATTTGGGGAATCAGATTTGGTAAAAGAAATGTATCTAAATTTGATGTGTTTTGAATCAGCCGAAATTTTCCTTAAAAAAAAGAATTTGGAGAGAGAAGAAAGATGGAAGTTTAATTGTGTGTTTTTTTTATAGCTTAAAAAGGACATGTGGCAATCATCCAAATAGTATTGGAGAAGATGTAGGATATTATGTTAGAGAGGATCCTAACCGGATCAAATGCGCTAGAAAGATTAATTTTTTTCTTTGGAGATTCTGTAAGAACATTCTGCCAACTAAAATGAATTTGGTTCAGCGAAAAATCACGGAGGATTCACAATTGCGAATTTGTGGACGTGAGGGAGAGGATATTATGCATTGTTTGTTTTGGTGTTCGGTAGCTCGGCAGGTTTGGGCTCTGTCTCTTGTTTCGATAGCTTATCTTCGTACCAGAGGTGAGGATAGTTTGGCATGGTTGCGTCGTTATGTTGCGGAGTGTGAGCCGGAATTGGTGTTGAGAATTGGTCTCACATGTTGGGCTCTGTGGGGAAATCGAAATTGTGTGCTCGATGGCGAACGACCTTCATTGGCAAGTGATATTGTTAGTTTTATTGGGATCTATATTCATCAATGGATGGAGCGGTTCTCGGGATTGCCTATTAAGGGTGTGCAAATGCAAATGAACGATGGCTGTTGGCAGCCGCCGCCGGAGGCGTGGGTTAAAGTTAACTTTGATGGTGCAATTTTTGCACAAGATGAAGCGTCTGGAATGGGAGTCATTGCTCGGGATTCCAATGGTACATGTTTAGTGCGTGCGATGGGCAGAATGGTTGGTAATATTGGGGCAACGAGTATTGAATCGAGTGTGGCTTTGCTTGCGGTTAAAGTGGCGATTATGGCTAGTTGGACGGATGTCATTTTTGTAGGAGATTGTTTGTCCGTTATTCATGATATTCTTGTGCATGAAAAATGTGATGGTGAGCATGCTAACATTATTCGTGATATTCGTCGTTGCTTGGGTGTTGAGAGAGCTTTGAAATTTTTAAATGGGTGAATCGTGCGGCTAATTCTGATGCCCATTTTCTTGCTCAGAATGCTGATGGCAATTCTTTGTGGCTGGCGGATGGAGTTACTTAGTGTTTTTTCTTTCAAGTTGTCTTTGTTTTTTCGCATTTACACATTCTGTTTGTTGCTGGTTTTCTTTCTGTTGTTTTGAACATTACGCTTCTTGGCGTGTTGGGTGTTATGAGCATTGTGTCATTCGAAAAAAAAAACTTAATGTATGAAACGAAAGTTTGTGAAGTTAAGATACTAAAAAAATATCGTGTCAAGCTAGGGCACCCAAGATTTCTTTTTTCCTTTAATAAATAGACATTTCTAAGAGGATTCAATATCTCCCGTATAATGATTTAAATGAGAAAAATTAGGATTTTGTAGTATATTTAGTTGATTCAGTAAAGTGACAAACGCACAATGAAGACTTTTTCTAAACGATCATTGGTTCTAGGAAAATGTTTCTATTTTCTCTTAAACAGTAGGATATATTGTTTCTGAAACTATACCCAACTTTATAGATGTAGTTGGAGTTATTTCTTAAAGATGCTTGATTCATTTACATAATACGGATGAGTCAAGAAAATTTTGATTTCAATCAATAAACTTATCTTAAAAAAGAAAATAAAATTAGCCAAAAGCCATTCTTTTATCCAACAAATTGTACATGCAGTGGCATGTGCCATGTGATGCAATTGACTTCATGAATTAATGCTAATACGTGGTCATGTTTAGTGTCCATAATAAACTAATGTTTTCCGGATTTTTAATTCTTGAATAAACGACTTGCATGAATTGGTCTCCATCTAAGTGGAGCTAAATTAAGATATGAGGAATATCTATTTCTACTCCTCCGAAAACCAATTTTAATCATCACTAGCGACTCCAAATGTACAACTTCCCTCATTTTTGATGTAATAATGGATATATCGAAACTATAACTTTTTTCTTTTTCTTTTTTTTTTCTCCTCAGAAAACATTTGACTAGCATGTCAAAATTCTATGGTTTATTCTTTTTATATTCAAATTAATAGAACGCATTAAAGTTTTTCACGACTAATGATGAGTTTATTTTGATGAACCTCCGTTTTCTTGAAGTTGGATAAACAAGAAAAAGAGGCCATGTCCTATTCAGTTTTATCAAACAAGCAAACTGAAGTCATTTAGTCAATTAGAGAGAAAGAACTTTTGAAGTTATTTCGTCTTATTTGTCGAGTCTTAATTTTAGAGTAACCTAGCTAGTGATCAAATTTGTACACTAAGTTGTGATTAAAAATATTAGAGTTCCCTGTAAAAAAAGTCTTTAAATTAAAAATAAATATGATACATCATCAAAGGCATAACTAATCATCTTAGCGAAGAAAAGGCTTTACCAAAAATTTAGTTGGTATCTTTGATGCAACCCTCTCACTCTCCACGTTCATTGCACATCAAAGATTCTTGGGCTAATAGCAAATTATCTCTCTATGTGTTCTTCCAATTTGGCAAATTACTTATGTTTAAAAAAATACTTACCTCACTTGATTTCAGAATTAGCATGTTACATCTAATGACCAAAACACCTTGGTGTTTCAAACACTTTTTCTTTGCGAATTTTAGATTTAGTTGTTGTACATTAAACAAAATATACACAGACATATGTGTACATATATTTATACATAATTGCAATTTAACTTCTTTGTAATATCTCTGTAATTTGAAGTATTAAAAGTCAAGATAGCTCAATAATTTTGAGAAAAAGGTACAAATTTCTTTTTTGCGCGAAAGTTTATCCCAACTCTTGTATTTGAGCGAAGAAACTACACTCTCGTGCATAACGAGTAATGCGTAACGAGTAATGTGCTACTTTTCAAATAGCTGAGAATAATATATTCATCATTTTTTAATAGGTAGATAATTTTGCCAAAAAGTCATAATTCTGTATATTGTGATCTGATGAGGTGTAAAGTTGGGATTTTAACTCGATCACAATTATCTTTCAAATTTACTATGATATCTTAAGTCAACTACCATATATTATGCAGAGACACATATAAGATTCTTTTCTTAGAAAGTTTCAAACTCAAGACAGCTACGTGTGATTACATCTAACACAGAGGTCTACATCGAGTTTACATCCATTATTTTAGCGGTTTCTTGTAGAGTGCAAATTCTATCCCAATGAGGACGAAGGTTTATACAAAATTGACATGTTACCTAATCTGTAAAACATAGTAGTCGTCTGAAATAATTCAATTGATCTGTGGTTGATTAGATTGAAAAGAAGATTAGAAAAGACTATAATTTGTAAAATTAGATGCAGTGTTTTCAAAAACTATAAATTTTGGGAACAGAAATTGAAAGAGAATTTTAGTTTTGCACATTAAATATGCCTCGGAAATTAGCTAAGTCCATCAATTTAAGTGGATTCTAATAGGCCACCACACCGAGCACAACCAATCTTACTTTTTTGGGTATTGTTGTGTGTCTCCTTTTTACCAAATGCTAGATTAAGTTGGATCAAGTATGTAATAATGCATTAAACGTCTTAATCTTATCAAGCAAGCACACTTTTAAGTTATTTTCAGAGATTAGTCCTAATAAAATACTTAATTATTCTAACACAATATCAAGTAATATGTGGTCTTTTGCCGTTTCTTTATTTGAAATAAAAGAAACACTTCCATACCAGAAACAAAAACCAAAAATAAGGACCTTAATCTCGAACTTTAGCGTTTTTCTTTTATTCTCATTATGACGTGAAAACCATTAACGTTATATTCCAATAACTAAATAGACCCACTTGAGAATATTAATCTAATGAAATAATCATATCATAAACCGACCAAGATGACTCAGGTTTCATTAACATCAACAGGTTGAAGATAAGCTAAATGGACCCCACAAAACATATATATTTAACCTTAGATGTGCATTATTGATTAGACATCAAGACCTTGATTTCTACATTTTAATACTCTTTAGCTAAGAGGTGTTTCAGTTTTTGACTCAAAGACAAAATCAATCATGTCCCGTTATATAATAATGTATGCTCTATCATTCTCCAATAAGTCCCACAAACTTAGAAAATAAGGAGAAAATTTTGTACCATTCTCATTCTTCTTTTCTTTGAACCTTAGACTTCTACTACTACTAATTAATGGCTCTTTATCCAGCAGCTCCTATCACATTTCTTAACCATGCTGCTTCAGACAAAGGACGAAACAAAAGTAGACAAGTTGTAATGATGTGTGCAAACATTAATGATGTTTCACTCGGTCTTAAGATCAGATCATATCATAAGTGCTGCAAGGTACTAAATTTTTTTTAGAGAATTTTTCTTTGTTACATGTTACTTGCTCTTATATCTTCTTATAGTGTGTATTATTTATTTTGTTCAATGTTTAATTATCATGATGTGCAACAGGTG
Organism: Misopates orontium; assembly: GCA_946800315.1. Lineage (NCBI taxonomy): Eukaryota > Viridiplantae > Streptophyta > Magnoliopsida > Lamiales > Plantaginaceae > Misopates > Misopates orontium. The sequence goes on along the minus strand of OX326950.1, from coordinate 20,208,581 downwards.
GTGTTTGAGGATCGGTCAACTGGTATTGTTTGCTACGAAGATGAAAATGGAGAGATGGTATGTGAAGGATACGATGAGGGTCCTCGTTTTCATCAACAAATCTCGAGATTCACTCATAAATCCAGGTACTAATAATCAGATCATTCCACAATGTTATTTAAAAAAAAACATCGAAACATTTCCAGTTTTGACTCCACGGAGACGAAACACGCAAATATTTTCTACATTTATTGCAACAACAACAATGTTTAGGAATTTTTCGGAACATATCGAAAAGATCTCAAAATATTGCCAAAGTTCCTAGTATTTAGCATACAAAACATATCACAAAAACGAACCTTTGATCTATGGTTATTAGCTATTCTTATTAATTGGTGTAAAACTAGTACATACCCTTAGCATCTGAATATTAATTGTTGTCATTTGATTATAATGACAGTAGAGATGCTGAACTAATCGAGCTCCTACAAAGATGTTGGATCCATGTAGCTGCTGAGGATGAGTTAAAGAATGCAGACAAAGGGGTTGAAGAGGATATTAACTATAATGGATCCAACAACTTATGCTAGAAACTGTTGTAGCATAATATACTGATTGACTGTAGATATTTTGGATTTTACAAACATTATTCCTCCCAATAAAAGTCAGTGTAATATAACCAAAAACATCTAATTTTGATTTTCCAGAGCAGTTCTGTTTCTTCCCTTCCATATGCTGCAACAGTCGACGTTCTTCTGATATACTCATTTCGATCGAATACACAGAAATCCTCTAGGGATCATATCCATACAAGAAAATCGAAATATGTCTGAAATGCGCAGAAAATCTTCCTTTTCCTATGATACTTGAGCCCAGTAGATAGGTATTTACAGAACCACCAGTACCAATATCATCAAGATATAAGGAAATCGTGGCGTAAATCTGAAAGATTTAAAGACTTCATATTGTACAAACTCGCATTAAAGCTTCAGTTCCAGATACAAATAAACAAGGTATAAAAGAAAGAATCAACAAAAGAACAAGTCTACAGGGAAGAGGTCATCCGATATATGGACCATAAGAGTAGAAGACTATCATGGCCTCAACTGCCTTGTTTTGCTTTCTTATTCGAACAAATAGTCATGAAAATTCATTCTAAAAGATAATCAAAATAGAACTGATCAAATAATTTTTTTTGTTCAAAAACAGAAATATATAAATAAGGAAAACTTAGATGGTTATCTACAACCGGCAGCAACATACAAGGAAAACCAGGTTCTATTCTGCAAGTGTCATACTTTGCGCGTTTCGTGAGTTTTCTTCAAATAAATCAGTTTCTGATTTGTTAGGTACGATAATAGGAGGTGACCATCTATCTGGAACCATCAAAAGATAGGCGTTGATGGCTTTTCTGAATCTAATCTTGTATTGGTTTGGAGAAACTATGGCAGGTGAGGCACTTTTGAATCCACCAAAGATTCCCAACGTCTTAACCCATGACTCAAGGTGCTTGCCCCATGTATACTCTTTCATGAAGTCAATAATCCCAACCACAAGCTCACACTTTTCTTCATCGACCCCAACTAGTATCGAATAATCAGTTACGCCTATCGACTGCAAAAGAGAATTCCATCATTGGTTTGTTGTAATGCAAAATGTGGATTAAATATATAAGTGTGTGTGGCGGGGATGGGTGAGAAAGAGCATGTAAAATTAAAAAAGAATACTGTTAAATGGCAAAGATGAATGCAGTTCAATGCACTGTTGTATTCAACAAAAGCAAAAGAGATGGTGCAAACTTACAGCGAGAAAAGCAGTATCATTACAGACTGCTCTTTCTAACAGCCTCTTGGCTTTCTTTCCAACAAATATTGGAGAAGTAGGCATTGCTTCAAGCAAGTTCTGATCCAACAAAACCTTATTACTTGCACAAGAATCTGGATTATGCCGCGAGGAGGAAGATCCTTTAAGATCATAAAGCTGCGATAGATTCCTCCCATACATAAGATTCTCCATAACCAGCACATCCATTTTGTTTTCCATCCCTCCTTCAAGATGTTTGGTTGAAACCTTTTCAACAGAAAACCAGAATGTGATCTTTAGAGTTCCAAAATTATGCTGATATAGCATTTGCGGTAACAAGAAAATCAGGTACTCAACTTACTTTTGATAGTATGCACCTTTAGGAGATAAACCAAGAGGGGCAAGAGAGTTGCAACAAGCAACTTTTACATACATACTTGCATCAGTTTCATAGTTGGACAGTTGTTTTTGAATTCAAAAGTAAAAAAAACCTTAAAGATGTCATGGGATACAGATCCACATTATACATATGCCGGGTTCCGACAAAACCGGACCAGTTTTTTATGCACGTTATTAACAAATACTATAGCAAATCTGGAACTGAATGATATTCAGTTCCTTAGGCTTACCTGATAGATCCCAAGGATCTTTGCTAGGCATGTTGGGGCTGCTGAGCTGATTGATTGCGAGAGATACTCAAAATATTCCGGAGCAAACTTAGTAAATGATCCCAACTCCGCCTTTGTCACTTGCTTAATAATGAATCGCTCGTCCAAAGTTTGTGAAAAGAAGACATTGCTCTTGCCAACTCCGGCGTCCCATTTCTTACAACGGCTAAGGGATCTAATGAAATCCACCTCGGACGGACACCATATCTTCCTCAGGGATTCAAACTGCTTCGCGTAATAACAAGTAACATTGTATTTCACCTTCCCGAGGAGTCCATCATCTTCAAAAGACACTTTGGCATGCAAAGCTTTAGTGTCCAAGAGTGGGTTCAAAGGCAATGAACTATGAGAATATGATAAGGACAACATTCTCTTATCCCCAGATGCAAGACTTTGGTAAGGTCCCAGCATCTTTTCACCTAAAACATGAGAACATTTTAAATTTCCCGCATCATGGGATTGCGTAGGAACTGCAGCGTCCTTCTCTGTGTCTGGCTTATTAGATACTTGGAGAAGATATTCAGGCGAAGCCAAGGCATAAGATATAATACTGGTCGGCTCATCATCATAAATTGGCACAACAATGTCGTTCACTCCCACGGGCAGGAGAAACCGGGCCCCATGTTGCTGTTCAATGTCCCGAAAGGATGAAATGCATACTGGATCATGCTCGCCAAGTCTTTCCACTTCTTGATCACTCCTTACAAATTTTTTGGTCAGTGACTGGTAGAAATTTATCAATGACATACCCAAGCAACTAACAGTATCTTCCATATTATCAGCACCCTTGGCAGACAACACAGGAGGTAACTGAGATACCTTAGGCATGCACATATCTTCTTTAGAAACTCTGATGGAAGATAGTTTATCCGCTTCTGATGCAGAAAAACTACAGTTCTTGGTGATCGCAGTACCCGTATAATTTTCACCACTCCATGCTGCATCGAGACTATCAGATACATCAGTGCTTTCACGAACCATCTCATGAAGATTGTTGCATGTTTCGCTTACCCCATGATCAGAGTTTTGGTCAGGCTTTGTGTCAGCAGATGTGAGATCAGAAGTACCCAAACTTTTACCTGTCTTAACTGGGACATTAGTATCAAAAAGTTTATCAGTAGCACCAAGGGGTTCCTGAACTGGTTCTGACAAGGTGAACTCTAAAGGATCAGGTCGGTACTTGGTTTCATAACTATCTGCATGTATGAGGCGGTCGTCCCACGCATATGATTGTAATAGTAGTTGTCTACGAAGTCGATTCAGCTCAAGTATATCAATTGCAGGTTGGCATGTTCTTAGTTCCGTGTTCAAAATTTTCTGGAGTGATTCCTAGCAAATCACATTTATCATGGCACTTTCTTCAAAAGAGACCGATTGCATTTTGGCATAAAAAACTTATCCAATTGTAACTGGTTCCAATTTCTACATATTTTATATTTCTACTTTACTTACTACTCGTTGCAGTTTAATATCAAAGAATGGCATTTTTCTGCTTAAGTTTCCACCTAGAACCATGCGTAAAGATGACTTGAGAATCACAACAAAATCATTAATCAAAGAAGACGCTTGAACATTTGAATCCCTGATTAGGAGAAAAATCTATGCAAAATTTAAAGTAATTGCAAGGCAATGCGTAAAAATGCGTGTAAAATCAAGTAAAGAGTTTTCAAGAGTAAGTAAAGAAAATCAAGTCAAAAGTTCCCAAGAGTAAATATAGATTTTCTATATAACAGGTTGATTTTCATGTGAATATCAGCGAAAGTCTACAAACTAAGTCTTCTGTATTTTCAAGATTCAGGGATCCTGAATCACTAAATCAGCCCGACTGATGCATTACTTCAATTATTATTCTGCCAAGGAAGCTCTTGCTAAAGAAAAGAAATGCCTTCTGACTAAATATGTGGTTTCCCAGGCATAAGGTTGGTTCAAAGGGAGGTGGCTTACCAAGATTATACTATATATTCCCTCTTTCTCTAAAACCTTAAGTAGGATAAATGATTTGAAAGAATATGAAATTAAGTTAACCCCAAACCCATGACCACAAAAGAGTTAGAGGTTTGAACTGAAGACACACCTCAAATCTGACTTCTCTTTATGCAGCATCCCTACTAGATCTGCTATTCGGCGTCTTGATTCAGGATTCCCACTTTTGAGCAAGCATAAGCCATATTGCATTTCTAGCAGGAGAGGAAGAGCATTAAGGACTTCAGAGAAAAAAATCTCAGCCCGCACCTTCAGCTGTTAGATTACAGAAAGATTAAGTGCCAAGGAATATGACACAAAGAAAATCCGAAACGTTTAAAGTTGAAATATAAAATTTCATTCACTTCACCTCAGTCAACTCTTTTTCTACCCACTCCTGGCTTTCATACTTGAAACCAAGTTTCGGGGGAGACAGGTAAACAGAATGAAAGTTAAAAGATGCATAACGAAAGCATGCAACCATTTCCCCACAACTGCAATTAACAAAATATCTTAAAAGTATGTAGCAAATGCAACATGCATCTTGATTGCATTCACTAAGCTTGCAAATGCAAGCCATTGAGCAAGGATATCATTACGTCCAAAACATTAAACAGTCATTTAAACAGGTAGTATCATCGAAAATCATGAATGTTATCGACAGTCCATTTGTATTCTAGTCGCATGAAACAGTTTTTAGCGGTAAGAATCAAATATATTTATTTTTTTTCCTTAAATAGAATTGATGATAGAATTTCTAGGAAGTTTAGGAGGAAATGCTGCTCCTAGCCACGTCTAGTGGGTCAAGATTCCTTAAGTTTTCCGGACGTCATAGAATCATGCCAATTTGAAATGTGAGCCATACAGTTATTGTGATCGTGCAAAGGAAAACCGAGCAAAATATCATACCCATAAAACTGGAGACAGTCTCTATGTAAAGAATGGCCGCAGCTTGCCACTCTGCTCACAGCGGCATGGTCCGAAAAGCTTAACTCCAAAAACTTTCCAAAGGACAACAATCCCCAGACAGCTTCAGACATCACGACTCTTCGATTTACTGGAGGGAAGCCATTAGCTCTTGGACACTTTAGGCACCGATGCCACATCCAAATCTTCCCATCCCTTTGACCACGTAAAAGAGTTTCGGGTAGTTTCTTAACTGAGATTGAAAGGGTACCTTGTTGATGAGTATAATACTGAACATGAGCTTCTGCTGGCATCTCACACGAGCGACATCTATAGTTCTGTCACAAAATTTAGCCATTATTATGTCCATAAACAAACTAGACGGCAATAGGCACAAGTACACAGCTTGATATATAATAACTATAACGTTCAGACTCAGAGAGAGAGAATGAAAAGGAGGTTAGGGGAGGGAGAAAAACTACCTGATCAAATAAATGATCCCTCAGATAATGACCAAACGGCTCTTCAAAGTTGCGATTGATACGAAGCAGGTAGGGCCTTTCACAGAAAGTTCCCTTCCACACGCATAGTGACGACAAGCAAACCAAAGTGCTTTGATGGTCTGAAGGCGAAGGCGCAAACTCAAATAAAAGACCATCTTCCCTTTCATCTTGTGGGTCAGGAGGGAGCCAGAGAAATTCATTTTTTTCCAAATCAACAGATTCTGTACCAACTTCTTCTATGTGAACAATATCATCTTCACCAGGATGTCCTTTATGGGATTTATACGCCTTTTCATCATCATCGTCATCGGTTCTGTTTATAGAAAAAACTGAGCATGTAAAACTCATTTTTTGGCATATCATTTTGTGTGAAGCCAGTTAAGTGAAACATAAATGAAGAGGCAATATTAATTTGTTGGCACAATGGAAGATGTGAAAACTCATTAACAGTTTACAACAAAATTCAAGTTCCGTTTTGTTCTATGTTGAAACTGAAACTGAAATCATGCATGCACTCAGTTACAAAAAATTATTATAAACAGGTTGTAAGCATAACATGTATTATGGTACTAGTCAGGCCATAGAATGAATGAGATAATAACCTGCTGGAGGAAAATCCAAATAGATGCTTTTGTTCATGAATGCTTGTTGGAGCACAAACTGTTTCCATAATATTCTCACACACCCTCGATCAACACTTCTTCTATGCAACACAAACCAACCTAAAAAATTATCGATTTTTAGTATTTCCAATTAAATCTCTTTTTAATTAAGGAATACCAAATCCCTCCGCATAAGTTTGTTATCTAATTCGGAATTATAGGGATTCAATCTTCTCTAGTATAGATTTATCACTTCAATTTCTTTTCTTACTTTTTAAATTAGTTGAGGTATAAAATTATTAAACAATATCTAGGTGGCGTGCTGATAAAATTAAAAGGAAATACTAGCTGATAAATAATTTTTCCAAAAATCCTAATTTACCTTTTTGAATTAATAAATGCAAAAGATTAAGTTTACTAAAGTTAAGAAAATACGTTTTGTTTTCTTTTGTCAGAATTGCAAAATTGGTCCACTAAGTTTGTCCATTTTTTACTTTTGCCCAGTAACTTTTCGGGCCGCGATCTTGCCTTGTAGGTTTCAATTTTCCTTGCAAAATATGTCCAATCGGACTGAAAATGGACTTTTTGCCTACGTGGACTCTCAATGGCTAAATCGTTTGTCCACGTGTAAAATCGCGACACCACCTGTATTTTTTTCACAGCAAAACACATTTTTATCAAAAGCTACAGGTCATTTTTTGTAATTTTGCTTAAAAATTTAAAAAAATTCAAAAAGTTAATATTTTTAATCAAAAAATTAATTTACAATGGATATAATAATTTCTGAATATATAAATCCCAAAAAAAAAATAAAAAATCATTTAGGTTAATGTATTGTATCGTATCAATTAAACTTCGTGGACTTAATTAACATTATAATTTTTTATTCTCATTTGAAATTAATGTAAAGTAAAGTAAATGTTAAATTTATCTTTAACAGAATTTTTCAATTTCAAAAATTAAATAATAACTGAAAAAAGAAAATAAAAGAAAAAAAATAAAATCGGGGAGACGAGTCGTATTCCCCGATTCACCGGCCACCCCACCCACCACCAACCCCTTCCTCACCTCAAACACCCCTCCTCCTCCTCCTCATCATCATCATCATCCCAACCTGCTCAAAATGGCTTCACAATTTGGATAACTTTACCCGCGACGGCGATTTACACGCCTGGAACCCCTTAATACGCGACTCGGAGCTTAGCGTCGTGCATTGGAGCCGGCGATAGATCGATGATGCTAAGCGACTTGGGTAGGGGGGCAAGGTAGTTGGATTAGTAAGACGATGACCCCGAATCGATTTAATTGGACCAAGGGTTTCAAATCTAAACCAGAAGAAGTGTGGACTGAATCTTTCTGGGTGTAAATGGAATTAAAATGAAGTACGGGGAGGATGTGATGATGAGGAGGAGGAGCAGGAGTAGGAGGAGGAGGAGGGTGTTTGAGTTGAGGCGGGGTTTGGTGGTGGGGTGGGGCGACGACGGGTGAGCTGGGGAAGTCGTCTTCCCCTATGTTATGTTTCTGTTTTTTTAGATATTATTAAATTTATGAAATTATTAATCCTGTTATTTTTTTTTAAAATTAGAAATATCATCAGTGGTAAAACGTGTTTTGATTATATAAAATACAGGTGGCGTCGCGATTTTATACGTGGACAAACGATTTAGCCATTGGGAGGCCACGTAGGCAAAAAACTCATTTACAGTCTGATTAGGCATATTTTACAAGGAAAACTGAAACCTACAGAACAAGATCGTGGCCCGAAAAAGTTACCATGCAAATATGGAAAATAGAAAAATTTAATGGGCAAATTTGCAATTCCGCCTTTTGTTAAATAGAATCCGGCCTCTTATTATAGCAAATACCATCCTGAATTTTTATTTATTTATTTATTTATTAAGCTATCATTTTTCTTTTTGATTGCCAACAAGGTATGTATGTACACCAAAATTAAAAATAGACTAGCGATATTACCGAAATAATTTTTGTTACAACAAAAGCAGTTGGCTTTAAATGCCTGAATCGCCTCCATAGTCAAATAATATTATGACAACACTTATGTTTTAGCCCAAATTAAGGAACTTTTTATTTCTCTTTCATATTTATATTAGCTATCTCATTGCTAGTTTATACTTTCCTTTCAAATTTGAACATCATTTGATTACTGACGAGCAAGGAAAAAAAATATACATGAATTTATTTTTCTTTCAAATATCTTATATACATTACAAAATTCTAATTTTTCCCTTTATTTTTTACAAGTTGGTGGCTAAAGGTAATGTCATTACTATGAAGAGCTAAGTACTTCATATTTTGATATTCCAAGAAGGTTATCTCTAATGTTTTGTAAGATAAGTGTATTACATGTAATAAAGAGGTAAAAATTGTAAGAGTTTGAAAACTATTGAAACATTTGGTACCAATCCCGGTCAGAAAGGCGAGTTAAGATGGGGGAATAGAAAAATAAAGAAGTTAAATAAGAAGATTCATAAGAATACGTTATTTTATTATGAACTTTTGGATTTTGGTTAAGACTTTTTACAAAACCAGGCTAATGTATAATTTAATGTTTTTAAAGTAAATATTTATTTATTAACACCAAAATGACTTTACATCATATCTCACTAGAAACTGGGCACGCGGAGCCCGACGAACATTAAGTTTTTGTAGTGTAAAGTACTGTATAGTACATGCTCATATTTAAATGTGAGGAAAAAAAAATCTAAAAAAAAAAGAAAAAGTATTTTCCTAATTGAAAAAAAGTTTGAATTAGTGGCAAAAGTGAATCATCATAGTTAAAGTGGAACGGAAAGTAAATGAATTAGCATAAAAAGAATATAAATTATGGAGAAACTAAATCATCTTTATTAGTAAATGATATAGTTACTTTTATCTAACTCAAATTGTAGGATTAAATTGGAGATTAATAATAAGATGTCATAGTGGAATGTAAATTATAAGGTTAAACATGGAAATCAAAAGTTTGACGTCACAAAGTGTCAAATACCGCTTCCTTTATATATTATGATGTGGGGTATTTTCGTCTGGATACGTGTCCACTCTCTAACACTCCACGTCAGACTGCTTCATTTCCTCCTGGATGCTCAAGCAGCTTTTGAGTTCGGAACCTGCACTCAACACCAAACGTGAACTAAGCCGGTGCCTTCTCCGGCGAAGACACTTCGACGCTCAAGTCAGACGGATCGGAATGTGAGATCTTGTTGAACAAGGCAACAAGTCGAATATACTGAGTAAAATAGGTCGAATAAACTGCAAGCTATAAGTTGAATAATCAGAAAGCAATAAGTCGAATGTGAATGGCCAAACAAGTCGAATGATCTGTGTCAAACAAGTCGAATAACACAGAACGAAACAACTCGAATGCAAGCCAAAATAGGTCGAACTCGAGCTATTGACGAACAACTCGAATGAGTTTGAGGAATAGGTCGAGGTCGACTTATATAACTCGAACTTAGAGGTTAGAATAATGTAAAACGTCCCTTAGAATGAATAATGAGATCCCTTTATATAGTCATAAGAGTCCTTATTCAGCTAGACGTGCACTCCAAGTAGGACTATGAGTTGAATAAGTCAAACTAGGACTTTTCAAAAATAACTCGAATGACCTTCAAGATAACTCGAATGAGCTGCCACTGGAATAGCTCGAATGAACTAAAAACAGCTCGAGTTGGGCCCGGAACAACTCGAATTGGGCTTGTGAAATTCAAATTGGGCCCCAAATAACTCGAAATTGGGCCTGCATGGGCCTAATTTTGAGTTTTGCATTAAAAAATAATGGTGTTGTCGTGGCATAATATTCCAAAATAATCTCGCAGATATGATACCAAATATTAAGACGTGGCGATACCGAAATATGACACATCATGGAGTCCCCCTAGTTTGTAAGAGTAATGTGTGAAAACATTGGTCATACAAACTAAAATAGCGTAATAATCCCGATAATCGTGCAACGAGTCGGGCCCTCGAAATTGCAAAGCCCAAGTCTTAGAAAAACTCAGAAAAAATTCGTCTGAAAAATAAGTCGAAAGAACTATAGCTCGAATTAGGGGTATATCGGTAATTCTGTCGCTGGCCGCTCCTATAAATACCCGCCGAACAGATTCATCTCATCGTCAAATTTTCCGCAAATAACTCGAGCTCTCGAAAATAACTCGAACAGAAATAGCTCAAATACACTGAGAGGGTCCAAATAACTCGAATATACAATTTAATAACTCGATTCTTCAAAGGTACAACTCGAAATAACCCATATAACTCGAATGCACAACATAATAACTCGAGAAAGCATAAGTTTAACTCGAATTACTCCATAAAGCTCACATAAGAGTAAAATAACTCAAATGAACAACAAATAACTCGAGAAGGCATAAGTTTAACTCGAACTACTCCATGTAGCTTATATAAGAGTGAAATAACTCGAATGAACAACAAATAACTCGATAGGTCGAAATACGCTCTATTAGGTTTAATTTCGACTTATCTGCTATAGGCTGGATGTACTTGTAATCGAGCTATAATACTTAGAAAATTTTCCTGAAATTTTACAAACTTTCATGAGCTGATTCTTAGCGGACTTTTCTGCAGATTCCTCACGACGGCTCGTTCAAGTCAGCATCATTCTCCCCGTGAACCACCTGCACACTCCGATCGCCATCTACAATCCACACGTCCCACTGCCGATCGTGAACGCTTCCCAACTCATAGGACCAGCCCGACACGTTTAACCCGACCTTCCCGTCCAGCTAAAATCCCAGTTCCGGGTGCTCCCAGAATATTTGTCCTAGCGGAAAGGTCCTACGAGAGGCGTGATCCTGAATTCGAAAGTCATTGATTTAAACCCTAGAACCGGTAATCACTAACTTCTTCCTACTTAGTATTATAATGGCTTCTGAATCAGACGTGGAAACCACTAGCTCTTTAGGTGTTCCTGATGTTGTTGAATCGTCGGGTTCTGGGTCTGGGTCATCCTCCGGTAGTGGGGATTCCGATAGTGATGCCTCGTCATCTAAAGCCCAAGGTTCTGATAAGGAAGTGAATATTATGGATCATTCTGACGATGAGTTTTTAACTAACATTGCTGAACCAACCCCCATAGAAGGTGCATCAAGCGTTCCCGTACCTATAGAAGTGAACGATAGTATTGTAGATGAAACCATGCAGGAATTAGCTGAAGAGGGTATAAACCTTGACGCTCCCTCTCCTACGAACAACCTTATAAACTTTGCTGGTATTCGTCCCATGAACACCCATGGGGCCTCATACTATAGGTCTATGTATGATGTACCTGACCCTTATGAGATTATCTTTCCTGGCCCTGGAGATCGTTTAGACACTCCTCCTCCTGGTTGTTTGACCATTTTTCACAATTTCCTTTCATGTGGTCTTAGATTTCCACTCCACGATGTAGTGCGTCGGATTTTGCTTCATTTGCCTTCTTGTCCATCTCATTTCACTCCCAATACCTACTGTATCATCCATGCCTTCATTATTTTGATGAGGGTATATAAGTTACCTTGCACTGCTGATTCTTTCTTCCAAATGTTCCTTAGCAAATTTAGAACCACTGGTGAGGATGCGGGTTTTTATTTCTTAATTGCTAGGAAGAACAACAGTTTCCTAACCAGCCTCCAGTCTAGTTTCGGGAAAGAGTGGAAGAATCAGTGGTTCTACATTAAATAGTCCACGCCTGGAGAATTCAACTTCAGGCGAGATTGGACTGATGGAGCTCAAGCCCCCCGGTGTCCTCCCGCTTCTATATCTTCTGATGACATACTCATGTTGAGGAGTCATAAGTTCGATGCATCGTCCCTGACGAAGAACACCATTCTCCGTGCCGGGGGGTATTCCGTCGTTCCATATAAGGGAGCGGTTGATTTTGGTATATTTGTCTTTTATTCCTGCTTGTCTCTTTTCCCAAGTCACTCTTATACTTTAAGTGTAATACTAACCTTTGTTGTTTGCTTCTTGCAGAGAAGATGGTTATCAGCAAGTCCAAGCGTAAGCTAGCTGCGATGCAGGAAGTATTTGAAGATCTGGCATCCGGTAATGCTGATGCCGAGGTTGAAGTCCCAGAGCCAGCTCCTGCTGTTGTCCCTTCTTCCTCTGAGGCGACTGCCCCTATTACTGTCACGCCCCCTGCTACCACCTCGCTCCATAGTGCTCCTTCATCCGCAGTTCCACCTCGGAGCTCTAAGAGTAAGACGACAGGCGGATCCTCTCGGCCGGCTCCTACACCTCTTACTACTGCTAGCGGTCGGGAGCGCAACCAGGCGGTGATTAAAGCTGTGCGTGATGGCAATCTGGCGGGTTCGGATCCGAACGCACGCCCTGCTCCTTCAGATGACCGCCGCCGCGAGAAGCATCCTGCTCATGATGATTCTAACAGATACACTACCGACGATTTGGACATCAACGTCGAGGAGGTATCTCATGCTTCCATGGATGTCGGCTATTACAAGCTGACTGATACTGCTGCCATGCGTGCTTGCAAGGGCTTCCTTTCTTCCTTTGACAAGAAACGGTACTTTGAAGAAGTCGGTCCTGAGGGCTTGTGCAGCCGCACTGCTCTAGCCTTTTCCACTGTAAGTGTTCATTGCGTTTATTTTTCCATACCTTCTTTTAGTCTTTCGAGTACTTGTGTTGACTCTTCCCCTCCTTTGATTTTCAGGCTATGATGAACATGCAGACTATTGTGGAGAATTTTGGCATCTTTAATGATGCCCGAGCCGAGTACAACTCTCGACTAGACCATTACAAGTCTACTGCAGTGCAGGCTCAGATTCTGGAAGAGCATGCCAAGAAGAAAACTCGTGAGGTGGAGGCCACCATCAGAAGCGTCGTGGAAGAGCTACGGGTGGCACATGCGGAATTGAAGAAGTCAAAAGAGGCTTATGCTGCAAGTGATGCCAAGTTGAAGGCGCTATCCAAGGACTTTGACAAGCTGCAGCGGGTCAAGGATGACCTAGGGATGAAGGAAATCCGCACCAAGGAGGAGCTAACTGCTTTGGCTGCCCGTTTGAAGGTTGTGGAGGACGAGCGCGACGCGGCGCTGGCTCGAGTGGCTACTTCTGAGCAGATCGACTATGATCGTGCTAAGGCTGAGGTTTTCTTTCTCCTCTGTCCTCTTATCATGATTTTCATTCGTAATTGTCTTATTTATACTTTCTTGTTCTTGCCGTGCTGCAGGGTTTATCATCAGATGACAAGGTTGCAGCAGGGGCTGAGTTCTTCCGCTCTTCCACTTGGGGCACCATCTGTACTGTGCGCGGAGGCTTTGATTTATCTAAGGGGTATGACTACGCCTTAGATGATGTGGAGCGCAAAGATGGCTTTGCTCCCGGTCGCAAGAAGGAAGACTTTGATATCTTTGATCGACTTGCTGAGGGAGTGCCTGACTCGGACGACGAGGATGTCTCAGAGACTGAGGGGGTCGATCATTCTGAGCTTTCCAGTGCGTAAGGCAGATGAGATCCGTCTGGCTCCGCGATCATTTGAGAGCGCATGCGAGGTCCAGAGCCAAGAAGGAGGCCGCTTCGCGTGCTGCTGCTGTTGCTGTTGCTGTTGCTTCTACTTCTAGAGTCCCTTCCGCCAGGGTGTCTTGGAGCGAGGTTCTTGAGGAGGGAGAGCTTCTGCCGCCCTCTTCACCTGCTGATGTGCCCGTGGGGGTGCCTCTTGCCTCTGCTGGCCTCGTGACTGTCTCAGTTCCATCTCCAGGCCCTGGAGCTGAACCCGCTGCTGTTGCTGTTCCCGAGCCTGCTCCTGCTCCGGCTCCGGTGCGCCCTGAGGATGACACGTCCCCGTTGAATGAGTCAATGGAGGAGATTGCTCGACAGAGCCGAGGCGCATTGAAGTCAGTTGGTCTCCGTTTGAAGAAGTAGCTGAGCAGTTGTGAAGCCAGCCTATGTGCTGTGATTTTTGGGCCTGCGTGCCGCTATCTCTTTTATGCACATTTTAACATTTTGTCATTGTGGTGTTGATATTCGTTGGGTATATTTCTGTTGACATCGCGTCATTGTTGAGATTATCCCTTTTCTTTAATATATGTTTGATTTTTAGAATTGCCTTTGTGTTCTTTTATCTTGTGTGCCAAGTTTTCTCTCTACTTGTGCGTTTTGTAAACTTTGTATCCGTCCTCTTGGTGAAAAATTTTTGTACTTCTGTTGTGGATGTGATGATCCATCTTATGAATTGATCATCTTTTGAGGAGGTTGCGAGACACAATGCTCGTCTTACTTAGAGTCTGCGAGGCACAATGCTTGTCTTACGAACAGTCTGCGAGGCACAGTGCTAGACTTACGGACAGTCTGCGAGACACAATACTCGGCTTACAGACGGACTGCGAGGCGCAATGCTCGATTACAAATATATTGCGAGGCACAATGCTCATCTTACGGATAGGCGGTGAGGCACAATGCTTGGCCTACTTAGGGTCTGCGAGGCACAATTCTCGTCTTATGAACAGTCTGCAAGGCACAGTGCTCGACTTACGGATGGTCTGCAAGGCACAATGCTCGGCTTACAGACGGACTGTGAGGCGCAATGCTCGACTTACGAATAGGTTGCGAGGCACAATGCTCGTCTTACGGATAGGCTGTGAGGCACAATGCTCGGCCTACTTAGAGTCTGTGAGGCACAATGCTCGTCTTACGAAGATATTGCGAGGCACGATGCTTGACTTACGAAGATATTGCGAGGCAAGGTGCTCGACTTACGAAGATATTGCGAGGCACGATGCTCGACTTACGAAGTTATTGCGAGGCACGATGCTCGACTTACGAAGATATTGCGAGGCACGATGCTCGACTTACGAAGTTGGTCCAATCACGCTTGCGTTGATAAAAATGTAAACAGGATGTAGGCAAATAATCAAACTTAAATAAAATATTAAATTTTATAAGTTTTGGGGCTGAGCTCGATTAACTTCCGAGTTGCCTACGTATCCCGCCATGGATAGGTGGCTAGGAATCAAGTCCCCGTAGTTCGCTGCTAAGTATTACAATTGGAGCTCTCGCGTCGAGACTCGTAATTCGTAAAAGAATAAGTAAATAAAGCATTGAAACTACGGTCCTATCTTGCCACACGGCTTGTTGTACTGCTAGCTCTTCTAACTCTAAAACCTTCTTAAGTTCTTGACGTTCCAAGGGCGTGACAATGTCCTTCCTCCCAATTCTCGTAAGTAATAGTATCCTTTTGCGCTTGGTTTTTCTACTTTGTATGGTCCTTCCCAGTTTGGCTTCAACTTTCTCACATGCTTGGTGGCTTCTACTTTCCTTAGGACCAAGTCCCTCACTTGAAAGTTTCTGAAACGAACCTTGTTTTCATATGCGTTTGCCATCATGGATTTGTAAGCTTGAGTGCGTTGGTAGGCTTTTTCCCTTGTTGCTCCTATTAACTCGAGGTCCATTTGTCTAGCTCTTATTGCTTGTTTCTCGTTATATGTGACGATTCGATAAGTTGGCATTCCAATCTCAGTGGTATTACTGCTTCATAACCATACGTTAGCAAATATGGAGTTTCGCCCGTTGAAGTTCGTGGTGTTGTACGATACGCCCATAATATTCCTGGCAGCTCGTCTGCCCAATTTCCTCCTTCACCTTGCAACCTTTTCTCCAAACTCTTCACAAGTGTGTTGTTTGTGGCCTCTACTTGCCCATTAGCTTCTGGATGCGTAACAGATGTGAATCTCTGCTCAATCTTCATATCCTTGCACCAGTCTTGAATCTTGAATCCCTGGAATTGTTTTCCATTGTCAGATATTAGTACCCTTGGGATTCCGAACCTGCACACAATGTTCTTCCAGATGAACTTCTTTACATTGGCCTCCGTTATTGCCACAAGTGCTTCAGCCTCAACCCACTTGGTGTAATATTCAACCGCCACCAATAGCCATTTCCTTCTGCCAGACGCCACCGGCATTGGTCCCACGATGTCTATTCCCCATTGATCGAATGTACATCCAAAGCTCACGATTGTCATCGGCTGTGCTGGTGTATGAATGATTTTCGCGTGTAGTTGACAACTTCTGCACCTCCTAGTATAATCCATAGAATTTCTCATGATCGTTGGCCAAAAGTATCCTTGCTGGAGTATCTTCTGTGCCAAGGACCGTCCTCTAGAATGATTTCCACAGCTTCCCTCGTGAATTTCCCTCAAGACTTGTTTCGCCTGGGTTGGTGACAAACATCTTAAGAGTGGTCCCTAGAAAGATTTTTTGTAAAGTTCTCCATTAAACATTGTGAATCTCGCTGATTTATACTTGAGTCTTCTAACAACTTGTGGATCAGTTGGCAATTTTCCGTTTTGTAGATAGTCTATGATTTCATCCTTCCAACACGCCTCGACTTCCACTGGCAAAACGTAATCCAGAGCTTGTGTTGGTTTTGACTCCACGCCTTTGCTAATCGATGGTTGGTCTGCGGCCAACAATGTTACTCCTCTCTCCACAAAGACTTCTGCAGTGCTTGCAAATCTTGACAATGAGTCAGCCCGTTCATTCTCTAATCGTGGAATCTGTGATATAGTGAACGTCTCAAAGTTCGATGTTGCCTCCTTCAGCTTATCAAGGTACTTCACTATTGCAGCCTCCTTAGCTTCGTATCTCCCCTCAAATTGATTAGCAATTAATTGAGAGTCCATGAATACCATAAGTTTTGTTATCCCTAGCGACTTTGCCATTTGAATACCGGCTAGCATGGCTTCATACTCTGCTTGATTGTTTGTGACTTGGAAATTCAATCTAATGGCGTAATCGAATTCTCTTCCATCTGTCGATCTTAGGTAGATTCCTGCACCTCCAGCATCTACTGTGGAGGATCCCTCCACGTGTAGAGTCCAAGTCTCCTTCGTAACCCCGGACGTATCCTTTTGATTGCTTTCCGTCACCATTGCCACATCAAGTGGTAGTTATGCCTCCGAGATAGTTTCTGCGACAAAATCCGCTAGTCTTTGTGCTTTAATTACAGTTTTTGGTAAATACTCCAGACCATATTCTCCCAGCTCAATTGCCCACTTCACTAGCCTGCCTGATGTCTCTGGCTTTGCCATAACCTGCTTCAATGGTTGATTTGTCAGCACTGTGACTGGATGTGACTGAAAGTATGGTCTTAGTTTCCTTGCAGTTATCATCAGTGCGTATGCCAACTTCTCAATCTCCAAGTAATTGAGCTCTGCCCCGTTCAATACTTTGCTCACGTAATAAATTGGTAGATGTTTCTTATCTTCTTCCCGGACTAACACTGTGCTGAGTGAATTCTTCGTTATGGCTAAGTAGAGATATAATATCTCGTTGTCCTTAGGCTTTGATAATAGTGGTGGCATTGTAAGATAAATCTTCAGTTGACAAAATGCCTCCTCACAATCCTCCGTCCAGACGAACTTTGATGTTTTTCTCAACTTCTTGAAGAAAGGCAAACTTTTCTCTGCGGAATGTGATATAAAACGACTGAGTGCCGTTATTCTCCCGACCAATCGCTAGACTTCACGAACCGATTTGGGAGATGGTAAATCCATTATAGCCTTGATCTTGTCCGGGTTTGCTTCAATGCCCCTTTCATTTACCATGAAGCCTAGAAATTTTCCAGCCTTGACTCCGACTGTACACTTCTTTGGATTTAACTTCATCCCGTATTGCTTCATGATACCAAAAGCTTCTTCAAGATGCTTAACATGGTCCTCCGCCCTTAAACTTTTGATAAGCATATCATCGATATAGACTTCCATTGTCTTACCTATTTGATGGTAGAACATCTTTGCAACCAATCTTTGGAACGTTGCTCCTGCGTTCTTTAATCCAAATGGCATCACTCTGTAACAGAATATCCCTCTGTCTGTTATGAACGCCGTTTTGTGCTGGTCTTTGACCGCCATTAAGATTTGATGAACTCCACTCTGCGCATCACAAAGGCTAAGTAGCGCACATCCAGCTGTTGAATCAACCACGAGATCAATCCTAGGCAAAGGGAAAGGATCTCGTGGACAATGCTTGTTCAAATCCGTGTAGTCCACGCACATACGCCATATGGTTGGTTTCTTTGGCACAAGGACAACATTGCTAAGCCATTCCGAATATTGAACTTCAAATATGTGGCCTGCTGCTAACTTTGTTTGCATTTCCAATTCTGTCGCCTTATTCTTCTCGTCACTGAAATGTCTCTTCTTTTGTCGAACTTGTCTCGCATTTGGATTGACATTGAGGTGGTGTACTGCAACTCGTGGGTCTATGCCTTTTAAATCCGAATCATTCCATGCAAATACATCAAAGTTTCTCTGCAAGCATGCTATCAACGCTCTTTCGATCTCCATTGGCAGTTCACTTCCAATTTTGATGATCTTCTCAGGCTCATTATTCATCAGAATAACTTCCTTAAATTCTCCAGAAGGCTTCATGCACTCGATCTCCAATTGTTTCTTGTAGCGCAAAGTGGTTTTATCCTCCTTTTCTTCCTTTGTCTGTTTTGGTTCAACTCCCTTCATGGGGGCATCAGAATCTTCAGGTGCTTCTCGCTGATCCTCTTGTGTTGCAAGCACCATCTCAATATCCGTACTACCCGCAATTTGTGGTGTTCCTGCATCTTGAGCTTCAATTAAAGCTATATCGGGACCAGCCTTCGCCTTGGCAGGTTTTGTTGATGTAACAGAACAACTCCATGAATCACGATAGTTTGTTGTCAGCTCTGCGATTCCCCCAGGAGTTGGAATCTTTATCTTCTGATGCACTGTTGAAATGATCATAGCAAATGCGGTTATCCCCGGTCTTCCAATTAATACATTGTACGCAAGCGGCATATCAACAATAAAATATTCCACATTCAATGTTCTCCTCCTTGGATTGACACCAAAAGATGTTGGTAGCATTATCCTTCCGACAGGCTTAACTTCACCT
Source organism: Misopates orontium (assembly GCA_946800315.1). Classification (NCBI taxonomy): domain Eukaryota; kingdom Viridiplantae; phylum Streptophyta; class Magnoliopsida; order Lamiales; family Plantaginaceae; genus Misopates; species Misopates orontium. Next base: position 20,189,257 of record OX326950.1, on the reverse strand, counting down.
CCACCAAATCCCAATAGAGGTGAATTCACCTCCGTGATCTCGTACTGTCCAAGCTTCATTTGTTGTAAAGCATCCATAAAGATAATGTTAGATGAGCATCCATTATCTACCATGATTCTTCTTACGGCGTGATTTGCAATCACCGCGGTAACCAGCATTGGGCAATTCAAAGATTGAGCCTCCTTGGCCTGTGAAGACAAGCTATCAAAATCGCTATTATCGAATGTGATCCTCGTATCTATTTTGTCTACTGCAAAGACAAGATCTATCTCTGGACGTTTCAAACGCTCGTATTGTATATCGCGTGAAATCCGTTTCCTGCTTTTGGTCGAATCCGCACCAGTAGGTCCTCCGGCAATCACATTTACTCCGTTTTCGATATCATCGTTACCGTTGCCCTTCCTTCTCCTTGGTTCGTCCTTCTTTTCTTTTGGTGAACGACTTCGTTTACGTCCACCCGTTGATTTTTCATCCCTTTGTTGCTTGTTTTCCAGTACATAATCAATAAGTTTTCCCTCAAGAATAAGTCGTTCAATCTCCATTCTCAAGGCCCTGCAATCATTAGTGATATGTCCATTTTTCCGGTGAAACTTACAATATTTTTTGGATTGCTTCATCTCTTCAGTTTGCACCATGGGTCTCGGAGACCTGAACCTCTCCTTTTCCCCTGCTATCGCATAGATTTTGCCAATTGGTTTCTTGAAAGGAGTCCAATTATCAAAATTCGCCAATTGGTTTCTTCAAAGGAGTCCAATTATCAAACCTCTTGAAAGGTTGTCGGTTGTGATCACGATCCTTCCCTCTAGGATCTCTCCTCCAGTCTTTATTCTCCTTTCCTCTAGGAATTTCTGCCAAGTCTGTTAATCCTTGATTCATAGTGATCTCCTCCACCTCAACAACTTTATTGGCGAGATCCATGACTTGCTCTATCGAATCAGGAGCATCCCAAGTTAGCACTTCAATCAGCTTTGCACTCTGGCAGCGGTTCTGCAATACCAAGATAACCAAGTCCACAGTGGGAGCATTCACTTTTCCAATTTCTAGATTTAGACGTTCTATATATTTTCCCAGTGTCTCACCCGGTTTTCTGTAGATATTGAACAAAGTACTTGGAGACTTCTTCTTTAATCGATAAATGGCAAACTTCTTTACGAACATGCTTTTGAAGTGTTCAGCTGATTCAATCGAATGAGAGTTCAAATTCTTGAACCATTCCTTAGCAGTTCCCATTAAGCTCAGTGATATCAGCTTCGCCCTTAGGTTCTCGTTGTACCCCAGAATCTGCAGCTTGAGATCCAAGTCATTATAATGTGTCGCAGGATCGGTTGTTCCATCATATTTCTTCATGTCAGGAAGTCTGACTCCCTCCTTCAGTGTCATCTTGCCAATCGCTTCAGAGAATGGAGTTGGTCGCTCAGTTGATGGAACATTTTCAGCGATAACTGGTTCCGGCCTTGGTACCACTCTTTCATATTGGTCTCTACTCCTTCCTGCCGTGTGACTTGCAGTAGGACGATCTTCAGGATCTCTTCGCTTAGAATTGACTTCTCCTCCCTTGTCGTTTGCTCGGCTTGAGACCTTGTTTCCTGCAACCCTTACTAAGCGTGGATTTCTGCGCTCTGGAGAAGTTGATGGATCCCTCCGCGTTTGTCTTGTCATCTTTGACTGACGTTGTCCTGAATCAGCATGACGCTGTGTGTGATGAGATCTTTCTTGCTGTGTCGATGTTTTTCATGAATTTGGCGCTGGAATGTTCTGCTGTTATCCTGTGTTGGCCAGTTGTTGTACGATCATCCACACCATGGTTTGTTGTAATTCTGTCATGATCTGAGTCAGTTAAGCGGGATTCAACAATGGTTGTTCCGCAGGAAACACTATTGGTTGGTCCGTCACAGTGCGTGTTGGATCCAGAGGGGCATTGGGAGCAGCTACTGAATTGTGCTCAGAAGCGTCAACAACTCGATTCTCATCCTCCCTCTGTGATCTCGTTCTTCCAGCCATTCCGTTCTTCTCTTCGGCTTTGCAGTGAGCCATTGAATTAGTGATGGTGTTTGCTTCTAAGTGCGTTTAGTGGTTCCCACGGACGGCGCCACTGATGTGGGGTATTTTCGTCTGGATACGTGTCCACTCTCTAACAATGTACGTCAGACTGCTTCAGTTCCTCCTGGATGCTCAAGCAGCTTTTGAGTTCAGAACCTGCACTCAACACCAAACGTGAACTAAGCCGGTGGCTTCTCCGGCGAAGGCACTCCGACGCTCAAGTCAGACGGATCGGAATGTGAGATCTTGTTGAGCAAGGCAACAAGTCGAATGTACTGAGTAAAATAGGTCGAATGAACTGCAAGCTATAAGTTGAATAAAAAGAAAGCAATAAGTCGAATGTGAATGGCCAAACAAGTCGAATGATCTGTGTCAAACAAGTCGAATAACACAGAACGAAACAATTCGAATGCAAGCCAAAATAGGTCGAACTCGAGCTATTGACGAACAACTCGAATGAGCTTGAGGAATAGGTTGAGGTCGACTTATATAACTCGAACTTAGAGCTTAGAATAATGTAAAACGTCCCTTAGAATGAATAATGGGATCCCTTTATATAGTCATAAGAGTCCTTATTCAGCTAGAAGTGTACTCCAAGTAGGACTATGAGTTGAATAAGTCAAACTAGGACTCTTCAAAAATAACTCGAATGACCTTCAAGATAACTCGAATGAGCTGCCACTGAAATAGCTCGAATGAACTAAAAACAGCTCGAGTTGGGCCTGGAACAACTCGAATTGGGCTTGTGAAATTCGAATTGGGCCTGCATGGGCCTAATTTTGAGTTTTGCCTTAAATTGTAATTTTGCATTAAAAAATAATGGTGTTGTCGTGGAATAATATGCCGAAATAATCTCGCAGATATGATACCAAATATTAAGACGTGGCGATACCGAAATATGACACATCATATTAGTATAGATTATTTTATAGTTAATTCAAGAATCGATTCAATTTGTATTTATGTAGAGAGCGTCTATGAGTTAAAATAGTTAATTACGAAATAGTGTTTTAAGGAAATCTCAATAATTAACTTTTATAAGGCTTAACCAAGAAGGATTGATTAGAAAATTGGAAAAATTGCTTTGGCAACAATACTTTTTCTCTAGCAATATAGTCATCCTTAGAATTCTTTGAATATAAGGTAAGATTGTTAGAATTACTAATTGATTAACTTATTCAACCTAAATCTCTCTCATTATATATATATATATATATATATATATATATATATATATATATATATATATATATATATATATATATATATATATATATATATATATATATATATATATATATATATGATTGGGGAAATCAAACATTGAAGGCCAATTAAGTTTAACAATTTACGTTCATAGAAAAGTTTTCTAAGAGAATATATAATTTTAAAATCAGATAGTCTCAACCATAATACTGAAAATAGTAGCCCACGTCATGAATGTATAGCTTCAACATATCTTCAAAATATATCTTTATAAGTGGTTCTGCCCTTTGCTTTATTCTATTATTCTGGTTAAATCTTAAAATGAACACCAAATCATAGTTACTATAATGATTATGTATTTACTCACAAAAACTTAAACGAATAAATCTTCGATGATTTTTAGTAAGACAATTTAGATTAAATTTTTTATATATAACTTGTGCCAATATGCGCAAAATAGTCGAGTACTAGATAATGCATCCCTTTATTAAAAAAATATAGAGAAAAAACTCAAAAATGTACAAATTGATAGAAACTAATTCGGTATGATTCGATAATTATCGAGCCTAGTTCGGTAATTATCGAACAATTCGGTATTTTTGCCAAACTATTTTTGAAAATCTTTTTACAAAAATTAAAAACAAAAAATTCGACGATATAACAACAAAATATTCAAGTATAAAGTGATGAAACCCTATAATAAACAAGACAATACAAACAAAAATCATTCATCACACTACAAGAATGTAATGCAATGGCTACAAAAATATGGTGAGTGATTTTAATCTGTAGCCATGTGGCTTCAGAATTTAAATCAATGGTGTCAAAAATATTTGTAGGCAGCAATAGTGAGAAAAAATTCACTCAAATTTTAGTAAAAGTGGTTAATTTTACTCAAATTTCTGTGAAATTTATAGGTTAATTACTAATTATACAATAATCGTCATCAAAGTGTTAATTACTAATATAATCATAGCATTTTATTAAAATACAAATCTAATTTTCCTATGTTATCCTAAATTTTAGTTTTATCCTAATTAAAATGAAATTCTCCTAATTAATAAAATGCCATGTTTTATCCATGTGAAAGCAATGGTGAGTGATTTTTTGGACCCCACAAAAGCACAATTCAGATGAAAGCAATGGTGAGTGATTTATTTGACCCCACAAGTAGCACAATCCATGTGAAAGCAATGGTGAGTGATTTATTTGACCCACCAGTAGCACAATCCATGTGAAAGCAATGGTGAGTGATTTATTTGACCCCACCAGTAGCACAATCCATGTGAAAGCAATGGCTACAAAAAAATCTGTTACCCCATTTTCCTTTATCTATAAATATACCCCATTTTTCACAAACTTCATCTCTTCATTTCTCACCCTCAAAAAATCCGAAAATCCTCCCAATACCCTGAAAAAATTCGAAAATCATCCCTCTTCCTCAAAAAATCCGAAAATCATCCCATCTCCCTCAAAAAATCCGAAAATCATCCCCTCTCCCTCAAAAATTTCGAAAATCATCCCCTCTTCCTCAAAAATGTCGAAAATCACCTATTTTTCCTCCAAAAATATGAAAATATCACTCTAAAACAAAAAATCCTCTTCTTTATCACTTTTTTTTTTTGGTGTTATATTAATTATGTATTGTTTGTTGTTTATAATATATATATATATATATATATATATATATATATATATATATATATATATATATATATAGATATATTTTACACATTACATAACATATAAATATATATATATATATACATAAGTTATATAAATATATTTTAAAACACATATATATATATATACTATATATTCACGTTTTTATATATACCCCCAAAAATGAAAATTTTGAATTTTGGGCAAAAAAGTGGCGGTAAATCCGCCACCAATTTTTTTGTTTTAAAATTTTCGGAATGTGGTGAGTGAATAATCACTCACCACGGTTTTTCTGAAAAACAAAATTAAAAATGTGGTGAGTGATTATTTACTCACCACGGTACAATGAATTTTTAAAAAAAAAAAACAAAATAGCGTGGTGTCCAGTTAATCGGACGCCACGCTATAAAAAAAGAAAAAGAAAAAAGGCATGGCGTCCAGAAAGTTGGACGCCATGCCTTTTTTTTATTTTTGTTTTTCTTTTGAATTAAATGTGTGGCTACAAATTAATCTGACACCACATTGTGGCTACGAATTATTTTGACACCACGTGGTGAGTGATTTTCTTGACACCACTGTTGGTAACAAATTAATTTGTAGCCATTGCTGACATAACTTTATGCCTACAAGGCCAATAGTTACAAAGGCTGGCTACAAATTTTTTTGTAGCCATTGACCAATGCTCACTGAAAATATAGCAATGGTGAGTAATTTTTTTGACACCATTGCCACATTTTCTTGTAGTGTCAAGAGTAGTTGCACTACAAACTTGAAGAATGAAGACGACGAAGGTATGGGGATTGGGTTTCATTTTTTTCGAGTCCTAATTCATTTTCCTTACTTGAAGTTGAAGACTAATCAATTAATAATAATAAGAAAAAAATGACAAAGAGAGACTAGTCAATTACCAAAGAAAAGAAAAAGAAAAAGAAGACTAATTCTTTTTTGATCAACCAAAACAAATTTTATTAAATTAAAGGGAGGACAAGGGGTCCTCGAAACCCACAAAACAACATGGATTACACATCACCATCCAAATTTGACAAACAACCAATAGAAGCAGAACACCAATTCGTAAAAGAATAATAAAAATTATTGATCCTAGCCTTAGTCCAAATCGAGGTCTTTGCTTTAATGATGCCAACAAGCTTGTTAATGTCTACATCCTCTTTTTTGAAATAACGTTGTTTCTCATTCCCCAAATAGTCCATACGATAAAAAACCAGATGCCAGACCAAGTTTTCTTTCCTCTGTTCTTAATCCACAAGCCATTATGCTGTACCGTTTGCATTTTCAGATTGTTGGACATTGTGGTAACAAATCCGAACCATTGTGTTTAAAAAGGCGAAGGCGTTGGGCGAGGCGTCCCGTGTCTGGTGAGGCGAGAATTTTTTTTTTTATATTTATTTTATACTCAATATAATAAAAATAATAACATGGAAAATTCATTGAGTTTAATTGATACATTTTATAAAATAGATGGTTAGTTAAGAGTTCTTGTGAGTTCAATAAATTTATAGGTCATGGTTATTTTATTTCTTTTTAGATCCAATCCAATTTAAAGTATTAAAATAAAGTTAGGGACTCAATTGATAGACATACACTTTCGAGGAATCAATAAATAATTAATTGTAAAGCACTATCACACCACGTCACTTATTTCTTTCTCTTTCCCTTCTCTATCTCTGACGCACACACACCGGATCTGAAGGAGAAGATGAAGACTCGAGGTGTGAGTTCAATGAAAAACAAAAATTGAAAGAAATTACATGTGTATTGAGTCAACTTGAGAGAGAGACAACTAAAAGTAACAAAAAAAGCCAAAAAATGGAAGAGGTAGTAATAATGCACCGATAATGGAATTGAAACATACAGGGTATTCAATATTTATTTGAACGCATGAACAAAATAAATAAATAATTCATTGAATAATTTAACTCACAAATACAGTAAATAAATACAGTAACCTTAACCGGAAAATCGAATTGAAACACTGATGCCGAGGCCCGTAAGAACGGTTTCCTTAAAACAGATTCGCCCTCTCCGCGGTGCTTGAGAATCTTGAGCGTCTGTCTCCCAGGATACAACGACAGCGAACAACTTTGTTTGCACTAACGAAGCTGCTCCAGCGAACTCGAACCACGCCTTTATTCTACCACCACAAACACTGACTCGAAAGAAAAAAATTTCTGACTGCGCAAAATATTTTTATGCGTATGAATGATGTGTATAACCCTGAGGAGAATGACCCCTTTAAATAGACTAATGCACGGGAGAGAGAGGAGGAAAACGTGATTTATTGGGACTCTAACTCGTGGTTACTTGCCCACTAAGTCTAGGAGTCTTGGATGAATGTGGACGGTTTTCAGTGTTTACAACTGATCATAACTTTATCGCAAAAGATTACGATAATTATCATACTCTATCGTGAAAGATAACGATAAGTATCAATTTAATTAATGCACAAATATTTTCAGAAAATAATAATTACTACACCAATTCGTAGCAAAAATAAATATTGGAAACTGCAAAACAAGGCCAACCCGGGTCCGAGATTTTTAGGCTAAACGGACCGACATTCGATGCGTACGTCGTGTGCGCATGCATTGGAAGCTTTAGCCAAGCCAAATTTTGGCTCATGATTTGCACACCCCCCCCCCCCCCCCCCCCCCGCGCGCGCGCGGGAGAGAGAGCCTCTATGGAACACATTCTTACATAATATAGAATGTGCTCCTATATTTAAACACTTTAAAGTGTTGACACTTTTCCCATGTGGGATATCCACTTTCCCACTTTGCCTTTGTTTTTCCAATATTTGCAACTTTAAGTTGCCCACTTTGAGCATCAATTTCTCATTCATCTATGAACCATTTTGAGCGTATAATATATCGTTTCGAAGCTCTCACGAAGGAGAACACGTTTCCATCTTGAACTCATCAAATGTTCAAGTGGAACCCGCTCAAAATTCAGCCCGAAGTCGGCTGCACAAACCCAGCTTAAAAGCAGTTTTTCCAACAGAGGGATTGTCTAGAACGGTCAAACATTCGTCAAAACTCAAACTGTGTTTTGTTTTTCTTCAAGACACGGTGGTCTTCAGGGCAAGACAAGGCGTGAGCGGGGCACAAAAATTGCGCCTTGGGCGTACGCCTTGAATAACTAGGCGTACACTTTTGACCTGAAACGCCCAACATCAACGCCTCAGGGCATTTTTCGAGTGTTTTGCTCCAAGGCACGTCTTTGGGCGTGCCTCAAAGTTGCTCTTTACAACACTAATAACACTTCATCCAAATCCGATAGACGACATTACATTCTAGAATTAAATGAGAAGTGTGCTCGTCTTTATCTTTGCACAGTGAACACAACGTATTATTATCATAAAAAAAACAATAAAAAAAAAAAGACTAATTGTACCGTACGAAAAGAGAAGACGTAAAAAAGACTAATCAATTACTAAAAGACTACTAATCAATTAAAAAAATAAAAAATTAAAGAAATCGGTATTCGCTACGATCCGATATACTGGCCCCTTGTATCGATAACAATATCAAATCATGATTTGGTATTTTGTATAGTGACCGTTTATCGGATCAATTCCATTGACCCGATAAACGATCCGTACCATTAATCCGATTTCTGATCCGTATCGTTGATTCGATTTTTTTTGCACAACCCTAGACGAGGTGTCACAACAAGTCGGTTATTTGTTTAGATAAATGGATGGGATGGAATTATAGGGAAGTTATTTCCTAAAATTTAGAAAAATATTTTAAAGGGCCATTGGTTGCACTACGTCACCAATGTAACGGTTACATAAATTTTTCCTTTTAAAAGGATAAGGGTTTCCATTGTATCACCTTATTTGGCCTTAAAAACAACAGAGAATTTACCCAGTAAACCCAACCAAGAAAAGACCCTGGTTAGAAATTCAGGTGGCACTATTTTATGGTCAAACTGGACCAGAAGGCATGCCTATGGTTATCACAAATACTATAAACAGGTGGTAAGCCTACTCATCTCAGCAAAGTTTAATGTCAAAACAACGACGCTACTGAATATAAGGCAACAAACGAGAGACTATGAGATAGTGTTTAGTAAAATCCATATATTGCTTTTTGAGACTCATTTTTTTATAACGCTTACTGTAACTGTTGATTGATATGAACGATATAATACAGCCGGCTCTGGTGCCAATACAAACGTAGAGATTCCACCGCATTCACATGTTCTATAGGACTTGGCTCTAATTGATAAAAGTTGGTAGTTGATGAAGATGTATATAGTGCTTAGATCCAGGTTGTCATCATGATCTTAATAATAGTCGACTACATAATAGTCCACCTCTTTGAATGGAGTCTTGATAGTGAAGGAACCCAATTTGAAGTACACTTGACGTAGAAGATTCGACCATTTAATCGACTATAATGCATGGTTCCTATAGTTGACCATGTTGAACTGTGAATCCGATTAGACCTCTAGACATAAGGCATTTAAGATCATTTGAATGACCCTGCCATATCAAAAAATTTCCTATCGATAGACTCGAAACTTTCTAACAAAAACATATATGTACACACAAGCCTTCAAGATCAAAGCAACACCAATATCTTAAAACTCTCAATATGAAAATAGCTAGCTACCAACTCGATTAACGGAAACATCCATATCTTTCATAGAGAGAATGCCATTGTCATATTCTTAACCTAGCTATATATCCAAAAAATAAACTATCAATGAACATACAACAGTATGATTACAAGTGATGCATGCAACTATTCATGATTTTCCAGTCACACATAATGTCTTCCTTGATCACCAGTTTGACAGAAACCCAATTAGTTCTAAATACAGTTGGAATATCAAATTTTGAAACTGACAGCAAAGGTACATACATGCATGCTCACAAGAAAACAAATAAAAAAAGAAAAATGAATCTGCTTCTCCCAATAAAGCATGAACGGAAATCAAACCACCTTTCTATACGAAAAACCCCTTAAAGCATGATAACTCTGCGTCATCACAACTTGTAAAGAAGAAAGCGCACTATGAATTAGTTAGTAAAATTGGGAGATGAGTTCAATTAACCAATGTCCCAATCTTCCTTTTCTGACTAGTTTCGAATTGGATTGTTTTTGGAATTTCATTGCTAGTCAAATATGTAAATATAATTGTAAGGTGTTGGTCTATACTAGGTCAACTCAATTAATCAGTCTCAAAAGCTTGTTTGGTATTATTCCAACCATGGATAATTTCTCGTCTAAGTAAACAATTTGGTTTTTTTGTATAATCGATCCATCCTTAAATTTATCTTTACATAAAAATATTAGTAAATATTTTAACAAAATTACAATTTAGTAAAACTTCTAGTTCAAATTTTAAGTGTCTACCACATGCAACAAACTAAAATTATCTTTTGTGTGTTAACCTTTTATGTAACATATATGAGTATATGATTTATTAACGTAACATATGCTCAAGTCTTAGAGTTATATCTTTTATGTTTGTATTGCCCGTTAGTTTTTGATAATCTAAATTCTGAGTAGAGAGCTAATGTGATACTTTCTTCCAGTGTTTTCAGAACCGGACCGGTCACCGAACCGGTGAAGAACCGGACCGGTCACCGAACCGGTGAGGTTACTGATTCAAGGTTCAATCGGTTGAACCAGTTTAACCGTTGGTTTGAACCGGTAAGATATATTTCAAGGAAAATCCAACAAATCATCCCATATAATTCTGTATTTTTACAATCACCCATAAATGTGGAACTCAATCCATCTTAGTCTTCTCATTTCGAAGATACTTTAGTTATTAATCACAAATTAGGTTCTTCCACACAACACCATGTCATCATTATTTAATATAATTTTAATAAAATCTTACTTTGTAAAATTTCTTAAACGTTGTGCTCGTAATTGTTATTATTGCTTAAAAGAGAGCTTAAATGGAAATAACATAAGCATTCAAAATATAAATACCTATTGAAAAGGCAAGAAGCAATTAGTTACAATTAATTGAAAGCATTGAAAATATAATTACGTATTGAAAAGGCAAGAAGCAATTAGTTAGATTAATTGAATTCCATTTATTTTTGAACAATTTTCAATAATTACTATCAATTAATGCCCTTAATTTGCTTCATCTTCACGCTCCATGTTCTTTTCCTTATTCAATTGTTCATTGTCTTCTCAATCTCTATTTTTCTAAGACTTCCATTTCCCCATAATCTATTTCTCATTTCTTCTCTCAGCCTTCAACTGCCTGAAAGCAAAGAAAAATATAAATTTGGGACTTCATTTTTTTTCTCCAAGGTAAACCTAATCTTTTGTAATCTTTGGCTTCCCTTCGACGCCGGCCAAAACAGGCGCCACCGCCCGGTGAGGCCTTCAATTAGCGGCGGGACTGGCCGTCTTAAGAACACAGGCGGTGAGTGGGGGGGGGGGGGGGGGGGGGGGTTGAGCGGGTGTGAGGTAGTGTGTTTTCTTTTTCTTTTTTTTTTATTTTTTATTTTGGGGCATTTTGCCAGGGCTAAAAAGTTGTGGGGGCACAAAGGTAATTTAAAATTTCGCCACCGGGTCAATTACCGGTCCGAATCACCGGGAAAACCACCGGTCGCGCCCAATTGCGTCAAAAAACGGTTTTCCAGTGTTTTCGGACCGGCTTGGCCACCGGGTCGCGGTTCGGCCGGTCCGGTTTTAATAACAATTCTTTCTTCATTGATTTAAAATAATATCAAGAGATTGGAGAAAACTTGGACTATTTCTCATTATCATACTTAATATATTTCTTTTTTGAACTACTAACCACATAGTATATGCTATGTGAAAAGGGAAATTAAATAATATTTCAAAATACAAAGTTGTTCTCAAAAAATAAAGGTGGCCATATATGCTAGTAATGTGGTACTAAATGTGCCGCCTCTTGAGCAAGCATAAAAACATTGAGACGCTACACTGGTGCCAACTCCATGAGTTCAACATCATACCAAAAGATACACGATGAGTCGTTACATTTCATCAATACAAACCTTGCATTTTGTGGGTGGAATTCTAAAACCACTATCGATACATACGTTGGATGAGGTAATGCAACAATAATTTGCACAGTAGGAATCCTTTCGGCTGCTGGTACGACATCATAGCAACTATAGCAGTGCAATCTTTTTCTGAGCTTATAGATCCTGGTGTTTCTGTAAGAATCCAATGCATAATGAAGATACCCTTCATTGGATTCACCTAATATCGCGCACCATACACTAGCCCGTTCAAAGTAGTCGATATATTCAATTAACCACACCCAACCATGCCTATCTATACTATGATCATAAGCAACAAAGTGACACATATGTGCATACCAGTAAAAGGTGTGTCCAACAACCTGGCAACCGTGCATCGCTATTAGTTCAAATTCGTTAGCAGCCTTGAGGTTGGATTCTTCTCACACTCCTATATCAGACGAATAAGTTTCAATTTTGAAAACACCTTGATGCAATTTTCCCTTTGAACAATCTGCTCGTACCACCACATACCTAGGATGCCTAGACCCATCCTCTCTAATAAATTCTTCGTTGAAAAAACCTAGCGCTACTTCTTCAACCTTCGATTTGGGCGTAGGAAGTCTGAACCAACGATCAATAACGGGATTACATACAAAATATGTGTCGATAGAAAATTGACTTAGGATGATCCCATTAGACGATGCAACAATAAAACCAGGCTTCTTAATAAAACATTTTGATCGTAAAGGCATGCTATCAAGACACGAAGGTATGAAACAAAGCCCAGGATTGTAATAATCAGGATACAAATCTCTAGATCTAACGAAGTATATTTTGGAGCCTCTAAAGAAGCCCGAAAGTGGAAGCAAATTCATTTGAAACTCTTGTTGTTGTTTGGATTCGTAAACGCTGCGGAATTCTGGACCAGAGAGCTTGCGGTACCACATTTTTGACAAGAATTTCAATCTAAAAATATATTTTATGGGGACTCTAAGAAAAATCTCGAACAAGAGGTCGTCACAAATTCTCTGGGTGGCCATTTTCCAATAAACTGGCCTACAAATAAAGATGATAAAGTTAAATAAGTAAGAAAATCATTCTTCATATTAGCCATTACATATGAAAATGTACATGCACATATTTTTCTAGCGCTAGAAGCTAAAAGCCATATGTACTATGCGAAAAATGCTAAAACAAATCTCATATAAAAAATAAAGGAGTTACCTCCTCTGCAGATAATATCCCATGTGTAAGTTAAATAGACAAGACCCCCTTTGCAATTTAAAAAGAAGGCAAAAACCCTTCTTCGACTTTTTTCTTTTTGCCTATTTATCTTTTTACTGAATCTCTTACCTCTTTTTTTTTTATAGAAGTTCTTTTGCCCATCACTTAAGTACTATGGAGGTTTTTTTTTCCTTCCAAACTCCAATTTACATACTGAAAGATGTGTCTTTGTGAGTTTTTGACTAACAATAACAGTTGAGTAAAACATGACAAACTATATAAAAAAAAGGAGGTACACTTTAAAGAAGAAGAAAACTATTATTAACTTATATATGCACCTTTAACTTACGTGTACATGAATTCATATTTTAAATAATATATGTACATCAATGAAATCATATTTTAAGTAATATATGTGTATATATACATATTTGCATCTGTGTTTATCATTTACACTTATTTTATCTATGGAGAATAAAATCCATAATATAATATTATAGGTATGTGCCAAATTTTAAAAGGCGGTCTGTGTAGGATTATATCCTAAACAGACTCGATTCGTTAGGAAGGAAAGAAATTTTTAAAGATTCTGTAGAAATTTCTAATATCCTTAATCAAATGGAATTTTTAAGGATTCTGTTGACTAGAATTGAAGTTTTCCTATCCTTCAGGACTGTACCGATGGCAATGTTTCCATAATGGTCTTTTGGGTAGTTTCATGACTGTAATCTTTAAAAAAAGGGTGGCGATATTGCCAAAGCAAAAATTGTTGGAAGTAGAGCAATTGTTTTACTATCTCTAATTTACCCCTCATAATTAAAGAATCCTAAAATCCCTTTCCTTAAATCTAGCAATCACGTTATCTTACTAGCATCCCTTGATTTTAGCAACAAACAATTATATTCCGTTGTTTCACAATCAAAGTTGATAAGGGTAATATCAATTGAGTGAGGTAAATGGGGTAAAAGTGACGTATGTATACGAAATGAACAGTAACTTTTAGGATCGTACAGAACAATGGGTAAGAACGCACTGTTCCCAAACTGAGTGTTCGTACGAAGCGTACCTCGATTAGAACTAGGCGAAGTATTGCAAAAATCCTCTCTCTAGGAAATGTAGAATTGTGTTATGTTTTCCTTTTGTGAAATAATCCGTACAACCGTAGTATATATAGGCTGCCGAGCTCGACGCGTAGCGTCTTATGATTGGCCGTGGGCACGGCTCGTATTAAAGTGACCCACGAGGGACGTCATTTAAGACTTACACATCACGTGGGTCGTATTCAATTGTGCTCATTGAATAGCGTGATCATTGAAGATCGTGATCATGGAAGTTCGTGACCATTGAAGATCCGTCAACCTATCAGACTCCAGGGTCGTAATTAATACCTGTCTGACCGCCGCCGACAACTCTGACACTTGTCCATGCTCTGTCATTCACGTGGTTATTCGACCGTAACTTTACGGTCATTCGGCCCTCGATCTCAGAGGACGAACCCTTTCATTCGATCCATACTTGTTTCGAATTCGTTGACCATCGTAACTCTTGGTTCTACGGTCGTAATATTTCGGACCATTATCAATAGTCCTCCCAGTTTCGACTCCGACAGGTCGGGGTCGAAATTCTTTTCCATTTGCCTGTTCTGCTTCAAATATCGACTTGCATCGTTCGTAATTCTCGCGAACTTTTACCCGAACCACTTATGTTCCTCAATGGAGTCATCGATCAAACGATCGTCATATTCCTGCTAATTTGTCGACCCTTGCATGAATCAAACCGATCTCTTTCCTTAAAGAATTTTAAGGCCTGGAGCCGAATATTTTGAACTTAAGGCCTAGAGCAATATTGAACCGACCTCTTACCTCGAAGAATTTTAAGGCCTTGGGCCGAATATTTTGAACTTAAGGCCTAGAGCCGAATCGAACCGACCTCTTACCTCGAAGAATTTAAAGGCCTTGAGCCGAATATTTTGAACTTAAAGCCTAGAGCCGAATTGAACCGATCTCTTACCTCGAAGAATTTAAAGGTCTGGAGCCGAATATTTTGAACTTAAGGCCTAGAGCCGAATCGAACCGACCTCTTACCTTGAAGAATTTAATCTTTCTTTATTTAGGCCTAGAGTCGAATCGAATCGATCTCTTACCTTGAAGAATTTAATCTTCCTTTATTGTTTTTTTTTTTTTTGAGTTTTCTCGAGTATTCTCACGATATACATCCTTCTTCTCCCCTCAAAAAACGAAGTTCACCTTGAGTGAACTTATGACTTTTTGATGGGTTAGATGCATGAATCGTGTGTATTTCTGTCGTCGTCGTCCTTTCGACCCGACGGCCTTCCTTCTTGTCTGTTATTCGGCCTGGACGATTCTGCTTTCTGCCCTTGTCGGGCCATTGTTTTCGCCTTCTTGGCCTCCTCCGTTACTATGAATGGAGTTGCCCGCTCCATCAATTCGTTCATGCTTCTGACACTTGTCCCGTACAAGGAGTCCGCAAATGGACAGTCTTTTAGCCCGTGGGTCAGCACATCCACCAAGCCATCGGAATTAGGGTCGGAAACTTCGAGGACTGCATCGGAGAATCGCTGCATGAAATCCCGGAGCGATTCCTGCTCCCCTTGCGTCATGGTGTAGAGATATCCCATTAAGCGCGGGATTCTTCGATTGCAGGCGAAATGTGACACGAACTCCGCCGTGAGCTGTGCGAAAGACGAGATGGAGGCGGGTCGTAGATTGAGGAACCAAGTGGCCGCCCGCCCCACCAGCGTGCTTCGGAAAACACGACATAACGCCGCGTCGGAAGCGACGATAAAATCCATAGCATTTAAGAATGCATCTACATGGTTCTTGGGGTCCCCAAATGTTCTTTCCCCAGTGTATACGGGGAGCCCCCCCGGTCGTTGATCATGTGTGATTTTGAGATTTGCAATCGCGTCGATGAACGGGCTTCGTCGGATTATCGGGTCGTAATGTGACCCCGCAGATCTCTGCAACTCTTGAAGTTGCCTTTGCATCTGCACAATCGCCTGTTCGATTGGCTCGAGGAACTGCTCTCTCTCAGACCTTGGCTGAACCGTGTCCTCATTCCTATTTTTCCCTTGGACTGGTGTCGGCGTTTGCACATTGTTCACCACCGTAGGTTGAGGATTCTGGGTCGGCACATCCTGGTATCGAGAGCGAGTTCTCCCCCGAGATTCCTGCCAATTTCCGTCTCGACCCTGAGGGCTCTGGTGGTTTGACGGGATCGGCTCATCTGTCATACGGTCAGAAACTTCCCGAACCGAGCGAAAAGCGGGCGATCGTAGTTGAGATGACACCTGATCAGGGGAGGGATGTCCGCGCCCCTTTGATGTTTCTCTCATCACACTACGAGCCCTGTCTTCGGCCGCCTCTCTCAGCATTATCCTTAAATCGTCTCGTGAAAGAAACACGAGATCTGTCATGTTTTGGCGCCTTGGCACGAAGGATTCGCTGCTATCCTCCGGCACATTTCTGACGCCATTAGCGCTTGTTTCATGGTTGGAAGCCATTTTTCTTATCTCTCTTTTTTTGAAAGGTTTAACTGATTTCTCACAATACTCGTCTCTATCTCAGCTATCTCAAGGAACGTAAGTGTGTTCCCACAGACGGCGCCAAATTGATAAGGGTGTGTTCCCACAGACGGCGCCAAATTGATAAGGGTAATATCAATTGAGTGAGGTAAATGGGGTAAAAGTGACGTATGTATACGAAATGAACAGTAACTTTTAGGATTGTACAGAACGATGGGTAAGAACGCACTGTTCCCAAACTGAGTGTTCGTACGAAGCGTACCTCGATTAGAACTAGGCGAAGTATTGCAAAAATCCTCTCTCTAGGAAATGTAGAATTGTGTTATGTTTTCCTTTTGTGAAATAATCCGTACAGCCGTGGTATATATAGGCTGCCGAGCTCAACACGTAGCGTCTTATGATTGGCCGTGGGCACGGCTCGTATTAAAGTGACCCACGAGGGACGTCATTTAAGACTTACACATCACGTGGGCCGTATCCAATTATGCTCATTGAATAGCGTGATCATTGAAGATCGTGATCATGGAAGTTCGTGACCATTGAAGATCCGTCAGACCTGTCAGACTCCAGGGTCGTAATTAATACCTGTCTGACCGCCGCCGACAACTCTGACACTTGTCCATGCTCTGTCATTCACGTGGTTATTCGACCGTAACTTTACGGTCATTCGACCCTCGATCTCAGAGGACGACCCCTTTCATTCGATCCATACTTGGTTCGAGTTCGTTGACCATCGTAACTCTTGGTTCTACGGTCGTAATATTTCGGACCATTATCAAAAGTCATTTTATATATTTAGTACTTGTATGGTAAAAGAAGAAATTTATCATTTAATATCTTGACACAAATTATTAATTAATAAGTCTAATTTTAATAGGTTGCATGTAAAAAACAAACAAAATGCTTATTTGTTAAATGTTTATTTGTTAAATATCGAAGTACACTTACAATAATCATAATTATATGACTATCTTAATTCCAGCCTGTTATTATACTATAATAGAGTGGAAGTATTTCTAAAAGTAAATTCTAATATATATATATATATATATATATATATATATATATATATACACACACATGGAAGAGTGACTTGATCATGATTTTAACTTTATTCTTTTTTTTTAATTGATTTTCATGCCGGCCTATTACTAAATAATATTAAAAAATATCATCATTCCATAAATGACATTAAATAAAATGAAGTATAAATTTAAATATTAAATCCACGAAACTAAGTTATAAGAATATATACTTAAATGTATTTATTTTTACTAATTTTGATTTACATTATTTAAATAAGCTTAAGTTAGAATTTTTGATATTGTAGTAAACACCATGTAACAAAAAGAAAATTATTAAGTTAATTAATCTTCCGTAGAAGATGTAAAGATGTTAACAAATGATACCAATGCTTTTTATATCTCTCTTGACAATAATCTATGATAAATGTATTAAATGGGAGAGAGGTTATTTGTTGCTATAATTAAGGGTGTTAATTAAGAAAACTAAGATATTTAAAAATCTTATTTATGTATTCCTTAATTAAAAAGGGTAAATTAGAGATATCTAAAAAATTGCTCTGGCTCCAATAATTTTTGCTTTGGCAATATCGCTAGTCTTAAAATAAGCTCAACTCGTCACGATGATAAAACAATTAAGTGTAAAGAACACAGAGAGATAGCGACCAAGAGCAGATCTAGGATTCTATTTTACCTTGGACTAATTTAAAAAGTGAAAAAAAAAGCTAACAAATATATTAAAAAGTTATAAGAACCAAGCGCAAAAGTATTTAATTAACAGTAGAAGTTGAGATTGTAAGATTTCGAAGGCAAAGCGTTGTGAAATTTTTGAGATAACAACAAACTAATGATTTATAAATTTTCTTGGGCTCAATAAGATTTATGAAATATATCGGGCCGTATTAGATAAATAACTAAAAAAAGAGTCTTGATTAAAATTTGTCTTAGATTGAATAAATACATATCATGGTAAAAATTACTATTGAATTACTTTATTTTCTTTTATGGGCTACACATATACTCGCAGTTACACGTCAAAAATTAACTCGGGCTCAAGCCCACTCAAACCCCTATCTAGATCCTCCTACGAACTAATCAAACTGAGGGATCTGGTCCCAAAGTTTTAAACTTATTTCAGGCAGCGTATATAACGCCATCGGTCAGAGAAACATGCTATGAATATGTACAAACTATAATCATTTACAAGGTAAATCAAAATAATTGTTATGGACCACACATGTATTAGAACTGATCATAATAATTACGTGCAAAATAATTAATGAATGAACGGAAGGCTACCGACCTTAATCCAATGGTGGTAATTGACCTCAGCTCACGTCTACGGTGGATGGAGAAGATAATATTTGAAGTAATACTCAATATTGCCTTCGTGTAAAGATGTTTGGTACTCTTCTTCTGAGTTTATTAGGGTATATATATTTATAATTCGGAGTAATTAGCTTTAGGCCCAGTTTCGCCACAACTCATGATATAAAATTGATGCCCTTTAAGCCCGTTGAAAGCTACTTTCTCTCACGTAACTAATTACACCCTAAGTCACATAGATAGGATGCGTGTGCGAGTGCGGGAGCGAGAGCTTGTGCGTCAGTGTGCCAAATTTAAAATTTCATAAATATGAGTGCGCCTTAGTGCGTTTATTGAAAATAATAAAAAATATATATTTATACGAATATAAATGATAAAAGTAGTTAATAATTAATTATAATGAATTAAATCAAACGTATATAATCCATTGATGGGGGTATTTTCGTCTGGATACGTATCCACTTGTCAACACTCCACGTCATACTGCTTCAGTTCCTCCTGGATGCTCAAGCAGCTTTTGAGTTCGGAACCTGCACTCAACACCACACGCAAACTAAAGTCGGTGCCTTTTTCGGGGAAGGCACTTTCGACGCTCAAGTCCGATGGTTCGGAATGCGAGATCTTGTTGAGCAACGCAACAAGTCGAATGAACTAGTCGAAACAGTGTATAAGTCGAATAAGCAATAAGTCGAATGAACACATAGAAATAAGTCGAATGAACTGGTCAAATAGGTCGAATGAGACAGTCCAAAACAACTCGAATAGTGTTCAAAATAGGTCGAACTCGAGCTATTTGAGAACAAGTCGAATGAGCTTGTGAATAGGTCGAGGTCTACTTATATAACTCGAACTTAGGGCTAGGAAATAATGAAAACGTACCTTGGAATGAGGAATGAGACCCCTTTATACAGTAGTAAGAGTTCTTGTTCAACTAGAATTGCAGTCCAAGTAGGTCTATGAGTTGAAATAAGTCGAATTAGAGCTATTTTGGAATAACTCGAATGTCCTAACAAAATAGCTCGAATGGCCTGCAGGAAATAACTCGAATGGGCCTTAAAATAGCTCGGATTGGGCCTTGAACAACTCGAATTGGGCTTGTGTAGCTCGAATTGGGCCCTGAAATAGCTCAAAATTAGGCCTGCTTGGGCCTAATTTTGAGTTTGGCCTTAAATTGTAATTTTGCATTAAAAAATAATGACGCTGTCGTGGCATAATAATCCGAAATACGCTCGTAGTATTATATCGAATATTATGACGTGGTAGGACCGAAATATGGTACATTATGGAGTCCTCTAATTTGTAAGAGTAATCTGTGAAAACATTGGTCATACAAACTAAAATAGCTCAAGAAACCCCGGTAATCTTGCAACGAGTCCGTCAATGAAGAAACGGACAAAAATACCCAAGAAAAATTTTTAATTTTTTTTCCCAAAAATAGGTCGAATAACCTGATAGCTCGAATGTGAACAAATCGAGCAGGGGCATTTAAGTAATAATCGCTAGCCGCGCCTATAAATGCCCACCGAAAATGATTTCATTTCAGATTTTATTTTTTCGCAAATAGCTCGAACTCCGGATAATAGCTCGAATACCCGATAGCTCGAATACACTGCAGCTATAGTAATAGCTTGAAATCATTGCAAAAACAACTCGGATAAGCTAGGTATAGCTCGAATACTTTAGTATTAACTCGGACAATCTGAAATAGGTCGAAAACCCTTGAACAACTTGAAAACACATAATTTAACTCGAATAAGGTTAAATAAGTCGAATTCGTGCTAGTGTTGATCCGAGTTATGTTGAAATAACTCGGTTGACCTGCCATTGTGCTAAATAACTCGATAATGCATGCAAATAGCTCGAATAAGCATGATTTTTGAATTTCCCGATTCTTTTTGCAGAGCTTTCATGACGACTCGTTCTAACCAACAATGTTCCCGTCGCAGTCCACCAGCTAGCTCCAACTGCCATCCTCAATCCCCACGTCTCGGCTCCAATCGTGATCGCAGTGGTTCACAGAGACCTAGTCCACCCCGTTCTTCACAGCCTGCGCGTCCTGCCAAAATCAGAGAACCAGTAACGTATAGGATCTTTGTCCCGATGGAGCGATCTTACGAAAGGAGAGATCCCCAGATTGAGCGAGTGCTAGACCTAAACCCTATGACCGGTAAGCACTAAACCTCCCTACTCTTCATATGGCTTCAGAGTCTGACATAGAGTCCACTAGTCATATTGACTTCCCTGTAGTTGTCGAGTCATCAGGATCGAAATCCACGTTGGGTAGTGGGGATTCCGATAGTGACACCACTTCTTCCACTGCCCAGGGGTCGGATAGGGAAGTAAATATTTTAGACGATTATGATAGTGAAGGTTTTACAACTAATATCGCCGGGCCTATCCCCTTAAATGTAGATGATGCTCCTTCACCTTTTAACATAGAACCGGACAATACTGTGGTTTAGGAAATTGTCCGCGAGTTAGCGGCTGAGGGTCTAGAATTAGATACACCTCCTCATGCCGATAATTTATTAAATTTTGCGGGCATTCGTCCCATGAATACTCATGTTGAGTCTTTTTACCGTAGCATGTATGACGTTCTGAGGCCTTGTTTCTCTGGCCCAGATGATCGGTTGGACAATCCGCATGCGGGGTGTCTTACTATATTCCACAACTTTCTCTCCTGTGGGCTTAGGTTTTCTTTGCATGATGTCGTGCGTCAGATACTCCTTCGATTGCCTTCGTGTCCTTCTCATTTCACTCCCAACACATACTGCATTATTCACGCCTTCATCATCTTGATGCGGGTGTTTAAGTTACCCTGTACCGCAGACTCCTTCTTCCAGATGTTCCTTAGTAAGTTTAGGACGACAGGGGAGGATACGGGTTTCTACTTCCTGACTCCTAGGAAGAATAGTAGTTTCTTGACCAGCCTCCAGTCCAGCTTCGGGCACACCAGGAAGAATCAACGGTTCTTCATCAAGGAGTCGACGCCTGGAGAATTCAACTTTAGGCGAGATTGGACGGATGGTGCTAGAGCCCCTCGGTGTCCTCCCGCCTCTTTGACTACTGATGATATAAAAATATTGAGGAGTCATAAGTTTGACGCCTCTTCATTGACTAAGACTTCCATCACGTGCCGGGGGGTATTCGACCGTGCCCTATAATGGCGCGGTTGACTTTGATATATTTAGCTTGTCTTCTCTGTTCTATTATTCGTTCTCTTATTTAGCCGTATGTTCCCTTGATACTAACTCTTTGATGTTTTGTGTTTTCGTAGAAAGGATGGTGATCAGCGAATCAAAGAGTAAGTTGATGGCTATGATGGAGATAGACGATGAGCCTGCTCCAAGCAGCACCAGTGCTGGCGGGGAGGCCGATTCAGAGCCTGCGCCTGATGCATCTCCTTCAGCCACTAATCCGACTCCTACTGATCCACCTGCTGCTGTTTCCACTCCATCTTCTGCTGCATCGCCCCCTGGAGCTCAAGAAGTAAGACAATAGGCGGTTCCTCGCGCCGAGCTTCCACGCCACCTACTTCTTTAAGTGGTCGCGAGTGGATTCCTGCTATTGTCGAAGCTGTGAGAAAGGGGAATCTTGCGGGCCCTGATCCGAAAGCTCAAAAGCACCCCTCGTCTTTTGATGATCGTCGCCTCGGTAAGCGCCCCGCACACGATACTTCCAACACTTATGAGCCAGACAATCTCGACATCAACGCTGAGGAGGAATCCCGAGCCTCGATGGACCTTGGCCACTACAAGCTTACTGATACCGCAGCGCTGAGGTTGTACAAGGGCTTCCTTCCTGCCTTTGACAGTACTATGAGGAGGTCTGTCCTGAGGACTTGTGCAACCGCAATGCTCTGGCTTTGTCCAATGTAAGTTTTCATGTTTCATTTATTTTGTCTATTCCGTTTTGTTTGCTTTTTTACGCTGATAAGTACTAATGCTTTGTTGTCCTTTGTTTTCAGGTGATGATGAATGTTCAGACTTTTTTGGAAAACTTCGACATCACAAGGCTGTTGCTGCTCAGGCTCAACGGCTAGAGGATGCGGTCAAGGAGAAAGCTCGCAAGACGGAGGAGACTATGGAAATTGTGGTGGAGGAGCTGCGGAAGGCCAAGAAATAATTGAAGCAGTCCCAGGATGCTCTTGCTGTGAGCAACGAGAAATTGTGCACGGTGTCCAAGGACTTCGACCAAATGCAATGGTTGAAGGATGATCTGGCTCTGAAGAAGCTGAGGACGCAGAATGAAATGAATGCCTTGGCAGCCCGTCTGAAGGTGGTCGAGGAGGAGCGCGATGCTGCTAGGACGCAGGCAATGGTTGCCAAGCAGGTCGGATATGACCGTGCTAAGGCGGAGGTAAATTATTATCTGTGTCTTTTTTCCTTAGCATTTTGTGATAGCTTGTATTAACTCCTGCTCTGTTTATTGTAGGATTTGTCTGATGATGATAAGGTTCCAGTGGCGATCGAGTTCCTTTGTTCCACCACATGGAACTGTATTTCCACCACCCGCGGCGGGTATGACATGAAGAAAGGACACAATTATGCCCTGAAGGATGCGGAGCGCAAGGGCGTCTTTGTCGACGGCCGTGACAAGAAGGAGTTCGACATTCTGGAGCGGAAGGGTGCCTTTGTCTATGGTATTTGCAATATTTCCTTGACTCCTTCATCTCATCAATTTCTTTATAAGGTCTCAGTGTTTTGAATATCCCACGATCCTTTGTGACAGCAAAGATTTCAGCAATATCCTTTCTAAAGGAGTGTAGTTATAGAACCTCTTAAAAGGTGGTCAATTTCGATCACGATCTTTGCCTCAGTCGTCCTTCCTCCAATTTTTGTTTTCCTTCCCTTTGTAGGATTTTGGCAAATCCATTAGGCCTTGGTTCAGAGTGGCCTCTTCTATGTCAATAACTCTCCGGGCAAGATCCATGATTCGCTCAATAGTAGTCGGTGCCTCCCAAGTTATTACTTCCACTAACTTTTTGCTCTGGCTCCGATTTTGTAGTATAGAGATAAGCAGGTCCACAGTTGGAGATTGCACTCGACCTATATCCATATTAAGCCGCCCTATGTACTTCCCCAAAGTTTCATCAGGTTTCCTATGAATATTGAACAGACAGCTTGGTGACCTCTTCTTCAGGCGATAAGTTGCAAACTTCTTGACAAACATTTCTCTGAATTGTTCAAATGATTCAATGGTGCGTGGAAGTACGCTCTTGAACCATTCTTTGGCTGTCCCCGTCAAGCTGAGCGAAATCAGTTTTGCTCTTAACTCCTTGCACTATCCCAGAATCTGTAGTTCCGCATCCAGGTTATCGAAATGCGTTCCAGGATCACTTGTTCCATCATACTTCTTCATCTCAGGAAGAATAGTTCCTTCCTTCAGTGTCAATTTGCTGATCGCATCACAGAATGGAGTTCGCTTCTCCACTGTTGGGTTATGTTCAACAACGATTAGTTCCGGCCTTGGTGCAACTCTCTCTGGCAGATCCCTGTTCCTTCCCGCTGTATAACTTGCAGCTTGTTGAACCTCAAGGCCCCTCTACCTTGAGTTGACTTCTCCATCTCTAATAGTTGCTCGACTTGGAGCTCTATTCCTTGCACTCCACACTGAACGAGGATTCCTGCGTTTTGGGGAGGGCGATGGTTCCCTCCGAGTGGGTCTAGTCATCCTTGAATGAGTGTTGTCTTAAATCAGCACGACGTTGCGTCTGATGAGACCTTGTTCGTTGCGCCGATGTTTGTTGTGCAGTGGGTGCTGGGATGTTCTGCTGTCGGGCAGTGTTTGCCAATTGTTGCACAATCATCGATACCATATTCTGCTGAAAAGCTGTCATGATCTGATTCAGTTGAGCAGGGTTCAACAGTTGTTCTTCCGGGGGAAGCATTGCAGGTTGTTCCGCTGCAACACGCGGTTGGTCCAGAGGGACAATGAGTGGAGGCGCTACTGATGTGTGTTCAGAAGCATCAGCAACTTTGTTCTCGTCTTCCCTCTGTGATAGCCCTGGTGGCTACTCCGTTCTTCTCAGTGGTTCTTCGGTGAGCCATTGAGAGATAGTGTTTGTTCCTAAGTGCGTTTAGTGGTTCCCATAGACGGCGCCACTGATGCGGGGTATTTTCGTCTGGATACGTGTCCACTTGTCAACACTCCACGTCGGACTGCTTCAGTTCCTCCTGGATGCTCAAGCAGCTTTTGAGTTCGGAACCTACACTCAACACCACACTTAAACTAAGCCGGTGCCTTCTCCGGCGAAGGCACTCCGACGCTCAAGTCAGATGGGTCAGAATGTGAGATCTTGTTGAGCAACGCAACAAGTCCAATGAACTAGTCAAAACAGTGTATAATTCGAATAAGCAATAAACCGAATGAACATACAGAAACAAGTCGAATGAACTGGTCAAATAGGTCGAATAAGACAGTCCAAAAAAACTCGAATAGTATGCAAAATAGGTCGAATTTGAGCTATTTGAGAACAAGTCGAATGAGCTTGTGAATAGGTCAAGGTCTACTTATATAACTCGAACTTAGGGCTTGAAAATAATGAAAACGTACATTAGAATGAGGAATGGGACCCCTTTATATAGTAGTAAGAGTCCTTATTCAGCTAGAATTGCAGTCCAAGTAGGACTATGAGTTGAAATAAGTCGAATTAGAGCTATTTTGGAATAACTCGAATGACCTAACAAAATAGCTCGAATGACCTACAGGAAATAGCTCGAATGGGCCTTAAAATAGCTCGGATTGGGCCTTGAACAACTCGAATTGGGCTTGTGCAGCTCGAATTGGGCCCTGAAATATCTCAAAATTGGGCCTGCTTGGGCCTAATTTTGAGTTTTGCCTTCAATTGTAATTTTGCATTAAAAAATAATGATGTTGTCGTGGCATAATAATCCGAAATACGCTCGTGGTATTATATCGAATATTATGACGTGGCAGTACCGAAATACGGTACATCATCCATCATTGTCTATTTATCTGTTTATACGTAGATGTGAATTTGTTTTTAATGTCAGTAGTTGTATCTCTTTTTTTTCTTCAATTTATTTCTCATTTCTTTCATATCTTTGGTATTGTTAGTCAAAGCATGAAAACATAGCCATTGATATTATGTTTCCTCTTTCGACCCTTTCATCTTTGTATTTTTGTTATTTTCAAATATTATGTTTTCTCTTTCAACCCTTTCATCTTTGTATTTTTGTTATTTTCAAATCTTTAATTTTTTTAATTTTATCTTCTTATATGTTAAGTCACTACCAACATTGTGGAAGTGTTTAAATGGTTCTTCATGATCAGTTGAATCTTTTGTTTCTATAATTTCTTTTAATTTTGTGCAATTATTCGCTTTACAACTTGGTTTTGTTCACTCTTATTCCAATTATCAGTTTTTTGCAATTATTTCATTCTCTAATTTTATTTTGCGTAATTATTCCTTCAATCCAGTCGAAGAATAAGACACTATACACGTGGAGTAGGTTAGATATGGAGCAAAATGTAGACTTGAATGTGTAAAATAAGACTTCTCATTACAAGAACTAAGAATTCTTCGTGCAAGAACTAAGAATCCTTAGTGCATGAACTAGAATTCTTAAATCGTCTTAGTTCGAAGAACATGCACTCAATTCGCGAGAGCGCGACTAATGCGCAGTGCGTTGACCAGTGGAGGAGGATTATGCGACTTAGATTACACCATGCTCCCAAGAGTCCAAAACCCATCAGGGGTCTCTTTTTGCTCATACTTACATAGCTCTAGAGTTCGAAATTAAGGTTTTCCCCACTTAATAATGTTGAACAAAATGAGTCAACAAAGTACGACAAGGATTATGATTTTGATTTGAGACAAGAGCAAAAATCTGAATGAATTAAAATCTGCCCATTAACATATATTTATGAGAGAAGAAGACACTATTTTGAATGTGAGCAACTCTTCCAACGGATGTAACCATACAAAGTTGCATCCGTTCATTTTAGAAGTTCAAACTAATTCAGATTAATTATCAACACTAATCGATTTAAAATTTAAGTATTAAATATGGAATTAGTTCAAAATTCAAGTGCCCAAGTCTATGATTTTGACTTATTTAGGAATTAAATTCAAGCCCAAGGCCCAAAGTCTAATTAAAAAGTTCAACTCAATTATTAAATACTGAACAGATATACTCACATATTTTGTAGTCTTCTCCCAGCATGGAATACTACGTTTTCTTTTGCACACACAAATATCAACAGTAATTATACCAGATATTTTTCCCATCACAGAGATTGAAGAACACAGAGATTGAAGAACTGCCTTCTTCTGTTCCACCCTATGTTGCACGGATACGGATACGGGACTCGGATACGACATGATACGGACACGGAGACACGGATTTTTTGAAAATTACAGTATACAATACGTGCATGATACGTAGAATATTTTATACTAAGAATTTAATTATATAACAACATAATAATAAAATGACTGTGAATAATAATTTAACTTCACTTACAAACAAATATATCTACATATTCAATTTCAGACACAACAAAATTATGCAAACAAACATAAAAAGATCCAATCCATATAAACTCAAAGTACCAAAATATAAATTCAAAAATTACATTAAAAAAACTCAAAGATACATTTTTCAATCTATATGTTTGTTCTTCAATTGAAGAGAACCCATAGCCTTTTTCTCCTTTAACTTTTAGTGATATTTACAAAATTATGTTTTAGTTACTAAATATTACAAAATAACCCCAATAGATTTTAAAAAACTGACAAATTGCCCCTTAAAACACGGATACGCGTATCGGATACGCGCCAAGGCGTATCCGATACGCGTATCCAAATTATTAAACTTAAATAAAAAATTGGATACGCCACGTGGCGTATCCGATACGTATCGGGCGCGTAACGGGCGCGTATCGTATCCGATACGTATCCGACACTGCATTTTATGATTTTTTCAAATATCCGTGCATCATAGGTTCCACCCCTTTAAATTAATTGTCTTCAAGAAGCAGACTGAATTATTAAGTATGTATGCATATTTTTTGGACTTCCTTATTTGCTCCATCTATGAAGAATGAACATCCATAAAACATAAGTTAATTTTTATACTAAATCACGCTTATTCACTTTATTATAAGTTATCCGTAGTCATAACTTTTTTTCACCCTGGGCTATACTAGAAAACTAAGTTATTAAATAAAAAGACTTTAGAAAAAGTTAATATGAATTATCAACTTTACCATTTTTTGTAAAACTTTGGTGCACCGTTTTGATAACAAGAATAAATTTGGTGTAAGGTTTTTGATAACATAAGTGGTTTTAGTTATAAAAAATTTTAATACATTAACGGGGTTTACTGCAGGTTCTTAATAATACAAAATTGATGTAGGTTTGAGAAACACAAGAGAGTTTTATTCAATTTTGACATAAATGTATGTTAGTTAATTTTGTAGGTATAGAGGTTTAAAAGACACCGACAAGTCTTATTCAACACAATTGCGATGCATGCTCCATTGTATATAGTAAACAGATAGGGGTTTGGTGGATAAATTTTTGAAACACGAGGTGAGACTTCAAGAAAAAACAACACAAGAGGATTTAGTATAGAATTCTTAAAACACGTGGGAGTTTTATGCATTTTATCTTGAAAACGCTATAAGTGTTTAGCCATGTGGTTATATGGAGAATAAAATTCATTAGCTATTTAAATTGACATTGCATACTTTAAATAAACTCTTATTTGGTGTAGATAATCTTAGTATTTGCAACAAAAATCTCCATTCCTTATATTACGGACTGTTAAACAACATTCATAGATTAAAATATGTGCACGAGTTGTAAAAAGACATCTACGTAACTATTAAATTATATATTTTGTTATATAATTGGGTTGTAGTCTTATATTTGGGTTGAATATAACTTCTCAATTGCTGGTTAAGTGGGATTTTTTAGTTGGGTTAAAAATCGTTTGTTAAGTTGGGTTAAAATACTTATGTTTTTTACTAGTTTTTATAATAAATTATATTGAGTTGGACTAATATATACATACACATACATACATTTAAAAAATTTACCCCGGGCCGTAGCCCACCCTAACATTTGAGGTGGCTACGCCCCTGCCTTTGCGGGCCCTGCCCCAACCCCACCCCTTAATTGTTCCTTTTTTTTTTAAGTTATTTTAAAACTCAATTAGTTTCTTTATAGCAAATTCTTAATTTTATTTGTTTCTTTATTTATTCCGCTACTTAGTTTATCAACCTATATTTATCTAGTTATATTTTCATTTTCACTAATGTAAAGTAAAGATGATCCTTATAATAACATATGAGAGTATATTTTACTAAATTATAAATTATTTAACTTAATCTTAAGTCTTTAATCACCTGAATTTGATTTCTTAACATGATCAGTATGGAAATATTTACACACTAAAGCAAAAATAACTCTTTATATTTCATTTACATAATACACTAATGGTGTTTAAACCCTGATAATTTTAAAACTGTTTAAGTGAATAAATCCTAAATACTTTCTTGGCCCATTTGTTAATTATCTCTATTTGTTGTGATATTGTTTGTATTGATTTATGTAGTCATAGTGCTTCCTTTAATTCTTCTATGATATTAAGTATCGAAATTATTTGTTCTGATATTGTTTGTATTTATTTATGTAGTCATAGAGTTTCCTTTAAATTCTTCTATGATATTAAGTATCGAAATTCTTAAGCTGAGTGCATTTCGTATGATAGATACTCTTTCTATAAAAATGAAGTATGAATTGTCATTAAAGTTATTCACATATTACGTAAAGAGCAACTAATCATGTAACGTAATTTCGCCCCCAAATTAAATTTTTGCCTTTGCCCAGGTTCGTAACCAACAATAGCGACGGCATGGTTGAGATTCCTTCCACAATCGTAAGGAAAAACTCCACCTGAGATTCCTTCCACAGTCGTAAGGAAAAAATCCACCTATATACCTCCGAAAACAAGTTGAATCTACAGTTGCGTATACTGGTCCTACACGCACAGCTTGTAGCAATGCAGATTCATCATTTTCCGGCAAATACCCATAATCTTCTATGAAGACGAATGGGATTGCTGCGCTATCTCAGCAACACATTTCTGTTGTTTGTTTCGGTAGGGGTAACTGGCAAGCCCCGAGACGCCATGATTACTTACGTATTGGAATGCTTCAGAGACACCACTTCTCCGACCTATATACCTCCGAAAACAAGTTGAATCTACAGTTGCGTATACTGGTCCTACACGCACAGCTTGTAGCAATGCAGATTCATCATTTTCCGGCAAATACCCATAATCGTCTATGAAGACGAATGGGGATTGCTGCGCTATCTCAGCAACACATTTCTGTTGTTTGTTTCGGTAGGGGTAACTGGCAAGCCCCGAGACGCCATGATTACTTACGTATTGGAATGCTTCAGAGACACCACTTCTCCGACTTAACAAGCGATGACTTCTCTTCAACGTACACGTGCGCTAAGGATTACGATACATTGGCTGTGAAACGTGTGAATGTAGAAAGATTTAAGTACGAGAATGAAAAGATCATAGAATCTTCTTTAGATTGGAGGGAACACGGTGCCGTAACGCAAGTCAAAGATCAAGGGTCATGTCGTAAGATTACTCAACTCTGACCCTTGATCTTACGGCATGACCGTTGATCTCTGACTTGCGTTACGGCACCATGTTCCTCCAATCAAAAGAAGATTCTATTATATTTTCATCACCCGTACTCAAATTTTTCAATAAAAGACTTGATGTAACTATTGCTTGCCTTCAGTTGATTGCCTTTAGATCTGTTGTGCCAAAGTTTCATTGAGGTGGAAGAACTATATATTAAAGAGAGTAGATCCAAAATGCGCTTGTTCAAAATGCATTACTCGCTTGTTCAGAATGCATGACTCACCTTTCGCATCATTTTCTACATGGAGGCATGCATGAAATCATGATATGAATGAAGAAAGAGGGAGAGTTTGTGTGACACTCAAATTACTAGGAAAAGTATTGCATTAGAATTCTACTCCAATGCGTGTCACCGAGATCCTCCAATTTAAAAGTTAACAAACTCTCCCTTTAAGCTTTAAAAGTTAACAAACTGCCATAATAATTGGACTGTGCCTCCATTATTTAAAAATTAACAAAATCCTCCAATTTCTCCCTAATAATTTAAGTTTCACCCAAACTGCTCTCTGATGTTTAAAAATTAATTAACAAAGTGCACGCCACGATATTTGTTTAAGCATGAAACCTTGGATACAGAAATAGATGAAAAGGAGGAGAAGGAAAATCGTAACACCGTATGAATCAGTAACATATTAAAAATTATTCTATCACTTTATTTTCATTAAACTACCAGAATGAATGAACCAAGTTATTTATGACATAAAATATCAACAATATTGGTTACCACTATGACATGATTTATCTTTAGTTTCTAAAACATTAGTTTCATATATAATGCAGCGTTTTTTTTTTTTTAATTACAACATGATTTACAGTTAAATTATTTGGCATTTACAACCAATATATAGTTAAATTATTTGGCATTTACGACCAATATATAGTATCTTCATCTCAAATATTGACAATGATGGTAAAAACTCACAAAATTATACATCAGAATATTGATGAACACAGAAACAGTTATTGCCAATTTTAGGGGTGACTGCCAATTTTATAACACATAGCATGATCTTGCCAATTTTACAAAAACCACTACAAAAACTTTGTTTTTTTGTGATACTAAATATCGTCATTTAATCCCAAACATTTGTCATTTGAACTTTATACGAAAAAATATTTTGTCATTGAGTTCGCCAAAATGGCGTGTCAAATAGTTTTTGTGACAAAATTTTGTTCTCGTCACATATAATTGTGACGATATATTTTGACACTAAATGTTCCACTCATATGACGAAATAATTGCCACTTGAAGATTGAATACCCAAAATACGAGCTTGGAGGCGTCTTTTACGACGGAAATGCTGCCAAAGTCCGATTGGTTCCAAGTAGTGAGGCCCTCGGTCAAGTTCTTAATATTAGAGATAAAGTCATCACTTGTATGCCAAATACGGTGCATAAAGTTTTTGATATTTGGGTGAAGGAGCCATACATCTGAAATTTAAAACGGTACGGATATCTACTAGTCGAGGTAAACCAAAGCAAAGAGCAATTGGGCGGTGGTCGGAATGAGTCCGAGGGAGGTGTTAAATGCTGCAATCTGGGGTGAAAAAACTCCAATCATCGTTGGCGAGAACTCTATCAAATCTAGAATGCAAGATACGCTGACCAATGTTGCGACGCCAAGTAAAAAGCGGCCTAGAAAAGCCCAAATCTGAGAGCTTGCAATTTTTGATTCTGTAGCAGAAAACCTCACAATTTATGAGAATAATTAGACGAGCCTCCCTCATGTTCTTCTAAACCACCAATATCGTTAAGATCCCCCCCTCCAAGAATCTACATGTGGTTAATATGAGCCGAAACAGCAAGGATATCATTCCAGAGTTCGTCTCTAAGAGTAGAAATAGGAGACGGGTAAATACCTGTGAAGATAAAAGAGCCGAAACCTTTTGAAGAAATTCGTGCATGAAGTAATTGAGAAGAGGCTCCCAAAATATTTACAGAAACGCGATCCATTGGCCAAAGGAGCTAGGTACCCCCCGCAAAAAATCTAGCTTCAATCCTTTCGTTGTCGTCAAGACCGATTTTACGAATAACCTCTTCAGCATGATTACCACTAATACGGGTCTCCATAAGAGCAAGTAAGAACGGATCATAGCTACGGACAAGTTCCTTCACATTTAACAAAAAAAAATTGTTGACAACACCTTGAACGTTCCAAAAGATAATCTTTTATTGTCTATCCATAAAGACAAGGTAGAAGAGGAAGCACAGATCAATCCCTTTGGGTGGGATTTGATCTTCCTTTCTCATATGGGCGAGCTAGACTAGATTTTGAAGATAAATCATCATTTGTGCGACGTGAGGACAAAATAGATTTATAGGAATAAACTCCGCTGACATTGTAGAGGAAGTCGAGTTCTGACTAACTTTTGAAGTAGAGGCAGAATTCAAAACTGGCAAATTTTTTGAGATAGTTGCAAGTTGAATGCGGGCCTAGCCTGAGTCAATGTGTTGCGCTAGAAGAAAATGAGGCCTAGGGTCAGCATCTGCTTGATGAGGTATCTGGACGGTGAGAACTTGGGCCGGTTTCATGATAGGACGTGGTGGATCAGAAACATTGGCATGCTGAAAAATAGTTGGGCCGTCATTGGGAGGCTTAGTGTCACGGCCTAAAATCTTCGCCCACCGAAAATTAGGACGCGCAGCCTTACTGACACCCCTTGTGACCAGTAAGTCAGCCTTCCAACCCAACTACGCCACTCGACGTCTTTCGCGTCGATACCATCTGTCACGGGCTGACTCTCTTGTTACGCAGCGGAATACTTTCTGACCCGTGTGGCTACACATGTCTCCCATAAAACATGTGCTACGCCGTGCCACCTCGAGCACCAACATCATGACCCTTCCGTCTCGGGTCTCATTGAATCCCACTCTCGATGGCAAAGAAGCCCTCTCGGCTTCGCCCACACGTTAAGGAACGTCAACCGTCCCAGAACGTGATCCTCGTGCTCAACGTTCGTTCCCGACACTCGGCGTCACCCGTAGTCCCTCGTGTCGTTCACTAATAATCTTGCCCGAGTAGGAACATGATCCTCAAGCCCACACTAAGTGTCATCGTCACATATGTGTCTTGCACGTGACACTATCATAGCCCACATTAACGGTGTGCCCCAAGCACCGCTTGCCTTAGCTTTCGAACCCCCATGACAAGGCTTAAACCCTTAGCCAATGCCACGAGTAGCTAACGAGGCCTCATGGGCTCCTCGAGAGCTTAATCGACCCAACGGTAGCCATCAAAATATAAACGAAGAACGTAGGCCAACGTCGTTCCATACAGGAGCCACCGTGGGCACAATTGCACCCATTGTGTGCCCCCTGGCACCATATTGCCGCCCGACACCCTGTCGGTAATGGAACTTCGACTCGCCTATGCGATGCCCAAAGCTGGCACTTGGTGCATCCCCATGCCCCCAAGGAATGTGCACACTTTGTGCTCGGCGCCCATGCCAAGCACGAGGGAGACTGGTTGTTGATCACCAACTATGCCTCCCCTATAGTATACTTAAAAAGATTTAGGTTGTTAACGCCACTGCATACTCCTGCACCCTCGGCCACCCGCATTTCTTCTCTATGCACCCAGCATGCAGCCCGGCGTGCCATCAGCCCGCAAGGTCGCCCCCATCTTATCGCCCAGTGGCCTGCCCAAGCGCCCACGCCGGCAAGCCCACTGGCACACACTCCTATCGCACGTGGTGCGCCCACGTCTGCCGCACAGTGGAGCGCCCAGCCCACCTGCTGGAACGCCCACGTCTGCTGCACGGTAGCGTGCCCAACCCACCTGCTGGCACGCCCACCTGCCTACTCCTGCTAGCCCGGTGACACACCCACCTTCTGCACACCGGCTCGCACATCCATCACCCGGTGGCATACTCCCCTGCTGCACACCGGCTCACTCCACATCGCGCGGTGGTACGCACACCTGCTGCCCAACGATGCGCACCACGGTCGTCCGGTGGCACACACACATGCTGCCCCGGTGCCACTCATCTGGCCGACCTCCGCCGTCACTCCGGCCGACCACCGGCCAACTCCGGTCGACCTCCGACCAACTCCGCCGGACCTTCGGTCAACCTCGCCGGACCTCCGGCCGACCTTGGCTCATCCACTGGCTCGCCCATGGGCTGCCCCTCTACCGTGCCATACCTTGCACGTTGGCACGCCCATGGCCTGCACATCTGGCTGCCCATTGTGCTAGGCTGGCACACCCGTGCCTGCATGTCCTGGCAGCACGGTGTGCCCAGCCCTGCGCCCAGGCTGCACTCACTTAAGTCCACTCTGCATATTTCGTTGCACGGAAGTTTGCAAGTGGCTCACCTTCTGGATCCGCCCCACAATGGCCTATTGTGCACCTCCTGTACACAACGGCTCGCACATTGATCCGTCTTATGTCGGCACTTTAGTTCGTGGACTCACGGGACGTGACATTCTCCCCCACCAAATTTAGGCTTCGTCCTCGAAGCCTTGGACGTCTCAATTTTATCGCGTCATTGCCCACAACTTCTGCACACCCGACCGACGAAAGAGGCTCCCTTAGCCCAACTGCATGTTTCTAACCTTTTTTCGGAACTTGATGTTTCTCCCGCAACATCTTGTTACCCCACCAAGGATCTTGAAATACTTCTCATTCTGCTCACTTCAATGTGCAAGACTTCTTCTCCACGAAAACGAAGTCCATTGTTTTCTCCCAAGTGTAGGCCACCCTGCCCACACGCTCAACTCTATCAGCTCAAAGTGTAGGCCGCCCTGCCTACACGCTCATCAACTCGGGCGAGAAATCCCTCTCCGGGATATGAACCATACAGAGCCCATATTACGTGATCTACATCACATCAAGAAACTTCCCGTCCTCGTTTACCCCTGTGGTGTGCTCCACCCTGAGACACACTTCGAATCGCATCGACGACATACCCTACTCAAGTTGTACCCAACTCTTTCTCGCATATGCCGGTCTTCTCATTAACGACATGCCCTACTCAAGTTGCACGTCTCATCTGCAACTCTTTCTCGCATATGCCGGTCTCCACATCCAACGACATACCCTACTCAAGTTGCACGCCCTATCGGCAACTCTTTCTCGCATATGTCGATTTCCGCATCGACAACGAATTGACTCCTGCAATTCGGCCTGTTGAGGTCAGCATCCTTTGCTCAAACCTCGATTCCCCTGATGGCTTTACCACCGCGCATGGAATCCTCAATTTGTGTGGCAGCTTCACCACGCTTCGAATCCGCACAGTGTGTGCTCCACACGAACACACCTCATCCACTTACTTGAGATAACCTGACTTCCCCAAAGCCGTATCCCAAGCTTGCGTCAAATTATGAACACCCTAGTTCACCCTCGATGTCTGAATTCGCAACTTGCTTTGCAAACCCAGCAAAGCACTTATGCCCACGTGATCACCCTAGACAACACTTCATTCTGCAACCTTCGCCCGTTGTGCCATCCACTGAAAAGAGGCACAGACCCGTTGGATCTCCCGCTCCACGTTGTCTTGAAGGACTAGAACTTCCACTCCTTGCAACCTTCTGGGTGGCTGTTCCAACACCACCGCACTTCGTCTCGAGGGACCATCACCCTCGAAACTCTGTTCAGCTTCTGTTGCTCACGCGCTAGTGGTTCCCCAACCACTCTCAACTTGATTGGCCTCAACGCCAGATTCACCCCCTGACACGTTAAGGTCTCAACATGGTCACCCAACACAGACATAGACACCTCGTCCATCTGGTAGTTCCAGCCCATCCGGCAACTCCGGCATGTCCCCAACTGAGAGTCAAGACGTGTGTTGTCCTCCCAAGGATCAACACCTGAACTCGCTCGGAAAACCAAGACTGTTGACGGCATTCCCATACATATCCGAACAATCAAGCAACCTTGCTTGTGCAAACTGTCGATCCACTTTGCTGTAAATAGAGCCCTCCCAACTCTGGGCACAGATCCACTGCTTTCAAAAGATGCTAACTGATCCACCATACAGAACGGCATCCCCGAAATCACACTCAGTTAACAAACGGCATGCTGAAGCATTTTAAAGCCAAAGGCAACATGCCTGCACTACACCATCGTGCAAGAGAACCGTGTAATCTCGTTTTGAGTTGTAGGTCAAGCCCACTCCACCATCGTGTGCTTTCCCTAAACCAGCGGTATCCGGGTTCTCGGAAGATTATAACCATATGTAATTCACTCTTCCGTAACGAATGTTTTCGTCGGACGAAAGCATCACCAGACCTAAACCGAGGCTCTGATACCAACTGTCACGGCCTAAAATTTTTGCCCACCAAAAATTAGGACGCGCGGCCTTACTGACACCCCTTGTGAACAGTAAGTCAGCCTTCCAACCCAACTACGCCACTCGACGTCTTCCGCGTCGATACCATCTGTCACGGGCCGACTCTCTTGTTATGCAGCGGAATACTTTCTAACCCGTGTGGCTACACATGTCCCCCACAAAACATGTGCTACGCCGTGTCACCTCGAGCACCAACATCATGACCCTTCCGTCTTGGGTCTCATTGAATCCCACTCTCGATGGCAAAGAAGCCCTCTCGGCTTCGCCCACACGTTAAGGAACGTCACCCGTCCCAGAACGTGATCCTCGTGCTCAACGTTCATTCCCGACACTCGGCGTCACCCGTAGTCCCTTGTGTCGTTCACTAATAATCTTGCCCGAGTAGGAACATGATCCTCAAGCCCACACTAAGTGTCATCGTCACATATGTGTCTTGCACGTGACACTATCATAGCCCACATTAGCGGTGTGCCCCAAGCACCGCTTGCCTTAGCTTTCGGACCCCAATGACAAGGCTTGAACCCTTAGCCAATGCCATAACGAGGCCTCATGGGCTCCTCGAGAGCTTAATCGACCCAACGGTAGCCATCAAAATATAGACGAAGCACGTAGGCCAACGTCGTTCCATACAGGAGCCACCGTGGGCACAACTGCACCCAATGTGTGCCCCCTGGCACCACATTGCCTCTCGACACCCTGTCGGTAACGGAACTTCGACTCGCCTATGCGATACTCGAAGCTGGCCCTTGGTGCATCCCCATGCCCCCAAGGAATGTGCACACTTTGTACTCGGCGCGCATGCCAAGCACGAGGGAGACTGGCTGTTGCTCACCAACTATGCCTCCCCTATAGTATACTTAAAAAGATTTAGGCTGTTGACGCCACTGGATACTCCTGCACCCTGGGCCACCCGCATTTCTTCTCTATGCACCCAACATGCAGCCCGGCGTGCCATCAGCCTGCATTGTCGCCCCCATCTTATCGCCCAGTGGCCTGCCCAAGCGCCCACGCCGGCACGCCCACTGGCACACACTCCTATAGCACGTGGTACGCAGAGCCCACCTGCTGGTGCGCCCACGTCTGCCACACAGTGGAGCGCTCAGCCCACCTGCTGGAACGCCCACGTCTGCTGCACGGTGGCGTGCCCAACCCACCTGCTGGCACGTCCACCTGCCTACTCCTACTAGCCCGGTGACACACCCACCTTCTGCACACCGGCTTGCACATCCATCACCCGGTGGCACACTCCCCTGCTGCACACTGGCTCACTCCACATCGCGCGGTGGTACGCACACCTGTTGCCGAACGGTACGCACCACGGTCGTCCGGTGGCACACACACATGCTGCCCCGGTGCCACTCATCCGGCCGACCACCGCCGTCACTCCGGCCGACCACCGGCCAACTCCGGTCGACCTCCGACCAACTCCGCCGGACCTTCGGTCAACCTCACCGGACCTCCGGTCCACCTCACCGAACCTCCGGCCGACCTTGGCTCGCCCACTGGCTCGCCCATGGGCTGCCCCTCTACCGTGCCATACCTTGCACGTTGGCACGCCCATGGCCTGCACATCTGGCTGCCCATTGTGCTAGGCTGGCACACCTGTGCCTGCATGTCCTGGCAGCACGGTGCGCCCAGCCCTGCACCCAGGCTGCACTCACTTAAGTCCACTCCGCACATTTCGTTGCACAGAAACTCGCAAGTGGCTCACCTTCTCGATCCGCCCCACAATGGCCTATTGTGCACCTCCTGTACACAACGGCTCGCACATTGATCCGTCTTATATCGGCACTTTATTTCGTGGACTCACGGGACGTGACATTAGGCTGTGGTTCTTGTTAATTAGAGCCCAAAATGGGAGTTTCCTATACAATGGGGACCAAGGCGATCCCTTGTCTTCCGTACCTCATGATGCACCACCTCCTGCCCAGGGCAGGAGGTGGTGCATCATGTGGCACCTGAGCATGCTCCCTTATAGAGGGCCTTAGCACCAATATCAAAAAATAAAAGAGGTGAGACTGTTTCAAGCGTTGTCTTCAGAATCAGCCTGAACATAAAACTAGTAGCCTTACTGGTTACAGAATTGATTGGTTGAACGAGTTAAACCACTGGTAGAACCAGAGAATAATTTATATTTAAATAAATTCAAATAGTTAAACCACTCGTAGAATCAATGATTATTAATTTATTTATATGCATATGGATAATATCAGTGACGCCTCCTAAAATTTTGTCAAATATTAGTAACTGTAACACCTCATGAGGTTTTGATAATATAATGACAACCTTTGAAGTTTGGAGACATATCAAACAACTCCATTTACTTAAAAAACAATGTTTTTTCTTATTAAGTTCCTATGTAGTCATTTGTCAATATTACAGCCAAATTTAACCAATTTTTTAAGACAAACTTTGTCCTTGATTATAATAAAAGGCGTCCTTTATATATCATACTACTACTAGAGATTGCCTTTAACACACACACATAATATATATTAATAACTTTCGTGATTTTAACATATTATAAATTCTAAGGAAAATTAATTTATAAAAAAATATATCTAGATAAACGTTCATTACTCCTTTTATTGTGTTTTGTTGCATGTAAGAAAATGGTGTGTTTGATATGTGTTGCATGTTATATATATGGGGTGACTGATCATGTAAAACTGTGGCACGCGGTATCCGCATATCTAATACTTATTTTATTGTAACACAATTTTACATTTTGAAATAACTAATATAAGCATGTAAACTATGAAATATGCTAGTTATTATTATTATGAATAAGTCATTCAAATAATATTTTAGCACATAAATAAAATATATACATAAATTATTAGAAACGTTCAATACTGTAAAGGTATAAAGTGAGAGATTTATTAGTTCTTCTTTAGAACTCATATGCCACGTAAAACTCTTCTTTTCATTTTTCACGCATTTTAATATAATATTAAAAATTAATGTTTCAAGCTGAACATATCCTATTAATTTCTTTTAGAGAAATATGAGTTTTGAACTAAAAAAGTGTCGAGTGTATGTGTAAAATATATCTTTCTCTTTTTATAATTCAAATATATTTTAACAATACATTAAAACGATGTAAGAGATTTCTGCCATATAAAGATCGATTTTACGTATATTAAAAAAAACAAAAGAATATGAGAAAGATTACGGAAAGATAAAATATGAGATAAATATGTATTTGTTATGGTATAATATAAATTAGAAGGTCAATTTTGTGTAATTTAATTTACAAAATTAAATTTGAAAATTAACTATTTGATGCTATATAGATATAACTTACATTATAAGGTCTATGTTGGAAATAAAATGTCTGGTGTACAATTATGTCTATTACTGATTCCTTTATTAGAATAGATAATCAATAACTGAAATCAGTTTTTGCTATTATGACTCATTAAGAACTTTTAAACGTACTACACAATTAGTTGATTATTACGTCCACAATTCGAATTATATAACTTCAAGCTATTTAATTGCCACAATGACAATGGTAGAATAACTGAAATATATTAAAAGTTATTTTTAAAAATATTTAAATAAAATATTTATAAGATAACATTTCAAAATATAAGGCAAAATATGCCTTCTACTCTACTTACAAGGAATAGGTCATCCGATATACGTACCGCATGACTATCGCAACTGCCTTGTTGTGCTTTCTTATCCAAACAAATAATCACAAATTCTCATTCTTATTTACTAGATAATCAAAAGAGAAGTGATTTAATTTGAAAAATACAAATATAAATATAATAAGGACAGCTGAGATGGTATTCTACAACCGGCAGCAATATCCATTCCACGAGTGTCATATGTTGTGTTAATTTTCTTCAAACAATTTGTCAAGGAGGAAGTACTGATCATTGATCTGGAATCATCAAAAAATAGGCCGTTATGGCTTTTCTGAATCTGGTCTTGTATTGTTCTGGAGAAACACTTTTGGATCCACCAAAACTTCCCAACGCCTTAACCCATGCCTCGACATGTTTGTCCCATGTATACTGCTTCATGAAGTCAATAATCCCAACCACAAGCTCGCACTTTTCTTCGTCAACCCCAACTAGTATCGAATAACCAGTTACGCCTATCGACTGCAAAAGGAAGGAACATTGGTTTGTTGGAATACGAATGCACGTCTGTGTTTAACAAAAGCGAAAGAGATGGAGCAAACTTACAGCGAGAAAAGCGGTATCATTCCAGACTGCTCTTTCTAACAGCTTCTTGGCTTTATTTCCAACACATATTGGAGAAGTAGGCATTGCTTCGATCAAGTTCTGATCCAACAAAACCTTATTACTTCCAGAAGGATCCGGATTGTACCGCGACGAACAAGATCCGTTAAGATCATAAAGCTGTGTTATATTCCTTCCATACATAAGATTCTCCGTAACCAGCACATCCATTTTCGTTTCACTCCCTCCGTTAAGATGTTTGGTTGAAACCTTTTCAACAGAAAACTAGAATGTGTGATCTTTGGGGTTCCAAAATTATGCTAAGGCTGATATAGCGTTTGCAGTAACAAGAGAATCAGATACTCAACTTAGTTTTTATAGTATGCGCCTTTATGAAATAAACCAAGAGGGACAAGAGAGTTGCAAAAAGAAACTTTTCACATACATAGTTGCATCAGTTTTCATAGTTTGGACAGTTATTTTTGATATTAATAAGGAAAAAGATGTCATGGGATATAGATCTACAATATACATCTGTCGGGTTCCGACCAAACCATACCAGTTTTTATGCATGCGATCAACGTATATTATTGCAAATGTTTTAATATGAAATAGAATTACTGGAAATGAATGATCCTTAGACATACCTGATAGATCCCAAGGATCTTTGCTAGGCATGTCGGGCTTGCTGGGCTAATTGATCCCGAAAGATACTTAAAGTATTCTGGAGCAAACTTAAGAAATGATTCCAACTCTGCCTTTGTCACTTGCTTAATAATGAAGCGCTCGTCCAAAGTCTTTGAAAAGAAGACACTGCTCTTGCGGCCTTGGCCCCCCCATTTCTCACAACGACTAAGGGATCTAATGAAATCCACCTCGGATGGACACCATATCCTCCTCAAGGCTTCAAACTGCTTTGTGTAATAACATGTAACATTGTATTTAACCTTCCCAAGGAGTTCATTATCTTCAAAAGACACTTCGGCGTGCAAAGCTTTGGTGTACAAGAGTGGGTCCAAAGGCAAAGAACCACGAGAACTTAAGGAAAATATTCTCTCACTTCCAGATGGAAGACTTTGGTTAAGTTCCAACATAGTTTTGTCTAAAGAATGAAAACTTTGTAAATTTCCTGCATCGTTAGATACTTGAAGAAGATATTCAGGCGAGGCAAGGGC
Organism: Misopates orontium; assembly: GCA_946800315.1. Classification (NCBI taxonomy): domain Eukaryota; kingdom Viridiplantae; phylum Streptophyta; class Magnoliopsida; order Lamiales; family Plantaginaceae; genus Misopates; species Misopates orontium. The sequence goes on along the minus strand of OX326950.1, from coordinate 20,146,879 downwards.
ATAAGATATAATGCTGGTCGGCTCATCATCATAAATTGGAACAACAGTGTTGTTAATTCCCACGGGTAGGCGAAACCGGGCCCCGTGTTGCTGTTCAATGTTCCAAAAGGATGAAATGCATACTGGATCATGTTCACCAAGTTTTTCCTGTTTCTGAGTCCTCCCTACAAACTTTTTGTTTGGCGACTGGTAGAAATTTGTAAATGACGTACCCAAGCAACTTACAATATCTTCCATATTATCGGTTCCTTTGGCAGACAACACAGGAGGTGACTGAGATACCTTAGACATGCTCAGATCTTCTTCAGAAACTCTGGTGGAAGATAGTTTTTCTAATTCTAATGCCGAAAAACTACAGTTCTGGGTGATCCCAATACTGGTATGAGTATCACCAGTCCATGCTGCATCAAGAATATCAGATAAACAGATTGAGATTTGCCCCGCAAAGGGTATTCTACAAGCAGAAGCATCAGAATCAGTAATAATGTTCATCCCAACAGAAGGTGTGGGTGGATTTAGATCTCTGTCCAAGTTTGGACATGCATCCGTGCTCTCGTGAAGATTGTTGCATTTGCTGCTGCTTACCCCATGATCAGATTTTGAGTCAGCAACTGTGAAATCGGAGGTACCCGAACTTTTACCTGTCTTAACAGGGACATTAATATCAGTATCACCAAGGGGTTCCTGAACAGGTTCCGATATCGCGAACTCCGAAGCATCAGCTCTGTACATGGTTTCAGAACTAGCCGCATTCAACAGGCGGTCATCCCATGTATAAGATTGGAATACTAGTTGTCTCCGAAGTCGATTCAGCTCTAGAATATCAATAGTAGGTGAGCCTTCTCTTAGTTCCTTGTTCAGAATTTTCTTGATTGATTCCTGCCAAATCACATTCATTACAACAATTATTTAAGCAGATACTCTCAACATATTTTGGCAAAAAGAAACTTATCCACTTGAAACTATAATATCCTATTTCTATAGCTTTGACATTTCTTCTTTACTTCCTGCTCATTGCAGTTTCAAACCAAAGAAAGATATTATTCTGCTTAAGTTTCCCCTTGGAACCGAGCACAAAGACAACTCTGAGAATCACAAAAAGATCATTAATCAAGAAGACGCCTGGAGATTTAAATTTCTAATTAGGAGAAAAATCAATGCAAAGCTAAAGGTAACTGCAGAGCAAAGCGTAAAAATGCGTATAAAATCACAGTAAAGAGTTTCCAATAGTAAGCATACAACACCAAGTCAAGAGTTTCCAAGACTAAGTATAGAACTTCTATTGAACAGTTCGATTTTCATACGAAGAAAGTCTACAAACTAAATGTTCGATCTTTTCATGATTCATGGTCCTGAATCAGTCCAACAGATGCATTACTTCAATTATTGCTCTGCCACAAAGCAAGCTCTTTGAAAAGAACAGAAATAATTTTTACTTAATAAGTGGTTTCCCAGGCATAAGGTTTGTTCGAAGAGAGTTGGCGGAAATGATTATCCGAGACGAATGCATCCATAGAATCCCATTTCCAAGAATATACTCTATATTACCTCTTTCCTTAAACCTAATGCAGGATAAGTGATTCGAAAGAAGATATAATTAAGTTAACCGCCCGAATCTGAGGATACACTTCTTTTCATGTATATTATATGACGGATAACCCCAAACTCATGGACCATAGAAGAATAGAAGGTTTGATATTGAAGACAGACCTCAAATTCTGAGTTCTCTTTATGCAGTATCCCGACTAGATCTGATATTTGGAGTCTTGATTCAGGATTCCTCATCTCACTTTTGAGCAAGCATAACCCAGATTGCCTTTTTACCAGAAGATGTAGTGCATTAAGCACTTCGGAGAAAAGCATCTCAGCCCGCATGGTCACCTGTTAGATTACAGAAAGTTTGAGTGAGAGGAACTTGACACAAAGAAAATGAAAATACTATAAAGAAGTTGGAAGAACATTTTCTATTCATTTCACCTCCGTCAACTCTTCTTCTACCCACTTCTGACTCTCATACTTGAAACCAAGTTTTAGGGGAGGCAGGTAAACAGAATGAACGTTGATTGGTGCATAACGAAAGCACGCAACCATATCCCCAGATCTGCAATTAACAAAATATCTTAGAGTATGTAGCAACTGCAACATGCTTCTTGATTGCATTCACAGCTTGCAAGAGAAGGCAGGCCGTTGAGCAAAGGATAACATAAGTCCGAAACATAAAACAGTCAGTAGTTAAACAGATAGCATCATTATCATAAATATTCTCGACAGTCCATTTGTATTTCAGTCGCATGAACAGTTTTCGGAATCCCTTTTTACGGTAAAAATCAATCAAGCAAATAATTTTTGTTTTTTCGAGATAGAATTTTTTGTTAGTTTAGGAGTAAGAGCTGCTTCTACCTATATCTAGTGGGTCAAGATCCCTTAAGTTTGACAGACGACAAATAATCATGCCAAATTTGAATTTGAAGCCTGACAGTTAAGGACAGCTGATATACATTGCTCAAAATAAATGATGCATAAAATTTGTCGTATTTGTGCAAAAGAACAGAGTGAGATATCATACCCATAAAACTGAAGACAGTCTCTATGTAAAGAATGGCCGCAGCTTGCCACTCTGCTCACAGTAGCATGGTTCGAAAAGCTTAACTCCAAAAACTTTCCAAAGGACAATTCCCAAGCAGCATGAGACATCTCGACTCTTCGAGTTACTGGAGGGAAACCATTTGCTCTTGGACAATTTAGGCAACGATGCCACATCCAAATCTCCCCATCCATTTCACCATCTAAATGAATTTCTGATAGTTTTTTAACTGACACTGTAAGGGTACCTTGTCGATGAATATAACATTGAGCATGAGCTTCTGCTGGCATCTCACAAGCGCTACATATATAATTCTGTCACAAAATTTAGACCCTTATGTTCATCAACAAACTAGAGCACAAGAGGCACAAGTACACACACTTTAATAATAATTATAATGTGGGATTGGAGGAGGGAGAAAGACTACCTGATCAAACAAATGATTCTGCAGAAAATGACCCAACGGCTTGTCAAAGATGTCACTGATATGAAGCAGATGGGGTCTTTCGCAGACAGTTCCTTTCCACAGGCACCATGACGACAAGTAAACCAAAATGCTTTGAGGTTCTGAAGGCGAAGGCAAAAACTCAAATAAAAGACCATCCCTTTCATCTTCCTCATCTTCTGGTTCAGGAGGGAGCCAGAGAAATCCATTTTTTTCCAAATCAACAGGTTCTGTACCGACATCTTCAGCCACAGTTAAAGAAGGTGCCTCATCACGAATATAATGTTCGAGACCTTCTCTCTCAGTTTTTGGGACTTCTTCAGAAGCTTGTGAATCTAAGCTAATGTGCGACAAAGATCTGTGCATGCTAGCGTCTCCACCAAGATGTCCTTTATGAGATGTTGATTTATTTTCAGTAGCACTATAAGGTACTGGACCGTAGTAGGCGTTAACCGGGGAAAAGTGGCTTGCTCTGGAGCCTATATGAGAGACTACATATTCTTCATCATCATTGGTCCTGTTTACAGAAAATATGAGCATGTAATAGTTGGTGAGTGAAGAACATAAATACACTAAATCAAGAGGCGTTTATTGGCACAATGGTCGGGATATAAGATGTGAAAACTCACAAGATGCAGACGCCTCACAGTCAATTTCTACTTGGAGAACGAAATACTATTGGAACTATAATGATGAGCATTGACAACACTTCAAAAGAACTTCACAAATACGTACCCATCGTAAAAAAATACATAATTTAGAATATGACATTATCACTTGAGAGAAGCAAGTTTCTAACATAAGTCATTTATAATATCTTCCAACCAGGCACAATCAAGAAATGCAAACTGTCCTAGAAAAAAGATGCATCCATCCATGAAATAAACATCAACATCGTACTTATTCATGCGTAGACAGCCATGTCATAAACACCATACTGTTTTAGAAACATTTCAAAAACATTAGAAACGCAGTTGTTATGTTAAAGAATAGTTGTTGTAACGAACTTAGAAAATATTTTATGTTTCGTTCACAGAGCCAAAAAGCGAATAAAGGTTTGAGCACTTTTTGTGTAAACATTTAGAAATTCGGAACTTAGAAAATATTATATGTTTGAGCCACAAGAAGCAACCGTGCTTAAGCCATCAAAAGAGAAACGGGAGTAAAATCCAAGATGCTTCTGAGAACCGTTTTCCTCATCATTGCTTGGTGGAGCACAAATTAACTCTTTCTATTTTGCACACTGTTTGTTCTCACAATTCACCACCTCTCCCTACTTGATCACCACTTCTTCAGAACAAACCCCTATAATTCAAAGAATATATTGGAGAGAGAAAAATAATTGACAATATATTATATTTTAAAACATTAAATTAGTTGTTAATTTTAAGAGATGTCAACCAAGAAGCGTACAGATATTACAAGATTCAGTCAACATGACTCTAAGTTATAAAACAATTACTCTGTCCACATCGCACCACTCTAAGTCATCCATCCCTCTTTTTAATTGTATAAGTTTAATAAATGATCATTGTGTATAGTCGTTTCCATCATAACTTCTCAATGATATGACTTGGCTCACAACAAATTAAAATATTTTGCACTTTAATAGGTAAAAGTTTTATTTCAGTCACCGGAATTCATTCATAGAAAAAACAACGGGACAGTCCCCTAAGTAATATGTCCAGATTCTCAACTAAGGAATACAAAAGTTTGGGTCGCCGAAAAATGGAAAAACAAATGAGGAAGAATCAAATTTTCCAAGAATTTGTTTATGAAAAGCGAAAAATTCCTCGATCTCTTTTCCATGCGTTTGGCGACATACTAGTTTTTCGAGAAAATGATCCATTTAAAGATTTTGTGTACTTATATTAGTTTAATATTTAAATCTATGATTATACTTAAACCTTCAAGTATGTTGTAAAAACAATATTTTAAATACCAGTCCATTCATTATTACGAATTCTCTACAACTTTAATTGTTTGACTTTTAGAAACACCATCCCAATTAAACTTACTTCATTTTAAAAATTGCACGTGTTAACCAATACATAGAAGAAAAGCAACATAATAATATAGATTCAATCAAAATAACTTGAAAGTTAAAAATTTTACGAAAATATTCATTGTCTAATGTAGCTGAAATAAATTTAAGATATCTTCATATTTTATGAGAACTCTGAATAACTGAAGACAAATTATAATAAATTAATAAATTAATAAGATTTCTTTATGTATGCAAAATATTACCATAATTTGTAGTCTAAAATTTATCTAAGCACACCCAGAATACTTATAGTGAAAAAATAAATGTGTTGATCAAATAAGCAATACACAATAAGTCATAAATGTCTCATTAGAGATTATGAATATAACAAAATCGAAAGATAGATAATATAATAATTTCTTATATGAGATGAAGAAGATTTGAAGACAATATAAAATTTATTGCTTTTAAGAGTATATATATAGGATGTGTGATTTTTTTGTTTTTTTAATGTACATAGGATGCTTGCATTGGAGTGTTTCATTTTAATTATGTTAGGAGACGAAATATCGAAATTTCAGGAAATATTCAAAATATGATGAATTGTTCTAACCTATTTTATGAAAAAAAATTTAAATATCTAGAGATTTTGTTAGTATTTTCTACCTATTATGTAGGAGGAGAATCAAAAGTATTTTCCTATCTTGTCCAGGTTTCTTTTATTTTTTAACAAAATTATGGAATTTCCAAGCAACTGAGTTTTCCTCATAACCAAACTAGCTTTAAATGCACAACAGAGTTCCCATTATTCTCTACTACAAACTAGGGCACGCGGAGTCCCGCGCACATTAATTTTGTTATATTGTAAAATACTATATTCTCATATTCAAGTGTGAAGAAAAAAAAAAAAAGGCAAGAAAAAATATTTGTTTAAATGGAAAGAGTTTGAATTAGTTGAAGAGTGAATCAACATAATTAGAGTAGAATGGAAAGAAAAGTAATTTCCATTGAAAGAATATAAATTATAAGGAAATTAAATCATCCTTCTCAGTAAATAATATAATTAATTACATCTAATTGTAGGGTTAATTTAGGATTTACCTTTTGCAAATCATATTCTTTAAATTCCTTAATTTACTCATATCCAAAACATCATAATAGTAAATCTTCTCTAATTAAATGAAAAAGATTCTTTTTTCTATTAAGAACATAACATCCAAACGAAAAATCTCTATATAACTTTCATCTTTCAAAATTAGTTTCTAGTCGAACTAATGGCAAAATCATACCGCGAATTGTAAGCATTTTGCGAATTACACCGCAAATTGTAATTACAAGCAAAATACACCACGAATTGTAACATTTTTGCAAAATGCACCGTAATATGTGTTTGTAAGTTTTTTAGAGGGTATGTTGGACATTTCCATTTTTACTAAATATTTTTACACCAAACTATTCTTTAATTTATAAAAAAGCAACAGAGCCTTGGTTCTTCTTCTTCGTCCACCGCTGCTCTATTTTTTCTGTAATTGCAGATTCCGAAATCAAATGAAAAAACAAAAAGCAAAATGATAAAAGAGATCTCGCCCTTGCGATGTTCAGTTGCAGAGGAGATCTAAGAGAATTTTCAAAAGATAAATGGAACTGAAGAACGGTTTGAAGGTTGCTGTTCAAAATTCAAACTAAATTCTTCCTGATGAAACCACATAAAAATATTAAATCAAAACTCCACTCCATCACTCCTTCAAATAATATGACCAAATAAAAACAAATCGAAAATCCACCTAATTATTTTTTGTTTTTCTCTTTCACCGGTTCATTTGCGCGGCTCTCAAATCTCTGATATACGATTTGTATTTGTTAATTTACAGATGTGATTATGCGGCAACAAATTGAAAAATTGCTCTGTTTTTACGTAGTGTTTGATCCTAAATTAATTCCTCAACCAACAAATTACGGCTTTTTGTTTCTCTGTCTTTTGTTAATTAGGAAAATTCTGATTTTTTTAATGAATTTAGTCAACCCTGTGGGTGGTGGAAATTGTAGCTAAGCTTTGAAACCTAATATAATGTTTTGTGATCAAATGTGGCTAACTGAGCTTAATTTCAGTATGATCTTTCTTTGAATTGATTTATATGTGTTGTTTGGTAATAAAATTGCAGTTAATTGGTGTTTATGTATTGCTTTCAGATTTCTCCCCTGCGAATCTGCAATTACAGAAAAAATAGAGCAGCACTGGACCAAGAAGAAGAACGAAGGCTCTCTTGTTTTTTTTTTTTTTTTTTTTTTTTTTATAAATTAAAGAATAGTTTGGTGTCTAAATTGTAAAAAGTTTATTTTATAAAAATGGAAATGTCGAAAATACCCTCTACAAAACATACAAACACACATTACGGTGCAATTTGCAAAAATGTTACAATTCGTGGTGTATTTTACTTGCAATTACAATTTGTGGTGTAATTCGCAAAAAACTTACAATTCGCGGTATGATTTTACTATTAACTCGTTTCTAGTCCTATGATCTCAACAAAAATATATTTAACTAAATTTAGTTCTCATGGATAAATTTAACAATATTATTTATTCAAATATTTTATTGTAACTCTATTTCATGGTGGTGTGAAAATATATTGGATTATATTCAATATTTTTATGTAGCTCTATAGTGAGAATATCATAGAACACCGTGAGAAGGTTTTCTAAGCTATCAAATTACTGTGTCAATATATAGTATTTATACGACAAAAATATTTTCATACTAAACGTTATACTATTTGAGTAATTCTTTAATAACCCAATGTCCTTACAAAAATTCACATTTATTTTAATTTTCCATGTTGTCATGCTTATATATCTTCACCTTAAATTCTAGTAACGAATCTGTACAATGGAGGTGACATGAAGATATAATTTCAACATTAGTCCTCTAACTTGGCTTCGATTTCGAAACTGTCTTATAATTTGGCATTACATAAATTTGGTCCCCTAACTAGGTATAAAATTCAATTTCGGTCCTCCGACACCGAAAATTACTTAATTTTGCCGGTTCGCGCAGTAGACCACTTGGAGATTTTTGATTGCAATTGATTCACAAATAAGCTTGAATTAACTTGACCCAATCCCCTACCATCATTTGGGAGTAATGATGGGGTAAAGTTTGTTTCCCTCCTCAGATTGCAATCAAATATCTGAAAATTGGGGACGTGTGGGTGGTCACGTGTGTGAATCCGACCAAATTAAGTGATTTTGGGCACCGGAGGACCGAAATTGACCTTTTTTGCAAGTTATAAGACAAATTTTATGTGGTTCCAAGTTAGAGGACCAATTGCGTATCGGAGCCAAGTTAAAGGACGAAAAGTGAAATTTCCTTAAGACATGAACCTGTTTTATTATTTATAGTTATCATGTATTTGTTTATGTATTAACTAGAAACTGGGGCACGCGGAGCCTCGCGTAAATGGTATAACTTGTTGTACCATATTTCGATACCGGCACGTCATAACGTTCGATACGATGCCACGAGCGCATTTCGAACTACTTTATGACACATGAGCATCATTATTTTTAATGCAAAATTACAATTCAAGGCAAAACTCAAATTAGCCTATGCAGACCCAATTTCGAGTTAATCAGGACCCGATTCGAGTTGTTTCAAGCCCAGCTCAAGTTGTTTCAAGCCCAATTCGAGTTGTTTGATAAGTCTAATTTGAGTTGTTTCAATAGTTAATTCAACTTATTTCAACTCCTAATTGTACTTTACCTACAACTCTAACTAAATAAGAACACTTATTACTATATATATATAGGTCCTGATCGTTTTATTGATCGAATTCGACCTATTTGTGAGTCTGATCCGATTTGTGAAAATAGCTCTTATTCGACTAACTACAGCCTGTATTTAGAGCATTTCACAGTTGGTATTGACAAATGACTTCCATTTCTTGCAAGCATTTTGACATTTGTGAAAAGGAGTCTTATTTGGGCATTGAACTATTCAAGTTGAGCGAATATATCATATCGTGTCACGTAGTAGCAGCTAGTACTTGACCTGCTACACATCTTTACACTGGCATATTATTCTATTTGAAATTTTGAATATCAAACATTAGGAAACGGTCAATGTTATTTTATATTCGAAATCGTTTTCACTTACCATGGAAGAAAAATACTAGCTGAAAAATAATTTTTTCAAAAATCCTAACTTACCTTTTTGAATTAATATATGCAAAAGATTAAGTTTCCTAAAGTTAAGAATATATGTTTTGTTAAATAGAGCCCTCTTATTATAGCAAATACAATCCTGAATTTTAATTATTTATCTATTAATTTATCATTTTTCTAGATTAGCGATAATACCAAAGCACTTTTTGTTACTACAAAAGCAGTTCACTTTAAATGCCTGAATCACCTCCACAGTCAAAGAATATTATAACAACACTTAGGTTTTAGCCCAAATTAAGGAGCTTTTTATTTCTTTTTCATATTTATATTAGTTATCTCATTGCTAGTTTATACTGTTTCCTTTCAAATTTGAGCATCATTTGATTACTGACGAGTAAGGTGTGATGTACTATATTTCGGTACCGCCACGTCATAATATCCGATATAGTACCACTAGCGTATTTTGGGAAAACTATTATGTTTTAATACAAAATTACAATTCAAGGAAAAACTCGGAAATAGGCCCAAGTAGGCCCAAATCAAGCCCATGCAGGCCCAATTTGGGCCCGAACCGGCCCATTTCTAGCTATATCAAGGTCAATTCGAGCTATCTGGGGCCCATTTCGATCTATTTGAGGCCCAGTTCGACCTATTTGGGAGGCCAGATCGAGCTATTCCAAAATAGCTCTATTTCGAGCTATTTTGAATCATAGTTCTACTTGGAGTGCAATTCTAGCAGAATAAGGACACTTAATACTATATAAGGGGGTCCCATGCCTCATTTTCAGGTACCTTTTTATATTTTCAAGCATTCATTTTGAGCAATATTAGTCGAATTCGAGCTATCTGGCAATCATTTCGAGCTGTCTAAAATAGCTCTCGTTCGACCTATACTGAGTGCATTTCGAGGAGTTTGTTTTCGACCTATTTAGCATATTTCGATCTATCATTTCGAGTTATTGTCTCTCACGACGAGATCTCATATTCCGACCCATCTGACATGAGCGTCGGAGTGCCTTCGCCAAGAAGGCACCGACTTAGTTTATGTGTGGTGTTGAGTGCAGGTTCTGAACTCAAAAACTGCTTAAAGATCCAGCAGGGACTAAAGCAGTCTGACGTGGAGTATTGGAGAGTGGATACGTATCTAGACAAAAATACCCCACATAAGTGGTGCCGTCTGTGGGAACCTCTATACGCACTTAGGAACAAACTCTATCACTGATACAATGGCTCATCGCAGAGCCACGGACAAAAATAGAGTAGCAGCAAGGACTAGATCACAAAGGGAGGATGATAATCGAGTTACTGATGCATCTGAGCATACATCAGTGGCAGCACCCAATACTCCCTTAGATCCACCACGTGATGTAGCGAATCAACCTGAAGTTCCTCCCACGGAACAACAACTGTTGAATCTTCCTCAAATGGATCAAATCATGACAGCATTTCAAAGGATTATGGTACTAATGATTGTGCAACAATTGGCTAACACTGCCGTGCAGCAGAATGTTCAAGCACCAATTGCACAACAAACATCGGCGCAGCAAGCAAGGACTCATTAGACGCAACGTCTTGCTGATTCGAGGTAACATACTCATACAAGGTTGACAAGACCTAATCGAAGGGATCCGTCACCTTCCCCTAAACGGAGAAATCCTCGTTCAGTGAGAACCAATGCAAACGGAGCTCCAAGCCGAGCTACTGTTAGAGATGGAGAAGTTAACTCAAGGTAGAGAGGTCCCGATGTTCGTCCAGCCGCAAGTTATACTGCGGGGAGAAACAGGGATCTGCCTTAAAGAGTTATCCCATGGCCAGAACCTGTCATTGCTGAACATATTCCATTAGTGGAGAAGCCAACTCCATTCTGTGAGGCAATCAACAAGTTGACATTGAAAGAAGGAACTATTCTTCCTGAGATGAAGAAGTATGATGGAACGACTGATCCTGTAGCACACTTTGATGACTTGGATGCAGAATTGCAGATTCTGGGCTACAATGTGAACTTAAGGGCGAAGTTAATATCACTGAGTCTGAGGGGATCTGCTAAAGAATGGTTTAAGAACTTGCTGTCACGCACAATTGAATCTTCTGAACAATTCAGAAACATGTTCATCAAGAAGTTCGCTACTTATCGATTGAAGAAGAAATCTCCACAGAAAGCCCGATGAATCATTGGGAAAGTACATAGAACATCTCAATGTGGAGATTGGACGAGTGCAACCACCTACTGTTGATTTGGTTATCTATGTGTTAGAAAATCGGTGCCAAAGTAAGAAGCTGATAGAAGTAATCACTGGGAAGCACCAACCTCTATTGAGCAAATCATGGATCTTGCTCGGAGAGTTATTGACACTGAAGAGGCCACAATGAATCAGGGACTGATGGATTCACGAGAAATCCCTAGAGGAAAGGAGAATAGAGACTGGAGGAAGGATGGTAGAGGGAAAGATCGTGATCGTAATCGACAACCCTTCAAGAAATTCGATAATTACACTCTGTTGAGAAAATAAATTGGTGAAATTTATGCAATTGCGAAGGATAGTGGGATATTCAGACCACCTAAACCCTTTGTAGAAACTGATGAGACGAAGCAGTCAAGGAAATATTGCAAGTTCCACAGGCAAAATAGGCATTATACTAATGAGTGCAAAGCCTTGAGGAACAAAATTGAATGGCTTATTCAAGATGGGAAAATCGTTGAGAACGTCCTTGAGAATAAGGAACCGCGAGAGGAAACATCATCAGGTGGACGTAAACGGAGTCGATCTCCATGTGAGAAGAAGGATGAACCTAGGCGTAAGAAGAGTAACAACAACAATGCTGCTGAAAATGGAATCAATGTGATTGCTGGAGGACCAATTGGCGCTGACTCAGCCAAAAGCAGAAAACGAATTTCACGCGACATACACAATGAGCGTCTGAAACATCCAGAGATTGATCTTGTCTTTGCAGTTGACAAGTTAGATACAAGGATCACATTCGATGATAGTGATTTTGATAGCTTGTCTTCACAAGCTAAGGAGGATCAGTATCTAAACTGCCCTATGGTAGTTTCAGCAGTGATTGCAAATCATGTTGTAAAGAGGATCATGATAGATAATGGTTGCTCGGCCAACATTATCTTTATGGATGCATTGCAACAGATGAAGTTAGGACAATATGAGATCACAGAAGTGAGTTCTCCATTACTGGGATTTGGTGGAGGCAAAGTTAAACCCGTTGGAAGGACAATGTTACCAACATCTTTTGGGAAAAATCCACGAAAGAGAACTTTGAATGTGGAATATCTCATTGTTGACATTCCTTTTGCATACAATGTGTTGGTTGGAACTTGGAAGGCTCGGTATAACCGCATTCGCTATGATCATATCAACGGTGCATCAAAAGATGAAATTTTCGACACCTGGGGGAATCGTTGAACTTACTACAAACTATCACGATTCTTGGAGATGCTATGTTACATCAACGAAACCAATCAAGGCAAAAACCGATCGCAATGTTGCAATGATCGGAATTCATCCCTTAGAAACACCTGGGATAATTGAACAGATGGATACAGAGATGGTGCTTGCAACACAGGAGGATCATACGATGATGCCAGACGATCGTGACTCTGTGAGCGAAAAACTTGTGTCAGAGGAGACTAAGGAGGAGAAGAAAGATAAGACTACCTTGCGTTACAAAAAACAAATGTATATTGAACGTATGAAACCCTCTCGAGAATTTAAGGAGGTTATTCTGATGAACAATAAACCTGACAAGGTCATTAAGATCGGTAGCGAGTTACCGTCTGAGATTGAGAAGGCATTGAACGTCAATCCTCGAGTTGCGGTACATCACTTGAACGTCAATCCGAATGCTAAGCCTGTTCGACAGAGGAAGAGTCACTTCAGTGATAAAAAGAACAATGCTGCAGAATTGCAGGTACAAACAAAGTTAGCAGCGGGTCACATATTTGAAGTACGATACTCTGAATGGCTCAGCAACGTTGTACTTGTACCGAAGAAACTGACTGTATGGCGAATGTGTGTGAATTACACTGATTTGAACAAACATTGTCCACGGGATCCTTTCCTTTTGCCTAAGATTGATCTTGTGGTTGATTCAACAACTGGGTGCGCATACTAAGTCTCTGCGATGCACATAGCGGATTTCATCAAATTCTAATGGCGGTAAAGGATCAACACAAAACGGCTTTTATCACAGACAGAGGCATATTCTGTTGCAGGAAAATTTCTGGGCTTCATGGTAAACGAGCGAGGCATTGAAGCTAACCCAGACAAGATTAAGGCCATAATGAATCTACCATCTCCCAAGTCCATTCGCGAGGTGCAACGCCTGGTGGGGAGAATTACGACACTTAGCCGTTTCATTTCACATTCTGCGGAGAAAATCTTACCTTTCTTTAAGAAGCTACGCAAGACACCTATGTTTGTCTGGACTGAAGATTGTGAGAAAGCCTTTCGCCAGTTAAAGGTCTATCTCACGACACCACCATTATTATCTAACCCCAAGGATAACGAGATGCTATATCTCTACTTGGCCATAACGAAAAATTCATTGAGTACAGTACTCGTGCGCGAAGAAGATAGGAAACATCTGCCCATCTATTACGTGAGCAAAGTGTTGAATGGGGCAGAACTAAATTATCTGGAAATCGAAAAAGCTAGCATATGCACTCGTGATAACTGCATGGAAGTTGAGGCCATATTTTCAATCACATCCGGTCACTGTCTTAACTAATCAACCATTGAAACAAGTTATGGCAAAACCAAAAACATCAGGCAGACTAGTGAAGTGGGCGATCGAGCTAGGGGAGTATGGTTTGGAGTGTTTACCAAAGACTGCAATTAAAGCACAAAGGCTGGCGGACTTTGTGGCGGAAACTATATCAGAGGTAGAACAAGCACCCGATGTAGCTATAGTGGCGGAGGAAACTAAAAAGGATACATCTGGGATTGCAAAGGAAACATGGACTTTGCATGTGGACGGATCTTCCACAGTTGATGCTGGTGGCGCCGGAGTCTAGTTAAGATCGGCGGATGGAAGAGAACTTGAATATGCTATAAGATTGAATTTTCAAGTTACTAATAATCAGGCTGAGTATGAGGCTATGCTAGCTGGAATTCAAATGGCAAAATCATTAGGGATAACAAAACTTGTTGCGTTCACGGATTCTCAACTGATTGATAATCAATTCGAGTGGAGGTATGAAGCTAATGAGGGTGCAATAGTGAAGTATCTTGACAAGCTAAAGGAAGTTACATCAAATTTCGAGACATTTACTATTTCACCAATCACACGAGCGGAAAATGAGCGGGCTGACTCCCTGTCGCGATTTGCAAGTACCGCTGAAGTATTTTTGTTGAAATGCGGGTTACTTTATTGGCTGCAGAGCAACCTTCGATCGGCAAAGGGGGCGAATCAAAACCAACACAAGCATTGGACTACGCTCTGCCAGTGGAGGTTGAGAAATGTTGAAATAACGAAATTATTGACTACTTACAAAACGGAAATCTGCCAACTGATCCACAAGCGGTCAGAAGGCTCAAGTACAAATCGGCGAGATTTTCAATGTTCAATGGAGAACTTTACAAAAGGTCATTTGAAGGACCACTCTTATTTAAGGTGTCTGTCGCCAGCACAAGCTAAACAAGTCTTAAGAGAGATTCACGAGGGAAGCTGTGGAAATCATTCAGGAGGACGATCCTTGGCCAAGAAAATACTCCGATAAGGATATTTTTGGCCAACTATTATGAGAGACGCCATGGATTACACTAGAAAATGCAGAAATTGTCAACTACATTCAAAGATTATTCATACACCTGCACAACTAATGACAACAGTGAGCTATGGATGTCCATTTGATCAATGGGGAATAGATATTGTTGGACCAATGCCAACAACTTCTGGTGGTAGAAAATGGCTATTGGTGGCAGTGGAATATTACACCAAGTGGGTTGAGACCGAAGCACTTGTGTCAATAACGGAGGCTAATTTGAAGCAATTTATTTGGAAGAATATTGTGTGTTGATTTGGAATTCCAAGGGTCTTAATTTCCGACAATGGAAGGCAGTTCGAAGGATTTAAGATCCAAGACTGGTGCAAGGACATGAAGATTGAGCAACGGTTTACATCTGTTACGCACCCCAAAGCAAATGGACAAGTTGAGGCTACCAACAATACACTAGTAAAGAGCTTGGAGAAAAGGTTGGAAGGAGAAAGACAAAATTAGGCAGCAGAGCTGCCAGGAATACTATAGGCATATCGCACAACGCCTCAAACTTCAACTGGAGAGACTCCATATTTGCTAACATATGGTTCTGAAGCAGTGATACCCGTAGAGATTGGGATGCCAACTTATCGCATTATCACATACAATGAGGAACAAGGGATAAGAGCAAGACAAATAGACCTTGAACTGATAGGAGCGACAAGGGAAGAAGCTTACCAATGCACTCAAGCTTACAAATCTATGATGGCTTAAGCATACGATAACAAGGTTTGATTTCAGAACTTTCAAGTGGGGGACTTGGTATTGAGGAAAGTCGAAGCTACTAAGCATGTTGGGAAGTTGAAGCCGAACTGGGAAGGACCGTACATAGTTGAGAAAGCAAGCGCCAAAGGATATTACTACTTACAAGAGTTTGGTGGAAGGACTTTATCACGCCCCTGGAACGTCAAGAACTTGAGAAGATTTTACAGTTAGGACACTAGCATTCTAACAGCCTTGTGGCACGATAGGACCGTAGTTTCAATGTTTTATTCACTTATTCTTTTACAAATTACGAGTCTCCGCGCGTGGAGTCCAATTGTAATACTTAGCAGCGAACTACGGGGACTTGATTGCTAGCCACCTATATACGGCAGGATACGTAGGTAACTCGGAAGTTACTCGAGCTCAGTCCCAAAACTTATAAAATTACATATTTTATTCAAAGTTTGATTGTTTGCCTACATCCTACTTATGTGTTTATCAACACAAGCATAATTAAAATTGAGTTCAAACACTCAAAGGTATAAGTATAAACCCTTAGAATAAATTGAGCACTAGCACTCATAAAACGAGCACAAGCACTCGTAAAGCTGAGCACAAGCACTCGCATTCATAAAACGAGCACAAGCACTCGTAAAGCCGAGCACAAGCACTAGCATTCCTAAAATGAGCACAAGCAGTCGTAAAGCCGAACACAAGCACTCGCACTCATAAAATGAGCACAAGCACTCGTAAAGCCGAGCACAAGCACTCGCATTCATAAAACGGGCACAAGCACTCGTAAAGCCGAGCACAAGCACTTGCACTCCTAAAACGAGCACAAGCACTTGTAAAGCCGAGCACAAGCACTCGCAAAACAGACACAAGCACTTGTAAATAAAACACAAGTACTTCAACAAAAAAGTAACAGCAGTAACACAATAAACATGAGTATTCTAGATATATGCGCAAGTACTAAAACCACAAAGCATACAAGTATAGCAAGCAAGAGAAGCAAAAAGATACTAAGCAATGTCAAAGTCAATATGTACTAAAAATGAGGGATAAGCGCTAAAAACGCTCACAAGTAAACAAACAATGTACTAAATCAAAAGAATACTGTAAGAATGAGAAGATGTTCTAGAAAAGCTAAGGCACAAGTGCCAGATATAAGGCACGTAGGCCAATCAAAACAGGATCAGGGGAGAAGGTTCAACCCAAGCGACTCCACGGCACCCTGACTCTGCTCCTAGATGTCCTCAAACGACTCATTCAGGGGGCCAGTGTCGTTGACATGAGAGATCCTACGCGACGCGTCGACTGGAGCGGGAGCATCTGGCATTACGTGATCTGTCTCCATCGGAACCTCGAGAACCTGAGGGTCGAAGGCCAACTCACCCTCCTCCAGTGGCGCGACAGCGCAGCAGCAGCGGAAGAAGAAGGCTGGTCAGCCAAGTAATCCGAAAGCCACACCTCCTGTAAGGGGAAAACAGGGGCAAATGGATCATGCTTGGGCAAACCAACCTCTTCTACAGGAGCGGGATCAGCAGCAGCGGCGGCAGTGCCTGAGGTCTCACCAGCCTCAACGTCGTCCTCTTCAGGCAATCGAGGATGTCGAAATCCTCCTTCTTGAACCCCTCAGCAAGAGCACCTCGGGCTATGACATCATCCAAGGCCATGCTGTAACCCTTCGCTGTGTCATACCCGCCCCTGGTCATGGCGATCTCCTCCCAAGTCGCGGAGCGGAAGAACTCGATGGCCACGGATACCTTCTCATCGTCAGGAAGCTCCTGCATTAACATAATCACAAAATTTAAGTATCAACACAAGATAAAGAATCAAAAGCAAAAGAAAAAAGTTAGAGCAAAAGGATTACCTTACGCATCGCCCTCTCTTAGCCATCCTGCTCGGCAGTCACGAGAGCGGCCTTCACAGCAGCTAGCTTAGCCTCGAGCTTCGTGCGCGCCTCATCAGCAGCCGCAGCGGCATCCGTCAGGGTCTTGATCGTGTCAGCGTGATCATCAATCACCGCATTGGCATGGAGAAGATCCTGAGTAAGTTGAGCAGCATGAAGCTTTTCCTCCATAAGCTCTTTCTGGGCAGCAGCAGTGGCAACGTGTGCAGCCTCTAACTCGAAAGTGAAACGCTGCAGGTCACCAATGACCACCTGCAAGTTCTTCTCAGCTTTTGCCGCCTCATCCTTGGCCTTCTTCTCAAGGACCTTAGCCTGGACCGCTGCGCTACGATGCCTCTCCAACATCGAGTTGTACATGCTCTAAGAAGTCATGGCGATGTCAAAGTTCTCGGCCATTGTCTGGGCGTTGATAAAGAACTGCATAAGACAAAAGTAGTTAGTACAAAGGACAACATACAACAAATAGAGCAATTGGCATAGTAACTTACTAAAAGTACAAAACGATAAGGTGTACTAACCTCGATGTCCAGCTCGCCACGCTCAAAAGTATTCGACGTGTCATGCGCAGGCCGCTTGCCATGGCGACGGTCCTCAGAAGGAGAAGGCCTCATCCTCGCATTCGGATCAGGGCCAGTCTCGTTCCCCAGCCAAACAGCATCCACAACTAGCTGGATCCTCACTCTCTCAGTCGAAGGCGTGGGTGGAGGAGAACACTCCGGGATGAATGGCTCAGCATCGACCGGCCGCGAAGAGAGAGCAACAGTGGAAATCGACTGCGAAAGGGCAGGAGAAGGAATAGGCGCGGAGCCCTACAACGACTCGACCCCCGTGTTGAGCCAGCAGCAGCAGTAGGGGGAGTAGGGGCGTTGGGAGCCCGTGAGCTGGAACCATTAGCAAACTTAGCGCCCCGACGACTCGTCTTCTCAGGAATAACCGTCGCAGTCGACGGTGCGTTGGCACTCCTCTTCATAGCTGCAAGCCTCTTCTTTGTCTTGTCCATGACTATCCGCTCTGCAAGCAACAATAATCAAAGGTTAGAAGACATGAAAAGAATAAAGAAATGACAAACGAAAAACAGTAACATGCATAACAATATACCAAAAAGGGAAGACTCAACAGCAGCATAATGAGTAAAACAACCGGCCCGCAAGACTTCGGACGTGGTCAACTCAAATGCATCAAACTGATGCTCCTTAAGCGTGTCGATCACTGTCTAAGTGTAGACACCAGCAGGGCACCGTAGCGACAGACGAGCGTCAGTCCAAAGCCTCTTGAATCGAAATTCTTATGGCTTAGACTCCTTTACATAGAACCACTGCTTCTTCCAGTGCGCTCCGAAACTCGACTGCAAGTCAGACAGGAAGCACTGCTTCTTCCTTGAACTCAAATAGTAAAACCCGGCGTTGACACCCTTGTTCCGGAATTTGACCAGGAACAGTTGAAAGAAACCGTTCACCGAACAAGGCAGGTTGAAGATACGGGTGAGCATAACATACGCATACATCTGAGTATACGCGTTTGGTGTAAAGTGTGAATGGCAGGAGTTCAAGGAGCTCATTATTTCTGATACTACTGGGTTGATGGGAAACCTAAGACCGCACTGAAGGTAACCGTTGAAAACGGCGAGACACCCTCAGGCGGGTTATTCATTCTATCATCTGGCCCCGACACTATCACTTTGTAGGTATCAGGAATGTCGAAGGTTTCGCGGTAATAAGTTATATCGTGTGGCAAAACAGAAGGGTATTGATCGAAATTGAGAATGTTGTGGACAGGGCTTGGAGCAAGAGAATTTAAATTATACCCTAGCAGCTAACTCCTGAATAGTCTCATCTACTATGGTGGGATTAATAGAAGGAGCATCAACAGTCGGTGCAGGGTTGGGGGCATCAGAGGGTGGAGTTATATACAGAACGATGCTAGTCCTAGTAGAAGTAACATCAAGCTCATTCTCACCTAAAATATCACTTCCCTATCCGAGCCCCTATCATTACTGGAGGAAGAGTCATCGAAAGAGTCATCACTACTATTGCTAGTCGACTGGTCATCTTTCGACCTATTAGACCTAGTGCTCTCATGGCTACTATTGCTCGTAGACTCGCTATCGAAAATGTACGCCATAAAAAGTCAAGGTAAGTGATTACCAAAACGAGGATCGAGGTGAATGAAGACTTCTTCGCTGGGATCACGCCGCTCGTACGACCTTTGAGCAGGTACAAACAGCTTGGGTGCACTAGGAACCCGAATCTTTTCAAGCTGTGATTGGCGAGGCCGATAGGCTGATGGCAGATGCCTTGTGTTCGGATTGCGAGGATTGCCATGATGGTTCTGGTAGGACCGTGAGGAAGACGGACGAGATTGGTCGCGTGAATTATAGTATGGTCGAGGACGAGACTGTGACGGTGGGATGGAAGGACGCCTCGGAGATCGGTTATGACGAAGGCGAGCCGTTGTAGAAAAATCTGCAAAAAATGGACACGTTTAGCACACAATAAAAAGTTTCAAAATTTGAAATTTTTTGACAAGTGTGATAACTCAAAATATTGGGGGTCTTTCGAACTATTATATTGAGTTATCAAGGTAATTTCGACTTACGGAGGACAAACAAGGAAAAGTGTAGGTTTTCGAGCTATTTTGGGAAATTTTCGAGCTATTTAGGACGTATTTCACTGTTCACTCTCTGACTAATTCGACCTATCTATTTCGACCTATTTTTTAGGCTCTATGGGTTGCAGCGTGCGTGAGAAATGGGAAAATGAATTTCAGCGCGGAGTATTTATAGGGGAAATGATCCGAAAATTATGAAAATGCCCTCATTTCGACCTATAGCCTATTTCGACCTATTTACCAAATTCGACCTACTGAATTTTGAGTTACTACTTCAGGTACGTTTTTCGAGCTATTCTTTTTTGAGTTACCAAAATAGCAAATTCGACCTATTTTCGAGTTTTGTTATTTTTGTCCAAAATGTTGGTTTTTTACACCGAGGCCGCTTTCGTTGCACGATTCTCGATTACTTGACTTCTATTATAGTTTGTATGAACAATGTTTCTACACATTACTCTTATAAACTGGGGGACTCCATGATGTACCATATTTCGGTACCGGCACGTCATAATATCCGATATAGTACCACTAGCGTATTTTGTGACATATTATGCCACGTCAGCACCATTATCTTTTACTGCAAAATTACAATTCAAGGCAAAACTCGGAAATAGGCCCAAGTAGGCCCAAATCAAGCCCGGGCGCCCGAACCAGCCCATTTCGAGCTATATCAAGCCCAATTCGAGCTATATCAAGCCCAATTCAAGCTATCTAGGGCCCATTTTGATCTATTTGAGGCTGAGTTCGACCTATTTGGGAGGCCAATTCGAGCTATTCTAAAATAGTTCTATTTCGAGCTATTTTGAATCATAGTTCTATTTGGAGTGCAATTCTAGCTGAATAAGGACTCTTAATACTATATAAGGGGGGTCCCAGGCCTCATTTTCAGGTACGTTTTTATATTTTCAAGCATTCGTTTCGAGCAATATTAGTCAAATTCGAGCTATTTGGCAATCATTTTGAGCTGTCTGAAATAGCTCTCGTTCAACCTATATTGAGTGCATTTCGAGTTATTCGAAATCTTTATTTCGATCTATTTGAAGACCTTCATTTCGATTTATTGTGCCGTTTCGAGGTGTTTGTTTTCGACCTATTCAGCATATTTCGATCTATCATTTCGAGCTACTGTCTCTCACGACTAGATCTCATATTCCGACCCATCTGACTTGAGCGCCGGAGTGCCTTCGCTGGGAAGGCACCGACTTAGTTTACGTGTGGTGTTGAGTGCAGTTCTGAACTCAAAAGCTGCTTAAGGATCCAGCAGGGACTAAAGCAGTCTGACGTGGAGTGTTGGAGAGTGGACACATATCCAGACGAAAATACCCCACATCAAAGGGAAAAAATATACATGAATTTATTTTTCTTTTAAATATCTTACGTACATTACAAAATTCTACTTTTTCCCTTTATCTTTTACAAGTTGGTGGCTAAAGGTAATGTCGATTACTATCAAGAGCTAAGTAATTCATATTTTGATATTCCAAGAAGGTTATCTCTAATGTTTTGTAAGATAAGTGTATTTCATGTAATAAAGAGGTAAAAATTGTTAAAGTTTGAAAACTATTGAAACATTTAGTACCCTTCCCGGTCAGAATGGTGAGTTAAGATGGGCGAATAGAAAAATAAAGAAGTTAAATAAGAAGATTCATAAGAATCTTTGTGTCTTACACGTTATTTTATTAAGAACTTTTGGATTTTGGTTAACACTTTTTACAAAACCAGGCTAATGTATAATTTAATATTTTCTAAGTAAATTTTTTTTTTTTTTTTGGAAGAAGACCTAAAGGTCATTTACTTAATGTAATAAAATTGTTTAGTACATGGAATAGAGGAATTAGAAATGCGTGACACAGAACAATTAAAATCAAATAACAGTAAAGGTTGAAGCCAAAATGACTTTACATTATATCTCAGTAGAAATTGGAGTATGCGGAGCCCAACAAACATTAATTTTTTTGTTAGTGTAAAGTACTATATAGTATATGCTCATATTTAAATGTGAGGGAAAAAGTCTGGAAAAAAAAAACGAGAAAAGGGATTTTTCTAATTGAAAAGAAGTTTGAATTAGTGGGAAGAGTGAATCATCATAGTTAAAGTGGAATGGAAAGAAAATTAATTAGCATAAAAATAAATATGAATTATGGGGAAACTAAATCATCTTTATTAGTAATGTTATAGTTACTTTTATCCAACTCAAATTGTAGGGTTAAACTGAGGATTAATAACAAGATGTCATAGTGGAATGTAAATTATGAAGTTAAACATGGAAATCAAAAGTTGGACGTCACAAAGTGTCCAATACTGCTTCCTTTATAGTTAATTCAAGAATCGGTTCAATCTGTATTTACGGTAGAGAACGTCTATGAGTTAAAATAGTTAATTACAAAATAGTGTTTTAAGGAAATCTCAATAATTAACTTTTATAAGGCTTGACCAAGAAGGATTGATTAGAAAAATTGGAAAAATTGATTTGGCAGCAATACTTTTTCTCTAGCAATATAGTTATCCTTAGAAATATTTGAATATAGGGTAAGATTGTTAGGATCACTGATTGATTAATTCATTCAACCTAAATCTCTTTATATATATATATATAGGGAAATCAAACATTGAAGGCCAATTGAATTTAACAATTTGCGTTCATAGAAAGGTTTTCTAAGAGAATATATAATTTTAAAATCAGATAGTCTCAGCCACAATACTCAAAATAGCAGCCCATGTCATGAATGTATCCCTTCAAAATATCTTCAAAATATATCTTTATAAGTGGTTCTGCCCTTTGCTTTATTCTATTATTCTGGTTAAATCTTAAAATGAACAACAAATCATAGTTACTATAATGATTCTATATATACTCACAAAAATGAATAAATCTTTGATGATTTTTTAGTAAGACAATTTAGATTAAATTTTTATATATAACTTGTGCCAATATTTGCAAAATAGTCGAGTATTAGATAATGCATCCCTTTATTTAAAAAAAAAATTATAGAGACAAAACTAATAAATGTACAAATTGATAGAAACTAATTCAATTGACCCGGTAAACGATCCGTATCATTGATCCAATTTTTTATCCGTATCCTTGATTCGATTTTTTTTTTTTGCACAACCCTAGACGAGGTGTCACAACAAGTCGGTTATTTGTATAGATAAATGGATGGGATGGGATTATAGGGAAGTTATTCTCTAAAATTTAGAAAAATATTTTAAAGGGCCATTGGTTGCACCACGTCACCAATGTAACGGTTACAATAATTTTTCCTTTTAAAAGGATAAAGATTTCCATTGTATCACCTTATTTGGCCTTAAAAACAACAGAGAATTTACTCGCTAAACACCAACCAAGAAAAGAACCTGGTTAGAAATTCAGGTGGCATTATTTTATGGTCAAACTGGACTAGAAGGCATGCCTAACTATAAACAGGTGGTAAGCCTACTCATCTTAGCAATGCTTAATGTTAAAACAACGACGCTACCGAATATAAGGCAACAAATGGGAGATTATGAGATACTTGTTTGAGTAAAATCCATATATTGCTTTTTGAGACCCGTTTTCTAGTCCAGTGTCCACGAACAACAACAACTCTTTCTATAACGCTTACCGTAACTGCTGATTGATTTGAACTATATAAATACAGCTGACTCCGGTGCCGATACACAGATAGAGATACCATTGCATTCACATGTTCCATAGGACTTGGCTCTAATTGATAAAAGTTGGTAGTTGATGAAGATGAATATAGTGCTTAGATCCAGGTCGTCATCGTGATACTAATAATAATCAGTTGCATGTGAAATAGAAATTAGTTACATGATTTGTCCACCTCTTCGACATAAGGCATCCAAGATCATTTGAATGACCCTACCATATCAGAGAATTTCATATCGATAGATTAACAACCTTGTAACAAAAACATATATGTACACACAAGCCTTCAAGGATCAAAGCAACACCAATATCTTAGAACTCTCAATTGGAAAATAGCTAGCTACCAATTCAATTAACGAAAACATCAATATCTTTCATATAGAGATTGTCATTGTCATATTCTTAAACTAGCTATTCATCCAAAAAATAAAACTATCAATGGACATACAACAATATGATTACAAGTGATGCATGCAACTATTCATGATTTTCCAGTCACAAATAATGTCTTCCTTGATCACCAGTTTGAGAAACCTTTTAAGAGAAACCCATTTAGTTCTAAATAGAGTTGGAATATCAAATTTTGAAACTGACAGCAAAGGTACGTACATGCATGCTCGTAGGAAAAACAAATAAAAAAATAAAAATGAATCTGCTTCTCCAAATAAAGCATGAACGGAAATCAAACCACCTTTCTATACAAAAACCCCCTTAAAGCAAAGTGACTATGTGTTATTACAACTTGTAAAGAAGAAGCGCACTATGAATTAGTTAGTAAAATGTGAGATGAGTTCAATTAACCAATGTCCCAATCTTCCTTTTCTGACTAGTTTTGAATTGGATTATTTTTGCAATTCCATTTTTAGTCAAATATGGATATATAATTGTAAGTCGTTGGTCTATACTAGGTAGGCAACTCAATTCATTAGTCTCAAAAGCTTGTTTGGTATTATTTCAACCATGGATAATTTGTCGTCTAAGTGAACAATTTGGTTTTTCGTATAACCGATCCATCCTTAAACTAAATTTATCTTTACATAAAAATATTAGTAAATAATTATTATTTAATAAAATTACAATTTAGTAAAACTTCTAATTCAAACATTAAGGGTCTAACACATGCAACAAACTAAAATTATCTTTTGTGTGTTTACCTTTTATGTAACATATATGAGTATATGATTTATTACGTAACATATGCTCAAGAGAGTTATATCTTTTATGTTTGTAATGCCCGTTAGTTTTTGATAATCTAAATTCTGAGTAGAGAAATAATGTGGTACTTTCTTCTTTGATTTAAAATGATATCAAGAGATTGGAGAAAATTTTAACTATTTCTCATTATCATACTTAATATATTTCTTTTCTGAACAACTAACCACATAGTAGATGCTATGTGAAAAGGGAAATTAAATAATATTTCAAAATACAAAGTGTTCTCAAAAAGTAAAGGTGGTCGTATAGGCTGGTGATGTGGTACTAAATGTGCCGCCTCTTGAGCAAGCATAAAAACATTAAGACGCCACACCGGTGCCAACTCCATGAGTTCAATGTCATACCAAAAGATACATGATGATTCGTAACATTTCGTCATAACAAATCTTGCATTTTGTGGGTGGAATGCTAAAACCACTATCGGTACATACATTGGATGAGGTAATGCAACAATAATTTGCAATGTAGGAATCCATTTGGCTGCAGGTACGACATCATAGCAATTATAGCAGTGCAATCTTTTTCTGAGCTTATAGACCCTGATCTTCCTGTAAAAATCCAATGCATAATGAACATACCCTTCATTGGATTCACCTAATATCGCGCGCCATACACTAACCCGTTCAATGTAGTCGATATATTCAATTAAACACACCCAACCATGCCTAGCTATACTATGATCATAAGCAACAAAGTGACACATATATGCGTACCAGTAAAGGGTGTGTCCAACAACCTGGCAACCGTGCATAGCTATTAGTTCAAATTTGTTAGCAGCCTTGAGGTTGGATTCTTCCCACACTCCTATATCAGACGAATAAGTTTCAATTTCAAAAACACCTTGATGCAATTTGCCCTCTGAACAATCAGCTCGTACCACCACATACCTAGGATGTCTAGACCCATATTCTCCAATAAATTCTTCGTAGAAAAAACCTAGCGCTACTTCTTCAACCTTCGATTTGGGCGTAGAAAGTCTGAACCAACGATCAATAATGGGATCACATACAAAATATCAACATTAATCATACCAAACATTTTTCCCATCACAGAGATTGAAGAATTGCCTTATGTTCCACCCCTTTCAATTAATTGTCCTCAAGAAGCAGACTGAATTATTGGGACCCTCCGCCACTCGATTTTTACAAACTTAACACCGATGGATCCTCGTTGGGGAATCCGGGACCAACAGGAATTGGGGTATCATTAGGGATCATCAAGGGAAGATGGTCGGCGCATTTCAATCACCAATTGGCGTCTGTACTAATAATAAAGTTGAATTATTGGTAGATTCTTAAATATTAACAAACTGCGTACTGAAACTGATTCACAATTTGCATTTTACAGCATGACGATAAGGCAGGCCCATTTCATCTGCCTGCGGACCATTTTGATGGACGTATGGACGATCTCGACTGAGTTTGTTCTTTCGCCTTTCGGAAGACTAATAGTGTAGTGGACTATATTGCCAAAGTGGGAGCTGATCAGAAGAATTTTTATGCAAGTGTCTAGCCGGATGCCTATAGTACATACTTGACTGTGTGTTCTGATTGGCTTTCTCCGCTTATTTTGCTTGACCATGATTTTATATATTAAGGCCAGTCCCGTTTCCCACTACCTATGTACATAACTGGTTTGGTTTTGATAAATCTCTCGTTAAAAAAAAAAAAAAAAAAGTATGTATGCACATTTTTCCACATCCTTATTTGCTCCATCTATGAAGAATGAACAATCATAAAAATATAAGTTAATTTTTAAACTAAATCATGCATATTCACTTTATTATAAGTTCTCGATAATGTCATATAACCAGTACTCACCAAATTTTTGGGATAATAATTTTATGATTATTTAGTTTCAGTTGTAGGGTAAACTACCAGCATGGAGCAAAATTATAATTCTTTTACAAGTTTAGTGAACTTTTCAGAATGGCATTAAATAGATATTATTTTGATGTTGGAATAATTTATTACTATTATTTTCTTTTTCGTTTTTGGACTTTAATATTGACATTAATGAGTGGTCAATTTGTATTTGCCTTAAATAAATTAAATAACAAATGGGGGATTTTGAGTTTTCAATTAATAGCTAATAAAACAAGAAATAAATAAATTAATAACCAACAAGAAACAATAATGATAAAAACCTAGAATTTCGAGTTTCACCATGATTATCTATAGTTGACCTTAATTGTTATGTAATTGATCTCATCATGAGAATCCATTAATTGAATACATATAAATCCTTTCAATTGTGATTGGGAGTAGTTAACGGATGTTTTCACGTCTATCTGTTAGAATGGCCCTATGTGTACTATGTTCCTCTTAATGCATTTAGCACTGTTACCTTCAAAAAGATTCACGACATCATGCATCAGGTTGTCAATCATACAGCTGTTCATATATCTTATGAGATCTAAACTTATGATTTCTTCTGTCGAGTCTATCACAATTTATCTTAACAATCATGTGATCACGACGCATATAAAGCATTTACAGCAAGATATATATATCAACTAAATTCTCAAACAATCCATCAATCATCAAACAAGAATTCAACAAAGAGTAATTGGGCTACATCCTAACTCTAGAAAAATAAATTATAACATAATAAACTAAAGAATGTATAAAACTCTAATCTAAAGAACTTAAGTGTGATAAGTTGTTCCTAAGGCTACATTAGTTTGGTGGACCGGAAATGCCCGACTTATTCATTTCTCGGGTAAACTATTGGGAGCTCATGTATCCCATGCCGAATTAAGAGTATTGCTGGGGAGACTTTGGATTTGACTAGGAAAACAAATCAGCTGAAAATTCATTTTTTTCGAGTCAAAGCGAGCGCAAGCGAGCTGAAAGCAATCGCTTAGCGAAGGCTCCAGAATTGGGGCGACATTCTGGAGTTTCTGCCTGAGTGTAGAAAGCAGTAAGCGATCGCTTATAATTGCATAGTGTTTGAATGCAATCGCTTAGAATGCTGCTCAGCGACATGTCACCATTTTATTCATAACGTCCGAAATCCTCTAATTTCACTTCCGTTTGTTGCATTGAACTCTAATTTCATTTTTCTACAATTTCGATCCTTTCACCTTCTTCAGATTATAAGTTATTTTTTTGGAAGAAATGATAATGATGTAAATACCAAAAGATGATGACAAATGTTGCAACAGGTGCAAAGAAACACAAACAAAACAGAGCAGAAAAAAATAATGGGCAAGTGCTCAGGATTTACCATCCGTAGCACTTATCGCAAAATAGTGAGAGATTGTTTTAGCCGTTCGACGAACACAGTTAACCCGAAAATCAGAAAAAAAAAACCACCCAACCGATAGATATCATGAATGATCACTCCAATGTTAGACGAGCTCTCCATTCCCTTCTGCACCGCTTTACATACCTCCGCACAGTCCCTTCAATAACCTTTGCCATCCCTGCTCACTCGCCATTTCCACAGCTAATTTTGCGATCAGAGCTTCAACACAAACCGGCGCTTGCTAGCTCAACTGCTTTTGTTTACAGGAAATCCAATTACTCAATTCATCCCTCGCCACCAGCCCAAACCAATCGCTCCATTATGTTGAGTCATTATTACTAATTGTCCACCCTTTACTCTATATTGTGATATTTGATCAATAATTGATCCTTATAATCCTTTGAAATGTAATTGAAATATTTGTTGTAAATGATACCATTACTTGGAAAACATCCAATAATATGCTCGTAATAGTTTCAACTAATATTCATGTGGAAAGCATAAGATTGTATTGATAACCATACATGTATTTTCAGTTAACAGACTTGGCAAGGAAATGGCTCAACTTAAGGGATCCCAAAGTACCATATATGTGCAAGATAACAGAGGATGATTTGGGTCCAAATTATTCTCATCAAAGATGGAAAATTGCTCATGTAATTTTATAACTATTTTTCTAGAAGGCATATTGTTCATGTATTTCTCGTTTCTGCAAAAGTCACACTTCTTGATAATTTTACATTACTATGTTTTAAGAAGGTTCAAATTACTAATTATTTCAATTTTTCTTCTTAAAATTATGCTAGAGCCTAGAAGAAAGTGCAAGAGTTGTATTTATTGGTACTTTATTGAGATTTGCATTTTTGTATCTCCCATTAGAAAAGAAAATCATGGGATTCATCTTATACACCATTTTAATGGATAGAGTTTCATTTTTCATGTACTTCTATGTACAAAAGAAACATTGAGCGACTAATTTGGATATTAACTCATATTATTCATTAGATAAATCCTACAATTGTCTACCTTTTGATTTAAATCAAGTTTTGTAATTAAAGAAACAAGATTATCCAAATACTTTCACCTTTTTTTTTGCCCTTTTGTATCTGATTCACGATTTATTTTCTACAGTTATATTTTTGGTGAAAGAGATTGTGTATGCAAAATCTTCAATATCCCTCTCACACATTTTATTTTTTTGGGATATTTCAAAATTTAATGCTTTAACTTTTAGACTTTTTTGACTATACAAAAGTTTGTATGAGAAACAAAGTCAAGAATCTAAAGGCTTCATAATTCAATACACCAATTATTTGATTTTCAAATTTGCATGTATTTAACTAACAATTGTATATATACGCAAACTTTTTACGAATTGCATAGATAAATTATGTAAACGTAGAACACGTTAAAATTAAATTATTCGTACACAAAAGGGAAACTTGCATGCGGTTCCCGCAAACAAGGCTTTTTTTAAGTGTAAAAAGGAAATATGTTTCTTTTTTTTTCTTAAATTTATTATAAGGGTAAAATAGTTATTTAACAAGGTTTTTTTTTCTGTGATAGGGGGTGTAACTGATATTATCAAAACTTCATGTGGTATTCCAAACCTCAGGGGCCCAATTTTGGTTTCTAAGATATTGGCAAGTTCGTTAAGCATTAAGCAAATAGCAGATAGGTCCTGTAGAAGTTAGTTACAGGGGCACAATTGTAAATACACATTCTGGTTGTTAAGTTAGTTTGTAACAGCTTTTCCCGTTTATTCTTTTAGCTCGGTTAGTTAGATTAATCACTTGTATATATATAGTTTCTCTCTCTTTTGTATTAGTTGATTTTGGGTTTATAATGAATATACGTTTTACATATCAAATACTCTGAGTTCATCATCTTCTACATGGTATCATTCGCCGCACGAACTCTTCCGCTCAATTTTCGATCCGATTGTAGTTTTTGTAATCACTGCTGTGTGATTGTTCGTTTAATCGGTTGAGATTTTCTATAATCTCTGTTTGTTGTTTGCTTCGATTTTGCCCTAATTTTGTTAATCGATTGAGATTTTTTGCAATCTCCTATGTTTTACTCCGATCATCTCCTTCATTCGACTTGATAATGTCGCATTCTGATCACTCTGTTTCATCTGGTGCTGATTTGCATTCACGATCACTTCACGGTCCTCTGCAATTGCAAGGATCTGATCATCCAGGGATGAATTTAACCTCAATTCCTCTCACCGGTATCACAAACTATTTACCTTGGAGTCGTTCGATTAAAATCGCTTTGGGTGCTAAACGTAAGATTGGTTTTATTACTGGTACTATCCATAAACCAGAGGTTGATCATCCTGACTATGAGGATTGGCTACGGGTGGATTGTATGGTTACTGCCTGGATCCTTAACTCAATATCGAAAGATTTGGTTGACGCGTTTTTGTACGCTACTTCTGCTGCTGATCTTTGGAGTCAGTTAGAGACTCATTATGGCCTCCATAATGGCCCTCTTCTCTATCAGCTTCAACGCGAAGTTGCCTCGATATCACAAGGTGCGTGTTCTGTGTCTCAGTATTACACAAAACTTAAGAAGTTATGGGATGAACTTAGTTGCTTATTGCCTGCTGTGGTGTGTCATTGTGCTGCTGCTAATTCATGTACTTGTCAATTGGCGCAACATTCTTTGGATGCTTTGTCTATGACTCGGTTGATGCAATTTTTAATGGGTTTGAATGATAGTTTTGACTCCGTTCGTAGTCAGATTCTCGGTCTTGAACCATTACCTCTTG
Source organism: Misopates orontium (assembly GCA_946800315.1). Lineage (NCBI taxonomy): Eukaryota > Viridiplantae > Streptophyta > Magnoliopsida > Lamiales > Plantaginaceae > Misopates > Misopates orontium. The sequence continues at coordinate 20,115,813 of OX326950.1, read as the reverse complement.
TTGAGAAGGCTTATGCGATGGTTTTGCGTGTGGAGAAACAGAAAGAAATCCAGTTTGGTAACACTGATAATACTGATAACACTGCTATGTTTGTCAAGCATAATGCTTCTTCTCGTCCTCAATTATCTGCTGCTGATTATCGTCTCAAAAATGCTAATCGGTTTTGTGATCATTGCAAGTCAAAAGGGCACTCTAAGGATACTTGTTTCAAGATAGTAGGCATTTCTGATTGGTACAAGGAGTTAAAAGGAAAGAAGGGCAATGTCTCCAACAGATCATATGCCAATGCTGTTGATAACTCTACCTCTCATGATTCTGATTTCAATTCTGAAAATCATTCTCATGCTACTAACTTCTCTCATGAGCAGCTTCAGGGTGAATTTCTTAAGATGATGAAGTCCATGATGACTCCTGAAACTATCAAAAGTCTGATGAATCATGATGCTGGCCAAGTGAACTTTGCTCACTTTGGTGATTTTGCGGGTACTAATTTCTGTCTCTCATTGGTTAACACTTTGAAACCTGGTGATTGGATTTTGGATTCTGGCGCATCTAATCATATGGTGATTAGTCTTGATAAGTTTCATGCACCTTCTTCAGTCACTGCTACCACTCCAGTATATTTACCTGATGGATCCATTAAGCTAGTTACTCACAAAGGAAATGTGCCTCTTACTGCATCTATTTGTCTTCTTGATGCTCTGCATGTTCCTGGCTTCAAATTCAATCTCATATCCATTTCAAAGCTCACCCGCACCTTAAACATCAAGGCAGCGTTTCATCCCACTCATTGTCTTTTGCAGGACCTAATGAGTGACAAGGTTCTTGCTGTTGGACACTTGGTGGGCAACCTATATCTACTTGATACTTCAATCAGTAGATTTTCTCTTTCAAACAATGTTTCTGATGTATCTTCATTTCCTGTAAACTCTTGTTTTAGTGCTGGAAATGGTAATAATGTCTCTGGTGTACTTGCCTTATGGCATAACCGTTTTGGCCATGCATCTCTTAATGCATTGAAACACTGTGGGTGTCTTACTTCCTCTCAAATATCATCTGATGCTTTATCCTCTTGTACTACTTGCCATATGGCTAAGCAACATAGACTTACATTTTCTCCAAGCTCTTCTAAGTCTAATGTCATATTTGAATTGGTGCACACTGACCTTTGGGGTCCATACAGAATACCAACTGCTTCAAATGCTCATTATGTCCTTACAATTGTGGATGACTACAGCAGATCCACTTGGACATTTTTGCTAAACAACAAGACTCAAGTGAGAGACACCCTTGCTTCTTTTATCTCTTATGTGAAAACACATTTTAAAACTTCTATCTTACATATTAGAAGTGATAATGGTTCAGAGTTTACCAATCATTCATGCCAGAAACTATTTGCTGAACATGGCATTATTCACCAAAAGTCTGCTCCTTATTCTCCACAACAGAATGGAGTAGTGGAAAGGAAGCACAAGCACTTGCTTCAGGTTACCAGGGCTTTGCTTTTTCAAGCTGATATGCCTCATTTGTTCTGGGGTTATGCCATTCTCATGGCCACATATCTCATTAATAGAACTCCTTCTCAGTTGTTACAGTGGCAATCTCCTTATGAGATACTATTTTCACAGAAACCTGATCTTTCACAACTTAAGGTGTTTGGTTGTTTGTGTTTTTTCTCAAACACTTCTCCACACAAGGATAAGCTGGCTCCTAGAGCTTTTAAAGGATGTTTTATGGGTTTCATTCCTGGTCAGAAAGCTTTTCGCATATACAGCTTTACACACAATAAGATCATCATCAGCAGAGATGTTATCTTTCATGAAGAGTCATTTCCTTTTGCCTCCTATGTGTCTTCTCCTTTGGAAACTCCTTTACCTGTGATACATCATTCATCTTCTTTGGATTCTCCTCTATCTGTTTCAGAACCATCTGATGAGGAACTTTCCTCAGCTGATTCATCTCCTCTTGTTCACACTGATTCCACTGCTCACATACCTGATACAAGTCATGTTTCTGATCACACTACCATTGTTGATCAATCCTTGTCTGTTCCTCTTCGACGCAGCTCCAGACAGCATGTTATTCCATCTCATCTTCAGGATTATTTGTTACACTGTACTTCTAATCCTTTTTATAGTGACCTTCATGATTCTTACATTCACTCAAAACATATTCCTCCTACTTTTCCATATATCAAAACACCACAGTTCTCTCCTTCATATTTGACATTTCTTGCTAATGTCACTCTTCACTCTGAACCTAAGACATTTGCTCAAGCTAGCAAAGATCCTAACTGGTGCAAAGCCATGCAACTTGAAATAGAGGCTCTTGAATCAAATAACACATGGGACATTGTTCCACTTCCTGCAAATACTCATCCAGTTGGCTCCAAGTGGGTCTTCAAACTTAAACTTCATCCTGATGGTAGCATTGAGCGCTACAAGGCCAGACTTGTAGCTAAGGGTTATACTCAGATTTTTGGTTTGGACTACAGTGATAGCTTCTCACCTGTGGTAAAATTGGTCACTGTTAGAATCCTCTTGGCTACTGCAACAATGCAACATTGGCATGTTCATCAGTTGGACATCAATAATGCCTTCTTACATGGCTTCCTTGATGAGAACATATACCTTTCTCCACCTGAAGGTTACTCCAAGGCTCCACCAGGTCATGTTTGCAAGTTAAATAAGTCTCTTTATGGACTTAAACAAGCATCTCGCCAATGGAATCTGGAATTTACTAAGTGTCTCCTCTCCTATGGCTTTACTCAATCTGCTGCTGACAATTGCTTGTTTACAATGGGATCTGGTACTTCATTTGTGGCTTTGCTTGTGTATGTTGATGATGTTCTCCTCACTGTCCCTCATTGCATCACATAAAAGCTGTGAAGAATCATTTGCATCAAGCTTTTACAATCAAGGATTTAGGTGATGCTAAATATTTTCTTGGTCTGGAGATTGTGAGAACTGCTGCTGGTATGTTTGTGCATCAACGCAAATATGTTCTTGACATTATCAAAGACTCTGGTGTAATTGGTGCCAAAGCTCACAACTCTCCATGTCCAAAAGGGGTGAAGTTTACTACAAATGGCATTCCTTTCTCCAAGCCTGATCAATACCGCAGGCTTATTGGCAAGCTTCTTTATCTGAACATGACACGCCCTGATGTTTGCTATATTGTCAATCAGCTTAGCCAATTCATGCAATGTCCTCTTCAATCACACTGGGATGCAGCTCTCTCTGTCTTGCATTATCTCAAGGGCTCACCTTCCTTGGGTTTATTCTTTGACTCCACAGCTTCATTCTCACTACAGGCTTTCTGTGATGCTGATTGGGCATCCTGCCCTGATACACGTCGTTCCATCACAGGCTTCTGTGTTTTCTTAGGTAAATCCTTGATCAGTTGGAAAACCAAGAAGCAAGTCACAGTATCCAGGTCTTCTACAGAGGCCGAGTATAGAAGCCTGGCTAGCACCACTTGTGAATTGCAATGGATCAGCTACATTCTCAAAGATCTTCACATTGCTATTCCTTTGCCTATTCCTTTATATTGTGACAATAAGGCTGCAGTACATATTACGGAGAATCCTATATTTCATGAACGCACCAAACATCTAGATATAGATTGCCATGTGGTCCGCAATTGTTTCAAACAAGGCTTTCTTCATCCTCAACATTGTTTCTCCACTGTTCAGATTGCTGATTTTTTCACCAAGGCATTGGCACCTTCTTCTTTCCACCATTGGTTAGGCAAGCTGGGACTCCGTGATTCTCACCACGCTCCATCTTGAGGGGGGGGGGGGGTGTAGAAGTTAGTTACAGGGGCACAATTGTAAATACACATTCTGGTTGTTAAGTTAGTTTGTAACAGCTTTTCCCGTTTATTCTTTTAGCTCGGTTAGTTAGATTAATCACTTGTATATATATAGTTTCTCTCTCTTTTGTATTAGTTGATTTTGAGTTTATAATGAATATACGTTTTACATATCAAATACTCTGAGTTCATCATCTTCTACAGGTCCCTCTTTCTTCATCCATATCATGATTTCATGGTGAAATTCTTAGGTAGACTAGGTCTACAAGGAAATTCATGGACCTTGTGGTCCTCAATTAATCTCATCATTTATAAAATGAAAATAAAAGAGAAATATCTCCCCTCTCTCCTCTCTTCTCTCTCCTCCATCCCCTGAGCACTCTCTTTCCGCCTTTCTTATTCCGAATTCTTCATTCTAAATTCTGTAGACTTTATTTTTTGGTTTTGTTGTAAATATTTTTTTGTTTCCCTTTTTAATTTCTCCATTATCTATGTATCTCCTAACTTCTCTTTTGTGGACTTTAAAAAATTTACTGTTGATAATTTAAATTGAGCTTGTACCCAAGAAAGGAAACCCAGCTATAAATCCTATCATTCTCCAAGGATCACCGACATTGTTTAATTCACTACTTATGTTTGTGTGGTGGTTTAATGATTTTTTTCCTACAAACAACAGCTAAAAATTCTATCAATAATAATTTTTTGGAAAGAAGAGAAAAGAAAAAAAGTCATTGTGCGGTTATGTCTCTATAGTTGCGCATACTGGTCTTATACGCACGGCTTGTAGCAATGCAGATTCATCATTTTCCAGCAAATATCAATACTCATCTATGAAGACCAATGAGAATTGTTGTGCTATCTCAGCAACAGATGTCTGTTGTTTGTTTTGGTAGGGGTAACTGGTAAGCAGGGGCGGAGGCAGGAATTAGGTAGTGGGGGGGGGGGGGGGGGGGGGCGAGATTGTGCAAAAAAATAATTTTTGGCTGAATTATTTCATAAGTATATTTTTTAACCTAATTAATTGTAATCATAAGAAAATGAAATAAGTTTAAGAAAAAAAATGTGTTTAGTAAATAAACGTAATTATCCGAATTCCTTACTTGAGATTTAGGAAGATTTGCCTTATCAAAAGAAACCTCATCAATGTTACAAATAGGTATCTCAAGATTATGTGAATTGAGAAGTAACACCTTCAACAATTTTCATTACACATAAATTTAAAATATATTTACTAACTTATTGATCAAAGGCGTGTATAAAGAACTTTTTTCAATTAATTGATAGAGGGCTACCACATTTTTATAAAACTAAAAGCCAAATGTTTTAAAAATATAAGTTTAATTACCAAACTTTATTGTGTGCAATGGTAGTATAAACATACATATCATTAATATTTTTTTAGCATATAAATTTGTACAGTAATAGAAAACAAACACCAATAATATTATAAACACATTATGAAGACAAAATATATATTTAGGGTATTATACCAAAAAGAAATTTTTAGTCTTTTAAAGAAGAAGTTTTACTTGCATAGTGAAAAAACTTGCTGCCATATTTCTTTTGACTTTTCTTTGCAATTAAAATGGTACAATTCCCACGCAACAGTAAAGTTATGTTGGCTCAAGTTTTTCTAAATTCTATTATCTTTAGTCTTTCTCTTTTTCTTTCTGGGATTATACACGTCCTTTTGGGCTATAAAATTAAGAAACACATAAATATATAATGTTAATCTAAAATTTATTGGGCTACAACAAACTTTATGAGTAAAAGTAATTTATAGATTGTTAAAATGGTGGGCCAATATATAATGTTAAAATAAAAAAATCTGTGGGCCACAACTACCTGGTGAGTTACAAGCTAATTTATTGATTGTTGTATTGAAATGGTGGGCCAAGTCCAACTGAGGGGGGGCGAAACTGAAAGAAGTTCCAATTCAGCACAAAAATCTGAGGCATACATACAAGTAAATTAAACAATTAGGGAGGAGTTGGGGGGTGCAACTGCCCCCACATGCACCCCCCCCCCTCCCTCCACCACTGCTGGCAAGCTCCGGGACGCCATGATTTCTTACATATCAGAATGCTTCAGAGCCACCGGAACATCAACCACAAATTTTATCACAATCTATTAGTGATTGTTCTGAAAGGGAGATCAGGCGACCATTTCTAATCGCATTATAGCCTTCAACAACTGCAATAGTGGCAAATGTCCAACAACTCTCTGTTATGCACAAATCAGATGAATTAGTTAACAATTGAATTACGATTATCCTTGTTAAATTGTTATATTTAAAAAAAATAAAAAAAAATGAAAAAAAAACCTCAAAGTTTGGCAACCTAGCTATTATCACACCCCTTGAATGAAAAGAACAAAGTTGTCGTAAGATATTAGACAAAGATGACCAAGTGTATAAATACACTCGAGGGAATTGATAAAAATAAAAATTGAACCTATAAGAAGGCAAAAGTCCAGAAGTAAATCATTAGTGAAAGAGAAGTAAAAGGAGGTATGAACCAAACCAAAAAATAATCAACTCAAATAAATATGACCGATCGAGATTTATGAGTGCCATGATGAGAAGCAAATAATGGGAAATGTATAGAATTGACCAGTCGGTGTTAAATTAATGTTAATTCACATGCTATGAAAAGAGGAAAAGGGTCAGAGTTGAGTAATCTTACGGCATGACCCTTGATCTCTGACTTGCATTACGGCACCGTGTTTCCTCCAATCAAAAGAAGATTCTATTATCTTTTCATTCCCGCGAAGCATGTTCGAACACCTCAAATAAAGTTGTCCAGCTTCTTTAGATAACTTTGTTCTAAAGTCCTTAATCCTCTGGATTTGATTCGAATGGAAGAAGAGGTTACCAAAACCCTTAGTGACTTAGATAAAATATTTCCTCCATCCTTCTTTGATATAATGATTCATTTACCTATTCATTTGGCATATGAGACTCGGGTTGCGGGGCCAGTGCAATGCCGTTGGATGTATCCAATTGAAAGGTAATAATGTTTTGAATTTTGTTAATATAATGTTTCTAAGAAAATTGTATTGAAAGATTCTAATGCTATTGAATGAATTACCAGGTATTTGTCAACATTAAAGTCATATGTACGCAATCGAAGTCATCCGAAAGGTTCAATTGTTGAAGCATACTTGGTTGAGGAATGTTTGACCTTTTGCTCAAGGTATTTAGATGATGTTGAGACTAAATTCAACAAGGTTAGAAGAAATGACAATAATGATGGTGAGACTTCAGCTGAATTTTATGTATTCCCTACTCTTGGGCGTCACATTGGGAAAGAAGATCATGTAGCTCTTGTTGAAGAAAAAAGAACAAAGGCACACCAATACGTATTATTCAATTGTAGTTCAGTTGAGCCCTTCATAAAGTATGTATTGAGTGCAATATTATTATCTTCACCTTAACAAAAAATTTAATATACTATTGTTTTTGTACTCTTTCTTTTTGATCGGCATGATTCTTTTTGTATTTGAAATATGTACAGAGAACACAAGGCAATAGTTGAACAGAGAAATCCCCATCTCAATAGAAAAGGAGTTGAACGACTTCATTGTGAGACTTTTCCCCAGTGGTTTTATAATCATGCAAGTTAGCTTGAAAATGTCATTTTCATTCTTTCTTTCTGGTATCCCGATTATTTATTGATTAACTTACCTATTTATTGATTAACTTACCTAATATGATAACATCTTTCTATTATTGTTTATAGGCTGAAAATTTACATCTTACGGGAGTTCAAGTTCTAGAGGAACTTAGGGCCTTAGCTCGAGGCCCTTTTCTAGTAGGAAAGCGATACAAAGGGTTTATTGTCAATGGTTTTCGATTTCATGTCAAAAGCTATGAGATCCGGCGAAAAACTCAGAACAGAGGACTAGTTGTTACTGCACAAACTAGCAGTTTTGCAAGTAGAAACCACAATAATCCTATTGTTGGTGATGTGACTTACCATGGGGTATTAAAAGATATTATTGAACTAGAATATGGTAAGAAAATAGTAATCTTTGAATGCGATTGGGTGACAACAAGAAGGGCACAAAAGCAAGATGAATATGCTTTCAAATTAGTCGATTTTTCTCGATTGAAGCAACATAATGAGCCTTTCATATTAGCTTCTCAAGCACGACAAGTCTTTTATGTGGAAGATCCTACTGAGAAGGGGTGGCACGTTGTTGTTAAGACAAAGGCTAGAGATTCATTTGATATGAATGAACTGCTAAGTTTAGATGCAAGTGAACTTCACCAAAATGATGTTGGTGATGTACATTCTCATAATGAGAATGAACAACTCACTTGGGTTAGGGAAGATGCTGGAAGAGTTGTTGTTTGAGAAATTAAGAATTAGTTTGAATGGTTTAGAAATGTTTTAATTAATTATTTGGACTTTTACTGTTGAATTTTGATGTCAAGTTTTACTATGGCTCTTTTCTTTTGTTCTTTCAAATAACTACCTCTATGATTTGAATTGTTGTCACATCTTTGTGTGTTAAAATGAATTTACGTTTGGAGATGAACATCGTTCTATATATATATATATGGTAAGTAATTTAATAATGTGATATGTAGATTTATTTTATGTGTTAATTTATTTTTGTGTTTCTATATCACTTACCAGTTTAATTCTACAGATAATGCCTCCAATGACTAGAAATAGTAGCAACTTTATTAGATATGAAGGGTCTCCACAACATTACCAAGCTTCTGGTCTCCGGAAAGGTAAATTTTAAAGTTAATCATGTCATGCTTTTAAGTAATATCTTAACCATTTTAGCTAAGTTAATTTTTTGGAATTGTATTGTTAAAGGACTACGTTGGCTAGGTACGAGCTCAGAATTTCTTGAAGAAAATACTTTGCAACTCAATTCCAACATCAATCGAAGTACTTGTGATGCAATTGGATTGGATGACGTGGAATCATCTCAAGCATTTGTAAGTAAAACTAAGCTTTAAATATTTTCGTTATAATGACGTTTGGCGGTGCTATGATTTGGATAAGGCTGCTATTGTTGAGTTTTTACTTCATCATTGCGTTTAAGCATTTTCATCTGTAGTGTCTATCTTTGTATTCTCAAGATTTGTCAGGCATTCAAATTCTTGAATAATGTAAATGCAAATATCTTAAAGTTAAGTTTTGTCGCTGCAACACACTCCCATTTTGTAATATGTCTGTACATTTTTCCAAACCAGCTGTTGCTACACAGTCTTTGTAATATGTACATTTTTTTTTCTTTCTTTTCTTGATTCATTATATGCTATTTTGTTTGATAAACAACATTTATCAAGTTATGGTTGTCTTTGCATTATGAGTTGCTCTTGCCACATCACTGATGTTGAACTGCCCTCTCCGTATTTTTGAGGTGATTGTTGTTGTATCATTAGTCATTTTTATTACCTTAACGTGTCTGGTGGTTTTAAATGTCTAAAATATATCATGCTCTAGGACTCTGTCACTCTTGAATTCAACTTTTTAGGTTCCAAAACTTTGGGACATCATCCGCATGCAGTGCCTTTGTAGTTCTACTCTCTTTGCCTGTTAAGTTCATTATTGGCGGGTGGATTTTCTGCAATTCCACAATTTTGTTACAGAGGATGTTATAAGTTATAACAATTTATTAGATATATTTTTCTTTATTTGCATCCTTTTGGGAAATGTGAATCCTGGAATTTTTCATATTCTAATATCATCTCCTTAACTATAGAACATGTTAGCTTGGATCTCATGCCTGTATCTTGTTACTTTTTAGAAGAAGCTCGATATAGTTTCTATATGTGCTTCCAAGAACTAGAAATCATTGTTTAAAGAGGTCGCTATTTATTAATTCTTTTACATGTATAGATGATGCCTCCAAGAACTAGAAATCGTAGCAGCTTTGTTAGACACGAAGCGCCTCAACAGCATCAACGACCTTCTGGTCTCCAAAAAGGTGAAGTTTAAAGCTAATCAAGTTATGATTTTCATTCGTATGCTGGCTTTTCTAACTAAGTATTGTTTTTATTATTAGAGTTATCAACTTAAAGTTAACTAATAGCATAAAATGTTCATGTGTGATACTTTGTGTAGAGTGCGGAGTTGGGTAAATATCCCTCTAGAGCTCAGATTTTTCAAAAATGTTATTCACTATCATACGGTTCTCCAGCATGTGATGCAGTACGCGAAGCAATTGTATGTCTAGATACTTAATTTTGATAAACATTTTTCCTTTCTAATTGATTGAATGTCTTTGTTCGAAGCATTTTGCCCAATTTACAATATATATTTTGTTATAGGAAAAAATGAAAGAGCTAGCTGCCTGGAAATTGCATTGTGGTTTCTCTCAATGATCTTGGGCAACCGATTGACAAAGAAAATTCAAGCACATTAGCACATTTTCTGGGCACAATTGCACGTAACGGGAGATATTGTCCGCTCCACTATAAAGATTAAAAACGAAATGCTTAAAATTGTCCAGGTTATCAACATTAGTGTATTTTAAATTCCTTAAGCTAAGCATATTTTTATATTTCACGTAGTCATATGTAAAGTTTGACTTTATACCTTTTGCAGAGGAGATTTGACTTACCTCCAGAACAAGATATTTTTATCTGGAGGTCCATTAATAAAAAATGGAGAAGTTGGAAAAGCTATGTGAAGAATTTGAATTTCCATCCTGATGTGCCTATCGAACAACAACTGAATGAACTACCAGAGAGAGTGAATCCAGATAATTATAAAGCAATTCTTGAGTATTGGTTGCAAGAGGAAACTAAAGTATGAACTTACAATCTCTTTTTCAATCTTATTCATATGTCTTTTCTTCTTTAATTCATAGTTAGTCTTTGACCCTTTTTCGGAAAATAAGCCAAAAGAACAAGCAATCTCGTGCACAACTTCACTATATCCATCGCATGGGCAAAAAAGATCTTGCAAGAGTAAAAGATGAAATGGTAATATTTTGTAGAATCTTAGAGTTATCAACTTAAAGTTAACTAATAGCATAAAATGTTAATGTGTGATACTTTGTGTAGAGTGCGGAATTGGGTAAATATCCCTCTAGAGCTCAGGTTTTTCAAAAATTTAATTCCCTATCAGACGGTTCTCCAGCATGTGATGCAGTACGCGAAGCAATTGTATGTCTAGATACTTAATTTTGATAAACATTTTTCTTTTCTAATTGATTGAATGTCTTTGTTCAAAGCATTTTGCCCAATTTACAATATATATTTTGTTATAGGAAAAAATGAAAGCGCTAGCTGCCCAAAATCCTGAAGACTCAACTAGAAATGGGGTTATTCATGATCCCGACGATGTCTTTGCAAAGGTAATGGGAAAGGATAAGAATGGACAATTGCGCATGTACGGAAGCGGGTTGAGACCAACTGGTTTTTTTGGGAGAAAACCAAGTCGGTATGCACTTATGAAGCAATCTGCAGAGCTCAAAGAAAAGTACTTGCATGAGGTGGAAAAAAATGACACATTGACTGCATAATTTGAAGAGTTCAAAGAGTATGTCTATAGTAAGTTACATGATTTTGGAATATCAGAGGTTGAAAGAACTCAAGTAGAAACTTTGAATGGACAACATAACTCACAAATTCCGCCGCGTACGACTTCTAGCATTTCACACTCATCATCATCAACTACTCGTCAAGATCGTATTAGGGTTAAGATTGACACTTTTTTGATACTTATCAGTAGATATGTTATATAATTAATGATGTATTAAATTAATAATAAGTTGCAAATTGCAGAATGGATCTTATGTTGTTCTAAAGAGCCTTGGGGATAGGAATGAAATTGTTGCACATGGTATCGTTAAGGAGATGAACAATGTGCCTGCCCATGGAATGAAAGTGGGGCCTCAGTTTTGTGAAATAATATTCCAGGTTCAAGTGAAGAAAGAAGTACCATTGCTTTTTCTTTATGGTCATTTTCATACAATTGGAGACACTCTTGGAGCACCTGTTGTATGGCCTTTGCATTTCGTACTTTCTTTTCCTCTTTTAACATCATTAAGTGAAAAAAGGAGTATTCTTTTTATTTTATATTTTTACATGTTTGAAGTTTATATTAGCTGTCCTAAAGTAAGGTACTTTATATGTTATAGTTGCAATTTTTATTTGAAGGTTAGGGTTGTGTTACTGCATTGACGTTATAACATAAAAGATAAGAGTTTTGGTATCAACTTAGAGAAGCATAGGACATATATGGTTTTTTGAGAGATTGTAAAGATTTGGTAGATAGATTTTTGTACTTTATATTTAGTTTAGCTTCTACGTGGAGTAACACAGTTCTATGTGTTGTGTATTATATGGTTAGTTTAGCTACTAGTTTGTACGTATTTGTTTTCTTGTATTCTTTTTTTTAAGGGACAAAATAATCATAGACAACTAGATGATGCATTGTTTCATCAATTTCCTTGCTTTTGTTTTAGCTGAAATATGGCAAAAACTATAGGAAACATAGTTCGATGTTGCAATTTTTCTGAGTAACATCATTTGCAAAGACATGTGCTACTTTGGTAGTCTTTATAAAAAATGTTAACTTTTTTTTACTTTAAGTATTTGCATGAATTGTTTGATTGTCTTATTTGAATTGGTTCCTGGTTAGTAAGTTTGTCGTTTTGTCTTTGGAATCGAAGTTTATATTTGAACATCTTTTATTAACTTTTTCTTATTGTTAACCTTACACTCAGGTTGCTTTGGATATGGATGATATATAATGCAATTTGGAGCATGTGAGAAAAGATCGTTTTATAAAAGCTTTTTGTTGATTGCGTATCTTGATGGAGTATGTTATTTTGCATATTATTTTAGGTTGAAGCTTGTTCAAAGACATTTTGTTTTACTTCTTGAATTTGATGTTCCATTTTATGCATAAATGAATGTTGATGTTATCTGGTAGCTTGATTGGAATAAAATACTTACATTTTGACAATGAATTAATGTATTATTTAATATTTCAGAATTTTATATTTATATGTTTGAGTTATTATTCTATAATATAATGCAATAAATATATTAATATAAGTCTTTTAGGACATACAAAATGATCTACCCACTTTTTTATGTGTCCTATAATTGCCTTTATGAGACACAAAAAAAATGTTCTAATGAAGTATACTCAAAATTTAATATTTTAAGACCCTAATTTGTATCTCAAAACTTAACTTATGAGACATAAATTAATGCCCCAACAATGTATATTCGGAGATAATCTATTATACGAGGCACTTATTTGTGTCTCCAATATTAAGTTACAGGACTCATATATGTGTCCTAATAAGGTATATTTTGAAAATTTAGAATTCTCAAGGGACGTTTATTTGTGTTTCAAAAGTTCACTTACAAGACATAAATAAGTGCCCTAAAAGATATCTATTGAAAATTTATGTATTTGATAAGACATTTTATTTGTGTCTTAAGAATATTATTAGGGGACACACAAATGGTTATAAAAGTGTCCCAAAGTCTCTTGCGACACAACTATATGGGACAAGGGTGTTAAGTGTCCCTAAAAATATAAATGTTGCAATAAGTGGTTGTCATGATATTTTCCTGTATCCCAATTAACCTTTTTTTGTTGTAGTGCCCGTACTCAAATCTTGCTACATTCACAACCAATATATCATAATCCTCGGCGCACATGTACGTTGAAGAGAACTCATCGCTTGTTTAGTCTGAGAAGTGGTTCAGCCCTGCTACACATGTGCCATTTGCTTTATGGTCGATTCTCTTTATTGTTTTCACCTCCTTTTTGAAGATCTCAAATCTTCTAATTGTTTCAAATTTTTCCATAAAGACTTGATGTAATTGTTGTAATTGCCTTGTACATTTGATTGCCTTTAGATCTATTGTGCCAAAGTTTCATTGAGGTGGAAGAACTATACATTAAAGATAGTAGATTGAAATGTGCTTGTTGAGAATGCACGACTCACCTTTCGGGTCATTTTCTATATGAAGGCACCATGCATGAAATTAGAAAATTCTTAGGTAGGCTAGGTCTACAAGGAAGTTAATGGACCTCGTGGTCTCCAATTAATCTTATCATTTATAAAATAAAAATTAAAGAGTCTCCCTTTTTCCTCTCTCTTCTCTCCTCTCAGTTAACAATACCTTTATGGACTTCATTTTTCTAGCATTGTTGTAAATATATTTTTGATTCCTCATTTTTTTTTCTCTATTATCTCTATATTTCCTAACTTTATTTTGTGGAGTTGTAATATACAAAATGTAATATTGATAATTTAAACGGAACTAACTAAAAAGATAATTTCATCATACGTTGTAAAAGATGAGAGGGGAAAATTTATAATATTTAAATAACTAATATGAAAAATCATATGGAAATAAAAATGTTATCTTCTGGAGGTATATAATGGAGTTTTTCCTTACGATTGTGGAAGGAATCTCAACCATACAGGAGCAGAAGCTAGCTTTGCAATACCGTTATAACCTTACGGATCATCTGTTATCTCTCAACAGGTTGATATAACCATTTTCGTCCAAATTTGGTCCCCAAGAGTTTTTTGCATATCCAAAATTTGACTCCTGATTCTTTGACTCCATAATGGGGACCAATTTGGGGTGAAAATGGTTATATCAATTTTAGAGATAACAGACGTGATTCGCAAGGTTATAACGGTATTGCAAAGCTAGCTTCTTGTCACGCACCAAAACTTTACCCTCGAAAGTTAGAACGTGCAGGCTTACTAGCATCCCGTGTGCTAGCAAGTCAGCCTCTCGATTCACTTAAACTAAGGTTGCGAAAGTGAAAGAAGACAAAGAGAATTTGGGCTAAGTTTGTTTGATTGCACAAAAGCTCAAACTTGTTCTTTACAATGAGGTCAAGCACCCCTTTATATACAAGTCCACCTCCTTAACGAACGACGGTGATTGTTTTGATCGGACTTTCATTATTCGACTTCTACAAAGTTCCACACAACTCTACACTAGTCCAAACCGCCATAGCATGTTCAAGGCTTATCTAGGTTGTTCTAAATTGTCCTAGACCGTCCTAGACTCTTTTAGAAACTCATATTTACAAAGAAGCCCCTGAAAAGTACAAAAATTGCATAAACGCCCAAGGCAGCCCGTGTGCTCACTTGGCGCGCGGGATGTGCGTGTCGCGCGCAATGGTGCACTCCTGGCCTGCTCCGTGTGCAAGTTGTGCGGAAAGTTGCGCCGCAAGTATGCCTTCTGGCTGTTTCTTGCACGCACGAGACTTCGTAGCCCGCGTGCCATGCTCTTGTGCGTGCCGTTTCCACTCGGTGCGCTCTCATGTGCGGCAGATTCTGCTTGAGACGCGCAGGACGTCTCATTCTGCTCTTGATTCGTTCTTTCTAGATCGGAGATCGAAACAAAATTCCTTTCTCATCATAAAGTTCCAATTCAAATGAAGATCATTTTGTTTGTCTTTGTGATTTTTCTAGAGCAAGAAAGATGGTCAATATATGTGTATGCATATATAAAAAGAAACAAAAAGAGATCCACAAAAATGTAAAATCTTCTAGAAAAGTTTATGATTAGAGGGTTTATTTGTTGAAAAAAAAAAAAAAAAAAAACTTGGGGCCACACATGGACATTCATTTTCTTTGGTTTGCCTACCCCAAAAATATAAAAACCAACTCTACCATTGAGATATATATCCGATTCAAAATTACAAAAGATATCCTGTTTCTAGCTAGCCGTTGCTAACTATTAATAGCAGCAAGTTTTAAGTTAGTCCCATATACCTATAAGTTCGATTTTCCTTTTAAGGTTTTTTGCAACTGTTAAGAAGAAATAGAAAAGGATAAAAATATGAAAAGCCATCCCATATTCTAATTTTTTCTTTCTTTCTAATTATAGCGAACTATTTTGTAGTTTTTTTGGCAATATTACACTAGTGCCAATTACAGTTCATTAGAAGGAAAAAAACGACCCATGCACGGAGTTAGGATCAAGATCACTAACTAAATTAGGCCGGTTACATAACATAGTGCAAGTTATTTCTCTAGCTTGAATATGTGTAATTCACTTTACATAATTCCGCCCTCCATAAAAAGATTGACAAAAAACATGCAGGGACTATCCTCTTTAATGTCAATAATTAATACCTCAGTGACAATTTAATTTGTTTTAAGAAAATTCCCACTACTCTCTTTAATGACAATTTGTTATCTTCACTAAAGAGTTTTATGATCGGCAATGGATCTTCTATCCCACTTTTGTGTTCCACTCTATGTACCATTTAATCTCCACCCTCCATGTTTTAAGATCAAGGACACATGTCATTTCACCCCCATGTATTAATATCAATGACACATGTCACCACCCAACTAGTGAGACATGTAATGGAACACAAAAGTGGGACAGAGAATCCTCTCCCTTTATGACCAAATTATCAGTTAATACGAACCATGTTGGTCACAACAACACTTAAAATCAGAAGTTCAAGTGACGATTCACTGTTTTTATGATGAAGTATTGCAGCTCAATGGCAATTATTTCATCATATGAGTTGAACGTTCAGTATCAAAGTATTTTCGTAACAATTATATATGACGAGAACAAAATTTTGTCACAAAAACTATTTGACAGGCCATTATGGCAAACTCTATGACAAAATATTTTGTCGTATAAAGTTCATACGACGAATGTTTGGGATTAAATGACGATATTTAGTGTCGCAAAAAAGCAAATTTTTGTAGTGGTTTTTGTAAAACTGGCAAGAATGCTATGTGTTATAAAATTGGCAATAACCCCGCTATGTTTCTATAAAATTGGCAATAATTGTTCATGGCGGCACTTTGTTATTTAATTCTGAAACATCTTAGCAGTTTGGGTGAAACTTAAGTTATAAGGGAGAAATTGGAGGATCTTGTTAATTTTCAAATAACCTAAATTGTACCCAATATTACGGCAGTTTGTTAAGTTTTAGAGTTTGTGTGAAACTCAAATTACTAGGAAAAGTATTGTATTAGAATTATATTCCAATGCATGCCACGGAGATCTAATGAGTCCGTGAAGCTAGTCCAATGACACCAAGTTCGCTCTCGTTTTCCTTGTATACATGCTGGGGCGGAACTAGGATTTTTTTTCACCTCTGGCTACTCTTAAAATAAGTAAATAAAAATAAAAATAGATATTAAGATGAAAAAATCAAATGTGTAAATTAGAATGAGGAATATCATTGTTCGATAAAAATAAAATAAAATTAGACATCATTAAATAAAACGAACGAAAATGCTATTAGAGTTGAGCCCCGCGGTTCTTCACAAAGATGATTGTTTAATTATTGACTTCAAGTTCCCATTTTCAACGAGGCTACTACCATAACCCACCAACCATGAGCATATAATAGTTTTGTTGCCTAAAATCTATCAAACATCTAAACTATGAATAAAAAGAATCCAACAAATTAAACATCTCATGTTGCATAAATAGTCAATCTCAAACCCTTACAATCAATTTTGATTAGAATATCTAAAACATTTTTTTTTTTATATTTAAGAAATTATAAAAAGATAAGTAGAGTTTTAATGCACTATAATCATCATTCATTTATTTGCTAGAATACTAAATAAATAAATAATGAAACTTGATTACATTATTTGGATTAAAAACAAAAAAAAAAAGAAAAACAAAACTGAGAATTGATGTTTTAAAAACTACAAGGATGAAAACGCGAAAAATAGGGTAGGGGCAGAAGTTTTATACTTTATTGTAGTTCTTTATTTTTTAAACGTTTTGCTATAGCTGTTGTTCAATTTTACAATTTTGACCGACACTTATAGAATGATTTGCTAATGGGCTGAATTTAGCTTTGTTGTTAATGAAGAAGTGAACTTTGTTGGGCCAATTTATATATATTATGTTGAGTTATTGATTGGACCTCCTCATCACACTTATGCTATGTTTTTATTGGGTTACATATGCATACTTATTGGACTTGAGGCGAAAATTGACCCCGGGCTGGAGCCCACCCTAGCCCACAGGGTGGATCCGCCCCTGTATACATGTCCGTGTTATTGGCTTGTTGTGTTTCGCATGAAGTCTACGGCTTTATGTTAGGCGGTTATAGCCCGATAAGGATTGACGATGACACGTTGGCAGCTGCAGAATTTGCAGTGTCGGAACACAACAAACTGGCTAAGATGTTTTTGGAATTTGTCCGCATTGTCGATGGATTACGACAAATAGGCGAGCGCGTCAATTACAAGCTGGTGATTTTGGCGAAAGATGGCTCGGCCTACAATTATTATGAGGCCTATCTTTATGATGGAATTTGGCTAAATTATAGAGCACTTACTTCTTCAATTTAATCAGGTTTGTACCTGACAGTCCTGATGCACCACACCCCGCCTTCTTTATAGGCGCTTATGAGCCAATCGAGAGCGAAGATCCAATGGTTGTGGCATCCGCAAACTTTGCTGTGATGCAGAGCAACAAACAGGCTAAGACATCTTTAGAGTTCGTGCAGGTTGTCGATGGAAAAGCTCAAGTAGATGATTGCGTAAATTACAAACCGGTGATCCTGGCCAAAGATAGCTCAACCTTCAACTACTATGATGTTGTTATTAATGTTGATATAATTTTTATCATTTATAGTCAACGAGAATTTATAACACTTCATTCCTTCAACGGAATCAAGTTTGGGCATGAGTGGCCGAGTGCTCTAATTTTATAAATATCCACGGGATTTTCAGTTTATCACAACAAAAAAAGAAGCATTTGGTGAAATAATAACATATCTATGCAATCTTCGAAAAAAAAAGACAAAAATAAAAAACTCAATTTATAAAAACTCTTATTCTCAATGAAAATTAACAAATATAACAGAAATAATCAAGATTTCCACAACCCATTTTAAAAAAATGAAGAATGATGACAAAATTATTAGCAATAGTGACAATAGAATTATCATCCTTAGAGAAGACATGGTCACTGGTTTTAGGTAACAAGTTTTGTTGAACTTTTTGACAAAATAAACAACCTAAATGCACTATATTTACTGAAACCAATTTCCATCTTCTTCTATTACTAAAATAATTGTTAGTTTAAAATTACGAGGATAAAGGCATAAAGATGAGTAGTTTATTAAGTTTTGACTGAGATTTATGGGAGTTGTTTTAAAGAAAAAAATTAAAAGTTAAGTGTTTTGATTCAAAAATATATTTTGGATTAGATTAACTTATTTTTAAATTTAAATATATTTTTATATTTTTACCTAATAATATAGTAGTTTCTAAAACCCTTTGGAGTGTTTTAATTTTAATTTTTCTAACATCAAGGATTGTTTTTATAAGTTTACCAAACTTTAGGGGTGTAAGTATAATAAGCATAATTTTATCATGACTTACACCCAAACAACCCTTAAATTGAAGAGGGAATGTATGTGTAAGATTTCAAACCTTAGGGAAGGTCATTGTAATTTCTCAAACCACAAGGGAGGTATATGTAATTACACCAAACCTCAAGGGGTGTAGCTGTAATTATCCCTATATTTTTTAAGAGGGAATAGGACGATTTAATTCCTTCTCTTACGATTAAATTATGCTTATGCTGCAGCTGTATGTGATTGTGATTAACTTTTGAATAACTCATTGTCATTATTTTGGTAAATTTTGTGAAGTGATACTAGGATCCATCTCTGTGCCACTTTAGAGGATTTTATGATTCAACAACATGCATCGGAACTGGTGACAAGGGATTTGCATTGGGTTTTTGGCAAAATATCTATGGATTATATGAAATAACCACATTATTAATAAATGAGCAATTTATTGCCGCGTGTTACATTAAAATATACATATTATCTCATACAAAAAATAAATAAGCAAATTATCCGTATGTTATACGTGAAATATGCATATTACTCCTTATCTATTTGTATACATTGCGAAATACCTCTTTTTATATGCAAGTGTTAAGGGGTGATTAGGGTTGAGTTTACGTATTCGGAAATCAGGTATCAACCTGATCCGATCAGGTTTTACCCGGGAAAAAAAAAAGAAAAAAGAAAAGAGGGGGATAGAGTGTGCTCCGAGTAGAATATCCAAACCCAATCCCCACTATAAATGTCTGGATACAGCACTGCATATTGTGTATGTTATAATTTTATCAACTTAAAGAACAACTGCAATGTATAACAGAATTGTTTTCACGTAAAAAAAGTACGAAAGTTTCTGTTTTAGGTGGAAATAAGCTCACATGCCTCTGTAATCAAATCGTCGTCAAAAGGGTAGAATAGAAAGTCTCATTTCACTACTCACAAAATCCTTGTTAGTAAGCGTAGTCATTGCATAAGATAATTGGTAGATAATTATTAAAAAGCAAGTATCATCAACTTTAAGGTAACTTTTTGCGAGGCAAAGCATCAAGACTGTTTGAATGTTCAACGCTGAACCAAGAAACAGATAAAGAGAAACTTGCATTATAATCGAGTTTTACAGAAATAGTTCTCTAACTTGTCTTCGATGTCAAATGAGTCTTTTAATTTAAATATATCGATTTGAGTCCATTATGTTAAATTATTCTCAACTTCAGTCATCTATTGTCATAACGTTTCATTTTTTGTCCGAAAATTGTCACGTGAATGACACCTAGTGACTTCATTTGGGGAAGAAATCCGAATGGTCATTTCTTATGTGCGAAAGAAAGAAACGTGATTTTTAAAGGCCCAAAGAAAATAAACGATTTCTTCCATCTAAACCCTTCACAGAATTTCTCCAAATCGACAAAATCCCATACCTAATTCTCTTCTTTTACTCCTAATTCATTTACATCAAGAACCTTAATTGTTACAACATTTGTCAATTTTGCGAAACCCGTCTTCAGTCCACTTATTCTGTGAGTGGGTTGCACTTTTAGGGGATTTGGGTTGTCTCGCATCCTCCCTTAGGGGTGGGTGTTCTCATTTGAAAAATTTACACGTTGTCTGCAAATTAGTACATATTACTGAAGAATTCGCACCACCCACTGCAAATTAATGAAGAGTTACCAAACTACTAAATAAAATCAATTTAGTGGAACAAGCACCCGAATTTACTAAACACTAAATTACGTTAGAAGAAATGATTGTACTATATTGGTTATTAATCAAACTTTATCAATTAAATAGACATATATTAACTGCAATTGATCAAAATTCGAAATATTAGAATATAGCGGCGCCGATAGCATAAAAGAAAAGGAATGTTTCGAGAAAGAAATTCTTAATCTTAATGTAAATGATGTTAGCTAAGATGCCACCCACGGTTTATAACTTTGGGTTTGGGCCTTTTAAAATTCAAAGGAACATTTTCCATCTTTTACATGTCCCATAATAATTGATCTGAATAACTTATAACTAAAGAAAAGAATTTCCCAACTTATTATACAAAGAAAAAACCTAGTATATAAAATTACACTACAGTATCAGTAAACTTTGGAACTAAATTAAGAATATTAAGGAAAAAAATTAGGATATTAAAATCCAACCCCTTAAAAGAGCAGCACTAGTGTCCTCAAGCACATACCTGATTTGGTTGAAGGAGTGGGTGTTTTAATAAGTATTAATAACATAGCTAATAAGTAATAAGCAACCAATCAAAGACAGTTGCTTGTAATTACAATTAAGTACACCAATCAAAAGCTTGAGGGGGTTGGAGCATTGGTGTCCTCAGTTCCAGACTTGATCTGGTTGAAGTCGTTTGAAGGCGTGCAGTGTAATAAATTTTCCTTGGACGTGATGGAAAAATAATCTATCAACATTAATAACAGCCTCATAGTAGTTGTAGGTTGAGCCATCCTTGGCCTAGATCAACAGTTTGTAAGTCATGTCATCATTAACTTGAACTATTCCTTTAACAACGCGTACGAACTCCAAAGATGTCTTAGCATGTTCATTGCTCTCCACCACCGCAAATTTCGCGGTTTCCACCACCATTGGATCTTCCCTATCAATCAGCTCATAATCGCCAACAAAGAAGGGCGCGGGTGGTGCATCAGGACCGTTAGGCACAAACCTGATTCTGTTGAAGAAGTAGAGTGTTGTATGATTACGCCGATTATCAAAAACATAGACCTCGTAATAATTGTAGGTTCGGCCATCTACGGCCCAGATCACCAGCTTGTAGTTGGTGCCCGCGCTGATATGTTGTAATCCATCAGCAATACTGGCAAACTCCAAAGACTTGTTAGCCTGTTTGTTGTGCTCCGCCACTGCAAATTTTGCAGCAGCCATGGCGTTATCGTCAACAATTACACGGGTATAACGGCCTGCCAAAAAGCCGGAGACTTCATACGAAACACAACATGCTGTCAATAACACGGACATGTATACAAAGAAAAACAACGGTGAATTGTGCGCTGCTGCCATATTTCTTATTTGCCTTTGTTATGTTTTAATGTAGTCAGTAGTTATTTCCAGCTGTATGTTTTACTTGTTTGTAGGAATGTCAGTTACATGTAGATTAAGTCTTTCTACCACGTTACAGCAGTTTTGGAACGTGGTCTATGTTATTGCTTTCAGTTTCTATTCAGTTCTTTGTAAGGCTATTTAATGTCTTGTTTGCTATTCAATATCAGTTAACGTTTTCCTCCATTTGTTTCTTGCATTTCTTTCTATCTCTATTCTCAGATTACTCTACAAGTGGTATCAGAGCCCCATCGTAGGGGCCTGATATATAGAAGCAGCAGTCTTCTACGTTTTTGTTTTTTAAAGAATGGCGATAGAAAGTTCGTTTGTACAACCAGCAGTACCAAAGTTTGATGGGTACTATGACCACTGGGCAATGCTTATGGAAAATTTCCTGCGGTCAAAGGAGTATTGGGGTCTAGTGGAAAATGGAGTTCCTGCAGCAGCAGAAGGTGTTGTTCTCACTAATGCACAGAAGAAGCATTTAGAAGATGAACAGTTAAAAGACTTGAAAGCGAAGAATTATCTTTTTCAAGCGTTAGATTGTTCTGTTCTGGAGACGATTCTCAATAAGAAATCAGCGAAGGATATTTGGGACTCCATGAAGCAGAAGTATCAAGGCACAACACGAGTGAAACGTGGAATCTTGCAAGCTCTCAGAAAGGAATTTGAAGTACTTCACATGAAGCCCGGTGAAACAGTAAATGAGTATTTTGCTCGTACTCTTACCATAGCCAACAAGATGAAAGTCAATGGAGAAGATAAAGGAAATACTGCTATTGTTGAAAAGATTTTAAGATCCATGACTTCAAAGTTTGATTATGTTGTTTGTTCTATTGAGGAGTCCAAAGATATCGAAACTTTAACTATTGATGAGTTGCAAAGTAGTCTGATATTACATGAGCAGCGTATGAGTTCTCATATTGAAGATGAGCAGGCCTTGAAAGTCATTCACGAGGAATACTCAGGAGGAAGAGGACGTGGTCGTGGAAGTTATAGAGGAAGAGGAAGAGGACGGAACAACAGGTTTGTAACAATAGAGTGTTATAATTGTCATAAGTTGGGACACTATGCATGGGAGTGTCGGAACAAGAATACAGAAGCAAATTATGTTGAGAATCAAGAAGAGATGTTGTTGATGGCATATGTTGATAACAATAAATCCAATCTAGAGGGTACATGGTTTCTTGATACCGGTTGCAGCAATCACATGTGTGGAAATAGAGATTATTTCTCAGACTTTGATGGTGTTTTTCGGGACTCTGTGAAGCTTGGCAACAATACAACTATGGCTGTTTTGGGAAAAGGCAATGTCAGATTGCAAGTAAATGGTCTAAAGCAGATTATTACAGGTGTGTTTTATGTACCTGATTTGAAAAATAATTTGTTGAGTATTGGACAATTGCAAGAAAAGGGACTTGCTTTTTTGATTCAGAATGACAAATGCAAAGTTTTTCATTGTGAGAAAGGTTTGATTATGGAAACGAGAATGACTTCCAATAGGATGTTTGTTTTGAATGCTATATCACAACCTCTAGCATCAAGTTGTTTTAACACAA
Organism: Misopates orontium; assembly: GCA_946800315.1. NCBI lineage: Eukaryota > Viridiplantae > Streptophyta > Magnoliopsida > Lamiales > Plantaginaceae > Misopates > Misopates orontium. The sequence continues at coordinate 20,092,055 of OX326950.1, read as the reverse complement.
AAGGTGAAGATGCTGAACAGCTTTGGCACTGTCGATACGGGCACTTGAGTTTTAAAGGGTTAAAGACTCTTCAGCAAAAAGAAATGGTGAATGGTTTGCCGAATTTTCAGCCTTCTTCGAATGTATGCAGAGATTGTTTGATAGGGAAACAACATAGGAAGTCATTTCCTCAGAAAACCACCTGGAGAGCCAAAGAAATTCTTCAACTGGTGCATGCAGATATTTGTGGACCAATTAGTCCTGTGTCTAACAGCAAGAAAAGGTACTTGCTTACTTTCACTGATGATTTTAGTAGAAAAACCTGGGTTTATTTTTTGGTGGCAAAATCTGAAGCTTTCAAATTTTTTAAAAGCTTTAAGACTAAAGTTGAGAAGGAAACAAGTTGCATTTTGAAAAGCCTGCGAACTGATCGAGGAGGCGAGTTTACATCTCAAGAATTTGTTGATTATTGTGTTGCTAATGGTGTACAACGACAGTTAACTGCTGCATATACGCCACAACAGAACGGAGTTGCGGAGCGAAAGAATAGAACAATTATGAACATGGTTCGTAGTATGCTTTCAGCAAAGAAAATTCCGAAGTCTTTTTGGCCTGAAGCAGTTAACTGGGCTGTGCATGTTTTGAATCGAAGTCCCACATTTGCTGTATTAAACAGAACTCTAGAAGAGGCTTGGGGTAAGAATAAACCTTCTGTTGGTTATTTTAGAGTCTTTGGGGTGTATTTGTCATGTTCATGTGCCTGATACAAAAAGAAGTAAACTTGATGATAAGAGTTTCTGTTGTGTTTTGTTGGGAGTTAGTGAAGAATCTAAGGCCTATAGATTATATGATCCTATTTCTCAAAAGATCATTATTAGCAGAGATGTTGTTTTTGAAGAAGACAAGAACTGGGATTTGGATAAAATGTATGAGAAAGTTACTGTATGTGATCTAGAATGGGATGATTCTGAAAAATCTAATTTTGAGAATGATGAGGGGAGTGAATCCGATGATCCTGGCAATAATGTTACAGATACTACAGCTGATGCTGAAGATACTCGGGATACAAGTGATCTTCAGAACTCAAGCACAACTAGAAACCGTAGAGCACCGGTTTGGATGAGAAACTATGAAACGGGAGAGGGACTTTTAGATGAAGAAAATGAAGGGGTGCTTGCTATGTTTACAGCTTCTGATCCTATTCATTTCGAAGAAGCTGTAAAAAGTCATAAATGGAGAATGGCCATGGATATGGAAATGGAAGCAATAAACAAAAATGAAACTTGGGAGTTAACAGAATTACCTAAGGGAGGAAAGGCAATCGGAGTAAAGTGGGTGTATAAAACTAAAGTTAATGAAAATGGAGAGATAGAAAAGCACAAAGCTCGGCTTGTGGCGAAGGGCTATGCACAACAGTATGGGATTGATTATACCGAAGTTTTTGCTCCTGTGGCACGAATGGAGACAATTCGTTTGGTTGTAGCACTTGCAGCTCAAAGAGGGTGGTCCATCTATCAACTAGATGTGAAATTGGCCTTTCTACATGGAGAATTGAATGAAGAGGTTTATGTAGAACAACCCTGCGGTTATGTACAGAAAGGCAGTGAGCAAAAAGTCTACAAGCTTAAGAAGGCACTATATGGACTTAAACAAGCACCACGCGCTTGGTACAGTCGTATAGAAGCTTACTTCATCAAGGAGGTCTTTGAAAAATGTGAGTATGAGCATACTCTATTCATCAAGCATAACAAGGAAGGTAAAGTCTTGATTGTAAGTTTGTATGTGGATGATCTAATTTTTACTGGAAATGATGAATCAATGCTTGAAGAGTTTAAATATTCAATGAAGCATGAATTTGATATGACTGATCTGGGAAAGATGAGGTATTTCCTTGGCCTTGAGGTGTTACAAAATTCTGATGGCATTTTTGTTAGTCAAAAGAAATATGCATCAGAGGTACTGCATAGGTTTGGAATGGACAAAAGCAATTCAGTTTTCAATCCTATTGTTCCTGGAAGTAAACTTGAGAAGGATGAAGGGGGTGTCAAAATTGATAAAACTTACTACAAGCAAATTACAGGAAGTCTCATGTATCTTACTGCTACACGACCTGATCTGATGTTCGTAGTTAGTATTATTAGTCGATATATGGAGAATCCCACTGAATTACACTTGCAAGCAGCTAAAAGAGTGATGCAATATCTGAAAGGAACTTACAATTTTGGGATTTTCTATAGGAAGGGAGGAGGTGATGAACTAACAGCTTATACTGATAGTGATTATGCAGGTGATTTAGATGATTGAAAGAGCACTTCAGGTTATGTTTTCTTATTGAGCTCAGGTGCAGTTTCTTGGTCATCGAAAAAACAACCTGTAGTTAGTTTATCAACTACAGAGGCTGAATTCATTGCTGCAACCTCATGTGCATGTCAAGCTTTTTGGTTGAAGAGAGTGTTGCAAAAGATGGATAAAAATCAAGACAAGATGTGCATTATTCAGTGTGATAGCAGTTCTGCAATCAAGCTTTCAATGAATCCAGTGATGCATGGTCGAAATCAATTAGCAGACATAATGACAAAGCCACTCAAGTTGCACACTTTTGTCAAGCTACGGGAACATTTGGGAGTTTGCTCAGAAGCTGATGTAAACTGAAGCTTGTAGCATTCAGTTTAAGGGATGAAATGTTATGTTTTAATGTAGTTAGTAGTTATTTCCAGCTGTATGTTTTACTTGTTTGTAGGAATGTCAGTTACATGTAGATTAAGTCTTTCTACCACGTTACAACAGTTTTGGAACGTGGTCTATGTTATTGCTTTCAGTTTCTATTCAGTTCTTTGTAAGGCTATTTAATGCCTTGTTTGCTATTCAATATCAGTTAACGTTTTCCTCCATTTGTTTCTTGCATTTCTTTCTATCTCTATTCTTAGATTACTCTACAGCCTTACTACTCAGAATTTGATGTCATTGGAAGTATATATATGCAAAGTACTAGAATTGGATCTCCGCATTGGACTAGAATTCTAATACAATAGTAATTTGAGTTTCACACAAACTCTCCCTCTAAGCATTAATTCCGTTAGTGTCCTACTTTGAACAGGAAACGAATCTACTTTTGATCTTTTCTTCATATGCTTCAACTTTATTTGTTAATTCCAGTAATCACCGTATGATTTCACGTTTAACCAACTATAAAGTTATTTAATAAGAATTATAATTGCAGGGGCCGGTTGTAATATATGCATATGCATATCAAAATATTAACTAATTAAATATTTGATACAAATTTAAGTCCGTCTATAATTGTGAGAATTAGTTAATTAGAAAAGGTAAACGTTAGATTATTACATGAATTCTAAAGAAATATTAGTTAATATATAGTTCTTGCTTTCATTAATTATTGTTTATTCTAGTTTATCTCGAAAAACATTTGTCAATATTGTTTGTACTATATTATTGGTATGTCAATTTATTCTATAGTAAATAAGTTGCACATTTTATTATATTTTCACAAAGACCGATACATACATATATATATATATATATATATATATATATATATATATATAGTACAACAAATGTAGTTAAGCTTAACATGAAAAGGAAGAGAAGGAAAATCATAACACTGTATGTATCAGTAACATATTAGAAGTTATTCTATTACTTTATTTTCATTAAACTACCTGAGCTAGTGAACCACGTTATTTTTTACGTAAAATATCATCAACATTGGTTACCAGTAGATGTGAGACATAATTTATCTTTAGTTTCTAAAACATTAGTTTCATGTAATGCAGCGTTTTTGTTTTAAATTACAACATGATTTACAATTAAATCATTTGGCATTTAGGACCAGTTTTATAAGAACATAGGGGGGTTGTTGCCAATTTTACAAAAATATACGGATTTCTTTGTAACTTAGTAAAAATAAAGCTGGTCGGGTCGCCAGAGGCGCGCGCAGGGGCGGATCTGGGCTCAGAGTTTGGGAGAGCAGTTCGTCGATTTTTCTCGACGATAATAGGAGAAATTTCAGAGTCTAGGAAAGTGTATTTGAGGAGGAGTGGGATCGTGGAGTTTGAAAAAGGAGAAAGTGGTTTCGTCAAATAATACATGACAAGAAAATTATTTTTCGGCTAGAGAAATTATAGCAGTGGTATCCACGAGGACGTCTGAAGTTTGTTGATATTGGTGAAAATTAAGTTAGAGGGGATAACATAAGCACCCTAAAACTCATAAAAGAAAAACAAGGGATTTTATGGTAAAGAAGTTAGAGAGGAGTTAGGGGCGCAGCCAGGAATATCGTTTAGGGCGAAATCGTATGAAGAAATTTTTTGTATTTGATAAAAAAACTTTCAGTAGTATAATTCATTTGAAAATTAAAATATTAAGTACCATCATTAAACTATTAGTATCTTAAGAAGATATCAAATATTAAAATTTAAGAAATACTTCAAAAGTAAAACTCTCATAATAAGCTTAACAGATTTAAAATAGAACTATATAAATATGTACAAAAACAGGAAATAGGAATTACAGATATTATATACACAGTAGGTATTTATGTTTACTTAGACATTTACGATTGTGGCGTATGTTTTAAGAGAATATTAAACTATAACTAAATAAGTGTCAAAGCGTTAAGTAATTGCTTGCTTTATGTCTATTTGTAAGGGATGGTGCCAGGAAGATGGGACGGGCGCACAAGCTGAAAGAGTAAGAATTATATTGTAAATAATTCGAATTTTTCTTTCATGTTTTCCATTTTGAGAGGAGGTACATGGGCAAGAAAAACAAAATTGCATGCCATGTTCACAAAATTGACGTAAAGAAGCATTATTAAATTCAGTATCATTATCACAGTGCAAGGATTTAATGTCACACTCAAATTGTGTTTTAATCAAATTACAAAAGTAGAGAAAGGTAGAGTTAACATCAAATTTTGTGAGCAAGGAAAAGAGTCCACAAAAAATCCAAAAACTTATCCAGAAAAAAGAGTATTATACATTGGCCACGCGAGCTTAAGAAGATGTCCATAAATCACAGTGAAAAATGTCAAAAAGTATATGTATAAATGACAATAAAGAATTAAAAGGCGACTTAATGTGCTTTCTGAGAGAGCAAGAATTACAAAACAAAGTTCTAAGTTGTTTATTATAATGACAAAGCTATCACGTCTAAGAGTATCTAAAATAGTAGCGACAACATGGTCAAGGCAAGAATACCAGAGATTGAGAGCGACAAAAGTAGAAGGAGGGGCGGCAAGGTTGTTGGCGGTGGTGGAAAGAATAGGATGGAGATCCCCAAAGCTATTTTTCCATGCATGACCTGTTTGACAATGCATGATGTACGAACTACGAAGATAGAGATATGCGGGTTAATTGTAGCCATAATATTTAAATTATTTTAACTACATAAATAAAAATATTTGATTCAGTGAAAATAAATTAAGTTAGCAAAGGGGAGGGCAGAGCTCAGACAAAACAACAAAAACAGCTACTCCACAATGCTATGCCAACTCCTTCCACCGAACATCGTAAAGTAGAAGTGAAGAAATATTCGGCAGAGACCGTGTGAATGTTTGCATTCCAAAATCAGGTTGTGCCCCATTCAAGCAAAATCATCAAGAACTTTATTTATAATCAATCATGTGTGATTTCACAAGTTCATAACTTTAATATTAACTTGCGAGAAGCCTCAATCATAGCTCTCAACGGATGAAATAAGGGAATAGTGTTGGTGAGAAGAATCACCACGATTTTGGAATCACATGAGAGTGCAATAACATCCAAAAGGCCAAAGTACACGCCCCATAATTCTGCTACAGTAATAGAATCCCACCCAATATTGGATGCAAATCTTGATAACCAATGACCGGTATGGTCCCAAAGAATTTCCCCCATTCTAAAAACAGAAATATTTTTCACGTTACTTGATACAATCAACCGGTGGCAGAGCCAAGGGACTACTATTACATATAATATGTATATATTACTAAATATCTTTTGATTAATCTACTTTTACACCAACAAATTATTATTTATTTAATCTACTTAATATCACAATATTGAGTAATAGTTTGTCAAATACTTTCTGAAATAAAACGAGAATCGTCATTTGAAATATCAAAATGTATATTTTGTTTTTTATGGATAGATTAGTTGTTATTTATTTCTTGGAATATTTCTACATAAGAAAATCAGGGAGACTAGAGGTCGTTTGTTCTGTATAGTGTTAATTACACACATTAAGCGAGACCTTACTCTAATTTTGATATCAATTCAATCCTAATTTGATTTCTTCACAAAGCATGCAATACTATTAAAGATGTCCAAGTGAAAATAATTTATAGAAAATCTTTAGGGGATGTACAACCGACCATCCTTATTTTAATGTGATATTTTATATAATTATTTATTTTTGTAAATTTATTTTAGTTCTTTTAAAAACTTTAGTTGTGATGGTGTTACTAGTATACTTATTTTGATATATTCTTATACTATTAAATATATTTTCATTAAGGTATATATGTTTCAACGTTTCAAAGTTGAATTATTAATTTTAAAGGCTAATTATATATTTTTTGATGAGTTATTATATTTTCTCGAATTAAAATAATCATTATGAAAATTGTCCATGTTTACCATTGGAAAAGAAATAACTCTACAATGTTATTTCGCCCTCCAAGTTATATTCCTAGCTCCTCCCCTTGCAATCGACACGATGTTATACCCTAGTTCCTTTTCTTTGTAACCTAACCCATTGTGTCTCCTTAAAAAAATAAATACATCTTTTTAAGATATCTCTTGTTAGTGTTTAAGCAAGATAACTATAAAGCATTGACATGATTGACTATGTCCTAAAAATGATTGAATAAAAAGTTATGTAAAAATTCACGGAATAATTTTCGTCTCTCTGGGGTTGGTTTTGAGTCTCTGTCTTTCCCGTAAGGCCCTTTTTGACAGATTTTGATGGCCAACACACTCAGGTGGCTTAGTCACAGTCGTTTTAATTGATTCTTCCTCGTCCTAAGTTGGGGTTGATCTCTGTTTTGCTGGTCCAAGTTGTTTTTTCGTCCCGCGTTATTTCGCTTTCTTTCTTTCTTTCTGTTGTTTGCTTATTCTCTTTTCTCCTTCTTTCCACTTCTTTTCTTTGCAGTGTTCTCTTGTTTTTTCTTCTGTACATTTCTGTATGCTTGAATGCTAGGGCTTCTTCGACTTTTGCGTGTATTTTGTTTGGTTATGTGTGTGCAGGGAATTGCATTGTAGCAACGCATGTTATCTTCAGTTTGTGGTTATGATGGAGGCGGAAATTGCTCTGTTACAGAAAAGTTTAGCACTTACAGAGGAGGAGGCAGGGGATTCCATGGCTCCGGACACGGTTTTTTCTACTAAGAATGGGTCGTCTGAATTCATGCTGGTCGGGAAATTGTTAACGAATCGGGGATTTAATTTCAATGTGTTCAGTTCAGTGATTACCTATGTCTATAACCCCAAGAAGGGTCTGCATCTTCAGTGGATTGAGGATGACCGTATGATGTTTCATTTTAATCATGTGATCGATAAGCAAAGGGCGTTAGCCAGCTGCCCGTGGTCGTTTGATAAATACATTTTGCTGTTGAATGACATTAAGGGGAATGAAAATCCACTTCACGTGAAATTGGATATGTGCAGTTTTCATGTCCGTGTTTATGATATCCCATTAATTCGACAGACATCAGAGATGGCACGATATATTGGTAATCGGTTGGGGGAATTTGAGGATATTGACCCAGAGGCAGCATGCGGGGCTTGTATGCGTCTTAGAGTTCGGATTAACGTGTTTAAACCATTACTACAGTGCATGCAGATCAAGAGTTCAAGTGGTGAGATAGTGGTTGTGGCGCTTAAATATGAACGTCTCCCGAATTTCTGTTACTTGTGTGGTATCATAGGCCACGTTGTCCACGGCTGCGATATTCGCTATACTAAAAATATTGACATCACAGATCCATCTGTTTTTCCTTATGGGCTTGGCTTAGAGGTCGATCAACGCAAAACTTTGGTTCCAATCGACCTTGTCCTTTTGGGGATGATACGAACGATATTTTAACCAACTCGTCTACTTCCTGGAGACGAGAGCAGCGGAAGGATCACATTGCTGACGGCGTGGGAAATATTCAACCACAGGCGAGTCAAGTTTCGGGTAATCATTCGGGGGATAATGATGTGACCTCAGCAGTGCAAGGGGCGTCAATAGCTAGTCTGAATAAGAATATTGCGAGGGTAGAGGCTGGAACAAGTAAGCAACAGGTTCAATCAGTTGTCGGCAATCTGCTTACTCGTAGTGACTCTTCGAAACTGAGTGAAAAATTAGACCTAGCGGTTGATGCACAGGGAACCCGTACTTTGACTGATCAGGTTGACATAGGCAAAGTCGACTCGCACTTGCAAGTAGTGAGGGTGCAATCAGATGACATGGTACCTTTTCTGGGTGTGAATGAAGAAGGGCAATCGGTCTTGAAAGATGTCCCTACTTGCATGGATGTAAATTTTGATGCTTCTCGATTATTTGCGATTCCAGTTCAGATTATACCAGGGGAATCCTCAATATCCAGAATAGTTACTAACAAAAAGAGAGTGCGTCTTTGTTATTGATGTCTCTTCTAGTCGTGGAACAGTGCAACTTGGTAAGAGACACGCCGAGAATGAGGACTCCGAAGTATCTCAACGAAAAAAAACTGCATTATTGGGAAAAGCACTTTGCATTAGTGATAATGATATGGCGGCGGCTGCGGGACAGCCCCGCCGATTCTAATGAATATCATAAGCTGGAACTGTCAGGGGGTGGGGTCCGCTTGGACAGTTCGGGAGTTGCGTAAGATCGCGACGAAGTTACACCCCTCTCTCATTTTTCTCATGGAAACAAAAAGCAATAGTAGGAAAATTGAGAGGTTAAAAAATAGTTTAGGTATGTTCGGAATTGCAGTGGATGCAAGTGGTAAGTCGGGGGGTCTAGCGTTGTTGTGGAGGAAAGATTTAAGTGTCCGATTACTTACGTTTTCTTTTAAACACATTGATGTTTTGATCCAATCTGATGTTTCAACAGAGGAGTGGAGATTCACCGGGTTTTACGGGGAACCGGATTCAGCAAAGCGACATCGCACATGGGACTTGTTACACACTCTGAGCCTCTCATTTTCCCGACCATGGCTCTGTTGTGGGGATTTCAATGAAATTCTCTGCAACAGTGAGAAAAAAGGGAGAAATGATCGCCCAGTTTGTAATATTCGTCGTTTTCGTCAAGCCTTGGCAGATTCTGGATTGCATGATTTGGGTTTCTCGGGTTCTCAATTTACTTGGTGCAATAAGCGTCTTTTTTCGCATACGGTTTGGGAACGTATTGACCGGGCATGTGCCAATGATCTATGGCGATCTATTTTCACGGCAGGAAGAGTTACCCACATTGATATGCGAGATTCAGACCACTCAGCTATTCTTATTCAATGTCAGATTAAATCTGAGAGGCGTGTGCGCTGGGAAAGGCAGGCTTGATTTCAATTCGAGGCTGCATGGGTTGGGCAAGCAGATTGTGGAAAACTCATTGACTCGTATTGGCATAATGCAGGGTGATGTACCATATTTTGGATCCTATACGTGGCAATGTTACACGAGGACACGTAGCAAGCAATGACACGTTTGATCACGTTGGTTCGAAGTTTAAATCAAATAGGCCTTCATCTTTGGGAGATAAGACCGTTTTTGTTATTTAAGACCATTAACGGTCTTAACTGTCAAGAGTGACCGTTTGAGATTAAAGGTTCCCTTCAAGGCCAATTCGACCGTTCGACCATCTTTTATTTTCGACCGTCCAATTATGGTCAACCCGCACTCCGATCACGACACGGCGTATCCCGAAATTCTCTCATTAAGCAACACGTGCTCCCCGAAGAATCCGTGACCGAATCCCGAATAATCGGGAAGGTCGCTCCTATAAATACACCATATCAGACTCATTAAAGGTACGTTATTTTTTCTGGTGGATTGAGACTTCGACCGTCCGATCGTTTTTACCCCTTAGCGGCTCCGATCGTTAGACCGTTGAGTGCTTCCTGAGGAACGATCGTTCGACCGTTTTCTTGATTAAGACCATTTTCTAGATTTCGATCGTTTCGACTGTTAGTGACTTTTGGACCGTTACTGACTTAAGCATCGGAGTGCCTACGCTGGGGCCACCGGCTAGACTCACGTGCAGTGTTTGAGTGCAGGTTTCTCGAACCCAAAGCTGATTCCGGATTCGAGAGTGAATTGGTTCAGTCTGACGCGGAGTGTTTAGCCAGCATACGAAAAATACCCGCATCAGTGGCGCCGTCTGTGGGAAACCATTAAACGTACTCAAGGAAGAATTCTATGATGACTAGGTCTAAAAGAGGAATTACTCGGTTGCAACTGAATGAAGATCAGGATGAAACGTCACCTGAAGTAGGAACGCCACTTTATCAACCACCAACCCAGAATCCGACAGTAACTCAGCCGCAACAGACAGGTGTCGTGGCGCCTCTGCCGCCTGAGCACCTAGCACAAATAATTGCTGCTGTGCGAGCTGTGTTTGAAGTAAATAGGACCATTTTGCCTGAACCCGTGCAAGGGCAAACTAACCAACCAACTAGGGTTGGCGATCTTCCCCAGGGTTCTTCTGCTGGCTTAGCTCGTGCTAGGGAACCACTAAACGTCCGCAAGAAGGGAATATTGGAGCAAGGCAAGATGATCGCCCTCGTAGATCATTTACTCATGGGCAAAATCGCAATGATGAAGTTAATTCCTACGGTAGAGCTGGCGGCGCACGCCATGTTAAGAACAAAGATGATGAGGTTGAGCAGTCAAAGGCAGAAGTTCGGGAGCTATCCCATAGAATGGAACACCTTCACCGACAACTTGAACAGGCTAAGAGGAAAATTGGAGAAACCACGGTGGACCATAGCCCCTCACCATTTTCTGATGCGATAGAAGGTGAGTTATTGACAAAGGGGGAGAAGATCCCTGAAATGCCAAAATATGATGGAACAACTGATCCCGTGGCACATTTGTATGCCTTGGATAGGATACTGGTTATGCACGGTTATAGCAAGAATTTGCAAGCAAAGATGTTTGCAATCACTTTGAAGGGAGTCGCTCAAGAATGGTTTTTGCGAATTCCTAACAAGACAATCGAGTCATACGACCAGTTGAGGAATAAGTTCAAAAACCAATTTTCCAGTCAGAAAAGGTCTAAGCTACAACAGAGTTACATGTTTTCGGTGCAACAACGAGATGGGGAAGACTTGCGTACTTTCATGTCCAGGTTCAATTCAGAGCTTTTGAAGGTGGATGAGCCGCCAGCCGAATTTGTACGGACTGTTTTGTTTTCTTGTCTGAAGAATAGGGATTTCTCCGACGCTCTAATTAAGGAAGAACCTGACACAATAGATCGTATTAATGAGTTGTCTCGAAAGTTGATGGTTCTTGAGGAAATGAACCATATGATGGGAAAAGATGAAGTTAAAAAGGTTGAGTCGACAGGGTATAAGCACAAGGATAAGTATAAGGATAATAAGCCTTGGCAAAAAGAAAGAAGTGATAGGGGAAGAGGAAGGTCGCCACCACGTCGTTACACTCATTACACACCATTAAATATGGATGTGGGAGCCATCTATTTCGCTATACGGTCAAAGGGTTGGTTGAAGGACCCCAGGAAGATAAAGGAAACTGAGGCGATTCAGGCCTCGTCGAAATACTATAGATATCATCAGCAGAAGGGTCACAATACCAAAGACTGTTTTGACTTGAAAAACGAGATTGAGAGATTGATTCAGGATGGACGTTTGGTCGAGTTCATAAAGGATAATCGAGCAAGGGGCAATGATAATGGAGGGCGAAGATCTAGGTTACTTTCGCCATGTGATAAGGGCAAAAGACCTATGAAGTCGACTGAATATGCAGAGCGCTCGGATAACATACCGATGAGGGGAGTAATTAATATGATAGCAGAAGAACCAACCGGGGCTGATACCAAAAATTTTCGCAAGCAAATATCGAGAGACCTATTGCGTTGAAGGTACAATGGTTCCTCAAGTTTCATTGGGTTGACGGAACAAGTTGATCAGAAAGTTACCATTGACGAAAGTGATTTGCAAGGGTTGTCCGCTCAGGCGGTTGAAGCAAGGCAATTGTATTGTCCACTGGTTGTAACCTTGGATATGGCCAATTATACTGTGAAGAAGATCTTGATAGACAATGGTAGCTCCGCGAATATAATTTTTTTGGAAGCCTTACAAAAGATGCATTTGGGAAAGTATGATATGAAAAATGTAGGTACACGGTTCCATGGTTTTAGAGGAGGAGAGGTTGTTCCGCTCGGATCAGTAGTGCTTCCCACCTCGTTTGGCACACATCCACATAGGCGAACGTTAAACTTGGATTTTGTGGTAGTGGATTTTCCGTTTACTTACAATGTTATAATAGGACGCCCTGGGTTGTTTCAATTCAAAGCTATTGTCTCCACTTATCATCAAAAGGTAAAATTCCCAACTTCGTCGGGAGTCGGGGAGTTGGTAGGAGACCATGAGGAGGCTTGGCAATGTTACGTTTCCTCGTTGAGCCCAAGAAAGCATTTGGCGGATCCAATGGTTGCAAGTATAGAGCAACACGCGGAAGAGGTTGTACCCTTGAAACGACGGAAGGCACAAGATGCGATGGTGACAATCATCGATCCGGAGCCACAAGACGAACTATTAGAGGAAGAAGAAAAGGAGGATAAAAGGACCAAACGATTGAAACAACAGTTGATTGAGAATAAAGTGGAACCGATAGGAAAGTTCATGGAGATCGAACTTGTTTCAGGGGATGCAAGTAAAGTAACCAAAATTGGGGCCGAACTTGACAAAGAGCTCGAGCAGAGGTTGATTGCATGTTTACGAGATAATGCTGATGTTTTTGCATGGACTGACACTGATTTGAAAGGAATTGATCCTAGAATAGTAGTCCATAGGCTTAATGTGAATCCTGATGCAAAGCCTGTTAGGCAGAAAAAGAGGAATTTCAGTACTACCAAAAATCAAGCTGTGGAGTTAGAAGTAAATGAAAAATTGACACTTTATTTTGAGCTTTAGTCTAGTTTTAGTTTTATTCTAGTATTATCTAAGTATGTGAGATTTCCTTTCAGTTGTAATCAGTCCTGAACTACGGGGTTAGTGGCTTGATTCCTGAGTAAGAGAGTTAGAACTCTTATTTGGGATACGTAGGCAGCTTGGATAATTTTCCGGGTCCAGCCACGAATTTATTTTCTTTTCAAAATTAAGTTCTTGTTTAAATGTGTTCCATTTGCAGTTACATAACTAGAGTCAAGGATGGATCAAAATGTATCATGTGCCAACACCATCAATATGAGTTTCATAACATCGACAAAAAATGAGGATCATCACCATGCATCACAAGGAATCAAGCAAGCAACCACGATACTCTGAATGAAAATATCAAAATGCGATCAAAATACCAACAATTCTACATCAATCCATCCATAGCATCAACACTACGATCCGTAAAACCAAAAGCATGACAGAGTGATGACATCAATAACAGCAAAGTACATCAGAGAGTCTATCTCTACAATCAGCAACTCAAAATAGTAGATAAACCAACGTCAAAATGGTAAAGACGGTAATCAGAATGGTAGCTACCAAAAAGAAGAATGCACAGTAAAGTCGACCATGACATCAACGAGCGTCACCAGCATCACCAGCTTGGTCGCGTCGGAGTCCAATGGCCGCCAGGGCAGCGGGTGCACGTGCGTTTATCTCTTCTGCATCATCAAGAGAAAACGCATCAGCTGATATAATAAAATCCGGCACCTCCCCATCTGCAGCCAGTAACTCTGAGGTCAGATTGTTGGAAAACTGTGCTAATTCTGCATCTACCTCGACAACCACTTCATGGACACTTGGGTTGGTTTGCACGTTTTCCTCGGTCGTGATCTCGCCCTCCTCCGTACGAGTCTCAGCTACACCAGTATTAGTCATAAAAAGTTTTTCCTCATCAAGAACAAGCTCAAAGGCGTCTCCTGCAGTAATGATAACGTCATCAGCCTCGTCTGATGGATCGTCGGTCATATCTCCTCGTTTAGTGATGTCCAGTCTCTTCAAATCAAAACCTTTGGCAATGCCACCTAAACTGGTCAGCTGATCAATAGCAAGTTGATAACCATTCTGAAAATCCGCCGCTCCACGGCGATCACTAATCTCTGTAAAGACTGGCGACTGAAAGAAAGCACGAACAACTTCCAAATTCCTTTCCCTTGTTAGTGGTGCCTCAGTGCCGTGAATGAAACCACGAGCTTCAGCATCAATTACATCCTTACGCGAGGAATCCAACTCTCTTGTCAAATTATTCACACGATCCTGGAGCTCCCTTTGCTTCTTTTCCGCCTCATCAACAAATTTAGCAGCTTCATCTTTCAGAGACAGGAAATCCTTGGCAACTTCAGCACTTTTTGCCTTCACCTCTTTCAATTCCTTCTTCTTATCCTCATACATCTTCAAGTTTGCATTATTTTGATCCTTGAAGTGGGTTACCATGTCATCCAACTTCCGCTTGGTTGCCTCAAGATCGCTAACTCGCCGAACCAGATTCTGACCTAATCCCTGGGCCTACGAAATAAAGAAATCCATAATGCAAAACATAAGGGAATGACAGGATAACAAAGGGTATTTAAAATGCAACACTTACCATGCACGACAACAGAACATGGTCATGGATAAGAGCATCTGAGGATACATTCTTGAAAAGGTCCTCGTGATTTAGCGATGGCCAGCTGCTAGCATGAATCTTGAGAGCGTCGCTAGTATTCAACTCATACCTCCCATACTTGCCAAAAGATGAGGGAACACTATCGCTAGCTGGAGCCAAATCATCAGATATCATTACAGGATCATTGTTAGGAACGACCGTTCGAGGTACAGAATTTTCAACCATAGCAGCAGGGCGTTTAGCACGAGCACGCTCCTCAGCAGTAGTTGGACGCCCTTTTTTGCCCTTTGGGGGCGGTAGATTTTGGAGCTGATGGTGCTGCAAGGGCACAAACAGTGCTAGGAGGGTTGGCCGGAGTTTCTTTTGATGGAGGAGGACATTTGCTAGGCTGCGAGTCGGGCTGCCTCGATGTTGCATTGTTAGGCTGCGATGTAGTGTTCTCGCCAACCGTCCGTGAAGAACTCCCTTCCCCTTGACTGAGGTGTTTTCTCAAACAATTGGCACGACCCATGACAAGCAAATCTGCAAAAGAAAGTTAACGGTCAGCTATATTTATCGAAGCAATATAAACCAAATTAAACATCTCATATAGAGCGTCTACCAAAGTCATTAGAAAAAGTTGCTGAAATTGGTGATATACCACCGGCTCGCAACACATCCTTATGCATCAGTTTTCCTTGATCAAATCTCCACGATAGAAGTGTCGAAAGAAAATCTGAGGACCACTTTGGCGGATCCAAATCAGCAGGAGGTTCCACTCTACCCTTTCTCCATTCCCTTGGGAATGGACAGTTTACATTCGTCGGATACCTAAGGAAGATAAAACTACATTTCCAACCACCCTCAAATGAAGAACGACCTTTTTTCAAGAAGACATGTCTCTTCTTTTGACATACGTAATAAAAACCCTCCTCATCGCCTTTCCCCGACTGCACTAATTGGAATAAAAAGTAAAACTCTGATGGTGAGCAAGGTTTTCTAAAATGTTTCAAGATAAGGATAAAGCTGAGTATCGACGTAAAAGCATTTGGCAACAACTGGGTAAAGTTGATGCCAAAACTCTCAATGATCTTGGATAACTGTGGACACAAAGGAAAACGAAGCCCTGATTTTAAACTATGTAAATTCACGGCAAGAGAACCTATGGGTGGAAGGTGCATTCTATCGTTCGGACCCGGAATAATGATCTCATAATCACTAGGTACATTCCATGCATTTCTAATAAACTCAACAGAATGCTCAACCAGAGAAACGGTGCGTTGATAAGGAAGCAGATGAGCTTCGTGATCTGTCGCCAAACCTTCCACAAGGTTAACCCTTGCGTCAGGCACACGCCTTAACCACTGCGCCTTATCGCTGAGGCATACTTGAGGCTCGACATCTTCGACCTCGTCAACAATTTCTACATCCTCAAAAGAGTCCGCGGATGGTGCGGGTGCTTCTAAAGAATAAGATCGTCTACTCGAAGTCGATGATGTTGCCTCTAAGTCAGCCTCCGACTCGGCCAAAGTGGAACCAGAATCAGAGCAACTCGACGTCGACATAGTACACTGAGTGGAAGTTAAATAATATATATCAATGACATTGATGAACAAAAGTGTAGATGTTGCTAAAAACAAGTTGCCATACCGTTTGGGGCGGGAGATTGTTGATCGAATTCTAGTCTGCGAGGGTAAAAATTACGGCCTGGTTCGTAATGGTCACGATTCAATGGTACACGTTCGTAACGGTCACGATTGGAACGGTCACGCTCGTAATGGTCCCTCTCGTAACTCCGTTGTCGGGGAATGTAAGCACGATTTTGTATACCTCGGACTTCTCTAAAATTGCGGTTTAACCAATCTTGACCTCAAGATCGTCGCTGGCCCGCCGTCGCTCACAACTGAAGAGAAAAGAAGATTTAGGAGAATTTATTCAAGCGACAAACGAAACATACACCATTCTAGACAAACAAATATCGACCACTTGACAATTAATTCCAAGGATAACTTACTTGAGAATCAGTCGGAAAGACTGATCAAATAGGCCTGGGGCAATGTGGTTTTTCGGATATAATGCACACGTTCCTACAACAAGCATGCTAATTACGACAAGTTAGATGGTGGCTAGATGATGTCTTGAGTGTTTTCGAAATAAAAAATGCATAACAGAATGCTCAACCGTTATTGAGAACGTTTTCGAATTCATTTGGAGCATTTTAGTTCGGAATTTACATCGTAGAAACTAAAAACTTTCGAGGTAAGTCCAACATTATAAGATCGTTTCGAGTTGGCGTCGCTAGCTTTATGATGAATGTGAAACAACACAAAATAAGCCCAAGTATAATTTCAAACAAATCGACTTTGCTAAATTTTCGGCCTACTTTGAGCATCTCGAGCAAATTAAACGTGCAAGGGTATTACGATGTAATTATCAGCATGTTTAGACCGTAATTGGTTGGATGCCGAGCATTATGGGGCGATATTGAAGTACTAGGAATTAAAGATAAATTTTTGGATTATTACCAGCTTCAAGGAGGATTTTTAGAGCTGTTTAGAGGTGTCAAGACCATTTTCCAGCAATCAGACCCTTTTCCAGCACTTTTCCAGCAAGCAGACCCTTTTCCAGCAATCAGACCCTTTCCCAGCGCTTTTTCAGCAATCGCGACACTTTCTGAAATGCTGACGGGACACTTTGTTTAATCTAATGCGACACTTTATTGAAAGTTTTTGCGACAGTTTATTGAAGGCAAAATGATACTTTCTTCAACACCGACACTTTCTTCAAAGGAAAAAAGCATAACCAAAAAAAAAGAGATTTCGACCGTTTTTTTTAAAAATGGTCGAAGTCTGGCAGCATGAGTCCGAAAATTAGGCTGAAAAAGTGAAAAATTGGGGTATTTATAGAGTTTGACTAGTGGAAATTGCAAAGAGGCCCTTGGAAATTGCAAAAAGGACCCTGAAAATTACACAACGACCGTTTGAAAACGGTCGAAAACAGCTGCTGAAAAATGGTCGGTTCGGACCATTTTAAAAAAAAAAAAATTGAAAAATTACCGTTAGTTGCAATGGACATATTGCAACTCAACAATTGCATCAAGGCCCCTCCTTTCTCAAAAAAATAGGATAAGCTCCTTAATTCTACAAAAAGTTTCGGAAAGATCCTCATGAGCTTCGGATATTGCAGAAAGATCCCTGAACTCTTGAAAATTTTCAAAACACCCAAATTATGTTTCGAATATTGGCGAAACGGTCCTTAGCAATCCAAAAAATGATGGGAATATCCTCAAATGTCACAAATAAAATTTCTACTTCGAAATCCGTTGTCCATTGGACCTCGCACTCCGAAGTGGGGGGACTTATGATGTACCATATTTTGGGTCCTATACGTGGCAATGTTACACGAGGACACGTAGCAAGCAATGACACGTTTGATCACGTTGGCTCGAAGTTTAAATCAAATAGACCTTCATCTTTGGGAGATAAGACCGTTTTTGTTATTTAAGACCATTAACGGTCTTAACTGTCAAGAGTGACCGTTTGAGATTAAAGGTTCTCTTCAAGGCCAATTCGACCGTTCGACCATCTTTTATTTTCGACCGTCCAATTATGGTCAACCCGCACTCCGATCACGACACGGCGTATCCCGAAATTATCGCATTAAGCAACACGTGCTCCTCGAAGAATCCGCGACCGAATCCCGAATAATCGGGAAGGTCGCTCCTATAAATACACCATATCAGACTCATTAAAGGTACGTTATTTTTTCTGGTGGATTGAGACTTCGACCGTCCGATCGTTTTTACCCCTTAGCAGCTCCGATCGTTAGACCGTTGAGTGCTTCCTGAGGAACGATCGTTCGACCGTTTTCTTGATCAAGACCATTTTCTAGATTTCGATCGTTTCGACTGTTAGTGACTTTTGGACCGTTACTGACTTAAGCATCGGAGTGCCTACGCCGGGGCCACCGGCTAGACTCACGTGCAGTGTTTGAGTGCAGGTTTCTCGAACCCAAAGCTGATTCTGGATTCGGGAGTGAATTGGTTCAGTCTGACGCAGAGTGTTTAGTCAGCATACGAAAAATACCCGCATCACAGGGGATACTTGTTCGGCTATGAACATTCAGATTAAATTACGTAACTGCATGGAGGGTTTGAGGCAATGGAATGCCATCTCAAGGTTTTAAAGACAAGGTGGAAAGCCTGAATAAAAGGCTTCACGAGCTTAGATGTACCCGCTATACCAATGAGAACAAAAGAGAAGAACGTCACTTGTTTCGTTAGCTTGAGCTCCTACTTGATCGCGAAGAATTATTTTGGCAGCAGCGGGGGAAAGTTCAGTGGCTACGGGATGGGGATAAAAACACGACATATTTTCATAGAAGGGCTTCGGAGCGCCAGAAAATCAATGAGATAAAAGGGATTCGGGATACTGACGAGAATTGGCATGATAAACTGGCTGATATTCAGAGGGTGGTGCTCAATTTTTTCGAGCGGCTGTTCACTTCTAGTAGACCTCATTCTGAAGATGTTGATGTTGTTCTTCATACAATGCAATCACGAGTGACACCCCAGATGAATCAAAGTCTCTTGCAACCATATACGCCGGATGAGGTAACACATGCATTGTCTGAAATGTTCCCTCTTAAATCCCAAGGCCCATATGGTTTTTCAGCAATTTTTCACCAAAAATACTGGAATACTGTGGGTCCTGATGTTATTAAATTCGTCCTTGATTTTCTGAACAATAGAGTCTTTCTTCCTACTTTAAACTTCACTCATATTGTTCTTCTTCCTAACTGTGATTCCCCTGAATATATGCACCAATTTCGCCCTATTAGCTTGAGCAATGTGATTTTTAAAATTGCATCTAAAACCATTGCTAATCGCCTAAAACTTTTCCTTCCTGAGATTATTGCATACTCTCAATCTGCTTTTGTTCCTTGCAGGTTGATAACAGATAATATTTTAGTAGCATTCGAGATTAATCATTTTCTTAAAACGAAAACAACTGGTAAAAAGGGGATGATGACTTTAAAACTTGATATGAGTAAGGCCTACGATCGTGTTGAGTGGTCCTTTCTGGAATCCGTTATGCTTCGATTAGGTTTCGAGAGTCATTTTGTTTCTTTTATTATGTTACGTGTGAAATCTGTTTCTTATTCGTTTTTAGTTAATGGCCATGAGTTTGGCTTACTAACACCGGAGCGTGGGATTAGACAGGGGGACCCCCTTTCTCTCTATCTCTTCTTATTTGTCTCTGAAGCTTTTTCAGCATTGATTCGTGATGCGGAACGACGACAGATGCTGAAGGGAGTTGCAATTAATAAAAATGCCCCGGTTGTGTCTCACCTTTAATTTTTTGATGATTCCTTACTTTTTTGCAAAGAAAATGTTGAGACGGCGGAGGAGATAAAATCGTTCTTGAAAAAATATGAATGGCGTCGGGGCAGACTATTAATTTGGCAAAATGGGTGCTGGTTTTCAGTAAAAACGTTGACACGGAAGTTGTGGCGCAAATTCAGGGAATTCTTGGGATGCAAGTTTAGGATAAACTTTAGCGGTACCTTCTATTGTTGGAAAATCTAAGAAGGCAATTTTCGCGGATATTCGGGATCGATCTTGGGCGAGGTTACAGGGATGGAAAGAACAGAGGCTTTCGGGTGCTGGGAAAACAATTCTCATTAAAGAAGTCATTCAATCTATTCCGTCGTATGCGATGAGTTGCTTTCGATTGCCGGAGTCTCTTATTTCGGAATTAGAATCAATGGAGAGTAACTTTTGGTGGGGATCGGGAACTCAGAATAAAATTCATTGGATCGCTTGGCATAAGTTATGTCGTGCAAAAACAGATGGTGGTCTTGGTTATCAGGATTTAGGGGCGTTCAATACGGCAATGCTCGCTAAACAAGTTTGGCGGATTCTACAACATCCTGATAGTCTCATTGGCCAAATCTTTAAAGCTAGGTATTTTCGGGTGCGGATCCTCTGTCCCAGTTGTTGTGCCACTTCATGTCCCACTTTCTAATTATACACAAATTAACTTAACTACAGTCAAATTAACCTTAAATAATAAATACTGAAATTAAATATTAATTAAACTTAGTTTGTTTATCTTCATAATCTCTCTCCTCTCTCTTGGCTCTATTTCGTTTATTTTTTTGACATCTGGCCATATCTTCTTTCTCAATGTTTCTATCACACTCTCTCTCTATATGCAATTCTGGTTTCATCAACATGTTTTTGAAATAGAAAAGCAAACTGGTGGTGTTAGTCACGGGCCGTAAATTAATATATAATTACATCTGAACTCTCCAAATTTTGATCTAATGATAAATGTATACAATAATAAAGAGATACGCAATACATTGGCCATATGTGACAGTAAAACAGATTAGCACAAGCAAACTGGTGGTGTTAGTCACGGTCCGTAAATTAATTTATAATTACATCTGAACTCTCCAAATTTTGATCTAATGATAAATGTATACAATAATAAAGAGATACGCAATACATTGGCCCTATGTGACAGTGAAACAGTTGTGCTAATCTCAAAAGTCACGATAATTATACAAAGCTAATTCGCAGAGAGTGAAAATAGTGAAACAGATTAATGCTCGGGACCCTTATCGGATTGAGATGACGGATGCTCTTCTTGAAAAGCTTCAGTTTTATATTTTTGATTCACTTTTGATTTTTGATATTGATACTGATCGCTTTGCTTTATGGATTAGTAGTGCTTTTTTACTAATGTGTGTTACGTTTTGGTATTGATTATTCAGTTTATAATTTGCTTGACACGAATTTTTCTCAATCTGCAAAGCAACGAGATGAAATTGCAGAGAGAGAGAGAGAGAGAGAGAGAGAGAGAGAGAGAGAGAGATGGAAATATTGAGGAATATGATATGGCCAAATCTTTAAAAAAAAAAAGAAAAAGAGAGAGGAGAGAGATTATAGGGGAAGATAAACAGACTAAGTTTAATTAATATTTAATTTCAGTAGTTATTATTTAAGGTTAATTTAACTGTAATTAATTTAATTTGTGTATAATTAGAAAGTGGGACATGGAGTGGCACAACAAGTGGGACAGAGGATCCTCACCCGGTATTTTCCGGATCGCGAGTTGCTGGACGCTCGCCTTGCTTCTTCTCCCTCTTTCACGTGGAAGTGTCTTCACGAGGCTATTCCATTTATTAAATGCGGCTTATGTTGGCGAGCTGGCAATGGCGAACAGATTAAAGTTTGGGATGAACCATGGATTCCACGCCCAACAACTTTTCGTATATTTTCGCCGAGATTAGCCAAGTCAAGGGATTTAACTCTAGCAGCGCTAATTGACAGGGATTCGCGACACTGGAAGGTTGGGTTATTGCGACAACTTTTCATGGCAGATGACGTTAATGCTATTCTCTCCATTCCGCTGGGTAGTTCGGATGATCGGAACAAACTAATTTGGCATTATACCTCAAATGGGATTTTTTCTGTTAGAAGTGCTTATGTTTTGGCCTTGAAATCGGGTGTGTTGCGGCGGCGAGGCGATCATCTTGGTCAATGCAGTTTGCAAAAGGATTGGTCTTTCTTATGGAAAATTCGTTGTCCGAAAAAAATAAATTTTTTCTTATTGGAGGCTTTGTCATGATATTCTTCCTACCAGGTGTAAGTTGCGGCAACGGAGAATTCATATTGATGTTAACTGTCCGGTCTGTTCGGGGGGGATGAGGACGTTGTTCACTGTTTTGATTCGTGTCACGTGGCTCGGCAAGTTTGGGATCTTCTTAACGTTGCTCAATCAATCTTGATCCAGCCTCACGAAGATGGAGAGATTTGGTTAAGAAGGTGTGATTTGATTTTAAGTGAGGAGGAACTTATGAATGTAAGTATTGCTTGTTGGGCTATATGGGGAAATAGGAATCGGATCAATGCAGGCAAACCATTGTCTACTCCGGGTACACTGGTGAATTTTATTCACTCGTTTATTCAAGCATGGCAGCTCTCGTCGACTTCACGGTCAGTGGAACTATGTCCGAAGCCTGGTGTCAGCTGGCTTTCTCAACTTCAGCATTGGGTGTGCATATCTTTTGATGGTGCCGTATTTGAATCTGAAGGTGCATCAGGGATTGGCGTTTATGCTACAACAGAGGAGGGAGTTTGCATCGCCAAGGTTCAACGTCGAATCATTGGTAATTTGGGGCCAAGAAATATCGAATCCCAAGCAGCGTTGTCGGCAGTCTGGCTTGCAATACGGAAACAATGGCCTGTCGTTATTTTCCAACGGGACTGCCTTAATGTTATTCATGATATGCATGGGTCAGCCTGTTGTGAAGGGGATAATGCAAATTTGATGAAAGATATACGTCATCTCGTGAAGAGCGTAGCTATTTTGCGTTCAGGTGGATTCAGCGTTCGGATAATGATGACGCTCACAAGCTTGCTCGTACTGCGTTTGCTGATTTCGAATAGTTTGAATGCGACGATCCGGGCTAGTTGGTTCTGTTGGTTTCTCTTGTTACTTCCAATCTGTTATTCCCTTTTGTTCTGTTTTTGGTTTGGCCTTCGCGCTTGTCTGCTTATTTCTTTTCTTAGTTGTTTAGTTGCTGAGAATTGATTATATGGGGCTTGTTGTGATGACTTTGTGGAATGAAGTCATGTTTCTCTAAAAATAGAAAAAATGATTGAATAGATGCAAAATTAAATTGATTTTCAATTATCCGTTTTTATCAACTATTTAGGATAATTACACCGACATGGGCTAATAATAGGTTTCTTAAAAATGAAATTAGACAACTATAAAGACATTTTAACTTAATTTCAATTCAATATTTCTCGGCCTCACTTGTTTGACAAAGCATTAATAGCTAATATATATATATATATATATATATATATATATATATGTGTGTGTGTGTGTGTGTGTGTGTGTGTGTGTGTGTGTGTGTGTGCATACATGTATATATATATATACATATATACATGTGTGTGTGTATAATATAATATAATAAATAAACTATTATATTAAAAACTATTTAAGAATTCCAATTATTATTATTAGCTTCAGCAATTCAATTCCTTCGTCTTTTTATAAAGTAATTTGTTGCTCATCGTTGTCATTAAACCCTAATCAAAACTTGATTATTGTCATTTATTTCACTAAATTTTCATTCTCAAGAGAGAATGATTTATAATTTTGAACTTAAAAATATTTATGCAACTTGACTAAACACGTATGATGAAGTTTCATATATTGAAAGGTTTGTTCTAATAATTCAATTTCAGATTGGTATCGACCTTTTTGTTTATACAAGGATTTTTAAACATATGGTCCTTACCTATAATATTTTTTAAACTTTAAGAATGTCTTTATAATTATTCAAAATTTATGAGAGTTTATTTGCAACATTTTAAAATTTTAAAACTAATTCTATATTTAACGTAAAAAAGTATGCTTAATTATAATTATCCGATTACTTTATGTTGAAAGTGGTCATCTCTTATTCTCTAACTTAATCTAATCTTTCTATCACGGAGACAATTTATGGGAAGTTATCTCTTTTAATTTTTGACTGGGTTGAAGAATCTTTTGAAAATAAATAAGTGTCTATAATATTACTACTATTTTCTTGACTTTTCCATTTTTTACAACTAATGGACAATCGAGCCTGTAAAATCTCCTTAAATATTGTTCGTAATTGATTTGTCTTAGTAAATTTAGAAATCATATATTACTAAGCATTTTCGAGGGGATTCGTTTGGTATAATTTATGTAATGTACCGGAAGTTATGATCCAAAGAAAACCATTTAAATCGTTTTCTCATAAAGTGGTTTTTGCGAAATGGTTATAATCACCATAACCGACATGCTAGAACCAATAAGCGGACGAGTTTCTTGATCTGGTGGTCGGTTCACATAGTTCTTATGTTCTAGAGAAATTGGACCAATCGGCCGATTCATCCTACTTGTTTCTAGTTAAGGCCTGTTTCTACAGTGGCGCATTGAAATCGACAATGGTATCACTCTTCTCCTTCTCTTTCATAAGTCTAAAAAGATATATACTGTAATTTTTAGACTATAATTATCAGTCGCGGCAAGTTGAGCATAGTTGCAACACCGTCGCGATAGCTATATATATTTCTTACAAGATTCCATATTTATTTTTAACTTGGCTCTGATAACCATGTCAAAAATAAAGGAAGGAAATTCATTGTATTTCTCACATCTCTCTGAATGAAGATGTTACATAGATTTAAACAGGATAAAGTAGTATGGGTTGTGACTTGTGAATTTTCAGCAATAACGTTTGTTGATTAACTTCCATAATAGTCAGTAATCCAACATCAGCAACAACGCAAGACATCAAAAGCCCTTGCGCATGCAACTAATGCGAAACATTGCTTTTCAAATTAGAAATTTTCCTCAGCTTATGTCATTTGCCTTTATAAAAATCATATATTGCATAATTTGACGAACGATGAATCAAATAGATATATGTTATACTGATATGAAAGGTGAAGTTTGTAGACACAACCGTGACCAGGGGCGGAACTAGGATTTTTTTCCACCCCGGGCTATTTTTCACTTAAGTAAATTAATTAAAATAAATATTAAAAATAAAATATTAAATATATTAAATTAGAATGAATAGTATGCATTGGTTACTACCTTAATCCATCGACCAAGACATATAATAGTTTTTTAAGTTTTTTGCTTAGAATCCATTAAACATCTAAACTATCGTAAAAAATAATATCCAACAAACATCTTAGGTGCATAAAAAATATTATATTAGTCTCACTCTCATACTCTCTCAATCAATTTCAACTAAAAAAAAAATTTATAAGATAAAATAAAACTTAATTTTGATGTATATTCAAAAGATTACTAGGATTTGTATGCACACTAAACATCATTTATCGATTTGATGAAAAATAACAAAAAATATAATGGAATTGTACATGGATAATTTAGTGGCTTGAGTTGTTTTTTAATTGGGTTAAGATGTGGGTTTATTTGGCCCAAAGTGTAATTATTTTGATGAGTAAACTCATTTGGGCCTTCATTAACTCTATATTATTTTTGAAGTGGACTATACAATTATATATGCATACCTATTGGATTTGGGCCAAAATTTGACCCCGGGCTCCAGCCCGGGCTAGCCCACTACTTGGGTCCGCCCCTGACCGTGACCCACCACAACAAATTCTTAAAAACTAGGAAGACTTTTTTGTATACGCCACATGTTTCTCGTCTTTGCTATTTCCATCAATGCATATATATCAGTTCGCCACACCGCGAGCATTAACTTCAATTTATTTTCTAAAGGACCATATATTTTTCCTTTAATTCGCGTTGGACACAAACTTTTTGGTCATGAGTTCAATATGCGATCTACGTACGTACTGTAGAGAATTATATTTGCTTGAATAATAATAGGGATAATATCACTCACACTCCCTGAGGTTTGGTGTAATATCAGTAACACCCCCTGAGGTTTCAATAATATCAGTGACACCCCCTGAGGTTTGATTTTCAGGGGGGTGTCACTTATAAAATGACACTTGTACCCTTTAATTTAAATTACAAAATACACTTCACAAGTACCCTTTATTGTTCAAATAAATTTTCAAACAATAATATAATTAAAAGACACGAGTACTTTTTTATTTTTGTTGTTGTTCTTTACATTTTAGTAAATCGTTTGTTTTCTTGTTAAATTAAAAATCTTAGTTATGTTATTAGTAAAAGAAATAAATTATATTTTGATTTGAATACTACGTATCACAGTCAAAATTAATTTGTTTTAATTCATAACTATGAAACTATTTTTGTAGATATAATAATTGTTTATAATGATGTTAACTTTATATTCTTGACGTATTATATAGAGTCATTCCTGGAGTTTCGGTAATATATTTCATACTAAGGAAAAGGCCACATAATCTTAAAATTTTGAAAACAAGTGACTAGGGTTACAAAGGACTTTCTTTTGTCTTCTTATTATTAAATATAGAAATTGTTTTAATTTATGCAAGATGATCAACGATATTCTTAGTTGATTTTATTATTTGACAATAAAGGGTACTTGTGTCGTTATTTTTGAGAAGTTTTAGGTAATATGAAACTAAAGGGTACAAGTGTCATTTTATAAGTGACACCCCCTGAAAATCAAACCTCAGGGGGTGTCACTGATATTATTGAAACCTCAGGGGGTGTTACTGATATTACACCAAACCTCAGGGGGTGTGAGTGATATTATCCCATAATAATAAGAGCAATTACAAGTATTTATAAATTACCAGAGGTTTCCTGGTAGACCTAGTCTAGTAAGGAAGACCAATTCTGGTCAGAAATAGTAGACCTGGTCTAATAAGAAGATCTAGTCTAATAAGGAATACTTAAATTACATAAAAATAATAATATAAATTATATAAACTATTTTATTCTATCATGCCCCCGCAAGATGGAATGGCTAAGAGACAGACCAATCTTGGAGCATAAATTGGTGAATTGAGCCGACGACAAAGCTTTGGTGAGTAATTCAGCAAGTTGATCTTCAGAGCGAACATGAGAAACACGTAGGATACCTTGTTGCACATGTTGGCGAATAAAATGATAATCCAGAGCTACATGCTTCATCCGAGAATGGAACACCGGATTTGCACAAAGTTGTGTAGCACCAACGTTGTCACAGTAAATGACTGGTTGGCTCGGAATGGAAATACCAAGTTCGGTGAGAAGAGAAAGAAGCCACCGGAGTTCAGCCGCGGTGGAAGCAACTGAGCGATATTCGGCCTCGGTGGAAGATCGAGCCACTGTCCGTTGTTTCTTGGAGCTCCAGGAAACAGGGTTAGAACCCAGAAAAACAATATATGCCCCCGTGGATGAGTAGTCATCTTTATCACCCGCCCAATTAGCATCAGAATAAGCATGAAGAGTAAGAGGGCTCCGGGCCCGGAGAAGGATACCCTGATCAAGCGTACCATGCAGATAACGTAAGACTCGTTTAGCTGCATTCCAGTGATCAGCACCAGGGGATTGCATGAACTGGGACAGTTTGTTGACAGCAAAGAACATATCTGGACGAGTGAGAGAAAGGTATTGAAGACCGCCGAGAACACTCCGATAAACACTCGGATCTTGGAGTGGTTCGCCACCATCCCGACGAAGAGTAGAGGTAGCAGCAAGAGGGGTTTAGACCAGCCGGGAAGATGCCATCTTGAAGCGGGTTAAGAGGTTAAGAATGTAGCGCCTCTGAGACAAAAAGAGACCACCAGGATATGGTTGAACCTCAACACCCAAGAAAAAATGCAGAGGACCGAGATCCTTGATAGAAAAGCGTCGGCCAAGGTCCGCAATAACGGAATCCACTTGTGAACTATCACTGCCTGTAACAATAATGTCATCAACATAAACAAGAATATAGACCAAATTACCATCTCGACAAAAAATAAAGAGAAAAGGATCCGCTTTAGAATTAGAAAACCCGGAGGAGAGTAAAAAATCCCGAAGCTCAGTGTACCAAGCATGAGGTGCTTGTTTAAGACCATAAATCGTCTTGTGTAGGCGACAAACGTGAGAAGGCCGATCACGATCAATAAACCCCGGGGGCTGAGCCATAAAAACATCGTCAAACAGATGACTCTGAAGGAAAGCATTATTGACATCCAACTGGCGAAGGGGCCAAGACTGAGAAACAGCCAGAGAGAGAATAAGCCTGATGGTGGTCGGTTTGATAACCAGACTAAAAGTCTCATGAAAGTCTACCCCGGGACGCTGATGAAAACCCTTGGCCACCAGGCGGGCCTTATAGCGATCCACCGAACCATCAGGATTACGTTTGATACGAAACACCCACTTGCAACCCACAACATTCAGAGAAGAAGACGGTGGAACAAGATCCCAAGTACCATTTTGAACAAGCGCCATAAACTCAATAGACATGGCGTCTCACCAGCACGGGTGAGCAAGGGCCTAAAAAACACATGTTGGTTCGGTATCCCAGAAAGAATGGAAGCAGAGAGATTGAGTTTTTGGACGGATTTGGAGATATTATGCATGGAGCGAGTGACTATAGTGCGAGGCGGAGGTGGGGAATGAGTGGCTAATAAAGGAGCCGATATGTGAGATGCAGGCGAGGCTGCATGGGAGGATGAGGAGGAGCTCGGGAGGCCCGACGGCTGATGAGTGGACCCCAATGGAGAGGTAGATGGGCCCGCGGGCGCAAGAGAGATTGCGGGCGCCGCGGGAGGCCCAGACGAGGTGATGGAGAAGCCCAGAGGTGCGCACGGAGCCTGAACAATAGGAGTCGGGGTTGGTAGGATAGTACGGGGTGGGTCAGAAGCGAAAAAATGCGGAGAAGCCACGGATATGAGAATGTTGCCGAGAGGCAAAGGGAAATATAAACTCGACAAACTGGACATGACGAGAAACATATAGTCGAGATGTGAGAAGATCAAAACAAAAATATGCACTTTGGGACGGTGCATAACCCAAAAAAACGCATGGGACAGATCGACCAACAAGTTTGTGAGGTGTATATGGGCGAAGCCACGGATAACAGAGACACCCAAAGACACGTAGTTTAGTATAGTTGGGGTTGTGACCAAGAAGACACTGGTTAGGGGATTTCATAGAGAGAAGGGGAGTAGGCATGCGATTAATGAGATAAGTGGCGGCGGGTAAGGCATATGACCAATAAGAGAAGGGGACAGATGCATGATGAAGTAAGGTGAGACCAGTTTTAACAATGTGACGATGCTTACGTTCAGAGATACCATTGTGCTCAGGAGTATGGGGCGGGGACGTGAGATGAGAAATCCCAGTGGTAGAGAGGTAAGATGATAAAGCAATATATTCACCACCATTGTCAGAGTACAAGGTTTTAATTTTGTGGTTAAATTGATTTTCAACAAGAGCACAAAATTTAGGAAAGAATTGATAAACATCACTGTTGCGTTTGAGCGGATAAAGCCATGAATAACGAGTAAAGTGGTCAACAAACACAACATAGTATTTAAAACCATCAATAGAAATAAGTGGAGATGTCCAAACATCAGAATAAATAATTTGAAGAGGATGAGTCGACACAACAGTGGAAGTATGAAAAGGGAGTTTATGCATTTTGTTGCATTGACAAGCATTACAATTTAAAGAAGGTGACGCAACATCTACAACGGATAAATGAAAAGTGGACAAAATATTATTTAGAATTGAGCTAGATGGATGTCCTAGCCGACTATGCCAAGCTGAGGAAGAAGCTTTGACACCAGAAAAAGCAAGGAGAGGAGAGTTGGTGGACTTGGTAGACTGGGAAGAAGACCATTGGTAGAGACCATGTTTAGTTTGCCTTGGACCAGGATTTCTCCCGTACGCGGATCTTTGACACGAAAGCAGAGGGCGAGAATTCAATGGTGGTGTTATTGTTTTTGCAAAATTGAGAGACAGAGAGAAGGTTATGACGAGCGGACGGGACACATAGAAGCTGATTAAGAGTAAAGGAACGAGAAGGAGAAGAAAGAATACCAGAACCAATGTGAGTTATAGGCATGTTGGAACCGTTGCCGACAATAACCTCATCTGACCTAGAGTACGGAGCATGAAGAGAAAGATTCTGAATATCCGAAGTAACGTGATGACTGGCACCGCTATCCATAATCCAATTTCCGGACTCAGGTGTATTTCCCGAGTAATGAACTCGAGGGGTGTGTGTCTTACCATTGTTTCAGGGAGACAGCGGTTGAGCAAGCTGATTGATCGGCAGGATGCGGAAATTGGGACAGGATGTGGCGGTGTGACCCTGAGCGTCACAAGCCTGACAATAGCCGAGATATGGACGAGAGGAGGAATATGAAGAGACCGACGCTGGAGAGGGGGTCGGTAGCCATGGCCGACAGTGGGTATTTATAAGAGCAATTACAAGTATTTATAAATTACCAGAGGTTTCCTGGTAGACCTAGTCTAGTAAGGAAGACCAATTCTGGTCAGAAATAGTAGACCTAGTCTAATAAGAAGATATAGTCTAATAAGGAATACTTAAATTACATAAAAATAATAATATAAATAATATAAACTATTTTATTCTATCACGTACGAATAACAAATATTAGTGGGAACTCCAAAAATGTGTTCTAGAGATCAAATTGTACATGTGGAATAATTATGGATAGTTAAAGTTATACCCTTGAGGTTTGGTATAATTACGAAAACCATTCATGTGGTTTGACAATTTACAGAGACCTAAATCTGAAGTTTGAAAACTAACAGAAACCTCTCCTCTACAACTAAAGGACTGTTTCAATGTCATTTATGATATTATTATGGTTATTAACTTACATCCTGAAGTTTGGTGCAATAATAAGAGCAATCTTTAATTTTTGAAAAAAAAAATCTCCAAATAATTTTAAAAACTACTATAATATTAACTAAAAATACAAAATTGTAACTACTATAATATTAACTAAAAATACAAAATTGTTTAAATCAAAATTTTAAATTTGAAAGTAAGTTTTAAAATTTAATGCAGATTGTATTTTGAAACAAAATATTTAAATTTTTTTGTTTTTATTTTTAATTTAATCTTTCTAAGTAAATCTCCGTCCAAACTCAACTAACTACTCATTTTTATGCATTTCTTCTCGTTACTTGTAACCTAACTAATGTACCATATTTCGGTACTGTCACGTCATAATATTCGATACAATACCACGAGCGTATTTCGGATTATTATGCCACGTCCGCATCATAATTTTTAATGCAAAATTACAATTTAAGGCAAAACTCAAAATTAGGCCCAAGCAGGCCCAATTTCGAGTTATTTCAGGGCTCAATTCGGGTTGCACAAGCCCAATTCGAGTTATTTAATAAGTCTATTCGAGTTATTCCAAATAGCTCTCTAATTCGACTTATTTCAATTCATAATCCTACTTGGACTGCAATTCTAGCTGAATAAGGACTCTCACTACTATATAAAAGGGTCTCATTCCTCATTTTAAGGTATGTTTTTAGTATTCCTAAGCCCTAAGCTCGAGTTATATAAGTCGACTTTGACCTATTGATAAGTCTCATTCGACTTGTCCCACGATAGATCAAATTCGACCTATTTTGCACGCAGTTCGAGTTGTTTTGGTTGTTCAATTTGACTTGTTTTGGCCAGCCTATTCGACTTATTCTCATGTTCAATTC
Source organism: Misopates orontium (assembly GCA_946800315.1). Classification (NCBI taxonomy): domain Eukaryota; kingdom Viridiplantae; phylum Streptophyta; class Magnoliopsida; order Lamiales; family Plantaginaceae; genus Misopates; species Misopates orontium. Next base: position 20,060,170 of record OX326950.1, on the reverse strand, counting down.
GACTTATTGCTATTCGACTTGTTGCCTTGCACAACAAGATCTCATATTCCGACCCATCTGACTTGAGCGTCGGAGTGCCTTCGCCGGAAAGGCACCGACCTAGTTTACGTGTAGTGTTGAGTGCAGGTTTCGAACTTAAAAGCTGCTTAAGGATCCAGCAGGGACTGAAACAGTCTGACGTGGAGTGTTGACAAGTGGACACGTATCCAGACAAAAATACCCCACACCAGTGGCGCAGTCTATGGGAACCACTAAACGCACTTAGGAACGAACACTATCACTGCTTCAATGGCTCAGCGAAGAGTCACGAAGTAGCAACCAGGGCTAGGTCTCAAAGGGAAGAAGATATCAGGACTTCAGAGCCTTCTAAGCACACTTCAAATGCTCCCTTGGACCAACCACGCATTGCAGCGGATCAAACTGCAATGCCACCCCCGGAACAACAACTGTTGAACCCTGCTCAGTTAGCTCAGATCATGACAGCTTTTCAACAAACTATGTGATAGAGATCGAGTACTCGTGAGAAGAGAGGTTAGAGAAATAGAGAGAAGAAATAGATTTTAGAGGGATTAGAGAAAGAATTTAGAAGAATAAGATAGAAAAGAGACGGAAATTAGAGAGAACATTGCTAACAGCAATCATATAAATCAATTCATCAAAACGTGTCTTACAAAATAACCATAGCCCTCTATTTATAAGCTAGGAAAATAAAACCTAACAAAACTAAAACTCTTAAATAATGTAACAAGATAAACTAGAATCCTAATTTGATAATATCCAAATATAAATAAAATCTAATCTAAACTATAATTCTAATTAAACTATAATTCGAACAATAATTAATTCTTGATTTCTATCATTCTCCCCGGCTTGAAAAAACTCGCCCTCGGAGAGGTTGCAAAATGATACGCGTCAAGAATTGTTGAATCACCCTTGAATGCAATAATCCAAATTAGGCCTACCCTTCCATCGAATAAGATAAAGAAAACGTCCATCTCTGATATTGTGCACAGCATAAACCTCTTTCCGGACCAATGAATGTGTAGCCTTCAGCTTCAACTTTGTAATTGAAATAGTTGTATAATCTCTTGAAGCACTAGCAGAAAAGTGAGAATGTCCAATAATAATTTGATAAGAAGTTAAATCTTCAATATTGAAATAAGGACTCTCAAATAAATTTGGAGGCAAGTCCAACAAGTTATCCTTAGACTCAACTATTGGTGCTTTCAATAATAAACAAGACTCAACTTCTATCTTACAATCAATACGAGAAGGTAACAACTTCTCACAAGGAGTGGTATCAATATCAGGGACATCAACCTCAATATTTTGAGAAATATCACAAGTATCATTTTCAGATAAGTGTATAGTTTTGTTATGGTCACGCTTGGGTAGGGAATTATTTTCATAATTTTCTAATTCACTTTCTTGTGATGCGAGTTCTTTACGAATTTCTTCTTTTAGCTCTTCAAAATAAGATGTCATTTTATCGAGGAAGTTATAATTGCTTGATCTATTCGAGCTCTTTCGGGTGAAAACATAATGATGCAAGACTTGCCAACAAATAAATAAAAGTCCAAAATTTAATAAAAGATTAACTTTACCAAATTTGAATAGCCCAAATGTTTGAATATCGGCAGCCTGTTTCCTTGTCCAATTTCATCCCAAAATCAGCATAATAAGCCCAATTCGTGTTCTTTTTTTTTTTTGGCCCAAACCGGATTCAATTTTCAGCCCCTTTGTTTTCCAATTTTTGTTGGCCCGATTTCTCGGCCCAAACCCAAAATTCAATTTTCTTTTTTTTTTCTTTTCGGTTCCTGGCGGCGACGAGCTAAGCTTGGCGGTGGATGGCGGATGAGCAGCGATCGGCGAATTAGGGTTGTGAATGGCGGCGGAACGACGACGGAATGGCGGTGGATGAATTCGCGATTTAGGGTTTCGCGATTTAGGAATGCGATCGGCGGTGAGCGGCGGCTGGAATCAGGCGATGGCTGGTGGTGGCAGACTCTGGTTTGCGAGCTTGGTGAGAGAGACGGAGGAGGCGGTGTTGGCGCTGGAGGCAGACGGCCGGTGGAAGTCGCTGATTTGCGACTTGGCAAGCTGTTGCGTGCGCGTGCTGCGCACGCCCATGTTTCAGAATTTTTTTTCCTGTGATTTTTCGTACGGATTTTTTTGGAATTTTTTTTTCAAAAAACAAACTGAACACGAAAATTTGAGAAATATCACTTGAACGATATATTTCTTTTTCTAAAAAAACAAGACAAAATAATGCAGCGAAAAATAAGGATAGTTATGGCTCTGATACCAAATTGATAGAGATCAGGTGCTCGTGAGAAGAGATTAGAGAAATAGAGAGAACAAATAGATTTTAGAGGGATTAGAGAAAGAATTTAGAAGAATAAGATAGAAAAGAGACAGAAATTAGAGAGAACATTGCTAACAACAATCATATAAATCAATTCATCGAAATGTGTCTTAAAAATAACCATAGCCCTCTATTTATAGGCAAGGAAAATAAAACCTAACAAAACTAAAACTCTTAAATAACGTAACAAGATGAACTAGAATCCTAATTTAATAATATCCAAATATAAATAAACTCTAATCTAAACTATAATTAAACTATAATTCGAATAATAATTAATTCTTAATTTCTATCACTATGGTACCGTTGATTGTGCAACAACTGGCGAACACTGCCCTGCAGCAAAATACCCCACACCACTAACAATTATTTTAGTAATAGAAAAAGTTAACACACTGAAAATTGATTTCAGAAAATCTGAAAAAGAAAAATACTAAAATTTGAAAGTTTTGGTAAATGGCAGTGCATTTAGCTTGCTTGCTTTGACAAAAATATCAAAAAAAAAAAAAAAACTTACTTTCTAAAACTAATGATCACGTCCAATTCAATGATGTAATTCCTTTGTCACTGTTGATCGTAATTTTGCCATCATACTTCATTTCTTAAAATGTTTTGTGAATTTTTTTTATTATTTCTATTGGTTTTGTTAATTTTCATTAAAAATGGAGAATTGTCGCAATTGAGTTTTCTATTTCATGTCTTATTTTCTTGAGATTGCATGGAGATGTTATTGTTTTACCAAATGCTTCTTTCTTAGTTGTGATAAACTGATAGTTCTATGGTCATGATAGTAAAAGTATATATATGTAATTATGATGAAATTCATGAGACTATTAAAAGAGACCAAAAACGAAAAAACCACAATAAGAAACCAAAACAAAGAAATTTAATATGTTTATTAAATAAAATATTGGATTAAATTTTAAATTAAATTTAAATATTTTTATGTTTTTAGCTAGTAATATGGTAGTTTCTAAATTTATTTAGAGTATTTTTTTTATTTTTCAAGCATCAAAGATTGCTTTTATAGTTATAACGAACTTTAGGTTGTGAGTATAAATCATAATAATATCATAATTGACACCCAAACAACCCTTAAGTTGTAGAGGATGGTTTTTGTAAGTTTTTAAACCTCATTGGTGGCTTTGTAATTTCTCAAATGACACTGGAGGTCTGTGCGAATAATTACACAAAACTCAGAGGGTGTTAATGTAATTATCCCAAATAATTATGTATTTTTTTTCTAACTAAAAGTGTTGCTATGATTTTCATTATTTTTAATTTTTAAATTGCAAATGATCATTTCCTCGCTATTCACTTCTCTCAACATCGACAAAACCTAGTAAAGGAAAAAGCCCGAGTTCCTTAAAATTATGGACGGTGGAAATAATGGCCACTGTTCCCTCCGCATATAATTTGTAGCAGTAATTCTTCACAAAATTATTTTAAATTTCTTGAAGATTGTTGAAAGAAATGTTCGTCATTGTTTTATTAAGAAAGATCTAAATATTAAATCCAATGTAAGAGAAAAACATATATGCTTTATAGAACATTAATCTAAACAAAGGCTGGCAAAATGATCACCTAATATTTTAAACATCAGAATGTCTTTGAATTAATCTACCTACTGCCTGGCAAGGCAACCTATTGTCAATAAAGTCTCTCTTCCAAAATTAAAAATCAAAATAATTTCTCAAAAAAAATGACATGACTAAGTGCCTATGTGAATATCATAAAACTTAAACTAATCCAACAAACTGAATAGCAACTTTTACAATACAATATTTCCTTTGAAAAAAAAGAAAAAGAAAAAGAAAACTTACATATAACAATTGTTTACAGAAAACTTGCGTAAGGTATTTGACAGAACAGAAATCATCAATTGTTCAGTGATGTTTTAACAAAAAAAAAAAAAAAAAAAAATTGATCAGTGATGCAACTGCAATTGGAGGCACAAGATTCACGTTTTAAACATAGAAACCCGACACAGTACAAAGTGTAAACGTAACGCGGTGTAAGCGTTAAAAGATAAGAAAATAATTCACGCACGTGTCGAAACTCCAGGCCTTGGATTATAAATGCAAATCTCCCGCACCTCACAAGTCATAACTTTCAACCCACGTTCTCACGACGCACACAGTTTCCCGCACACACACTGATTCTCTCACTAAACAAGCAAATTTGCGTACTAGCTCACTCAAATATATAACTAACTTATACACTCTTTTCAAAAAAATATATACATATATAACTGTACACCCACATCAAATTAAAGAGGCAAAAAGATTATGGTGCAATTGTCATCAAGATTTGAAAGAAAAGGATTGAGGGTCCTAATTATAAATCGGAACCCATCAAAGTTTGTAGTAGTTGGTTCAAAAACGATCAAACCCATTTTCCACTTCAAGCAAATTATTAATCCTAAGAGTTCGGACGATCATCCTTACTGCTTCCTCAAATCGTGTCTTCTTTGTCACAAGCCGTTAACTCTCGATAAACAAGTTTATATGTACAGGTAATTTGCTCATCAATGCTATTTTAATTAGCGGTCAACTGTAATTTGTATAATTACTTGTTACTTTTTTGCCTAAAAGTGGAAAATTATTTTATGCATTGTTGGCGTGATGCATCCACGTATTAAGTGTATGATATTTTTTTTTAAAACAATCAGCACCTGCCGACTTGTTCATAGTACAAAAGTTGCATGAAATAATTTTTCGTTTGATATGCAATTAATTTTATTATTATGTGCGTGTGCAGGGGTGATTTGGGGTTTTGCAGTGTGGAGTGTAGAGAAAGACAAATTTATATGGACGAGATGAAGGACTTAGAAATTTCAACCAAGAAAATGGTGGCATCGATGCAGCAGCGCCGCTGTGAGGCGAGTCACCTCCGGGAGGAGTTCCGGCACCGGCGCCGACCATTTTTGTCCGAAAATACTACGACTCGAGTTGTTTTTTCCTACACTTAATTGGCAATGCACATTTACTAGTTATCTTGTACTTTTAGCATTCAAAATCCTGGATTGTTGAACATACATTAGTTTAAAATTTGGATCAGTGAATTTAGGACCAAGGTTAGTTTTACTTTTTATATTTTTTATTTTCTTTTTAATAATTTACCTTTTGTTTTAAATTTGAGCTGAAAAAGTACTGTTTAAGGGAATAATTTAATTTTACTTCTTTCGATATTATAAACCATTGTAAGAACCAGGAATGGGAAGTTTATTAAATTAAACATTCGTTGTTTACTCATTGTTTTATAAAATTCAGTTGCGTTACTGGAGTTAATTTTCTTATAAAGCTGAAAACTCTTTGGAAATGCTTTTGAATTATTTTCGGCTCCTTATCAGTTTATCACCAACATCTACTTGGTAAGAACATGGGAGCATGAAAAATGTTTTGGTGTCATCCGGTTGAATCAGACAAAGTAGAGAAGTGAACTTTTTAACTTTCCCTTTCGAAAGAAGAACTTGAAACGTTGACACTTTGCGTTTCTGTGTAACTTCTTCAAACAAGTTTAAGCCGTTCTTGCAATAGAAAGTAGTGGACAAACACCTAAAACGTGATTTTTCAAAAAGCATTTAATTAGGTAGAAAGCATACACACGCAGAGATCTTCTATTACTTTTTGATGAGAGAAAAATAATTTACAGTTTACGTCATCCGTAAAAATAAAAGCATATGTAGATTATATCAATGCCACTTTTCACAAAATTGAATATTCAAAATAACCAAAAGATAATATATTAAGAAATGTTAAAATGATGTTTTTTCTAGCAACATGGCTTGCGGTAAGGGTACTTTTCGTCCACCTCCCTGAGATTTCATATTTTGGCATATAGCCTCGTAGGGTTTCATATATTGACATATACTCCCTTGAAGTTTCATTCATTGGCATATAACCCCCCTGAGATTTTAATTCTTTTGCATATACTCATGTGGTTTCAATTCTTTTACATATACCTCCCTTCCATCCATTGACCCTTAATGAACTATAAAAAGTGACTAGTGGGGATAAATATGTTATTTTCTTATACTTTAAAATATGAAAAACTTATTTATGATTATTAATATGTTAGTTAACTTAAGTATAATCCATTTATTCTTATAATCTAAATATCTAAATTAAGTATGGTCTATTTTTGATTATATTAGTTCATTAGCAATTTTGTATTTACACAGCTAATTTTCTTCGAAGTTTTTAAAGTAGTTAAACATTGACACTAAGAAAATTTATAACTTATGATCATTTGCTTATTTTTAATATTTATAGAAAATTTTGTATCATTTTTACTCGAAATTGTGAACATTTTATTCCTATGTGCTATTGTTGATGATTATATCAATTAAATGACATTTTATTAAAATATCGATCTTATTAATATGTTATATATGTAAAATAAAATATAGAATAAAAATATATGTCTCCAAATTATGTTATTGTTTGGTAGAAAAAATATGCATATTAATGGACCAATATGATTAAAAATAAATCATACTTAATTTGGATATTAAGAGTATAAGAATAATTGGATTATGTTTAAGTTAATTAGCAAAGTGATAGCCATAAATAACTTTTCATAATAAGAAAATTACATATTTACCCTCACTTTTGATAGTTGACTAATGGTCAATGGATGGAAGGGAGGTATATGCAAAAGAATTGAAATCTCGGGGGGGGGGGGGGGGTATATGCAACAGAAATGAAACTTCAGGGGATATATGCCAATAAATGAAACATGAGGAAGATATATGCCAAAATATGAAACATCAGGGGCTATATGCCAAAGTATGAAACCTCCAGGGAGGTGGATGAAAATTTCCCCTTGTTGTACCCACACAAATTGGTTTATGTAGTGTAAAATTGTTTATAGACTTTTTATGTTTTTGTTCGCGAAAAATCAAATGCTAGAACTTAACTCAAGTCAATCTTTTTATATTAATGAGAATATTTGAGAAGTAATTAAAATGAAATCGAGAAAAACAGTCCTAAAATGCCTTCCTTACCTTAATTGTATGTTATATCATCATTATAGTGTTCTTAAAGTTGTAGCACAACCATCAAAATTAAGTAGAGGCTTAAGAAATTATATAAGAAGTGGAGAAATCAAAAAAACATTGTCGCATCATAAAAAGAACATAAAAATGCTCTAGCTTGGGGAACAAAATTCAGAAGGATACCAATTATAAATTAAATATTTTTGTTGGCACAACTCAGAGTTGATAGAGTTTCTCTTTGCCGTGTTCGAGCCTCACTTCTGATAAGTTTAGGTCATCGATCTCCACAAAAAATATTTTTCCTGCCAAATATGTGATTCTTGCAACCACTATTCACATACCATATGTTCTAAACGAGAATTTAAGCTGGAATAGAATACTTGTTTTCCATCTACTTCGTTAGTGAAAATCGCTTATGTCGTCTTTTCATCGTTCTTGTACCAACAATCTCTATTTGCGCGATTTGGTCGTTTGCACCTTTTGCACTTAAATCAATAGTTTTTTGTGGCATGGTTGTTTCTTTTGCGTTTTCTGTAGCTTGAGCTTGAATTTCGAGAGTCTTGAGAGTTATCTCCTTTTTCTGGAGCACGTCTGCAGAAATTTTGATTTCTAGCGCCCCTCCATTTTTGCCCTCTCTTGATGATGAGGCATTCCTTTTGGCTTGCTGGTTTTTTTGTGTTTTTTTCATTACGTGCATTAACTTTTACTTGGAAAGCTTGTTCCAAGTTTTGATTAGAAAACTGGCTCATCCTTCTTTTATGAGCATCAAGCGATCCCATGCGTTCATCTAAAGTTAATTTTGATAAATCTTTAGAATCCTCAATGGCGGCAACTATGCGTTCAAATTTCACCAACAAGCTCCAAATTACTTTTTGAAAACAATTCTTGTCTTCAACGTTATCTCGGTATGGCCGATGTTGATTTATAATCACAACAGTTCTTAGAAAGAATTTTTGCACATTTTCATTGTCTTTCATGAATAAATTATCAAAGTCACACCATAGATTTTGTAATTTAACACAACCATCAAACCGTTTTCTTAGAAAATCCAATGCATGTTTTGAGTTTTTGACACCCATAATATGCGGAAGGATGGATTGACTTATCCCTTGATGTATAAAGGACAAGGTTGTTTCATCCTTGCTTTTGTACTTTTTATACTTTTTCTTCTTTGGTATTGTCTACGGAGGTTCTTCCTCCGATGTATATTTGTGATAGCCTTGTTGAACAATGTCCTAATGTTGATGGGATTGAAATTAAGTTTGCATTAAAATGCTTCATAATTCATAATTTTGTACAACAAAGATTGGAACACGTTATTGCGAATATGGGAAGGCGAGCTCCTTTTTTAGGGATGAATTTCTATTTACTTAAGAAATAAATATCAGACCAAGGGGTACTCTGAGACCACAATATGTTGGATATTTAGGGATGTAACTAAAACAAAATGGAAAAGTTTGGGGCTTTGCAATAGTTTGAATATGACTTTGCAGTATTTATATATAGTTTTTGTTTACAATAATAGAACTCTTGAATCTCTCTTACACTTCTTGTGCACGCTGTTACACAATATCATACTCAATATTTATAGGCATGTAACCGACCTAGCATGTGGATGGTGATTTTTTTTATTAAACTAATACAATATCTTCCAATCATTCTAATAGCTAATCTAATGTATAATGTATAATGTTATATCTCAACAACCGGTCACTAGAATTCTCTAATATCAATATTTTAACAAGGTTTTTGTTTAGGAAATTTAATATATGGGGTAAGGCTGCAAATTATTTACAATATGAACAACTTTCTGCATATCAACCTATTCCATTATAATCTTAGTTGTCTAAATGGTATTTATATGCAATTAAATATAAAATATTTAACTAGATGAATCCAAGAAATACTATGTCTATCATTTATACTTGTCAAAACTAAGCTAATATAACCATTTTTCCATATTTAATAAGTTGATCACTACCGTTATAGCTATAATTTCAAACATCTCTAAACATATAAATATAATAGAATAAATATTTTAGGATGAATGTGAATGAGGTCCATCTTGGAGATCATGGTTTCAAATGACTATAAGCACAATAATATGATGTTCATGGGAGATATGAACTAGTTTGTTCAGGCCATCATGAACCTGTTCGCTCACGAAGTGGCAATCGATCCGGATATGCCTTGTACGCTCACGATGCACATGAATAATAGTAATACATTAGGAACTTTGTTATCCGTGAAGAGTAGATGTGTTCGAGTTTGTGTGATATATAAGTCTTCGACTAGTTGGTCCAGTCATATAACTTCACAAGTAGTGGTTGTCCGTGGGCTAATTTGGGCGGGTTGTCATTGAGAATATCACCATACAAAAAATCTGCGGGTTGCCAATTTGTCAACCCGAGTTGGTGAGGTTAAAAAGTAAACCACGCGGGTTGCGAATTGGGCAGGTTTCAGTTTTTAGGAAAAATATAGCAATATTTTGGTATGAAAACAAAAACATAACATACTTTACATTCTAAGAAACAACAAAACAAAAACATAACTTAATAAAAAAACTTAAACAACAAATAACTTAATTAAAATAACAATATAAGGATGTAAACTAAAATTGTATCCACGTAAAGTATAAAATAACAATTAAAGTCGATTTACATTCAAAATAAAACTATCAAATAATATAAAACTAACAAAAAAATCATATTAGTTTAAGAACAACCAACATAACATAGTCCCATTACATCAAATTTAACATTTAAGTGTTCTTAACATCAACAAGAAAACAATAATCAAATATTGACTGATAGTTATATTTTCGAAAAATATATATAATTTCTTATAAGATATCTATTTGTGATTAACAGGTTTGAGCGTGTTGTTAATAAAATTTTGACCATACCAAAATTTTGCGGGTTACCAGTTTGTCAACCCGCGCGGGTGAAGTTATAAAATAAATCATGGCGTGTGGGGGTTCGGGTGGGTCTTGAACACCCCTACTAGTGGTTGTAGTTGCTTTTTACTTAGCATATGCTGAGAATCTGCTAAAAGTAGTGTCATTACAAGCTGTCCAGTTACTGTTATATTAGGTATAATAATAAAGCTTAGTCTTATCAGGGAAGACAAATCTTTTTCCTGAACTTGACTTAAGGTACCCTAATAATCAAGTCGATTTCCCAGAGCTGTGACGGTCGGAAATTCTCTTAGCCTTCCTGCCAAAAGGCTTGCTCAGTTCCCGTTTTCCCGTTCTCTTTGTCTAAGGCTAAGAATTATATGGTCATTTTCTTCCTATAATGGAGCTCTATATCATACAATCGGGATAGACAAGAGTTTTGGCCTATCTTGAAAGCGCTAACTAGAAAGTGTTTTGAAAGGTGCCGACTACCTTATTACTGACAGCATAGCTACGTGTTGGCACTCAATTAGTAGAGATGGCATGTCACTCGGCTCCTCCTCTCGCTTCGGCTGCAAAGACTTTCTCCTTACGTCACGTAGGACGAACGGGCCATGCTGAGTCAGAGAGGCTTTGATGACTCAAGGTTCATATTAGGGAAAGGAGAGTGAGGGGAAGAGGGGTCATGAGCTGCTGCAAAATGAGTGGGACAAGGCTTAAACATAAACTGAATTAAGCATTGATACTGAAGCTAAGATCACAACTAGAAATGGTGAGCTCTAGTACCCTTCCAACTAATCTTATATAAGTAAAAGGATCATTGAAATATGGAGGGTCATCTACTTTTAATCTTGTTGAGGAATCCATTTGAGTGGTGCTTTGTTTACAACCAATGTACCCTGATTCATAGAGTATATCTAATGCATACTTTTTTAGACAAGTAGTGATTCCTTCCGTGTTTCTTTCTACTTCAATATATACTTCAAATATTTGACAGTAAACTTTTGATCTAGATTCGGTTTTAATCTGGTATTTCACTTAAATCATCACTTGTAAGGATAATAACATCAACATATATGAATAGAGTTGTACAAGAGCTGCCAATTTTTTTTATGAGAGAGAACAATCTAATATAGTCTGGTTATATCTAAAAGTAATTAAGCAAAAAAAAATATTTTCTTACTATACCACCTTTTTTATGCTTGTTTCAAACCATATAAAATCTTTTTTAAAAGTCAAACTTTAGTATCATTGCTTGCACAATATATATCTTTTTTAAAAGTCAAACTTTAGTATCATTGCTTGAACAATAGCCCAGGGAGGTTTTCTTCTTTTTCTTCATCTAGTCCTAATGAAGAAAGGTATTATTCACATATAACTCGTGTAAGAACCAATTTTAGAGGTTTCTAGAGTTAATATAACTTTGACTATTGTTAATTTTCCAATAAGAGAGAGAGTATCAAAATAGTCTAAGTCTTTTTCTTGAGTGTAACCTTTTGGTACAAGTCTTGCTTTGTATATTTTTATTTTAGCTTCGATTTTTCCTAAACCTTATACACCCATTTACTTCGTATAAAACTATGGTCAGGTAGTAAATCAGTGAGAAACCATGTGTGTGTATTTTTTTATAGCTTTTATTTCTTTTTTTCTTGCTAGTTGTCGATGAGTGCATTCTGTACTCATTATTCAAATGTCAAATAGGCCGTTTTACTGCTGATTTCTTGATTGTTTTGAGTATTTTTACTCAAAACAATAGAAGAAAGTGATTGTATTGAAGAATTCTGGGCGAATCATGCGAGCAGGAAAGTGAAGTGAAGCGAAGAAGAGAAATCGCTTATTGAAAGGGATCGTATTGAAGTATAGAAGAGTTGGAAGCAAATCGCTTCCGACTAAAATATGACGCAACCCTAATATTAGCAGCAGCCGCATGCGATTGAAAGCGATCGCTTACAAATCAATTTGACTCAGAATTTAGGTTTTTTTGGTTAGGTGCTTGAATCATAGAACTTACGATTAAATCCAGAATATAAATATAGGATGAATAACAAACAATCATAAACAATTACAAGAGGTGCACAAATAAAATTAGATAAATCTCAATACAGAAATTCAGAAATTTGTTGAATAGGCAGACAAGTCAAGAGATTCCCCTTTCCCCTTAAGTTCAATATCTCCGGCGTATAGCTTCTGCCCTCAAAAGACACGAACTACCAAGGTAAGACGTCTGGTCGCAAAGAATAGCCTTGAAGCTCAAGCCACTCCCCTCAATCGGAATTTGTGATATTTGCAGAAACTCTTTATTGTATGATATGGGTGCAGAAGAGATTTTTTGGATGCTTTACAATGCTGTGTGAAGGCCTCTTTATATAGCAGAAGAAAATCGTAACAACAACAATCACATTAAGAGGAGAACTGAAATCAGTCACAAAACTGAGGCCATTAAGCTCAAAATATTTTGAAATGTTCAGCTATTAACAAAGTCATTAACCTCTATAATAGCAACAAATTTAGTGTGAATTTGACTGAATTTGAATACTAAATTTGTTTAAATATTTAAATCAGTTTATTTATTTATTTGAGTAAAGTAAATAAAATTTTACTAAAATAATTAGTTTGCCTTCCCGGCAGGGACACGCGCGACGCAATGCGACGCGTCGAGCCAAGCCGAGTTGAGTCTGGACTGATAGACGGACGCCGATGATGGCTCGATGAGCCAATCTTCTCAAGTTCACTACATCCTCTTGATGCATGTTTGTAGATAAACACTCTCAAGCAATGAACTTTTCCCAATGTGGGACATTCCCCACTCACATTTGCCTCTATGTAATTTCCTTCACACTCAAAAGTTGTTTATGCTCACACAAATGGGTCACTCACTTTCAAATTAAGTAATTTCATTTTAGGCCTCATTGCTCAAAATAATTTCTCCAGCAAACCCCCACATGAATGTAATTGACTAAAAAGCACATGAGCCTGACAATGCTATATGCAACTCAAGAGGGGAACTTGTTGCATCAGGAATTGTGGTTATCAGCCTTGAACCTTGCTTAGTGAAATACCATTGGATATACTTGCCAATCAATGGACAATGCCTTCAACTGTTTGGCGTTTTGTGTATACCAAGACAATGATACTCACACAACTTATTCCAATATTACTTTGTTCCATTCGTTGCTGTCCGTTTTGGTCGTGGACTACCTTGGAACATTTCATCGGACGCTCTAGAGATTTAGCCCTTTAACTCATCTCATAGAAGCGGCCCCCTTCACATTCGATATAGGTGATCTCTCATTAAGGGTATCCTGTCATACCCCACTTGCACTCACAAGTCACAAGGATCATTAAAACTTAAAGTTTTCTTCACCATGTATAAGTCTATCACTCTTTCATCATAGGAATAGGTTAGGGACTCGATTCCCTAAGTGCTTTGTTTGACCTCACCCCCACAATTCCGTTGTCCCTTTGAACTTGCAAACTGGGGTTTCAAATTCAAGTTGGATTGCCACTATGGATGGAGGTCTTTCATGGGCTTCAACCCCATTCTCCTTGATGAACTCTCTACTGAGTCTCTCGGTAGAGCTTTCGTCAATGGTTCAACTAGATTTTCTTTAGATCTCACAAAATCTAAAGATATCACTCCAGTTTTCAGTAACTGATGCATGCTTTTGTGTCTTCAACGTATATGTCAAGACTTCCCTTTGTACACATTATTTTGTGCTTTTTCTATAGATACTTGACTACCACAATGCACGCCAATAGGTGGCACTAATTTTGGCCACATTAGAATATCTTGAAGGAAATTCTGAAGCCAATCAGCCTCATCTGCTACAAGATCCAATGCTATGAATTCTGATTCCATAGTTGATCTTTCTATATAGGTTTGCTTACACGATTTCTAAGAAATCGAAGCACCTCCAATATTGAATATGTACCCGCTCGTGGATCGTATATTCTGCAAGTCCGTAATCCAGTTTGCATCAAAACACCCTTCTATGATAAATAGATCTCTGGTATAATGCAATCCAAACTTAGCAATATGTCTTAGATATCTAAGAACTCTAACTATCGTTTTTCAATGCTCTTCACTGGGATTGATTATATACCTACTCTGTTTATTCACTGAATTTGCAATATCAGGTCTAGTGCAGTTCATGAGGTTAATCAGACTGCCTATGATCCTTCAACATTTCAATTATCGCACACTTTCCCCAGGATTCTTGTGCATATTGTATGCATGTCAATTGGAATTCTCGCAATGGCGTTACTTTCCTTGTCAAACTTGTCAAGGATTCTCTCGATGTAATGACCCTAATAGAGTATATACCCATCTGAATTCTTGGTGATTTTCATCCCAAGTATTACATTAGCAAGACCTAAGTCTTTCATGTCAAAATTCTTTGACAACATCTTCTTTGTAATATTAATATTATTATTATTACCCACAATTATCATGTCATCTACGTAGAGACAGACTATTACATAATCTTTCTCATCTCTTTTCACATAGACGGATTTATCGCATTGATTTATATGAAAGCCAATTGAAAGCATTACACTATCAAATCTTTCGTGTCACTGTTTAGGTGTTTGTTTCAATCCATATAAAGATTTTACAAGTTTACACACCTTATGTTCTTTACCTGGAACCACAAACCCTTCAGGTTGTTCCATTAAATCTCATCTTCTAAATCTCTATTCAAATAATCGACACCTTCGGTTTGTCTATACCCCTTGACTACAAGCCTCGCCTTGTATTTTTCAATGGTACCATCAACTTTCATCTTCATCTTGAAAATCCACTTATGACGTAGTGGTATACTTCCCTCAAGAAGATCCACTAGTTCCCAAGTATGGTTTTGTAAGATAGAATCAGTCTCACTGTTTACCGCTTTCTTCCAAAGAGCCGAGTTTAGAGAGGACATCGATTCTTTGAAAGTGGTCGATTCCTTTTCCAACATATATGTCAGAAAATCTGAGCCAAAAGATTTCTCTTTTCTAGCTCTCTTACTCCTTCTCGGAATTTCTTCTTCTTTCTCAAGAGATTCTCCTTTCCCCACATTTCTTGCATTTTCCTTCAGGGATCGAGTTTTGTAGGGAAATATCTCCTCAAAGAAAGAAGCTGTAAAATCCTAATTTATTTATTCTTTTTCCTATTAGTATATATTTCTATTATTAGAGTTAAGATTTCCATTATGATTAATCGTCGTTAGTTAACTTAGATATCCATCATTGGGAAATTTTAGAATTTAACTCAGCTCATTAGGTTGCCCTTTTATTCTAGATAATTGAGGTAATTGTATTGAGTTTTAACTGGATAAGCCCACATTAATTTAACTCTTAGTTTAACTGGATAAGAAGTAATTGCATCATATTATCGGGACTAATAATGGAAAAGCCCACATTAATTTAACTCTTAGTTTAACAAGGAAAAACAACTCCTTAGGTATATTAAACTAGTCATTGTGTGCACGCGCG
The DNA here is from genome assembly GCA_946800315.1 of Misopates orontium. Taxonomy (NCBI): domain Eukaryota; kingdom Viridiplantae; phylum Streptophyta; class Magnoliopsida; order Lamiales; family Plantaginaceae; genus Misopates; species Misopates orontium. Next base: position 20,044,435 of record OX326950.1, on the reverse strand, counting down.
GACCGCGTGCAATGTGTTCTTAGGTATTAAAAATGGGCTTGTAATTAATAGATTAAGTAGGGTTGATTTACTCTATTGCCAAAAAAATTCATGGTAAAAGCTGTAAAAAGAGGTAGTTTGTGGAGAAAAACGAAGAAGAAATAAGAAGATGAAGAAGTTTAAAATTTTGAATTTGTTTAATTAGGAAAGAGGTGGTGAACGTGATACTCTGATTGAATCAATCTCCCTAAATTTTAGGAGGTGGTTTTGGATGATGGTTACAAATATTTGGGTAGTTTGGATGATGGTTACAAATATTTGGGTAGTTAAAAGATCGGTGTTGTGGTGTACTAAAATAATTACAATATTAGGCTCTTAAAAACTAAATTTAGATGATTAAATAGGGGCAAATTTGGAAAACACTTTATTTGTACAACACAAAACCTGTTTGTTTATATTAATAATAGATATTAAAATAGGGTTACTCTTATTAGCAGATATCGGTCCCACCTGTTTCAAAGTTACGCAACGCCGCACTTTTCTTCCTCGTTTCTGTCATTTGGTAAATCTCGTGATTGTTGTTGTTATGTTCCTTTCTCTTGATTTCGGCTCACCCGCTCACTAGATTATATGTCCGATTTTATTATGATTCAAGTTCTTGTGAGAAACATATAGTGGGGTATTGATTGGTTCTTATTATATATTTGTGCGAATTGTTGCTTTGTAACTTGGGTATTTGGTGGCCATAGTTTAGATATACAGGTATACACATCTTGTGGCCCCTTTACTTGTCATATTCATTGAAAAATCTGACTAGCATTATTATAATATGGGGTATGGTGGGCTTATCATGGAAAAATTATTTTATATTAAGAAAGTGGGTATATGTTGTAACTTTGGTGTGTGACCGTGAGGAATTAGATTTGATGAAAGTTGTTTTTCAATCTCAAAGTATTGCCTTGTATTAAGGATTAGAACTTAATTACTCTCCTTCTGTATTACTATATTGGGGTTTGTATATAGCTATTTAAGATTTAAGAATGATATGCAGTAGGTACGTGTTTATATATATAATAAATATGAGGTGTATGTATCAATATAGTTGTAGTTAGGTTTAATACTCATAACCAGATTCTTCTTGTTCCCATTAGTTAGCACTAAAATTAACTAGCATGTTGTTTGCGTATAATAGGTACCTCGAGCTAATCTCATTCATACCTTGTTTTCCTCTGTCGTTGTAATCAGGTGAGTGCTCCAACTAAAGCTCTATTATTTTTAAAAATAGAAGGAATGTGTGTATAAGTATGTACTCAATAATAGTTATTGTATTATATGTATGAATCATGTATCATTGCCAATGAAATAGCTTCAAAAGAAAGATTTTTGATTATTGCATGAAATGTTACATTTTATGAGTTATGTACTTTAAAAAAAAAATTAAACATTGAGGTTCAATGAACACAAACGGTTATAAATGATGGATCTAATTGGATTGGGTATGCACGGAGTGCCACTGGGCAACAGAGGGCTTGCCGGTCAGGCTTCGTGTTCCCCTTGCCCCCTTCCCTCTAGACACTGCGGGAGGTCCGCTAGTGTCTTTTGGGATCAATTGATATGCATGTACCATGGCATGCTTAATTGTTTCCGAGGTACCTCCTTGGACGGGGCGATAAGGAAGAACTTGTATGTGGCAGTAATGAGCGACGGCACTGGAATCAGAATGGAATTAATTTGATAAGTATAAACGATTTCTCCTGAAATTCCATTGCATAACATGAAAAATCAGTGTTGACGTACATCTACATTTAAATGTTTTCTTTTAAAATATTATACACTATCCACACACTAACCGAGCACTCGCTGAGATTTTTATCTCATTCCTCTCGTGTTTTCCTTCCTTCTAGATTTGAGTAGCAACCCGTTTGTGCCAACGAGAGAGGCAATTGCAGAAGAGTAGAATCATGAATATTAAATCAGCATTACTCCATGTTCAAGAACTTCCATTATTTCAGACATTTTGTCTTGACCCTTAAATTTATATTTAGACTGGCAAACCTTTGAGGATAGTTGATGTTTTGGCAATTAGATTTTGGATTGTTAATTGTTCGTACCTTTAGTATCTATTGACGCTTGTGTGCGAGTTGGAGATTTACGTTTTGAGATTAGTGTTTCACTTCTGCTATTATTTTTAAGTTCCATTTTTTTTGGGGCGTGACAAAAGGATTTTGAGCTTCAATGATAGTATTCACACTCATTTTGAATTATCCGACTTGTGTACCATAAAAAAAATAGGCTCTACTATCTTGCGCATATGCGATGAATACACGGTCAACTGTCTTAGGTCTTATCCTAGTCTTTTTAGGGGGAGGAATAGGAACATTTGCGAGACAACCCCAAATCCTTAAGAACTTGCAGCTAGGCGCGTGACCTTTCCACAATTCATAAGGCGTTTTATCCAACTTTTTATGCGGTGGTCTATTTTGCACATAGTCGGCGGAGAGAATAGTTTCCCCCTACATGTTCTGTTGTAAACCAGAACTTATGAGCATATCATTCATCATACCCTTAAGCGTTCTATTCTTCCTTTCTGCAATACCATTTTGCTCGGGAGAATAAGGCGTCGTGGTTTGATGAATGATTCCATTCTCAGCACAAAATTGTGCAAATGGTGACTCATATTCACCTCATCGGTCAGTTTGAAGATTTTTTATCTTCTTACCAAGTTGGTTCTCAACTTAATTCTTATAATGAATGAACATGTCTATTGCTTCGTCTTTACTTATCATTGGGTAGACATAGCAATATCTAGTACAATCGTCAATAAACGTTATAAAATAACTTTTACCGCATCTAGATTGCACAGATTTAAGATCACATACATTAGTATGAATCAAACTCAACGGTTCAGTGCTTCTTTCTATAGAGTGGAATGAAGACTTGGCTAATTTTGCTTCACAAAAGTCTCACACTTATGTTTGCGATTGATGTTAAATTTTGGTATTAGATTTAGTGAAATTAATCTTTGTAAAGACTTAAAATTCATATGTCCTAATCTACCATGCCATAAATACGCAAAAGAATAATCGAAATTAACTTTATTGGCCTCTTGGGCAGATTTTACATCAGTGGTTACGATAAAAGAGCTAGCCTCACCACTACTCTTAGCCTTAGCCTTAGGTGTTGTAGTCAATACAGACATTTTGAACATATTGTTCAACTCATAGCCCTTACCTAAATACACTCCACCAGTTTTCAGAACAGTCTTGCCAGACTCAATGACCATCCTGAAGCCCTTCTTGCGCAGCACCCCTCTAGAAATAAGGTTATTTTGGACGTCTGGAACATGAAGTACCTTATTTAGGGTCAGCTCCTTCCCCGAGGTCATTTTCAGCACCATCGTACCTTTACCTTCCACTTTAGAGACAGAAGAGTTCTCCATGTAACAGTTCTCATTCTCTATCAGTGGATATGTCTTGAACATCCACCTATTGATGCAGATGTGGCGAGTAGCCCCTGTGTCCAACCACCATTATTTGAAGTTTCTTCCAACCTGATTAATCTCAGACACCACATCACTGAAGTGCTTTTCATCACAGAGTGTTGGCTTGCGTCAACTAAATTTGCATGTGCCCGCTTACCTTTTCCTTCTTCACTGCTTTTTTCTTTTCGTCCTTTTTGGGACGCTGACGACAATCCACAGCTTTGTGGCCAGGTTTGTTGCAGACATATCAGTTGCCTATGAACTTGTTTTGAGACTCTCCCTTAGAAATATTTGCATGTATCCGTTTAGTCCCACGTGAGTTCGTCCCAGTCTCAACCACATTAGCCTTTGAAATCATGCAGCTTGATTTCTTATCAGCCTTTTGGTTATCTTGTTTGATCTTGAGTTTTGTGACAACATTCTCAAGGCTCGTCTCCTTCTCTTGTGCATCAGGTAGTTTTCGAAGTCCTTTCAAAAAGGTGAAAATTATTCAATCACCATCGCCACTTGGAAAGAATCCGTCAATCACATACCTTCAACATCAGGCTCGTGAAAAATCAGCTGCAACTGTTCACATTGCGCAACTACACTATTTCCATCCACCATTCGGTAGTAATGGAATCGCCTAGCTACAAATTTCTTTGCACTAGCATTGTCGACTTTGTACTTCTTCTCTAATGATTCCCAAAGATCCCTTGCGGTCGCTTTTGGGGAATACACGCTAAAAGTACATCGTCTAGAGAGTTAAGCACATAGTTGCGACAGAGGTAGTCTCTGTTTCACCATGTCTCCACGGCTGCGGCAGATTTAGGATCCTCACGATCCTCTTTAGGTTTCTTATCAGTAAGAAAACCGGTCAAGTTTAGGGTTGTTAAAAAAACAGCATTTTTTGTTACAAACATTTGAAGTTGGAACCCATGAACTTTTTTGGTTTCTCAAGATGAGAAAAAGGCATGTTGGTCCTCACGACCGGCGTAACGGTCTCAGTACCGCTATCCCTATTTTGGGAGTCTTCCACGTTCATAGTGTTGTTTGTGTTTCATCATACATATCTATAAGCAAATAAGTCACACAATCAGGTAAATGATTATTATGCTGAAAAATTCTAAACTCAAATACTTATACGGATATTCCCAGGTTTTTCTGGTGGGTTTTTTAAGCCCTTATTAGAACCATAATTCTAGACAGAATATTAAGTTCGCAGCCCGGTGGTGGGACAAATCCTTTTATTACCACTTTTCTAGATGATGTACCATATTTCGGTACTGCCACGTCATAATATTCTATACAATATCACGAGGATATTTTGGGATTATTATGCCACATCATCATCAATATTTTTTAATGCAAAATTACAATTAATTCGAGTTGTTCATAAGTCAGTTTGAGTTATTCCAAATAGCTCTAATGTGACTTAATTCAACTTATAATCCTACTTGGAATGGACTTCTAGCTAAGGAAGGACTCATAGTAGTATATAAAGGGGTCACAGTCATCATTCCAAAGGGGATGAGAACTTATAAACCTACTTATAATGGACTTCTAGCTAAGGAAGAACTCTAAGTAGTATATATAAAGGAGTCACATTCATCATTCCAGAGGGGAGGAGAAGTTTTGGAGAGTGAATCCCGAGCTGTATTTGGACTAGTTACTTCGAGCTACCAATTCAACTCCGAATTTCATGAATTTCATATTACTGGAAATCCTCTGAAGTCTAGTTTTCAAATCAAAAAGCGGATTGAGATTCCAAGGTCTAGAGAAGGAGATATAACAAAAAAGGTGAGACTGCGCAGAGCTGAAGAATAAGTCGAAAGTCGAGAGCCCCGAGCTGTATTTCAACAAGTGATTTCGACCTATTAGTTCACCTCCGAGTTTTATGAATTTCATATTTTTTTAAAGCCTCTGAAGTCTAGTTTCCAAATCAAAAAGCGGATCTACATTCCGATGTCTACAAAAGGAGATATAACAAAAACCGTGAAACTGCGAAAAGCTGAAGAATAAGTCAGAATTCGACCTATTTGGCCCATTTCGACATATTTGGCCCATTTTGAGCTATTTGGCCCAATTCGACCTATTTGGCCCAATTCGACCTATTTGACCCGGTTCGACCTATTTGGGAGGCCATTTCGAGCAATTCCAAAATAGCTCTATTTCGAGCTATTTTGAATCATAGTTCTACTAGGAGTGCAATTCTAGCTGAATAAGGACTTTTTATACTATATAAGGGGGTCTCATGCCTCATTTTCAGGTACGTTTTTATATTTCAAAGCATTCATTTCGAGCAATATTAGTCGAATTCGAGCTATTAGAGCAATCATTTCGAGCTGTTTGAAATAGCTCTTGTTCGACCTATATTGAGTGCATTTCGAGTTATTTGAGGGTATTTCGATCTATTTGAAGACCTTCATTTCGACTTATTCTGCTACTTCGAGGTGTTTGTTTTCAACCTATTTAGCATATTTCGATCTATCATTTTGAGCTATTGTCTCTCACGAAGAGATCTCACATTTCGACTCATCTGACTTGAGCGTCGGAGTGCTTTCGCCGGAGAAGCCACCGGCTTAGCTTACATGTGGTGTTGAGTGCAGGTTCCGAACTCAAAAGCTGCTTAAGGATCCAGCAGGGACTAAAGCAGTTTGACGTGGAGTGTTGGAGAGTGGACACGTATCTAGACAAAAATACCCCACATCAGTGGCGTCGTCTGTGGGAACCTCTATACGCACTTAGTAACAAACACTATCACTGATACAATGGCTCATCGCAGAGCCACGGATAAAAATGGAGTAGCAGCAAGGACTAGATCACAAAGGGAGGATGATAATCGGGTTACTGATGCATCCGAACATACATCAATGGCAGCACCCAATACTCCCTTAGATTCACCACGTGATGCAACGAATCAACCTGAAGTTCCTCCCACGGAACAACTGTTGAATCCTGCTCAATTGGATCAAATCATGACAGCATTTCAAAGGACTATGGTACCAATGATTGTGCAACAATTGGCTAACACTACCGTGCAGCAGAATGTTCAAGCACCAACTGCACAACAAACATCGGCGCAGCCAGCAAGGACTCATGAGATGCAACGTCGTGCTGATTCGAGGCAACATACTAATACAAGGTTGACAAGACCTACTCGAAGGGATCCGTCACCTGCCCGTGAATGCAGAAATCCACGTTTAGTGGGAACCAATGCAAACAGAGCTACAAGCCGAGCAACTATTAGAGATGGAGAAGTTAACTCAAGGCAGAGAGGTCCTGACGTTCGTCCAACCGCAAGTCATACAGCGGGGAGAAATAGGGATCTGTCTGAAAGAGTTGTCCCAAGGCCAGAACCTATCATTGCGGAACATATTCCACTAGTGGAGAAGCCAACTCCATTCTGTGAGGCAATCAGCAAGCTGACGCTGAAAGAAGGAACTATTCTCCCTGAAATGAAGAAGTATGATGGAACGACTGATCCTGCAGCACACTTTGATGACTTGGATGCAGAATTGCAGATTCTGGGCTATAATCAGAGCTTAAGGGCAAAGTTAATATCACTAAAACTGAGGGGAACAGCCAAGGAATGGTTTAAGAACTTGCATTCACGCACAATTGAATCATCTGAACAATTCATAAGCATGTTCATCAAGAAGTTCGCGACTTATCGATTGAAGAAGAAATGTCCAAGTACTCTATTCAATATCTACAATAAGCCTGATGAGCCATTGGGAAAGTACATAGAACGTCTCAATGTGGAGATTGGAAGAGTGCAATCACCGACTTTTGATTTGGTTATCTCTGTGTTGGAAAATCGCTGCCAGAGTAAGAAGCTGATAGAAGTAATCACTTGGGAAGCATCAACTCTATTGAGCAAATCATGGATCTTGCTCGGAGAGTGATTGACATTGAAGATGCCACTATGAATGAGGGACTGATGGATTCACCAGAACTCCCTAGAGGAAAGGAGAATAGAGACTGGAGGAAGGATGGTAGAGGGAAAGATCGTGATCGTAATCGACAACCCTTCAAGAAATTCGATAACTATACTCCTCTGAGAAAGGATATTGTCGAAATCTTTGCCGTGACGAAGGATCGTGGGATATTCAAAACACCCAGACCTTTCAAGGAAACGGATGAGATAAAGGAGTCAAGAAAATATTATAAATATCACAAGTAAAACGGTCATTACACCTGATGTGGGGTATTTTCGTCTGGATACGTGTCCACTCTCCAACACTCCACGTCAGACTGCTTCAGTTCCTTCCGGATGCTCAAGCAGCTTTTGAGTTCGGAACCTGCACTCAACACCAAACGTGAACTAAGTCGGTGCCTTCTCCGGCGAAGGCACGACGAGACGGGTCGGAATATGAGATCTTGTTGAGCAAGGCAACAAGTCAAATGAACTGGCTAAAATAGGTCGAATGAACAGAAAGCAATAAGTCGAATGAAAAGGACAAACAAGTCAAATGAACTGTGTCAAACAAGTCGAATAACACAGGACAAAAAAACTCGAATGTAAGCCAAAATAGGTCGAACTCGAGCTATTGATGAACAACTCGAATGAGCTTGAAGAATAGATCGAGGTCGACTTATATAACTCGAACTTAGAGCTTAGAATAATGTAAAACGTACCTTAGAATGAGGAATGGAATCCACTTATATAGGCATAAGACTCCTTATTTAGCTAGAAGTGCACTCCAAGTAGGACTATGAGTTGAATAAGTCAAACTAGGACTCTTACAGAATAACTCGAATGACCTTCAGAAATAGCTCGAATGACCTGCCTCTGAAATAGCTCGAATGAACTAAAACAGCTCGAATTGGGCCTAGAACAACTCGAATTAGGCTTGTGAAATCCGAATTGGGCCCTGAATAACTCGAAATTGGGCCTGCATGGGCCTAATTTTGAGTTTTGCCTTAAATTGTAATTTTGCATTAAAAAATAATGGTGTTGTCTTGGCATAATATTCCGAAATACTCTCGTGATATGATATCGGATATTATGACATGGCGATACAGAAATATGGTACATCATGGAGTCCCCGAGTTTGTAAGAGTAATGTGTGTAAACATTGGTCATACAAACTAAAATAGTGTAAGAAACCCCGGTAATCGTGCAACGAGTCGGCCCATAAATATTTCAGAGCCAAACCCTTTGAAAACTCAAAAAAAAAATCGAAAATAAGTGGAATGTACTATAGCTCGAATAGGCTATGATGTACCATATTTCGGTACCGCCACGTCATAATATCCGATACAGTACACGAACGTATTTCGGGACATATTATGCCACGTCAGCACCATTATTTTTTAATGCAAAATTACAATTCAAGGCAAAACGCGGAAATCGGCCCAAGTAGGCCCAAATAGAGCCCAAGCGAGACCTATTTGGGCCCGAAAAGGCCCGATTTGAGCTATATCAAGCCCAATCCGAGCTATATGGGCTCAAATTCGATCTATTTGAGGCCCAAAAGCCAAATTCGAGCTATATGGGCTCAAATTCGATCTATTTGAGGCCACAAAGCCAAATTCGAGCTATATGAGCCCAAATTCGATCTATTTGAGGCCCAAGAGTCAAGTAAGAGCTATATGGGCTCAAATTCGACCTATTTGAGGCCCAATTCGACCTATTTGAAGGCCCAATTCGAGCTATTTCAAAATAGCTCTAATTCGACCTATTTTGAGTCATAGTTCTACTTGGATTGCACTTTTAGACGAATAAGGACTCTTATTACTATATAAGGGGGTCCCATGCCTCATTCTAAGGTACGTTTTTATTTTCTAGCATTTAATTTCGAGCTATATACATCGAATTCGAGCTATAGAGCAATAATTCGAGCTATATTGCAATAGCTCTTGTTCGATCTATATAGAGTGTATTTCGAGCTATTTGAGAGTAATTCGATGTATTCGGGTTTTCTCATCACGGTTCTCAATACCATTTCGAGGTGTGCTAATTCGACCTATTGGACTTATTTCGACCTATATATTCGACCTATATATTCGACCTATTTTCGAGCTATAATTTCGAGCTATTGTCTCAGACGACAATACCTCAAATTCCGACCTATCTGACTTGAGCGTCGGAGTGCCTTCGCCGGAGGAGGCACCGGCTTAGTTTACGTGTGGTGTTGAGTGCAGGTTCCGAACTCAAAAGCTGCTTAAGCATCCAGTAGGAACTGAAGCAGTCTGACGTGGAGTGTTGGAGAGCGGACACGTATCCAGACGAAAATACCCCACATCAGTGGCGCCGTCTGTGGGAACCTCTATACGCACTTAGTAACAAACACTGACACTCAATGGCTCAACGGAGGGCAACGGAGAAGAATGGAATGGCAGGAAGGACTAGATCACAGAGGGAGGATGATAATCGGGCACATGATGCTTCTGAGCGAACATCAGTGGCAGCACCTAGCATTCCCCTTGATCCTCCAACTCAAACAGCGAATCAACCTGAAGTTCCTCCCACGGAACAACAGCTATTGAATTCCGCTCAGTTGGATCAAATAATGGCGGCATTCCAAAGGACTATGGTCCCAATGATTGTGCAGCAATTGGCTAACACTTCTGTTCTACAGAATGTTCAAGTTCCAATAGCACAACAACCAGCAACACAGCCTGCGCCACCGCAGCAAGGTAGGACTCATCCGACCCAGCGTCGTGATTCGAGGCAGTATACGCAAACTAGGATGACAAGGCCAAGGGATCCATCTCCCTCGCCTGAAAGGAGGAATCCTCGTTCAGTGAGGACCAATGCTAACCGAGCTCCCAGTCGGGCAACTGGTCGAGATAGAGAAGGAAGGGATGCAGAGGTGAATTCTAGGCAAAGGGTTCCTGATCATCGACCTGCAGCAAGTCGAACTGCCGGAAGAGATAGGGACTTGCCTGAGAGAGTCGCACCAAGATTGGAACCTGTTGTAGCAGAACACATTCCACTAAGGGAGAGGTCAAACCCCTTTTGTGAGGCGATCAGTAACTTGACGTTGAAGGAAGGAACTAATCTTCCTGTTCTGAAGAAGTATGATGGAAATACTGATCCAGTTGCACACTATGATGAATTAGATGGAGATTTGCAGGTTTTGGGGTATGGAGAGAATATGAGGGCGAAACTTATTTCGCTCAGTCTGAGAGGTCCAGCAAAGGAATGGTTCAAAAACTTACGTTCAGGATCAATCGAGTCATCTGAACAGTTTAGGACCATGTTCGTAAAGAAGTTTGCTACTTATCGCGTAAAGAAGAAATCTCCGAGCACGTTGTTTAATATCTACAGAGGACCTGATGAACCTTTGGGGAGGTATATTGAGCGTTTGAATCTGGAGATCGGTAGAGTGAATGCTCCCACTGTCGACCTGGTCATATCTGTATTGGAGCATCGTTGCCGGAGTAAAAAGCTTATAGAAGTGATAACATGGAACACTCCTGATTCCATTGAGCAAGTAATGGACCTAGCTAGTAAGGTCATTGAAGTAGAGGAGGCAACCATGAATCAAGGATTAATGGACTCGCCAAGAATTCATGGAGGCAAAGAGAATAAAGATAGAGATTGGAGGAAGGAGCAAAGGGGAAAAGATCGAGATCGCAATCGACAACCTTTCAAGAAGTTTGAGAACTATACTCCTCTGAGGAAACAAATTGGTGAAATCTACGCCATAGAGAAAGATAGCGGATTGCTGAGAACTCCAAAACCGTTTCGAGAGACTGAAGAGACTAAAGGATCGAAGAAATATTGTAAGTTCCACAGGCAGAATGGGCATTTTACCAACGAATGCAAGGCTCTAAGGAACGAGATCGAACGACTCATTCAAGGGGGGAAACTCATTGAGTACATCCTTGAGAATAGAGAGTCACGTGAAGAAAAGGCGTCAGCTGGACGCAAGCGGGATAGATCCCCAAATGAAAAGAAGGATGAACCAAAGCGTAAACGGGGAAATGGGAATGATGAAATCGAGAATGGAATCAACGTGATTGCTGGCGGACCTACTGGTGCAGACTCGGTCAAAAGTAGAAAACGCATCTCACGAGACATATACAATGAACGACTGAAACGTCCTGAGATAGATCTTGTCTTTGCGGTGGATAAGTTGGATACAAGAATCACCTTCGATGATAGCGATTTCGACAGCTTGTCTCCACAAGCTAAGGAAGCGCAATACTTGAATTGCCCTATGGTGGTTTCCGCGGTGATTGCAAATCACGGGGTAAAGAGGATAATGATTGATAATGGATGTTCGTCCAACATAATCTTCATGGATGCTTTGCAACAAATGAAACTTGGGCAATATGAGATCACGGATGTTAATTCACCACTAGTGGGATTTGGTGGAAGTGAAGTAAAACCCATAGGAAGGATCTTGTTGCCCACATCCTTTGGCGTAAATCCGAAAAGGAGAACACTGAACGTGGAATATCTCATCGTTGATATACCGTTCGCATATAACGTACTGATTGGAAGGCCCGGAATAACGGCATTTGCTATGATCATTTCAACGATTCATCAGAAGGTCAAATTTCCAACGCCTGGTGGAATTGCAGAACTCACTACAAACTATCGTGATTCGTGGAGTTGTTACGTTACATCGACTAAACCTATCAAGGCAAAAACGGATCTAAATGTCGCGATAGTTGACATACATCCAAAGGAGACGTCTGAAATAGGGAAACAAGTTGATACTGAGATGGTGCTTGCTGCGCAAGTGGACCAAGAGATGATGCAGGAGGATCATACTCCTTCCAATATAGAGGACTCTTCGAAGAAACTGGATGAAGAAAAAGAAGACAAGACGACATTGCGATACAAAAAGAAGATGGAGATGGAGCGTCTGAAACCTTCGGGAGAGTTTAAGGAGGTGATTTTGTCAAAAGATGAGCCTGACAAGATAATTAAAATTGGTAGCGAGTTGACTTCGGAGGTTGAGAAGGCATTATTGGAATGCTTGCGAAGAAACTTTGATGTATTCGCATGGACGGACTCGGACTTGAAGGGAATAGATCCTCGAGTTGCGGTACATCACCTGAATGTAAATCCAAATGCTAAACCCATCCGACAAAAGAAAAGACACTTTAGCGATGAAAAGAACAAGGCTGCGGAGTTGGAAGTACAAACAAAGCTTGCTGCAGGCCATATATTTGAAGTTCGATACTCTGAATGGCTAAGCAACGTTGTGCTTGTCCCAAAGAAGCCGACCGTGTGGAGGATGTGCGTGGACTACACCGATCTGAACAAACATTGCCCGCGAGATCCTTTCCCGTTACCCAGGATCGATCTCGTAGTTGACTCCACAGCAGGCTGTGCGTTGCTAAGTCTTTGTGATGCACAGAGCGGTTTCCACCAAATTCTAATGGCAGTAAAGGATCAACATAAAACGGCCTTCATCACTGACAGGGGGATATACTGTTACAAAGTGATGCCGTTTGGTCTAAAGAATGCAGGAGCGACCTTTCAGAGGTTAGTTGCCAAGATGTTTTATCATCAAATCGGCAAGACAATGGAAGTTTATATTGACGACATGCTCATCAAGAGCCTGAAGGCAGAAGATCACGTGAAACATTTGGAAGAGGCTTTTGGTATCATGAAACAATATGGGATGAAACTAAATCCTAAGAAGTGCACATTTGGTGTTAAGGCCGGAAAATTTCTGGGGTTCATGGTCAATGAGAGAGGAATCGAAGCTAACCCGGACAAAATTAAGGCTATAATGGATTTACCATCCCCCAAATCCGTTCGAGAGGTGCAACGATTGGTGGGGAGGATTACGGCACTTAGTCGATTCATATCGCATTCTGCTGAAAAGAGTTTACCTTTTTTCAAGAAGTTACGCAAGACACCTAAGTTCGTATGGACTGATGATTGTGAAGAGGCTTTTCGCCAATTGAAGGTGTACCTTACGACACCGCCATTACTATCTAAGCCCAAGGACAATGAGATGCTGTATCTCTACTTGGCCGTAACGAAGAATTCATTAAGCACAGTATTGGTGCGCGAGGAAGACAAGAAACATTTGCCTATCTACTATGTTAGCAAAGTGCTGAATGGAGCAGAGGTGAATTACTTGGAGATCGAGAAGTTAGCATACGCACTTGTGATAACCGCACGAAAGTTAAGACCATATTTTCAATCACATCCGGTTACTGTCTTAACTAGTCAACCACTGAAACAAGTTATGGCAAAACCGGAGACATCTGGGAGATTAGTGAAATGGGCGATCGAGTTAGGAGAATATGGCTTGGAGTATATGCCAAAAACAGCGATCAAAGCACAAAGACTAGCGGACTTCGTGGCTGAAACTATCTCGGAGGCGGAGCAAGCGCTTGATGTAGCAATGGTGACTGAAGAGGTCGAAAGTGACAAACCTATAGTTACAAAGGGAACTTGGACTCTGCATGTAGATGGGTCGTCCACAAATGACGCTGGAGGTGCAGGAATTTACCTAAAATCGGCGGATGGTAGAGAAGTCGACTATGCAATAAGGCTAAATTTTCAAGTGACCAACAATCAAGCGGAGTATGAGGCTATGCTTGCTGGCATACAAATGGCAAAATCGTTAGGTATAATGAACCTTGTAGCATTCACGGATTCACAGTTGATCGCCAATCAATTTGAAGGAAGATATGAGGCGAAAGATGCTGCAATAGTAAAGTATCTCGAAAAACTGAAGGAAGTGACATCAAATTTCGATACTTTCTCTATTTCGCAGATCCCTCGATCAGAGAATGAACGCGCTGACTCCTTGTCACGATTTGCTAGTACCGCCGAAGTGTTTATTGAAAGGCGGGTAACTCTTTTGGCTTCAGAACAGCCCTCTATAGGCAAGGTAGTTGAGTCAAAACAGGCGCAAGCATTGGATTACGTTCTGCCAGTAGACATAGAGGCTTGTTGGAAGGATGAGATAATCGATTATCTTCAGAACGGGAACTTACCTAATGATCCTCAAGCGATCAGAAGGCTCAAGTATAAATCTGCAAGATTTACTATGTTCAATGGCGAACTGTACAAACGGTCATTCGAGGGACCACTCTTGAGATGCCTATCTCCCACACAGGCAAAACAAGTCTTGCGCGAAATTCATGAAGGGAGTTGTGGAAATCATTCAGGAGGACGATCTTTGGCCCAGAAAATACTCCGACAAGGATATTTCTGGCCAACGGTTATGAGAGATGCTATGGATTACTCAAGGAAGTGTAGAAGTTGTCAACTGCATGCGAAGATCATTCATACACCTGCTCAACCTATGACAACAGTGAGTTATGGATGTCCGTTTGATCAATGGGGAATAGATATAGTTGGACCAATGCCTAAGGCTACAGGAGGTAGAAAATGGTTATTGGTGGCTGTCGAGTACTATACGAAGTGGGTTGAAGCTGAAGCACTTGTAAACATTACAGAGGCTAATGTGAAGCAATTCATTTGGAAGAACATCGTTTGTCGATTTGGAATACCAAGAGTCTTAATTTCCGACAACGGAAGGCAATTCCAAGGTTTTAAGATTCAAGACTGGTGTAGGGACATGAAGATTGAGCAACGTTTTACATCTGTTACGCATCCAGAAGCAAATGGACAAGTGGAGGCCACTAACAATACATTAGTGAAGAGTTTAGAGAAAAGGCTGGAAGGAGAAGGAGGAAACTGGGCGGATGAGTTACCAGGGATATTATGGGCATATCGCACAACTCCTCGTACCTCAACAGGAGAAACCCCATACTTATTGACATATGGATCTGAAGCAGTGATACCCGCTGAGATTGGAATGCCAACTTATCGAATTGTTACTTATGATGAGGAGCAAGCATTGAGGGCAAGACAAATGGATTTGGAATTGATTGGAGCAACTAGGGAAGCAGCATACCAACGTACTCAAGCGTACAAATCCATGATGGCGAAAGCATATGATAACAAAGTCCGTTTCAGGAACTTTCAAGTGGGGGACTTGGTACTCAGGAAAGTGGAAGCTACTAAGCATGTTGGAAAATTGAAGCCGAACTGGGAAGGACCTTACAGAGTGGAGAAAGCAAGCTCAAAAGGATATTATTACTTACAAGAATTGGGTGGAAGGACTTTGTCACGCCCCTGGAACGTCAAGAACTTACGAAGGTTTTATAGTTAGAACACTAGTTTTCTAATGGCCTTGTGGCACAATAGGATCGTAGTTACAGTACTTCATTCGCTTATTCTTTTACGAATTACGAGTCCCTCTACGTGGATTCTCATTGTAATAGCTAGCAGCGAACTACGAGGACTTGATTCCTAGCCAACCTAGATACGGCGGGATACGTAGGCAACTCGGAAGTTACTCGAGCTCAGTCCCAAAACTAATAAAATCTCTTATTTTATTCTAGTTCAGCTGTTGCCTACTATTTATCCGCACGATTACAATCTATCAAGAAACATGAAGATGAATCAAATTGTCTACTAATTTTAAGTTTAAAAACTTAATCAAAACGAACATTAGCTTCGTATTACGAGCACTAGCCTCGTGGAGTCAAGCACAAGTCCTTGTACTCCCGCGAACATAGCTTCGCAAGCGCAAACATAGCTTTGCACAACGAGCACAAGCCTCGTGGAATCGAGCACAAGTTCTCGTATTCCCGCGAATATAGCTTCGCTAGCGCGAACATTAGCTTCGCACAACGAGCACAAGCCTCGTGGAATCGAGCACAAGTTCTCGTATTCCCGCGAACATAGCTTCGCTAGCGCGAACATTAGCTTCGCATAACGAGCACAAGCCTCGTGGAGTCGAGCACAAGTTCTCGTACTCTCATAGACACTTGTTTATAAAACTTAAGTGTTTTAACAAGTATTAAATTTAAACTTAAAGAGTAGACACATATGAGTAAAGATGTAACAAGACAAAACAAAGACATTCAAAAGATTTTGCAAGTCAAAACTGTACTAAGCAATTGTCAAGAGCGCTAAAATCGCGCAAACGTTAGCAACAAATACTATACGGAAAGAATGTACTAGAACTAAATGTATATACGGAAAGTAAAAATGTTCTAAAAATATTGAAAGCAAGGCACAAATGCCAAAGATAAGGGCACGCAGGCCACTCTAAAGATCAAGGCAGCAAATTCAACCCAAGAGCCTTCACCGCACCCTCACTCTGCTCCTGGATGTCGGCAAAAGACTCGTTCAAGGGCCCAGTATCATCGAGAGGAGAGATCTGACGAGGAGCAGCAGCGGCAGCAGGGGCGTCAGGCATAGGCTGATCGCCATCAGCAGGCTGATCCAAGATCTGTGGATCGAACCCCATCTCACCCTCCTCCGGAGGATCGTCTAGAGCAGCACCAGAAGCAGCAGCAACAGTGGACGTAGAGGGAAGCTCGTCGGCAAAGTCGGAGAGCCATACCTGCCGCAGAGGATAAAAGGAGGTGAAGGGGTCATGCTTCGGCTCGTCGTCAACCACAGTCGCTGCAGGTTCGCCAGAAGGAGGATCGGCCAGAGCAGGATCTGCAGTAGCAGCACTAGAGGACTCGCCGACTTCAGTGTCGTCCTCGTTCAGGCAATTGAGGACATTGAAGTCCTCCCTCTTGAACCCAGGGGCGAGAGCACCGCGGGCAATGATGTCATCAAGGGCCATGTTGTAGTGTAGCCCTTGGTCGTATCAAAACCACCCCGCTCCATGGAAATCTGCTCCCAGGTGGCTGAGCGGAAGAATTCGATGGCCACCATCACTTTGTCCTCATCAGGGAGCTCCTACGAAACAAGTAGAGGAAATGTAAGAGTGTAATATACAAATTTCAAGGAAAAAGAAATAAAATCAAGTTTCAAATGAATACCTCAGTCATGGCCCTGTTGTAGCCATCCTCCTCAGCAGTCGCTAGGCGAGCTTGTGCATCAGCCAGCTCAGCCTCAAGTCTCAGACGTACGGCCTCAGCAGCAGCAGCAGCATCCTTCATCGTCCGGATGGTGTCGACATGATCGTCGACAAGGGCAATGGCATGCTGGCAGTCGGTGGTGAGCTGACTGGATAGGCGCCTTTCCTCAGCAAGCTCTCGATCGACGGCGGCTTTCGCTGTCTTCAAGGCTTCAAGCTCTGCCTGTACTGCCTTCAGCTCATCAACGGCAGCGACCAGATGTTTCTCCACCTCAGCCTTCGCTTCCTTGGCCTGTTTCTCCAGCCGTTGGGCTTGCAAGGCCGAAGTGTGGTGCCTATCCATCAAGGCCCTTTGCTGATCCTGAGTCGTCATGACCATGTTGAAGTTCTCAGCCATGGTCTGGACGTTGACGAAGAACTACAAGAAAGAAAAAACGTTAGTGCTAGTCCAGTATGAACATAAAACAAAGATAAGTGAAAGCTCTAAAACCACATACCTCACACAAAGCCAAGGCAGTGCGACTGACCAGCTTCTCGTGGCCCATCGCCTGATAATAGGCCTGACGATCAAAGTCCGGCATGAATCCCTTGACGAGTCGAAGGGCAGTAGTGTCTTTCAAAGTGAACTGCCCCGACTCGACTGAAGCTCGGACGATCTCCTCCACGTCAATATCGACGTCATCAGCATCATATGCTCGTTCCTGCGCGACGCGTTTACCACGTCGAATCTCCTCAGCAGTAGCAGCAGACCTCTTCCTCGTTGCTGCTTCAGGGTTGGCTTCATTGAAGCGACGAGCCGCTTCAGCAACTGAGGGAAGATGCACTCTTCCAGATGAAGGTGCAGATGAAGGAGAAACGTCCGGAAGGATGGGCTCAGAACCGCCAGGGGGTGAAGCGGGAGCAGTGTCAGCAGTCGACTGAGAAGGAACAGTCTCAGGCACTGGTGCTGGAGTAGGAACAGGGATAGGAGCGGCGCCTCTACCACGCCCCGCTCCTCGTGTCGAGGCAGTAGAAGCATTACCGCTTCTTGAACTGGTACCGGCCGTCTTCGCACCTCGACGACTGGTCTTCTCAGTAATGGGCACTGAGGATTGAGGAGCGTTGGCGCCACGCTTCATCGCGGCCAGCCTTTTCTTTGTCTTGTCCATCACAATTCGTTCTGAAAATCATGAACAACGCAGAGGTTAGAAGACAACAAAGAACGATAGAATAAATGAGTAAAAAGAATGAAAAACATGCATAATATTATACCAAAGACAGAAGGCTCAACGCCTGCATGATAAGTATAACCGCCGGCCCGCAACACTGGGGTAGTGGTCAACTCAAAGGCATCGAATTCGTGCTCTTTCAAGTTTTTTACGACCGCCAAGGTGTAGACTGGAGGATCGGGGCGTCTCGGTGAAGGACGGGCATCAGTCCAAAGCCGCTTGAATCGAAATTCCTGCGGCTTGGATTCCTTTATATAAAACCACTGCTTCTTCCAGTGGGCCCCGAAACTCGTTTGCAAATCAGATAAGAAGCATTGCTTCTTTCGAGAGCTCAGATAATAGAACCCGGCGTCTACACCTCTGTTGCGAAACTTCACTATAAACAGTTGCCAGAAACCGGCAACAGAGCAAGGCAAGTCAAAGATGCTGGTTAGCATCGCATAAGCATACATTTGAGTGTATGCATTAGGGGTAAAATGTGAAGGACAAGAGTTGAGAGAGGACATGATCTCTGAGACAATTGGGAAAATAGGAAAACGTAAACCACACTGCAGATAACCACTAAAGATAGTAAGACACCCCTCTGGTGGGTTGTTCATCCTATCGTCTGGCCCAGGAACGATAATTTCATAAGTGTCGGGAATGTCAAACGTATCGCGGTAATAATCTATGCCATGAGGTAACGAGGAAGGGAACTGATCAAAATTGATCAAATTAGGCGGAGCAAGTTGTTCGGGAGAGTTAGAGGAAGGAATGGGAACGTTCTCAGACGACGGTAAATAAGGCACTATGGGGAGAGGGTTCGATTCAGCCTCGTCATCTCCTAAGATGTCTACGTCTACTTCCATATCAGACACCCTATCCTTGCTGTTTCTCTCATTACTAGATGAGCTATCGTCACTCGAGTCGTTACTACTATCGCTAGTCGACGCATTCTCTCTAGCTTTAGATACCTTAGATGACTCACTACTATCTTTCCTACTACTACTACTGGAAGATACAAGGTCAATAACTCGCGTCATAAAGAAGGTTAGGTGGAGAGTTTACCGGCACGAGGATCTAGATCTACTGAAACTTCTTCGTTTGGGTGAATTTGCTCGTAGGACCTCTGTGCAGGGGCAAAGAGTTTCGGAGCGCCTGGTAATCGGATTCGTGCAGGTTCTGGTTGACGAGGACGATTTGGAGATGATGGACGTCGTGTGTTTGATTCACGAGGAGCTCGATATGATGACTCTCGTGACGGATTGCGAGCGTTATAATAGGCTCGTTGGTGTGATCGTGGTGGTGATGGACGACGTGGAGAACGGTTACGTCGGAGTCGCGCCGTTGTGAATGAATCTGCAAAAGTGATTTATTAGCATTTTTCAAATATTCTCAGAATTTTTCAAAAAATTCAAAATTTCTCTAAGTACTATAGCTCGAATTTCACCATGAAATTCGAGTTATATTTTCGAGCTATTCAACACTCACCCAAGGAGATAAGTAGCAGAAGAGTTTTTCGAGTTATTCACGAAAATTTCGATCTATTAAGGGCGCGAAATGAGGAAATGAAGCTGGGAGTGGGGTATTTATAGGAGAAATGATGCGGGAATTACCAAAATGCCCTTAAATTCGAGCTATTTCTAATTTCGAGCTATTTTCAGAAAATTTTTCTGAAAATTTCGATGTATATTTTTGGAGGCTCAATTCGACCAATATAGATTTTGAGCTATTTTCAGGCAAATTCGAGCTATTTTCAGGCAAATTCGAGCTATTTTACGGAAAAATTTTTATGGACTTCGAGTTATCTTTTCCCAAGATAAATTCGACCTATACCAATTCGAGCTACCAAACATAGTAAATTCGACTTATTTTCGAATTTTTATATTTTTGGTCACATTTTTGGTTTTTTATTACGACGCCGATCTCGTTGCACGATTCTCGGTTATGTGACTTCTTTATAGTTCGTATGATCAATGTTAGTACACATTACTCTTACGAACTGGGGGACTCCATGATGTACCATATTTCGGTACCGACACGTCATAATATCCGATACAGTACACGAACATATTTCGGGACATATTATGCCACGTCAGCACCATTATTTTTTAATGCAAAATTACAATTCAAGGCAAAACGCGGAAATCGGCCCAAGTAGGCCCAAATAGAGCCCAAGCGAGACCTATTTGGGCCCGAAAAGGCCCGATTTGAGCTATATCAAGCCCAATCCGAGCTATATGGGCTCAAATTCGATCTATTTGAGGCCCAAAAGCCAAATTCGAGCTATATGGGCTCAAATTCGATCTATTTGAGGCCCCAAAGCCAAATTCGAGCTATATGAGCCCAAATTCGATCTATTTGAGGCCCAGGAGTCAAGTAAGAGCTATATGGGCTCAAATTCGACCTATTTGAGGCCCAATTCGACCTATTTGAAGGCCTAATTCGAGCTATTTCAAAATAGCTCTAATTCGACCTATTTTGAGTCATAGTTCTACTTGGATTGCACTTTTAGACGAATAAGGACTCTTATTACTATATAAGGGGGTCCCATGCCTCATTCTAAGGTACGTTTTTATTTTCTAGCATTTAATTTCGAGCTATATACATCGAATTCGAGCTATAGAGCAATAATTCGAGCTATATTGCAATAGCTCTTGTTCGATCTATATAGAGTGTATTTCGAGCTATTTGAGAGTAATTCGATCTATTCGGGTTTTCTCATCACGGTTCTCAATACCATTTCGAGGTGTGCTAATTCGACCTATTGGACTTATTTCGACCTATATATTCGACCTATATATTCGACCTATATATTCGACCTATTTTCGAGCTATAATTTCGAGCTATTGTCTCAGACGACAATACCTCAAATTCCGACCTATCTGACTTGAGCGTCGGAGTGCCTTCGCCGGAGGAGGCACCGGCTTAGTTTACGTGTGGTGTTGAGTGCAGGTTCCGAACTCAAAAGCTGCTTAAGCATCCAGTAGGAACTGAAGCAGTCTGACGTGGAGTGTTGGAGAGCGGACACGTATCCAGACGAAAATACCCCACATCAGTGGCGCCGTCTGTGGGAACCTCTATACGCACTTAGTAACAAACACTGACACTCAATGGCTCAACGGAGGGCAACGGAGAAGAATGGAATGGCAGGAAGGACTAGATCACAGAGGGAGGATGATAATCGGGCACATGATGCTTCTGAGCGAACATCAGTGGCAGCACCTAGCATTCCCCTTGATCCTCCAACTCAAACAGCGAATCAACCTGAAGTTCCTCCCACGGAACAACAGCTATTGAATTCCGCTCAGTTGGATCAAATAATGGCGGCATTCCAAAGGACTATGGTCCCAATGATTGTGCAGCAATTGGCTAACACTTCTGTTCTACAGAATGTTCAAGTTCCAATAGCACAACAACCAGCAACACAGCCTGCGCCACCGCAGCAAGGTAGGACTCATCCGACCCAGCGTCGTGATTCGAGGCAGTATACGCAAACTAGGATGACAAGGCCAAGGGATCCATCTCCCTCGCCTGAAAGGAGGAATCCTCGTTCAGTGAGGACCAATGCTAACCGAGCTCCCAGTCGGGCAACTGGTCGAGATAGAGAAGGAAGGGATGCAGAGGTGAATTCTAGGCAAAGGGTTCCTGATCATCGACCTGCAGCAAGTCGAACTGCCGGAAGAGATAGGGACTTGCCTGAGAGAGTCGCACCAAGATTGGAACCTGTTGTAGCAGAACACATTCCACTAAGGGAGAGGTCAAACCCCTTTTGTGAGGCGATCAGTAACTTGACGTTGAAGGAAGGAACTAATCTTCCTGTTCTGAAGAAGTATGATGGAAATACTGATCCAGTTGCACACTATGATGAATTAGATGGAGATTTGCAGGTTTTGGGGTATGGAGAGAATATGAGGGCGAAACTTATTTCGCTCAGTCTGAGAGGTCCAGCAAAGGAATGGTTCAAAAACTTACGTTCAGGATCAATCGAGTCATCTGAACAGTTTAGGACCATGTTCGTAAAGAAGTTTGCTACTTATCGCGTAAAGAAGAAATCTCCGAGCACGTTGTTTAATATCTACAGAGGACCTGATGAACCTTTGGGGAGGTATATTGAGCGTTTGAATCTGGAGATCGGTAGAGTGAATGCTCCCACTGTCGACCTGGTCATATCTGTATTGGAGCATCGTTGCCGGAGTAAAAAGCTTATAGAAGTGATAACATGGAACACTCCTGATTCCATTGAGCAAGTAATGGACCTAGCTAGTAAGGTCATTGAAGTAGAGGAGGCAACCATGAATCAAGGATTAATGGACTCGCCAAGAATTCATGGAGGCAAAGAGAATAAAGATAGAGATTGGAGGAAGGAGCAAAGGGGAAAAGATCGAGATCGCAATCGACAACCTTTCAAGAAGTTTGAGAACTATACTCCTCTGAGGAAACAAATTGGTGAAATCTACGCCATAGAGAAAGATAGCGGATTGCTGAGAACTCCAAAACCGTTTCGAGAGACTGAAGAGACTAAAGGATCGAAGAAATATTGTAAGTTCCACAGGCAGAATGGGCATTTTACCAACGAATGCAAGGCTCTAAGGAACGAGATCGAACGACTCATTCAAGGGGGGAAACTCATTGAGTACATCCTTGAGAATAGAGAGTCACGTGAAGAAAAGGCGTCAGCTGGACGCAAGCGGGATAGATCCCCAAATGAAAAGAAGGATGAACCAAAGCGTAAACGGGGAAATGGGAATGATGAAATCGAGAATGGAATCAACGTGATTGCTGGCGGACCTACTGGTGCAGACTCGGTCAAAAGTAGAAAACGCATCTCACGAGACATATACAATGAACGACTGAAACGTCCTGAGATAGATCTTGTCTTTGCGGTGGATAAGTTGGATACAAGAATCACCTTCGATGATAGCGATTTCGACAGCTTGTCTCCACAAGCTAAGGAAGCGCAATACTTGAATTGCCCTATGGTGGTTTCCGCGGTGATTGCAAATCACGGGGTAAAGAGGATAATGATTGATAATGGATGTTCGTCCAACATAATCTTCATGGATGCTTTGCAACAAATGAAACTTGGGCAATATGAGATCACGGATGTTAATTCACCACTAGTGGGATTTGGTGGAAGTGAAGTAAAACCCATAGGAAGGATCTTGTTGCCCACATCCTTTGGCGTAAATCCGAAAAGGAGAACACTGAACGTGGAATATCTCATCGTTGATATACCGTTCGCATATAACGTACTGATTGGAAGGCCCGGAATAACGGCATTTGCTATGATCATTTCAACGATTCATCAGAAGGTCAAATTTCCAACGCCTGGTGGAATTGCAGAACTCACTACAAACTATCGTGATTCGTGGAGTTGTTACGTTACATCGACTAAACCTATCAAGGCAAAAACGGATCTAAATGTCGCGATAGTTGACATACATCCAAAGGAGACGTCTGAAATAGGGAAACAAGTTGATACTGAGATGGTGCTTGCTGCGCAAGTGGACCAAGAGATGATGCAGGAGGATCATACTCCTTCCAATATAGAGGACTCTTCGAAGAAACTGGATGAAGAAAAAGAAGACAAGACGACATTGCGATACAAAAAGAAGATGGAGATGGAGCGTCTGAAACCTTCGGGAGAGTTTAAGGAGGTGATTTTGTCAAAAGATGAGCCTGACAAGATAATTAAAATTGGTAGCGAGTTGACTTCGGAGGTTGAGAAGGCATTATTGGAATGCTTGCGAAGAAACTTTGATGTATTCGCATGGACGGACTCGGACTTGAAGGGAATAGATCCTCGAGTTGCGGTACATCACCTGAATGTAAATCCAAATGCTAAACCCATCCGACAAAAGAAAAGACACTTTAGCGATGAAAAGAACAAGGCTGCGGAGTTGGAAGTACAAACAAAGCTTGCTGCAGGCCATATATTTGAAGTTCGATACTCTGAATGGCTAAGCAACGTTGTGCTTGTCCCAAAGAAGCCGACCGTGTGGAGGATGTGCGTGGACTACACCGATCTGAACAAACATTGCCCGCGAGATCCTTTCCCGTTACCCAGGATCGATCTCGTAGTTGACTCCACAGCAGGCTGTGCGTTGCTAAGTCTTTGTGATGCACAGAGCGGTTTCCACCAAATTCTAATGGCAGTAAAGGATCAACATAAAACGGCCTTCATCACTGACAGGGGGATATACTGTTACAAAGTGATGCCGTTTGGTCTAAAGAATGCAGGAGCGACCTTTCAGAGGTTAGTTGCCAAGATGTTTTATCATCAAATCGGCAAGACAATGGAAGTTTATATTGACGACATGCTCATCAAGAGCCTGAAGGCAGAAGATCACGTGAAACATTTGGAAGAGGCTTTTGGTATCATGAAACAATATGGGATGAAACTAAATCCTAAGAAGTGCACATTTGGTGTTAAGGCCGGAAAATTTCTGGGGTTCATGGTCAATGAGAGAGGAATCGAAGCTAACCCGGACAAAATTAAGGCTATAATGGATTTACCATCCCCCAAATCCGTTCGAGAGGTGCAACGATTGGTGGGGAGGATTACGGCACTTAGTCGATTCATATCGCATTCTGCTGAAAAGAGTTTACCTTTTTTCAAGAAGTTACGCAAGACACCTAAGTTCGTATGGACTGATGATTGTGAAGAGGCTTTTCGCCAATTGAAGGTGTACCTTACGACACCGCCATTACTATCTAAGCCCAAGGACAATGAGATGCTGTATCTCTACTTGGCCGTAACGAAGAATTCATTAAGCACAGTATTGGTGCGCGAGGAAGACAAGAAACATTTGCCTATCTACTATGTTAGCAAAGTGCTGAATGGAGCAGAGGTGAATTACTTGGAGATCGAGAAGTTAGCATACGCACTTGTGATAACCGCACGAAAGTTAAGACCATATTTTCAATCACATCCGGTTACTGTCTTAACTAGTCAACCACTGAAACAAGTTATGGCAAAACCGGAGACATCTGGGAGATTAGTGAAATGGGCGATCGAGTTAGGAGAATATGGCTTGGAGTATATGCCAAAAACAGCGATCAAAGCACAAAGACTAGCGGACTTCGTGGCTGAAACTATCTCGGAGGCGGAGCAAGCGCTTGATGTAGCAATGGTGACTGAAGAGGTCGAAAGTGACAAACCTATAGTTACAAAGGGAACTTGGACTCTGCATGTAGATGGGTCGTCCACAAATGACGCTGGAGGTGCAGGAATTTACCTAAAATCGGCGGATGGTAGAGAAGTCGACTATGCAATAAGGCTAAATTTTCAAGTGACCAACAATCAAGCGGAGTATGAGGCTATGCTTGCTGGCATACAAATGGCAAAATCGTTAGGTATAATGAACCTTGTAGCATTCACGGATTCACAGTTGATCGCCAATCAATTTGAAGGAAGATATGAGGCGAAAGATGCTGCAATAGTAAAGTATCTCGAAAAACTGAAGGAAGTGACATCAAATTTCGATACTTTCTCTATTTCGCAGATCCCTCGATCAGAGAATGAACGCGCTGACTCCTTGTCACGATTTGCTAGTACCGCCGAAGTGTTTATTGAAAGGCGGGTAACTCTTTTGGCTTCAGAACAGCCCTCTATAGGCAAGGTAGTTGAGTCAAAACAGGCGCAAGCATTGGATTACGTTCTGCCAGTAGACATAGAGGCTTGTTGGAAGGATGAGATAATCGATTATCTTCAGAACGGGAACTTACCTAATGATCCTCAAGCGATCAGAAGGCTCAAGTATAAATCTGCAAGATTTACTATGTTCAATGGCGAACTGTACAAACGGTCATTCGAGGGACCACTCTTGAGATGCCTATCTCCCACACAGGCAAAACAAGTCTTGCGCGAAATTCATGAAGGGAGTTGTGGAAATCATTCAGGAGGACGATCTTTGGCCCAGAAAATACTCCGACAAGGATATTTCTGGCCAACGGTTATGAGAGATGCTATGGATTACTCAAGGAAGTGTAGAAGTTGTCAACTGCATGCGAAGATCATTCATACACCTGCTCAACCTATGACAACAGTGAGTTATGGATGTCCGTTTGATCAATGGGGAATAGATATAGTTGGACCAATGCCTAAGGCTACAGGAGGTAGAAAATGGTTATTGGTGGCTGTCGAGTACTATACGAAGTGGGTTGAAGCTGAAGCACTTGTAAACATTACAGAGGCTAATGTGAAGCAATTCATTTGGAAGAACATCGTTTGTCGATTTGGAATACCAAGAGTCTTAATTTCCGACAACGGAAGGCAATTCCAAGGTTTTAAGATTCAAGACTGGTGTAGGGACATGAAGATTGAGCAACGTTTTACATCTGTTACGCATCCAGAAGCAAATGGACAAGTGGAGGCCACTAACAATACATTAGTGAAGAGTTTAGAGAAAAGGCTGGAAGGAGAAGGAGGAAACTGGGCGGATGAGTTACCAGGGATATTATGGGCATATCGCACAACTCCTCGTACCTCAACAGGAGAAACCCCATACTTATTGACATATGGATCTGAAGCAGTGATACCCGCTGAGATTGGAATGCCAACTTATCGAATTGTTACTTATGATGAGGAGCAAGCATTGAGGGCAAGACAAATGGATTTGGAATTGATTGGAGCAACTAGGGAAGCAGCATACCAACGTACTCAAGCGTACAAATCCATGATGGCGAAAGCATATGATAACAAAGTCCGTTTCAGGAACTTTCAAGTGGGGGACTTGGTACTCAGGAAAGTGGAAGCTACTAAGCATGTTGGAAAATTGAAGCCGAACTGGGAAGGACCTTACAGAGTGGAGAAAGCAAGCTCAAAAGGATATTATTACTTACAAGAATTGGGTGGAAGGACTTTGTCACGCCCCTGGAACGTCAAGAACTTACGAAGGTTTTATAGTTAGAACACTAGTTTTCTAATGGCCTTGTGGCACAATAGGATCGTAGTTACAGTACTTCATTCGCTTATTCTTTTACGAATTACGAGTCCCTCTACGTGGATTCTCATTGTAATAGTTAGCAGCGAACTACGAGGACTTGATTCCTAGCCAACCTAGATACGGCGGGATACGTAGGCAACTCGGAAGTTACTCGAGCTCAGTCCCAAAACTAATAAAATCTCTTATTTTATTCTAGTTCAGCTGTTGCCTACTATTTATCCGCACGATTACAATCTATCAAGAAACATGAAGATGAACTCAAATTGTCTACTAATTTTAAGTTTAAAAACTTAATCAAAACGAACATTAGCTTCGTATTACGAGCACTAGCCTCGTGGAGTCAAGCACAAGTCCTTGTACTCCCGCGAACATAGCTTCGCAAGCGCAAACATAGCTTTGCACAACGAGCACAAGCCTCGTGGAATCGAGCACAAGTTCTCGTATTCCCGCGAATATAGCTTCGCTAGCGCGAACATTAGCTTCGCACAACGAGCACAAGCCTCGTGGAATCGAGCACAAGTTCTCGTATTCCCGCGAACATAGCTTCGCTAGCACGAACATTAGCTTCGCATAACGAGCACAAGCCTCGTGGAGTCGAGCACAAGTTCTCGTACTCTCATAGACACTTGTTTATAAAACTTAAGTGTTTTAACAAGTATTAAATTTAAACTTAAAGAGTAGACACATATGAGTAAAGATGTAACAAGACAAAACAAAGACATTCAAAAGATTTTGCAAGTCAAAACTGTACTAAGCAATTGTCAAGAGCGCTAAAATCGCGCAAACGTTAGCAACAAATACTATACGGAAAGAATGTACTAGAACTAAATGTATATACGGAAAGTAAAAATGTTCTAAAAATATTGAAAGCAAGGCACAAATGCCAAAGATAAGGGCACGCAGGCCACTTTTAAGATCAAGGCAGCAAATTCAACCCAAGAGCCTTCACCGCACCCTCACTCTGCTCCTGGATGTCGGCAAAAGACTCGTTCAAGGGCCCAGTATCATCGAGAGGAGAGATCTGACGAGGAGCAGCAGCGGCAGCAGGGGCGTCAGGCATAGGCTGATCGCCATCAGCAGGCTGATCCAAGATCTGTGGATCGAACCCCATCTCACCCTCCTCCGGAGGATCGTCTAGAGCAGCACCAGAAGCAGCAGCAACAGTGGACGTAGAGGGAAGCTCGTCGGCAAAGTCGGAGAGCCATACCTGCCGCAGAGGATAAAAGGAGGTGAAGGGGTCATGCTTCGGCTCGTCGTCAACCACAGTCGCTGCAGGTTCGCCAGAAGGAGGATCGGCCAGAGCAGGATCTGCAGTAGCAGCACTAGAGGACTCGCCGACTTCAGTGTCGTCCTCGTTCAGGCAATTGAGGACATTGAAGTCCTCCCTCTTGAACCCAGGGGCGAGAGCACCGCGGGCAATGATGTCATCAAGGGCCATGTTGTAGTGTAGCCCTTGGTCGTATCAAAACCACCCCGCTCCATGGAAATCTGCTCCCAGGTGGCTGAGCGGAAGAATTCGATGGCCACCATCACTTTGTCCTCATCAGGGAGCTCCTACGAAACAAGTAGAGGAAATGTAAGAGTGTAATATACAAATTTCAAGGAAAAAGAAATAAAATCAAGTTTCAAATGAATACCTCAGTCATGGCCCTGTTGTAGCCATCCTCCTCAGCAGTCGCTAGGCGAGCTTGTGCATCAGCCAGCTCAGCCTCAAGTCTCAGACGTTCGGCCTCAGCAGCAGCAGCAGCATCCTTCATCGTCCGGATGGTGTCGACATGATCGTCGACAAGGGCAATGGCATGCTGGCAGTCGGTGGTGAGCTGACTGGATAGGCGCCTTTCCTCAGCAAGCTCTCGATCGACGGCGGCTTTCGCTGTCTTCAAGGCTTCAAGCTCTGCCTGTACTGCCTTCAGCTCATCAACGGCAGCGACCAGATGTTTCTCCACCTCAGCCTTCGCTTCCTTGGCCTGTTTCTCCAGCCGTTGGGCTTGCAAGGCCGAAGAGTGGTGCCTATCCATCAAGGCCCTTTGCTGATCCTGAGTCGTCATGACCATGTTGAAGTTCTCAGCCATGGTCTGGACGTTGACGAAGAACTACAAGAAAGAAAAAACGTTAGTGCTAGTCCAGTATGAACATAAAACAAAGATAAGTGAAAGCTCTAAAACCACATACCTCACACAAAGCCAAGGCAGTGCGACTGACCAGCTTCTCGTGGCCCATCGCCTGATAATAGGCCTGACGATCAAAGTCCGGCATGAATCCCTTGACGAGTCGAAGGGCAGTAGTGTCTTTCAAAGTGAACTGCCCCGACTCGACTGAAGCTCGGACGATCTCCTCCACGTCAATATCGACGTCATCAGCATCATATGCTCGTTCCTGCGCGACGCGTTTACCACGTCGAATCTCCTTAGCAGTAGCAGCAGACCTCTTCCTCGTTGCTGCTTCAGGGTTGGCTTCATTGAAGCGACGAGCCGCTTCAGCAACTGAGGGAAGATGCACTCTTCCAGATGAAGGTGCAGATGAAGGAGAAACGTCCGGAAGGATGGGCTCAGAACCGCCAGGGGGTGAAGCGGGAGCAGTGTCAGCAGTCGACTGAGAAGGAACAGTCTCAGGCACTGGTGCTGGAGTAGGAACAGGGATAGGAGCGGCGCCTCTACCACGCCCCGCTCCTCGTGTCGAGGCAGTAGAAGCATTACCGCTTCTTGAACTGGTACCGGCCGTCTTCGCACCTCGACGACTGGTCTTCTCAGTAATGGGCACTGAGGATTGAGGAGCGTTGGCGCCACGCTTCATCGCGGCCAGCCTTTTCTTTGTCTTGTCCATCACAATTCGTTCTGAAAATCATGAACAACGCAGAGGTTAGAAGACAACAAAGAACGATAGAATAAATGAGTAAAAAGAATGAAAAACATGCATAATATTATACCAAAGACAGAAGGCTCAACGCCTGCATGATAAGTATAACCGCCGGCCCGCAACACTGGGGTAGTGGTCAACTCAAAGGCATTGAATTCGTGCTCTTTCAAGTTTTTTACGACCGCCAAGGTGTAGACTGGAGGATCGGGGCGTCTCGGTGAAGGACGGGCATCAGTCCAAAGCCGCTTGAATCGAAATTCCTGCGGCTTGGATTCCTTTATATAAAACCACTGCTTCTTCCAGTGGGCCCCGAAACTCGTTTGCAAATCAGATAAGAAGCATTGCTTCTTTCGAGAGCTCAGATAATAGAACCCGGCGTCTACACCTCTGTTGCGAAACTTCACTATAAACAGTTGCCAGAAACCGGCAACAGAGCAAGGCAAGTCAAAGATGCGGGTTAGCATCGCATAAGCATACATTTGAGTGTATGCATTAGGGGTAAAATGTGAAGGACAAGAGTTGAGAGAGGACATGATCTCTGAGACAATTGGGAAAATAGGAAAACGTAAACCACACTGCAGATAACCACTAAAGATAGTAAGACACCCCTCTGGTGGGTTGTTCATCCTATCGTCTGGCCCAGGAACGATAATTTCATAAGTGTCGGGAATGTCAAACGTATCGCGGTAATAATCTATGCCATGAGGTAACGAGGAAGGGAACTGATCAAAATTGATCAAATTAGGCGGAGCAAGTTGTTCGGGAGAGTTAGAGGAAGGAATGGGAACGTTCTCAGACGACGGTAAATAAGGCACTGTGGGGAGCGGGTTCGATTCAGCCTCGTCATCTCCTAAGATGTCTACGTCTACTTCCATATCAGACACCCTATCCTTGCTGTTTCTCTCATTACTAGATGAGCTATCGTCACTCGAGTCGTTACTACTATCGCTAGTCGACGCATTCTCTCTAGCTTTAGATACCTTAGATGACTCACTACTATCTTCCCTACTACTACTACTGGAAGATTCAAGGTCAATAACTCGCGTCATAAAGAAGGTTAGGTGGAGAGTTTACCGGCACGAGGATCTAGATCTACTGAAACTTCTTCGTTTGGGTGAATTTGCTCGTAGGACCTCTGTGCAGGGGCAAAGAGTTTCGGAGCGCCTGGTAATCGGATTCGTGCAGGTTCTAGTTGACGAGGACGATTTGGAGATGATGGACGTCGTGTGTTTGATTCACGAGGAGCTCGATATGATGACTCTCGTGACGGATTGCGAGCGTTATAATAGGCTCGTTGGTGTGATCGTGGTGGTGATGGACGACGTGGAGAACGGTTACGTCGGAGTCGCGCCGTTGTGAATGAATCTGCAAAAGTGATTTATTAGCATTTTTCAAATATTCTCAGAATTTTTCAAAAAATTCAAAATTTCTCTAAGTACTATAGCTCGAATTTCACCATGAAATTCGAGTTATATTTTCGAGCTATTCAACACTCACCCAAGGAGATAAGTAGCAGAAGAGTTTTTCGAGTTATTCACGAAAATTTCGATCTATTAAGGGCGCGAAATGAGGAAATGAAGCTGGGAGTGGGGTATTTATAGGAGAAATGATGCGGGAATTACCAAAATGCCCTTAAATTCGAGCTATTTCTAATTTCGAGCTATTTTCAGAAAATTTTTCTGAAAATTTCGATGTATATTTTTGGAGGCTCAATTCGACCAATATAGATTTTGAGCTATTTTCAGGCAAATTCGAGCTATTTTCAGGCAAATTCGAGCTATTTTACGGAAAAATTTTTATGGACTTCGAGTTATCTTTTCCCAAGATAAATTCGACCTATACCAATTCGAGCTACCAAACATAGTAAATTCGACTTATTTTCGAATTTTTATATTTTTGGTCACATTTTTGGTTTTTTATTACGACGCCGATCTCGTTGCACGATTCTCGGTTATGTGACTTCTTTATAGTTCGTATGATCAATGTTAGTACACATTACTCTTACGAACTGGGGGACTCCATGATGTACCATATTTCGGTACCGACACGTCATAATATCCGATACAGTACACGAACATATTTCGGGACATATTATGCCACGTCAGCACCATTATTTTTTAATGCAAAATTACAATTCAAGGCAAAACGCGGAAATCGGCCCAAGTAGGCCCAAATAGAGCCCAAGCGAGACCTATTTGGGCCCGAAAAGGCCCGATTTGAGCTATATCAAGCCCAATCCGAGCTATATGGGCTCAAATTCGATCTATTTGAGGCCCCAAAGCCAAATTCGAGCTATATGAGCCCAAATTCGATCTATTTGAGGCCCAGGAGTCAAGTAAGAGCTATATGGGCTCAAATTCGACCTATTTGAGGCCCAATTCGACCTATTTGAAGGCCCAATTCGAGCTATTTCAAAATAGCTCTAATTCGACCTATTTTGAGTCATAGTTCTACTTGGATTGCACTTTTAGACGAATAAGGACTCTTATTACTATATAAGGGGGTCCCATGCCTCATTCTAAGGTACGTTTTTATTTTCTAGCATTTAATTTCGAGCTATATACATCGAATTCGAGCTATAGAGCAATAATTCGAGCTATATTGCAATAGCTCTTGTTCGATCTATATAGAGTGTATTTCGAGCTATTTGAGAGTAATTCGATCTATTCGGGTTTTCTCATCACGGTTCTCAATACCATTTCGAGGTGTGCTAATTCGACCTATTGGACTTATTTCGACCTATATATTCGACCTATATATTCGACCTATTTTCGAGCTATAATTTCGAGCTATTGTCTCAGACGACAATACCTCAAATTCCGACCTATCTGACTTGAGCGTCGGAGTGCCTTCGCCGGAGGAGGCACCGGCTTAGTTTACGTGTGGTGTTGAGTGCAGGTTCCGAACTCAAAAGCTGCTTAAGCATCCAGTAGGAACTGAAGCAGTCTGACGTGGAGTGTTGGACAGCGGACACGTATCCAGACGAAAATACCCCACATCAGGCTATATCTCGAATCAGGGGTATTTCGGTAATTTTATCAATGGCTGCTCCTATAAATCATTTCACTTTAATTTTTTTTGCAAATAACTCGAACTCTCGCCAATAGCTCGAATTAGCGACAGCTCGAATACACTAGAACTTTCCCAACAACTCGAATACTCATCCAAATAGCTCGAAACTTCATAGGTATAGCTCGAAAAAACGCTATATAACTCGAATTCTCATCAAATTAACTCGAAAGTTCATAGGTATAGCTCGAATCAACCCTATATAGCTCGAATGCATGTGAAATAACTCGAAAACCCCTCTTTGCTATAATGTATGTAAAATAACTCGAATAGGAGGAGATAACTCGAATTAACGAAAAATAACTCGATAAGTCGATTAAAGAATAACTCGAAATTCCTTGAGATAAAACGCTCTCCCGAGTAAATCCGACTTATTGGCTATAGGTCGGGTGCACTTGTATTCGAGCTATAACACTTAGAATTTTTTAGAAACTTTTCACAAACTTTCTCAAACTCATTTTTTGTGAACTCTTTTGCAGATTTGTCACGACGGCTCGTTCAAATAGACAACGTTCTCACCGTGATCCACCTGCACGCTCCGAACGCCATCCACAATCCACCCACTACCGACCGTGAACGCAACTCAACTCATAGGATTAGCCCACCTCGTTCGACTCGACCATCCCGTCCGGCTAAAATCCCAGTTCCGGGCGCTCCCAGGATATTTGTTCCAGCGGTAAGGTCCTACGAGAGGCGTAATCCTGAATTCGAAAGAGTCATTGATTTGAACCCTAGAACCGGTAAACACTAACTTTCTCCTTCTTAGTAATGTAATGGCTTCTGAATCAGATATCGAGGCCACTAGTTCGTTAGGTGTTCCTAATGTTGTTGAGTCGTCGGGTTCTTGGTCTGGGTCATCCTCGGGTAGTGGGATTTAGATAGCGATGCCTCATCGTCTGACACCCAAGGTTCTGATAGAGAAGTTAATATTATAGACCATTCTGATGATGAAGAGTTTTTGACTAACATAGCCGAACCAACCCCTGTAGTAGAAGATGAGTCTAGTATTCCCACCCCTATAGAGGTCGACGCTAGTATTGTAGATGAAACCATGCAGGAGTTAGCCGAAGAGGGCATAAACCTTGACGCTCCGTCCCCAGCAAATAACCTTCTGAACTTTGCTGGTATTCGTCCCATGAACACCCATAGTGCATCATACTATAGGACTATGTATGATGTACCTGACCCTTACGAGATTATTTTTCTCGGTCCTGAGGATCGTTTGGACACTCCTCCTCCTGGTTGCTTGACTGTTTTCCATAGTTTCCTTTCGTGCGGCCTTAGATTTCCACTGCACGATGTAGTGCGTCAAATATTACTCCGTTTGCCTTCTTGTCCTTCCCATTTCACTCCCAACACATATTGTATCATTCATGCCTTCATTATTTTGATGAGGGTGTATAAGCTTCCTTGCACAGCTGATTCTTTCTTCCAAATGTTCCTTAGCAAATTTAGGACGACCGGTGAGGACGCGGGTTTTTACTTCCTGACCGTTAGGAAAAACAATAGTTTCTTGACCAGCCTCCAGTCTAGTTTTGGGAAGGAGTGGAAGAATCAGTGGTTCTATATCAAGGAGTCCACGCCTGGGGAGTTCAACTTCAGGCGAGACTAGACTGATGGAGCCCAAGCCCCCCGATGTCCTCCCGCATCTTTGTCTTCCGATGACATAAAGATGTTGCGGTCATAAGTTCGATGCTTCGTCCCTGACGAAGAACGCCATTCTTCGTGCTGGGGGGGTTACTCCGTCGTTCCATATAAGGGCGCGGTTGACTTTGGTATTCTTGTCTTTTATTCGTGCTTGTTTACCCTTTAATGTTACTTTTATGCTTTGAGTGTGATACTAACCTTTGTCTTTCGCTCCTTGCAGAGAAAATGGTTATCAGTAAGTCAAAGAGAAAGTTGGCGGCGATGCAGGAGGTTTTCGAGGATCTAGCCTCTGGCAGTGCTGATGCCGGGGTTGAAGTTCCGGAGCCAGCACCTTCTACTGCTCCTTCTTCTGCTGAGGTGGGGCCTACTACTACTCCTACTACTACTGTCACGCCTACTGCCGCCGTCCCGCCTCCCAGTGCTCCTTCATCTGCGGGTCCTTCCCGAAGCTTTAGGGGTAAGACGACGAGCGGATCTTCTCGTCGGGCTGCTACGCCTCTTACTACTGCTAGTGTTCGTGAGCGCAACCATACCATGATAAATGCTGTGCGGAAGGGCAATCTAGCGGGCCCTGATCCCAATGCGTCAAAACGCCCTGCTCCTTTTGAAGACCGCCGTCACGAAAAGCGTCATGCGTACGATGACTCCAACAAATACGATCCCAATGACTTGGACATCAATGTCGAAGATGTGTCGCGTGCCTCCATGGATGTCGGCTACTACAAGCTGACTTATACAGCCGCCATGCGTGCCTGCAAGGGCTTTCTCTTCCTTTGACAAGAAAAGGTATTATGAGGAGGTCGGTCCCGAGGGCTTGTGCAGCCGCACTGCTCTGTCTTTTGCCACTGTAAGTGTTTATTATGCTTATTGCGTCTTTTCTTTCTTGTTCTTTATTTAACCTCCTTAGTACTTGTTTTGATACTTCGTCTTTTACGATTTTCAGGCGATGATGAACATGCAGACTATGGTGGAAAATTTTGACATCTTCAACGATGCTCGGAGTGAGTACAACTCTCGTCCGGATCACTACAAGTCCACTGCAGCGTAGGCTAAAGTTTTGGAAGAAGCGGCGAAGAAAAAGACTCGTGAGGTGGAGGCCACCATGGAGAGCGTAGTGGAGGAACTACGGGTGGCGCAGGAGGAGCTGAAGAAGTCGCAGGAAGCTCGTACTGCTAGCGATGCCAAGTTGAAGGCGCTATCTAAGGACTTCGACAAGCTTCAGCGGGTGAAGGATGACTTGGCGATGAAGGACATCCATACCAAGGGTGAATTAACCGCCTTGGCTGCCCGTTTGAAGGTTGCTGAGGACGAGCGCGATGCAGCTCGAGCACAGGCAGCTACTTCTGAGCAGATTGGCTGCGATCGTGCTAAGGCTGATGTTAGCTTTCCCTCCTATCGCTTTGTCGTAGTCTTCGCTCTTATTTGTTTTATTAATACTTGCTTTTTCTTGCCTTGTTGTAGGGCTTGTCCACTGATGACAAGGTTGCTGCTGTGGTTGAGTTCCTGGGCTCTTCCACTTGGAACAACATCTGCATTGTGCGCGTGGGCTTTGATTTAGCTAAGGGGTATAACTACGCCTTAGAGGATGTGGAGCGCAAGGATGGCTTTGCTCCTGGTCGCAAATAGGGGAGTTCGACATCCTTCAGCGACTTACTGAGGAAGTGCCTGACTCTGATGACGACTATGTCTCAGAGAATGAAGGTAATGATCGCCCAGGGGCTTGCCTTAGCATAGGGCGTATGAGGGACGTTTGGCTCCGCGATCATCTGAGAGCTCAGGCGAGGTCCAGAGCTAGGAAGGAGGCTTCCTCTTCACGTGTTGTTGCTGTTGCTTCTTCCTCAAGGGTGCCTTCGAACGAGCTCCTTGAGGAGGGAGAGCTACCGACGGCCCCTTCCCTTGCTGATGTTCCCAAAAGAGTACCTCTTGCTTCTTCTGGCCTTGTGACTATCTCTGTCCCATCTCCAGGGCCTGGCCTCGAGCGATCTGTTGCTTCTTCTGATCCTGCTGCTGCTGATGATGTTCCTGAACCTGCTCCTGCTCCGACTCCTGTGCGCCCCGAGGATGACACGTCCCCATTGAGTGATTCGATGGAGGAGATTGCTCGGCAAAGCAGAGGAGACCTGAAGTCGGTGGGTCTGTGACTAAAGAAGTAGCAGAGCAGTTTGTGAAGCCAGCCTGCGTGCCGCTATCTTTTTTTCCGTACATTTGCACATTTAGCTATTTTGTTCTGTTGATATTTTTTTTAGTATATTATTGTTGACATTACGCCACTATTGCGCTTATCTCTTTTGCTTTAGTAGATATTGATTTTTTGCATTGCCTTATGTCTTTTTTAGCTCGCGTGATTGTTATTTCCATACTTGCAGGTTTTGTATACTTTGTGTTCATCCTTGACATTCCATGCTAATTGTTTTGTCCTTGTTCCTTTTTGTTGAAATACGTTTGTACTTGTGTTGTGAATGCGATGAGTTATGCTCATTTAGGGGGGCTTGTGCTCGATTTTTGCAGTGCGAAGCGATAGCTCATCTTAGAAGTGCGAGGTGTCAGCTCGTCTTATGAGTGCAAGGCCATGGCTCGTCTTATGATTGTGAGACGATGGCTTGTCTTATGATTGCAAGACGATGGCTCGTATTATGAGTGCGAGGCGATGGCTCGTCTTATGAGTGCGAGTCGATGGCTCTCCTTAGGAAGTTGCAAGACTATGGCTCGTCTTATGTAGGGCTGGCAATGGGTAGGGTTTTACCCTACCCTTACCCAGACCCTGTCAATACCCTGTCAATTTTTTTTGGCAAGACCCTTACCCTACCCTTACCCTTACCCTGTCAGGACCCAGACATGCATACCCTTACCCTACCCTGTCAAAAAGGGTAGGGTTGACCCTTACCCTTACCCTGATTTTAAGTTATATAAATAATTCCATAGGGTAGGGTAAGGGTCAGACCCTTACCCTACCCAGACCTATATATTAAATTTTCATAGGGTAAGGGTAAGGGTCTGGACCCTGTCCTTACCCTGTAGGCAGGGTAAGGGTTCAGACCCACACTCTAATTTCAGGATAAGGGTAGGGTAAGACCTTACCCATTGCCAGGCCTAGTCTTATGATTGCGAGACAATGGCTCGTCTTACGAAGTTGCGAGACGATGGCTTGTCTTATGATTGCGAGACGATGGTTCGTCTTACGAAGTTGCAAGACGATGACTCGTCTTATGTTTGCGAGACGATGTCGTCTTACGAGTACGAGGCGATGGCTTGTCTTATGAGTGCGAGGCGATGGCTCGTCTTACGAAGTTGCGAGACTATGGCTCGTCTTATGATTGCGAGACGATGGCTCGTCTTACAAAGTTGCGAAACGATGGCTTGTCTTATGATTGTAGGACGATGTCTCATCTTATGATTGCGAGACGATGGCTCGTCTTACGAAGTTACAAGACGACGACTCGTCTTATGATCGCGAGACGATGGCTCGTCTTACGAAGTTGCAAGACGATGGCTCGTCTTACGAAGTTGCTCCAATCATGCTTGTGCTGATAAACATGTAAGTAGGATGTAGGCAAACAATCAAACTTGAATAAAATAGGAAATTTTATAAGTTTTGGGACTGAGCTCGAGTAACTTCCGAGTTGCCTATGTATCCCGCCATGTATAGGTGGCTAGGAATCAAGTCCCCGTAGTTCGCTGCTAAGTATTACAATTGGAGTTCTCACGCTGAGACTCGTATTTCATAAAAGAATAAGCGAATAAAGCAATGAAACTGTGGTCCTATCTTGCCACAAGGCTTGTTGGAATGCTAGTATCTTAACTGTAAAACCTTCTCAAGTTCTTGACGTTCGAGGGGCGCGATGATGTCCTTCCGCCCTACTCTTGTAAGTAATAGTATCCTTTTGCGCTTGCTTTCTCCACTCTGTACGGTCCTTCCGAGTTTGGCTTCATCTTCCCAACATGCTTGGTAGCTTCAACTTTCCTCAGGACCATGTCCCCCACTTGAAAGTTCCTGAAATGAACCTTGTTATCATATGCTTTTGCCATCATAGATTTGTAAGCTTGAGTGCGTTGGTACGCTTCCTCCCTGGTTGCTCCTATTAGTTCAAGGTCTATTTGTCTAGCTCTTATTGCTTGTTCCTCATCGTATGTGACTATGCAATAGGTTGGCATCCCAATCTCTGCCGGTATCACTGCTTCAGAACCATACGTTAGCAAATATGGAGTTTCTCCGGTTGAAGTCCGAGGTGTTGTGCGATATGCCCATAGTATCCCTGGCAGCTCCTCTGCCCAATTTCTTTCTTCTCCTTGCAACCTTTTCTCTAAACTCTTCACAAGCGTGTTGTTTGTGGCCTCGACTTGCCCATTGGCTTCTGGATGCGTGACAGATGTGAATCTCTGTTCAATTTTCCTGTCCTGGCACCAATCTTGAATCTTGAATCCCTGGAATTGTCTTCCATTGTCGGAAATTAATACCCTTGGGATTCTGAACCTGCATACAATGTTCTTCCATATGAATTTCTTCATATTGGCCTCCGTTATTGTCACGAGTGCTTCAGCCTCAACCCACTTGGTGTAATATTCAACCGCCACTAATAGCCATTTCCTCCCTCCAGAAGGTACTGGTATTGGTCCGACAATGTCTATTCCCCATTCATCGAATGGACATCCATAGCTCACAGTTGTCATTGGCTGCGTAGGTGTATGAATGATTTTTGCATGTAGTTGGCAGCTTCTGCACTTCCAAGTATAATCCATAGAATCTCTCATAATCGTTAGCCAGAAATATCCTTGCCGGAGTATCTTCTGTGCCAAGGATCGCCCTCCAGAATGATTTCCACAACTTCCGTCGTGAATCTCTCTCAATACTTGCTTTGCCTGAGCTGGTGACAGACATCTTAAGAGGGGTCCCTCGAACGATATTTTGTAAAGTTCTCCGTTGAACATTGTGAATCTCGCCGATTTATACTTGAGTCTTCTGACTGCCTGCTGATCAGTCGGCGAAGTTCCATTTTGTAGATAGTCTATGATTTCGTCCTTCCAGCATGCCTCGACTTCCACTGGCAGAGCGTAGTCCAAAGCTTGTGTTGGTTTCGATTCCACGCCTTTGCTAATCGAAGGTTGCTCCGCGGCCAACAAGGTTACACGTCTCTCCACAAAGACTTCTCCAGTGCTTGCAAATCGCGACAATGAGTCAGTCCATTCGTTCTCCGTTCGTGGGATATGTGAGATATTGAATGTCTCAAAGTTTGATGTCATTTCCTTCAGCTTATCAAGATATTTCACTATTGCGGCCTCCTTAGCTTCGTATCTCCCTTCGAATTGATTAGCAATCAACTGTGAGTCTGTGAATGCCACCAATTTTGTTATCCCCAACGACTTTGCCATTTGAATACCAGCTAACATAGCTTCATACCCCGCTTGATTGTTTGTGACTTGGAAATTTCAACCTTATAGCATAGTCAAATTCTCTTCCATCTGCCGATCTTAAGTAGATTCCTGCACCACCGGCATCTACTTTGGAAGATCCGTCAACGTGTAAAGTCCAGGTCTCTTTTGCAATTCCGGATGTATTCTTCTGAGTGTTCTTCGTAACCATAGCCACATCAGGCGCTTGCTTTGCCTCTGAGATAGTTTCCGCGACAAAATCCGCCAGCCTTTGTGCTTTAATAGCAGTCTTTGGAAGATACTCCAAACCGTATTCTCCTAGCTCGATTGCCCAGTTCACTAGCCTGCCTGATGTTTCTGGCTTTGCCATAACTTGCTGCAATGGTTGATTGGTTAACACCGTGACCGGATGCAATTGAAAATATGGCATTAGTTTCCATGCAGCTATCACCAGTCAAATGCCAATTTCTCAATCTCTAGGTAATTCAGCTATTACCCGTTCAATACTTTGCTCACGTAATAAATTGGCAGATGTTTCCTATCTTCTTCTCGTACTAGCACCGTGCTCAATGAATTCTTCGTTATGGCCAAGTAGAGATATAACATCTCGTTGTCCTTGGGCTTAGATAATAATGGTGGAGTTGTGAGATAAACCTTCAACTGACGAAATGCCTCCTCACAATCCTCAGTCCAGACAAACTTTGGCGTTTTTCT
This sequence comes from Misopates orontium, assembly GCA_946800315.1. Lineage (NCBI taxonomy): Eukaryota > Viridiplantae > Streptophyta > Magnoliopsida > Lamiales > Plantaginaceae > Misopates > Misopates orontium. Next base: position 20,003,385 of record OX326950.1, on the reverse strand, counting down.
TAGCTTTTTGAAGAAAGGTAAACTTTTCTCCGCGGAATGTGAAATGAAGCGGCTGAGTGCCGTTATTCTCCCTACCAAACGCTGGACTTCACAAACTGACCTGGGAGATGGTAAATCCATTATAGCCTTAATTTTGTCTGGATTTGCTTCAATGCCTCTCTCTTTCACCATGAAACCTAGAAATTTTCCAGCCTTGACTCCGAACGTACACTTCTTTGGATTTAACTTCATTCCGTATTGCTTCATGATACCAAAAGCTTCTTCAAGATGTTTGACATGATCCTCCGCCTTTAAAATTTTGATAAGCATATCATCGATATAGACTTCCATAGTTTTCCAATTTGATGATAGAACATCTTTGCAACCAACCTCTGGAATGTTGCTCCTACATTCTTTAATCCAAATGGCATCACTCTGTAATAGAATATCCCTCTGTCTGTAATGAACGTCGTTTTATGTTGATCTTTCACCGCCATTAGGATTTGATGAAATCCACTCTGTGCATCGCAAAGACTGAGTAATGCGCATCCAGCTGATGAATCAACCACAAGATCAATCCTAGGCAAAAGAAAAGGATCCCGTGGACAGTGTTTGTTCAGATCCGTGTAGTCCATGCACATACGCCATACAGTCAGTTTCTTTGGCACCAGGACAACGTTGCTAAGCCATTCAGAATATCGAACTTCAAATATGTGGCCTGCAACTAACTTTGTTTGTACCTCCAACTCTACAGCTTTGTTCTTTTCGTCACAGAAATGTCTCTTCTTTTGTCGAACAGGTTTTGCATTTGGATTGACATTTAGGTGATGTACTGCAACTCGAGGTTCTATGCCTTTCAAATCCGAGTCGGCCCATGCAAATACATCAAAATTCCTCCGCAAGCACTCTATCAATGCCTTCTCGATCTCCAATGGCAATCTGCTACCAATTTTAATGACCTTTTTGGGTTCATTATTCATCACAATAACTTCCTTGAATTCTCCAGAGGGTTTCATACGTTCAATCTCCAATTGTTTCTTGTAACGCAGAGTGGTTCTATCCTTCTTTTCCTCCTTTGTTTGCTTTGGCTCAACTTCCTTCATGGGAGTATCAAAATTTTCTGGCGCTCCTTGTTGATCCTCATGTGTTGCAAGCACCATTTCCGCATCCATATGATCCCATGTTTGTGGTGTTTCTACCTCTTGAGTTTTGATTAAAGCTATGTCCTGATCAGTTTTCACCTTGATTGGTTTCGTTGATGTAACATAACAACTCCACGAATCGCGATAATTTGTGGTGAGCTCTGCAATTCCCCCAGGTGTTGGAAACTATATGTTTTGATGCACTGTTGAAATGATCATAGCAAATGCAGTTATTCCAGGTCTTCCAATCAACACATTGTATGCAAATGGGATATCAACAATAAGATATTCCACGTTTAAAGTCCTCCTCTTCGGATTTACACCAAAAGATGTTGGTAGCATAATCTTCCCAAGAGGCTTAATTTCACTTCCACCGAATCCCAATAAAGGTGAATTTACTTCCATGATCTCGTATTGTCCTAACTTCATTTGTTGTAATGCATCCATAAAGATAATGTTAGATGAGCAACCATTATCTATCATTATTCTTTTTACAATGTGATTTGCGATCACCGCGGTAACCACCATTGGACAATTCAAATATTGAGCCTCCTTAACTTGTGAAGATAAGCTATCAAAGTCGATATCATCAAATGTGATCCGCATGTCCAATTTGTCTACAGCAAAGACAAGATCTATCTCTGGACGTTTCAAACGTTCATATTGTATATCATGCGAGATCCGTTTTCTACTTTTGCTTGAATCAGCACCAGTAGGTCCCCCATCGATCACATTTACTCCGTTTTCGATATCATCGTTGCCATTTCCCTTCCTCCGCCTGGGTTCGTTCTTCTTCTCTTTTGGTGATCGGCTTCGTTTTCGTCCGCCTAACGATTTCTCATCCCTATGTTCCTTATTCTCAAGATCATACTCAACAAGTTTCCCATCTTGAATAAGTCGTTCAATTTCTATCCTCAAAGTCTTGCAGTCATTAGTATAATATCCGTTTTGCTTGTGAAACTTACAATATTTCTTGGATTGCTTCATCTCCTCGGTTTGTACCATGGGTCTTGGAGGCCTGAATATCCCTTTATCTTTGGTAATCGCGTAGATTTCACCAATTTGCTTTTTCAAAGGAGTCCAATTGTCAAACTTCTTGAAAGGTTGTCGATTGCGGTCTCGATCCTTTCCTCTAGGATCTCTCCTCCAGTCTTTATTCTCCTTTCCTCTAGGAATTTCTGGCGAGTCCATCAATCCGTGATTCATAAATACCTCCTCCACCTTGACAACTTTATTAGCAAGATTCATGACTTGCTCTATTGAATCTGGAGCATCCCAAGTAAGTACTTCTATCAGCTTTGTGCTCTGGCAGTGATTTTGCAACACAGAGATAACCAAATCAACAGTTGGTGCATTCACTCTTCCAATCTCTACATTGAGACGTTCTATATATTTTTCCAACGGCTCATCAGGCTTTCAGTGGATATTGAACAAAGTACATGGAGACTTCTTCTTCAACCGATAAGTAGCAAATTTCTTCACGAACATGCTTTTGAATTGTTCGGTTGATTCGATTGAATGGACTTTCAAATTCTTGAACCATTCCTTAGCAGTTCCCCTTAAGCTTAGTGATATCAGCTTCGCCCTGAGGTTCTCGCTGTAACCCAAAATCTGCAACTCTCCGTCCAAGTCATCAAAATGTGTTGCAGGGTCCGTTGTTCCATCATATTTCTTCATGTCAGGAAGTCAGACTCTCTCTTTCAATGTCAACCTACCAATCGCCTCACAGAATGGAGTTGGTCTCTCTGTTGATGGAATATTCTCAGCGATAACTGGTTCTGGCCTTGGTACTACTCTTTTAGGTTGATCCATATTCCTCCCTGTTGTGTGGCTCGCAGGTGGACGATCCTCAGGATCTCTTTGCCTGGAATTGACTTCTCCACCCCTATCATTTGCTCAACTCGGGGCTTTGTTTCCTGCAATCCTTACTGAACGAGGGTTCTTGCGTTCTGGTGAAGGCGACGGATCCCTCCGAGTTGATCTTGTCATCCTTGATTGATGTTGTCTCGAATCATCACGACGCTGTGTCTGATGAGATCTATCTTGATGTGTTGATGTTTGTCGTACAGTTGGCGCTGGAATTGGCACTGGAGCATTCTGCTGCAATCCAGTGTTAGCCAATTGTTGCACAATCATTGGCACCATAGTTTGTTGAAAAGCTGCCATGATCTGAGTCAGCTGAGCAGGGTTCAACAATTGTTGCTCCGTGGGAGGCACTGCAGGTTGGTCCGTTACAGTGCGTGTTTGATCCAGCATCCAAGATGGACAACTGGTGGTATACATGTTAAAGCTTCGAACTCATAAAACGAGCACAAGCACTCGTAAAGCCGAGCACAAGCCCTCGCACTCATAAAACGAGCACAAGCCCTCACACTCATAATACGAGCACTAGCACTCGTAAAGTCGAGCACAAGCCCTCGCACTCATAAAACGAGCACAAGCACTCGTAAAGCCGAGCACAAGCCCTCGCACTCATAAAACGAGCACAAGCACTCGTAAAGTCGAGCACAAGCCCTCGCACTCATAAAATGAGCACTAGCATTCGTAAAGTCGAGCACAAGCTCTCGCACTCATAAAATGATCACTAGCACTCATAAAGCCGAGCACAAGCCCTCGTACTCATAAAACAAGCACAAGTCTCGCACTCATAAAACAAGCACTGGCACTCGTAAAGACGAGCACAAGCCCTCGCACTCATAAAACGAGCACAAACACTCGTAAAGCCGAGCATAAGCACTCGCAAAACGGACACAAGTACTTGTAAATAAAACACAAGTGCTCAAACAAACAAATAACAACGCTAACACAATGAGCACGAAAATTCAAGACATAGGCACAAGTACTCGATCACAAAGCATACAAGTATAGAAAACACATTCATAAACAGGAGAAGCAAAATGATAAGCAGCTTAGTTGGTAAACACACAAAGTCCAAAGCCAAGTAGCTTGGGCGTTAGAGAAATGAGATATGAGTGCCAACCTCAACTCAGAAATCATATGAAACCCTAAGCCAAGCAGCTTAGGTGATAAAGATCAGTACCCTACGCCAAGCAGCTTGGCTGGTATAAATACAAGGCTCTGAGCCCTACAGCTTACCCGATCATGAAGCTCAAGTGCTAAAAATGTTACAACGTAAGAGACATCATTCAGTAGCAAACTCACGCCATGAATCGAAAATCTGAGTTTTCCAATCGGAACTCTGAGTTTTCAAATCTTTAACGGACTCGTTGCACGATTATCGGGGTTTCTTGAGATATTTTAGTTTGTATGACCAATGTTTTTACACATTACTCTTACAAACTGGGGGACTCCATGATGTACCATATTTCGGTACTGCCACGTCATAATATTCTATACAATATCACGAGGATATTTTGGGATTATTATGCCACGTCATCATCATTATTTTTTAATGCATAATTACAATTAATTCGAGTTGTTTCATAAGTCAGTTTGAGTTATTCCAAATAGCTCTAATTTGACTTAATTCAACTTATAATCCTACTTGGATTGGACTTCTAGCTAAGAAAGGACTCTCAATAGTATATAAAGGGGTAACATTCATCATTCCAAAGGTGAGGAGAACTTAGGTTTATACTTATAATGGACTTCTAGCTAAGGAGGACTCTAAGTAGTATATAAAGGAGTCACATTCATCATTCCAAAGGGGAGGAGAAGTTTTGGAGAGTGAATCCCGAGCTGTATTTCGACTAGTTAATTCGAGCTATCAATTCAACTGTGAATTTCATGAAATTCATATGCCTGGAAATCCTTTGAAGTCTAGTTTTGAAATCAAAAAGCAGATTGAGGTTCCGAGGTCTAGAGAATGAGATATAACAAAAACGGTGAGACTGCACAAAACTGAAGAATAAGTCGAAAGTCGAGAGCCTCGAGCTGTATTTCCACAAGTGATTTCGACCTATGAGTTCAACTCTGAATTTTATTCATTTCATATGCTTGGAAATCCTCAGAAGTCTAGTTTTCAAATCAAAAAGCGGATCTACATTTAGATGTCTACAAAAGGAGATATAACAAAAACCGTGAAACTGCGCAAAGCTGAAGAATAGGTCGGAATTCGACCTATTTGCCCCATTTCGACCTATTTGGCCCATTTTGAGCTATTTGGCCCAATTCGACCTATTTGGCCCAATTTGACCTATTTGACCCGGTTCGACCTATTTGGGAGGCCATTTCGAGCTATTCCAAAATAGCTCTATTTCGAGCTATTTTGAATCATAGTTCTACTAGGAGTGCAATTCTAGCTGAATAAGGACTCTTAATACTATATAAGGGGGACTCATGCCTCATTTTTAGGTACGTTTTTATATTTTCAAGCATTCATTTTGAGCAATATTAGTCGAATTCGAGCTATTAGAGCAATCATTTTGAGCTGTTTGAAATAGCTCTCGTTCGACCTATATTGAGTGCATTTCGAGTTATTTGAGGGTATTTCGATCTATTTGAAGACCTTTATTTCGACTTATTGTGCTACTTCGAGGTGTTTGTTTTCGACTTATTCAGCATATTTCGATCTATCATTTCGAGCTATTGTCTCTCACGACAAGATCTCACATTCCGACCCATCTGACTTGAGCGTCGGAGTGCCTTCACCGGAGAAGCCACCGGCTTAGCTTACGTGTGGTGTTGAGTGCAGGTTCCGAACTCAAAAGCTGCTTAAGGATCCAGCAGGGACTAAAGCAGTCTGACGTGGAGTGTTGGAGAGTGGACACGTATCCAGATGAAAATACCCCACATCACTAGACATCCGTATATGTATTCTCACTTTAAATTTCCTTCATAATAATTCTCAACCCTCAATACTTGGAATTTCACAATAACAATTCCTTAGAATTTAATATTTTCGCACAAAATAGGGGTTCTTTTGAGATTTTCCAAAACTTTTGGGCCAAAATACAAATATCATTTATTGTAAGTATGGAACTTGATAATATAATTCACATCGACAACAACATGGGATATAATTTAATTCATATAATAATGGACGAGCTTACATTAAATCATATAAGCATGCATAAATAATAAACTGCCAGCAAGTTCAACTATAATCGGTTCCAGACACAATAGCAACAAGGAAGATAGATGGCCTGGTGGGAAAAGAGGGTAAAGGCAATTGAAAGGTCAGTGGTGTCTCCAGAATATCATAAACCCTTAAGAGCAACAAAGTTAGAACAGAAACTTTAACCTTCAAAACAATATAATCAGCAAAGGGTTATAGCAGTTTCTGAAAACTTTTAGTAATCAAAATGATACAGAGATACTCAATAGCAGATTATAATAAACAGATAAAGTCTTAAACATATGAGCAGAACAATAAACGCCAGAACCTTTGAACAACTGTTAAGTTAAAAACCAGATAAATGAAGATACATATAACACTGGAAATTATATGAACAAGAAGATCACTACCAATACTGGAAATTTAATATGATAGGCAAAATCTTTTGAAACAAATAACAGATTTAAACACATAGCATATTGAACTTCAGATTGTTGGTTACGTGCTTAAATCATAAAACATACAACGATTAATTTCCACAATATAAACATACGATGAATAACAAATAATCATAACAATTACAAGAGGTGTAGAAATTAAATTAGATAAACCTCAATGCAGAAATTCAAAAATTTGTTGAATAGGCAGACAAGTCAAGAGATTTCTCTTTTCCCTTAAGTTCAATCCAGCGTATAGCTTCCGTTCTCAAAAGACATGAACTCCCAAGGTACAATATCTGGTCGCAAAGAATAGCCTTGAAGCTCAAGCCACTCCCCTCAATCGGGCTTTGTGATATTTGCAGAAACTCTTTAGTGTATGATATGAGTGCAGAAGAGATTTTTGGATGCCTTACAATGCTGCGTGGTGGCCTCTTTATATAGTAGAAGAAAAACGTAACAACAACAATCACATTAAGAGGGGAATTGAAACCAGTCACAAAACTGATGCCATTAAGCTCAAAATATTTTGAAACATTCACCTATTAACAGAACCATTAACCTCTGTAACAGCAACAAATTTAGTGCGAATTTGACTAAATTTACACTAAAATTGTTTAAATATTTAAGTCAGTTTATTTTATTTATTTGAGTAAAATAAATAAAATTTCGAGTTGAGACGGACGACGACCACGCAAGGAGCTAATCTTCTCAAGTTCACTACACCATCTTGATGCATGTTTGTAGATAAATACTCTCAAACAATAAACTGATGTGGGACATTCCCCACTCACATTTGCCTCTATAAAATTTCATTCACACTTAAAAATTGTTTGGGCCCATACACTTTCAAATTAAAAAAATTCATTTTAGGCCCCATTGCCCAAAATAATTTCTCCAACGGGTTCTAAGGCAGAATTAAATTGTGAAACAATGGGGAGGCCACAGGAGTTATTAGAAAAAACCTAAAAAAGAAGAGAGGCAACTAGAGAAAAAAAGGAAGAGAATTAGCGATCAGAGAAGACAAAGAAAGACGAGAATCAAAGTTGTGGTTAAGTTGATGTTCTGTAATTATTCCTACAATTTAATTATAGTTTGTTGATTTGGATATTGCACTTTATTTACGTACATTTGTTTGAACAAGATCCTTGCTTTAGTTATGAGCTTATGGCAAAATCATACCCCGAATTGTAAGACTTTTGCAAATTGCACCTCAAATTGTAATCACTAGCAATATACACCATGAATTGTTACTTCGTTTGCAAGTTGCACCACAAACACACATTGCAAGTTTTTTTAGGGTGGTTTGGACAATTTTAATTTTATCAAATTTCTTTAATTACTTGGGATAATCGCATGCAAAAATCCACACACTCAAACACGTTTTCTTTTAAGAAATGCTTCAAACTTCAGCTTTTTCTTTAAAAAAAAAAAGAGAAGAAAAAGAAAATCGAACTAGCCATCAAATCGTTTGACGACATTAGTCAATTTTCTAGCTCGTATGTTCAATGAATCGCATTGTGCAACACAGACTTTATGTATTTGGGTGTTATGAAAACCTCATCAGCAATATCGAGAAGTTAGCCTACCGTGATGATAAAAGAAACCTAATTTTGGATCTGGCGAAGATAAGCACCGTCGGACAATTCTTCAATGGCCAAATACGATCGATGTCAAAACCCTTGCCCATAAATTCAACAACATCACCTTTCCGTAGTTGACAGATCAATTCCACAATATCGCCCTTGCCCATCAATTGTTGGTTGATTCGATTTTCTTTTTCGTTTTTGGTTTAAGAAAAAGTTGATTTGAAAAGAAGACGTTTTTGAGTGTGTGGATTTTTTCTGCCATTATCCCAAAAATAATTGAAGTAATTTTGTAAAATTTGAATTGTCCAAAATACCTTAAAACATAAAATATGTGATTATAGTGCAACTTGCAAAAGGAGTAACAACTCGTGGTCTACATTGTTAGTTATTACAATTCGCGGTGCAATCTGCAAAAGTCTTATAATTCGGGGTATGATCTTGCCATTCGCTCTTTATTTATTCAAGACTATGATTTATTTAATTGATGTTTCTGTGTTTATTTCAATTATGAGTAGCTAAATCCATCGTGTGTCGTATAAATTTCTCGCACTATATTTTCAAGTAAATGTCCTATAATTCATAGAAAAACATTTTCTTTATGTTCCTTTTATTAAACCTCAGCCGATTATTGAGGGACGACTGAGAATAAATAGACATAGAGTACTTTGAAAAGGCAGTCATGGTAGGATTTAATTTAGTTGTACGATTTTGGGGCTGCATCGATTAAAGAAGAGACATGGGTTTTTTAGCTATTCCGATATTCTGGTGATGAATGCCCGAGGGTATTTTGAGTTTTTGATGCTATTTTGAGACTTAATATGACCTTGGAAACCAGTGTTATTAAAACCAGACCGGACCGGAGCGGCTGGTCCGGCCAATCGAACCGGTTGGTCCGGTCGACCGATCCGCAAGCCGATGGTTAAGCCAGTCCGAAAACACTCCCTAAATCGGTTTTATTTTAAGTTGGCGAGACCGGCAATTTTACTAGTTGAACCAAGTTGAACCAATCAACCGGACCGGTTTACAAAAAGAAAAAAGAAAAAACTAGGATAGCTTTTCGGCACCCAATGTCCAGCCCTACCAAATACGCATCATCACCTCTGTTGCGCCACAAAGAGGAGAAAAAGAATAACATAGTAGAAAAATAAGAAGAAAAAGAGGAGAGGCCGCTCGCCGCCTCTATTTGCCACCGCGCCGCCGTCTGCTCGCCATCAGGTAATTCCGTCCCAAATTGAATAATAGTTCTAAGAATTACATAAGAATTAAGAGGTGACAACAGAAGAAAGATTGAGATTTTTGATGTGAGAGAGAGGGGTTTTTGAGACTTAGGGTTTATGGTGCCGAACAAATTAAGCTAACAATTTTCAAAATACAACTAGACATATCTGTCCCTTTCCTTGTCTTTGTTATATACATATATATGTATATTTCTTTTGTTATTATTATTTGTTGGGATTTAGTTTTTTAGTTTGCTTTAGTATTTATTTCTTATTGGAGCTAATTAAATATTATTATTGTCACGAATTCACTATTAGGATTTAGGCTATGTTCAATTTGATTATCTCATAGGTCCGATTTGGTGTGTCGATATTCAACACTTTACTTAAATTCGAAATTTATGAATTTCTAAAAATGCGAAGAGTTGCCAAGTAAAATGGTTTACGATTCGATGTGTTCATTTGTTCTTTGGATTTGGATATTTGTTATGTGATTGTGGATTTGGATGTGTGGTATATGATTTAATATTTTGATGTGATTGTAAAATTATCCAGGATGAGTTGTATGAAATTTTCTTGAAATATACCTTCACCGGTTCAAACCAACGGCTAAACCAGTTAAATCGGTTGAACCTTGAACCGATAACGTCACCGATTCAATATCCGGTCTGGTTCTGAAAACACTGTTTGATGACGCATACTCTCCCTCTTGGGATCGTACCCGTCCACGTGGCCTAATCTTCTGACCTCATTTCGCCTCACAACCCCCCTTTCTCGCACAATGCGCGACCCCCACGTAAATCGACCCCCTGTATCCCCCGAACCCTCGTTAAATATTTATTATGTCATATCCTATGCTACACATACTCCCCGAGGGGGGGGGTCGTATTCATCACATGCAGGTGTACGTCACCTATTCATCAACCAGTGGCGACCGTCCCTCTTTCCCAACCAGAGGGGAGGGTCGGACGTCAGCGTCGACGTCACACTCCACTCGCTCGGATGCGTTGTCACCCTCACAGGGCTCGACCGCCCCGCTTCCCCAATAAAGAGCTAGGGTTCGGAAGTTATAAGGTGTAATCGGAGCACACCATGCACCGAGGGTAACATGCAGGCACCACGTGCCCTACTCTAGAAGGGTACTCAAATACCCTATTACCCTCGGACGAGCATGCACGGTGACACATGCCCAGGGCAAAATTACACTTATAACCTCTGGTCGGACGTCAGCGTCGACGCCACACTCCACTCGTTCGGATACGTTGTCACCCTCACAGGGCTCGACCGCCCCGCTTCCCCTATAAAGAGCTAGGGTTCGGAAGTTATAAGGTGTAATCATAGCATGCCGTGCACCGAGGGTAGCATGCAGGCACCGCGTGCCCTACTCTACAAGGGTACTCAAATACCCTATTACCCTCGGACGAGCATGCATGGTAACACGTGCCCAGGGCAAAATTACACTTATAACCTCTCCCTCACCCTATAAATAGGGAAGTAGGTTAGTCATAAAAAGGGAGAGACAACACCAGGAGATCACAACACAAACAGAGCCAGGCACGCGAAGCACACACTCGTGAGAGCCCCATTTGGGAAGAAAATAGAGCGAGGAAGGAGCAAGGAGGGCCCGAGCCCGAGGAGCTGCGGTTGAAGGGAGATCGTGCGAACGGAGCCCGAACCCCCAAGGGTCGTGGATAGTTGCAGCGGCAACGAAGCGGCAGGGAGCTCGCCGAATCCAGGGGCATCTTGAGTCGGGACCGGCGTGCGAACGGCTCCGGTGACGAGCACGGCGAGAAGGGGGGCGTCATCAGTGGCGCCGTCTGTGGGAACGTCACTAGAGTCTCTGAGACAGCTCAAGTAATGCACCTGGGTTTGGTAAGCTCTTACCCCGTAGATAATATATTCAGTTTTCAATCTCCGTCGCGTCTGTTTTCCCGAGCTGTCATGGCAATTACATCCCGAAATTCCAAGGAATCCATTTTCTCCTCACCGGAAGTTCCCAGTCAGCACGTATATGAATCCCCGAATCGAGAAGCTACACCTGACGGGGGGACCACCACCGAGGTACGTATGACCATGAGTGATTTAGATCGCTTATTGGAAACCGCTGTTGAACGAGGCGCCCGGCGAATGCGACGACAAGAAGTGAGAACCAGGGGGAGATGGACCCCGCCCCTGGAAACAACTACTCGAGTCCATGAGTACTATCAGGGGCAAGACGAAGCCCGAAGAGCAAGAGTGGAGGCCGAACGCGCCAGTGGTAGAGGAGATCGACCCACCGAAGGGCGACACGCCAGAGGCTCCCACCCAAATCCAGGTACGTCCGATAGCGATCCGCATTTATTCGATATGATGTTTGAATTAAGAAGGGAGGTGCAAGCTTTGAAGAAGGATAGAAATGGAGAAACGGAAGAAGAAGAGAAGGGTAGTCCATTTGCACCGCACATATTGCACCCAGAAATCCCAACGTCCATGCGTTTGCCAAATCCAGTGGTATACACGGGGGACCGACATGCAAAAGATCCTCGCGATCATATTAACCAGTTCCTGGCAATGATGGATATTCTCAACGCACCTGATCATGCCCGATGCCAAATTTTCCGATCCACCCTAACCGGGAGGGCGCAAGCATGGTTCTCCCAATTGCCCAGGGGATCCATCCACAGCTTTGATGACCTCCGGGAGCTGTTCGTCCGACAGTTCGCGTGCAATCGGCGCTACCCGAAAACTGCAGGGCACTTGATGACTATGGTCCAGGCAGAAGGAGAAAGCTTGAGGGATTACATGCGTAGGTTCGCCGACGCAGTGATCGATGTAAGGCATGTAGACCCTCACATATTGTCTGAGTTTGTAGCCCAGGGCACCCGGTCGGTAGAATTCGCTGAGGCTCTGGTAAGACATCCGGCCCGAACCCCTGGAAGAACTCATGCAGAAAGCTGAGAGATACATGCTGCTTAAAGATACGCGGTTAGCGAAGCTCGGCCAGAGAGGATATGATGATCGAACAAAGAATCGACGAGGGGAGAACACGCGCAATCGGCACGATGTCGTGAAAAGGTACCTAGAGCCCATCCCGATAACTCCTTTAAAAATTTCTAATGTTGAGGTGCTAGAAGTAATGGAGGGACATCCCGACCTACGGTGGCCACCTCAATCGCGGAACTCAGAGAACCTACATCACACCGGGAAATGGTGCCTATTCCATCGAAGTTGGGGGCATAGGACGGAACAGTGTGAACATTTGAGGAATGAGATTGAGCGGTTGATAAAGAGAGGGTACCTGCACCAGTTTCTTGAAAGAAGGAAAGATCTTCCCCGAAGAAGAGAGCCGATGAAGGAACGAGAGGCCGACCGGCCTCGCGTGCCGGAGCGTGAGGAACGTAGAAGCACGGAGCGTCAGGAGCCGGAGAGGGAGAGTTCCCAGGCTCGGAGAAGAAGATACGAAAGCGGGGCTGTAGACGAAGAGCAGATCCTGCCCCAGTATTTACCTCCTCCGCCTTCGAACTGCCTGCGTAATCCTATGAACGGCAGGACTATTAACGTGATCGAGGGGGGCCCTTTGGCATCCTCATCCACCCAAAAGAAGAGGAAGTTCTTGAAGGAGACGCAACGGGTAAGTCTGAAATACCATGTTTTTTCTACTAGCATGTGTGCACCTCCCCCCCCCCCCCCCCATTAGTTTTGGTCCGGAGGATCTAGTAGACATAGTCCATCCCCACGATGACCCGATAGTGATCCAAGCCACGATACATGGAGCCGAGGTGGCTCGAGTTCTGATTGATATTGGGAGTTCAGTAGATGTGATGTTTTTGCCGACCTTTTTCGCGCTTGGGCTCCAACTGGGGCAAATAATGCCGGAGAAAGTTCCATTGGTAGGGTTTGATGGAAGTCCGAGCGATACGCTGGGTTTGATCCCGTTTTTGATGTCTTAGGGAGAGGGGCACTTGCGTAGAACAGAGGAAGTAAAATTTTGGGTCATCAATGCGCTCGCCAAGACTTACAATGTGATTTGTGGACGACCCTCTCTTCGTTTGTTCGAAGCGGTACCTTCGGTTCTGCATCTAAAGGTAAAATTCCCCACCATGAATGGGATCGGAGAAGTCAGAGGAAACCAGGTTCGAGCCCGTGAATGCCGCTTGAACACGATAGCCGCAATTGAGGAAAAGGAGGATGGTGACCACCGAAGTCAAGGAGAACTTCGGAGAATCGAAGCAAGGAAACTGTATCCAGCAGAAGAGCTCAAGGAGGTCCAGGTCGTTCCGGAAGAATCTGAGAAGAAGGTCAAGATGGGGACAAACATCGACCCGGTCGTTGAGATGCAGCTCCTCGAGACCTTGCAACGTTTCCAGCATGTGTTCACCTGGGAAGGAGGACCTCCAGGACGCATCAGCCCATATGTGTGCAAACACTGCTTGGATGTACGACCTGATGCCAAGCCTGTGCAACAAAGGAAGCGCAAGATGGGTCCCAAGAGGAACAAGGTGATTAAGTCTGAGTTGCAAAGGTTGATTGGGTTGAACCAAATCCGAGAAGTACGATACCCCGAGTGGTTGGCCAACGTTGTCTTGGTCCCGAAGTCTGGAGAACGCTGGAGAATGTGTATAGACTTCACGGATCTGAACAATGCGTGTCCGAAAGATTGCTTCCCCTTGCCCAGCATCGATCAATTAGTGGACTCCACGGCGGGATGCGAGCTGCTTTCAACCATGGATGGAGATCAGGGGTATAATCAAATTTCGATGGCCGAGAAGGACCAAGAAAAAACCAGCTTCATCACGGACTTTGGTACGTATTGCTACTTGGTTATGCCTTTCGGACTAAAAAATGCAGGGGCTATGTACCAGCGGCTTATGAATGCTATGTTCGCTTCGATGATTGGCAATAACCTGGAGGTATATGTGGATGACATCATTGTAAAGAGCCAAGAGGCCAACCAGCACAACGTTGACTTGACCGAGGCTTTCCAGATCATGGACAAGTTCGGACTGAAAATTAACCCTCGCAAATGCTCTTTCGGGATCCAAGGAGGCAAGTTCCTCGGCTTCCTTGTCACCCAGAGAGGCATAGAGGTGAACCCCGAAAAAGCCAAAGCGATCTTGGAAATGCCCGCCCCGGCTACAGTTCGAGATGTACAACGACTTACGGGAAGAATGGCCTCACTCAACCGATTCATCTCGAAGGCGGCCGAGAAGGGACTCCCCTTCTTCAAAGTACTTCGGAATGTCAAAAATTTCCAGTGGACCGATGAGTGCCAGAAGGCATTCGACGATCTGAAGGGATACTTGCTCCAACCGCCCCTGTTGGTCAAGTCCCAGCCAGGGGAAAGGCTTTTCGTGTACCTCGCCGTAGGGGAAGAGGTTGTAAGCGCGGTGCTCGTGCGGGCTGAAGGAACAGACCACCTCCCAGTCTACTACACTAGCCGAACTTTAAAGGATGCTGAAACTCGATATACTTCTATCGAGAAGTTTGCCTTTGCTCTTGTCACGACGGCGCGAAAACTCAGGTCATATTTCTTGGCCCATCCCGTTACCATACTCATGAAGCATCCACTGCGGGCCATACTCAGCCATCCCCAGGTGTCGGGGAGAATGGTAAAGTGGGTTGTGGAGCTTGGGGAGTACGACATCCAGTATGCCCCTCGGCCGTCCATAAAAGCCCAGGTACTAGCCGACTTTATGGTGGAGACCTACGAAGCCCTTGAGGAAGTTAGCACTGAGAAGATTTGGAAGGTGTACGTCGATGGCTCTTCAAGTAGCGGCGTAGGAGGAGCAGGTGTGGTGTTTAAACCAATGCACGGAGATGGATCTGAGGAGACGCTATTTCGCTGTGAAGATAGATTTCCCTGTATCAAACAATGAGGCGGAGTACGAAGCACTATTGATTGGAATGAGGTTGGCAAAGGAAGGAAAGATGACTCGAATCCATGCCCACAGTGATTCGCAGCTAGTGGTGCAGCAGGTGAAGGGAGCGTACGAGGCTAGAGATGAGAGGATGAAGGAGTACTTGAACGCGGTGCGCAAATCCCAGGAAAGATTCGAAGAATTCACACTCGAACAGATCCCAAGGGCCGAAAACGAGGAAGCAGATGCCCTATCTCGGACGGCCGCAGGCATGCACTCCATCGAGACCCGACAGGTAACGTTCCTTACTATTAGCTCGTCGGAGAAAAATCACGTAGCATTAGAGGCGTTGAATCTAGAAAAAGAGGATGGGGAAGGTTGGATGACGGAAATCAAAGAGTACTTGGTAAATCCGGATAAGTACGAGCACAATGGGGGATTAGGGAAGAGAGCTACCCGCTTTTTTATAAAAAACGGGGTGTTGTACAAAAAGGGGTTCTCACAACCCTATCAGCGATGTCTGTTCGAGGAAGAAGCCATTAACGTAATGAAGGAAGTGCACGGTGGGAGTTGCGGAAACCACTCCGGAGGAAGAAGTCTAGCCCAAAAGATACTGAGGGAGGGTTATTACTGGCCCACGATGCAGAAGGATGCCAAGGAGTTCGCGCGACAATGCGAGCAGTGCCAAAAGCATGCCACCATGACGCACCTCCCCGCTGGTGCATGGGAGCCCAACCTTGTCGTCTGCCCGTTTGACAAATGGGGTATAGACATCATGGGACCCATGATCCAGGATCGAGGGCAGAAGAAGTATCTCCTGGTCGCCGTGGATTACTTTACAAAATGGGTCGAGGCAGAACCGATGGCACAGATCACCTCTGCAGCTGTGATCAACTTCCTATGGCGTAACATTGTGTGCAGATTTGGAGTGCCTCGGGTACTTGTCAGTGACAATGGATTGCAATTTACTAGCGACCAACTTGCGAGATGGTGCGAGCACTGGAAGATTCAGCATCGCTTCACCTCTGTCGGTTATCCCCAGTCGAATGGCCAGGTCGAGGTCTTGAACCGCACCCTAATCCAGGGGTTAAAAACACGACTCCTGGCATATCAGGGAAAGTGGGTCGAGGAAATCCCAGGCTTGCTGTGGGCATATCGAACCACCGCTCGATCTTCTACCGGAGAGACCCCGTTTAGTTTGGCCTACGGACACGAGGCAATCATCCCCGCAGAGATAACTACCACCAGTTAGAGAGTACAAGAATACGAAGAGAACAGCAACAACGAGCGTATGGTTTTGGAGTTGGACCTTCTGGAAGAACGTAGACGAAGTGCAGCGCTACGAAGCGCACAATACACGGCCCGCATGGCGCGATATTATAACCGTCGGGTAAGGGATCGGACATATCAAGTGGGTGAGTTGGTCCTACGGAGAGTAGGGGCGTCGAAAGCTGTGGAAAAATTGGACCCTGCCTGGGAAGGACCCTACCAGATATCTCACATCTTGGGAGCAGCAACTTATCAGCTGCGGGATATGGAAGGTCGAACCTACCCGCGATCATGGCATGCCCTGAATCTTCGGAAGTTTTACCCCTAGTAGCTGGATGCAAGTCAGAGTCAACGCCCCCCTCCCCCTTTTCGGAAAAACGAAGGACGGGTCGGGCCCAGGTAAATAAATAAGCTTGTAAGTTTTCCAGTTGAATTATCTACTTAAGTCCATGTAATCTAGAGAACTACGTGCGGCTTGATTCCCAATTTTACAACGAGGGATACGTAGGAAGTCCGGAAGTTACTCGAGTTCAGCCCCAAAAAATAAAAATAATATATGTACACTACACACCAGCACAAAGATAAGCTAACAATACTGGTAGAGCTAAGGGAGAAGTTTCATTAAAAAAGAGGCGGGATTACATAACTCGCTTCTCCTGCTACCCGCCATAAGAGAGGCGAAGGATAAAGAAAATAAAAAAGAGAGAAAAAGAAACAACAAAATTCCTAAAGCCCAAGCGCCCATCGGCCTTCACCCCCCTCCTCAATGGTCCTCCCGACGCCTCTTGCCGGCCCGTATGGCTGCTCTTCTCTCCTCCTCTGTCATCTCCCTTATTACCCGCTCGGGAGGAGGACTTCTCGATCCACCAAAAGGAACTGCAGGTGAAGAGAAGGTAGGAACTACGGACGCAGGAAAAGAAGCAGGAGCGGGAGGACGACTTCGGGAACGACGAGGTTCAATCCTCGAACGGTGAGATTCGATGGATGAAGGGATCACCATATCCGGGGGAACACCCGGAAGCTTGTACACCACACTCATGCACAGATCGTAGCCACGACCCATTTAAGTCTGGATGTCCTCATCAGTAAGCCCCGCGGGTTCCTTCCTCTTCACCGAAGAAGAACGAGCAGCAGCCGAAAGCCCCTCAGCCAGCCTCCTCTCGTAATCGGCGCGTGCCGCCACCAGCTCTGCTTCCTTTTGGGCTTCAAGCTCCTCCTTGGCAGTAAGCGCCTTTACCAGGGCCACCTCTACCTCGGCCACTCGCGCCTGGGCTTGCTCCAGGTCCGACCGTAGACCCTCCATTCTAGCCCGATCAGCCATCAGGGAGTCTATCAAGCCCCGCGAGTCCTCCTCCATGTCCCTCAGGTTCCTCGCCTGCTCTGCGAGAAGACGCTCCCGCGACCTCGAGTTCGCCAGAGCTGATTGAAGCGATGCTATTTGGTGGGAGTCACGAGAAGACATAATCTCTCGAGTATCCCACTCCCGAACCACGAACAACACCTGAGGAGGAAAAGGGTCAACACGAGGAAAGTATAAAAAAGCACACAGAAGGAAGAAAATAGCACATACATCAAGAGCGCTGCGGGATAAGTGGGCCAACAGATGAGCGTTGTCCGCCTGGCCGAGGGTTCCTCGCTCTTCAGGCCCCAAGAACCCATCTACCCAATGTCGCAGACCCTGAGGAATAAAGATGGACTGAGTAGGCCGAGGGTCCCTACTCGTCCCCTCCCCTGTAGGAGCCACGGGAGTATAGGATGATGGAGCCTCGGACCTAGTGGGAGCAACAGGGTTCCCGGAGGTAAGGGGATCGAAGGAGGCAGTGTTCCTCGATTGGCCGACCCCCGTCTGATCCGCCGTGAAACTGCGGGAAACGTGGGGCGTAGGGTGATGGCTGCGCGGAGTAGTGTTCGCCATGGGAGCAGTCCCGAATCGAGAAGAAGAAGAAGCCGTACCACCCTCGGAAGGAATGACGGCCGAAGCAGCAACCGGGTCCACTTGACGCCGCCCCGAAGTGGCCTAGCCCTCGGAAGCAGGAGAACCATCATTCGAGGAGATCTCCTGAACAGCTTCAGCCGCGCTCGCAGAAGAGTTATTCACCATATGCGTGACCAACTCGTCCCCTGTCGGAGAAGTTTTATAAAAAGAAAATCAGTACCAGAGCATTACCAAATGAAAAATATATCGTGAAGGGAGACTTACCGAAGGGAGTGCCTCGCCCCATAGGAATATCAGCCCCTTCGGGATAAGCAGCTCCGGACTGGAGGCCCACCATCACCATGGCTCGTGGGCGCTCGAGGATTGACATCGAGTCGTAGGTGGTGGAAAAGAATCCTCGCTGCTCCAGGAATGTGGTCTTAGGAGCAGGGTCAACGATGTCCACGTAGCTCACCCCCCCATCGAGTAGACACAACCCATGGTTCGCTTTGTTTACGGAGGAAGAAGTAATAACTCCGCCAGTTGCGGTAGGTGGGGAACGCGGTAGAGACACGGGTAAGAAAAGAGTTCACATATTGTCGAGCCACCAACTGGAAGAAGGGGTAGCTCTGTCTCACTGGACGAAGGGAGAAAACCCCGAACAGCAGGGCAGGAGTCAAGGGAATGTTGTGATAATGACACAGAAGAATAAAACCTACCAGGTACCGGTAGGAGTGGGGGACTAGTTGACTTGGGCAGATTTGCAGAAAATTAAAAATAGCAATCATAAAAGAAGGAAAAAAGTAGCGGAGTCCGTTGCGGACTTGCTCAGAATAAACGGTCAAGAAACCCTCGGGAGGGTCGTAGGCTCGTTCCTCAGGGGTCGGAATCCTCACCTCCACACCGGGGATACCATGCTGGTCCAGCAGCGTCTGCACGGTTTCAGCCGTCTCAAGAGAAGGGGCATAGCCGGCAAGCCCTGCACCCATCATGTAGATAGGCTCGACCTCTGCAGCCACCAGTTGGAATCCCACTCCTGGGTTCCTATAGGGAGCCCGGTTGGCAAAGACGACCTGAATGTCGTCAGCAACGGGATCCCGAAGGAGAACCCGTTCGTCAGAGTCCCTGGGACGACGGGCGGCAGCCGCCAATTGGAGTGTAGTCCTCCGGCGAGACCGGGAAGCCGCAGCCCGTGAGCTGCGACGAATGCGAGAAGAGCCGGCCCCGGAAGGATTGGCAGTAGGAGGGCTTGGCCGTGGAGCAGTCGGTAGAGAAGTAGGTGGCGAAGGGAACACCAACAAAGTTTCCTCGGAAGGTGACTCATCGGATCCCAGAATGTTTTCAGAGTAGGAAGCGGAGGAAGACATTTTTGCAGATAGCAAGAAGCAAGAAGCAAGAAGCAAGAAGATAAGAATTGCTGGAATGCAGAAGATGAAGTGACGAAATAAGGTAAGTAAGTTTGCTTATTTATAATCTCCGAAGTGACGCTTCAGTTTGGGCGGGAACAACTAAAACGCCTAAAGCACTGATACCGCCTAGTCTACCAATGAGAGACGAGACAGGAAAGACACATGGCAATCATACAGGGGTGTCTGCTATTAATGTGTCTTTCCGAGGCACTAATGATGACAAAGAAAATTTATGCGTGCTAAAGTAAATAACATTTACAGTAGCACGATAATCAAAACTGCTGGATGAGACGTATTAGTTCAAGAAACGGCGGGCTATGAGCCGCCAGTTGAAAAGACTCCTCGAACCATTACAGCCTTTAAAGAAGGGCCATTGTCCGAGGCGACTCTTAAAGAGATTCCCCGAGCCGTTACAGCTGTTGAAGAGAATGTTTGTGAAAAGATTTTAAGGAAAAGTTGACCGGTTCGGGTAGCGTTTCGAGGGGTTACATCAAACCCCACTCCACGAGGTGTCCAGCTGAACCTTTGGGCACCACGCGTACTTCCGAGGGAAAAAACAACAACTCTCGTCGAAACACGCAACGAGGGGTGAAATATACCCTGTTGACCGGCGACCGTCCCTTTAGAAGTATCACGAGTAGACTTGCTCCTCGTAATACGGCTCGAGGGCCCTAGCTAACTGCTCTAAAACGAGGTATCTTGTTACAAACCCTAGAGCCCCACGCGAGCAACGCAACTAAGGCGACCGATTCCTTTAGGAGTATCATAGGTCGACTTGCTCCCCATGATACACCTCAAGGGTCATAGCTACACAACTCCTGGGTGCCTTCACGGGAACCCGAGGAGCCCCGCACGTACTTCCACAGAGTAAAACAACAATCCTTGTCGAACCACGGCACGTGGAGCAGATGTGCTCCCGCGATTGTTTCATCCTCGAAATTCTACCCCGAACCGGCAACTTAGTGAAAGACGGTATACGAAAAAGAGGTAAAGGAAGACCTCGGAAAAGGTATATTATTAATCCTCGAATTATTACAACTACAAGGAAAAAGAATAATAAAATACAGGAGGCCTAGGCTACAATATCCCTCAGGAGGGTCGCTTGCCCTCCCTTATCGACCTGCGACGCCCCTCAAGCGTCGGAGCATCATCACTGACTTCAGAAGCTCCGATGGTGGAAGCCATCCGCAAGGCCGTCTCCGTCACCCGAGGAGCAAGAACATCAGCAGGACGAGAGTCGGGAGGACCAGGGCCAGTCACCAGCGGCCCACCAGCCAAAATCTCCTCGGCCATCTCCCGAACCCTTCTCGCCCTTGTCTCAGGAGAGGAACACCGGGATGCCGTCACACCAGCTTCCGGGAGGACAATCCGAGTAGAAGGGAGCTTAGCCTTATAGGCCTCAAGAATTGCTTGTCTTTCGACAAGGCTAGGAGGAGAGCCAGGCGGTATTTCCGATGCTACCTCGATCTCCTGGGGAGAGAGGGTCCTCAGGTCAGCCTCGGGTACGATCCAATTTCTTGCTTTTAATTGTTGTATGGATCCCTTGTACCCAACCATGACCAGGGCAGCAAATACCTTCCGGAAATAACCATGATGGAGCGGAGAACCGATGTATCGAATGATACGATCGAATGCGTCCCGACGAGACTTCTCGACGAGTTGTCTCCGGAGATCCAGGTTGACCCGCCGAACCTCATCACCAATCCGATCGTTTATGGTGGTCCGGCATTCCTCCAGCTCCGTCCAAAGGGTCTCGGCGGTAGCCACCGCCTTTGTTTGCCCCACCTCGGCCTCCTTCAGCAGCCGAGAGGTGGTTTCCAAGGTGTCCCTCAAAGCCACCAACTCCAGGGCCCCCTCATCCCTCACTCTCTCCGCCTCCCGAAGCTGCTCTCGGACGCGATCCAGCTCCTCCCTCAACCCAGTCGCGTAGGTTTCCCACTCGCGACACCTCTTCACTCGGGACTCAAGAGCCGTCCGAGCCTCCTGCAGATCGGCCAGCACCTGGGAATGATCCGACCTCAGTTTCTCCAAGTCCTCCCGTTCAGGAGAGTCGGGAACGGCAGATTCCAATTCCGCCACCCGACCCTCCAGGGTGTGGACGTACTCCAACAACAAAAACTGGCGGGCGCTAAACTAGACAAAAGAAAAGCGAGCACGTCAAAGCAGGAAAAAAAAGGAGGATTAACATGGGGGAAAAGAAGTAAAAGGCTTACGTCCACCGCCTCGTAACCAGCTTGGTCTTTCAACCATGGGATTCCTCGATTCCGGAGCGATGCAACCTCGAGAGAGTCTACCACCTGGCTCAGTCTGGCAAAACCGCCACCCATGCCACGCAGTTCCTCTGTAAGGGAACGCTCGACGAACCTAGGACGAGCCAGTTGATTCACCACCATCCGTGAGGAAGTACCCTCTTCACGAGCCTCCCTCAAAACACCACCTTCATCACCCCTAGCCTCTGGCCCCCCGCCTTCGGCCAACGACCCCAACAGGGTGATCTCTTTGTGTTGGGGCGCCGAGTCGTCCCTAGGACTCGGTGGAGTCACAGGAGACCCCACGTCTGCAGCCCCGGGCGAACCTATGACTGAGCCCGTTAAACCATCCCTCAGAGTCGGAGAAGAAGGTGCGGGAGCGTCAGATTCCCCCCGGCCCTCTGGCATATGAGCAGTCTCCGCATCCTTCCCTTGGGGGTCGGAAGAAGGATGAGAAGTAGGACCCCGAGGGGGAGAGGCCAGAGAGATCGAAGCCCCCTCATGCACGGCAGGAGAAGTGGCCAGGCTGCCCCAGTCGAAGGAAGCAGGCAAAGATTCCCGAACCCAGTCAAAACCGGTGTCAAGCCCGGGATGAGCCGGGTCGCGGAAGAGTTCGAGATCATCCTCCTGAAGACTATGGAAATCGCCAGGGGACGGCGGAGCTGAGCTCGCATCGCTGCTAAGCCTAGGGGTCGGGCGAGGAGACGAAGCCAGCTCCTTATTTGGAGTAGGCAGGGATAGAGGAGAAGACGATGGGGGTTCCTCGACCCTGGTATCCGCCGTAGATCGGGAAGACGAAGCCTTCCCTCGAATAGACCTGCCCCCCTTAGGTACTTTAGGGGGCACAGGCACATTTCTGGCTGCCTCTGCCAAAGTGGACACCAGCGAACCTGAGGACATAGATCAGAAAAGGAGAAGTCAGCATACAAGGAAAACGAGGAAAGCTAGAAACTAGAGGGAGCGGAAGCGAAGCTTACAAAATTGAGGGTCCTGTTACAAAGTTGGAAAATGAGTTGACCTAACCCCTCCTTGAAGACCGCAGAGGTCGAACACCCTTGGAGTCTTGGTCAGCTTCATCACATGGTACTTCTCCTGGAAGTACCCCTCCTCCATCATCTGGAGCCGAACCCGGTCGAGATGAGCAGAATCCAACTCCGAGGGACTGTTCGACCACGTGTTCGTCACCCCCCAGCTCGCGCAGTTGCGACCCGGGGGTTTCACGAAAAAGAAGGAGGATTTCCAGCTACCATAGGAAGAAGTAGCACTGGTAAGAATCCTCGCCCCCGGGACAGCTTGAGAGGAGCGAGGGGTCAGATAAAAGAAGGGCACCTGGCCTGCACCCACGTCATACAAGGCCAGCAAGCGGTCGGCTGTGCAGGGAAGCCCACGACCCCGACAAGTGATCTCGAACCCAGCCATAATAGAGAAGGCGTTGGGTTGACTCAGACAAAGCCCTAGGGCTTTGGCTACATCTCGGAAAAGAGGCGGCACAAACGTACGCCACCCCGCCTCGATTTGGGGGAAGAAGACAGTCAGGTAGCCGGTAGGGGGATCATTCGCCCGGTTCGAAGGCTCTGGGATCAACACCGCTACATTCTCCATCACCACGTTGTACTTGGCGAGCAAGCTATCAACAGTGGCCTGGGTCGCGGTGCTCGTGGCGTCATTTATATTCACCGCCTGTCTTTTAGACGGCGTCCCTTTCTCCAGGGCGGCAGACGCGGCCGTACGCTTACCACGGCGAGTTGCCAGAGGAGAAGATGACACTGATCGAGATGGAGAGGCAGGAGGAGTAGAGCCGGAGGAAGCAGCGGCAGCGGCGTTAGCAGACATAATGATGGCGGATGATAAAAAGTAGAGAAAATTATGGCTACAAGAAGACAGAGAAGGCTAAAAGGCTATGAGCCCCAAGAACTGCAGCGCAAGAGACCTAAATAGATGTGCAAAAAGGCGGTATAACTCCCGTTCGAAACCCAATAACCGCGGATGGATGACACGTATGACTCAACGTATGAGGAATCCCGAGAAATCAGGAAGTGAGGCCAACACGCGGTCAGATGATTAGACCCCTAACTATTTTACTCTCTGCCACGTTCTACGAACTGCGACAGAGACTGGGGGACTTATGATGACGCATACTCTCCTTCTTGGGATCGTACCCGTCCACGTGGCCTAATCTTCTGACCTCATTTCGCCTCACAACCCTCCTTTCTCGCACAATGCGCGACCCCCAAGTATATCGACCCCCTTTATCCCCCGAACCCTCGTTAAATATTTATTATGTCATATCCTATGCTACACATACTCCCCGAGGGGGGGGGGTTGTATTCATCACATGCAGGTGTACGTCACCTATTCATCAACCAGTGGCGACCGTCCCTCTTCCCCAACCAGAGGGGAGGGTCGGACGTCAGCGTCGACGTCACACTCCACTCGCTCGGATGCGTTGTCACCCTCACAGGGCTCGACCGCCCCGCTTCCCCAATAAAGAGCTAGGGTTCGGAAGTTATAAGGTGTAATCGGAGCACACCATGCACCGAGGGTAACATGCAGGCACCACGTGCCCTACCCTACAAGGGTACTCAAATACCCTATTACCCTCGGACGAGCATGCACGGTGACACGTGCCCAGGGCAAAATTACACTTATAACCTCTGGTCAGACGTCAGCGTCAACGCCACACTCCACTCGCTCGGATGCGTTGTCACCCTCACAGGGCTCGACCGCCCCGCTTCCCCTATAAAGAGCTAGGGTTCGGAAGTTATAAGGTGTAATCAGAGCATGCCGTGCACCGAGGGTAGCATGCAGGCACCACGTGCCCTACTCTACAAGGGTACTCAAATACCCTATTACCCTCGGACGAGCATGCACGGTAACATGTGCCCAGGGCAAAATTACACTTATAACCTCTCCCTCGCCCTATAAATAGGGAAGTAGGTTAGTCATAAAAAGGGAGAGACAACACCAGGAGATCACAACACAAACAGAGCCAGGCACGCGAAGCACACACTCGTGAGAGCCCCATCTAGGAAGAAGATAGAGCAAGGAAGGAGCAAGGAGGGCCCGAGCCCGAGGAGCTGCGGTTGAAGGGAGATCGTGCGAACGGAGCCCGAACCCCCAAGGGTCGTGAATAGTTGCAGCGGCGACGGAGCGGCAGGGAGCTCGCCGAATCCAAGGGCATCTTGAGTCGGGACCGGCGTGCGAACGGCTTCGGTAACGAGCACGGCGAGAAGGGGGCGTCATCACTGTTGGAAACAGAAAGTAAGTAAAATAGATTACATTTGGGACACTACAGGATCATTATAGCGAACTTACTATAATTAGTAGAGGTGCACAATACATACTCCATCATATACTCCTATCACAATTCGGACGGTGCAAGCAAACAATATCTTATAGCACAAACAGTGGGGGGCTAAATTGTTACGAAGAAAGCAGATTTTTGAGGAAGTTATAGTGGGTTTGGTGTTGTCGTAGAGCTTACAAATGACAAATGAGGAGTGCGACGAATATTTTCCGAGTAATTTTAGTAGTTTTGGTAGATCATTGTATTCCATCGAAACAAATGATAACAATAACTGTTTGGCACTTGTAACTCTCTAGATTTAAGAATTAAGTATAATTATTGAATTTAAAATTATAAAAATGTATCTCCGACGTATACTTTAACTAACTCCTTCCGAATTCAAGAAAAGATGAATTAGATAGTCCTCAAAATATATAGTGAAAAGAATGGGACATCGTCAGTTTTATATGATCCAATAATAAATAGAACTACGTGCAATAAATACATAAAACACTTTCCTATGAAACAAATGGATGAACTTTAGTAGTTGAGTGAAAAAAGCAGAAGAAAGAATTGAGCCAATTGTATTGAGCAAGGAATAGTTCGAAGCAAAGAAAAAGAAATAAGGCACTTGCGGCCACGTGTCAGCCAGCCAAGACATCTTCAAGAAATACAAAGAAAATCATCAAGAAAATAGACCAAGCTTTTCTCTTACAAGAAAATAAACCAAGTTAATCAAACGTGTGCCATGCATGTTCAGTGGAGATAAAGTGATTATGTGACGGACCTAACTTAGGCTATTTTTATTTTAGCAAAATGTTTATGAAGCCTTAACACATAAAAACAACCAATCTTTTGATGTCTAGAACAAAAACGACCCGCCCAAAAGACAAAACCACTTTTACAAAATATTAATGAAAGAACAACTTGATTTAATTTGCAGCATTTTAATATGAAGTTAAAGTGGTGCAGGATCAAACACCAAAAAGGAAAAAGTAACGAACACAACAAGAATGAAAATTCTCAAAAATCTTGTAAACACCCAGAAGAGCATCTTTGCCTTGACGCTCAAATCAAACTACTCTTGTGGTGTTTTGTTTGTTGCCCAAAGTAAAAGGTTGAAATTTTGATTGTGGTGTTAATAGTTTGACTTGGATAATGTGAAAAAAATATATTGTTACAAGTAAAATAGTCACTGCATTAAAGCTGACACAACATCCTAGTAATATTAGAACACAAACATTTATGTTTTAACAAAAACAAATCGCCAAGAACAACAATTTGTTTATTATACTTACTACATTATTATTTTAAAGATTTGTTTTTTGGATGGTGTTGATTTAGCGGAGGATAAAGATTAGTCCCATCTCTTGATAAAGATTCTTAAAACACACACGATTTTCTTTCTTTTTCCCTTTTTTTTATATAATTTTGTGGTTCGATGATTTTTATTGGGTCGCCCGTAGAAATTAAAAGTGGGTTGCATTAGGGTTTCTTTTTCTTGCCTCTTCTCATAATTTTTTTGTCATAAAGTTGCGATCTTTCTTGATTTCTTCATCTGGGTTTGTCTCAGTTGCTCAAATTGTTCATCTGGGTAAGTGGATTTTCTCATCTGGGTTTATCAATCTCTGATTAGTTTCTGTTAAAATTTGTGTTCTTGTTTTGAGAATTAATTAAAGGTTTTAATGTGGTGAAGTTTGCTTCTTCTGTGCAGAGCAGTTCTCGGATTTTCTTGATTTGTCTCCAATTTGTTATTTGAGAGGAAAAAAGCCCAACAATATTTGCTGCTGGATTCTTGAATGTGTTTCTAAAGTGGAGAAGTAGATGAGTTTGGTTATGTTTCTTGTTAAAAATCTGAAATTTGCTTCTCTCTGGTAGTAGTAGTAAGAGGGGGTAGATTTTGGAAATGTTTAACAGCCAAGGAGCTCTGAAAAACACTTGCAGTATCCTTGCCGTCTCGTGCGGGGGGAAATCGGAAAACGAAAAGAGACAAGCTGTTTTAGATGAGAAACGAAGGTTCCCCTTCCCGGAAATTGTATCTGCGGGGCGGTTAGAGGTGTGAATATGTGCCAATTTATTTGTTTAGATTAAGATCTCTTTGTCATGAGCTTTGCAAGAAATTTCACCTTGATGCGAGTTCGTTTTTGTTATCTTGCAATATTTAGGTCCAAACGTTGAAAAATCCAACGACCAGTGAGTTTCGTCGAGCTTTGGATACGTTGCAACCAAATCTTGTGTATTTACAAGGAGAACGTTTACCAAATGATGAAGTGGGATCAATGGTTTGGGGAGAGTTTGAGTTATCCTCCTCAGAAGCTGTATCTGAACTTTTTAGCTCCACAATGCCGACCACAGTATGTTGTTGATTTTGAATATGGTTTCAAAATGTTTACTTTCATCTCTGATAAGTTGTTAAACGTCTTTATTTATTTACTTTAAGTTGGTAAAGTGCTTTCATTTTCTCAATTGTGATATTTGAGCATTGTTGTTTGGCAATGCTAATTACTTATGTCCTTGTCTTCAGAAAGGTTTTTGACATATAAGTATTTATTGATTTGTAATATTCTAGTTTCTGCAACTTACATACCATCAATTTAGCCTGAGTTATTTAACTCTAGGTTTCTTAAGTAGTTTAGGTATATTTAAGTCTCAAAACTTTCCGTCTCTAATATCACGCCAGCATGAATGGGTAATAGGGTTTTCGTGCTCAGTTATTTTCGGGAAGCATCTAATTGTTTGCTTATTTTATCCTTATTTTCGATTCCTGGCCCCTTCAGCATACTATTGTCATTTCTACCAGAACTTTCCTCACGTTCTTATTGATTTTATACGAAACTTCTTGATGAAGGTATATCTGGAGGTACCAAATGGTGAAAGGTTGGCCGAGTCTCTTCAGTCTAAGGTATTGATTTAAGACACTTCGTTTAGTGAATGTCAAGATGTCTAATATTTGCAAAATATAGTTTTGAATTATATGTATCCTATCATATAAAACAGTTGATAATTTTCTTTTCCGTATTACTGTGTGTAATATTGCAGGGAATTCCTTATGTAATATATTGGAAGAACACATTTTCATGCTATGCAGCTAGCCATTTTCGTCACGCATTGTTATCTGTAATACAAAGGTATTTCTACTGTTTAAGAATCAAATTTGACTATCAAATGGCCTGAACATTTTCATCTCTTTTCACTTTCAACATTTACACTATTGCTTTTTCTTTAAAGTGCTACCTCTTTTCTAACTGTATAATATAGAACATCCAGGTTTGTATTAGGTTTTCACAGTTTAGCTAGTAATTTGATGAGTTTAAACAATGCTTAACCTGTTGGTTGGGAGTCTGGTAGTGTTGCCTTCATTGATTAACTTACAGGGGGGGGGGGGGGGGGGGGGGCGCTCTATTTTATATCATAAGAATTATAATCTCTCATAATCAATGACAACATTATCAAATCAAGTTTATTCAATGTAATTCAATGAATCAAAAATGATCATTGTACTCGCGAAATAATTGTCTTTTATAGTCAATTATTAATACATTCAACTACATATCCAATTAACCTGGAGGGAAAGTAAAGAGTAACCTTGAGAATAACTATGGAATGCTAATTGACGTACCCTGCAGTAGAGTAAATCGCTACATTACAATATTCAAGTTCTTAACTTGAAAGCAGTCTGATTGTTTAGTAAGAGCAAATTAGCTGCAGTTATATTTATTCTACATTTTTGGAACGGGCTGTTGTTTTAACTTCATATTGCTTAAAGATGATCTTTATGTTATAACTTCACCGAAGTTTTCCTTATTAAACAGATCTTGGAGGTTTAACCGTAGAAAGCTACAATTTTGAGTTGGGGAGTACGAACATACTTTTCTTTTGTTTTATTTGTGGTATTGATTTATTGAATATGAGCTTCTGTAATTAATACTATTATGGGGTTCACAGTCTCGTTATCGATTGTAAATATATAAACTGAAATTCATTGATTTCCGGAACCTTTTTCAGTTATCTAGTATTTTAATCAATAATTATTTCTCAACAAAATTTCAAAGATTAGACTTAAGTAATATGCATAATGTATCAGCATCTATGAGTGCTATTTCATAAACTGATTCTTCTTTCAGGGCACACACTTTTGTTATTCCTCTATGAATTGTTAAAATCTACTGTATTAGTCGTGAAACACTGAGATTTACTTCTGATAATCCTTTTTCTTAATTCGCAGTTCTCCATGTCATACTTGGGATGCTTTTCAACTTGCACATGCTTCCTTTAGGCTTCATTGTCTTCGCAACGATCCTGGCCTCTCTGAGGTTAACCGGGAAACAAATGGTAACTTAGGCCCCAGTCTTCTTGGGGAGCCTCCTATGATCAGTGTAGATCCTCCTGAAATGGGTCCTGAAGATGATGAAGAAAGCTCTTCTGGTTCACTTCATGAAGTAAAGATATACGATGATGATATAAACACTAGGTTTCTCATCTGTGGGGATGCGAGCTGTATGGTAAATGGACAAACTTTACTGTAGTAACATACTTTTGGTGCTCATTTCTCAATAAGCTGATATTTAAACTTTGATATTCTTGTAAATGGATTTAATTTTTTTCAGGATGATTGCTTGTTGGGTTCTTTGGAGGATGGTCTAAATGCTCTTCTGAGTATTGAAGTAAGTGTGATGTAGCTTTTGCCTTCCGCTTGTCCTCTTCCTTGGTATCTCTAGAGTGTGAATGCAATTGAAATGGTTTAATTTTTTGCCATGTCTATTTTGCTTTGGCTGATTTCAAATTTTCCTTGGTGTTAAATGACTTTTGACTTTGTTCCTATTCACTGATTCAGATGCGGGGGAGCAAACTTCATAACCGGGTGAGGTATGTTATGGAATGCATCCCTTCTGTGTGCATACATTTTCCTTTTATTTGTCAAACTGCTCAGACTATGAGTGTTCTAAGCTTAGGATTTGTTCTGCGTTATAACTATCAACTAATGACGATTTTGGAAAATTAATTTTGTGGTATAGCGCCCTTCCTCCACCACTTGAAGCTGGAACATTTTCTCGAGGCGTTGTGACTATGCGATGTGATTTATCGACTAGTAGCTCTGCCCACATTTCTCTTTTGGTGTCGGGAAGTGCTCAAACGTGTTTTGATGATCAGGTAAGTTTTTCAAATGCAGTTAATGGTTTTTTTCTTAATTTTTGCAACTTTGGCTGATGCTCAAACCTATTATTTTAGCTCTTGGAAAACCACATAAAGAGTGAAATCGTTGAAAAGAGTCGGCTGATTCATGCTCTTCCATACTGTGATGAAAATAAACAACCTTTATCTAAACCTAGGAGATCCATTTCAGTAGCATGTGGAGCTGCGGTATTTGAAGTTTGCATGAAGCTTCCAACATGGGCGACACAGGTTTCAACTTGCATTCTTCTCTGCCCCTTCTAGTTACAGTGATCTCTTTGTATTACTTCTTGAGCTACTTATTAATATGTTCTATCCATTTAAATGTCGATAGCTGACAAAGTACTTAGAAATTTTAGTTTCTTGTTTAAATTGACGAAGTTTATTCTATTCCATGATTATTTGCTAAAACACTTGACACCAACTACCAAGACTAATCTATGTGATGAATTCTTTTAGTTGGATGTTACATATATGCTCTAGAATGCTTGGATGGACATTTGAGTTTTTATTTTCTTAGGTGCTTCCTTATTTGTAATTTAATTTATTTTCTTGGTTTTACATGATGTTAGGTCCTGAGACAACTAGCTCCTGACGTTTCATACCGTACTTTAGTTGCTCTTGGCATTGCTGGCATTCAAGGTTTAGCTGTCGCCGCATTTGAGAAAGAAGATGCGGAGCGACTTCTATTCTTCTCTACAGAGCAGGGGAAGGATAGTGGTCTAAGCAACAGAAGTATAAGCTACCCTCCACCTTGGTTAATACCGCCTCCTCCTAGTCGAAAGAGGCCCACTGTTGTCAAGAAGGAACATTATGAGAATTATGAAACTAAATTCTCAAATGGAGTCCCAATGGCTTTTACAAGTACAAGACAAAAAATAAAAGTTGCTGCCTTGAGGCCCGTTCCTCACATCCGGCACCAGAAAATGCTACCATTTTCCGGAATTTCAGATTCAAATGTGCACGACAGAAGCCAAGTGAAGGCTAACATGTCCGTCACTCCACCAATAAAGCACGGTGGTAGTGGAGTGACTCCAGTTACGCAGAGGAAATCAACTTCCGGGTCGCATCAAGCTAAGCAGATTATATCTATAAATCCGCTCCCTCTAAAGAAGCATGGTTGTGGGAGAAGCCCATTGCACGTCTGTACGGAGGTAATTTTTTTTCTTTGACCTACATGGATCTTTGAGACTTGGTGTTTTTGTTAGATGCAATTTTTGTAGGTCAAAGTTGCGGGCCTGGCTGCAGAATATCTAATTGGCTAATGCAAAATATGCTAATCAAATTTCAAAAATATTCAGTGAAATGTCGCATCTATATTTTTTATTGTCAAATCTGAAAACTTTTGATCTTACATCCTCTAAATCAGAAACTTTGTGTTAGTTAAATATTGAATAGGCATTAATGGATAAGCTGTTCTTTGTGCGAAACATCTCATTAGCATTGAGAGATTTATGACATGAGCGTGTATACAGGTGATGCCAAATTGTGATAATTTTGATGTCCTCTGTCCTGTGTAATGTTATGTACCACCCAAAAAAGAAAGATGGGAAAACCTTATGGTGTTGTGGTATCTACTATGTCTGCATTCCATAAGAAAACTCTGAGGCTGGCTATTTAATTTTGAAAGGGCTTTTATTGGTATTATGGCTTAATAGTTTCTTATTTATATTATAATTGAAGGAGGATTTTTTGAAAGACGTGATGCAATTCCTAATCCTTCGAGGGCATAACCGTCTTATTCCTCAAGGTGGACTTGCTGAGTTTCCAGATGCTATACTAAATGCAAAGCGACTTGATCTCTTTAACTTGTACAGGGAGGTGAGTCTTCTTGTCATTTGTCTATTTACAAGCACCAGATTAATCATTTCTAACCCAGCATAATATTTGTTCGTTGAATCTTAATTAGGTCGTGACAAGAGGCGGTTTTCATGTTGGCAATGGTATCAATTGGAAAGGACAGGTTTTCTCTAAGATGCGCAATCACACGGTGACAAATAGAATGACTGTATGCCCCCTTTAACTCTACATATTACATATTCCATTTACATTTTGTTATTTTCATTATTTAAAACCTGCAAGTGCAAGTCTTTTCTTTTGTGTGTGTGTGTGTGTGTGATGTTGTAGATGAAGAGGCCATTTTTGTATTCTTTTGTTCTATGCCATATGGAAGTTGATCATGATATGATTCACATCTCCTGTCGGAACTGGTTAATTAGGATCATTTTGCAGATTTCTGTTATATTTCATCGTAATTTTTTACTCTTACTAGTGTATACTGAGTGGACTTCATTGGATATTTTATAGTTACTAGTACTTGTTTTGGCGTGGTTCAGATGTAGTAGAAACAAGCCGGTCTTGTATCATTTGTATTTCATATGTGCAAAAACTATCTCAATTCTCAAAAGAATGTCTAGTTGGTATAATGTGACATACAACTCAGCTCTTTTGACAGAATTGTCAAAAAGTTAATATAACGACCATATGGACACCAGATTATAATTTACAAAGTGACCTCATGCTTCATATGGAGCGTATAAACTAACATCCAACACTCGAATTACTTCGAACCTTCCACGTATTATATTTTCTTTTCCTAGTTCCCAAACTTAGAAGTACTCTCTTGCAATTAAGGAATCTTTTTTCGACATTCAAGTATTTATCAATTATTTTTATGGTGTTTCATTTGATTAGAACGTCAACAGACTTCTGTTTCACGTTTAATTAGAGTGTGGTATAAGAAGAATTTGTACTTGAATGAAAGTATTGATGTTTCTTTTATCTCTATCTGAACCTAGGGTGTTGGAAATACACTCAAAAGACACTATGAAACGTATCTTTTGGAATACGAATTGGCCCATGATGATGTAGATGGAGAATGCTGCTTGTTATGTCACAGGTTCACCATTTTCTCTTTTGGTTTAATACATTGCCAGATTATCAGTTACCCCAAGAACCAATAACTAATTCCTGGATTTTTTTAATTCATATTCAACAGTAGCGCTCCCGGAGATTGGGTAAACTGCGGCTTGTGTGGGGAGTGGGCACATTTCGGTTGTGACCGGCGGCCTGGTTTGGGTGCCTTTAAGGTAAGATCTTCATACTACAATAATCTCGGAGTTGTGACATATTTTTCTTGATTTTGAATCTTCTAATTGTTAAATCTTCATCTTACTTTGTTTTTTTTTTTTTTTTTAATTCAGGACTATGCCAAGACAGATGGATTGGATTACATATGTCCACACTGCAGTGTGTCAAATTATAAGAAAAAGATGCAGAAATCTGGGAATGGATATTCTTGAGCTTTCCCATAATTCTTTGTTACATGAGATTTATAATTTTTTCTTCTTTTTTAGCCCTTTTTGAACGCGGAAAGGAAGCAATACGTGTTTACGTGATTTGTTGCATTAGAGAGGTCCTGCAAGAGGGGGCAAAATATGGATTACTCAATACATTCGGGTTCGTAAACGTATATGAAGAAAAGGGTAGGGGGGGTAGAAATGATCCCTTGGGAGGAGATTAGGGGCCAAGTTGCTGGAGTAGCCGATTAGTTACTCGTTATGTAATTATATGTATTACGAAAGAATACGTTTTGTAGCTTTAGTAGATATGTGCAAAATATTGTTCCATCATTGAATACGTAGCTTAATTAATTCCTTGATCTATGGGCAACCATGGAGCTGCCACTCGTACTATATGTGTTATATAGCACGCCAATGCTAAGCGTTCATTATGTAGCACAAATTTCAGTTTTCAGTATATAATGGTGTGTACTAACTCTTAATCAAAATTAAAATCAAGATTTTTGCTTGAATAAGTACTTTTAGGTGTTTGCGATTAGAGAAAAAGTTCAAGCTAAAACCGTCTACAATCTCATAATCGGCGCGAAATCCTTGTTGGCTTATTGTGGCGTCTTTAAAATAAGATAATTTAAATTGTTGAGCTTCTGTAATATTTTACAATATTTGAAGTAAGTTGTTTGAAACTTAAATTTTGTAATTCTACTTTTTTGAAAGACGTTACTAACACAAGCACAATATACGACTCATGTCTATCATCACAACAAAAGATAAACTTCAATTTAATAAGCTTAATTAAGCAGGAGACAACAAATATTCGGAAATAATACATTTTCTCTCGGTAATATTTAATATTGAAGTACCAAATCAAACTACTACTACTACTACTACTACTACTATTATTATTATTATTATTATTATTATTATTATTATTATTATTATTTTTTTTTTTTCCGGATATATGGTCTTTGGATGGGCTCTGCAGCAGGCGATCGTGACCATGAGTTGTTACAAATAGCAGATCTCGGGGTGTGTGATTGATACATGTGTACGTTTTACAAGAACTTAGATGACAGAATGGTCTATCGAACTAGGAAAGTTCCCTTTTTAAGGGTCCAGTCCCACTGTGGTCGCGCTATGTATCCACTCGGTCATACTGCTTTAGTTCCTGCCGGATCCTTAAGTAGCTTTTGAGTTCAAAATCTGCACTCAACACCACACCTAAACTAAGTCAGCCCCCCCCCCCCCCCCCCACCACGAAATGCTTAAGTCAGATAACCAAGATTGAGAGACAGTGTCGCGCAGGGACAACAGGTCGAACATGACAGATCGAATAAGTTAGAAACATGTCAAACTGGACCCTAAGAACGAATCGAACTAAGCACGCAGAACAAGTCAAATTGGGCTCTTAGAACAGATTGAACTGGGCATGCAAACAGATCGAAATGTGTTGTTGAGAAAGGTCGACGTTCACTTCCCAGAACAGGTCGAGTTTCGATCTATTATAGCTCGAATTAGGTGCAATAAATGACGATTATGTACCTCATAATGACGATTAAGATCTGTATTTATAGGCATTAGTTTTCTTAATTGTCGGGATAAGTTGGGCCTGACCATTAGGGTTTGCAACATGTCGAATTAGACTTGTTTGGGACAACTGGAATTGGGCATGTCCAAATAGGTCGAATTGCATGAATCAAGTTGAATTGAGTCTGCGAAGGCCGAATTCGAGGTGTTTCCTTTGTGCTCGGTTTTTGCCTTGAATAGCCATTTTGCACTAAAATGTAATGGTGCATGCATGTCATATCATGCACTCGTGATATTGTAATATAGTGACACGCGTCGGTACCGAAATATGGTACATTAATCAGAGTTTAAGACAATAGATGACTTTTATCCTTCAAGTCTTAGAAAAAAATTCATGAAACATTATATATATATATATATATATATATATATATATATATATATATATATATATATATATATATATATATATATATATATATATAGATAGATATATATGTGTGTGTGAAATTTAGAATATTTATTCTTGATTTGCGACCAAATAGACAGTGAACAATTATATAAGTTAACTCATTTCAATTATTAATCATGAGTCATGTGGTTTTATGGATATTTATATTTAAAATTTTAGATTCTTTAAATTTATTGAAATAAATATTTTGAATTACGATAAAGATCAAAAAGAAAATTACTTTGAACTAGTAAATTTATTTTAACCTTTATAAATTTGTTTTTTATGGCCCGGAATACTCCTTAAATGAATCCCTCTCTTGCAAAACATAATCTAAGCCCATTTACTCAGTAGAATACAGACACAACTGGCATGCTTAAATGAATCAGAGTTCCTTAAAGGGAAAGCCCAGCAGCCTCTCGGACTAAATAATAATAATAATAATAATAATAATAATAATAATAATAATAAGGGAGAATTACACAAACACCCCCTGAGATATGGGCTAATTACACAGACACCCCCTCATGTTTGGGAAATTACACAAACACCCCCTGTGATAAAATTCTTTTCGCAATTTGTTACGTTTTGCTGAATATAAATTTCCGTCTCTCGTTTATATTGTAAAATCAATGAAAAATAAACTAAAATTGCTAAAACGATAGAAAATAAGTCTCATTTATTCTGTTTTAGAAAATAAAAAAACAAAAAAAATAAGGTATATTTCGAAAGATTTTGTAAGTTAGTCATCACATCATTATTGACATTATGATCCAACACCATAAGTGTGTATATTCGATTAAAAAAACACACTACAAAGGGTGTTTGTGTAATGAGAAGCATACTATAGGGGGTGTTTGTGTAATTTCTCAAACATGAGGGGGTGTCTGTGTAATTAGCCCATACCTCAGGGGGTGTTTGTGTAATTCTCCCTAATAATAATCCAACAAAGAACCAATTACATTCCTAATTAGATCATAGGAAACTCAACTTTTATGCCTTATTATTTATTACTGATGTACCATATTTCGGCACCGCCACGTCATAATATCCGATACAATACACGAACGTATTTCGGGACATATTATGCCACGTCAGCACCATTATTTTTTAATACAAAATTACAATTCAAGGCAAAACTCGGAATTCGGCCCAAGTAGGCCCAAATTGAGCCCAAGCGAGATCTATTTGGGCCCAAAAAGGCCTAATTCTAGCTATATCAAGCTCAGTCCGAGCTATATGGGGCCAAATTCGATCTATTTGAGGCCCAGAAGCCCAGTTTGAGCTATATGGCCCAAATTCGATCTATTTGAGGCCCAGTTCGACCTATTTGAATTCCCAATTCGAGCTATTTCAAAATAGTTCTAATTCGACCTATTTAGAGTTATAGTTCGACTTGGATAGCACTTCTAGCTGAATAAGGACTCTTATTACTATATAAGGGGTCTCATGCCTCATTCTAAGGTACGTTTTTATTTTCCAAGCATTTAATTTCGAGCTATATACATCGAATTCGAGCTATAGAGCAATAATTCGAGCTATATTGCAATAGCTCTTGTTCGATCTATATAGAGTGTATTTCGAGCTATTTGAGGGTAATTCGACCTATTCGGGTGCCTTCATCTCGGTTCTCAATACCATTTCGAGGTGTGCTTATTCGATCTATTCGGCTCAAATTCGACCTATTTGAGCTAAATTCGACCTATTTGTTCGAGTTATTGTCTCCGACGACAATACCTCACATTCCGACCTATCTGACTTGAGCGTCGGAGTGCCTTCGCCGGAGGAGGCACCGGCTTAGTTTACGTGTAGTGTTGAGTGTAGGTTCTGAACTCAAAAGCTGCTTAAGCATCCAGCAGGAACTGAAGCAATCTGACGTGGAGTGTTGTTGAGCGGACACGTATCCAGACAAAAATACCCCACATCAGTGGCGCCGTCTGTGGGAACTTTTATACGCACTTAGTAACAAACACTCACTCAATGGCTCAGCGGAGAGCAACGGAGAAGAATGGAATGGCAGGAAGGACTAGATCACAGAGGGAGGACGAGAATCGGGCACCTGATGCTTCTGAGCGAACATCAGTGGCAGCTACCAGCACTCCCCTTGATCCTCCAACTCATGCAGCGAATCAACCTGAAGTTCCTCCCACGGAACAACAGCTATTGAATTCCGCTCAGTTGGATCAAATCATGACAACATTCCAAAGGACTATGGTTCCAATGATTGTGCAGCAATTGGCTAACACTCCTGCTCAACAGAATGTTCAGGCTCCAATAGCACAGCAACAAGCAGCACAGCCTGCAGCACTGTAGCAAGGAAGGACTCATCAAACCCAGCGTCGTGATGATTCAAGGCATTATACGCAGACTAGGATGACAAGTCCAAGGGATCCATCTCCCTCGCCTGAAAGGAGGAACCCTCGTTCAATGAGGACTAATGCTAACAGAGCTCACAGTCGAGCAACTGGTCGAGATAGAGATGTGAGGGATGGAGAGGTGAATTCTAGGCAAAGAGTTCCTGATCATCGACCCGCAGCAAGTCGAACTGCCGGAAGATATAGGGATTTGCCTGAGAGAGTTGTCCCAAGACTGGAGCCTGTTGTTGCAGAACATATTCCACTAAGGGAGAGGCCAAACCCCTTCTATGAGGCGATCAGTAATTTAACATTGAAGGAAGGAACTAATCTTCCTGTCTTGAAGAAGTATGATGGAAATACCGATCTAGTAGCACATTATGATGAGTTAGATGGAGATTTGAAGGTCTTGGGGTATGCAGAGAATATGAGGGCGAAACTTATTTCGCTCAGTCTGAGAGGCCCTGCAAAGGAATGGTTCAAGAACTTGCGTTCGCGGTCTATTGAATCATCAGAGCAGTTTAGGACCATGTTCGTAAAGAAGTTTGCTACTTATCGGATAAAGAAGAAATCTCCAAGCACGCTGTTTAATATCTATAGAGGACCTGATGAACCTTTGGGAAGGTATATAGAGCGTCTGAATCTGGAGATTGGTAGAGTGAATGCTCCCTATGTTGACTTGGTCATTTCTGTATTGGAGCATCGTTGCCGGAGCAAGAAGTTGATAGAAGTAATAACATGGAATACTCTTGATTCCATTGAGCAAGTGATGGACCTCGCTAGTAAGATCATTGAAGTTGAGGAGGCAACCATGAATCAAGGGTTGATGGATTCGCTGGGAATTCATAGGGGCAAGGAGAATAAAGATAGAGATTGGAGGAAGGAGTTAAGGGGCAAAGATCGTGATCGCAATCGACAACCCTTTAAGAAATTTGACAATTATACTCCACTGAGGAAACAAATTGGCGAGATCTACGCCATTGAGAAAGATAGCGGGTTGCTGAGAACCCCAAAACCATTCCGAGAGACGGAGGAGACCAAGGTGTCGAAGAAATATTGTAAGTTCCACAGGCAGAATGGGCATTTTACTAACGAATGCAAGGCCCTAAAGAACGAGATTGAACGACTCATTCAAGAGGGGAAACTCGTTGAGTACGTCCTTGAGAATAGAGAGTCACGTCAAGAGAAGGCGTCATCTGGACGCAAGCGGGATAGATCTCCGCATGAGAAGAAGGATGACCCAAAGCGTAAAAGGGGTAATGGGAATGATGATATTGAGAATGGAGTAAATGTGATTGCTGGTGGACCAACTGGCGCCGACTCAGCCAAAAGTAGAAAACGCATCTCACGTGATATATACAATGAACGACTGAAGCGCCCTGAGATAGATCTTGTCTTTGCAGTAGACAAGTTGGATACAAGAATCACATTCGACGATAGCGATTTTGACAGCTTGTCTTCACAAGCTAAGGAAGCACAATACTTGAATTGCCCTATGGTGGTTTCCGCGGTGATTGCGAATCACGGGGTAAAGAGGATAATGATTGATAATGGATGCTCGTCCAACATCATCTTCATGGATGCTTTACAACAAATGAAGCTTGGACAATACGAGATCACTGATGTTAACTCACCACTAGTGGGATTTGGTGGAAGTGAAGTTAAACCTGTTGGAAGGATCATGTTGCCAACATCCTTTGGCGTGAATCCAAAGAGAAGAACACTGAATGTGGAATATCTCATTGTCGACATACCTTTTGCATACAACGTGCTGATTGGAAGGCATGGGATAACGGCGTTTGCTATGATCATCTCTACGGTGCATCAAAATGTCAAATTCCCAACGCCTGGCGGAGTTGCTGAACTCACTACAAACTATCGTGATTCTTGGAGTTGTTATGTTACATCGACTAAACCTATCAAGGCAAAAGCGGATCCAAATGTTGAGATGATTGACATACATCCATTGGAGACGCCTGAAATAGGAAAACAAGTTGATACGGAGATGGTGCTTGCTACGCAAATTGACCAAAAGGCGATGCTGGAGGATCCTACTCCTCCCAATGTTGATGGCGTCTCGAAAAAGGCGGAGGAAGAAAAGAAAGACAAAACGACTTTGCGCTATAAAAAAAAAAGATGGAGATTGAGCGTTTGAAACATTCTGGAGAGTTTAAGGAGGTGGTTCTGTTGAATAATGAGCCTGACAAGGTCATTAAAATTGGAAGCGAGTTGACCTCGGAGATTGAGAAGGCGTTATTGGAATGCCCGGTAAGAAACTTTGATGTATTCGCATGGACGGACTCGGACTTGAAGGGAATAGATCCTCGAGTTGCGGTACATCATCTAAATGTTAACCCAAATGCTAAGCCTATCCGACAGAAGAAGAGACACTTTAGTAATGAAAAGAATAAGGACGCAGAGTTGGAAGTACAAACAAAGCTTGCTGCAGGCCACATATTTGAAGTACGATACTCTGAATGGCTAAGCGACGTTGTACTTGTTCCAAAGAAGCCGACCGTATGGAGGATGTGCGTGGATTACACTGACTTGAACAAACATTGCCCACGAGATCCTTTCCCCCTGCCCAGGATTGATCTCGTGGTTGACTCTATAGCAGGGTGTGCATTGCTAAGTTTTTGCGATGCGCAGAGCGGTTTCCACCAAATACTGATGGCAGTGAAGGATCAACACAAAACGGCTTTTATAACGGATAGAGGAATATACTGTTACAAGGTGATTCCGTTTAGTTTATAGAATGCAGGAGCAACCTTTCAAAGGTTGGTCGCCAAGATGTTTTACCATCAAATTGGCAAGACTATGGAGGTTTACATTGATGACATGCTTATCAAAAGTTTAAAGGCGGAAGATCACGTAAAACATCTGGAAGAGGCTTTTGGTATCATGAAACAATACGGAATGAAGCTAAATCCCAAGAAGTGCACTTTTGGTGTTAAGGCTGGAAAGTTTCTGGGGTACATGGTCAACGAGTGAGGAATCGAAGCTAACCCCGACAAGATTAAAGCTATAATGGATTTACCATCCCCAAGTCTGTTCGAGAGGTGCAACGCTTGGTGGGGAGGATCAAGGCACTTAGTCGATTCATTTTGCATTCTGCAGAAAAAAGTCTACCTTTTTTCAAGAAGTTGCGTAAGACACCTAAGTTTGACTGGACTGAAGATTGCGAAGAGGCCTTTCGTCAATTGAAGGTGTATCTTACGACACCACCACTACTATCTAAGCCCAAGGACAAGCCCAAGGACAATGAGATGCTATATCTTTACTTGGCCATAACGAAGAATTCATTAAGCACAGTACTCGTGCGCAAAGAAGACAAGAAACATTTGTCTATCTATTATGTTAGCAAAGTGTTGAATGGGGCTGAGGTGAATTATCTAGAGATCGAAAAGCTAGCATACGCACTCGTGCTAACTGCACGGAAGTTAAGACCATACTTTCAATCACATCCGGTTACTGTCTTAACTAATCAACCACTGAAACAAGTTATGACAAAACCGGAAACATCTGGGAGACTGGTAAAGTGGGCAATCGAGTTAGGAGAATATGGCTTGGAGTATATGCCAAAAACGACGATCAAAGCACAAAGGCTGGCGAACTTTGTGGCTGAAACTATCTCAGAGGCGGAGCAAGCGCCTGATGTAGCAATGGTGACGGAAGATATCAAAAGGGAAAAACCTGTAGTCGCAAGGGGAACTTGGACTTTGCATGTAGATGGATCTTCTACAAATGACGCTGGTGGCGCAGGAGTTTACTTGAAATCGGCGGATGGTAGAGAGTTCGACTATGCAATAAGGTTAAATTTTCAAGTGACGAATAATCAAGCAGAATATGAGGCTATGCTAGCTGGCATCCAAATGGCAAAATCATTGGGTATAACAAAGCTTGTTGCTTTTACGGACTCACAATTGATTGCTAATCGATTCGAAGGAAGATATGAGGCAAAAGAGGCTGCAATAGTAAAGTATCTCGAAAAATTGAAGGAGGCGACATCAAACTTCGATACTTTCTCTATCTCGCAGATCCCTCGAACGGAGAATGAACGCGCTGACTCTTTGTCACGATTTGCATGTACCGCCGAAGTGTTTGTTGAAAAGCGAGTAACTCTATTGGCTTCAGAGCAGCCTTCCATTGGCAAAGGAGTGGAATCAAAGCTGACGCAAGCATTGGACTATGCTCTGCCAGTAGAGATCGAGGCATGTGGGAAGGATGAGATCATTGATTATCTTCAGAACGGGAACTTACCTAATGATTCTCAAGCGGCCAGAAGGCTCAAGTACAAATCTGCAAGATTTACTATGTTCAATGGCGAACTGTACAAACGGTCTTTCGAGGGACCACTTTTGAGATGCCTATCTCCGTCACAGGCATAACAAGTTTTACGAGAAATTCATGAAGGAAGTTGCATAAATCACTCAGGAGGACGATCTTTGACCCAGAAAATACTCCGACAAGGGTATTTCTGGCCAACTATTATCAGAGATGCGATGGATTACTCTAGGAAGTGCAGAAGCTGTCAATTGCATGCGAAGATCATTCATACACCTGCACAACCTATGACAACAGTGAGTTATGGATGTCCATTTGATCAATGGGGGATAGATATCGTTGGACCAATGCCAAAGGCTACTGGAGGTAGAAAATGGTTATTGGTGGCAGTCGAGTATTACACTAAGTGGGTTGAAGCTGAAGCACTTGTAAACATTACTGAGGCTAATGTGAAACAATTCATCTGGAAGAACATTGTTTGTCGATTCGGAATCCCAAGGGTCTTAATTTCCGACAATGGAAGGCAGTTCCAAGGTTTTAAGATTCAAGACTAGTGCAAAGACATAAAAATTGAGCAACGTTTTACATCCGTAACGCATCCGGAAGCAAATAGGCAAGTGGAGGCCACTAACAACACATTAGTGAAGAGTTTGGAGAAAAGGCTGGAAGGAGAAGGAGGAAACTGGGCAGACGAGCTGCCAGCAATATTATGGGCATATCACACAACTCCTCGTACTTCTACAGGAGAAACTCCATACTTATTGACATATGGATATGAAGCAGTGATACCGGCTGAGATTGGAATGCCAACTTATCGTATTGTTACATATGATGAGGAGCAGGCATTAAGGGCAAGACAAATGGATTTGGAGTTGATCGGAGCAACGAGGGAAGCAGCATACCAACGTACTCAAGCGTATAAATCTATGATGGCGAAAGCATATGACAACAAAGTTCGTTTCAGAAACTTTCAAGTGGGGGACTTGGTACTTAGAAAAGTTGAAGCTACCAAGCATGTTGGAAAGTTGAAGCCAAACTGGGAAGGACCGAACTGAGTGGAGAAAGCAAGCTCAAAAGGATATTACTACTTACAAGAGTTGGGTGGAAGGACTTTGTCACGCCCCTGGAACGTCAAGAACTTACGAAGGTTTTATAGTTAGAACACTAGTTTTCTAAATGCCTTGTGGCATGATAGGACCGTAGTTTCAATACTT
Organism: Misopates orontium; assembly: GCA_946800315.1. NCBI lineage: Eukaryota > Viridiplantae > Streptophyta > Magnoliopsida > Lamiales > Plantaginaceae > Misopates > Misopates orontium. The sequence goes on along the minus strand of OX326950.1, from coordinate 19,959,738 downwards.
CATTCGCTTATTCTTTTACGAATTACGAGTCCCTTTACGCAGATTCTCATTGTAATAGTTAGCAGCGAACTATGGGGACTTGATTCCTAGCCAACCTATATACGGCGGGATACGTAGGTAACTCGGAAGTTACTCGAGCTCAGTCCCAAAACTAATAAAATCTCTTATTTTATTCAAGTTTATCCGTTGCCTACTCGTTACCCGCAAGATTACAATCTATCAGGATACATAAAGTTAAACTCATACTGTCTACAAAATTTTAAGTTTAAAAACTTAATCAAAACGAACGTTAGCTTCGTATAACGAGCACTAGCCTCGTGGAGTCAAGCACAATTCCTTGCACTCCCGCGAACATAGCTTCGCAAGCGTAAACATAGCTTTGTACAACGAGCACAAGCCTCGTGGAGTCGAGCACAAGTCCTCGTACTCCCGCGAACATAGCTTCACAAGCGCAAACATAGCTTTGCACAACGAGCACAAGCCTCGTGGAGTCGAACACAAGTCTTCGTACACCCGCGAACATAGCTTCGCAAGCACGAACATTAGCTTCGCACAACGAGCACAAGCCTTGTAGAGTCGAGCACAAGTTCTCGCACTCTCACATATACTTGTTTATAAAACTTAAGTGTTTTAGCAAGTGACAAATATAAACTTAAAAAGTAGACACATATGAGTGAATATTTAACAAGACAAAGTAACGACATTCAAAGATTGCTAAAGTCAAACTGAACTAGCAATGGATAAGCGCTAAAATCGCGCACAAGTCAACAAGATATACTGTACGGAAAGAATGTACTACTGTGAATATACTGTACGGAATGTAAAGATTTTCAAAAATACTAAGCTAAGGCACAGACGCCAGGACTAAGGGCACGCAGGCCACTCAAAGTGATCAGGGCAGCAAATTTAGTCCCAGAGACTTCACAGCACCCTCGCTCTGCTCCTGAATCTCAGCAAATGACTCGTTCAGGGGCCCGGTGTCATCCACGGGAGAAATCTGACGAGGAGCAGGAGTAGGAACAGTGGCATCGGGCATAGGCTGATCGCCCTCTGCAGGATGATCCAAGACCTGAGGGTCGAAACCCATCTCACCCTCCTCCAGGGGCTCCCGAAGCAGCGGCAGCAGCAGACGTGGATGGCTGCTCATCAGCAAAGTCAGAGAGCCATACCTGATGGAGAGGATAGAAGGAGGTGAATGGATCATGCTTGGGTTCGCCAACTTCCACAGCAGGAGCAGGCTCAGCAGGAGATGGATCAGCAAGAGAAGGATCGGCAGCAGTAGCACATGAGGATTCACCGACCTCTGCATCATCCTCGTTCAGGCAGTTGAGGACATTGAAATCTTCCTTCTTGAACCCAGGAGCGAGGGCACCTCGGGCGACGATGTCATCAAGGGCCATATTGTAGTCCTTGGTCGTATCAAAGCCGCCCCTCTCCATGGCAATCTGCTCCCATGTAGCCGAGCGAAAGAACTCGATGGCTACCATCACCTTATCCTCATCAGGGAGCTCCTACGAACCAAGTGAAGAAAAATGTAAGTACAAAATACAAGACATCAAGAAACGGGAAATAAAGTCAAGTAAGGACTACCTCGCTCATGGCCTTGTTATAGCCATCCTCCTCAGCGGTCGCAAGGCGAGCTTTAACATCAGCTAGCTCAGCCTCGAGTCTTGCACGTTCCGCCTCAGCAGCAGCTGCGGCATTCTGCATCGTCCTGATGGTGTCAACGTGGTCGTCAACAAGGGAAGTGGCGTGCTGGCAATCGGTGGTGACCTGACTAGACAGTCGCTTCTCCTCAATGAGCTCTTTGTCAACGGCAGCCTTAGCTGCTTTCAGGGCCTCCAGCTCGGCCTGCACCGTTTTCAGCTCGTCGACGGCTACTATAAGATGTTTCTCAACCACAGCCTTAGCCTCCTTGGCCTGGTTCTCCAGTCAATGAGCTTGCAAGGCTGAGAGAGGTGCCTGTCCATCAGCGCCTTCTGCTGATCCTGAGAAGTCATGACCATGTCGAATTTCTCCGCCATGGTCTGGAAGTTAACAAAGAACTACAAAAAACAGAAGAAAGTCAGTAATATACAAAGACAAGTATACTACGGGATTCAAAGAAAGTAGACAAGTATATCAACCTTGCACATAGACAAGGCAATACGACTGACCAACTTCTTGTGCCCCATCGCCCGATAATAAAGCTGACGGTCAAAATCAGGCAGAAATCCCTTCATCAGTCAAAGGGCAGTAGTATCCTTCATGGTAAACTGCCCTGACTCGACCGCAGCTCGCACTATCTCCTCCACATCGATGTCGAACTCATCAGCCTCATAGGTGTTCGATTGGTCATGCGCGGGATGCTTACCCTGTCGAATCTCCTCAGCAGTCGAAGACCTCTTCCTAGTCGCTGGCTCTGGATTAGCTTCATTGAAACGACGAGCCGCTTCAGCAACAGAAGGAAGATGCACTCTTCTAGTCGAAGGTGCTGGTGGAGAAGAAAGCTCCGGAACAATCGGCTCAGAACCGATAGGTGGTGACCCTGGAGCAGCCTCAGCAGTCGACTGCGATGGAGCAGGAGAAGGCGCATGAGCCGAACCCCTACCTCGTCCCGACCCTCGAGTCGAGACAACAGCGGTGAAAGGAGGAGTAGGAGCACTGCCGCCTCTCGAACTAGTACCAGCCATCTTCGCACCACGGCGACTGGTCTTCTCAGGAATGGGCGCTGAGGCCTGAGGAGCGTTCGCGCCGCGCTTCATAGCGGCCAGCCTCTTCTTCGTCTTATCCGTAATGATGCGTTCTGAAAATAACAAATAATGCAAAGGTTAGAAGACAATAAAGGAAGACATAAATTCAACAAGTAAAAAGGACAAACATGCATAATGTTATACCAAAAATAGAAGACTCAACGCCTGCACGATGAGTATAACCGCCGGCCCGCAACACTGGGGTGGTGGTCAACTCAAAAGCATCAAACTGATGCTCTTTCAAGTTCTTAACCATTGTCTGGCTATAGAGAGGAGGATCGGGGCGTCTGGGCGATGGACGGGCGTCAGTCCAAAGCCGCTTGAATCGGGATTCCTGGGGCTTGGATTCCTTGATATAGAACCATTGTTTCTTCCAGTGCGCCCTGAAGCTCTTTTGTAGATCAGACAGGAAGCATTGCTTCTTTCGCGAACTCAAATAGTAAAACCCGGCGTCTACACCTCTATTATGAAATTTCACTAAGAACAATTGCCAAAAACCGGCAACAGAACACGGGAGTTCAAAGACGCGGATGAGCATCACATAAGCATACATTTGTGTGTATGCGTTGGGGGTAAAATGTGAAGGACAAGAATTGAGAGAGGCCATGATTTCTGAAACAACAGGGGATATGGGAAACCGTAAGCCACAATGGAGATAACTATTGAAAACAGTGAGACACCCTTCTGGCGGGTTGTTTATCCTATCATCTGGCCCAGGAACGATGATCTCATAAGTATCAGGGATGTCATAGGTATCACGATAATAAGCTATGTCATAAGTAAGGGAAGAAGGAAACTGATCAAAGTTAATCAAGTTTTGCGCAGCGAGTTGTTTAGGAGAGTTTGCGGCAGGTATGGGAGCATCGTTGGGTAGAGGCAAATAAGGCACGATGGGGAGAGGGTTAGACTCAACCTCGTCATCTCCTAGGATATCTACTTCCATATCAGACTCATTGCCAGATCTTCTCTCATTGCTAGAGGAGGTCTCGTCACTTGAGTCATTACTACTGCCGCTAGTCGACTCGTTTTCCTTAGCCTCAGACGACTTAGAAGACTCACTACTATTTTCCCTACTACTACTGGAAGACTCAAGATCAATAACTCGTGTCATAAAGAGGTCCAGGTTGAAAGTTACCGGCACGAGGGTCTAGATCTACAGAAACTTCTTCGTTTGGGTCGATTTGCTCGTATGACCTCTGCGCAGGTACAAACAGCTTCAGTGCGCCAAGTACTCGGATTCGGGCAGGTTTTGGTTCTGGTTGCCGAGGACGAATCGGGGACGATGGACGCCTTGTGTTTGAGTTACGAGGATTCCGATATGAACAATCTCGAGGTTGATTGCGCGAGTTATAGTAGGCACGTTGGTGAGATCGAGGTGGTGATGGACGTCGTGGAGACCGGTTACGCCGAAGTCGCGCCGTCGTGAACAAATCTGCGAAAAAGTCAAAATTATTAGCATTTAAAAAAAATTGAAAAAATTGAAAAAAATTTCTAAGTGTTATAACTCGAATTTACATAGGTAATTCGAGCTATATTTTTGAGTTATTTATAACTTACCAAAGGATATAATTAGCAGGGGATTTTCGAGCTATTCTAGCAAATTTCGATCTATTTGGGGTGTTTTTTCGAGCTATTTGGAGGTTTTTAGAGCTATTATACTAGACTTACTAAATTGGGAGCAATTTCGAGTTATTTCAGCGCACTTACTATATTTGGTATTTTCGAGCTATAAATTCGAGCTATTTCTCGAGAGCTCTGGAGGAATGCTTAGGCGCGGATGAGGAAATGAAGTTGGGAGTGGAGTATTTATAGGCGAAATGATGCGGTAATTACCAAAATGCCCTCAAATTCGACCTATATGCAAATTCGAGCTATTTTCAGGGAAATTTTTTCCTGAAATTTGAGTTATCTTTTCGGAGGGTAATTTCGACCAATACGCAAATTCGAGCTATTTTCAGGAAACTTTTTCTGGAATTCGAGTTATCTTTTTGGAAGGTAATTTCGACATATACTCACTAGAGTTACCAAAAATAGTAAATTCGACTTATTTTCGAATTTTGATATTTTTGGTCAAATTCTTGGTTTTTTACGCCGAGGCCGATTTCGTTGCACGATACTCGGTTATGTGATTTCTTTTTAGTTCGTATGACCAATGTTTGTACACATTACTCTTACGAACTAGGGGACTCCATGATGTACCATATTTCGGCACCGCCACGTCATAATATCCGATACAATACACGAACATATTTCGGGACATATTATGCCACGTCAGCACCATTATTTTTTAATGAAAAATTACAATTCAAGGCAAAACTCGGAATTCGGCCCAAGTAGGCCCAAATTGAGCCCAGGCGAGATCTATTTGGGCCCGAAAGAGGCCTAATTCGAGCTATATCAAGCTCAGTCCGAAGTATATGGGCCCAAATTCGATCTATTTGAGGCCCAGTTCGACCTATTTGAAGGCCCAATTCTAGCTATTTCAAAATAGGTCTAATTCGACCTATTTAGAGTTATAGTTCGACTTGGATAGCACTTCTAGCTGAATAAGGACTCTTATTACTATATAACGGGGTCCCATGCCTCATTCTAAGGTACGTTTTTATTTTCCAAGCATTTAATTTCGAGCTATATACATCAAATTCGAGTTATAGAGCAATAATTCGAGCTATATTGCAATAGCTCTTGTTCGATCTATATATAGTGTTGATGTGGGGTATTTTCGTCTGGATACGTGTCCGCTCTCCAACACTCCACGTCAGACTGCTTTAGTTCCTGCTGGATGCTTAAGCAGCTTTTGAGTTCAGAACCTGCACTCAACACCACACGTAAACTAAGCCGGTGCCTCCTCCGGCGAAGGCACTCCGACGCTCAAGTCAGATAGGTCGGAATTTGAGGTATTGTCGTCAGAGACAATAGCTCGAAATTATAGCTCGAAATATACCCAAATAGGTCGAATTTTGGCTCAATAGGTCGAAATAGCACACCTCGAAATGGTATTGAGAGCCGTGATGAGAAAACCCGAATAGATCGAATTACTCTCAAATAGCTCGAAATACACTCTATATAGATCGAACAAGTGCTATTGCAATATAGCTCGAATTATTGCTCTATAGCTCGAATTCGATGTATATAGCTCGAAATTAGATGCTAGAAAATAATAACGTACCTTAGAATGAGGCATGGGACCCCCTTATATAGTAATAAGAGTCCTTATTCGTCTAAAAGTGCAATCCAAGTAGAACTATGACTCAAAATAGGTCGAATTAGAGCTATTTTGAAATAGCTCGAATTGGTCCTTCAAATAGGTCGAATTGGGCCTCAAATAGATCGAATTTGGGCCAAATAGGTTGAATTTGGCAAATTAGGTCGAAATAGGTCAAATAGGTCGAAATAGACCAAATAGGTCGAATTTGGGCCAAATAGGTCGAATTTGGCCAAATAGGTCGAATTTCGACCTATTCTTCAGCTTTGTGCAGTCTCACCGTTTTTGTTATATCGCCTTCTCTAGACCTCGGAATCTAGATCCGCTTTTTGATTTGGGAATTAGATTCAAGAGGCTTTCCAGACACATAAAATTCATCGAATTCGGACTTGAATTGATAGCTCGAATTGACTAGTCGAAATCCAGCTCGGGATTGACTCTCCAAAACTTCCTCATCTTGAATGATGAATATGACTCCTTTATATACTACTTAGAGTCCTTCCTTAGCTAGAAGTACATTCCTAGTAGGATTATAAGTTCTTCTCCCCTTTATATACCACTTAGAGTCCTTCCTTAGCTAGAAGTCCATTCCAAATAGAATTATAAGTTGACTTGGGCCTTGAATAACTCTAAATTGGGCCTGCACAGGCCTAATTTTGAGTTTTGCTTTGAATTGTAGTTTTGCATTAAAAAATAATGGTGCTGACGTGGCATAATAATCCCGAAATATGCTTAGATATTATATCGAATATTATGACGTGGCAGTACCAAAATATGGTACATCATGGAGTCCCCCAGTTTGTAAGAGTAATGTGCATTGATGTGGGGTATTTTCGTCAGGATACGTGTCCACTCTCCAACACTCCACGTCAGACTACTTCAGTTCCTGCTGGATGCTCAAGCAGCTTTTGAGTTCGGAACCTGCACTCAACACCAAACGTGAACTAAGCCGGTGCCTTCTCCGGCGAAGGCACTCCGACGCTCAAGTCAGACGGGTCGGAATATGAGATCTCGTTGAACAAGGCAACAAGTCGAATGAACTGGCAAGAATAGGTCGAATAATAACTGTGTAATAACTCGAATGAACTAAGAGCAATAAGTCGAATGAGAAGGCCGAACAAGTCGAATGAACTGTGTCAAACAAGTCGAATAACACAGAACAAAACAACTCGAATACAAGCCAAAATAAGTCGAACTCGAGCTATTGATGAACAACTCGAATGTGCTTGAGGAATAGATCGAACTCGACTTATATAACTCGAACTTAGAGCTTGGTATAATGTCAAAACGTACCTTAGAATGAGGAATAGGATCCTTTATATAGGCATAAGAATCCTTATTTAGCTAGAAGTGCACTCCAAGTAGGACTATGAATTGAATAAGTCAAACTAGGATTCCTAGAAATAACTCGAATAGCTTCCATTCAAACAACTCGAATAACCCTCAATAAATAACTCGAATGACCTTCATAGAAATAACTCGAATGACCTGTAAAGAAATAACTCGAATTACCTGCAAAGAAATAACTCGAATGAACTAGAAACAGCTCGAGTTGAAGTCGGTTGGACTTCGTCTGAAGAAGTAGTCGAATAGTTGTTAAGCTAGTGTTTTGACTTTTTAGGCCTGCGTGCCACTATCTTTTTCTTGTAGATTCTAACATTTTATGCTTTATGACTTTGATATTTGTTTAGTATATTTTTGTTGCTATTGCGCCATTGCTTGTGCTTATTCTTTGCTTTAAATAGATGTCTAACTTTTTGGTAACGTCTTGGTGTTCCTTTGTTTCTAATGCCGAGTTTGGTCGTATTTTTTGTAGTCAACCTTTGGTTTTAACATAGCGTCTTTATGATGATTTTGTCCATACACCTTCTCAATTGATCATCTTCTGAGGAGATTGTGAGACACAATGCTCGTCTCACTTTTGATTCCGCGGGACGTACTGCTTAATTCATGAGTGGTCTGCGAGGCACAGTGCTCGACTTACGGACTGTCTGCGAGGCATATGCTCGGCTTACGGACAAATTGCGAGGCGTAACGCTCGTCTTATGAAATATGTTGCAAGGCACAATGCTCGTCTTACGGGTAGGCAGTGAGGCACCATGCTTAACCTACTGAACGTCTGCGAGGCACAATGCTCGTCTTATGAATTGTCTGCGAGGCACAGTGCTCGACTTACGGACTGTCTGCGAGGCATACGCTCGGCTTACGGACAAATTGCGAGGCGTAACGCTCGTCTTATGAAATATGTTGCAAGGCACAATGCTCGTCTTACGGATAGGCAGTGAGGCACCATGCTCAACCTACTGAACGTCTGCGAGGCACAATGCTCGTCTTATGAATTGTCTGCGAGGCACAGTGCTCGACTTACGGACTGTCTGCGAGGCATACGCTCGGCTTACGAACAAATTGCGAGGCGTAACGCTCGTCTTATGAAATATGTTGCAAGGCACAATGCTCGTCTTACGGATAGGCAGTGAGGCACCATGCTCAACCTACTGAACGTCTGCGAGGCACAATGCTCGTCTTATGAATTGTCTGCGAGGCATAGTGCTCGACTTACGGACTATGTGTTAACACTTGTGTTGCTAAGAATGTTAATATAGCGTAGACAAACAACCAATACTTAAATAAAATATGAAATTTTATAAGTTTTGGGACTGAGCTCGACGAACTTCCGAGTTGCCTACGTATCCCGCCATGTATAGGTGGCTAGGAATCAAGTCCCCGTAGTTCAGTGCTAAGTATTACAATTGGAGGTCTTGCATTGAGACTTGTAATTTGTAGAAGAATAAGTAAATAAAGCATTGAAACTACGGTCCTATTTTGCCCTTCAGCCTGTTGATCTAATAACTCTTCTAACTGTAAAACCTTCTCAAATTCTTGACGTTCCAAGGACGTGACAATGTCCTTCCTCCCAATTCTTGTAAATAATAGTATCCTTTTGCATTTGCTTTTTCCACCCTGTATGGTCCTTCCCAATTTGGCTTTAATTTCCCCACATGCTTGGTGGCTTCTACTTTCCTTAAGACCAAGTCCCCCACTTGAAAGTTTCTGAAACGAACTTTGTTGTCGTATGCTTTTGCCATCATGGACTTGTATGCTTGAGTGCGTTGGTAGGCTTCCTCTCTTGTTGCCCCTATTAGCTCGAGGTCCATTTGTCTAGCTCTTAATGCTTGTTCCTCATTATATGTGACGATTCGATAAGTCGGCATTCCGATTTCCGCGGGTATCACTGCTTCTGAACCATATGTTAACAAATATGGAGTTTCGCCCGTGGAAGTGCGTGGTGTTGTACGATATGCCCATAATATTCCTGGCAACTCGTCTGCCCAATTTCCTCCTACACCTTGCAATCTTTTCTCCAAACTTTTTACGAGTGTGTTGTTTGTAGCCTCAACTTGCCCATTAGCCTCTGGGTGCGTGACAGATGTGAATCTCTGCTCAATCTTCATATCCTTGCACCAATCTTGAATCTTGAATCCCTGGAATTGTCTTCCATTATCAGATATTAGTACCCTAGGGATTCCGAACCTGCACACAATGTTCTTCCAGATGAACTTCTTCACATTGGTTTCTGTTATTGTCACAAGTGCTTCAGCCTCAACCCATTTGGTGTAGTATTCAACTGCTACCAACAGCCATTTTCGTCCGCCTGACGCCACTGGCATTGGTCCTACAATATCTATCCCCCATTGATCAAAGGGACATCCATAGCTTACAGGTGTCATTGGTTGTGCAGGTGTATGAATGATTTTTGCATGTAGTTGACAGCTTCTACACCTCCTAGTATAATCCATCGAATCTCTCATAATTGTTGGCCAAAAGTATCCTTGTCGGAGTATCTTCTGTGCCAAGGATCGCCCTCCAGAATGATTTCCACAACTTCCTTCATGAATTTCCCTCAAGACTTGCTTCGCCTGGGTAGGTGATAGACATCTCAAGAGTGGTCCCTCAAAAGATCTTTTGTAAAGTTCTCCATTAAACATGGCGAATCTTGCTGATTTATATTTGAGTCTTCTCACGGCTTGTGAATCAGTTGGTAGTTTCCCGTTTTGTAAGTAGTCTATTATTTCATCCTTCCAACACGCCTCTACTTCTACTGTCAAAACGTAATCTAAAGCTTGTGTTGCTGTTGACTCCAGGCCTTTGCTGATTGAGGGCTGATCTGCAGCTAACAAAGTTACTCGTCTTTCCACAAAGACTTCTGCAGTGCTTGCAAATCTTGATAGTGAGTCGGCCCGTTCATTCTCAAATCGCGGAATCTGTGATATAGTGAATATTTCAAAGCTAGATGTTGCCTCCTTTAGTTTTTCAAGGTACTTTACTATCGCCGCCTCCTTAGCTTCGTATCTTCCCTCAAACTGATTTGCAATTAATTGCGAGTCTGTGAATGCCATAAGTTTAGTTATCCCGAGTGATTTTTCCATTTGTATACCAGCTAGCATGGCTTCATACTCTGCTTGATTATTTGTGACTTGAAAATTCAATCTAATGGCATAATCGAATTCTCTTCCATCTGCTGACCTTATGTAGATTCCTGCCCCTCCTGCATCAACTGTGGAGGATCCATCCACGTATAGAGTCCATATTTCTTTTGCTGCCCCAATTTCATCCTTTTGACTGCCTTCTGTTACTGTAGCCACATCAATTGATGGATCTGCTTCGGAGATAGTTTCTGCGACGAAATCCGCCAGTCTTTGTGCTTTGATTGCAGTTTTTGGTAAGTACTCCAAACCATATTCTCCAAGCTCAATTGCCCACTTGACCAACCTGCCTGATGTTTCTGGCTTTGCCATCACCTGCTTCAATGGTTGATTTGTGAGTACTATGATTGGGTGTGACTGAAAATATGGTCTTAGTTTCCTTGCAGTTATCACCAATGCGTATGCCAACTTCTCAATCTCCAAATAATTGAGTTCTGCTCCATTCAAAACTTTGCTCACATAATAAATTGGTAGATGTTTCTTATCCTCTTCTCGGACCAAGACCGTGCTCAGTGAATTTTTTGTTACAGCTAAATAAAGATATAATGTTTCGTTATTCTTGGGTTTTGACAATAGTGGTGGCGTTGTCAGATAAATCTTCAGTTGCCGGAATGCCTCCTCACAATCCTCAGTCCAAGTAAACTTCGGCGTTTTTCTTAATTTTTTGAAGAAAGGCAAACTTTTTTCCGCGGAATGTGATATAAATCGGCTGAGTGCCGTTATTCTTCCCACCAACCGTTGGACTTCGCGAACTGACTTGGGAGACGGCAGATCCATTATAGCTTTGATCTTATCCGGGTTTGCTTCAATGCCCCTTTCATTTACCATGTAGCCTAGAAATTTTCCCGCTTTGACTCCGAATGTACACTTTTTTGGATTTAACTTCATTCCGTACTGCCTCATGATCCCAAAAGCTTCTTCAAGATGTTTAACATGGTCTTCTGCCCTTAAACTTTTAATAAGCATGTCATCTATGTAGACCTCCATTGTCTTACCTATCTGATGGTAAAACATCTTCGCAACCAGCCTGTGAAATGTTGCTCCTGCATTTTTTAACCCAAATGGCATCACTCTGTAACAGAATATCCCCCTGTCTGTTATGAATGCGGTTTTGTGTTGATCTTTGACTGCCATTAAGATTTGATGAAATCCACTCTGTGCATCACAAAGACTAAGTAGTGCACATCCTGCCGTTGAATCAACTACAAGATCAATTCTGGGCAATGGGAAAGGATCTCGTGGACAATGTTTGTTTAAATCCGTGTAGTCCACGCACATACGCCATATAGTTGGTTTCTTTGGTACCAGCACGACATTGCTCAACCATTCTGAATATTGGACTTCGAATATGTGTCCTGCTGCTAACTTTGTTTGTACTTCCAATTCTGCCGCTTTATTCTTCTCATCACTGAAATGTCTCTTCTTTTGCCGAACTGGCCTTGCATTTGGATTGACATTCAAATGGTGTACTGCAACCCGTGGATCTATGCCTTTTAAATCCGAATCAGTCCATGCAAATACATCAAAATTTTTCTGCAAACATGCAATTAATGCTTTCTCCATCTCCATTGGTAGTTCACTTCCGATTTTAACGATTTTCTCTGGTTCATTCTCCATTAAAGTAACATCCTTGAATTCTCCAGAAGGCTTCATGCGTTCGATTTCCAATTGTTTCATGTAACGCAAAGTGGTTTTGTCCTCATTTTCTTCTTTTGCTAGTTTCAGTTTATCTTCCTGCATAGGAACATCAAAATCTTCCGGGATTTCTTGCTGATCTTCTTGCATTGCTAGCACCATCTCAAAGTCTTTACTCCTTGTTGCTTGTGGAGTTTCCGCGTCTCGAGCTTCAATCAAAGCTACATCAGGTGCATTCTTTGCCTTGACAGGTTTTGTTGATGTAACATAACAGTTCCACGAATCACGATAGTTTGTTGTCAGTTCTGTGACTCCCCCAGGAGTTGGAAATTTTATCTTCTGATGAACTGTTGAAATAATCATTGCAAATGCAGTTATTCCTGGCCTTCCTATTAATACATTGTATGCGAACGACATGTCTACAATGAGATATTCCACATTCAACGTTCTCCTTTTTGGATTGACACCAAAGGATGTCGGTAGCATTATTCTTCCAACAGGCTTGACTTCACTTCCGCCAAATCCTAATAGAGGTGAATTCACCTCGGAGATCTCGTATTGCCCGAGCTTCATTTGTTGTAAGGCATCCATAAAAATAATGTTAGATGAGCATCCATTATCTATCATTATTCTTTTTACCGCGTGATTTGCAATTACTGCAGTAACCACCATTGGGCAATTTAAGTATTGAGCCTCCTTTGCTTGTGCCGACAAGCTATCGAAGTCGCTATCGTCGAATGTAATATTTGTGTCCATCTTGTCTACCGCAAAGACTAAGTCTATCTCTGGACGTTTCAAACGCTCATATTGTATATCACGTGAAATCCGTTTCCTACTTTTGGTCGAATCCGCACCTGTAGGTCCTCCAGCAATCACATTTACTCCGTTTTCGATATCATCGTTCCCGTTTCCCCTCCTTCTTCTTGGTTCATCCTTCTTCTCTTTTGGGGAACGACTTCGCTTTCGTCCAACCGCTAATTTCTCATCCCTCGGTTGCCTATTCTCTAGTACATATTCAATAAGTTTGCCTTCGAGAATGAGTCGCTCGATCTCCATTCTCAAAGCCCTGCAATCGTTAGTGGTATGCCCATTTTGTCGATGAAACTTACAATATTTTTTGGATTGCTTCATCTCTTCAGTTAGAGTCATAGGTCTTGGGAATCTGAACCTTTCCTTATCTCCAACTATCGCATAAATTTCACCAATTGGTTTCTTCAAAGGAGTCCAATTATCAAACCTCTTGAAAGGTTGTCGGTTGTGCTCCCGATCTTTCCCCCTAGGATCTCTCCTCCAGTCTTTATTCTCCTTTCCTCTAGGATTTTCCTGCAGGTCGGTTAATCCTTGATTTATGGTGATCTCCTCCACTTCAACCACTTTATTGGCGAGATCCATTACTTGCTCTATTGAATCAGGAGCGTCCCAAGTTAGTACTCCAATCAGCTTGGCGCTCTGGCAACGGTTTTGCAACACCGAGATTACTAAGTCCACGGTAGGAGCATTCACTTTTCCAATCTCCAAATTTAAACGCTCTATATACTTTCCCAACGTTTCTCCTGGCTTTCTGTAGATATTGAACAAAGTACTTGGAGACTTCTTCTTTAAGCGATAAATGGCAAACTTCTTAACGAACATGCTTCTGAATTGTTCAGCTGATTCTATCGAATAAGACTTCAAGTTCTTGAACCATTCTTTAGCAGTTCCCCTTAAGCTTAATGAAATTAGCTTCGCCCTTAAATTCTCATGGTACCCCAAAATCTGCAACTCGAGATCCAAGTCATCATAATGTGTAGCAGGGTCAGTCGTTCCATCATATTTCTTCATATCAGGAAGTCTGACTCCCTCCTTGAGTGTCAACTTGCCAATTGCTTCAGAAAATGGAGTTGGTGGTTCGGTTGATGGAATATTTTCAGCAATCACTGGTTCCGGCATGGGTTTCATTTTTTGATGATGATCTCTACTCCTGGACGTCGTGTGACTAGCTGCAGGTTGATCCTCAGAATCTCTCCGCTTAGAATTGACTTCTCCTCCCTTGTCATTTGTCCGGCTTGGAGCCTTGTTCCCCACAGCCTTTACTGAACGCGGTTTTCTGCGTTCTTGGGAAGGTGATTGATCCCTTCGTGTTGGTCTCGTCATCCTTGATTGTTGTTGTCCTGAATCAGCTTGACGCTGTGTATGATGAGACCTTTCTTGCTGTGTTGGTGTCCGTTGTGCTTCTTGTGCTGGAACGTTTTGCTGCAATCCAGAATTAGCCACTTGTTGCATAATTATTGGGACCACGGTCTGTTGCAAAGCTGTCATTATTTGCGCCAGTTGTGCGGAATTCAACAATGGTTGTTCAACTGGAGGCACTACTGGTTGATCTGTCATAGTGCGAGTTTGATCCAGAGGGACGTTGGGAGCAGCTACCGAGGTGTGTTCAGATGTGTCAGCCACTCGATTCTCATCCTCCCTCTGTGATCTTGTTCTTCCAGCCATTCCGTTCTTCTCCGTGGCTTTGCGGTGAGCCATTGAATTAATAATGGTGTTTGCTCCTAAGTGCGTTTGATGGTTCCCACAGACGGCGCCACTGATGTGGGGTATTTTCGTCAGGATACGTGTCCACTCTCCAACACTCCACGTCAGACTGCTTCAGTTCCTGCTGGATGCTCAAGCAGCTTTTGAGTTCGGAACCTGCACTCAACACCAAACGTGAACTAAGCCGGTGCCTTCTCCGGCGAAGGCACTCCGACGCTCAAGTCAGACGGGTCGGAATATGAGATCTCGTTGAACAAGGCAACAAGTCGAATGAACTGGCAAGAATAGGTCGAATAATAACTGTGTAATAACTCGAATGAACTAAGAGCAATAAGTCGAATGAGAAGGCCGAACAAGTCGAATGAACTGTGTCAAACAAGTCGAATAACACAGAACAAAACAACTCGAATACAAGCCAAAATAAGTCGAACTCGAGCTATTGATGAACAACTCGAATGTGCTTGAGGAATAGATCGAACTCGACTTATATAACTCGAACTTAGAGCTTGGTATAATGTCAAAACGTACCTTAGAATGAGGAATAGGATCCTTTATATAGGCATAAGAATCCTTATTTAGCTAGAAGTGCACTCCAAGTAGGACTATGAATTGAATAAGTCAAACTAGGATTCCTAGAAATAACTCGAATAGCTTCCATTCAAACAACTCGAATAACCCTCAATAAATAACTCGAATGACCTTCATAGAAATAACTCGAATGACCTGTAAAGAAATAACTCGAATTACCTGCAAAGAAATAACTCGAATGAACTAGAAACAGCTCGAGTTGGGCCTGGAACAACTCGAATTGGGCTTGTGAAATTCGAATTGGGCCCCAAATAACTCGAAGTTGGGCCTAATTGGCCTAATTTTGAGTTTTGCCTTAAATTGCAATTTTGCATTAAAAATTAATGGTGTTGTCATGGCGTGATATTCCGAAATAATACCGTACACATAATACCGAATTTTTTAAGATATGACGACACCGAGATTTGACACATCATGCATAAACATTGGTCATACAAACTATAATATCTCAAGAAACCCCGATAATCGTGCAACGAGTCCGTAAAGATTTGAAAACTCAGAGTTCCGGTTGGAAGACTCAGATTTTCGACTCATGACGTGAGTTTGCTACTGAATGACGTCTTTTACACTGTACGACTTTAGTAGTCGAGTTTCATGATCAGGTAAACTGCATGGCTCAGGGCCTTATATTTATAGCGACCAAGCTGTTTGGCGTAGGGTATTGATCTTTATCACCAAAGCTGCTTGGCTTAGGGTGTTTATATGTTTCTTGAATTGAGGCTAGTGCTCATATCCCATTTCTTTAACGTCCAAGCTACTTGACTTTGGATTTTGTGTGTTTACCAACTAAGCTGCTTGTGGCTTAGGGTATTAAAATCTTCGTGAGTTGAGGCTAGTGCTCATACTTTGCGTGTTTGTGCACGAAAATTTTTGTAAGTGTGAAAACTTACGAATTTTAGTGCTTGCGCCAAAGTTTACGAGTGCTTGTGCTCGAAAATTTTATAAGTGTGGAAACTTACGAATTTGAGTGCTTGTGCTCAAATTTACGAGTGCTTGTGCTCGTTTTACGAGTGCTAGTGCTCGTTTATCCGAGTGCTTGTGCTCGAAAATATTGCAAGTGTATAAACTTACTAATAAGTGATTGAGTTCTAGTGCTCAATCGTACGGAGGGCTAACGTCCGTTTTACGAGTGCTAGTGCTCGTTTATCCGAGTGCTCGTTCTCGGCTTTACGAGGCTTGTGCTCGTTTTAAGAGTGCGAGGCTTTGCTCGGTTTTACGAGTGTGTTAACTCGTATTAAGTGTGCGAGGTTTTGCTCGGCTTTACGAGTGTGTGAACTCATATTAAGTGCGCGAGGCTTTGCTCGGCTTTACGAGTGTGTTAACTCATAAATAACGTGTAAGCTAAATAATGTGTAAGTTAAATGTAGGCGAACAATCAAACTTGAATAAAATAGGAAATTTTATAAGTTTTGGGACTGCGCTCGAGTAACTTCCGAGTTGCCTACGTATCCTGCCATGCTTAGATGGTCTAGAATCAAGTCCACGTAGTTCAGTGCTAAAGATTACAATTGAGGTTCCCATGCAGATACTAGTAATCCATGAGATAAAAAGTAATGATAACATCCAAACTACGGCCCTAATGTGCCAACAAGACAATAAAAGAATTGGAATGATTGGTGTCTTACTTGTAGTATTCATGATTTGCGCATCGAAAAATTTAGATTTAGCCAAGATTGCGTTGTCCACAGATTGATTGATTCGAGCGGCTGATACCAACTTCTTCATCTCAGATTGATCCGCCTGAGATTACGTTGATCCAATTGTCATCAACATCGCTGAGGTTGCCCTTTTTTCACCTTGGTTCATCCTCCTTTTGTTGCTGAGAGCGACTCCTCTTTCTGCCCCCAGATGGTTTGTCGTCTCGTGGTTCTCGATCATCAAGGACAAACTCAATAAGTTTTCCATATTGAATGAGTCGTTCAATTTCGTTCCTCAAGGCCTTGCATTCATTAGTATAATGACCGTGCTGTCTGTGATACTTGCAATATTTCCTTGACTCCTTCATCTCGTCAGTTTCCTTGAAGGGTCTAGGTACTTTGAATATCCCACGATCCTTTGTGACAGCAAAGATTTCAGCAATGTCCTTTCTCAAAGGAGTATAGTTATCAAACCTCTCGAAAGGTGATCGGCCTCGATCACGATCTTTGCCTCTGTCATCCTTTCTCCTGTTTCTATTCTCTTTACCTCCATATGATGTCGGTTAATCGACTAAACCTTGGTTCAGAGTAGCTTCTTCCATGTCAGTCACTCTGCGAGAAAGATCCATGATTTGCTCAATAGTAGTTGGTGCTTCCCAATTTAACACTTCCACCAACTTTTTACTTTGACATCGATTTTCTAGTACAGATATAACTAGATCAGCAGTAGGAGATTGCACTCGTCCAATCTCTATATTAAGGCGTTCTATGTACTTCCCCAAAGTTTCATCAGGTTTTTTGTGAATATTGAACAGAGTACTGGGAGATTTCTTCTTCATCCGATAAGTAGCAAATTTCTTGACGAACATCTCCCTGAACTGTTCTGCGGATCTAATAGTTTGTGGAAGCAAATTCTTGAACCATTCTTTGGCAGTTCCTCTTAGACTAAGGGAAATCAGCTTTGCCCTTAAATCCTCATTGTACCCCAAGACTTGCAGTTCTGCATCCAAGTCATCAAAATGCGTTGCTGGGTCAGTCGTCCCATCATACTTCTTCATATCAGGAAGTATAGTGCCTTCCTTCAGTGTTAATCTATTGATTGCCTCACAAAAGGGGTTTGGCCTCTCCCTTAGTGGAATATGTTCTGCCACAACAGGTTCCAATCTTGGTGCAACTCTTTCAGGCAAGTCCCTATCTCTTCCGGCAGTTCGACTTGCTGCAAGTCGATGATCATGAACTCTCTGCCTAGAATTCACCTCTCCATCCCTTACTTCTCTATCTCGACCGGTTGCTCGACTGGGAGCTCTGTTAGCATTGGTCCTCACTGAACGAGGATTCCTCCTTTCAAGCGAGGGAGATGGATCCCTTGGCCTTGTCATCCTAGTTTGCGTATACTGCCTTGAGTCATTACGACGCTGGGTCGGATGAGTCCTTCCTTGCTGCGGTGCCACAGGCTGTGTTGCTGGTTGTTGTGCTATTGGAACCTGAACATTCTGTAGAGCAGAAGTGTTAGCCAATTGCTGCACAATCATTGGGACCATAGTCCTTTGGAATGCCGCCATGATTTGATCCAACTGAGCGGAATTCAATAGCTGTTGTTCCGTGAGAGGAACTTCAGGTTGATTCGCTGTGTGAGTTGGAGGATCAAGGGGAGTGCTGGGCGCTGCTACTGATGTTCGCTCAGAAGCATCAAGTGCCTGATTATCATCCTCCCTCTGTGATCTAGTCCTTCCTGCCATTCAATTCTTATCCGTTGCTCTCCGTTGAGCCATTGAGTGTCAGTGTTTGTTACTAAGTGCGTATAGAGGTTCCCACAGACGGCGCCACTGATGTGGGGTATTTTCGTCTGGATACGTGTCCGCTCTCCAACACTCCACGTCAGACTGCTTTAGTTCCTGCTGGATGCTTAAGCAGCTTTTGAGTTCAGAACCTGCACTCAACACCACACGTAAACTAAGCCGGTGCCTCCTCCGGGGAAGGCACTCCGATGCTCAAGTCAGATAGGTCGGAATTTGAGGTATTGTCGTCAGAGACAATAGCTCGAAATTATAGCTCGAAATATGCCCAAATAGGTCGAATTTTGGCTCAATAGGTCGAAATAGCACACCTCGAAATGGTATTGAGAGCCGTGATGAGAAAACCCGAATAGATCGAATTACTCTCAAATAGCTCGAAATACACTCTATATAGATCGAACAAGAGCTATTGCAATATAGCTCGAATTATTGCTCCATAGCTCGAATTCGATGTATATAGCTCGAAATTAGATGCTAGAAAATAAAAACGTACCTTAGAATGAGGCATGGGACCCCCTTATATAGTAATAAGAGTCCTTATTCGTCTAAAAGTGCAATCCAAGTAGAGCTATGACTCAAAATAGGTCGAATTAGAGCTATTTTGAAATAGCTCGAATTGGTCCTTCAAATAGGTCGAATTGGGCCTCAAATAGGTCGAATTTGGCAAATTAGGTCGAAATAGGTCAAATAGGTCGAAATAGACCAAATAGGTCGAATTTGGGCCAAATAGGTCGAATTTGGCCAAATAGGTCGAAATAGGCCAAATAGGTCGAATTTCGACCTATTCTTCAGCTTTGCGCAGTCTCACCGTTTTTGTTATATCTCCTTCTCTAGACCTCGGAATCTAGATCCGCTTTTTGATTTGGAAACTAGATTCAAGAGGCTTTTCAGACATATAAAATTCATCGAATTCGGACTTGAATTGATAGCTCGAATTGACTAGTCGAAATCCAACTCGGGATTGACTCTCCAAAACTTCCTCATCTTGAATGATGAATATGACTCCTTTATATACTACTTAGAGTCCTTCCTTAGCTAGAAGTACATTCCTAGTAGGATTATAAGTTCTCCTCCCCTTTATATACCACTTAGAGTCCTTCCTTAGCTAGAAGTCCATTCCAAATAGAATTATAAGTTGACTTGGGCCCTGAATAACTCTAAATTGGGCCTGCACAGGCCTAATTTTGAGTTTTGCTTTGAATTGTAATTTTGCATTAAAAAATAATGGTGCTGACGTGGCATAATAATCCCGAAATATGCTCAGATATTATATCGAATATTATGACGTGGCAGTACCAAAATATGGTACATCAAGTGTATTTCGAGCTATTTGAGGGTAATTCGACCTATTCGGGTGCCTTCATCTCGGTTCTCAATACCATTTCGAGGTGTGCTAATTCGATCTATACGGCTCAAATTCGACATATTTGAGCTAAATTCGACCTATTTGTTCGAGTTATTGTCTCCGACGACAATACCTCACATTCCGACCTATCTGACTTGAGCGTCGGAGTGCCTTCGCCGGAGGAGGCACCGGCTTAGTTTACGTGTAGTGTTGAGTGCAGGTTCTGAACTCAAAAGCTGCTTAAGCATCCAACAGGAATTGAAGCAGTCTGACGTGGAGTGTTGGAGAGCGGACACGTATCCAGACGAAAATACCGCACGTCAATTACTATGATGTATTATGGTAAAAAGGCTGACATGAATTTAAGAAGTAATGTGTAGACGACGTATTAAATAACAAACATTTTAAAATTCTCAAAGCAGTCCTTGGAAAGTACTTAATTGGAGACGTTTGTTTAGAACTTTTTAATTAAGGACATTGTTTCACTACCATTAAGGGCATAATTATGGTGTCTATTGGGCTGGAGGCCCTGGTCAATCAGCTAGGAAATTAGCCCAAAAAAGAAAGGCACAATTGTGAGAAGAAATTAGTGAAAATAGTGAATTTGTTCATTTTTCAAAGCGAGAAACTTTTGCTGAAAATCCTCTCAACTTAGGCCCTTTCCCCAAATATTGATTTTAATAGTTTTTACTTTAATATCAACCATTATCAATCCATGAATGCTAAGTTCTGATAAAAAAAATGGCATACCCCACCAATGATCATCTTTCGGGAAAGTAGTGATATTGTAATATAATTTTCAAATAGTGCATTTTATAGTTCTCAAAATTCGTTTTGCTTTCTCATGGATTCGAAGAACGGAAAGTAAAATAATCATCTTTCATTAATGAGTTTCATTTCTAGGCAATCGACCAATGTTTTTCTTTTCAATTCTTTGTAATTTTCACTAAGTTTCTTAAGTTAACTACAGGATATATGTACAACAAGAAGTATACTTGTGTATTAGGGTTTATGCCTTGGTCCTAGTCTCCTAGACTCCCAGTAAGTAAAATGCCGTATCTTATGCTCAACGACCGACATCTTCTAAAATAGTGTACATATATATATATATATATACACACATATATATATATATATATATATATATATATATATATATATATATATATCCAAAAGCTAAATTTTCAATTAGTGCCTTGTTCAGTTTTTAAGAAGATAACGATTAGGAAAACATACCTAGTCGACAAACATACGAAAGAAAATTGAGACTATAAAAAAAGGACCCTCAACAAAGGTGTTTCAGTTTGAATAGAAAGAATTCATTTGAAAACTTAAGTGCCAGGTGTTATCATCATGAAAGTCGTGCTTTGAGTTTCAAAACCACCTTTAGAGGGCCATCTTTCTTAGATCTCATGATGATATATATAAAAGTGGGGTTAATTTCATCCACCTCCCCTGCGGTTTCTTCTCTCTCTACCCACCTCCCCTTTAGTTTGGATTTTTTCCATCCACCTCCCCTATGGTTTAGATTTTCTCCATCCACCTCCCTTCAGTTGTTTGATTATTAGTCAACTGTTATTTTTGAGGGGTAAAATTGTCACTTGATAAGAAAATAAAATAAACTATTGAATTGTTATTCACCATACAACCAAATTACTTAATAAAATTAACAATTATTAATATACAATGTTGGATGACAATTATTATATAAAAAAATTGTATTTCAATAATTATATTTTAGTAATTAATAACATATATTTTCATTGCAAGCAAATACGAACATAATCAACATGGGAAATACATATATTTGGGGTTACCTCAATTTGAAAGTAAGAAGAAAATAATTATGTTCATTTAATCTAATGATCCAATAATTCAAAGATCTTGTATTTTTATGAACTAGTTAAATTTCGTGAATCATACACCTATATTAATTTTCTGATATTGTTTACAAGATATATGAACTATTGAATTATTATTTATATGAATCTACTTATAATACCTCTAAGAAACTTAACAATTTTACAATTACTACTATATAGTATCCAATTAAAAATATTAAAAGAAAAAATGTTATATTTAAATAATTATATTGTGAAAACCATACACACGAGATTTAGTTATGTTTAACCCTAATGTTAGGGTACAACTTATTTCATACTTACACAAAGGTGTTCATGTATTTTTATTTATCTTTTCTCCTAAATTATTCATTGTTTGAATTCGATTATCGTCTACATAACCATGAATCTATTTCTTTTTTTTTTATTTTTATGTTGAGGTAAGCCCAAAATACATTTGTTCATTTACTAAACTTATGTTTTGGTTGCAATTAACATTTATATTATTACTAAAATTTAATAATTTAAATACATCTAATATTATATATTAGTAATTATTAAGTTATTTAGTTGTGTTGTCTATTGTAATTGAATAGATATTCAATACTTTACTTTAATTTTATATCAATTGATATTTTTACCCTTTACTTTAAATTATTGACTAGCAATCAATTAAAGAAGGGGAGGTGGATGAAAAAAGTGAAACTAGAGGGGGAGGTGGATTGTGAGAGAAGAAACCTCAGGGGAGGTCAATGGAATTTGCCCTATAAAAGTGTAAACCAATAATTTGCATTAGTGCTTCATTTTAACCCAGCCCATTATTTGAAAAAGGAAAAAAGGGTTAACTTCTTTCTATTGCAATTTTTATGTGCATGCATTTGAATATATGCGCAATACATAGGGTTAGCGGTTATTTAATATTTGAAAAATAAAATAAGTATGACATAGTGTATGATTAAATATGATCAGTAGAAGAACACACTATATTATTTGAAATGGTTGAACAAGTGATGCTGACTAGGTTGTAAAAGTGCATGCAGACTGGATAATATGTTCGTTCCGACAGTATGTTTCGGTGCTTTAAATATTAGAAATTTTTTGCTACGTTTTGAGATCTTTTTGATATGTTTTGAAAATTTCGTAAATATTCACTATAGATGTAGAAAATATTGTATGTTTCTTTTCTACAGATTCGAAAATAAAAAACGTTTCGATAGTTTTTCTTAAAAAAAGAAAAGAAACTTTAATCCATGAGGCAAATGATTTGAGAAATTGAACCCCCGTAAAGAAAAAAAAAAGTTTCAGAAACTGCACTTCAAATGTAAATGGGAATACTACAGTAGTCCATGGTCGGATGTGAAAGATTCAAAGAGAATTTGAAATGATATAATCCCATGGGTGCATGGCTGGCCCACACTAAACTCTTTCACCATAATTGTGTGTTTTATGATGATTATGCACAACTGTCTTGAATATTGACCTCACATATTTACCAAGAGAAAGAAAATTAAAAAATAAAATAATTAAATTGTTGGATCCATCAAGTACACTATTATTTCCAATAATTTTACTATACTCGTACGTCTTTTTATCGAGTTTCGTAAATTAATGGAGTCAGTGTAAAGATTCGTTCTGAAAAATTGTAGCTAGTGACATAGGATTTACCACAGAAAGAGACTGATATGTTCCATTGGGAAACTAGCCATTATTTAATTGGAACATACTTTGTGGCTTTAGCTCGCAGTAAAAAATAAAAAAGATTAGTTAGTCATGGGGCATTTTTGCCTTTGGCCTGACATGAACAAAATAATTGTAGCAATTTAGTTACTGAGAGATTTGCAGTGAATCAGTTATGAATTTATGATTCACTCTTCTTATATCTTTATTTCCTATACTACCCAGCTGGTATTATATATTAATGAACATTAATTTATACAACTTACTCTTATATAAATACTTGTAATTAATTGTGAAATTATGAGGAGGCCCTATAAATTACGACCCTTACGTACTCTTAATCCTAGTTATGAGTTGTGAAAAATAAAAGGAGAAATTTACTTAAAAGAATACGAAATACAAAAAACTTAATGTATTTTTTGTGGCCAACTTTCAGCTTTGAAGAGTAATCATTTAATTACTTGAGTAGTTTGAAATCTAAATAAGCTCTTCGATTATGAGTAGCACATAAATGATGTATAATAAGGGTTTGTACTGTTGTACATTCATTCCACATATTCTTATTACCACCTTTCTTCTATGTCACATTCTTTCTATTTTTCAATTGTCCTTTCAAATAATATAATTTACATATATAAGTATCAAAAACAGAAAAATATAAATCCAAACTAGTCCCTTTTAATTTCTTAAACTAAAACTTTCACCCAAAAATCTCATCCATCCATCCACCCACAAAAGAACACCTCACCTCAAACACTCTTTTCATAAATTCAAACTTTCTTTTTAACACAAAAACAAACACACAGAAACACTTCCACTGCTCAAAGCTCCGATGGCGATATCTAAATTATTACTCTTTACAGCATTAGTACTAGTAACAACAATAATCTCAGCATCAGAACAAAGAAGAACCTTCATAATCCGTGTACATCACGACTCAAAGCCCTCCATTTTCCCCACACACAACCACTGGTACCAATCCTCACTCACCTCATCAAAACCCATACACTCATACGACGCCGTTTTCCACGGCTTCTCCGCCCAGCTCACGCCCTCCGAAGCTCATAAGATGGAAAACCTCCCAGGGGTAGTTTCGGTAATTCCCGAACAGGTCCGGCAAGTGCACACCACCCGGTCGCCGGGGTTCCTCGGCTTGAAGACCGGCGACAACGCCGGGTTGTTAAGAGAGTCCGATTTCGGGTCGGATCTCGTCGTCGGAGTCATCGACACCGGGATCTGGCCGGAGCGAGAGAGCTTCAACGATCGCGATTTGGGTCCGGTTCCGGCGAGGTGGAGGGGGAAATGCGTCGCCGGAGATAAGTTTCCGGCGAGTCTCTGCAACCGGAAGTTGATCGGAGCTAAGTACTTCAGCGGCGGGTACGAGGCGACGAATGGAAAAATGAACGAGACGACGGAGTTTCGTTCGAGTAGGGATTCCGATGGGCACGGCACGCACACGGCCTCGATCGCCGCGGGGAGGTACGTTTTCCCCGCTTCGACGCAAGGGTACGCTCGAGGCGTCGCGGCGGGAATGGCGCCAAAGGCTAGATTGGCTGCTTATAAAGTGTGCTGGAATGCGGGGTGTTACGATTCCGACATTCTTGCGGCGTTTGATGCTGCTGTGTCGGATGGTGTGGACGTTATATCGCTGAGTGTCGGTGGCGTGGTGGTGCCGTACTACTTGGACGCCATTGCGATCGCCGCTTTCGCGGCTTCTGATAACGGGATATTCGTATCTGCGTCCGCGGGGAATGGCGGGCCAGGTGGATTGACGGTTACTAACGTTGCGCCGTGGGTGACCACCGTTGGGGCAGGGTCGATGGACCGTGATTTTCCTGCTGATGTTAGGCTCGGGAATGGGAGGGTAGTGTCCGGTGTGAGTGTTTACGGTGGACCGGCATTGGCGCCGCGTAAGCTTTACCCGCTGATTTACGCGGGGAGCGAAGGGAGCGATGGATACTCTTCTTCGCTCTGCTTGGAAGGTTCTTTGGATCCTAAAGTGGTGAAGGGGAAGATAGTTTTGTGCGACCGGGGGATCAACTCTCGAGCTGCCAAGGGGGAAGTGGTGAAGAAAGCGGGCGGAATTGGAATGATTTTAGCGAATGGCGTTTTCGATGGTGAAGGTTTGGTGGCCGACAGCCACGTGTTGCCGGCGACATCGGTTGGCGCTGCAGCGGGAGATGAAATTAGGAAGTACATTCAGTCAGCAACCAAATCAAAATCTTCTGCAATGGCCACGATTGTATTCCACGGTACTCGGCTTAACGTCTCTCCGGCTCCAGTTGTCGCTTCCTTTTCTGCCCGCGGGCCGAATCCAGAAACACCGGAGATTCTCAAACCCGACTTGATTGCCCCGGGTCTGAACATACTCGCGGCTTGGCCTGATAATATTGGGCCGAGTGGCATTCCTTCGGATAAACGACGTACCCAGTTCAATATCTTGTCGGGCACATCCATGGCTTGCCCTCATGTATCGGGTTTAGCCGCTTTATTGAAAGCGGCTCACCCGGAATGGAGCCCCGCAGCCATTCGTTCGGCTTTAATGACCACGGCTTACAAAATCGACAATCGGGGCAAGACAATGCTGGATGAATCCACGGGTAATTCGTCGACTGTGATGGATTACGGGGCGGGTCACGTGAATCCACCGAAAGCAATGGATCCTGGCCTAGTTTACGACTTGAGTTCCTACGATTACGTTGATTTCTTGTGTAATTCGAATTACACAACGAAAAACATTCAAGTGGTGACGAGGAGGGCCGTGGATTGTAGAGGGGCGAAGAGGGCGGGCCACGTGGGAAATCTTAATTACCCGTCTTTAACCGCAGTTTTCCAGCAATACGGAAAGCGTAAGATGTCGACGCATTTTATCAGGACAGTTACCAATGTGGGCGACGCCACGTCTGTCTATACCGTTAAAATCCATCCCCCACGCGGGGCTGAGGTGATGGTTAAACCAGAGAGGCTGGCGTTCAGGCGGGTGGGTCAGAAATTGAGTTTTCTGGTGCGGGTTGAAGTGGAGGCGGTGAAGATGTCACAAGGGAGCTCAGTTGTGAAGAGTGGGTCAATAGTGTGGTCTGATGGGAAGCATATTGTCACTAGTCCTTTAGTTGTGACAATGCAGCAGCCACTTTAATCTCTTTGGGGTTGGGTTTGGTCACGGGTCAGGGTTCCGGATACAATTGGGTGGGTTTGTGATTCGAACTAAAGTTCGATATGGGACGAAATCATGTGCAAAGTTAGAGGTCCTGTAAGCTTGATCATGTAATATATATGTGTAAAATGATGAGAATGGTGATGGGCAGTTTCTACTTCAGAAGGTGAGTTATTAGGATAATGTTATGAGTTATGTAACATGTCGAATGGAGAATGTTTATGAAAAAAGTTCGTGTACGTTGAAGTGACTATAGTTTCTTTTATGCATTTTTCGGCATTGAATAAAACTTAATAACTTACTAGTTATAGAGTTAAAGAAAATTCTAATATCTCCTCAACCAACAAAAGGTTTCATCTAAAAGCAAAATCATTTTGTATGAGGTCATAATAGGTTAGGATTAGAAATGATTTGTTCTCACATTTGTTTAAATGCTAGAGTACGTGGTTACAATTTTATTCATATATTTATAACGAGATAAAATTAAAATCGTATGTTTATACCTTGTAAAGTTGGTCTAGGTAAAAATAGTCGGTTCCGTTTGAATTGTTAGTTCCATTATTAATGTACTTTTTTCTTCTCTTTTTGATAAAACTAATGCAGCAGTTTCTAAGTGTCCTTTACTAGATAAGGAAATGTGTCTCTCTAACAAACTGTGGCATATTATTATGGGATAATTTCGGCTACACCCCAGGTTTGGTGTAATTACACATACCACCCCTGAGGTTTGAGAAATTACAGATACCACCCCTGAGGTTTGCATCAACCTTACAATAAAGTCCCTCTATTGAATATATGGATGAAAACTTTCAATTTTACCCTTGTTCCATTTCAATTGACATTATACAAAGTTTGAGTAGGTTTTATTATATAAAGTAAATAGTATTTTTTAAAATTCTACAAATACCTTTATAAATATCAACATAAAAATTATACTGTTAAAAAATACTAAAAATAAAAAGTACATTTTTTAAAAGAAACACACATCTATTTAATTAATTCATTTATTTAAATTTAGTTATAAATGTCTAAAAAATAATAATAGTATTTTAATGTTTACTAATTATAGTTTCTTCTAATAATATAAAATCAAAGAATACAATATACTTAGAACTCCTCATTCATCTCAATTGAAAATGCACAAAAGAATGAAGCAAACATAGGTTTCTTGATTTGCAAATTTAATAATATTTTAGTATCAAATTTATTAAAAAACTAAAAGAAAAAAGAAAGGAGAAAAAATGAGAAAAAAAGAAAAACCAATT
Source organism: Misopates orontium (assembly GCA_946800315.1). NCBI lineage: Eukaryota > Viridiplantae > Streptophyta > Magnoliopsida > Lamiales > Plantaginaceae > Misopates > Misopates orontium. The sequence goes on along the minus strand of OX326950.1, from coordinate 19,931,865 downwards.
AGCCTTTTGTAATTAATTTAGATTCTCTAACAAAATTAATGAAGGGCATAATTGTCTTTTATATGACATAAGTTAGTTATAGGGGAGGTGAGTGTAATTTCCCAAACCTCAGGGGTGGTGTCTGTATTACACCAAACCTCAGGGGGGTGTAGCTGTAATTATCCCTATTATTATTCACCAAAGAGATTCTGTAATTTAATAAAGACTCGACGGATATTCATTCTACGTACCAATACGTTTAAACGAAAAGCACTACTTATTACATACATATGACATATGTTATTTTACATATATATATATATATATATATATATATATATGTATATATATGATGACGCCCCTCTCTCGCCGCGCTCGTCACCGGAGCCGTTCGCACGCCGGTCCCGACTCAAGATGCCCTTGGGTTCGGCAAGCTCTCTGCTGCTCCGCTGTCGCTGCAACTATCCACGACCCTTGGGGGTTCGGGCTCCGTTCGCACGATCTCCCTTCAATCTGCTTCCTCCAACCAATCTTGAACTCTTCCGACCTCCTTGGCTCGCACCTTTCTTGCTAGGCGGGGGGGCTATCTCTTGCTTATATCGGGATCAGTGACCTCAGAGGGGGATGTGTTGTGCTTGAGTCCGCTGCATTTATGACTAACCCGCTTCCCTATTTATAGGGCGAGGGAGAGGTTATAAGTGTAATTTGGCCCTGGACACGTGTCACCTTGCATGCTCGTCCGAGGGTAATAGGGTATTTGAGTACCCTTGTAGAGTAGGGCACGTGGTGCCTGCATGCTACCCTCGGTGCATGGCGTGCTCCGACTACACCTTATAACTTCCGAATTCTAGATCTTTATTGGGGAAGAGGGGCGGTCAAGCCCTGTGAGGGTGACAACGCATCCGAGCGAGTAGAGTGTGACGTCGATGCTGACGTCCGATCCTCCCCTCTGGTTGGGGAGGAGGGACGGTCGCCACTGATTGATGAATAGGTGACGTACACCTGCATGTGGTGAATACGACCCCCTCGGGGAGTACGTGCAGCATAGGATATGATATAATAAATATTTAACGAGGGATCGGGGGATAAAGGGGGTCGATGTACCTGGGGGTCGTGCATTGTGCGAGAAAGGGGGTAGTGAGGCGAGATGAGGTCAGAAGATTAAGCCACGTGGACGGGTACGATCCCAAGAGGGAGAGTATGCGTCATCATAAGTCCCCCAGTCTCTGTCGCAGTTCGCAGAACGTGGCAGAGAGTAAAATAGTTAGGGGTCTAATCTTCTGACCGCGTGTCGACCTCACTTCCTGATTTCTCGGGATTCCTCAAACTTCCCTCATACGCTGAGTCATACGTGTTATCCATCCGCGGTTATTGGGTTTCGAGCGGGAGTTATACCGCCTTTTTGCACGTCTATTTAGGTTTCTTGTGTTGCGATTTCTTAAGGCTCATAGCCCTCTTCCTTCTTGTAGCTATAATTTTCTTTGCTTCTTCCCATCCACCATCATTATGTCTACTAACGCCGCTGCCACCGCTTCCTCCGGATATACTCCTCCTGCCTCTCCATCTCGATCAGTGCCATCTTCCCCTCTGGCAACTCGCCGCGGTAAGCGCACGGCCGCTTCCGCTGCCCTGGAGAAAGGGACGCCATCTAAAAGACAAGCGGTGAATATAAATGACGCCGCGAGCACCGCGACCCAGGCCACTGTTGATAGCTTGCTTGCCAAGTACAATGTGGCGATGGAGGATGTGGCGGTGTTGATCCCAGAGCCTTCGAACCGGGCGAATGATCCTCCTACCGGCTACTTGACTGTCTTCTTTCCCCAAATCGAGGCGGGGTGGCGCACATTTGTGCCGCCGCTTTTTCGAGATGTAGCCAAAGCCCTAGGACTTTGTCTGAGTCAACTAACGCCCAACGCCTTCTCTATTATGGCTGGGTTCGGAATTACTTGCCGGGGTCGTGGGGTTCCCTGCACGGCCGACCGCTTGCTGGCCTTGTACGACGTAGGTGCGGGCCAGGTGCCCTTCTTTTATCTGACCCCTCGCTCCTCTCAAGCTGTTCCGGGGGCGAGGATTCTTACCGACGCTACTTCCTCCTATGGTAGCTGGAAATCCTCCTTCTTTTTCGTGAAACCCCCGGGTCGTAGCTGCGTGAGCTGGGGGGTGACGAACGCGTGGTCGAACAGTCCCTCGGAATTGGATTCTACTCATCTCGACCGGATTCGGCTCCAGATGATGGAGGAGGGGTACTTCCAGGCGAAGTATCACGTGATGAAGCTGACCAAGACCCCAAGGCTGTTCGAGCTTTGCGGTCTTCAAGGAGGGGTTAGGTCAACCCATTTCCCCACTTTGCAACAGGACCCTGAATTTTGTAAGTTTCACTTCCGCTCCCTCTAGTTTCTAGCTTTCCTCGTTTTCCTTGTATGCTGAGTTTTCTTTTTTTTTTCTGATCTATGTCTTCAGGTTCGCTGGTGTCCACTTTGGCAGAGGCAGCCAAAAATGTGCCCGTGCCCCCTAAAGTACCTAAGGGGGGCAGGTCTGTTCGAGGGAAGGCTTCGTCTTCCCGATCCACGGTGGATACCAGGGTTGAGGAACCCCCACCGTCTTCTCCTCCATCTCTGCCTACTCCTAATAAGGAGCTGGCTTCGTCTCCTCACCCGGCCCCTAGGCTTAGTAGCGATGCGAGCTCAGCTCCGCCGTCCCCTGGCGATTTCCGTAGTCTTTGGGAGGATGATCTCGAACTCTTCCGTGACCCGGCTCCTCTCGGTCTTGACACCGGCTTTGACTGGGTTCGGGAATCTTTGCCTGCTTCCTTCGATTGGGGCATCCTGGCCACTTCTCCTGCCGTGCACGAGGGGGCTTCGATCTCTCTGGCCTCTTCCCCTTGGGGTTCTACTTCTCATCCTTCTTCCGACCCCCAGGGGAAGGATGCGGAGACTGCTTGTATGCCCGAGGGTCGGGGGGAGTCTGACGTTCCCGCACCTTCTTCTCCGACCCTGAGAGATGGTTTAACGGGCTCAGTCGTAGGTTCGCCCGGGGCTGCAGACGTGGGGTCTCTTGTGACCCCCCAGAGTCCTCAGGACGACACGGCGCCCCAACAAGAAGACATCACCCTGTTGGGGTCGTTAGCCGAAGGCGGGAGACCGGGGGCTAGGGGTGATGAAGGCGGTGTTTTGAGGGAGGCCCGTGAAGAGGGCACTTCTTCACGAATGATGGTGAACCAACCGGATCGTCCTCGGTCCGTCGAGCGTTCCCTTACAGAGGAACTGCGTGGCATGGGTGGCGGTTTCGCCAGACTGAGCCAAGTGGTAGATTCTCTCGAGGTTGCATCGCTCCGGAATCGAGGGACCCAATGGTTGAAAGCCCAAGCTGGTTACGAGGCGGTGGACGTAAGCTTTTACCTCTTTTCCCCCACGTTAATCCTCCTTTTTCCCTGCTTTGACATCCTCGCCTTTCTTTTGTTCAGTTTAGCGCCCGCCAATTTTTGTTGTTGGAGTATGTCCACACCCTGGAGGGTCGGGTGGCGGAATTGGAAGCCGCCGTTCCCGACTCTGCTGAACGGGAGGACTTAGAGAAACTGAGGTCGGATCACGCCCAGGCCCTGGCCAATTTGCAGGAGGCTCGGACGGCTCTTGAGTCCCGAGTGAAGAGGTGTCGCGAGTGGGAAACCTACGCGACTGGGTTGAAGGAGTAGCTGGACCGCGTCCGAGAGCAGCTTCGGGAGGCGGAGAGAGTGAGGGATGAGGGGGCCCTGGAGTTGGTGGCTTTGAGGGACACCTTGGAAACCACCTCTCGGCTGCTGAAGGAGGCCGAGGTGGGGCAAACAAAGGCGGTGGCTACCGCCGAGACCCTTCGGGCGGAGCTGGAGGAATGCCGGACCACCATAAATGATCGGATTGGTGACGAGGTTCGGCGGGTCAACCTGGATCTCCGGAGACAGCTCGTCGAGAAGTCTCGTCGAGACGCATTCGATCGTATCATTCGATACATCGGTTCTCCGCTCCATCATGGTTATTTCCGGAAGGTGTTTGCTGCCCTGGTCATGGTTGGGTACAAAGGATCCATACAACAATTAAAAGCAAGAAATTGGATCGTACCTGAGGCTGATCTGAGGACCCTTTCTCCCCAGGAGATCGAGGTACCATCGGAAATACCGCCCGGCTCTCCTCCTAGCCTTGCCGAAAGGCAAGCAATTCTCGAGGCTTATCAAGCTAAGCTCCCTTCTACTCGGATTGTCCTCCCGGAGGCTGGCGTGACGGTATCCCGGCGTTCCTCTCCTGAGACGAGGGCGAGAAGGGTTCGGGAGATGGCCGAGGCGATTTTGGCTGGTGGGCCGCTGGTGACTGGCCCTGGTCCTCCCGACTCTCGTCCTGCTGATGTTCTTGCTCCCCGGGTGACGGAGACGGCCTTGCGGATGGCTTCCACCGTCGGAGCTTCTGAAGTCTATGATGATGCTCCGACGCTTGAGGGGCGTCGCAGGTCGATAAGGGAGGGCAAGCGACCCTCCTGAGGAACATTGTAGTCTAGGCGTCCTGTATTTAATTATTCTTTTTCCTTGTAGTTGTAATAATTCCACGATTAATAATATCTTTTCCGAGGTCTTCCTTTCCTTTATCTCTTTTTCGTATACCGTCTTTCACTAAATTGCCGGTTCGGGGTAGAATTTCGAGGATGAAACAATCGCGGGAGCACATCTGCTCCACGTGCCGTGGTTCAACAAGGATTGTTGTTTTACTCCTTGGAAGTACGTGCGGGGCACCTCGGGTTCCCGTGAAGGTACCCAGGAGTTGTGCAGCTATGACCCTCGAGGTGTATCACGGGGAGCAAGTCGACCTATGATACTTCTAAAGGGACGGTCGCCGGTCAACAGGGTATACTTCACCCCTCGTTGCGTGTTTCGACGAGAGTTGTTGTTTTTCGCCTCGGACATACGCGTGGTGGCTCAGAGATTCAACGGGACATCTCCTAAGAGCAGTTGGCTAAAACCCACAAGTCGTATAGTGAGGAGCGAGTCAACTCACGATACTCCACGAGGGTTTTCTGCCGGTCAACAGGACGTACCCTTAGCCCCTCGTTGCGTGTTTCGACGAGAGTTGTTGTTTTTCCCCTCGAAAGTACGCGTGGTGCTCAAAGGTTCAGCTGGACACCTCGTAGAGCGGGGTTTGATGTAACCCCTCGAAACGCTACCCAAACCGGTCAACTTTTCCTTAAAACCTTTTCACAAACGTTCTCTTCAACGGCTGTAACGGCTCGGGGAGTCTCTTTAGGAGTCGCCTCGGACAATGGCCCTTCTTTAAAGGCTGTAATGGTTCGAGGAGTCTTTTCAACTCTGGCAACTCGCAGCCCGCCGTTTCTTGGACCAACACGTCCCATCCGGCCGTTTTGATTATCGCGCTACTCTAAATGTTATTCACTTTAGCACGCATAATTTCCTTTGTCATCATTAGTGCCTCGAAAAGGCACATTAATAGCAGACACCCATGTATGACTGCCACGTGTCCTTCCTGTCTCGTCTCTTATTGGTAGCCCGAGTGGTATCAGTGCTTTAGGCGTTTTAGTTGTTCCCGCCCAAACTGCAGCGTTACTTCAAAGATTATAAATAAGCAAACTTACTTACCTCATTTCGTCACTTCATCTTCTGCATTCCAGCAATTCCTATCTTCTTGCTTCTTGCTTCTTGCTATCTGCTAAAAATGTCTTCCTCCGCTTCTTACTCCGAAAACATCTTGGGATCCGATGAGTCACCCTCGGAGGAGACTTCATTGGTGTTCCCCTCATCACCTGCTTCTCCACCGACTGATCCACAGCCGAACCCTCCTACTGCTAATCATTCTGGGGCCGGTTCCTCCCGCATTCGTCGCAGCTCACGGGCTGCGGCTTCCCAGTCTCGCCGGAGGACTATTCTTCAATTGGCGATTGCCGCCCACCGTCCTAGGGATTCTAATGAACAGGTTCTCCTTCGGGATCCCGTTGCTGACGACATTGAGGTTGCCTTTGCCAACCGGGCTCCCTACAGGAACCCAGGGGTGGGATTCCAACTGGTGGCTGCAGAGGTCGAGCCCATCCACATGATGGGTGCAGGGCTTGCCGGCTACGCCCCTTCTCTTGAGACGGCTGAAACCGTGCAGACGCTGCTAGACCAGCACGGTATCCCTGGGGTGGAGGTGAGGATTCCGACCCCTGAGGAACGAGCTTACGACCCTCCCGAGGGTTTCTTGACCGTTTATTCTGAGCAAGTCCGCAACGGACTCCGCTACTTTTTTCCTGCTTTCATGATTGCCATTTTTAACTTTCTGCAAATCTGCCCAAGCCAACTAGTCCCCCACTCCTACCGGTACCTGGTAGGTTTTATTCTTCTGTGTCATTATCACAACATTCCTTTGACTCCTGCCCTGCTGTTCGGGGCTTTTTCCCTTCGTCCAGTGAGACAGAGCTACCCCTTCTTCTAGTTGGTGGCTCGTCAATCTGTGAATTCTTTTATTACCCGTGTCTCGACCGCTTTCCCCACCTACCGGAACTGGCGGAGTTACTACTTTTTCCTCCGCAGGCAAACCGAACCATGGGCTGTGTCTACTCGATGGGGGGTGAGCTATGTGGACATCGTCGACTCCGCTCCTAAGACCACCTTCCTGGAGCAGCGAGGATTCTTTTCCGCCATCTATGACTCGATGTCGATCCTCGAGCACCCTCGAGCCATGGTGATGGCGGGCCTCCAGTCCGGGGCTGCTTATCTCGAGGGGGCTGATATTCCGATGGGGCGAGGCACTCCCTTCGGTAAGTATCTCTTCATTATATACTTCTTATTTGGCAATGCGCTGGTACTAATCTCTTTTTTTATAAATCTTCTCTGACAGGGGACGAGTTGCCCACGCATATGGTGGATAACTCTCCTCGAGTGACGGTTCTCCTGCTTCTGAGGGCCAGGCCACTTCGGGGCGACGTCCAGTGAACCCGGTTGCTGCTTCGGCTGTCATTCCTTTCGAGGGTGGTACGGCTTCTTCTTCTTCTCGATCCGGGGCTGCTCCCAGGGCAAACACTATTCCGTGCAGCCATCACCCTCGGTCTCACTTTGTTACCTTAGCCTGGAAAACAGCCCGCGTTTCCTAGGCCTCCTTCTATCCCGATATTGAGCCAAGCCCGCCACCCCTGCTCCCAGGGGGTGCAGATTCATAATAGGCATATAGAAATTATTGTACGTCAAATAACATCAAAGGTATTAGTTTCAGAAGATGGAATGTCTAATGTTTTTCTCCTCCCTATTTGTTGTCATAAAAATAAGCCTATAAGGGCTTTCGGGTTAGGAAAAGACTCTCACCTCACCATCTCACTTGAAATCCGAAGAAAAAAAACTATACAGTCGGGCTAAGCTCCGTATTCGCTGACGGATAGAGTTCAGCAAGCGTGGTTGGCAGCCGTCACTACAGTGCTAGCTCGGGTAGCTGGATGGCATCGACCTAAGCTAAGGTATAAACCTCCTTAAGAAATCACTATTTATTTAGGTTCATTCTGGCAAGAAGTTTAAGACGAACCCTCCGGCGTTTCCCGCAGTTTTACGGCGGATCAGACGGGGGTCGGCCAATCGGGGAACACTGCTTCTTTCGATCCCCTTACCTCCGGGAACCCTGTTGCTCCCGCTAGGTCCGAGGCTCCATCATCTTATACTCCCGTGGCTCCTACAGGGGAGGGGACGAGTAGGGACCCTCGGTCTTCTCAATCCATCTTTATTCCTCAGGGTCTGCGAGACTGGGTAGATGAGTTCTTGGGATCTGAGGAGCGAGAATTCTCGGTCAGGCGGACGGCGCTCATCTGTTAGCCCACTTATCCCGCAGCGCTCTTGACGTATGTGCTCTTTTCTTCCTTCTGTGTTTTCTTTTGGTATACTTTTCTCATGTTGACCCTTTTCCTTCTCAGGTGTTGTTCGTGGTTCGGAAGTTGGATACCCGAGAGATTATGTCTTCTCGCGACTCCCACCAACTAGCATCACTCCAATCGGCTCTGGCCAATTCGAGGTCGCGGGAGCGTCGTCTTGCGGAGCAGGCGAGGGATCTGAGGGACATGGAGGAGGACTTGCGGAGCTTGATAGACTCCCTGATGGCTGATCGGGCTAAGATGGAGGGTCTACGGTCGGACCTGGAGCAAGCCCGGGCGCGAGTGGCCGAGGTAGAGGCGGCCCTGGTAAAGGCGTATACCGCGAGGGAGGAGCTTGAGGCCCAAAAGGAAGCAGAGCTGGCCGCGGCACGCGCCGATTACGAGAGGAGGCTGGCTGAGGGGCTTTCGGCTGCTGCCCGCTCTTCTTCGGCGAAGAGGAAGGAGCCTGCGGGGCCTACTGATGAAGACATCCAGACTTACATGGGTCGTGGCTACGATCTGTGTATGAGTGTGGTGTACAAGCTTCCGGGTGTTCCTCCGGGCATGGTGATCCCTTCATTTAGCGGGGCTCATCGCTCGAGGGCTGAACCTCGTCGTTCCCGAAGTCGCCCTCCAGTTCCTGCTTCTTCTCCTGCGTCCGCTGCTCCTACTTTCTCCTTGCCAACGGTACCCCTTGGTGGATCGAGGAGTCCTCCTCCCGAGCGGGTAATAAGGGAGATGACAGAGGAAGAGAGAAGGGCAGCCATCCGGGCCGGCAAGAGGCGTCGGGAGGATCATTGAGGAGAGGGGCGAAGGCCAAGGGGCGCTTGGGCTTTAGGAATTTTATTGCTTTCTTTTTCTCCCTTTTTTATTTTCTTTATCCTTCGCCTCGCTTATGGCGGGTAGCAGGCGAAGCGAGTTATGTAACCCCGCTTCTTCGTAATGAAACTTCTCCCTTAGCTCTCCCTGTATTGTTAACTTATCTTTGTGCGGGTGTGTAGTGTACATATATTATTTTTATTTTTTGGGGCTGAACCCGATTAACTTCCGGGCTTCCTACGTATCCCTCACTATAAAATTGGGAATCAAGCCGCACGTAGTTCTCTGAATTACATGGACTTAAGTAGATAATTCGACTGAGAAGTTTACAAGCTAATTTACTTACCTGGGCCTGGTCCGTTCTTCGTTATTCTGAAAAAAAAGGGCGGCGTTGACTCTAATTTGCATCCAGCTATTAGGGGTAAAATTTCCGAAGGTTCAAGGCATGCCATGATCGCGGGTAGGTTCGGCCTTCCATGTCCAGCAGCTGATAAGTTGCTGCTCCCAAGATGCGGGATATCTGGTATGGTCCTTCCCAGGCAGGGTCCAATTTTCCCACGGCTTTCGACACCCCTACCCTACGTAGGACCAACTCGCCCACTTGATAAGTCCGATCCCTTACCCGACGGTTATAATATCGCGCCATGCGGGCCGTGTATTGTGTGCTTCGTAGCGCTGCACTTTGTCTACGTTCTTCCAGAAGGTCCAGCTCCAAAACCATATGCTCGTTGTTGCTGTTCTCTTCGTACTCTTGCACTCTCCAACTGGTGGTGGTTATTTCTGCGGGGATGACTGCCTCGTGTCCGTAGGCCAAACTAAACGGGGTCTCTCCGGTAGAGGATCGAGCGGTGGTTCGATATGCCCACAGCAAGCCTGGGATTTCCTCGACCCACTTTCCCTGATATGCCACGAGTCGTGCTTTTAACCCCTGGACTAAGGTGCGGTTCGTGACCTCGACCTGGCCATTCGACTGGGGATAACCGACAGAGGTGAAGCGATGCTGAATCTTCCAGTGCTCGCACCATCTCGCAAGTTGGTCGCTAGTAAATTGCAATCCATTGTCACTGATTAGTACCCGAGGCACTCCAAACCTGCACACAACGTTGCGCCATAGGAAGTTGATCACAGCCACAGAGGTGATCTGTGCCATCGGCTCTGCCTCGACCCTTTTTTTAAAGTAATCCACGGCGACCAGGAGATACTTCTTCTGCCCCCGATCCCGAATCATGGGACCCACGATGTCTATACCCCATTTGTCAAACGGGCAGGGGACAAGGTTGGGCTCCCATGCGGCCGCGGGGAGGTGTGTCATAGTGGCGTGTTTTTGGCACTGCTCGCATTGCCGTGCGAACTCCTTGGCATCCTTCTGCATCATGGGCCAGTAATAACCCTGCCTCAGTATCTTTTGGGCTAGACTTCTTCCTCCGGAGTGGTTTCCGCAACTCCCACCGTGCACTTCCTTCATTACATTAATGGCTTCTTCCTCGGACAAACATCGCTGATAGGGTTGTGAGAACCCCTTTTTGTACAACACCCCGTCTTTTATAAAAAAGCGGGTAGCTCTCTTCCCTAATCCCCCATGGTGCTCGTACTTATCCGGGTTCACCAAGTACTCCTTGATTTCCGTCATCCAACCTCTCCCATCTTCGTTTTCCAGATTCAACACCTCTAACGCAACGTGATTTTTCTCCGACGAGCTAATAGTAAGGAACGTTACCTGTCGGGTCTCGATGGAGTGCATGCCTGCAGCCGTCCGAGATAGGGCATCTGCTTCCTCGTTTTCGGCCCTTGGAATCTGTTCGAGGGTGAATTCTTCGAATCTTTCCTGGGATTTGCGCACTGCGTTCAAGTACTCCTTCACTCTCTCATCTCTGGCTTCGTACACCCCCTTCACCTGTTGCACCACTAGCTGCGAATCACTGTGGGCATGGATCCGGGTCATCTTTCCTTCTTTTGCCAATCTCATTCCGATCAGTAGTGCTTCGTATTTCGGTTCATTGTTCGATACAGGGAAATCTATCTTCACAGCGAAAGATAGCGTCTCCTCGGATCCATCCTCGTGCATTGGCTTAAACACCACACCTGCTCCTCCTACGCTGCTGCTTGAAGAGCCATCGACATACACCTTCCAAATCTTCTCAGTACTAACTTCCTCAAGGGCTTCGTAGGTTTCCACCATAAAGTCGGCTAGTACCTGGGCTTTTATGGACGGCCGAGGGGCGTACTGGATGTCATACTCCCCGAGCTCCACAACCCACTTCACCATTCTCCCCGACACCTGGGGGTAGGTGTGTTCATGGTCCGGTCCGAAACGGGTAACCGGACCGGACCTTGCTTATCGGTTTATCCAAACCGGACCGTTTCCAAATGGTCCGGTTAACGGTTCGCAAAAAAGTGCCTAACGGGTAAACTGGGTTTTAAAAACCCAAACCGTTAAGCTAACGGTTAAACCGTTAAACCGTTAACCGTTAATTTTTTTTTTTTTTTTTTTGTAATTGTAAAAAACGTTAGTAGAGGGTTTAGGGTTTTAATTTAAACATTCGAATATTTATTTTTATCTTTGAACACGGGAATTATGCATTTATACTGCTTTGAATATTGTGATTTGTTGATGTAATGAAACTATTCATTTTGTTGTTGATGATTGTGTTTTTAGTTGTGTATGAATATTATGGAATTATGCATTTATATTGCTTTGAATATTTTGAGTTTGGGAGATGTAATGAAACTATTCCTTTTGTTGTTGATGATTTATTGATTATGCTTTAAGTTGTGTATGAATGTTATGGAATTATGTATTTATATTACTTTGAATATTTTGATTTGGAGAAGTAATGAAAATTTGAGTTGTGCATGAATATTATTTGATTGTTGAATATATTTTTTTTGAGATTTTATTGGTTAATATTATTTTTTTTAAATAGGAAAAAATGTTAACGGGTTAGGCCAAAACCCGTTAACCGGACCGTTAACTAACGGTTAAACCGTTAACCGGACCGTTTCAAACGGTCCGGTTAACGGTTTGGGTTTTTAGGCTTAACGGGTAAACTGGTTTTTAAAAAACCAGCCCGTTGGGCCAAAAACCCGGACCGTGAACAGCCCTACCTGGGGGTGGCTGAGTATGGCTCGCAGTGGGTGCTTTGTGAGTATGGTAATGGGGTGAGCCAAGAAATATGACCTGAGCTTTTGCGCTCTCGTGACAAGAGCAAAAGCAAACTTCTCGATGGAAGTATATCGAGTTTCCGCATCCTTTAAGGTTCGACTGGTGTAGTAGACCGGGAGGTGGTCTGTTCCTTCGGCTCGCACGAGCACCGCGCTTACGACCTCTTTCCCTACGGCGAGGTACACGAAAAGCCTTTCCCCTACCTGGGGCTTGACCAACAGGGGCGGTTGGAGTAATACTCCTTTAGATCACCGAACGCCTTCTGGCACTCCTCGGTCCACTGGAAATTTTTGACATTCCGAAGTACTTTGAAGAAGGGGAGCCCCTTCTCGGCCGCCTTCGAGATGAATCGGTTGAGTGAGGCCATTCTCCCCGTAAGTCGTTGTACATCTCGAACTGTAGCCGGGGCGGGCATCTCCAAGATCGCTTTGGCTTTTTCGGGGTTCACCTCTATGCCCCTCTGGGTGACAAGGAAGCCGAGGAACTTGCCTCCTTGCATCCCGAAGGAGCATTTGCGAGGATTAACTTTTAGTCCGAACTTGTCCATGATCTGGAAAGCTTCCGTCAAGTCAGCGTTGTGCTGGCTGGCCTCTTGGCTCTTTACAATGATGTCATCCACATACACCTCCAGGTTATTTCCAATCATCGAAGTGAACATAGCATTCATAAGCCGCTGGTACGTAGCCCCTGCATTTTTTAATCCGAAAGGCATAACCAAGTAGCAATACGTACCAAAGTCCGTGATGAAGCTGGTTTTTTCTTGGTCTTCCTCGACCATCGGAATCTGATTATACCCCTGATCGCCATCCATGGTTGAAAGCAGCTCGCATCCCGCCGTGGAGTCCACTAATTGATCGATGCTAGGCAAGGGGAAACAATCTTTCGGACACGCATTGTTTAGATCCGTGAAGTCTATACACATTCTCCACCGTCCTCCCGACTTCGGGACCAAGACAACGTTGGCCAACCATTCGGGGTATCGTACTTCTCGGATTTGATTCAACCCAGTCAGCCTTTGGAACTCAGACTTGATCACCTTGTTCCTCTCGGGACCCATCTTGCGTTTCCTTTGCTGCACCAGCTTGGCATCAGGTCGTACATCCAAGCAGTGTTTGCACACATATGGGCTGATGCGTCCTGGAGGTCCTCCTTCCCAGGCGAACACATGCTGGAAACGTCGCAGGGTCTTGAGGAGTTGTAACTCGATGGCCGGGTTAATGTTTGTTCCCATCTTGACCTTCTTCTCAGATTCTTCCGTAACGACCTGGACTTCCCTGAGCTCTTCTGCTGGATATAGTTTCCTCGCTTCGATTCTGCGAAGTTCTCCCTGGCTTCGGTGATCACTACCTTCCCTTTCCTCAATTGCCGCTATCGTGTTCAAGCGGCATTCACGGGCTCGAGCTTGGTTCCCTCTGACTTCTCCGATCCCGTTCATGGTAGGGAATTTTACCTTTAGGTGCAGAACCGAAGGTACCGCTTCGAACAAACGAAGGGAAGGTCGTCCACAAATCACATTGTAAGTTTTGGCGAGCGCATTGATGACCCAAAATTTTACTTCCTCCGTTCTACGCAAGTGTCCCTCTCCCTATGACATCAAGAGTGGGATCGAACCCAACGTATCGCTCGGACTTCCATCAAAGCCTACCAATGGAACCTTTTCCGGCATTATTTGCTCCAGCTGGAGCCCAAGCGCGAAAAAGGTCGGCAAAAACATCACATCCACCGAACTCCCAGTATCAATCAGAACTCGAGCCACCTCGGCTCCATGTATCGTGGCTTGGATCACTGTCGGGTCATCGTGGGGATGGACTATGTCTACTAGATCCTCCGGACCAAAGGTAATCGGGGGGGTGCATACATGCTAGTAGAAAAAACGTGGTATTTCAGACTTACCCGTTGCGTCTCCTTCAAGAACCTCCCTCGATCACGTTAATAGTCCTGCCGTTCATAGGATTGCGCAGGTAGTTCGAAGGCGGAGGAGGTAAATACTGGGGCGGGATTTGCTCTTCGTCTACTGCCCCACTTTCGTATCTTCTTCTTCGAGCCTGGAAATTTTCCCTCTCTGGCTCCTCACGCTCCGTGCTTCGACGCTCCTCACGCTCCGGTACGCGAGACCGGTTGGCCTCTCGTTCCTCCATCGGCTTTCTTCCTCGAGGAAGATCTTTCCTTCTTTCGAGAAATCGGTGCAGGTACCCTCTCTTTATTATTCGCTCAATCTCATTCCTCAAATGGTCACACTGTTCTGTCTTATGCCCCCAACTTCGATGGAATTGGCACCATTTCCAGGTGTGACGTAGGTTCTCGGAGTTCCGCGATTGGGGTGGCCATCGTAGGTCGGGATGCCCCTCCATTACTTCCAGCACCTCAACATTAGAAATTTTTAAAGGAGTTATCGGGACGGGCTCTAGGTACCTTTTGATGACATCGTGCCGATTGCGCGTGTTCTCTCCTCGTCGATTCTTTGTTCGATCGTCATATCCTCTCTGGTTGAGCTTCGCTAACCGCGTATTTTCGAGCAGCATGTATCTCTCAGCTTTCTGCATGAGTTCTTCCAGGGTTTGGGCCGGATGTCTTACCAAAGCCTCAGCGAATTCTACCGATCGGGTGCCCTGGGCCACAAACTCAGACAATATGTGAGGGTCTACATGCCTTACATCGATCGCAGCGTCGGCCAATCTACGCATGTAATCCCTCAAGCTTTCTCCTTCTACTTGGACCATGGTCATCAAGTGCCCTGCAGTTTTCGGGTAGCGCCGATTACATGCGAACTGTCGGACGAACAACTCCCGGAGGTCATCAAAGCAGTGAACGGATCCCCTGGGCAATTGGGAGAACCATGCTTGCGCCCTCCCGGTCAAGGTGGATCGGAAAATTCGGCATCGGGCATGGTCAGGTGCGTTGAGAATATCCATCATTGCCAGGAACTGGTTAACATGATCGCGAGGATCTTTTGCATGTCGGTCCCCCGTGTATACCACTGGGTTAGGCAAACGCATGGACGCTGGGATTTCTGGGTTTAATATGTGCGGGGCAAATGGACTACCCTTCTCTTCTTCTTCCGTTTCTCCATTTCTATCCTTCTTCAAAGCTTGCACCTCCTTTCTTAATTCAAACATCATATCGAATAAATGCGGATCGCTACCGGACATACCTGGATTTGGGTGGGGACCTCTGGCGTGTCGCCCTTCAGCGGGTCGATCTCTTCTACCACTGGCGCGTTCGGCTTCCGCTCTCGCTCTTCGGGCTTCGTCTCGCCCCTGATAGTACTCATGGACTTGAGCAGTAGTTTCCGGAGGCGGGGTCCATCTCCCCCTGGTTCTCACTTCTTGCCGTCGCATACGCCGGGCGCCTCGTTCAACAGCGGTTTCCAATAAGCGATCTAACTCGCTCATGGTCATACGGACCTCGGTGGTGGTCCCTCCGTCGGGTGTAGCTGCTCGATTCGGGGATTCGTATGCGTGCTGACTGGGAACTTCCGGTGAGGAGGAAATGGATTCCTCGGAATTTTGGGACGCTATTGCTATGACAGCTTGGGAAAACAAACGCGACGGAGATTGAAAACTGAATATGTTATCTACGAGGTAAGAGCTTACCAATCCCGGGTGCATTACTTGAGCTGCCTCAGGGACTCTAGTGACGGTTCCCACAGACGGCGCCACTGATGACGCCCATCTCTCGCCGCGCTCGTCACCTGAGCCGTTCGCACGCCGGTCCCGACTCAAGATGCCCCTGGGTTCGGCAAGCTCTCTGCTGCTCCGCTGTCGCTGCAACTATCCACGACCCTTGGGGGTTCGGGCTCCGTTCGCACGATCTCCCTTCAATCTGCTTCCTCCAACCAATCTTGAACTCTTCCGACCTCCTTGGCTCGCACCTTTCTTGCTAGGGGGGGGGGGGCTATCTCTTGCTTATATCGGGATCAGTGACCTCAGAGGGGGATGTGTTGTGCTGGAGTCCGCTGCATTTATGACTAACCCGCTTCCCTATTTATAGGGCGAGGGAGAGGTTATAAGTGTAATTTGGCCCTGGGCACGTGTCACCGTGCATGCTCGTCCGAGGGTAATAGGGTATTTGAGTACCCTTGTAGAGTAGGGCACGTGGTGCCTGCATGCTACCCTCGGTGCATGGCGTGCTCCGACTACACCTTATAACTTCCGAATTCTAGCTCTTTATTGGGGAAGAGGGGCGGTCAAGCCCTGTGAGGGTGACAACGCATCCGAGCGAGTGGAGTGTGACGTCGATGCTGACGTCCGATCCTCCCCTCTGGTTGGGGAGTAGGGACGGTCGCCACTGATTGATGAATAGGTGACGTACACCTGCATGTGGTGAATACGACCCCCTCGGGGAGTACGTGCAGCATAGGATATGATATAATAAATATTTAACGAGGGTTCGAGGGATAAAGGGGGTCGATGTACCTGGGGGTCGTGCATTGTGCGAGAAAGGGGGTAGTGAGGCGAGATGAGGTTAGAAGATTAGGCCACGTGGACGGGTACGATCCCAAGAGGGAGAGTATGCGTCATCAATATATATATTGAATTATATAATATTATGTTATATAACATTATATTATATATATTATATTATATACGTGTGGGTACATATATGTATCTCATATTGTTGAATATGATTTTCAATATTTTGGATTCTATTTAATTTCACAAACATTTTTTGTCCTTTTCTCAACTTACTCAATCCTTTAATTTTATACAAATTTAACTTAAGATACTACTTTCTAAATTCTTTACTCATCTCATGTAGAATATAAATATGGGTCGTTATCTAATATAACATTTTGATCATGTATATTTGATTTTAAGATAATTTAGTTTTCCTTAGACATATTTGCAAAGAAACATTTTTTCTTTTTATGAAAAGAACTGCTTTTCTTTTTACTCTTTACAAAATTACATTGTTCTTAAGTAACGAATTGAGTATCTAAAGCGCTATGACTAGTGTATTTCTATCTCTAAATAATTGTATGTGTTTTATAACAGACATAAGAAATTAAGTAAGTTAAAATACTTGGATATATATAATAGATTAAAAAACACAACTTCAGTGTACAAGAACTCAGTCAGCAGCATGCCTACTTATAGTTTATAATATCTTGTTGATTTGTATATATATATATATATTGAATGCTGCATTGATCTGCATCCTGCAATGGTCCTCGGAGTTATGCAAAGAGTAAATATTTTAAGTTAATGGATGTATGCAAGACCTTTGTCCCCCCAAAGAAACAAAGATATGAACAACATTTTAATAAAGCACAACAAATTGAGGGGCCCCTGCACAAATTGAGGGGCCCCTGCACATAGGCTTTGTTCTTTTGTTTGAATGAGTAATTAATTCCACTGTACAATTTTAATAGAGCAAGTGGGACTAGTGGGAGCCTGGGAGGGACTAGCAAACTTCCATAACATTTCTGAACCATTGTCCCCATCATATCTACTCTTGTGAACAACAACGTTCGTCCTATTTCTCACGAGTTTTACTTTTCTGTATCGTGTTTTGATGCAAATATCTAAAAAGTCTTGTGACTAATATGTTAAGAAAAATACAATGGAGACAATAAAAGAGATTCTTTAGGCGTGAAAGAAGATCACTTTTGGAGGACAATGTTTTTTCCTACTATTTCGTGTGAAAAGAACATACATGATAGAACAAGAGCTGAGAGTTTAAAGCATGAAATTGTGGGATGAAAAAATAGTTAGTGCCTTAATTTTATTTATAGAATAAACAAGACACATTTTCTTTTTCTTTTTCTTTTTCTTTTTTCTTTTTGATAGGCAAACAAGAGACAATTTCAAATTGATGAAACTATTCTATCTCTCTCTTTTTTTTTTCAAAAAAAAAATGAAATGATTGATGAAACTTTTCCAATGGGTACAAATGTTCAGTTAGGTGCAACAGGTCAAAAAGGTTGCATGCACGTGTTCGTTCAAATTTGTAAACCAATTAATAGGGATTCGCAAACATTAATCTAAAATCTTGAGACAAATCCTAAGTACATGATCTTAACTTTTAAATAAGATTCAATTCAAAGATCAATGATCTTAACTATTTACTATTTACATGATATTTATTAAACATAAGTTTTATGTACATGGTACTCACGATAAGATCTTATCAACTTTTAGCTTATATAATTACTGTTTAAATGTTTATGTTTTTACTTGTTTAAAAAAAAAAAGATAGAAAAAAAATCATAATTAAGCTCAAAAAGTTGCTTGTGAGATTAGTCCTGAATGTATGATAGGTTATTTTAGGCGGTGTTTGTAAATATTTATATATCATAGAAAATTATTTGTTTTGGGATTTACGTAAGCGCTTTTTTTATTGTTCGCAATGTCTTAAAAGAACTCATAAAAGCACATGAGAAAAAAAGCTTGGTACAAAATGTTTTTCAAAATTCCTTTTGTAAATATAGTATTTAAGTAAGATTTAAAAAAAAAACTATTTCCTATTAAGTATTGTAAATATCTAATCAATCTTTTAAGCAGTTCTATTATAAAAAAAAAAAAAAAAAGAGGAATACTTTCTACTTTTAATAAAAATTATTTTGAAAAGCTTAAAATAAAATAACGTATACAAGTCGCTTTTTGTTAAGTACTAGTCTACTAGATGTTGTGGAAGTCCTATTCTCTTGATTAACCTCGTAATGATTCAAGAGTCCCAACTTCGACCGATTATTCAAAACGATGGAATGATTACTGAAATTAGGTTTAAGAAGTTATTGGTCATTTTCTTCTTATTAAATTGAGATACAACTAATGCAGAAATTTGTAAGATATTTTGAAGTTCATAAAAACAAAGATATTTTGAGAGAGTTAAGCGGAGGTATGGTCCAGTTGCTGTCACTTCCCAACTTTGAGCCTCAAACAGAAAAAGAGCATTATAATTACTTCATTTAGTTTGGTTGTTTTTTCTGGGCTCTGCTCTGCTCTACTTAATTGGTTTGCACTTGAATCATCAATTGTTGTTCCGTTAATTAATTTTTACACATACTGTAAACTCCGGCATGTCATTCATTCCATTATTAACTTTTCCCGAAAAAATGTGAACTATTTAAGTTTGTTTGGTCTAAAGTCGGCATGTTCGGTTGGTTTCTTCAAGTAAATGCAGACTCATTTGGTTGGAAAGATTATTATTTGTCGAGGCATATAAAAATTAGAAAATTATTATCATTTGGTTTCAATTGCGTGTGTGTGCTAGAAAATACTATATAAGATTATGGAGTTCGTGCTTTATTCGGTAAATGAAGTAGAAAACCAATTTAGGGGTGTTTGGTGGAGATTGTAGAAAAAGCTTGTTCTCAACTTTTTCTTAAAGTCACTTTAAGTGACTTTTGATAAAAAGTTGGGAGTGCTTACAAATCTTTTTAAAGCATTATAGCAAGGTGTTTGCAAATTTTTATGAGAAGTGGCTTTTCCTTTTAAAAACCTTTTAAAAATAATATATTTTCAAAAGCAGTTGAAGAAGTACCCCTGGACATACTTATGCGGCTTATACTTTTTTTCTGACTTTCTTTTAGACGAGTGGAAGCAAAAGTCAGAGTTCCAAACATTAAAAATTTGCTTTTACGGCTGCAAAAGCCAGTAGTTCATTTTCGTAAGCATTTTTGCAACCACCACCTTACTATTCAACGCCTTATACTTCAATTGAGTATCAACGAGTCGGTTATTTTCTTATAGAAAAGTTAATAAATGGAACGCGATCAATAAGAATTAAGAATACTATTGGCCCACTTCCACTTTATTATACTTATATGCATCATCAATATTGGGCTTATTTGCAAAGGCCCACTGAAGTACAAAGCTTACATATTTAGATATTGGGCAGAGTAGAAACTATTGGCCCACTTCCACTTTCATATACTAAATCTTGCTCCATCAACTGTTTAGCTTATTTAATATCACATACTTAGGGCTTGTTGGGTATATTGGCCTAGATGGAAAATATTTATCTATACCAGATCAATAAATAATTTTTGCACCTACAATTATCATGTCATATATTTTTTGCTTCAAATGGTTAGTATGACAATTATTGTTTAGATGATGTGGGATATTTATAACTACAAAGTCTATACATGATTTATGTAAGTATTTTTCGGCCTAGACTATCGTGTTATTAAATCTAGCCTGGTTTATTTTACTGTCTTTCAATTCAGTTTCTGATTTTAATGACTATTCCTAAATTTGAATATATAATGGGCCTACGATGAGGCTTAGTTCAGGAGACGAGGGCTAATTCATGGGCTCTTTCCACAGTAAACTACCATCTTACTACAAAATTTTAATTAATTAATATAATTAATTTTTTTATCAGTCCAAATTTCACTTAATAAATTTAAAAATATACTACTTATTCATTTCAAATCAATCGGTAGCAATATTAAAGTAGTCAATTGATGTCATATAATAGCTTCATAGTCAGTAAATTGGGTGCATCCCGTAAATATTTAGTTTTGTACAAGACAATAAGTACTATTAAAATTGAATATGGCCAAAACTGAGGTTTTGAGATAATAGCATATTACTTATCTTTCTACTTAATGTCGACCTTCTATTGATTGGGGAGATTTTAATACTTGAGGTAACTTTCTATTAGTGCCTTTATTTTTCCCAAAATAGGATAAGCTGATAATTGTCTTTGTATATAAATAAAATAAGGTCTGTCTAAATCTCAAGTATATATCCATCAGTATACTTGCATGTAAAAGTAGTTTACTGAGCATGAGAACGCACAGAGAGCACAACAGTTAATTTCTTAAAATTAAAACTATTAACT
This sequence comes from Misopates orontium, assembly GCA_946800315.1. Classification (NCBI taxonomy): domain Eukaryota; kingdom Viridiplantae; phylum Streptophyta; class Magnoliopsida; order Lamiales; family Plantaginaceae; genus Misopates; species Misopates orontium. Next base: position 19,911,266 of record OX326950.1, on the reverse strand, counting down.
TTGTCTTATAAAGATTGAGTTTATGCATACATTTACAATTTACCATAAGAATATTGAAAGGGGTTTTGCGGAGGCAGCAAACTAAGGCCTTGTTTGGATGTATTTTCGTATGTTGGTTCTCTCAAAACTTATTTGGAAGTTTGGAAAATTATTTTGAAAAATGTGCAAAACATTTGAAATATAGTTTGGATGTAGTTTGAGTGTTAGAGTTTTAGGGAGAAAAATAGGTATATAGGCATCAAATCAATTTAGGTAAAAGAGTGAAAAAAATAATATAATAATCAGTAATCATTGTTTTATGATTATGAATAGTTGGCTTGATTGTTTGATGATATATATATATATATATATATATATATATATATATATATATATATATATATATATATATATATATGATGACGCCTCCGGATCGTCGGGCCTGTCACAGAGGCCGTTCGCACGCCGGTCCCGACCTAAGATGACCCTGGATTCGGCAAGCTCCTGGCGAGGTGTGAAACTCCGTTGGGGGGAGCCTTCGGCTGCAACTATCCACGACCCTTGGGGGTTCGGGCTCCGTTTGCACGATCTCTCTTCAAACAGCTTCCTCGGGCCAATCTTGAGCTCTTCCGACCTCCTTGGCTCGTGCTCCGCACTTTCTCTCTCTAGATGGGCTATCTCTTGCTTGTATCGGAATCTGTGTGATCTCAGAGGGGAGTAAGTTGTGCTTGAGTGAGATGATCCTTTATGACTAACCTGCTTCCCTATTTATAGGGCGAGGGGGAGGGCATAGATGTAACTTTACAGGGGCACGCGTCGGCTTGCATGCATGCCCGAGGGTAATAGGGTATTTACGTGTCCTCGTAGAGTAGGGTACGTGGAGCTTTTGTGTCTAGAAGGAAATAGGCACGTGATGCCGAGGTAGGCTTCGTAGGGTAAGGCACGTGGTGCCTGCATGTTACCCTCGGTGCATGTCGTGCTCCGCTCGCATCTTATGACCCCCGAGCCCTCGCTCTTTATTGGGGAAGTAGGACGGTCGAGCCCTGAGGGGGCGACACCGCATTCGGAAAGTGGAAGATGACGTCGAGACTGACGTAAGACACCACCCTCTGGTTGGTTAGCGGGGGCGGTTGCCTTTTCTTAACGATTAAGGAGGTTATGCCTGCACGTGCAGAATACGCCCCCCTCCTCGTTGGCTCAACGAGGGGTTGGCACAGTAGCGAGCATATTTATAATATTAAATGGGATCGGAAACTCGAGGGTTGACTTACCTGGGGTCGAAGAATCCTGGTGAGAGGAGGGTCGGGAGACGTAGCGGGATCAGATGATTTGGCCACGTGGACGGGTACGATCCCAAGAGGGAGAGTATGCGTCATCATAAGTCCCCCAGTTTCTGTCACAGTTCGTAGAACGTGGCAGAAAATAAAACCTTAGGGGTCTAATCATCTGATCGCGCGTCGGTCTCACTCCCTGGTTTCTCGGGATCCCTAAAACTTCCCTCGCACGCTGACGATACGTGTCACCACCGACGGCTCTTGGAAAATGAGCGGGAATTATACCGCCTTTTTGCCCATCTATTTAGGTCTCTTGCGTTGCAGTTCCTAGGGCTCATAGCGTTTTTACCTTCTCTACTTTTCTCTCGCAATTATCACCTTCTCTGCCTCCTTTTTCGCCGTGATCATGTCGTCTGCCAATACTGCCGCTGCTACTTCTGGTTCTACTCCTCCGGTTTCTCCATCTCGATCGGTGGCGGTTTCTCCTCCGGCCACTCGCCGAGGTAAGCGCACGCCGCTTCTGCCGCTCTTGAGAAGGGAACGGCGTCTAAGAGGCAAGCCGTCAGCGTGAGTGACCTTGCCAGTTCGGTGACTCAAGCTTCTGTTAACCACTTTCTTGCTAAGCACAACGCGGCGAGGGAGAATGTGGCGGTGTTGATCCCCGAGTCTTCGGATCGGGCAAGCAGTCCCCCTGTTGGTTTTCTGACAGTCTACATTGCCCAAATTGAGGCTGGGTGGCGTGTATTTGTGGCGCCCTTCTTTCAAGAGGTGGCCAAGGCCTTAGGGCTCTGCTTAAGCCAGTTGACGCCCAACGCTTTTTCCATCATGGCGGGGTTCGAGATCACCTGCCGAAGCCGAGGGCTTCTCTGCTCAGCGGAGCGTCTCTTGGCTCTATATGACATGGGTGCGGGTCAGGCACCCTTCTTCTATTTTACCCCTCGTTCTTCCCAGGCTGTCCCGGGGGCGAGGCTCCTTACCGATGCTTCCTCCTCCTTCGGTAGTTGGAAGTCCTCCTTCTTTGTCAAGCCCTCGGGGCGCAGTTGTGAGAGTTGGGGGGTTACTAACGCCTGGTCGAAGGGCCCTACGGAGTAGGATTCTTCACGCCTCGAGAGGGTTCGACTCCAAATGAGAGAGAAGGGGTATTTTTGAGTGAAGTACCATGTCATGAAACTGACCAAGGTCTCGAGGCTGTTCGAGCTCTGTGGTCTCCAGGGAGGGGCTCGCTCAGCCCATTTCCCAGATTTGCATAAAGATCCTGCTGAATTCTGGAAGTGCTTTAGCTCTTGCTTCTTCTTATTTTTTGCTTCCTTCGTATGCTGATGCTCTTCTCGTACTTCCCGATGTTTTCTAGGTTCCCTGGTGTCTCCTTTGGCGGAGGCGGTACCTTCGAGGGTTCCCTGAGGGAATAGGTCCGTCCGAGAGAGGACCACTTCTTCTCGTTCAACAGTGGCCACCAGGACCGAGGAGCCATCATCGTCTCCTCCCTCTCTGCCAGCCCCTAGCGAGGAACCGGCTCCATCTTCTCGTCCGGTTCCCGAAGCCATTGGCGAAGTGAGCTCGGGCCTGCCATATTTTGGGGACTTTCGTAGTCTCCAAGAGGACGATCTTGAAGTTTTTCACGACCCAGCCCCTTCCGCTTCGAAGCCAGATGTTGCTTTTTCTTGGGTTCGCGATTCCTTGCCTGCTTCCTTCGACCTAAGTAGCCTTGCCGCCCTTCCTTTGGTGCATGAGGTGGCTTCTGTTTCTCGAGCTTCTCCCCCTCGAGATTCTTCTTCGCATCCATCTTCCAAGCCTGCCGAGAAGGATGTCGGGGCTGAGCCTTTAGTTGAGGGTCGGGGAGAGACTGATGGGTCCGAGCCTTCATCCCCCACACTCCAAGATGGTTTGGTGGGTTCTATCGTGGGTCCACCCGAAGGGGCGGGCGCAAGTTCTCTTGCCACTTCCTCCAGTCCTATGGACAGCACGATGCATGGGCAAGAAAAGGTTGACCTGTTAGGGTCGTTAGAGGAGAGTGGAAGGCGAGAGGCGGAGGTGGAGGCTCAGAACGATGGGGCTGGTAACTGGGTGGAAACCCGTGAAGAAGGGACTTCTTCACAGATGGCGGTGAATCAAGCGGATCGTTCTGGTCCTGTTGAGCGTTCCCTCGTAGAGGAACTGCGTGGCGGTTTTGCCCAACTGCGTCAGGTGGTGGATCTCCTCGAAGTTGCATCGCTCCGGAACCGAGGGATCCAATGGTTGAAGGACCAGGCAGGTTACGAGCGGTTGACGTAAGCTTTCATCCTTCCTTTGTTGTTCTTCGGATTACTTCTCCTTACCTCTAACTTTCCCTTTCTTCTTTTCACAGTTTAGTGCCCGCCAATTTTTTTTGCTGGAGCATATCCAGAATTAGGAGGATCGGGTGGCGGAGTTGGAATCCGCTACTCCCGATCTTCCCGTGCAGGAAGATTTGGAGAGGTTGAGGTCGGATCATTCTCGGGTCCAGGCTGAACTCCAGGAGGCTCGGGTTGCTCTCGAGTCTCGAGTAAAGAGATGTCACGAATGGGAGGCCTACGCAAATGAGCTGAAGGAGACTCGGGAGCTTGTGGAGGAGCGCCTTCGAGTCGCCGAGGGAGTGAGGGATGAAGTGGCTTTGGAACTGGCGGTTCTAAAGAACACCCTGGAGACGACCTCCTGCTGGCTAGTGGAGGCCGAGGAGGGACACACGAAGGCAGTGTCGTCCGCGGAGACCCTTCGTGGGGAGTTGGAGGAATGCCAGGCCACTCTTAGCGACCGAGTTGGCGAGGAAGTTTGGCGGGTCACCCAGGGGCTCCGAGGGCAAATTGTGGAGAAGTCTCGGTGGGACGCGTTCGAGCGTATCATTCGCTACATTGGCTCCCCTCTTAATCATGGCTATTTTCGGAAGGTCTTCGCCGCTCTGGTCATGGTTGGGTACAAAGGATCCATACAACAATTAAAAGCAAAGAACTGGATCGTACCTGGAGTTGACCTGATGACCCTTTCTCCTATGGAGATTGAGATGTCAATAGAGATTCCGCCGGGCTCTCCCCCAAGCCCTTCTGAGACGCAAGCGATCCTCGAAGCCTACCGGGCTAGGCTTCCTTAAGCGCAGATTGCCCTTCCCGAGGTTGAGGGAGCGACCTCTCGGGGTTCTTCTCCCGAGACGAGGGCGAGAATGGTTCGGGCTATGGCTACCGCAATCATGGCTGGCGGGCCCTTGGTCACTGGCCCTGGTCCTCCAAGTTCTCGACCTGCTGACATCCCGGTTCCGCAAACTACACAGACTGCTCTGCGAGTGGCTTCTACGATTGGGATTTCCGAGGTTGACAACGATGGTCCGACGCTGGAGGCTCGTCGGAGGTCGATCCAGGATGGCAAACGGCCATCTCCTAAGGAATAGATTGTAGGCCTCTTCTGTTGTATCTTCCTTTTTCTTGTAGTTGTAAGAGCTTCGAGATTAATAAAATATTTTTCCGGAGTTCTTCGTGTGTGCTCTTTTTGCCTGTTTCTATGCTATTCTATCGGTCTGGGTAGGGTTTCGAGGATGAAACAATCATGGGAGCACATCTGCTCCACGTGCCGTGGTTCGACAAGGATTGTTATTTTACTCCTTGAAAGTACGAGCAGGGCACCTCCCGTTAAGGCACCCAGAAGTTGTGTGGCTATGACCCTCGAGGTGTATTACAGGGAGCAAGTCGACCCGTGATACCCCTAAAGGAATTGGTCGCCTAGTTGTGATGTTCGCGTGGGGCTCTGAGGTTCATAATGGAACACCTTGTTTAGAGCAGTTGGCTAGGGCCCTCGAGCTGTATTACGAGGAACAAATCAACCCGTGATACTTCTAAAGGGACGGTCGCCAGTCATCAGGGTATCCTTCACCCCTCGTTGCGTGTTTTGACAAGGGTTGTTGTTTTTCCCTCGGAATGACGCGTGTTTGGCTCGGAGGTTCATAATGGGACACCTCTAGAGAGCATTTGGCTAAAACCGTCGAGCCGTATGATGAGGAGCAAGTCAACTCACGATACTTCTAAAGGGTTTTCTGCCGGTCAACAGGGCGTACCCTTAGCCCCTCGTTGCGTGTTTCGACGAAGGTTGTTGTTTTTCCCTCGGAAGTACGCGTGGTGCTCAAAGGCTCATAATGGGACACCTCGTAGAGCGGGGTTTGATGTAACCCCTCGAAACACTACCCGAACCGATTAGCATGTTTCCTAAAATTTTCCAAAGGCAATTTCTTCAATGGTTGTAACGGCTCGAGAAGCCTCTTCGTGAGTCGTAACGGCTCGAGGAGCCTCTTTAGTGTGGCTTTTGGGAAAGCTGCCTCGGTTCGCGGAATCGTTTCCATTTAAGCTTCTTGGAGAAGTCATAACGGCTCGAGGAGCCTCTTTAGTACTGGATATCGTATTCTCCGAGCTCAACTGCCCATTTCACCATCCTTCCCGACACTTGGGGATGACTTAGGATGGCTCGTAGGGGGTGTTTTGTGAGAATCGTAATAGGATGAGTTAGGAAGTACGACCTTAATTTCCGAGCGGTGGTGACTAAGGCAAAAGCAAACTTCTCGATGGAGGAGTAGCGCGTCTCGGCGTCCTTCAAGGTTTGGCTCGTGTAGTACACCGGGAGGTGATCTCGTCCTTCTGCTCGAACCAGCACCGCGCTCACTACCTCTTTCCCGACCGCGAGGTACACGTAGAGTCTTTCTCCTGGCTGTGGCTTAACCAAGAGGGGTGGGCGAAGCAAATACCCCTTCAGATCGTCAAATGCTTTCTGGCAGGCGTCAGTCCACTGGAAATCCTTGACATCGTGGAGCACTTTGAAAAAGGGCAATCCTTTCTCGGCCGCCTTTGAGATAAAGCGATTGAGCGAGGCCATCCTCCTTGTGAGTCGCTGCACGTCGCGGATCGTGCTAGGCGCCGACATTTCCAAGATGGCCTTGGCCTTCTCTGGATTTACCTCGATTCCTCGTTGGGTAACAAGGAACCCTAGGAACTTGCCTCCCTGAATCCCAAAGGAGCATTTGCGGGGGTTCACTTTTAGGCCGAACTTGTCCATGATTTTGAAAGCTTCAATGAGGTCATCGTTGTGTTGGTTAGCTTCTTGACTTTTGACGACAATATCGTCCACGTATACCTCCATGTTGTTGCCAATCATCGGGGCGAACATTGTGTTCATAAGCCTCTGCGAGGTGGCTCTTGCATTTTTTAACCCAAAAGGCATAACAAGGTAACAGTACGTACCGAAGTCTGTGATGAAGCTGGTCTTCTCCTGGTCCTTCTCAGCCATCGGGATCTGATTGTATCCCTGATCTCCGTCCATCGTGGACAGCAAAGCGCAGCCTACCGTGGAGTCTACCAGCTGATCGATGCTCGGGAGGGGGAAACAATCCTTCGGACATGCGTTGTTTAAATCGGTGAAATCGATGCACATTCTCCACCGACCGCCTGATTTTGGAACCAGGACAACATTGGCTAACCACTCGGGATACTGAACCTCTCGGATATGATTCAACCCGATCAGCCTCTGTATCTCTGACTTGATCACCTTATTCCTCTCGGGGCCCATCTTACGCTTCTTCTGCTGAACTGGTTTAGCGTCGGGGCGAACATCGAGGCAATGTTTGCACACGTACGGGAGGATGCGTCCGGGGGTCCGTCTTCCCATGCGAACACGTGCTGGAACCTACGCAAGGTTTCAAGGAGTTGTACTTCCACGGGTGGATCAATGTTCGTTCCCATCTTCACTGCTTTCCCTGACTCTCCTGGTATCACTTCGACTGCCTTGAGTTCTTCCGCCGGGTACAGCTTACCTGCCTCGGGCCTCCGAGGCTCACCTTGGCATTTCTGATCATTGCTCTCCTCTTTTTCCACTGTGGCGATTGTGTTCAACCGGCACTCTCGAGCCCTGGCCTGGTTTTCTCGTACTTCTACGATTCCATTCATGGTAGGAAATTTTACCTTTAAGTGAAGCACCGAGGGCACGTCTTCGAACAGGCGGATGGAAGGCCGCCCACAAATCACATTGTAAGTCTTCGCCAGTGCATTGATGATCCAGAACCTGACTTCCTCCATTCTTCGTAAGTGTCCTTCACCCCAGGACATCAGGAGCGGAATGGAGCCCAAGGTCTCGCTCGGACTCCCATCAAAACCAACCAGTGGGGTCTTCTCTGGGATTATCTACTCCAACTGAAGTCCCAGAGATAGGAAGGTGGGCAGGAACATCACATCCACCGAGCTTCCTGTATCTATCAGAACTCTGGCCACCTCGGCCCCATGGATCGTGGCTTGGATTACGATGGGATCATCATGGCAGTGGACGATGTCCACCAAGTCTTCCGGCCCGAAGGTAATTGCAGGGGGTGCACATATGCTAGTAGAAAAGACATGGTATTTCAAACTAACCCGTTGAGTTTCTTTGAGAAACTTCCGTTTCCTCTGTGCCGACGAGGCCGCCAGCGGACCTCCTTCGATCACGTTGATCGTTCTTCCGGACAAGGGGTTGTGTAGATAGTTTGAAGGCGGGGGAGGCAAATACTGAGGCGGGCCTCGTTCCTCGGATGCCGATCCAGCCTCGTACCTTGTTTTTCGGGCTTGAGAGCTTTCTCTCTCTCTCTCTCTCTCTTTCGGGGCGTTCCAGACTTCAACGCACCTTATTTACTTGCTCCCGAGGCTGCTCCTTCCTCGGAGGGGCATCTCTTCTCCCCAGGAACTGCTGTAAGTATCCGATCTTTAACAGGCGTTCAATCTCTATTCTCAAATGATCGCATTGCTCGATTTTGTGCCCCCAGCTTCGATGAAACAGACACCACTTCCCAGTATGGCGCATGTTTTCCGAGTTCCGCGATTGGGGTGGCCATCGGAGATCCGGATGTCCCTCCATTACTTGCAACACTTCAGCTTTAGAGATTTTCGAAGGAGCCAATGGGAGGGGTTCTAAATACCTTTTCACCACATCCTGTCGGCCTCGGTTGTTTTCCCCTTGCCTGTTCTTCGAACGATCATCAACTGCCGGTAATCCTTGCTTGGCTTGCCACGTATCCTCGAGCAACATGTATCTCTCCGCCTTCTGCATGAGCTCTTCTAGGGTTTGGGCCGGGTGTCTCACCAGCGATTCAGCAAACTCTACCGACTGAGTTCCCTGGGCTACGAACTCTGACAGTATGTGGGGATCTACATGCCTCACATCAATCACTGCGTCGGCGAACCTCCGCATGTAATCCCGCAAGCTTTCTGCCTCACCTTGAACCGTCGTCATCAAGTGCCCAGCTGTCTTCGGATAGCGGTGATTGCATGCAAACTGTCGCACGAACAGTTCTCGCAGGTACTCGAAGCTATAGATGGATCCCCTGGGTAGTTGGGAGAACCAGGCTTGCGCCCTTCCAGTCAGAGTAGAACGAAAGATTCGACACCGGGCGTGGTCAGGAGCATTAAGGATATCCATCATCGCCAGGAACTGGTTGATGTGATCGCGAGGATCTTTGGCGTTTCGATCCCCCGTGTACACCACCGGATTGGACAAGCGCATGGATACCGGGATCTCCGGGGCCAATATATGAGGGGCAAAAGGACTGCCTTTCTCCTCTTCCTCCATTTCTCCATTTCGATCTTTCTTCAGGGCTTGTACTTCTCTCTTCAGCTCTGACATCATGTCAATAAACTGCTGGTTATTACTGGACGTACCTGGAGGTGGGCGGGAACCGCACGAGTGTTGGCTTCCCCTGGGCCGATCCCCTTGACATCTGGTTCGCTCAGCTTCTCGTGCCCGTCGGGCCTCGTCTTGCCTTCGATAGTACTCGTTAACCCGCGCTGTAGTAGCAGGGGGCGGAGTCCATCTTCCCCTGGCTCGTACTTCTTGCTGTCGCACCCGCCGGGCTCCTCGTTTCGCGACAGTTTCCAGTATACGATCTAACTCGCTCATAGTCAGATGGACTTCGGTGGTAGTTCCGTCATCTGGGGTTTCCTCTCGACTCGGGGATTCGTATGCATGCTAACTCGGGGCCTCAGGCGTGGAAGAGATTGACTCACCAGAGTGGTGGGGGGAAATTGCCATGACAGCTTGAGAAAATATGGGTGAAGGGGACTGAAAACTTAGAATACTGTTCACAGAGTGAGAACTCACAGAATCCAGGCTCATTCCTTAGGCTACCTCAGGGACTCTAGTGACGTTCCCACAGACGGCGCCACTGATGACGCCTCTGGATCGCCGGGCCTGTCACCGAGGCCGTTCGCACGCCAGTCCCGACCTAAGATGACTCTGGATTTGGCAAGCTCCTGGAGAGGTGTGAAACTCCGTTGGGGGGAGCCTTCGGCTGCAACTATCCACGACCCTTGGGGGTTCGGTCTCCGTTCGCACGATCTCCCTTCAAACAACTTACTCGGGCCAATCTTGAGCTCTTCCGACCTCCTTGACTCGTGCTCCGCACTTTCTCTCTCTAGGTGGGGCTATCTCTTGCTTATATCGGGATCTGGTTGATCTCAGAGGGGAGTAAGTTGTGCTTGAGTGAGATGATCCTTTATGACTAACATGCTTCCCTATTTATAGGGCGAGGGGGAGGGCATAGATGTAACTTTACAGGGGCATGCGTCGACTTGCATGCCTGCCCGAGGGTAATAGGATATTTACGTGTCCCCGTAGAGTAGGGTACGTGGAGCTTTTGTGTCTAGAAGGAAATAGGCACGTGATGCCGAGGTAGGCTTCGAAGGGTAGGGCACGTGGTGCGTGCATGTTACCCTCGGTGCACCGTGCTCCGCTCGCATCTTATGACCCCCGAGCCCTCGCTCTTTATTGGGGAAGTAGGGCGGTCGAGCCCTGAGGGGGCGACAACGCATTCGGGAAGTGGAAGATGACGTCGAGACTGACGTAAGACACCACCCTCTAGTTGGCCAGCGGGGGCGGTTGTCTTTTCTTAATGATTAAGGAGGTTATGCCTGCACGTGCAGAATACGACCCCCCCTCGTTGGCTCAACGAGGGGTTGGCACAATAGCGAGCATATTTATAATATTAAATGGGATCGGAAACTCAGGGTTGACTTACCTAGGGTCGGAGAATCCTAGTGAGAGGAGGGTCGGGAGACGTAGCAGGATCAGATGATTTGGCCACGTGGACGGGTACGATCCCAAGAGGGAGAGTATGCGTCATCAATATATATATATATATATATATATATATATATATATATATATATAAGTTGTGTGTGTGTGTGCGTTTATACAACACAAAAATACAATTAAAGATCTCAATTGATGATCACTCTTATAAAATGGAACATAATACACGTACTATTTTGGATATACATATTTTTACAATAAAAATTGATATTAGAACAAAAATATGATATAACAATATTTAAATGAAGAACTGCAACATAATATTCAGAATATAAAGTGCACAAATACGTACTACATCGCTCCATAATTTATGAAACTCTTCAACCCCTATCAAGACTATCAGATGGACTAGTCAGATCAACCACATCAGGAATCACTGGTTGTTGTGCAATTCCGCGAACTAGGTCAGGTTATTGTGAAATTGCTCCCCACTAATGAATTATTATCACTTATAAATATTGGAGAATCACTTTGAGATGATTGATTTTCTTCATGTTGGAAATTCTCGAATACGTACTTCAACTACTGTAACGCGTCTCTCCTAACTGAAAATACCTTTGCGCCTCTGAAATGTCCTATGGAAAAATAAATTATGTAAACCATTAGCGATCAAATATAACACTACTATTATTTTACAATTTAACATTGTCTCAAATTAGTCCGAAAGCTTTGAAATTGTCTCAATTTGGTCCTATAAGTGTATTCATAGATTGCAATCCAGTCTCTTAACTATAAATATTTGACAATTTAGAGATATTTAATATATAAGTGCTAATTTTAATTCTGTAGCTATTAATATCTGACAATTTAAGGACTCTTACTACTGTATTAATTTACTTTTATTTATACTTAAATATCAAATAAAAATATTAATACGATATTGATTCAGAAATATGATTTATAACTACTTTAGGTTTCTATTTACTTAAAATCAAATTAAATTGAATAAAACTCTATTTAACAACCAAAATATAAATGATTTATCAAACTAAAATGATGTGGACTGTTGTTAAGTGACGTAAATAGTTCTTTGTTCTTTGGCATTGGAATTCTCGATCATTGTACTTTTAATCATATGTAATTGTAAGTTATCAACCTAGTTAATTTGTTTTGAACAAATAGATAAATTTAAAGTTATCATTGATTTGACTTATGTATTACTAATTCTATTATTTGAATTGAAATATAAGATTATTGGCTTGTTAATTAGTATTGAAGAACATGATACTTCTAATTATTTAACAGGATTTATTCTAATATGTTGGAGCCTATATTATATCTTTATCTCAAGTATTAAAGAGTGGTCCTGAAGAATGATGATTTTTAGTAACATTGTATCCATGTCATACTACTTAAAAGTAATTTATCTAGTAAATTAGGTAGCACAATTTGCATATTTTAATAATGCCAACATTTTTTAGGGATGAAATAACTTTGGTATAAGAGGATAATTTTGATGAATTCCAAATCATAAACATATTAGTTAGATATCTTTAAATTGTGAAATGTTAGTAATTAGAAACTACCACTAATTGTTAAACATCCTTTAGTTGTGAAATATTAATTGTTCGGGGATTAAATTGGCATCAATTATCTTTATAGGATCAATTTTGGAACAACTCCAAAGCTATAGGATCACATATGTTTTCTGATTGGCGTTTGACTTTTGAGCCTAAAAATGAGATGTTACAAATATTTATATTATATTACAACTAGATATCATATATATGGTCACGTGAGAAGGTAGTAACTATGGAGGGATTCTTTTTTACATATATATGTAAGAGAAGTAGGTCTGACCTACTTGCATTTTGGGCCGAAATTTTTCAGATTTGAGAAGGGTTCCAAACTATTTTGAGATATTGAAATCTTGAAATGTTTGAACCAAAATAGATCCAAACAGGCCCTAAATAGTTGCGAACATCATATTAACGTGTCATGTGTCTTCCACAAGCACGTTACTCTCAATTGATCAACTTGCAATGTTGGAGGATATATACAATGTATCATGTTATTTTTTCTTTTTATTGTTCCCACTTGTTGTTTGGCGCTTTCAACTAGGATTTGTTTTTGGAAGAGTTCGGATCGACTAAATTTCAACCTGGAATTTTAAAAGATTAAAATATCCAATGAACTTGAGGGCTTCTTCAACACAATTAATTAGAGCATCAATTTAGGTCACAATAGATTTGTGCATAAATATTAGCAAATGCAACGCAAATACTGCAATGGATTTTGAATCCATTGCAGTAATATCATGTACCAATGTCCATGTACGTTGGTACTTGAAAAGTTAAAAAAAATAAAATTAACTGCCAACGTTTTTGGACTTTGGCAGCACAAAAAACTAAATTTGACCAACAAGCAGCAACGTCATAGACGTTGCTGCCAACTCTTTATTTAAAAAAAAAAAAGGAATTGCAGCAACGTCTTGGGCGTCGCTGCGATTCATATTAATTTATTAAAAATTAAGGTTAGTTATATTTAATTAGTTCAGTTCTAATGTCATGTTGAGTTATTAATTTTATTCTTAATTAATTCAACAAAAATAAAGAGTAGTTTTTCTTGTACGTAGTTCAATTCTTGTGTAATTAAGAATTATTTATTCATATCATTTCAGTTTATTTAATGAAAATCAAGAATCGTTATGTTTAGTTTGATTATTATGTATTGAGAAGTTATTGATTCTAATAAATTTAATTAATTTAACGAAATCAAGATTAATTCTATTTAGTTCAATTCTTATATGTTATTAGGATCTTATTCATTCCAATAAGTTCACATATATAGCTATAAATATCAAGATTAGTTCTATTTTCTTATCTAATTAATAATTATTCAATCAAATAAGTTTTATTAATTAATTAATTTAACAAAGATCAAGATTAGTTCTATATATTTAGTTCAAATCTCATGTAATTATGATTTACAAGTCATAATTAGGATCTAAAATGTGCGAAGGAGGGATATAAAACATATTTTTAATAAAGCGATTGCAAGGTCAAAATCCCCTGTTGTTCCTGCTTTTCTGAGACACTTGCAAGGGAACCCAGTTTCTCTTGCAACAGCTTTCTGACAATAGCCCATTGCAAGGTACAATTCCCTTGCTGAAAATTTCAGAATGAAATTTTTTGCGGAAATTTCAAATTTCCCAAAAGATTTCCATCCCTCCAACTAACACTATAAAGACCATACTATATCACTCATCCATCCCACTACATTCTCCCTCTCATATCATCTTCTTCTCCTCTTTTCCTTCACTTTATTTTTTTCCTTAATTTATTTTGCATCATGATCAACTTATATATATATTGTATATACATCCATGCATCTTATGCTATATATATATATATATATATATATATATATATATATATATATATATATATATATATATATAATTAGGGATAATTACAGCTACACCCCCTGAGGTTTGGTGTAATTACAGATACCTTCCCTGTGGTTTGAGAAATTACAATGACCTCCCCTGAGGTTTGAAACCTTACACATACCTCCTCTCTAGAACTTAAGGCATGTTTGATATGATTAAAAAAGAATATTTGATTTTTTGAAAAGTAAAAATATATTCGAAATATTTTTAGAAACTACTTCTATACTAGTGAAGAAATTGAACTATAATTTACAATTATTTTAGAGTACGACTTTAGATATTTATTAAATTTATAATTTATAATAATTCTTTATTTGGTTTGTATTAATTATACATTTAAATACTCTTTTTGAACATGAATATTTTTTAGAATACATTTAGTGTTTTGATTCTTAAATATTTGATTTATTGTGGTAAATACCATGAAAATATATGAATACAAAATTATTTTTAAAATATTGTATAGCGTTGATATATTTGACATGAATTCTTTAAGAATGGTTCATTCAGCGGGTGTGATCAAGCAAACTTGAGCGTTCGGTCAGCTTTTAAGCATATAGGTTATCAAAAAAAAAAAAAAAACAAACTTGGTAAAAAATATCATCTCCATGCGAAAAATAAGATAAGAAATAGAAAACTCAATTACAAAATTTCTCCTTCTCTATAAGAATTAACAAAAACAACATAAATTTAATTTCAAATTAAATATTTTTTAAATACTTTTAATATATTTAGTCAATAATATAATAATTTCTAAAACTATTTAGATTATATTTTTATTTTTCCAAAAATTAAATACTCTTTTTATAATAATTCCAAATTCAAGGTTGTAAGTATAATAAACAATAAATACCATAAATGATATCCAAACATGCCTTAATCTAGAGGGGAGGTTTGTGTAAGGTTTCAAACCTTAGGGGAGGTCATTGTAATTTCTCAAACCACAGGGGAGGTATCTGTAATTATACCAAAGCTCAGGGGGTGTAGATGTAATTATCCCTTAAAATTAATGAAATTCTTTTATAATTATACATTGTAAAGTTTAGTGTGTGTATGTATATATGTATATATATATATATCATTATGATTTTTAAAATGTTATCTAAAATTTCTTAATAATATATATATATATATATATATATATATATATATATATATATATATATATATATATATATATATATATATATATATATATATATATATATATTAAAAACAATTTTATTAAAGTGTGGCGATTTTTACCGCCACTTTTTTTAAAAAAAAATAATATTATCTACAGCAACGTCCTCAGACGTTGATGTGAAATTATTAAAAAAAGAAATAAAGCTTCCAGCAACGTCTACGGATGTTGCTGAAAACAACTGAAAAACAAAAAAAAAAAAAGAAAAAAAACTATATTTTAACAAAACGTGCGTATGTCAATTGCAACGTCAAAAGACGTTGTAGTGTAATATTTGTGTCAGAATATGTAGCAACGTCCACGGACGTTGCTGTTTATTCTTTGTGTGAGGTACAACAATGTCCATTTCCCTTGCTATAGGTGTGTGTAGGTCCATTTTCCTTGCTATAGCAAGGGATGCTACCAACGTCTTTTTTCCTTACAAAAGATCAATAGCAAGGGAATTTTAAACTATTGCAACGTTTTTGGACCTTGCTATAGCCCAAAATCCTTGTAGTGGTCGAATAGTCTCGAGGGCAATCCAATTTTGCCAGGTTATTAATTGGTCCAGAGTTTCATTTGTAGAAACTCTACCCATTGCCAGGCCTACTCGAAATCTAGCCGTCTTAATCTAATATAAGAAAAGAAAATATTATTTTACACCATATATGAAGAATTTATATAAATGTACTTTCTTGTTAAACTATCTAAACTTATTAATTTAAACCAATTTTTCAAGATTTTGAAACTATTTTTTACCCCTAACTATACATCTATCAAAATCAAATACAAATACCAGTTTACCCTATATTATAAATTTATACTATTATGCTTTAAATTAGTTTATAATTATTAATTTGAGCTACTTTATGATGATTTTAAACTATGTATATTACTATCGATATTTGTTGTTAAATGAGTTTGTCAACTCATGTTTTGATCAATTTTTAAATAGGTTCTAATTAATGATATTGAGATTATTTCAACTTAACGAAATCTACTTTTTGTGTAGATGAATTTGAAATATTTAATTGCTCAAATCCATGTTGGGGTGAAATTAAATACTAAAGTTAGCTATTTAAATAAGGAAGTGACAAAACAAAGTAGGTGAGAATGTAGAAAGTCATCACCCCGCATGGAAAGTTTGTGCTTGTGTTTTCATGTTTATTAATACATTTCTTTAACAAGGGTTTGGACCTTTTGGGGTACCCAAGTCTTCAAAGAAGGAAAGACCTAATTAATGAGAAGTAACTTTTCTTTTTAAAAACTTTTAAAAATAGCATAATTATAAAAGTAGTTGGGAAAGCACCCCTTGGCATACTTTTTCGGCTTGTGTTTTTTCTTACTTTTTTTAAGACAAGTAAAAGCAAAAGTCAGTATTCCAAACCCTAAAAATGTGCTTTTGCAGCTGCAAAAGTCAACAAGCTTCTTTTATAAGCATTTACAAACACCACCTTAGTCATGCATTTATCGATTAAAGACAAACTCTAATGCAAAGCACATAAAATGGTCCATTAATTTATAGTCAAAATCGGTATTAATTTACTTCGTTTGTAAGTTATGAAATTAGTAAACTCAAGACGAAGAAAGATATAAGAATAAAACAAAAGAGTGAATTTCAAATTTCACAAGAAACGGCTAATGTACATAAAATAACTAAAAATTTGAAAAGACAAAAGAAATCTTGACAAATATCTCTTGTACTCCTTTTTAATGAAAAAAATAATATATCTATATTTCTAATATGTTAATATCTTTAAAATAAATGCACATCAATTCTTTCGAAACCTAGCAAAAAATTAGAGAGCCAATAACTATTTCCCCTGAGATTCGAAAGACTTTTTGATTTGTCTTCAACCAATTATTTGGTTTATTACTCCGGGTTAGTGTACAATTCAACCATGCCACATGTTGATAAGATCTTACTAATCGAGTGGTGATCACTGATCACACCTCCACAACTTGTCATTAGTTAATCAAATTCTTTCTTAATCTTGATTAATATATAATTGCATGTTCAGATCAAGAAGCTGATCTGCTCCAATAAGACCGCTACTTGTGCAGTGGCTAGATAAGAACCACAACTAAACTCATTTTTTTTGAACAACAACTAAACTCATTATTCGTGAATCTTTTTGTTCTTTCTAAATGCTTATCTTTTTCGATCTCAATAGAAAATCATATGGGCACGTGTCCTCGCTTATAGTGGTGTTTGATAGCTACTTGCAGTGTTTTAGAATTGGACCAGCCGTAGAATCGGTGACCTTACTGGTTAGTGGTTTTATTGGTTTAACCACGGGTTCAACCAGTATAATCAATATATAGATTTATTATTTATTTAGAATTTTATTATCGAATAAAAGAATATTATGTATTTTATTTAGTTAATTTCAATTTTTAAATGAAAGATTAAATTGATAATAATAGAATCAATATTTTTTGTATAAACATGTGTGTAGTATACAAGTAAGAAAAGTTGAAATTACAAGTCAAAGAGAGAATTGTATTTAAAGTACAATTAAAATAAATCCAAAAAAGATATGCATAATTATAATTTGTCAAGTTTTTGAAAACACTAAACAATAACCTTAAAAAGCTAATTTAGGAAAACTAAAACAACAAAAAATGCATTTTTATAAAAAGAGTACATATATGTTATTTTACAATAAATATTAAAAATAAAAAAGTAGAATTATTTTATAATATAACAAAAGTACACTTTAATTATGTATTGTATATACTAATATGTAGATATAACAACAAAGGTTGTGTAGCTCAATTGGTTGGAGGATTGAAATTGTTCTAGAAGGTCAAGGGTTCAATTCCTCTCCCTTACAAAAAGTTTAAATTTTAATATAAAAAACAAAAAACCGGTTCAACCAGTGGACCGGTTTATCAAATTGACGGGTTTGACCGGTTGGACCGGCCGGTCCGATCCGGTTTTGAAAACAGTGGCTACTTGTATGGATGACTTAATCGAAAATTCTATCTTATTTAAGTATTAATTTAAAGCTACAAGCATGGTTCAAAATTTCCATACGTTTTCTCGAAAACTACCAAAACGTTTCCATTTTTCACATCGTCGAAACAAAACCTAGAAGTAATTTCTAATTACATTTCAACTTAACTTTAACGAAATTTTCGAAACATGTTGAAAAGCCTCCGAAAAATTACGAAATGTTTCTAATATTTAGGAGACCGAAACATACATCGAAATCGAAACTTTGATCCATGGCTACAAGCTGTATCGGAGAAGTACTTATTGAGCAAGAAAAAGCAATCCGACTCTCTTCACGTTAATTATACAGTGACCCTCACCCAATTCATTTTCCTTGGGTATTTAAGAAATTAAATAAGACGGCTATAATCTAAAATCATTTTTATTTTGAAATATAGATTAACTAAGATTTATTACGCGGGTTTTGGACTTTATTGTAAGAATGACTCATTCCAAATAAAAGTTGTCTAGAAATAAAAGTATATCGTACAAAACAAACAAATCCTTACAACAAAAATTATCATATTTATTGCATCATGGCTATCTGACTTATCTACATGGATGAAAAACTCCATTACCAAACGAGAGACAGTCAATTGTCATACCATATTCGACCAAAATGTTACACCATCAATCGACTATCACAAAAATCAATCTATAACGAAGCAAGAAAAAAAAAAAAAAAACTCGAGATTTTGCTACTGAAACCCACTTATTTACCGTGAAAATCATCTCGCAGCAATCTTATTTAGATAAAAGAAAAACCAGTAATTATTAAGACATATCCAGCTCATGAAACTTGACACTTTCGAAGATCTCAACGGTATATTGACAATATGTTTCCGAGACACTGTATTTTTCTTTTCAAAACATCGTATCTAGGTCTTCTAAATTATGCATAATTTTTGTGAACAAATATGAACTTGGGTGTTCGTATTCAAATTTGTGTGTGCATATATATATATATATATATATATATATATATATATATATATATATATATACACATATGTGTGTGTGCCGGCCGGCACACGATATGGCTTTGCATACAACTATTGCACAATATCGAAAGATATATATATATATATACACACATATGTGTGTGTGTGCCGGCCGGCACACGATATGGCTTTGCATACAACTATTGCACAATATCGAAAGAACTAGTTTACGCTAGAAAATTAAGTACCTCTTAAGTTAGAAAGAGTACAAATACACGGGGTTTCCCCTTAAATGAGATAGCTAGCACCAACGTACAAGATTCAAAATTCTCTTCGACTAGAATGCCTAACTGAAAGTTTCTTTGAATCAATTTGCTTATATATGCTATATAGTTCCACGAAGAAATGTGCATGTTTCTTTTGCGGAGTCATTTTTTATTTTTGTTTATAAAAAAAAAAACAAAAACTTAGAAATAGACTAATAATTTCTTTATATCGACGAGGAATCGAGTCTGATAAAGCATCACGAAGGAACAAGAAAGCTCCACCAGGATCGAGAGGACGTACATTACCAATTAATTTACAACCGTATATACCCAAATGTTATCCACAAGAAAAGTAAAAAAGAAAAAGAAGACTGTCACGTTACCTAATCAAATTGTGCATGCATTAGTTGATATTAATTATTTATTACATACTAGGTATGAAAGTGAAAAGTCAAAAGAATGACCAATCTAAAGCGTGATGTAATGTATAAGATGACAAAAGAAAAACCTCAATTATAAAAGTGCATCCCATCTTCTTGCAAATATTTCAAAAGCTTTGATTCCTATCCCTATAATAAAATTCTCTTCAACAACCAAACAAATTAATTTAAAGTCTTGATTGTGTTCTTACAAACACTACAAGAATATGGAGCATTGGCAACAAAATATTTATTTGGGATTGATGTGAAATTTGTAAGTATAGATCAATGGAAACAAAATATTTTGTAACAAAGTTTTGTGACTATAGGGCTTGTTGGCAAAAAGTTATGTCAGCAATGGTGACAAAATAAATCCTAACCACGCATGGGAACAAAATAAATTGTTACCACGTGACAACAAAGCAATTTCACCCCACAGTGGGAAAGAGAAAATCTGTCAGCAACATAGGAACAAAACTGTTTGTTACCATGACGTGGGGTAAGTTTAATTTGTAGCCATGCATTAATATTGTCAGAGTGTAAAAGAAATCTAATAATAATGAAAAACACGTGCGCTTGTTCAAAAAAACACAAAACACGTGCGCCAACGGTGATGACAAATTATTTTGTTCCCACGCTATTTTGATTTTGTTTTTTTTTAGAAATGGTGGTAACAAAATATTTTGTCACCACGTTTGGTCCATGGTGCGTGTTTTTTCTTTTTTTTTTTTTAAAGCGTGGCAACAAAATATTTTGTTTCCACATACTTTAAATTTTGGTTTTGTAAAAATCGTAATGACAGATTAATTTGTCACCATGATTCCGAAATTTTTTTAAAAAAATGGTGGCAGTTTTACCGCCACTTTTGGTAAAAAATTTGATTTTTTTAAATTTTGTGGGGATTTTTCCCTCCACTTATATATATATATATATATATATATATATATATATATATATATATACATACATATATATAATTTTATGTCCAATAAATTCTGTTTAACATTTTGTAAAGAAATAAAAAATATTTTCTATATTATATATATAACTCATGTTTATAATAAAAATCATTTTATATGTATTAGCATATATATAATATATAGATGTGTATAACATGCATTATTTATATAAATATATATATACAATTAATAATATATATACCAACACACACCAATATATACATAAATGTCATATATATATATATATATATATATATATATATATATATATATATATATATATATATATATATTATATATGTTAAACATACTTAATTATATATATATATATATATGTTAATTATATGTAGTGTGTATAAACATGTACACAAATGAATATATATATATATATATATATATATATATATATATATATATATATATATATATATATATATAATACATTATAAAATCACCCAAAAATTATATAAGTAATATAATACAAAAAAAAAAAAGAGAGAAAGAGGGATAGGGATAGGATTTTCGGATTTTAGAGGTGGAGAGAGGAGATGAAGTGATGAAGTTTGTGAAAAAATGGGGTGATTTTATAGATATGAAATTGTGGGAAACAAAAAATTTGTTGCCATTGCATCACATGGATTGTGCTCTCGCTGGCATCCAAATATTTTGTTGCCATTGCACGGATTGTGCTTGTATGGGAACAGAATATTCTTTTATCATATTCAAATATGGTAACAGAATATTTTGTTCCCACAGTCTTTAATGCAATGGTAACAGAAATTTCTTTCTCCACGCCTAGGAACAAACAACTCTGTTACCATTAAAATCTATGGTGACAAATTTTTTTATAGCTATATAGATATGGCTCTTACATCACATATATCTTATCTTCTTCCCTAAATTTCACCCATCTTCTTCCATTTTTTCCCGTTTTCATCCCCAAAAACTCCAAAAAAATTGTTCCAACAAACTCTCCTAAAATTTGCTTAGACTCTGTTCACAATTCAAGGCAATTAGCAGATAATGTTAATACATTTAATGTGTTTTGTTGGTTTGATTACTTGCTAAAATACGAATATCTATTTATTAAAAAAAAAATTAAGTGTTAGCATGCAATTAAATTATTGTAATACAATGGTTGACTTTATTGTGGTATCATTAGTGTTGTTGTGTTTTGTATATTTATAAATTGTTTTTTAGTTAATGTTAACTGTTATAATCAAGTGTGGAATATCTTTGCACCATGTAAATAAATATTGTAGTGATGATATATTTATTGTTTCTTTTCTAATAATAAACAAACCCCACATGTGATTGTTTACTGATGATAGTTTTTGGCGTTTGTAATAGGGTTATAAAATGTATAACAACGAAGACCGAAGTTGGATGTATGAAAGATTAAATACTGGTGGAGATGATGGTTATTTGAATCCTATTTTTGAAGCCGGCGTGGGAATTTTTTAGATCACGCGTTTAGTCAAACAGAATTATTACGGGATGAGAAGGCTATGTGTCCTTGCACTAGATGTAATAACAGGAAATTTGGGAGTAGAGATGGCATTCAGTTTCATCTTTACAGGAATGGATTTTTGCCTCATTACTACGTATGGACTAGACATGGTGAAATTCAAAGGCACGACGAGGGGTTTGATACAAGTATGGGGTATGATACAAACACGGGAGAGTCGTCGTCTGGACATAACGCAAGAGGTCGACAAAGAGAGTGGTCGAAGATGCATTTGCTGGCCGGTTTGAAAATATAAATGAGTTTGAGATTGGAAACGAGCAACCGAATAGGGAGGCAGAAGCATTTTTCCGGATGTTGCGTGAGGCCGAGGAGCCCATACGAGCGGGTGAAGGAAACACAGTATTGGGATGGGTTGCTAAATTTCTCAATAACAAGGTACTCCACGCCATCCCTAATGTGGCGTGTGAAAAGAACATTCAACTTATGCGCCAATGGCTGAGTCCTGAAGATCGACAGAGGATGCCTGACAGTATGTATAGCATGCAGAAATATATGAACCGGTTGGGGATGGGCTACCAAACATTTGACGTCTGCGTTAACAATTGCTTTTTATTTTATGGCGAGTACGAAGATAGTAAGTATACAGTGTGTCCTGAATGCAACGAAGACAGGTTCGAAGAGAGGCTGAATTCACATAACAGAGCAAAATTGGTTGGTCGCAAGAAGTTGTGGTACCTCCCGTTGACGCCACGTCTGCAACGACTATACATGTCTCGCGTGAATGCAGAACACATGACGTGGCATAAGAAATGTCGGAGAGATAGCGATCAAATGATCCATCCTGCATCTGGAGAAGCTTGGAAATCCTTTGATACAACACACCCAGATTTTGCTTCTGAGCCGCGCAATGTTAGACTTGGCATTTGCACTGATGGATTCAACCCGTTTACGAACTCTGCCGTTCCATACTCTTGTTGGCCTGTCTTCGTCACGCCGTATAATCTTCCGCCTGATATTTGCATGAGGCAAGAATACATCTTTCTGAGTTTGTTGATATCTGGTCCCAAAAGCCCGGGGAAGAACATAGATGTCCTGCTTCGACCGTTGATTGATGAACTCAAATCACTGTGGGACGGGGTTGAGACATACGACAGCTATAGGAGGCAAAATTTTATTATGCGTGCAGCTGTTATGTGGACCATCACAGATTTTCCAGGGTATGGCATGTTATCGCAGTGGAGTACTCATGGGCGGTTGTCATGTCCATATTGTATGGAGGGGACTAAAGCTTTTCAGTTGAAGCATGGGAGAAAAAACTGTTTTTTTAATTGTCATCGACGTTTCCTGCCAGTCGACCATCCTTTCAGGGACAACACCACTGATTTCCTGAAAGGCAAGACAGAAGTGGATTTGCCCTTCTTGAGAAGATCCGGTGAAGAGATGCTACAACATGTAGAGTTCTTGCCATATATTCCGTTCGGCAACAAAAATCACATAATCGAAGGTTTTGGAAAAGAGCACAATTGGAACCGGAGAAGTATATTCTGGGAATTACCATATTGGTGCACTAACCTGATACGTCACAACTTAGACGTGATGCAGTGCGAAAAGAACTTCTTCGATAATATAAAAAACACGGTGATGGATGATCCAGAGAAGACTAAGGACAACTTGAATGCGAGAAAAGACTTGCAGTTGTTAACGAGCCGACGGGAGTTGTTTTTGCGTGAGGGTCGAGGTGGTAGAGTTCTAAAGAAAAAAGCCAAGTACTGCTTGGATAAAGAGCAAAAGAGATTGGTGTGTGAATGGTTGCGGGGCTTGCGGTTCCCTGATGGGTATGCTTCTAACATTTCTCGATGTGTTCATATGGACCAACTTAAACTAGTTGGGATGAAAAGTCATGACTGCCACGTATTCATGCAAAGATTGTTGCCTATTTCATTTCGTGACTTATTACCGGATAGTGTATGGGGTCCATTAGTGGAGGTTAGCAACTTTTTTAGAGCTTTAAGCGCCCCTCAAGTTCGAAAGTCCGATATGGCCACGCTCGAGGTATCAATAGTAGAGACGATGTGCAAGTTAGAAAAAATATTTCCTCCAGCTTTCTTTGATTCGATGGAGCATTTAGCGATTCATCTACCGTGGGAAGCGAAGGTCGGCGGACCAGTTCAATATAGGTGGATGTACCCGTTTGAGAGGTATCAATTTTCATTTTACTACTCATTTCTATATGTATAGTTAGTTTAATATATTTAATAAACTGTATTTGTTTCGTACCAGGTGCATGCTAGTTTTAAAGAGATCGACGGGTAATAAAGCGAGAATAGAAGGATCGATTGTGAAGGCCAACATTACGCGAGAAATTACTAACTTTTGTGCGGTTTATTTCGGATCGGGAGTAGAAACACGTCATAACCGTCTGAATAGAAATGAGGTAGAGAGGCCTCTAAATGTGGGCGACGAGTTGTCCGTCTTTCAAAATATAGGAAAACCGATGGGGAGACGAAACCGATCACGCAATTTAACACTTGCAGAGCTCAAGGCCGCTGAGTTATACGTCCTTCTTAACTGCACTGAGGTCGAACCATGGCTGAGGTAACTCTTATATTATGATCGGTTATTATAAGATCTGATCTTTACATGTGTAATTTAAGTATTTATATGCGCTAAGTTATTTATATGTGGCAGGTTGTTTGTACGTGAGATGTGTGCCGGTTTGTCGGATCACCTGATTCAGGTTAGGCGCAACACTTATTTCGTGGATTGGTTCAAAGACACTGTCAAGTCCGGACGCTACACGGTTGACCAACGCATTCGGGCTCTTGTCCACAGCCCACTTTTAAAAGTAAAAACATTCAAGGCGTTTAAGATTAACGGTTTCCGTTTTCACACTGAGGAGTATGGGAGGGACAGAAAGACGATGAATAGTGGCGTATATCTGAGGGAAATGTTGGGGGTGCAGATGATCTGATCTACTATGGCATGCTGCAGGAAATTATAGAATTGGAATACTGGGGTAGTGGTGAATTGAAAAGCATTGTATTGTTCAAGTGTGACTGGTACGATATCTACGAGGGGGGGTTGACATTACATCCTGATTACCGATTGGTGGATATTGATCCCCGTAGGCGGTTGGAGACTGGAGCGTCTGAACCGTTTATACTTGCAAGCCAGGCACATCAAGTCTATTACACAAAGTACCCTTCCCAACAAAATCTGATCAGAAGAGGATGGTGGGCTGTGTGTACGACAAGAGCAAGACACGTTGTTGATGCAACCACTATATATCAGGACGAAAATGCAACTGTTGTCCTGCCTGTTCCTGACTTGGGTCCAATACCTCTGGCAGACGACGAAATTCAACAAGTTGATGATGTATATGAAGAGGATGAGGAGGACGAATATGGCGATGTAAATGATGAGGTGGGTGATGATTCAGAGCCTGAAGAGGACGACATCGATGATGACCCTGATTATGCTTAGATTCGACATTTTGATTTCAACTTTTAAGGCATGTATGTTTGTTGAAGTGGTGATGAGACAATTGTGTTCACCGAAAATTTCTATTATGTTAATGTGTACTTTGTTATGTTTAACAAAAATTTCTATTATATAACTAATTGGGAGAAAAATAAACGATTCAACGTCTTAACTAATCATTTAATATAAAACTACTAATAACTACTAATAACTCAAAAGTAAATTATAATAATTGTAACACATTAAATATAAAACTACTAATAACTCAAAACTATTAAAAGATGTACACTAATAATTGTAACACATTTAATATAAAACTACTAATAACTACTAATAACTCAAAACTATTAAAAGATGCACACTAATAATTGTAACAAATTTAATATAAAACTACTAATAACTCAAAAGTAACTACTAATAATTGTAACACATTTAATATAAAACTAAATATAAAACTACTAATAACTCAAAACTATTAAAAGATGCACACTAATAATTGTAACACATTTAATATAAAACTACTAATAACTACTAAGTAACTACTAATAATTGTAACACATTTAATATAAAACTACTAATAACTACTAATAACTCAAAACTATTAAAAGATGCACACTAATAATTGTAACACATTTAATATAAAACTACTAATAACTACTAAGTAACTACTAATAATTGTAACACATTTAATATAAAACTAAATATGAAACTACTAATAACTCAAAACTATCAAAAGATGCACACTAATAATTGTAACACATTTAATATAAAACTACTAATAACTACTAAGTAACTACTAATAATTGTAACACATTTAATATAAAACTACTAATAACTACTAATAACTCAAAACTATTAAAAGATGCACACTAATAATTGTAACACATTTAATATAAAACTACTAATAACTACTAATAACTCAAAACTATTAAAAGATGCACACTAGTAATTGTAACACATTTAATATAAAACTACTAATAACTCAAAAGTAACACATTTAAGCAGTACAAACAAAAGTAAATAATTGTCCAAAAGTAACACATCTAAACAGTACAATCAAAAGTAAATAATTGTCCAACTAAATTCAATCAAAATAGGTTAAAGTCATTTGGATCGCCGCCATCTCCTTCGTCGGGGGGTTGACTCCCCTCCTGATTAACCTGTGTAGTCCCTGTTTGTGGCGGCTGAGGAGTGTAAGTCCCTTCTAGACCCGTAACCATGTGCTGCTCATTGAACATATTCAACAAGGCATGCTGATTAGGAAACCTAGGCTGTGCAAAATCAGCACTCGACTGGCCAGGGAAAACTTGGGTCATAGTTCTAAGCAGCATTCTCTCCAATAGGTCTAGTCGCTCGTCCCTCTTCACTGCCTCTGCCTTCAACTGCTCGATTTTCGCGTCTTTAGGGTCGCTGCAGCTGCTGCTCGTTGATGCCCAACTGTTGTCTTTGTATTTTGGGTATTTTCTGACATCGAACCCTGCGTACTCTGGATCCCCGTGCGTCGGAACACCTAAAAATCATAAAATAGAATCTCGTATCAGACTTCAAGCAATAACGATCCAGTGATATACAATATCACAACAATTACAGATAACACGGTTATTACCTAGGACCCTCTTCCCGCTACTTTTCCCTACCGCTTCCGACCACCGTTCCACACCCAGTCGGGGCCACTCTTCGCCCTGATACTCAGCTGCCAGAGCCGCAACATATTTTTTCTTTTTCAAAAATTATTCATACAAAAGTCAATATCTCAAGTTTGCATATGGCACTAACGAATGTTTAAAACTGAAACTTTAATTCAATCTTGAGATTACGTACCCACGCCCTCTTGTCCCTCTCGCTCGTCCAACGCTCTTGTCCGTTCTGAAGTGTTTTCGACTTTCCTGCCGTCCAGGCGTCATGGTGCTTGACCGTGTTTGGGTCCCCCCGTCTCTGCAACCTGATAAATCACACAATAGTAGGAGTTAGATCGCTAAGTTAAAAGTAAATAAACATTAATAGATATTATACAAAAATTAAAAACTTACCATTTTTTCTTTTACTTTCTCTATACTCCTCGACCCGCCAAACCACGTCGGATCCGGTAACTTGGCCTTATTCGCCTTTGCAATTTCACTCCGTGCCTGTGCCTCGGTTGACTCCCAGTGGCGAATGAAAAACGGGACATATTCCCTGGGCATCCAATAATTGCGAACCCTAGACGACCCCGCACACTTCTCCAGCCAATAGGACTTTGCGCGATGCACTTCCGACCCGTATCTCTTAGAACAAATGCTATGGTACGCTCTACGTATTCTTGGAGCGTCCGCCTCACTCCACTGGTAGGTCGCCTGAAATTCAATAACCGATCACACGCAGTTAACTATAATATAGTAATAATGCATGTAATAGAAACTATATTTAATGTAATTTTAACAAACTATAAATACCACAAATTTGTCTCAGGCTGCCTGCCGATCAGCGTCGGAAAATTCACCATACGTGAGGTATGGTCCATGCATATTCGCCTTCAAATTGGCACTAATTGTGCTAACCAGTTTGTCACTGCCAATTATTGCCCCTGTTAAAGGGTTGACAGAAATCCTTCGCCTCTGCGATGGGTGTGGGGGGGGAGGGGGTTGCTCCGGGATAGTTCCCCCTCGATACACGACACCATCTACCTCTACGCCGCCACACGCAGCACCCGCCTCCTCAGGCCCCACTGGACCATCCGCTCCATCACCCCCTAACTCCACGTCATCCCCTAGATGAACCCCCTCTGTATCACGCCGTAATGCACTGACGGTGCCGGTCGAAGCTACACCCTGTGATCCCGAAGCCGGACCCCCGTCAGAAACTGCTAGACTACCTCCAGGAACTCCTGCTGCCGATAAATTAGGTGAAGCTGATCTATCTGGCCGCTGTCATTGGCCCACCTGCATCGAAGTGGGTGGCTGAAGATGTAACTGGCCGGCTGTCTGATCTACCATCCCCTGACTCTGGTTGACCGTGCCATAAAATTGTGCAGTAGTAGCTAAGGGGTTCGTGTTTGCTACACTCGCCTGTGACTGCAACATGGCAGTAAATGGCCCGTTCCCAAACATGTTATACGCGGGGGTCCTTCCTTCTTGCGACGTACTGTCAGGGTTCTCCCTCATACTGACCATAATCCTATGTTGGGGCATAGTATACGGGGCAGTGACCGGCGGCTGTCTAGAAGCAACATTTGATTGGCCCGCGACTCCTTTGTTTTTGCCTTTGCCTTTCCCCTGTTGCGAGGGAACGATCTCTCGTCGATCTGCCATCTGTTATATAACAACACAATTAATTGTTAATAAACAACATATAACATGTATACATATATATAAACATGATTTATCTAGCTAAACTTAATTAACTAATTAAATTTAATCTAATTACTTTGAAATTTATAACTTTATAACTAATTATGCAATAATTCTCATAAAAGTGTTATTTACTAATATAATCATGACAATTAATTTAACTACAAATTTAATTATGCAATTTTCACCATTTTCTTAATTTCTTCTAATTATTATAACAATATTTCCTTATTTTTACTAAAACTATCCTACTTAAGATTAAATTCTCCTAATTACTACCAATAAAAAATGAGTACACTTATATATAATCATGATCTACCTTATTAAACTTACTAATTTATTTCTAATCAAGTGTTAATTACTAATATAATTATGACTTTAAGTTGTACTACACATCCATTCTAGCTATTTTTTGTTAAATTTTAATCTTCTAATAGATATTTCTAATTTCCTATTTTTCTAGTAGATATTTCTAATTTTCCTATTTTTCCTAATTTTTGTAAAAACATTCCATCACTATATTACTAAAACTAGCACACATATAGTGGTCCTAATTTTTCCTATTCTTTTCTCTTAATTTTCCTTCTATTCCTAAATTTTCCTAATTTTTCTCATAAATTTTCTTCATTTTTCCTAATTCATCTCCTAATTACTACTAATTATAAAACTAGTACGCATAAAGGCCCTATTTTTCCTATTTTTTTCTCTTAATTTTCCTTCTTTTCCTAAATTTTCCTAATTTTCCCTAATTTTTCTCATAAATTTTCTTCACTTTTTCCTAATTTATCTCCTAATTACTACTAATTATAAAACTAGTACACATAATGGCCCTAATTTTTTCTATTTTTTTCTCTTAATTTTCATTCTTTTCCTAAATTTTCCTAATTTTTCTCGTAATTTTTCTTCACTTCTCCTAAATTATCTCCGAATTTTTCGATTTTCGGCCTATAAAAAAGGCATAAAAATTTCCGGAATAATTAATAAACCAAGCAAATATCCAATAAATAATAAACTTTGCTAACAACAATTATAAACACCCCAAGATCAACATATAAATCGCATAAAAATTTTAAGATTATAAATGAAAAAAATTATAAAATCGAAAACATGAAATTCAACCATACAAAATCGATTTTTCTTGCATAAGAGTATTCTCCTAAAGTGTACAAGAACATACCTTAATTTAATGATGAAATTGGAGAGGATTGGAGTTGATTTTTAAAAAAAAAAAATAGGGTTTTTTTAAGGGGGGACCGCTCGATTTGGGGAAGAAGACGAAAATGGTGGTGGGGAGAGAGAAAAAATTCCCCACCACGCGTATATATTATCTATGGCAAACAATTTTTTTGTTGCCATGATCAATGGCCCAGATCTTTCCTAGGAGATGATCTGAGCCGCTGATTCATGGCAACAAAATATTTGTTTGCCACGTAATGCGGTCAGGCATTAATTGTGGCAAACAAATATTTTGTTGCCATAATCAGCGGCCCAGATCATCTCCTAGGAGCGATCTGGGCCGCTGATGATGGCAACAAAAAACTTGTTTGCCACAATTAATGCGGTCATTATTCTGACCGCATCACGTGGCAAACAAATATTTTGTTGCCATGGTAAGCGGCCCAGATCGTTCCAAATGCAAGATCTGGGCCGTTCACTGTGGCAACAAAATATGTTGTTGCCGCGTCATCATCAATGGGAACAAATTATTTTTATGCCATGCTTTTTTATATGGCCAAAACGTATTTTGTCACCATTTTCTGCAATGGTGACAAATTATTTTTTCTCTACGCATGGTAAGTGTTTATTTTGTCACTATATTTTGCTACAAATTATTTTGTTTCCATTGATTTAAATTTTGTGCCTACATAGCAACAGATTTTAATATGTTGCCATGGGTTACTCCCCATTGTGATGGTTTCTTGTAGTGAAAATCCTTGAGCAAAACATTAATGGTAGGAATAAGTAGCTCTAACCTTCCTCCTGGCTTTAGATTTCATCCGACCGATGAAGAACTAATCGTGCACTACCTTCAAAACCAGGCTAGATCAAAGCCTTGCCCTGTTTCATTAATACCCGAAATCGATATCTACAAGTTTGATCCTTGGGAACTACCTGGTTAGTATTCATCATAAGCACCCTTTAGTCAGTATTTATATCACAATTAATTATAATTAAGATCCAACTAGGCGTTATCACGAAATTCATCAAGATTTTAAACGAAGAAGTTCGGATGATATCATGCTTCAAATTAACAAGCTTTTCATTTAAACCCTAAAAGATCATGTGTTAAAGAACTTTTTCGTAATTATCTTAACCATAATTGTCTACATATTGATGTTTTTGTCGTACGTGACACAGAGAAAGCAGAACTTGGTGAGAATGAATGGTACTTTTTTAGTCATCGAGATAGAAAATATCCCAATGGGGTGCGGCCCAATAGAGCAGCCGTCTCGGGGTATTGGAAGGCCACGGGCACGGATAAAGCCATCTATAGTGGATCAAACTACATAGGTGTGAAGAAAGCACTTGTTTTCTATAAGGGTAGGCCGCCAAAGGGCATCAAGAGTGATTGGATCATGCACGAATATCGACTTAACGAATCGAGGTCACAAACAAACAATCAAAATGGATCCATGAGGGTAAGCCTAAATTCTAAGCATAAATATATTCAATATTGATCTTGTTACAAAATGCTTATCAAGAGTGGTGGACTTAGTATAGCATAGATTGTCACATAAACTTATTACATGAATACCCAATAAGACCATATTCATATAATTAAGACGTACACTGATAAAGAATGACTAAAACAGCTTGTTTCTTTTTATATTTCAGTTGGATGATGTGGTGCTATGTAGAATCTACAAGAAGAAGAATTTGGGTAGAAATATTGAACAAAGAGTTGAAGATTCATTTCCTCAAATTTTGACTCCTCGTGATGCTACTGAACCCCAAGACTACAAATTCCCAAGGACTTTTCATTTAAACCATATGTGGGAGTTTGATCGCATGAAGTCAATGTCACAACTTTTGAATGAAAATAATCCATACAAT
The DNA here is from genome assembly GCA_946800315.1 of Misopates orontium. Lineage (NCBI taxonomy): Eukaryota > Viridiplantae > Streptophyta > Magnoliopsida > Lamiales > Plantaginaceae > Misopates > Misopates orontium. Next base: position 19,879,450 of record OX326950.1, on the reverse strand, counting down.
GTGTCAAGAAACCATGAAAGTTTGTCGTGGGGCGTCGACAAGTTTGAACCACTGGGCCAAGTACATCAACCATACGCAGACGCCGTGAAGTTTCAAATGAATCAGCAAATGTTTGTGAATCCAGTTTATGAAATGCAGTGACAAAAGCACATAGCGTAATCGAATGAGGATCATCGGTCGCACATGTACATAAAACTGGAAAACTTGTCATTGTCAGGGCAAACATTGTTTGCAAGTTTTATCAGATTTTCTTGTAAAATAAGTTACATAATTTTGTAATATTCTTGGAGTATTGGCATACAGGTAAAAATTACAATTATTTGTAGATTAATTAGGATATGAACTGGTTTCGAATGACTTTAAGATATTCAACTTTGTGACAAATAAATTATAAGATTGATCAAATGATATGAATTATTGCAACTACTGAATAAAGACTAGGCGTGATTAAGCATATATAGAAAAGTTAATCAGTAAGTATAAACCAACTTGCGCCGCCATTTGAACAATTAACTTGTGAATAAGAGGGGCAATTGGAATTATTCTAACCTACTCTTCTGAAAGTACTAAAATCATTTCTTAACAAATTACTTTCTCAAGGCCAAGTTCACCCTAAAGTCAAAAACGACAAAATCCAGTAGTTGGGTTGCGGCTGCAAATGGATTATGGAAAATTAAACTACTTTTTCAACAAAATATAAGAAATGACGTTCTTTCGCTTTTTCTTGTTTTTCTGTTGCCAATTTTTCTATATTTATTAAGAATATTTTAATTATTTTATAGCCACTTCTCAAATTAACTCTTGAGTTTTATTGAGAAAATTAGCATCTCCAAACACCCTAACTACGTAATATATATATATGGGCTCAGATATGCTAGCGAATTCTAATCTTAGATGAGGAGGAGTTCATGTTCCGTTTGATCTATATCCAAACTTTTGAATCACTTGGAGGGAATAGCTTTTTTGGTTTTTGAATTGAAAAAACGACTTAGTTTTTTCTATCTGCTGTACCTCATGTACGAATTAGTGGATAAGTAGATGATATAGTTGTCGTAACTCGTAAGTTAGTGTACATGTTTAACACTATCCCAACAATATTTTGCGTTCTAGAGTCGCCTAATATTACCGCTATGCAGAGGTTTAGGCACAAATCTTGATGCTTCGTAAATTGGATTGAATATTACTCTCATCAATATTGTAATTGTTGCCTTGACTTTTACTTCCACTTTTATGAAAATTAAAGAATTTGATAATACCTAACATACTTCGAAAATAGTTTTAACTTAAAAAGGTTAACTACAAAAATGAATATTTCTCCTAGAAAACCTATAGATAATACAGCATAGTAGGGTGCTTGTGATGATTCAAATAATTACAAGCACCCATAATTATAGTAACCAAGTTGGTCAAATGAAGTTTTTACAAGCAACGGTGACCACGAAGCGGTAATTGTCACTCGAGCAACCGTGACCACGTGTGGTCACAGTTGCATATAAAAGGTTATGCCAAGCCAACAAACGCTTAACAATTACCTTTGACCATTAAAAATACGATGATCGCTCAGCAGTCACGATAGATTATTAAAGCAAGGCAACCTTAATGTATTCGTGATTGCCATCTTTGATCACTATAAGCTTTGGTAGTCGTTGATCAGCTTATGCGGTTGTACTATGTGGTCACGAAAGTCTTGGTGGCTGTTAATGGGCTTCTATGACCATATTATGCAATCATAAGAATCTCGATAGCGGTTCATGGGCTTTTGTAACTCTACTATGCGGTCACGAAATTTCTTGTAGTCGTTGATGTGGATCGATGACAATCTATAGAATCGCGTAAAACCGAGTATTCGTTGATGGGCTTCCATAATTGTACTATGGGTCGCATAAACTTGGGTAATTGGTGATGGGCTCTCGTAAATATTGCACTATGCTGTCACGAAACCAAGGCATTGATGGATTCCATGACCACGATATATATAGTCATGGAAGTCATTTTATTAACCGTGATCATTAGATGGTTACAAAAAAATCTTTTATTATTCTTAACTGTGGTCACAAATACTTACTTTAAGTGACTTTTTTAATAACCACAAAAAGCAGTCATGGCTGGCCTTTTTTTAAGTGTATAAATCACACAGTCTGTGTAAAATAAATGCAAAGCATGGGATCGTACTCTAAGAATCAATCACAAATTAATGCAAGATGAAGTTAATGATTTTAATATTGAATGATCAACTTGCCGACGAAATTAAGTTTCCTGACAACACTGACTAAGTTCACCTCAGTCAGAGGTCAGTTCTGCTACCATGAGATCAACCAGATAGCCTATCACTTGGCTAAACTCGGCTCGACACACTGTTCTGCAAATCATGATGCATTATCTACTAGCTACACTCGATGGGATGCATGTCCCTCTTGGATGGAGCCCCTATTTTTGTTTGATTTAATCTTCTATTGTATTTCGTTTATCGGGGTCTTCTACCCCTTGTTTTAAACTATTTTATGTTAAATAAATTCTACGATTCTGTTCAAAAAAGAATATGAGTTATTAAATATGTGGAGTATTGGTTTATCAAATACACACTTTGCAGTCTAAGTTTTTCAGCCTGAGTTTTAGCGGGGAAAGGCGGTTAGGAAATTGCAATTATTTCTATTGGCTTTGTAGCATAACGAAGTTGATTTTGTGAGATAGTTTTAGTCGACTTTTGTGCTAAAGTTTTAGTAAAAAAAAAAATCTCTCAGTTTTAGTAGTACAAAACACTCTCTCCTCCTTGTAAACACTCTACTTTTAGATTGATTAAACACCCAGATTTGCTCCCTTGAATGTAGACTAAGATCACATAAATCTTAGTTGAACCGTGTAAGTTTTGGTGTTCTTGTTCTTATTTGTGCATTCGGTCATTTGTTGAATAAATTTAAGTGCTCAATTCGTTGGTAATTTGATTGAATTTTTTACAAAATATAAAATAAAACTATTTATCATAGAAATTGAATTCTTTCATTTTAATTCCCTTCAAAAGGTCTTAGTAGTGGGATATGTGAGATTATTAATATGCAGAAGTCCATAGTATTTTCCAAGCAATATAATATAGATTACCTCACGCTACGACATAATTAGCATCGGATCCTAACTCGTGTGTATATACAAAAGACCCAGTGATGTGGGATAGACTACAGCCCGCTTTTCGTGTAGGTCGAAATGATAATTAGATCCTCACACGTGGGTATATAGGCAAGACCATTATCGAAATAGACAGTGGCTCTAATACCTTATAAAAATTAGAGTCCCGTTATATTTTTCCCTAAGGTCTTTTTCTATAAGGAGTATGTTCATGAGATCCCTAATATACAATATGCATAATAGTTTCCAAGTCACGTGGGTTTCATTTTAACATTAGTTTGTGTTAAGACCGCAAGTCCAACACGATTCGAATTTGATTAAACACTCAGGACTCTCAGGTCCAACTCGATTTATTTCCTTGTTTGCAAAATTATTTTAAAGGAAAATTCTGGTTTTATTTACTGAATATTCGCTCTTGATTATATGGTAATTATCTTGATAAAGACGAGTGAATATTTGGGTAAGTTTGTAAAGATTTAACTTGATCTTATAGAATCTTATCTTATGGAAAGTTAATCTTTATCAAACTCTTTGTTTATATCCTTAAGTAATCTATTCCTTGTGGAGTTCTCTTTTGTCTTTGGTGTGCAGATTCACGAAGATCATGAAGATCTTATCAAACAGAAACAAAGACTTATCAAAAAAGAAACGACGCCTTATCATGGAAAGATTCGGATATATTTGGAAAAATCCTGTCTCGACTGGATATGGAGACTGGACGAGATTCAAGGAGATCTTTCAATGAGAGCTATCCTATAAATAGTAGAAATCCTGGGAATCAATGTAGAACACTCGTGTAACAAAATATACATCTTTAGGTGTTCTCTTTTATTTTGATTTCTTAGTTTTTGCCTCTTGATTCAATTCAAGAACGTGACGAGCTGACGAGAGTTGAAGGGAGTTCAACGGGAAAGGATTGCGCTAGTTAGAGGGATCTATATGTACGTGCAGTTCGCTTGGAAGCTTGCTCATAAGAAGATCACAACGGGAGTTTTGGTCTTACGGGTCAAACGGAGTAGACACGAAAAAGGTTCCGGTGGTATCAACATTAGAGGGATTCGGTGTTAGAGTAAAACCATTAGGTGTAATAACTTTTGTCCGTTGAAAGAAGTTTGATTCAGGCGAAAGCCTCGTGGATGTAGGACATAGTCCGAACCGCGTTAAAATCTGTTGTCTTACTTTACTGTCTTATATACCTGTCCTTACATATCTGTCTAGACTAGGTATCGCAACTACTGCTTAAAACATAAAGTATTAGACTTAAATATCTATCAATTGGCATCAAGAGCCTGTCACCTACTAACATTGGTGAGATTCTGGTTTTATTTAGATCTTGCAGATTTGATGGCACAAAACGTTGAGGGATCAGCATCATCAAAGCCACCGCTTTTGAATGAATTCAACTATTCATACTGGAAGGTCCGCACGAAAGCTTTTATCAAACGGGAAAATCAGAAAGCGTGGAAAAGCATTCTCAAAGGATGGACTCCACCAAAAGATGAAGATGGAAAGCCAAAGCAGGAGCTCGACTGGTCTGACGCAGAAGATCTCGACGCAAGCTACAACTCCATTGCAATCAATGCAATTTTAAATGGAGTCGACCTAAACCAGTTCAAACTAATTTCAAAGTGTGAATCGGCTAAAGATGCATGGAATGCCCTTCGCGTTGCCCATGAAGGTACCCCATCCGTGAAAAGATCCAAAAGACAAATCCTTGGTACACGGTTTGAGGAACTCAAAATGGAGGATCATGAAACAATTGCTCAATACAATGCCAAACTTAGAGACATGGCTAATGAAGCCTTCCTCCTTGGTGACGAGTACAGTGAGTCCAAACTTGTTCAGAAAACTCTTCGCACTTTGTCCTCAAGATTCGATATGAAAATTGAGGCGATTGAAGAAGCAAGAGACATGGAGAACTTGTCACTTGAAGAACTCATGGGTGCCCTTTCAACGTTTGAGTTGAAAAAGAATTTGAATGGAGTCACTACAAAAGGTGTTGCACTTAAAGTTAAAATCAAAGACAAACCTCAAAGTGACGATAAGGACGAGTTCGATAAGTCTGTCGCGTTTCTCTCCAAAGGACTCCGAAAGTTTTCCAAATGGAGAAATAAAGGTACGAACACTTTCCCTTCAAACTCTGATAATTCATTAAAATCTTTCGCTGCTAATGATCTTAGCTACAAAAGAAGAGGAAAAGGTGTTCAATGCAGGGAATGCCAAGGCTATGGTCACATACAAACTAATTGTGCAAATCTTCTCCCGAAGAATAAAAACAAAGCCATGGTGTATACCTGGAGTGATAAAGAGTCATCTGAAAGTGAAGATGGGGTAGGAGAAAAAGTAAATATTGCACTCTCCTCTGTCATTCGACCTGACTCATCACCTGTCGCAACTGACCAGGACGACTCTGAAACTGCTTCTGAGAATAAAACGATGATATCCATATGCAGTGATGATGAGTCATATTTTTGTGATAATGAACCTGAAGAAAGAACATTCCTTGCATTTTCTTCTATTTTTGATCATGACTTACCATCTGTCTTGTCTAGTCAAAGAAATAACGATGATTCTGAGGACGATGATTCCCCTGATCCATCTTCGAAAATCAGATTTCTTCAAAATTTGTTGTTTTCAGAAATACGCAAGAACCTTGATCTAAAAAGACAAGTCATGGCCCTCAAAATTGATGTGCATAGTATAAAAGAATCCATCACCATTTTTGAGGATTTGGAAAAATACTTTCAGGATGCTCTTAAGGTTCTCGATAAGGTTGTCTCAGACAATTTGGACAAGGAGTCGGATCATCAAAGTCCTCGTCCCAACCATGCTGGTCTTGGTTACCATCCACCGATCCGTCTAAACAGGGAGAATTTTAGTTTATCTGATATAGACAATGATAGTTTAGCACGTGATCTTAAATGCTCACAGTTTCATACTTTTAATCGTAGGTCTAGTCCACCTAACAGGCCCAGACCCGTTTGGTGGTCACGACTGACTCGCAAGTCTAACGGAGTCTGTTATCATTGTGGTGGTAAAGGTCATATTCGTTCACGCTGTCCTGACCTCAAACAGAACTCATCAAGGAACACAGCACCAACACCTGTTGGACCACGAGTCACGACACCTCAAGCGACTCAAAGAAAAACAGTGTCAAATGACTCCGATAAAGATTCTGAGCCAACGAATCACATAAGGGTGAAATGTTCTAATCATAAAAATATTTATTTTGCATTTTTCTCTGTTGAAAACGCCTCACTATATTATTGGTATCTTGACAGTGCATACTCACATCACATGACAAGGAACAAAAACCTCTTGACTAACTATTTTACTGGTCCAAGTGGAACAGTTCAGTTCGGAAATGGTAAAAAGGGTCAAGTGGTTGCAAAAGGAACACTCATTATCAACGGGTGTCCTACGCTTAGCGATGTGTTCCATGTTATTAGACTTGAGCAGAATTTGATTAGCATAAGCCAGCTATGCGATCAAAAGATGGTTGTCACCTTCTCACAAGATGAATGTCATGTGTTTGATAACCAAAAGTTTTGTGTTTTTTACAGGAAAGCAGACTGCTGAAAATTGCTACACTCTAAAGTAGTCACGACTTCCTACAGAACAATTCACAAACTCTGTCTTAAACAGATCCATTTCCTCTAAAGTTAGTGAACTAATTTATTTTTATGGTTCGCAGGTTAGTCAAGGAGTCAATAGATTGGTCATCGATCAATCCAAGCGTGTTCATTATCCTATCAAGGACCTTGACCGTAAAACTGCTGAACAGTTGATGATTCATGTGGCAACTCCTACATGGGTTGTCAATGAGACAAGAGGCAACTTCATAGACCTCAGGCTGTCTACTTTTGGAACAGGAAGTCATCTCTACCTAACTATGCATAATCTAGTCATATTACTTGATATTGGTTGGGTTGATCACATGCTTAAGAACTTTAATTTTGTGCAAAGTGATATGTTGGTCTTTAGCAACCACAACTGTGCTATTATCATTGCTCATAATCATGTTAAGCATTTATGCACACAGCACATAAATATATGACACCATCTCATATGTGATTTTGATGAAAATGAATGTGTTGTCATTAAGCATGTCGCGACTGGAAGACAAACTGCCATTATTTATGTGAAGAAACTTGTTTCACAAAGCTTTGAGACCCTTAGAAAGTCTCTCAGCATTTGTCTTCACTAAGCGCTGGTCGCGTACCCGATTTAACTGAGATGTTTTTATTTGTTGAGCTAACTGTCATGACTTACTTGCAGACCTGTTAGACAGCCGGTTCTGGAGCGTACTTAGAACTGCATTGATACACAGTGCACATCTTTCCCTCAGTTAAATCAATGAAATCGAAGGATTTTGCAACGGGCGATTTTTGTTTTTAATTTGTTTTTATTATCTCTTTGACATGGACATTGTCCACTTTTGCTACCTCATCATATTAAAAACAGAAGGATTGAGCATGAAAAGAAAAGAATGAGTGTGAAAAAGAGTTATGAAAAGAAAAGAACAAAGAGAGCATGAGCCAAAAGAAAAAGTGCTTCAAAAGAAAAAATATATGGAGGAAAAAGCTGCCTAAACTCAATGAATATGTGTGAAAGCATTCAATTCATATCTCACGGTCATCAAAAAATTGAAAAGAGCTACCATATTCTACATAAAGTTGTGAGTGAAAGCTACCTCTATGCAAAAAGGCTCAAAGTGTGTGTACATGGTGCAATTGTATTGTTTGAAAAGAGATATCTTGCAAAACGATTTTTGCCCCTTTCAACTTCTCTTTCCTTTCATCTGTTTATCATATGGGAATTCACACACACACATTTTAATGTATTCATCTGGTTCATGAGTATTCTTCAGTTTTGGCTGTTCTATACTCAGTCTTACGGTCTGTCATGACAGGGTGTCTCGACATCCTCTTACACCAGTTGAATCGGTACTCGGTGAGCCATGTGTAATTTGTTGAGTTACTTTCTGTTTGCTTCTTTTTTAATTTGTGTTTTAATTTAATCAGGTGCAATTTTAATTTTTAATTTAATTTGTCTTTTAAGCGCGAGATGTTTAATTTTGGCACGTTTGTTTTTCCCGCCTATCTTTTGCCGCGTCTTTAGTAGAGATTGAGTTGCGTGTAATCTGTTGGAATCTTTCCTTGATTAGTCTTGGTAAGAGTCCTAAACTTATGGGAAGTTGTGGATAATGTTATGGAAGATATGATGTTGATTTGATTTTATCTATTTATATGTCTTTCCCTCATATCTCACGCCATCCTTGCTCTCTCTCTCTTGTGCTTATTTTCTCTAGTGTGTGGTTTTTGTTTATGTCTTCTTTCTCACCTTCGTTTCTCAAGAAAATCTTTAACATGGTGAAAAATAAGTCAACAGGTGAACTGTCCCAGTCGAACCCTCTTGTCGACTATGATAGTGAAACCTCCATGGACAACCAGTTGTCCAATGTCTTCCAACCGATGCCACTTTCCATCCGAATTCCACCGGATTATGTTCCACCGGCTAGTGCAGTTGCACCACCACCGCCGCAAGACACCACCCCACCACCACCGGCAACAGAATCACCACCACGTGCTACACCATCTCAGGCACGAGAGTTTTCTCCACCTTTGGATGACTCTCACTCTGTTCCACCGCCGGAAGACGCATCGCCGTCACCAGTGGTTCCGTCTCCTTCACGAACACCACCTGCACCTGTTCCTGCATCCTCTCGCCGCCACACCGCCGCGGCTAAAGGGAAGCAGAAGGCTCAACCTCTGAAGCGCACCCCATCTGCTCGCCAAAAGTCAAAACATGTTGCAGAGGGTGTCGCGAGCCGAGTCGGGACACGTACCAAGACTCCTACTCACAAACGTCCCCGATCCAATGCTGCTGCCTCGGAATCTGCTCCAATCAAGGTCTCTGACACTGATTCTAGTCCCGTTCACAAACAGCAAAAACGGCCAGCACAGTTCTCGTCTGATGAGGCAAACCAGTCGGGCGACCAGTCGGCCTCTGATGAAGGCAGTCACGCCCAGTCTGAAGAAGAAGCTGAAGGAGGTTACGCCGTCCCTCCCCGTGTCCTACCGTCTGATGAGCCTTTCAGGGTGAAAAAGGCTATATGTCCGACAGGTTCTACACCGCTAATGCCAAACTCAGGTATCCTCTTTTTGCCCGACGCATTCCTGTTAATGAAGTTCAACTTCATGATGATTCATATGCGAGTACGGATATTATCGAGTTTTTGGAAGGGAAAGGGTTTCTTAAACCCATTCGCAGGGTGCAACCGTTTGTAACGCAGATTGTGCACGAGTTTTATGTCAATCTGGATACTCAACTAGGCGTTCCAGGCTCAGCCAAGGAACATTCAGCGTATGTGAGGAAATACATCTTCCAGATTAGTCCTCAGATCCTGAACATGCAGTTGGGGTCTCCTGATGTGCAAACCGGTCGCGACTCCGAGCTGAAACTGGAGAAAGACTTAGACGCAGTCGCATCAATCATAACCGGCCAACCCATGAAGTGGCCAAAGAATGGAAATCTACAGCGAGGTTCCCTTTCTCCATGGTATGGTTTGATCTACGGCATTATGGTAAGAAATTGGTACCCTATGTCCCATACTTCTACCGTTAGTCCGTTAACTACTTTTGTCTTGTTCCGAATTGGTTCGAATGCTCCCATTAATCTTGGAAAACTGGTCTTTGAGAGAATTCAACTTGAAGCATTCGACCAAAAGATAAAGATGACTTTAGGCTATCCATCATTGATCTACCGCGCGCTCACATCTCAAATTGATATCCGGGTCAAGAAGGATAAGATGACGCGCATGCCCAATCCTTATCATGCCCCAAGTCACCTTGTTCAAGCTCTACTTGGTTCTCCGATCCGGCGACCTGTCCCAACTGCTCGAGATAATGAAGCTGGACCATCTGTTCCCCAGGGCAGTCTCGACAACCTACAGTCGCAACTTGCCCGGATGATTACACTGTTGGAGTCCATGGACCAGTCACTTGCCCAATTAGCGGCAAAGCCTTGACTAGTTCTGGCAAAATGGGAAAGTAACAGAAAATGGAGAATGGGGGAGATTTTGAAGTATGGGGGAGATCCTTCAAGGCTGTTGCTGTTATCTTATGTTTTTATGTTTCCGCTTAAGAACAATGTTTATTAACTACTTATTTATTTTAAGTTGTTTTGCGGATTGTTGCACTGCTGTTGCAACAAGTTTTTATTGTTGTTAAGACTGGTTAGATGATTTATGTGGCTATCTCTTACTAACTTGTTTTATTTCAGCATGTCTACATTTTCCTTGGGATTTAAAAGTGTTTTTGCCAAACAAGTCAATTAGGGGAGATTGTTAGAACCGCAAGTCCAACACGATTCGAACTTGATTGAATAGTCAGGACTGTCAGGTCCAACTCGATTTATTTCCTTGTTTGCAAAATTATTTTAAAGAAAAATTCTGGTTTTATTTTACTTTGATTTATTTACTGAATATTCGCTCTTGATTATATGGTCTTGTTAAAGACGAGTGAATATTTGGGTAAGTTTGTAAAGATTTAACTTGATTTTATAGAATCTTATCTTATGGAAAGTTAATCTTTATCAAACTCTTTGTTTATATCCTTAAGTAATCTATTCCTTGTGGAGTTCTCTCTTGTCTTTGGTGTGCAGATTCATGAAGATCATCAAGATCTTATCAAACGGAAACAAAGACTTATCAAAAAGGAAACGACGCCTTATCATGGAAAGATTCGGATATATTTGGAAAGATCCTGTCTTGACTGGATATGGAGACTGGCCGAGATTCAAGGAGATCTTTCAAGGAGAGCTATCCTATAAATAGTAGAAATCCTAGGAATCAATGTAGAACACTCGTGTAACAAAATATACATCTTTAGGTGTTCTCTTTTATTTTGATTTCTTAGTTTTCGCCTCTTGATTCAATTCAAGAACGTGACGAGCTGACGAGAGTTGAAGGGAGTTCAACGGGAAAGGATTGCGCCAGTTAGAGGGACCTATACGTACGTGCAGTTCGCTTGGAAGCTTGCTCATAAGAAGATCAGTACGGGAGTTTTGGTCTTACGGGTCAAACGGAGTAGACGCGAAAAAGGTTCTGGTGGTATCAACATTAGAGGGATTCGGTGTTAGAGTAAAACCATTAGGTGTAATAACTTTTGTCCGTTGAAAGAAGTTTGATTCAGGCGAAAGCCTCGTGGATGTAGGACATAGTCCGAACCACGTTAAAATCTGTTGTCTTACTTTACTATCTTATATACCTGCCTTACATATCTGTCTAGATTAGGTATCGCAACTACTGCTTAAAACGTAAAGTATTAGACTTAAAGATCTATTAGTTGTAAAACCAAATACATGAAAATATTTAGATTTGGCGTTCCGTAATTAAAACAGAAAAACCATCTTGTAAAAATTTAACCTCGGAAGTAGAAAAAGATAATATTAATAGTCGATTGGTGCATGCTAGCTATTGCTAGTTTTATAGATTTTCTTCAACAATTGAAGCAAAGATAATACTAGAGGCCCAAATCATGTAGAAACTCTTGCTTTCATCATTCATTTTACTAGTTATGTCACTTTCCTCAAACATAAATAGCAGCAAGCAATTTCAATTTTACCAAACTCCATCAAATAGTTGATCCAACTCTCTGGGAACTCTTATTTTTCGTACATGTGGAATGTAGTTGTACCTTATCGGTAGTGATAAATTCATATATATTATCTTTTCCTTGTTTGGAGGCTGAATAAAGTGCATCATTATATATGGAAGCCTCGCACATGAACGATATTAGGTTGAATAAAGTGCATCATTAAATAAGATTGTACACGTCCTGAATAAGTATCTAATACACAATTTCAGAAAAAGAAGTTTTGTATCCAAGTGCAACAACCAATGAAGTAATTAAGTACGAAACAAAAGAAAATTTACCAAATTTAAGAGACAAAAAAAGTAGACCTGTTTTCAGAAAAAATACAGAATTAAAAATATGTCCTTAGAGTACTAGTTATTTTCGTAATATTATAAAATGTTCCAAGAATTGATGTTTTTTAAATAATTTCTAATATCTAGCTCATTGAACCATGAATTCAGCGATGATTAGAACACGTGCTTAGGGATACTATACCAATAAGATAGAGTTGTGAGCCAATTTGGCACCCCTAACTTTCATATAGTCCTCCTCCAAGTTTGAATACTTAAGAGCCACTTATTAACGTTCTAAAGAGATCGATATTTGGCGAACCTTTAAACAAAGTTAGAATCTACTTTTTTTAGTACATAAGTACTTTAGGTGTTTGCCCAATTTAGCTGTTGATGTTTAACTTACTTTCAAAGCTAATAATGCACAACAACATCAAAATATAATAAACATATTTTTGTCTTATAGTTTCCTTTAAAAAATTAAAATTTTGCAATGGCGATCATTTAGAACCTCCACTCATGATTTAAAGTTGTTCTTGAAAATTAATTTAAGGAATGAGCTTCCATTGAAAAATAAAAGTCTACAAAGACCGTACTAAGTTTGACCCCAACATTAAACTTGTTTAGGTCTACATCTGATATCTTCTAATTCTAAATCCAAGTCAATATTTTAAATATTCATTTGGGTTTAAGAAACTAAATTTGATTTATCTAAAACGCGCAACTCACAGTAGAGCTATTTAATCAATTATTATCACAGAAAAAAGAAAAGAAAAAGAAAAACTCTTAGCCTAAGCATACATGGGCCATTTTATCAAACATACAAAAGAATTTACAATATAGCCCAAATCAAGGTGGCCAAGCTAGGCCTGGCAATGGGTAAAAACTTGCAAAAAGCTAAACCACAAACGTTCAAAACATAATTTGTAGTTAACTTTAACCTATATTTGGTAGAAATTATATTGCTAACAAATTCCACACAATAAGAAAACAGAATCCTCATTCAGCGGACTTCTCCATCACCTTCTTCATTAACCGTCTCTCTCTCATCCCTCTCATCTCTCTCTCTCTCGTGCATCATAATAATTAATCATAACGCAACATAATTTCATTTCTGTAGATGGAGGAAATGTGACAGTGACCAATAAGTAGTCTTCAATTTCAGTAACCTAGGGAGATTGTATGAACTCGATGCATCTCAAATCTATCAAAATGTAAAGAAACTTGAGTATTTAATTACTTCTTCCTTCTTTTTTTTTTTTTTTTGTTAATTCCTTCTATTGATATTCAACATCTTTGTCAAATAACCATATGAATCGACATGCAAAATTTAAGTCACTTTATTTAAAGATTATACTTTATAAGATTAAAAGAAATTAATTCAGATGCATGGTTTTGAAAAAATCCCCCTAATGTATATTGTTTTACAGGTTTCAATAGTCTTTCTTATAGAATTTGACTTTTTTTTTATTTACTGCAAGAAGTCTCAAAATCAACAATTTAATTTTATTGTGGCATTTAATTTGATACAAAAATAATTTTGAGAAATGAGGTAAAAGACCTAGTTTCTTTCTTTCTCAAAAGTAAGATTGAGCAAAAAACAAATAAAATTGAATACAAGAACACTGATGTAGTCAAGAAATCGTTGGCGTTTATGTAGTTTTTTATTATTTTTATTTATTTGTTTCTGTATTTTTGGTTATATATGTCTGTGTAAACCCTAAAAGATAGTTTTGTTGGGTTTTTGAGTAAACGTTTTTAGAGTTTTTCTCTGTTTTGTGTCTAATTCTCGGTATTCTTTCGTGAATCAACGAGTTTGGGTCATCTTCATGTTGTCATCAATCTTTTCTATCAGCTTTGTTGCGTCAAACACACTTGTGCTATCAAAAAAAAAAGCACTTAACTATCGTGTGACGATTATCAAACAAACAATATTTTCATTGATATACGTAAACCTTTGGAAAGTTTACGCTTAAAGTTGCCATGTTTCGAGATCTTTTCGATAAGTTTCGAGAAATTCATAAAAATTGTTGTTTTATTAGACATAGAATATATTGAATGTTTTTTTTTCCTAAAGTCAGGAAAGGAAACATTTCGCTACTTTTCGAGGAAAAGAAACTTTGATTCAAATTATAGACAACTTCGAAGAGTTGCAAATATAATTAGAGGTAATTGCAAAAACTACCCTTGTGGCAAGTAATCCCATGTACTTTTATTCGCCAAAAGGCCTTGTGAAATTCAAAAAATAGCAAAAAGCCCCCACTACACTTATTTAGTCTGCACGTACTGAAACTGATGACTAAGTTGGATTTTAATTGTATTTACTTGAGTTTTGTTCAATTGGAATTTTACTAAGTTTTTAATTTTCAATTTTTTTTTTTGAAAAGAATAGATCTTTCTAGAATTGTGAAAACTAAAATACGGTATTCACTATTGTTGTTATGTTCTGTAATAACTTCAAAGAAATCTCAAAATTAAGGAAAACTTATAATACCAATTTGAATAAGGCAAATAATATACACAGAGCAAAATACATATTCACAAAACAATATTCATTTATATACGCCAATTCATCTTCCATTTTAGCATTAATCAGTAAGCATCATGATTTAAAGATCTCCAGAAAAAAATTGTAATGCCCAGTATTTTCTTTTTGCTATTTTTTTATGTTTGAGTAAGTTAATATATCTGCCCAATTACTTTTTATTATTACCCAGCTATTTTTATGATTTTTGAGTGAATTAAAACTATTTTAGAACTTACGAATTTTTGTTAACTAAACTTATAGACCTAATTTGTAAAGCTTTTTGCAAATTAACAAAATACTAGAAGCACATCTCGCCCAAATATTTTTTTAAAGCCCGTGATCCAGATTAAACCTAATATAAAAACTAAGTCCTATATGTTATTAAGGGGATATCTTTTCAAGCATCATAAATTCTCTGCTTGGCGGCTGGAAGTTTCAAAGGCAAGTTTCCTTCTTCTTTTTCTTGTTTTACTCCAATTTAATGATCATTAACTCTTGGAGTTATATTTTGGAATTAGTACAGACTAGCTTGGTTGTATATAATAGTTTTCCCTTTTCTTTGATATGTTAAATAATCAGTTTTTATATAATATATTAAGAGGTTTTAACTAAACTTTTGTATTGTATGCAGTGAGTATAATATGTGCCCTATTATTGGTGTTTAATGTGAAAGCCATGTGTTTTGTTTTTTAATGAAAAGAAGGGTGAGTTGAGAGTGCTAAGGTCACATTTAAGAAAGAAAATTAGTTTTTAACTATTTTTAGAACTCCCTCGTTGCGGGAGCGTCGATTCAGGTCCTTTTAATTTTTAAAGGAAGCGTATTTGGAGATAGTTTATCTGATGGTTTCTAATTTTGTATTTCTAGACCTCGATTAGAGACGCTTAGAGTACCAATCTAGATTTTCGGGGGTCTCAGCGTTTTAAGGTAAGTAGTTCTTGATACTTCTTACTTGTATTTTAATATAAATTATTATAAATTATTGTATTTATTGCATTATAAAGTTATTGCATAAGAATTTGCTCGTTTTGATTATCTTTGGAGTTATTTATAAAAGATTAAATGAAATTATTTTGGAAAGACTTTGACAATTCTTTTGAAAACCATTGATCAGGCATGAAAATTATCTTCCACTCTTTGCATGTAAGAGAAGAGAAATATTTGTTTTGAATATTGATAAATTGTCTTTGTTTTGTTGAGCTCTTAGAAAGACCTGTGTTTGTTTTGGGCTGCCAACTGGCTGAAAGTTGGAATACGTTTGTGCTGCCAACTTGCTTAAAGTTGGAATACTATTGGGCTGCCAACTTGCTTAAAGTTGGCACACTTTTGGGCTGCTAGCGGGCTTATCGCTGGATGGATATCCATTTAATTGACGGCCTGTGCCACGGGTTAAAATAGTGGTCGTAGTGTTAGTCTTTGAACTTGACAATTATTTTTGAAATATGACTTGACAATTTGATTTTTTTTCATGCATCGATATTTAACACTCTCTTTTGAATCGCATGCATTACTGTATATATTCTTCTAAAAATCTCGTGCTTGATTTTAAAGAGAGTCATCATGAACTGCTTATTGAGTTTTGTGGTTCATCCCTCACATTTGTTGTCATCTTTTCAGAGAATTAGGAGTTAAGGTCTAGCTATCAAGAGCACCCCGAAGATCAAGTTTTATTATCAGTAGTAGTCATGTTTCCAATCTGAATCTTTTATTTGTCATCGAGAATTGTTTTTGGATTATGATTGAGGACTTTAGATGATCTGTACCCAAAATATTTTATTAGATTATCTTTAACTTTGAGTTGGTTAATTTTGATCAAGTCTATTTTACGCTTCCGCAAAATATTGAGTTTATTTTTCTTAAAAACGATTTTTAAAGGCTTCACGTTGTCGGGATTTATGGCAACGTGGCCATCACGCCATGTTTTAAATTTAGGGGCATGACAAAAATAATATTCTTTCCTATTTATCATGCGGAGAGATTATCTTTCTTTGTATAACAAAGTTAATAACTATTTAAAGAAATTACCATGTAAAAAATTTGCATAGATATTTCAAGCTATTAATAATAAGGACGAGGCAATAATATTAAAAATAAGACAAAGTAGCACTACGTTAACTTTCAATGCTTAAAATTTTAATTGAGGATATAATAATAATAATAATAATAATAATAATAATAATAGTAATAATAATAATAATAATAATAATAATAACAATAAATAGTAACTGATTTCTGCATCAACTTGCTCCTAGTCTCATAGCATTAATATTTTTTCTTGTAAACATAAAATTATAACTTAAATAGAAAAAAATATTAAAGATATAAATGCTATCCTTTTTTTCCTGTACTGCAATTTATGGAAAGTAATTACTTGTATAATTCTTTGATTATTTCCAATGAAATGATTTTGTATCCTACAGTAATCTCAATATATTCAAAAATAAAAATAAATTATAACCAAGGTGCATATTAATTAACATAACATGGTTTGAAAAGATTGGCATAAGTAACAATATTTACAACACAATAAATAACATATATGCACTAATTAACCTTGTAGATCAACAATATAATTAATCTCATTTATGTTGCTGATAATTTTTAAAACTCTATTGGGAAAAGTCATTTCACAAAGTATATGAATTAGAAAACATTTTCAAGCTTTTTGGAAAGAGACTGTTGCTTTTAGTTATTATGTTTATATTTATGGAAGAGAATATTAGTCATTTAGTTTGAGAGAAGATTTGTCGTTTCATGTTTATAAATAGGTTAAATTAAGAGATCAAAATAGGAAGATGAGTTAATTAATCGATTTGTTGATTTTGGAAAGGGTAAAACATAAAAATAATACAATATTGCTCTGTATACATCAACTCCCTTTGAATAAGCATATGTTTGATATAAACATGGGTCAATTTACATATGCCCCCCCCCCCCCCCCCCGAATAAGCATATGTTTGCTCTGTATACATCAACTCCCTCCCCCTAGTTTGATCAAATATTTTACTATCAACATGTTCTTCTTTTTTAAAAAAAGTCCTACAAATTTAACGTTTACATAAATTTATGCAGACAATGCCTTAGTCTGTTGGCATTAGTTTAACACCACAACTTGGAGGCACATGGTTCAAGTCCTCTGAAGTTCCTTCTTATATTTTGTTAACAAAAAGAGTGTCACATAAATTTTGCTACAAAATCATAAGCTACGAAATTATCTTGAAATCCAACAACAGAATCTTTTTCTCTTTGAATGTTGCAGGCTTGCAGCAAATAAGAGGTCATAATAAGTATTGAACAATTCAATACTAGTCCAATTCTTTCTACTTCTTTTTTGTGTTGTTTAGTAATTTTTATTAATTTACTGTGTAATGCTTTTAACTTTGTACCACTACTGGATATGTTTTTTAACTTTGCCTAATCACTTTTATATTAAAATATTATGTATTATTACTAAGTTCACTATAATATATTTTTACTACTTACATACATTGGTATATATATTTTAATTTTACGAATATCTTTTTGCAGACACTCTTATTTAAAATTTGACTTTTTAATATAAAAATATTATTTATTAATAGCTCGCCGAGTGACAGAAAATATTCCTGGACATGCCCGTAATATAAACCTTTAATGCTCAATTTTTTTAGTTATCTATACAGTCAAATTAAAAGATATAGCAACAAGGACTTTTTTACTAATTTTTTATTTTTGAAAGGGATTTTTTTGCAAATAAAAATAACACATGGGTTTTTTACCAATTAGGAATGACATAGGGGTAGTTTTTTATTACCCAATATAATTAGTCCTAAAAGTTTGACAAAGATGCTCAATTTAACATAAGGAATTTAAAAAAAATAAAAATAAATAAATAAATAAAAACTCAAGTTTCTTTGCATTGATAGAATTGAGATACATCAAATTCTTAGAATTTTCCCAACTTATTGACAGGGTCTTTGCAAGAGCTTATAATAGGAGTTTGTTCACTACTTTTGCTTAAAGCCACTTTAAGTGACTTTTGAAAAAAAAAACTAATCTACATGAATTTATTTATTTTCTGCTTCGTATTTTTATTGTAATATTAGAAATTAATCTACAAGCACTTTTGAAATTGGGAATTTCAAGTTAACAGAAAATAAACATTTAACAGTACACTTTCAAAATCAAATTTGCTCTAGTATAGTATTTAAGATTTGAACTTCATAATATTCAATATCATTGAACAAATAATGATTAAAATCTAATATATTTCACGTGTTTTAGTTTAGATAAGAAATAAAATATGTATAAAGAAAGACTAAAGTTAAGTCATGATTTGAAGTCATTCTTTCGCATTTAAATGCACACACACAATAGTTTTATAAATAACCTTTATGTTTAAACAAATATTTTGATTAAACTAAGATGGTCATTTAATTATGATTTAATCTTAACTATGTGAAATTAGTTAATGAATTTTGTTTTTTGTTTCGTAATACAACTTTTTAAGGGAGACTTAATTAGATTTTAATTTCAAAAGTTTGTGCGCCAAGATAATAGTTTATGATCATTTCTTCATATAAATTTTTTTGGAGAGAAACAAATTTCTATAATGACCTACTTGAATAGAGAAATTAGTTGTTAGAACTAAAGGATGATAATTAACAAAATAGATTCTACAAGATTTAAGGAGATATATTTTAATATTTCTTATCTAAGAGGGTAAATTAGACGTTAAGAACTTGAAATTTGGATATGTTATTTCAGATTTGATTTAATTGTTTGATGTTGTATATGTCATAGTTTGATGTGATTCTTTCCAATTTGAAGTTATATTCATACATATATATAAATTTCGTACGAACAACGTTTACCGATCGAATCAATGGTTCAACTCAAACTTATAACTAATAAAATCACCGGTTCTATTGACAGATTGATCTAGGTAACCATAAGTTTCCTTTTTTCAGCACGCATGTGTATGACTTATATATTTGTAGTAATTCTGTTATATTCTTACCAAAACAAAATATATAAGTTTAAGATCGCCTCAAAATTATGTAACTTATCTTGAATTATAGATATAAAATTATACATAACTTATAAATATATATTGCAAATTATAGTTTTAATTAATCTAAAAATCCGATTTGATTTCAGAATCCCTTTTTTGTTTCTTTTTTTTCTTCTCAATATTACTTCTTAAACTCTGGGTAATTTGTTAGTGACTTGTCATGCTATTAAATTTCTTTCTTGATCTTCTTTTTTCTTTCTCATGTACCGTCAAATATTAAAACTTTAAATTATATATCTTTGAATGAAAAGTAGGAATATACATTATTAATAACTAAACTCAAGTCTCACATGTTGCATCAGTGATTCACATTAAGGAGGAACAAGCGACTCAATAATTTATATTATTTTATATTATTAGAAAGCATGCTACATGATTAAGGTGGTGTTTGCAAACTCTTAAAAAAAAAGTTAAAATCAGCTTTTGACTTAAATTAAGTAGTTTGGGGTGTTTGCAAATATAGCTTTTATGGTTAGAAGATTTTTTTTTAAGCTAAAAACCCTCACAATCTTGAAGTTGGTAAAGGGGTGCTTCTAGCTTATGGTAGCAATTTAAAAATGGATTAAAATTCACTTACCAAATTATACCCTTATATTTGATTATCAAATAACAAAACATATCAAATAATACGAAATATCTAGAGTCTTTAACGGTTTTAATGTGTTTTTATTAACGATTAAATTCTTTCCTACCATGTTGACGAGTGTAATTATATAATGATTCATCAAATTTGGTTTTTAGATAGATATCTTTAAAAATGAAATCATTCTTACAATTTTTTTTAATAAAATTGTTCTAACGTAATTAAATAATCAAAGTTATTAGTGAAAAAGAATATAAGAATCTACCAAAATAAATAACAATATGGATGTGAAGTGTAAATAGTTCTTCTTATTATATTTATAATTTTTTCCTTATTACTTTGCTACTTCAACATTTTAAATTTGTTTTATTTTCTAACCTTAATGCATTTAGATGTTAATAATGTATAAGTTATGGGTATTGTATTCAAATTACAAGAAAATGAGTAGAATCACTTTTTTTTTTCTTGCAAACACTCTATCACAAAAAAAAAAAAAAAAAAAAAAAAAAAAAAAAAAAAAAATCAACCTTTAGATTGTTTGTCAAACACCTTCAGCTTATGACATGAAGTGATTTTTTGAGCTTTAACTTAAATTATGAACTTCTGCTTATTGAGAAGAGTTTGCAAACACCAGCTAAATATAAGTGAAAATAAGCACATTTTGATTATAAAAAAAAAAAAACTCTATAATTGAAAAACGTCGTCATGTGACAGGAAAAGGCGAAAATCTCTTTACATTATATGTAATAAGCAAAAATTTGATGAATTAAAGATAATAACCTCCTCATGGGTCAAAAATATGAGGGGCGTTTTTGCATCATTTGTTAAAATCAAATGGTGGTTTAGTGCTTCTCTTTCAATATTTTCATGTTGAGCTATTATTTTTATAATAAATTAAAAATGAATGTTTATATAATTGTAAATGTTAATAAAGAAAAAAAAGTTCTTCAACAAAATTTTGCCCGCTCTAAATCATATTCCGAACTCTGCCCCTATTTGTATTGGTCGTGAGCCAAAAATCATAATAAATTTGTCCATGAAGTTACCATTACTGGCCTGTCGCTGGTGAAAAAATGTAATATAATTTTCCCTTCATGAAGATGATTACGGATTTGATATCATAACCAAAGTTTCTATGTGTATCTAATAGTTTAGCAACTAAACGGTTTCATTTAAAAACACAATCTAAATAACAAAAAATTTGAAAGTAATTAATGTGCAATTCGGCGACTGCAACAAACATTATGAAATACCGTACAAATACCTAGAAAGTCATATTTCCCATCATGGACAAATAATAGAAAAAATAATCTTGATTAGGGTCAAGATATTAATTAATAAATGGTAAACCTAATGTTAAAAGGAAAAAGAAAAAAGGAAAACAAACAATCTACCCTATTCTTGATTATAACCCACAGTATCACACGCGTTATTTAGGATATTATAGGGATTAATTTAGAGTCTAGATAGTTTGTATATATCATATCTAAAATATGTTATCAAGAAACGTAAGACTTGCAGGCTGCAACAACAACAAGATGAGATCGACTAAGCAACATCAAATTTTTAACTACAACAACAAATATAAATAAATTGAATTCTTCTTATTGTGAATCATTGCTCCATTAGGAAAAAAATTAAGAAACATCGACACTAACAAAAGGGGTTACAAGTTTTATCTATCAATCTTCTTGTATAAGTACCGTCTAAACCAAAAAAGAAAACCCGAAACTTAATTATTTTAGCCCTCTTGCATGCATGTCATAGATTGAACGATGTCTAAATTATGGTATCTCATACCGGCACATCGGGCAGTTACGACGAATCTTGAGCCATTCTTCTATACAATTACCACAATACTCATGCGAGCACGGCGTGCAGACCACTTCATCCCCAACGGCAAATTCTTTGCAGCGAATTGGACAACTTTCACTATATCCATCTTCTTGAATATCCATAATGATTTTCCTCTTCAATTGCTCGACCAACGAATCTATTATTGGAACCATACCAGAACCACTTTGCCACATCACTGTGAGTCGAATGACATAAACTTCCACACCAACATCCAGTATATTGTTTCTCGGGGAAACAGATTCAAGAAAGAGTGACGTGTCGCCAATGACTTTCTGAACCATACGTTCAATGATGATTTTGTCCTGTATATTCCATCCACTGAGTTCTGCTTGTTGGGTTTATTTCAATAACCTAATATGTGGGCAAACAAATGAAGATAATCATATTTAATTTATGCTAATTGTTTGTATTGGGTTAATTAAGTGATCAGACTCATAAGGCCAATAAACATCTAATTGGGTTTGTAATGTGTAATTCCAGAGTAATCTAATTAGGGTTTAATGGGGTCCTAACTAGGTTACTATATAAGGTTATAGGATCTTGGTTCCCAAGCCTAATCTCAATATTCTCTTCTCCTTCATTCCCATCAATAGAGAGAGAACCATTAAGAGATGTAGATTAGTCTGTGGAAAATCAAAGTTCACACGATTCTTTTGCAGATGCAGCAATCATGGAATCGAGTTCGGTACACCAACCACGTCAATTTGTCAAATAATTAATCACTTGTATTAAGGTACGACTTTTGTCTCATGCTTTTAATATTTATTCTTGATGATTTGACATGAAAGCTCTTGGAGTTTAATGTAGAACACAACAAGTGGTATCAGAGCCACTTCATGTCGAATCATTGAGATTGAAATTACGTGAATATTCTGAATGATTAATCGTTATGATGTTCTCAAGTTTGATGACTATGTGTGTGTTGTTGAACATCATGATATTTGTGGTTGAATTTCAATTGGATTTAAGATATGCTACGTGCCAACAAATTAATTATGTTTAGGGTTCTGAAATTGAAGATCATGTGTGTTTATGATTCAATTTAAGAACAATTGTGTTTTGGGTGTTCTGGCATTGTTGATCTATATGATTGTTTGTGTTTTACAATGTTGGAACGAATTAAGGTTTCATGGCCATGGAACAACTTTGGTATGTGATTCCTTAAAAGGAAAGTTTGGTTACAATTATTCCTTTTGTGTTGAATAATTGTTTACAATTCGGTACTCGATTGCTTAAGAAAATTCACTAATGTGAATGACTGCATAAGGTGACTGCGATTCTCTATTAAGGTTTTGAGATTCGGTTTCAAATTTCGTAGTTTTTTTTTTAATTTAGTTTTGGCCTAAAGTGGGGATTGGCTTTAAAGCACGAAAGTTGGTCTCTCAATTTGGACGAAAACCTTTTTTTTTTTTATTGGCCGGAGAGTTTCAATTCCTAATGTCAATTTCATTTTCTTTTTTGTTATACGACAAGGTAATTTGTATATTAAGTTTTGGAAAGTGAATTTTTGATTTTTTAACCGATTTTAAGAAAAGGGGATTTCAATCAATTGCAAATTTGTCCCCCTAATTGCAAACCAATCCCTGAATTTGTAAAGCAATAATTGCAAAATAGTCTCTAAAGGTTGCATACGGTCATCCACCATCACTGTGACTGTCGCGGAACTACTGCTCCCAATCTGAAGGAGATGGGCCATCAGCGCCATGCTGAAGGAAATCGGGCAGAAGCTGCCGATCGCGGCGGAACCACTGCTTCCAATCGCCGCCTGTGAAATCGAAGAACACTGTGGCAATGGCTTTACTTTAGGCTGCGGCGATTCGCTGCTCGTCGTAGCTTCACTGTTGGGTGGAGCAGAGGCGTTCGACGATGGCGATGGTGTAAGGTTCAGCCATCGCCATTGCGTTCAACGATGGCGATGGTGTAAAGTTTGAGTCCGATTTTCAATTCAGAGCCCGATCCAGTTTGTAGGATTTAATCCTGAGTTCAGCCTAATTTATGTTATTA
Source organism: Misopates orontium (assembly GCA_946800315.1). Taxonomy (NCBI): domain Eukaryota; kingdom Viridiplantae; phylum Streptophyta; class Magnoliopsida; order Lamiales; family Plantaginaceae; genus Misopates; species Misopates orontium. The sequence goes on along the minus strand of OX326950.1, from coordinate 19,855,379 downwards.
TTTCATAATAAATAAGGTTTTCTTTGGAAATTTTTTTGATTAAATCATGTGATTTATGTTTTATGTCTAAAATCTATGGGAAGAACAATCGGCCCAAAGGAAGGTTAATTTTTGGCTATATAATAGACATAAATTAATAAATATTTGACATATTAGGTATTGTCCTGCATATAATATTTCGGCCCAAAGGAAGTCATGTTATTGGCAGGAATTTGATGTCAAATAATTATTAACTCAAGATAATAAATATGCAGTAATTAAGGTTTCATGCATATAATATATCGGCCCAAAGGAAGGTGTATTATTGGCAGAAGAATGTTATCAATATTTATAAATTTTTTTTTTAGAGTTACTATTCGGTACTCATAAGGATTCATCTCACTTTAAGTTTCACATAATTTTATCCTTGAGATATTGAATATCAGGTTGCATGAAAAATATTCAAGTAAGTTTATTTATTTTTCTTGCATTTTATATGAAATGCTCTTCTATGTGTATAAGCATGCTAATTGATTTTTCTATTTCAGTTAATGCATGATTCTGTTACTTTTGCTTAATTCCTATTATTTTTTATATTGAGGTGCATAATATAATTAGGTGCATGACTATAATCATATATGGTCATAATATGGTAAATATTTGCATTGGACATTTGTTTAAAACCCTGTGTCCTCTATTTTGAAGTAAATTAGTTGAAGCAAAATGTTGCCAAAGTAACCTCTTTTGTGTAGATTTATTTATTTTAGAATAGTAGGATGTGTGTGTTTCTTATTTATGCGATTAATGCCCGGCCCAAAGGAAGGTCTTTGATTGGCCAAATAAGGGATGCACATGTGGAAATGATGCGTGATAATTATAAAGTTTCCATGTGAACAATATACCGGCCCAAAGGAAGGTTGTTGTTTGACCTTATTATCAGTGTTTGATTTCTGCACGGAGAGTACTACTTACAAATTGATGTTTCTGTCCAAAGACTAAACCTCAATGTTGTGCTAGGTATCTTGTTCAAATGGGCCCACCACACTTCAGTTGATTGAAATTTATATCTTGCATTACAGTTATACTAAAGTTTTGTGTAATGACATGAATTTCTATTAAGCGAGCTTGTATAATCTGTTTGTTCTAAATAAGTTAGTTAATGTTACTATCACTGTCAACATTAACCAAATCTTGTGCTTAACTGCACAAAATTTAAGAGCTGGAAAGAGAACATTCAGTTCTCACTTGCATGAATTTAGACTATGTGTTAAGAAAGAACGCTTGTCATCTCATACGGAGAAAAGTTCCACCGAGTAAAAAGCAAACTTTGAGAAGCGAGAACATTCTAATTGCTTAAGTCTAATGTTGTCAAGGTACAGTATTCCAGAAGTATTCAGTGACAATATGTCCAATGAGGTATATGAGAAAAGTCTCCTTAAAAACTGAAGAATGTTTTGTAAAGAATGAAATAATTGTGATAAGAAAACTTTTAGCTGACCTTGTCCAAATAAGGTATAAAGTTAAAGGAAACATTAGGGAGTACATTATGGAGATGTGTAACATCGCTTCAAGCTTAAGGCAAAGCTTGATCTTTTTGATGCCTTGCTTGTGCATTTGGTGACCGTTAATCTTCATTTCATACCATATGCAAGAAGATGCCTGATTGAAGCTTGAAAGACTAAAAGTGCTCATTTTGCAACTACCTCTAAGAGCATAAAGTGAAAGATGACTGAGAATAAGGGTACTGTAGTAGAGACTTCGCAACCTAAGAATCAAAAGACTCGGGATACGGAATTCACCTGTTTCTTTTGCCAGAAATCTGGGTGTGAATAAGGAATGTTCCAAATATGTCAAATACGTCGTTTGACCTACAAGAGAGCGATTGTATTTTTAGCCGATTGCCGATTGGTGTTGAAAGAAATATCTATAAGAGCGATGACAATGCAACTCAGTTAAAGTGATTGTCACTTTAAATTATCTTTCGAGACTAGTTATTTTCTTGAATTAAGAGACTTAGAAAGCTCCATCATTTAGATAGAATCCAGTTTCTATTTCTACGTTGGACTACTATGGTTATTCTTGTACATATGGAAATAGTAAAGTTAGCTCTTTTAATCCTACTCTGGTTGCGACGGGTACTTTGATTGATAAACTATTTCTTCAACTAATAAGATCGTGACACTCAAGACTACGGTATGCATACTTTTATGATCCCTAAACTAAGTCATTATTTAAATGAGAAATATAAGATATCTTGAGGATGTTGTGTTTACGGGAGGAGATAAGGTCTTGTCTTTTCAAGATAGGAATGAGGACTCGCTTATGAAACTCGTTCACTCAAAATAAAGAGAATGCTCCAGAAGAGCAAACGCAACAACCTCAAGAGAAAGTGTCATTCAACCAAGCTTCTCACTAATGGTATCACAAATTTAATCAAGCCATTATCTCATACAGTTTTGAGGTCAATGTATTTGATAAGTTTGTATATCACTTGGTCAGTGAGAGTAAATTGTTATTCACAATGCTCCGTGTTAACGACATACTATTTAAAGAAAGAGCTATAAAAGATTCATTATGCTTATGTTGTTAAGAGTCTTATGTATGCTCAAGTGTATGCGCATATGGATTTTACGTACATTATGAATATGTTAGGCATGTACTTAATTTACCTTGGCATGGATCATTGGAAGCAGCCAAATGGGTTATAATGTAATTATAACGAACAAAAGATACATACTCACTGATTGGAAGTCAGAAAATTGGGAGATCATTTTGTATTTTGACTTCGATCTGGCGGGTTGCCAAAGGATCCACTTCTAGCTATGTTCACATGTTCTTTGAAGGAGCTATATTATGGACAAGTGTTTACCAGACACTTATAACTTCTTTTACAGTGACAACATTGTTCTTAGCTTGTTATGAGGTAACCAATCTTGTATGACTGCTAAATTATCGCTGGGCTGCGAGATGTGGATAAGTATTGAAAGACCAGTCAAGATTCATGGTGACAATTTTTCAGTAGTTATATGTTTGAATAACAATGAGTATTCATCTAAGTCTAACCACATAGACATTGAAGTTTTCGGTTGTTAAATGAAGAATTTAGAGTAATATAGTGTCGATTGAGCATATTGAAACAAACTTGATGCTAGCAAACCCACTAATAAGGTTTGACACCCAAGGTCTTTCATGGGCTTATTGCTCATATGGGTGTTGTTTTATGGTATTCAGTTTTAGTGGGAGTTTGTTTCATGTGTTTGGCTCTTTCATTGACACAATTGCCTTGCTTTATGCATGTTCAGCTTTCTGCAGAAAAGTTGATGGTTATCATTATAGCTCTAAATAATATTTATCTTTCAATTGTGGTTTAACATAAAGTTTGAAAGACTCAGGATTGATCTCAATAAGGAATTGGACCAATTGGAAATAGGCATGATTAAGATCATATTGCATGTAATTTCTATGTTACACATCCATACTTGATCTATGTCGTTGAATATATTTGACATGTGTGATCATTGAGGGTCGAGTTACGATAAACGTAACAAAGGCTGCTTTGGTTCATTGTTGGTATAGGTGATGGACGAGTTTGTCAACAGAAGATGCTTGGTAATTAGAAACTTTTGCGCACCTAAGGTTATTAAATGTGATTATCATTAGGATTTATTTTGTAGCCCAAGTGGAAGATTGTTGGGTTTATTTCAATAACCCAATATGTGGGCAAACAAATTAAGTTAATCATATTTAATTTATAGGGTTTTGGTCCCCAAGCCTAATCTCAATATTCTCTTCTCCTCCATTCCCATCAATAGAGAGAGAACCATTAAGAGATGTTGATTAGTCTGTGGAAGATCAAAGTTCCCACGATTCTTTTGCAGATGCATCAATCATGGAATCGAGTTCGGTACACCAACCACATTGATTTGTCAAACAATTAATCATGTTTATTAAGGTACGATTTTCGGTTCATGCTTTTAATATTTATTCTTAATGATTTGACATGAAAGCTCTTGGCATTTATTTAGAACCCAACACTGCTTTGATAGTTTCGTATGTACTCTCAAAATTGATAGCTTGTGGGTGAATGATATGGATAGAGGTCACGACGGGGCTTTGGGAAACCGACGTTCCTGCTAAATCGCCTTCGAATATCGCTTCCTAAAATTTGAAATGCAAGTTGATACGATCAACTTGTGGTCTGGAGGAGGAATCAATATTATTTGAAGTTGTAGTTATCGGTGATGCCCTTTTGACTAGCTTCTCGACGTACATATCTTCGGTTATCATATCCATGGTAATTAAATTGGATAAAACAAGAGAGACGGAATTTTTGATCAGAAGAACTTGATCAAACTTCTAGTTTTTTGTTGAACATAATATAATTTATCATTTGTTAGTAGCTACATTATGGGCATGTATATATAGACCATTACAGATTTGGCAGTTAGCCTTGTTACACTAGGATTTGGACTCATTTTTGTTTAGAAACTCGATCTGGTCGATCTTGTTGCCGCGTCGTTTTTCAAATTATCTTCATGTATTTAATTAATAACGATTTTATATATTTGTAGAAATCTTTTCTAACTCCAAATTATTATAGAAATACTTGGTGCGGATGCAAAATATTAAAACTAATAAATAAAGAGTTTATTTGTATACTTCTAAAACTTTAGTGCGTGTTACTAATTAAATAAGTGTTATAATGGGATCTATCTCTCATTTTTTTTAAGTATTAAGGTGTGTATTTATAATTACACAGAAAAGTAAACTATACATTTTAGGAGTCTAAAGGTAATCATTCCTATACCGGTATTAGTAATTCTACTGTTGCTCTATTTTCAAAGGAAAAATAAATAAATAAAATTCAATATTTGGAAAATTTGGAGTCAATTTTTGTCATATTTGTGGAGTTGACCCGGTCCGTTAGTGCAAATAGATCTTGTTGTAAAGGGTAAAAAGATCAAAAAAGAAATTTGTGGTAAATTGGGAAGTTTGCTTCTGAGTCCAAACCCATAGTGGGCCTTATCTATGATTGTATTTCCGTCTATTGGCCCGAAATTAAGCCCTTGAGGCCCATTACAATTTACAATCCTTGTACTCTATATTCTCCGGTAGATCAGGTCATTCAATTTTTATTCACTCTCGTTTCAGCTCAACTCTCTCAGACCAACGGTAAGCTTTCTTTAATGTCTTTTTTGTTAAAAGTTAATTTTTTTCTATCTGGATTTTTGTTTTCTTACATATTCCGGCATGTTTATTGTTGATCTTTTGATTTTTTTTTTTTTCAATTGCAACCCAATTTTGTGTGGCACGTTTTGATACATGGGTTTTGTCCAAATTTTAAGAAAGTTGTAATCTTTTGGCAAGTTGAGTGATTTTATTTCAATTATGATATCCCAAAAACTACTGAATGAATTGAATTTATTAAATGAATTACCATTGTTTTGCTGATGGTTTTACGATTTTTGGTGTTGGTGTTACTTAATTGGCTGAGTGACTGTGAATAATTTAAGCTTTTTGCTTTTTTATTATGGTTATGTCCCTTGTATGAATGTACTTATGGAGGAATATAGGACTTCACTTTAGGAAAAGGTGTTGGTTATTAAGTAACCTTTTATGGTTTGAGTTTAGGTGTTTTCGAGTTTACGGCGGCAGGGAGTTCGATTGTAATCAACCAACTACCAGTTTAGGGGGAGGGATTTCATGAAGAAAACCGAACCTGTGGTCGCAACTTCAAGTAGAATCGTATTCGACGATAAATCTATTTCTTCTGAATATATAAGTAGCAACCAACCTTAACATAAGGTCGAGGGTTGGCAGTTTTAATCAATTTATGTTTTCTTTTTATAGGAGGGGGAGATAGAGAAGGATCTTGCGGATGTGACATTTGAGGAACTGTAGAGAGCTCGATCCGATGGGTCAGATATGATTTACAGTAAGCGCAATGCCGATGGAAAAAAAGGCGGCCGAGCCAATAAGAATAGGCCAATGGAGATGAGTAGCAAGAAGCCAGTCCCCAGATTAAGAGAAGTCATTCAAGTTCCTAAAAGGGTGTGTGTTGCACTTACCTTTTTTTTTGTTTCTCGTGTGAGTGTTGAGATTTTTTACCTTTTTCAAGGGTTAAATGATTGGGTTGGTGGACTCGAACTGTGCTTGATAATGCTGCTTTAGTTTGTGTAAGTAGTCCTCCATGATATAATCGTGCTACTATATAGTTGTGCCCTATCATTATCATTGTACTGACATTTTTAAAATCGGTGGGAGGAGGCTAGTGACCAGTTTTCCAAGTAGTAGTCTTATGCTGGTTATCATTAAGAGATCGAGGGATTAAGCAACTACAAATATAGTCCATCTCGCACCAGATCTGATGGTTAATATTTATAATTAATTAAATGGTACATGACTGTTTTATTAGTTTTGCAGGCATGTTTTGGTACTTTTTTTAGCTTTCTTGTCATTTGGAAGTTTTATAAGGGAACATGTTGTGCATATCTGCATATTGTTCATAGAAAATTTTGGGCGATTTTACGTTGAGAATTCATGAAATATGTGCAAGGATCATCTACTAAATTGTAGTACTATTGAATTTTTTGGGGGATGGATGGGGGCCTTTCTAGCTGCTCTATGATACCATTATTTTCTTGTTTACAATATATAGGATTATGTCCTTGCCATGGGTCCTCTTGTTTTTATAGATGCTTTTTGTGATGTCAAGTTTCTCCCATAAATGAAACTTCACTTGCAAAATTTGTGGCATCTCTTTCAAAAAAAATTCCCTGTTATGCTCCTTGTGCAAAAATTGAGCTAAATAATCGTTACTTTTTCTGGAGGGAAATCGGTTGTCATTTGTTGGTTGGAATCATGTCGCTTGCTTATTGTATCATTACATTAGAGAAAGGATAATCTTGCACCTACAGTTTTAAGTTTATTCATAATCAAGTTTCTTATGTGCTTTTGTTATGTGGTACGTGACCCCCATTTCGAATCATTGTGTGGCTCACTCGATATAGATAGGTAAGATTTCATGCATTGTACTCATCTCTTTTGATTTATTTAGTATTTATATAGTTTTTGGGCAGTTGCCGCTGTGATAAATTGTACTGGAGATTATGGTTCTTACATATGTTTCTTCCTGCATCTTGCCTTAGATGATTATAAGTAACTCTATGAGCTCTCTTGATTTTCTAGTTCTGATTTTAGTGTTTGTTCATAGCTGCTCGTTATGAGTAAAATCTTTTGTAGAGGGTGTAGCGCAAGAAAGGAAGCATCACGTGGCATGTTGATAATATCACTTTAGTATTTTGTGGGTACTGGGTTACAAGGACCAATTAAATTCACTTGTATCAACAAACAAAAAAAGTCTTTAGTATTTTACTGTTGTTTACCTCACACAGTATAGATTCTCTTATGGTAGCAATAAGATCAGTCAGACATAATTTTCATGTTTTTGCCACTTCTGGCTTATTAGTGACCCACTTTTCCACTTTAATTATGTATCATATTTGTTTAAATTTAGAGCGATCGTCTCCTGTACTAACTTGGAAGCTGGAAAATTGCATATTATGATTAATAAAGGCCTATACAACTACAATAAACGATATATAATGGTATATATCTTCTTTTCATTGTACTTTAGTATCTCTGTTAATAGCCTTTAAATTAGTTTCAAGTAAAAAATTATGAATTATAATCTAACACTCGTTGGTCTGAAAAAATAATTATCTCTAAATAAGAATTTCTAACATGTTGCAACTGAAACCTACAATGGATGGGGAAAACCTAGAGTTTTTAAGATGCTTGCTCTTATTAATGTCCAATTGTGCCTTCTAATTGATTGTGATCATGGAAAAGGACAAGTTAACTCGTGGGCTTGTATTAGTAATAGATTAATAGACATGATAAAAAGACAACAAGTAGGTGAGTAGCCAAGTGGTGTGTGTTAGGAGAAATATTTTAGGCATGGGCAGTGGATGAGAATTAATCAAGAATGTTTAAACATGTTTGTCGTAGTGTTGAGGCAATAATAAGTAAAAATCTTTTTTATAATATACTAACCAATTTTGACTTTGTAACTTGGTGCTGATCAGTCTCCAGGTCTGGATATTTTAGTGATGTAGTCACTTGATGTACAAGATTTTTTTTTTTAATTGTCATTTATACACTTCGCACAATTAGCCAGGTTGTATATGTTCATTAGCAAGGCAATTCATGTTTTGGTACTTCGTTGAGTCTTCTTGTCCATCTACTCATAGGTAAAATGTCATTTTCGTTAAAGAACTAAGAAGGCACATTTAGTCGTTTTTATTCCTTACATATAAGATCATGTACTTTTGCCACTTATCAATGTTATATTTCTCGAATCAGCTTTCAGACATTTCTAGATGGGTTCATGTAATACAAACTAGTTCTTATTTTTTGTAATTTATTATGGCTATTAAATTTCGTGTGCGTCAGTGTTGGCTTATATTTCTCATATGCAGTGGCATTCTTAGTCTCTAACAGTATCAAGGTATTATTTAAATGCCATGTAGTGGTGAGTGTAAATTCTTTGTTGACAGTTATTTGTTTTGACAAATTAAATGACTGTTGACAAATTCAGTGCTCCATATTGCATGCCCGAGTTTACAAGCTTAGGACATGCTTTATGAACTAAATTTTGAATATAACACATTACTATGTGTAATATCTACAACTTGGTTAAATAACGTTGCATGCTAATTGAATAATTTCTCACAGTACAGTATATTGTGTTTGATTTTTAATATAATCTCTGCACTGTAGGTTCAAGAAGAAATATAAATTTATCTATGAGAATAATCTTCCTTCTGAAAAAGAGGTGATACTCAATGCTCGAATGATATTTTAAGGTAGCATCTTCTATGTGGTCTTCTCAAACTATTACCTGGTTGTAGGATTTGCAGGAACTAAGGAAACAAATGAAGAAAGCTCGTGATCCTGAAGTAAAAGATGAACTAAAGGAGCGCATTTCTCGGATTGTAAGTGTGCTTCTTCAAGTAAAAGATAAAAAGACAGTGTGGTTGTATAAGTTTCATTGTCAATCTTTTATTTATGTCACCGGCTATATGTCGATGATGTTCAAGGTCTCTTTAATTGTGTTTTGTATTACAGAATAAAGATTGAAGGATGCAACACCAAAGCGTACCGAAAAAAATATTCTTGCTGAGCACAAGAAGAAAGAAAGGGGAGCGGCAAAGAAAGGGAAACGGCCTTATTATCTGAAAAATTGTAACTCTCTCTCTCTCTCTCTCTCTCTCTCTCTCTCTCTCTCTCTCTCTCTCTCTCTCTCTCTCTCTCTCTCTGTGTGTGTGTGTGAAAACTGAAATCTACTTGCCTTTACACATGCGTAAACAAACACTAGTACTAGTATTCACCTTATATTTAGGATGGTCATGAATTTGTGCTGTTATATATGTGCCTCAAAGTATATATTACTTTTTTCGTTTCCCATTGTACTCATTTTCTTACGAAAAATTCTTGGACATATACAACAGTTGTTTATTAAACAACGAAAGATAATGATACAATGTCAAACTCTTCGTATCCTAACATGATTTCTTTCCTCCCAGCCGAACTTCGAAAGGAAAAGCTTGTCTTGAAATAGAAAGAACTAAAGGTATATATAAAGGTCGTCGGGTATTTTTGGTCGATGTTTTAGCAACTAGAGTTATGTTGAATAATCATTTCATTCATTATATATCAGGAGTCCGGCAAACTTGAGGCTTTTATCGAGAAAAAGAGAAGGAAGAATGCTGCAAAAGACCACAGATACATGCCTTACCGACGTCCCACGAACGATCAAAAAAACCAGTAGGCATCACATTTGGACCAAGTTGTTGTGCTTTATTGTTATCTTATACATCCAAATTTTGTTTGATTATAAGGAAGTGCCTGGAAAACTTGTGGATGGAATGTTTTAGCCTAATTTAGCTGCTACATAGTATAGTGATATTTATGAAGCTACGTTACCACCTATGTATTGGGAACAGAGTAAATTTACTTGGCTAAAATGTGTTTATTACTATTTAAACATGGATCAAATTTTGGTCTCGACGTGTGTTTCTGCTTTGTACTATAAACTTTGGGTTACTTTTCTTGAAGCTTTTTGATCTAGTATCTCTTCTAATCCCAATTCCAACTCAAATACTTTAAAATTTGGGTTTAAATAAGACTGAATTCGATCTATTTGGCATCCAACAAATATTTGATACAGATGGGCCTCTAATTAAATATTTAGTGGTGAATGCGTTTAGGGATTAAAGCCAAGTTAATATGGTCATTTTTTGTTGTTTGGATTATGAAACACTCAACATATTTCATGATGGACTTGATATGAGTCCAATTTAATCTAAATTGTCTCATTTTTTTAGTGACAACAACAACAACAACAACAACAACAACAACAACAACAACAACAACAACAACAATAATTATTATTATTATTATTAATTATTATTATTATTATTATTTTATTGATGACAGTGTTTGCAAGCATTCTAAAAAACTGAGTAAAGGACAAAACATTAGAAATTAGGTGTTGCAATATAGAGTCAGAACCTTGTCACAAGAAAAAGTTAAGTCTTAACGACTTTTGTGTATGATTATAATATAAAAAGACAAAAGTGTTCCTTCTAAATATATGAAGTTTTTCTGAAAAATTACATATCATCATTAAAAATAAAGAAAAATAATGATAGAAAACATGAAAGCATTATTAATAGCTTCCAGAAAAAAACATTAAAGTTACGTATATCAAATATAAAAAGCAATAATAATTTTTAATAGACGTAATGTTTACTTAATAGTTAATAGTACATATTTATAAATTAGTTGTGTCGAACATGGGAAATCCTTTACAGGAATTAAAAAAAGAGAAATCTTATCTCTCTGTAATCTTAACATTCTGTACCAGCTAAGAATGTCATAAGATTTTTTTAAAGCACATGACATGACTAGGGAATATTGTTGGCTTTATTTTAGTCTAAATTCTAAATCATTGCCTTGGAATATTAAATGATTGCTTAAGGATGGAAAAACAAGATTTTATAGCTGGGAAGTGCCTATTAATGTACAAACAACCAACATGTGGTAAGTTTACAACACTAAGCATAAAATTAAATACTAATGAACATGAAGTAAATACGATGTTTATATATAAACAAATAAAGTGCAAAAACCCATCCCATATTTCTTCTTGTTATTCATAAAGTTTCGGATTACAATCCACTAAAAGTTATTACATTATATAGTAACGCTAGTCCATAGTAGTTACACTAATATTCCATTTAATTCATGCCTATAGCATTAATTTATTTTCCTTCCATTTGTTGGCATTGGAACCTAAAAGTGGGAATAATATAATAAACACGAGAAAATTATAAAGAATAAAAAAGGAGAGTTCATATAAAATTAGGGGGTGAAAGCACAAATAGTTTATAAAACAAGGGGCAATCATGAAAAGTAGCCATTTAGAACAATCGCTCTTACATTCTCCGTCAAATTAGGGTTCTTACATTTCAGATACAAGCAGACGTTTCTCTCTCCTCTCTCTCTTTCTCTCTTCAGGCTCAGTCACGGTAAACTTACTTTCTCTCTCTACAGTTGCAGTCGAAGTCTATATTATTTTCTATTTGGATTATTTTTACTTATATATTTATTGGGCAAATTTTAGTTTTTTTCTGAATTCTTTTAGAACCCGTTTATTGAGGCAAGTGTTTTTTTGACTTGGGTTTTGTCTGAAATTATTGAACTGCTAGAGTTTATTTAAATAAAGGCAATTATATATTTTTGGTTGACTTGATAATCAAGTGTTCTTTGATTTTTAGTTTTAGTTTATTATGTTACATTTACCCAGTATGTATGTACCTGTGGAGGAATGAATATAGGTCCTTCATATTAGAAAAAGGGTTGGTTTTGAAGAATTTCAAATTGTTAAATGAAACAAAAGAATTGATTAGGCTATTTATCCTTTAGTGTAAGTGTTCATATACGAATGTCGATTCTTGCCATTTAATTTCAAGTTGCTAGTTTCTCTTACGCAGTAATTTCGTTTCAGCGTTCAGTTTTATAGTTCTTTTGTAACATTTGAATTTAAGTCAACTTTCCTTTTAGTTGTAAAGATTGCAGCTTTTTTGCATTTCTGATGATGTTCGATAGTTCTCGTTACAGAATTGGTGAATCCAGCTTGTTGTCCTAAGGTAATTTGTGCTTAATCTTCTTTCCAGTTGTCAACTGCTGTCAAGACCTGTGTTTCAAGGCCAACTCTCAGACAAATTTGTCGATTACTACCTTATTGCAACAATCAACATTTATAGAATGAAAACTAAGAGTTCTGGATAGTCTTCTGTTTCGCTAAACCTGTGTTGGTGCTGATATTGCATAGGTTCTTGGTTCGTCTAAGGTTTTTTTCCCGAGTTTTGTGAAAGATAGCTAAAACGGGGTCCCTTTGTTGTGTGGCTGCAAGGCCACATGGATCCAACGGGACGAGCAGGGACTGGTCTGTGGGGGCACATGAGCCCTACTGGAGAACCAATACTAGCTTTTCCCCTCCACCATCAAGATGGGACCTCCCTTTTCAGTCGGAAGCAGTGTCATTTGGTTCGCATGATGGCTTTCAATTGTATGGGTCTTCAGCATCTTCTAACAGTAGAGAAAGCAGAATTTGGGTGAGAGGAAATAATCATCATCTTCTCGTATCTGACGGCGGCGTTGCTCCTTATTTTAGCAGTCCATCTGACTTCTCTCCTGCCCAACAGTGGACTCCCCCAGCGAGACAAGAAATCAGCAACAATGATTATGGTAATTCAAGGAGAGGTATAAAGATCAAATTTCATTCACGTTGTTCCAGAAATTTTGTCTAATTGATTTCTAGAACTATAGTTTACCTCTCATCTAGTGATTTTGTTTTTTATCCTACTATGTCTATAAAGCTTGTTGGTTCATGGAGACATGTGTAAGATAGAGCTTGTTGGTTCATGGAGACATGTATAAGATAGCTAGAGGTCACTTTTGGGTTGAAAGGAGATCGTAGGCCTGCAATCAGCTGTGTCACCGTTCGATTGTACACTGGCAGCTATGCTAGTCATAGTAACCCTATCTCCCTTGTTTCACTCTATAGTAGATAGTATAATAAATAATTTGAAGTTGAACAAGTTTTTCCTTTCCTATGAGAGCCAAGCCAGAATGGTGGTTAACACAAATGAATTCTAATGAATTTATGCTATGGAATACAATGTATTGCAGTGATTTGAGCTTGTTTTTAGCTTAGTAAATTGACATGGGCTTGAACTCCATTTTAATTTTTTTAATATTTAAAAATTTGGATCCGGTTTAGCTTTTACTAGATCAATAAGACTATACCTCATCTCTGCATACAAGGTCTCCTCTTAGCCTCATTCCTAAGCATGCAAGGTAAATCTAGGATGGGATCCTTTTTTCTTGCCGAATTTTAGTTGAGATCTGCACTAATAGATAGAAAAAGAAAAAAAAAAAAAAAATAAAGGGCTCCCCGTCCCTTCTCTCCAGGCCCTGTGGGTGAACACCCCCTTAATATTACATGTTTCTCTTATGGGTAAAAAACGTCAAATCCCTGAACCTATTGCCCCTGGCTTGCCCCTTAACCTTTGAAAGTTACAACATACATCCCTACCTTTCAAAAAGTGTGAAATGCCCCGAGTGGCGGATCAGCCATTCATTTTTGTCACGTTCTTGCATTTTTGTCATTTAGATTTGGCCTCTGGGTGCGGTTTGCACTTTTAAATAATTTTGCTGTATGTTGTAATTTATCAAATATTATGGGACAAGTCACGCATGAGCAATAGGTTGGAGGATTTTATGCTTTTTACCCCTTCTTTTATTGGCCGCAGTTGAGAATGGCAGAGCTTTATCGTAGTACTTAGCTCTAAATTGCTGCAGGTTCTCTGTAGTGTGCCAAAACATTGTTGCCCATATCAATTTCATGGTGTCATAGTACGGGCTTGTGCCATGGGTCTGATTTTTATGAATTCCCAAATCCACTCGTCTGCCTCCAAATGCCATGACATTCTGAATGTCCTTTATCTCCCTACAACTTCCTCCCTATTCCCCCTAAACTACAATATGGTGAACTTAACTCTTACTTTAAACATGCTTGTTTTTACTAATACTTTCCACACAGTTGTCATGTTGCTGTATACAACTTAATTTTGCATAATCAACTACACAAATTGTATTTCGAGCATGTTTTTCTTTGCGCCCTCTGTTACCAATGCTAAATAACTTTTGGCAGGTCTACATTTTAAACTGGTTTCTCATGTTCAGCCTACGTATCTAAGCTATTGATTCTTTAAACAGGGTTACATGTATAATAAATGGACTTAGACTTAAATTGGATGAAATAATACCTTCTCCTTTGTATGCTTAATTTGAAATGAAAATTGCTCTAAACCGCCTTACCGCAGCAGTTTTCTATGACTAAGTTGGTTTATATTGACATTGGGCTTTCATCTAATCAGGTTTTTCTATTTTAGATATTTAACTGTTAATTCTTTTTACAGAGGTTGTTTTGAGGCCGATGTCCTTTTCACCAACGATGGAGGTAGTACAACAATAGTACTTAGTATTCTGCTAATGTTTAATCTACTCAAAGTTGACCTTTAACCAAACAATAATATTACAGGGCACATCAGCCACCAGAGACAGTGCAGGCTCGACATCATCTCGATCAGACAGTAGTGGTGACTACGAGACCGTTGTCAAATCCCATACTTCTAACCGTAACTTTGCCGCTCGCCGGTGCTTCATGTCCAAAGCGATTCATCCGTTGTCCCTTTCATCAGAACAGCCCACTAGAGAAAATATCGGCGTTGATGCCATGACTCCACAAAGAGAAGGACATCAGTTGAGCAGCGCTAGTGGTAGTCTTGATCTCACGGAAATCCCTGAGTCCTTTGAATATGATCTTTTTACTAGGAATCGTAGTCCTTCCGATTGTTTCAGATGCGGATTATGCGAGAGGCCTCTTTCTCAAAGATCCCCATGGAGTTCGCGTAGGATCATCAAAAGTGGAGATATGCCAGTTTCTGGAGTCCTCTCCTGTCGTCATGTCTTTCATGCAGAGTGCTTAGAACAAACGACCCCGAAAACAAGCAAGAATGACCCTCCATGTCCCCTCTGTGTCAAAATTGAAGAAGACAACCCTCTTGATCAAAGAGTTTTTTGCAAGTCGAGAACAAGTTTCCCTCGGCTCAAAACTTTTCGTGAGGATGGGCCTTCTGCCAAGCCTTGGGGCTGTGCGCAGGCAGGAGATTGTGTTGAAGGGGCATTGCACACGCCTACTCGAAACTCGTTCTTGTCACTTAACCGATCCCGATTCAGAAATAGTATTTCTTTAAAGGGAAACTCGAGTCGTGAGTTTCTTGGGAAGTTAAGGAAAGAGGGCTCATTTTCTTCGCAGCTAGTTGTCGGTTCGGCTGAGCATGGAGGTGCAGGTTCGTCCGGGCAAAGGGGGGTTCAAGTTTAAAGTCACGTGAATGTTCTGTATAGACTGAATTCGTGCTGTTATTGGTTTTGAGTCCTTTCAGTATTGTGTGTCTTTAGGCTCTTAAGGGTTGTATGTTTGTAGCATTTGCCTCTAGATTCAAGTCTCTTAACCTGTTCTGTTGATCTGCTGCTGATATATCTATAATATTTATTACAAATAATTACTCTTGCATTACTGTGTTGTAGTGAAATTGTGTTGGAATCTGTGAAGTTAGGCTTAATGATGCAAACGTGTGAGATTTTGAACCACTAAAGATTACATTTTCAGAATTAGCTGTTTACACTCAGTTTGCTCGCATATCACAAGCCATTTATGTTGTATCATATACAATGGGATTTTGATGGTGAAGAACAGGAAGATGTTTCAGGTTGGGAGGGGTTGCATGAAAATTCTTACATGAGTTAGGCAAATATGATACAATCATTGACGAAATGTGTGTTTGTTTGCGTTCTAAATAAATTAATGTTACTTAATTGGCGTGATTGAGTAAATAATATAGGGTTGTTTCAAGTGTTGCGAATTGAACTTTTTCGTGATTAGAAATTAAGTCAATCGTACCAGTAGCAGACCCAAAATTTTAGTTTATCTTGGGCTACTAAAAAATTCAGTATTAAGAAAAAAAGTAAATTTGAAATTTTAATACAAATTTGTTAAGTAGAATGAGAAATATCCATGTTCTATTCAAAATACTAAAAAGCTAAGTACCACTGAACAGAAGGAATAAAATTGTTGTTGAACTATTTGGTTCCTAATAGAATAAAATTCGTCGTTATCAACTTGAAATCTATACTTTCTGATAGCTCCTTTTAATTTTTATGATACAAACAAACAAACAATATTCACTTTTAGGGTCAGAATCCATAAACAATGTCCAAATTTTGTTTCATAAACAACTTTGGGTCCAATTCCCCACTCATCTCCAAAGTTCATATTCCAAAATCTTTGGAGATTCCATTAAAGTTCTCACCTTTTAACTTGCTATATTCTTCTGAGCTTAAAAAAATAGGAATCTAACCAAAAGCATTTTGGTGTCTTGCAGCGTTCTTAACCTTGAACACGATCTTGTATGCTTCATACTCTAGCAGAGGCCTAGAGCGGAAGCACTTGTACAGAAATGGTTCCTACACATACATAACATTGAGTTAATTGTTTACTCTTATTAACTATGCCAAATTATGGAGAAGAAGAGCTATTAACAAATTCATCCGTAGAGCATGATATCACTGTAATAGTACAAGGTGGAACATAAGGGTAGTCTGGTCCGGCGACAATCTTCTCGTTGCCTTCATCGTACCTTATCCCCAGAGTCTGTACAAATTGCTCGTACATCAAGAAATGTCTTCTTAAAATTGGGATCCTCTTTCGTGTTTCTGACACCGTCATCAGCCTTTTCACAAATGCAAACAAGTTACGGAGGAACTCCATTCCAAGCTCGAGGCCGTCAACGGTGGAGATATTGTTGTGGTCACTATACACCTCCAAACCCAAAACGACAGTGTTGTTGGTCACGATTTCCCAAGCCGGAGCGCCTCGATGGATTTGCTGCTCAGCCTCACGCCTGCATGGTTATAACAAGAAAGATTTATCATGAGCATCTGATACACAACATGGGTACTTGTTTGGTTTTTACTGGTAAATCTGATGCAACAAAGCGTATAAAGCATGAAAGATATCGTGTTGCAACGGCATAATATCGAGCTAAGTTAAGATACGAATATAATCTAGGTAACAGAGGGAGAAGACAATTTGTTCCACACGGATTGTTATAAGGCAGTTGTAGCACGGGAAACTAGGGTACACCTTCTCCTGTGGGACGTTGGGAAATGCCTGGGCTATTGGTTTTACTACTAAGATTCTAACATTTTGGTTTATGTACTCATCTAAAAGATGCATACTAAAATGATAATATTCACCAAAGGTTAATACAATGAACCATGTCACGTGCTCAAACAATCCACTGGCGCAAACTGGTAAATGTCACCCCAAATTCAAAACGTAGGACTACTCTGCTGAATAACTATACTGCGTAGCAAAACTTTTAACCATTACTAAGCCCATGCTAAAATTCTCTAATTACTTATGACACGATATTTGTTCCACTCCCAACCAAGTTCAAAACATCAGTCTCCAGAATAGATCAAAATAACTGATCATCATAACATACCAAGTATACAAATTCGAATAAACCACATGTAGCAAATTCGTAGTCTCAGTACCAAGTCGCTCACAACTACTGTGTACAAAAGCACTTCAGTTTCACTACATACTAACTTAAATTACACGAATAAAATAAGTATACTAACCCTTATCAATTGTGGTCGAGGATAAGGAGGCAAATCGCTCGCCTGTCTTCCCAACCTGCGCACAGTTGGATTAGGGCTGGACAGTAGCAGCCCCAAAACGCCATTCTGAGTAGCTTTGTTGCTGGCGCTACGGAGGAATTGTATTTAGTCTGGTTCAGGAATGGAGACATCTTCAGATGGACCAGCCATTTTGAGAGGAGACTTAGGGTCAGGGGTTCCAGCGAGAATTGAATGCGCGATTTGGGGATTTTGAGAATTCGAATATACTTTACCAATGTTAAGTGAGGGTAATTCTTGATTTTCACCTGTAATCGGACCTATGGACCCCGGTAAACAAATGCCATATTAGGCTAACAATTTTGTGCAATGAGGGCCCAAAAAAATGAATCTAAACGCCATAATCTTTATTGGCCACCCAAATCAATACATCCACTATAATTAAGGGCTTGGGTTGAGAGGGGACCCAAACGGGTCCTAGGTCTACTAATTCTAAGCCCGAGTCAAGACCTTACATATGTTTTCCAGTCTAAGAGCCTAGATTCGATTTATCAAAAAGCCCAACTCACAATAGAGCCTTTTAGTCAATTATCACCCAGCTCAAAGGAATGTGGGCTTCTTCTTAGACTTTAGTTTGTCCATTGAGTCGAAGTTTATAGCTTGAGTCCTTTATCCCCTTCTCCTCACATGTCAAATACACCTATAAATCTCTTATATTTCATAGCTACGCCCTTTTTTTTTTACTCTATTCAGCTCAACTCTCTCAACCAACCGTAAGGGTTTATTTTCAACTCTTTTATAGTTAAAATTTATAGTTCTCTTTGAGTTTTTTACCTTAATTTCTTCTGCAATACTCTTTTTTATCTTTTGATTTCTTTGTAGCTTTTTTGCGGTACACTATTCATTGCACGTTTCCTTAACATGGGGCTTTGTTAGAATTTTCATAAAGTTGTAATCTTTTTATTGAACAAATTACCGTTATTTTACTATTAGTTTTGTAATTTTGGTATTGGTGTTGCTTAATTGGCTGATGTCTCTGAATAATTTAAGCTTTTCATATTTGATTGTGTTTTGGTCCCTTTTATGTACTCATTGAAGAATATAGGACCTCAGAATAGGAAAAGATGCTGGTTATATTAAGCAACCTATTATGGTTTGAATTCAAGTTTACGTTGCGGAGTTCAATCGTAATCAACCAAGTACCAGTTTAGGGAGGAGAAATTCCAATTAAATGAAGAAAATTGAACCTGTTGTTGCAACTTCAAGTAAAACCGTGTTCGACGATGAATCAATTTCTTCTGAAGATGTATGTAGCAAAATCAGCCTTCAACACAGTTAAATTGTTGGCAATTTAATCAGTTATGGTATTGATAAGGGTAATATCAATTGAGGATAAATATGAGGTGTGATAGTGACGTGTATGCTGTAAATTTGGATCGTATCGTATAAAATAAAGGGTAAAAACGCACTGTTCCTGAACTAAGTGTTCGGACGAAGCGTACCTCGATCAGAACTAGGCGAAGTATTGCAGAAATCCTCTCTTTAGAATGTATAAGTGTGGTATGTTTTCCTTGGTGAAATAAACCGTATAGCCGTAGTATATACAGGCTGTCGAGCATGACGCGTGGCGTCTTCTGATTGGCCGTCAACGTGGCTCATATTAAAATACCTCACGAGGGACGCCATTTAAGACTCACCCACCTCGTGGGTCGTATTCAATTGCGCTCATTTAAGAGCCGTCAACCTTATGGGTCGTATTTAATGCGCCTCATTTAAGAGTTACCCGCATCATGGGTCGTCATTAATGGTTGTCTGGTAGTCGCCGACAGCTCTGACACCCATAAATGCTCTGTCGTTCTCGTAGATATATGATTGTAGCTTATCGGTCACTCGACCCTCGACCTCCAGATACGATCTCTTTCATTCGATCTACAGTTGGTTCGAGTTTATTAACCATTGTAACTTTTGGTTCTACGGTCGTAATTATTTGGATCATTATCAATAGTCCCCCCAGTTTCGACTCTGATGGGTCGGGGTCGAAATTCTTTACACTGTGCCTGTTCCGCATCGAATATCTCTTTTCATTGTTGCCTGACCTTCGATGATGTCGTCTGTAGGTTTTGTAACGGCTGCGCATCGTGTGGATACCAACTGTTAGCGTTTTCAATACGCTAAGCCTTAATGACGTCGTGGGGCAGCTTTATCGTAACGTGTGCGGATTTGTCGAGCGAGTGGTACAGGTCGTGCGCACGTGGGCACGAGATTCCCGGGCGCGTGTTCGACAGTGGCCACGCGGCATTTCTTGATTGGTGAATTCGAATGGCTTGCCATAATTACGACGGTTACTTCTATCGTGCGTGATAGGGCACGTTTTTCTCGGGGCGAGTGGGGGGCGGTCGTGAGCGACTGGGCGCGAGTTTCCCGGGCGCGTGTTCGGAAAGCGCCACGTGTCACTCTGTGATTTGAGCATTCGAACGGCCCTTCATTAATACAACGGTTCGACTGCTTCCTAGGTTTTCGTGCACACGACTCCCCACCATATAAATATCGCACGACCTTCAGTCTTCTTCTTCACTTTGCTTCAAACTTTTCGGCGAACTTTTTCTTTCTGCGATTTGCGTTTTCCGGCGAGTTTTTCCTCTGCTTTCAGTGAATTTGTCCCGTTTCTCGCCTTCTTAGTTTGTTTTCTCTCGTTCCTTCAAGTTTTCTACCGTTTCCACCGTCTAAAAACTCTGAAAATGTCTTCTTCTACAACCGACAACCAAAATCCCGTGGTGCCGTTCTACGGCGGCGATAGGGAGGAGGAGGAGAGCTCTCCTCCCCAGCCCTTTGTGAGTAAGCGGCGTCGTCTCACAAAGAACAACGTCCATGTGGGTGGTTCTTCCTCAACCGCCGCCCCTTCTCCTGCCGCAACTGTCGCTCCTCCACCAGCAACCTCTGTTACTCCGCCATCTGTCGCTGCAGGGGGGTCGTCTGATCCAGGTGGTTTGCTAACCACCGTCAGCTCACTCAGTGCCTCTGACATCGGGCCGATCCTCATGAAATACGGTGTCGATCTTAAGACGGTCGATTTTGGAGCTCCGGGCCCGGACGGTCGTGCCACCCGACCACCTCCTGGATTTCTGACGATCTACGCAATCCAAATGCTATGTGGCCTTCGGATGTTCTTTCATCCCTTCTTCGTTCAGGTTTTCACCGCCTACAACCTCTGTCTGAGCCAGCTGAACCCCAATGGCTATCGAGTTCTGGTGGGATTCTTCATATGCCATCTTTTGCTGGGGATCGAATACACCGTAGAGCGTTTCTTCGCCGTCTATCGGGTGCAGTTGAATGTAAAGGCTCCCCCTTCTACTTCTTCACAGCTCGTGACACGAAGAATAATTTTCTTCTGGGTAACCCATCGTCGCATGGCTCGTGGAAAGACAAGTTCTTCTTCGTAAGCCCAAAGGGTGGTGCTGCAGCGGACTGGGGGGTTTCAACCTCTTGGCAAACTGGGTCGAAAGGTGTGACCGATCCACGGATCGTAAACGCTGAAGCGATCAGGAAGGAGATTGAGTCTGAAGGTTTCTACCAAGGGTCTTTGAGCTTGGCAAAGGTCGTGGACGACCCGACCCTTCTCGTTCTGGCTGGCCTACAAAGGTCTTCTCTATTGAAGATTTTTCTCCGCAAGAGTTGACCCTTTCTTCCGTAAGCTTTTTTTTCTGTTTCTTTTCTGACTTATGTTTTTTTTTATGTTTTTACTCAACTTCTTTCTCTGGTTCATGTTTTGCAGGAAAAGCCGTCGAACAGGTGTCGCTTGGGACATATGAACTGCCTACGATCGAAAAGGATGACAAGGTCGTGTACCTGGACGATGACTTGAAGAATTTGGCCTCCGATCCTGCTCCGGCAAAGACAAAGGGGACAAAGAGGAAGCAGATTGCTTCCAAGCCTGCGAAGATTTCCAAGGTGAAGCAAGCTGCCCTCGAACGTGCCCAAGCTGATGTAGGAGTTTCCGATCCCCAGCCGGTCGTTCTCCTTAGCAACTCCGATTCGCCATCTGCCAATCCTTCGACGCAGCCTAGGTCAACCCCGATGGTAAATCTTACGATTCCGTCCACTAGGGCATCGCTTTCTCCATCTGCTAGTATGATCTTTCAGGCTCCTCCGACTCGAACTCCAATTTTGACCCCGAGCGAAGTGATGAATTGGATAAGTCAAGAGCTTCGTTCTTGAAAAGTTGTGACTTCTTCGGTTGCGGCTCCCGGCACATCGGCCTTGGCGCTTGCTACCGACTCAACGGTAGTTACGGCGATACCTGGCGGGGGAACGATCCGGGATATGACGGTGATTCCCGAACCCAAATCTTCCTCGAACCCCAATCCACCTGCTTCTGCCGTCGAGACCGCTCTGATCCCCAATCCTGACTCCCCACCAATGGATCCTTCGGGGTCTGAAGGTACCGATTCACTTTCTCCGATCATCGGTGCTTCTGGGGATGGACCTGCTTCAGAGCCGATTCAGGAACCTGGTTCTCCTTCAGTTTTCGAAGACTGTCCGCCAGGTCACACGGAGCAAGTCATCGATCGTATGACCAACGACAAAGATTACGACTTTCTGCGCTCCGCGGATCGGGACGAGGCTTACGATTGGTGGTTCCAAATTGCTGCTCAGGTAACTTGTCTTTTTTTATATTGTCAAGTATTGCTTCTTCGTTCCCCTTTTCTTACTTGCTTTATTTTTTCCAGATGGGTCGAATAATTCCTGAGTCGATTGAGACTGAGCGGGAATTAAGGGGCAACAGAGCGATCCTCCTCGGTCGGAATGCGCAATATAGGGCTCAGATCCGGACGATGCGCGATGATCTTTCAAAGCTTGATGCAGAGGTCAAATAGTTGCGGCAAGGATACCAGGAGGTCGACACCCTTCGGTCCGAACTGGCCGATATCCGGGCTGAACTCGATCGTCAGCATGCGCAGGTTCGAACTTTGGAAGCGAACGGGATATCTGGCTGAAGGAGAAGGAGAAACTCACGCCTGATGTGGCCACTTACGTTGGTCGTCTGGCCGACGCCGAAGAGAAGATCGCAACTCTCAAGCAGGCAAAGATGGATGCCGAAGCCTCTACGACTTCTGCCTTGAAAACGAGCCAATAGTTCGAAAAAAAGCTGTTTGACCTGATGGTGGCCAACAAAGAGGCTGGGCAGAAACGATCCGAGGAACTGGCCGAAGTTGGGCATCGGGCCGTCGAGGAGTTTAAGAATTCCTCCGAGTACCGGGATATGATAGCTCGGTTCGGTGCAGATATTTTCCAACAAGGATTCGACCGCTGCACTTCCTAGTTCCGACGGTCGGGCCTTTTTCCTTCCGATCCCGATCCCGATCTGAGCTTCTTGGACGTCAGTGCGCTCCCCGATCCAGGCGGTTTAACCTCCGGTCCTCCAACCAACACTTAGTTTTTTTTTTTGTAGTTTTTCTTTTCATGTACTTTTCTTTTCTTGTAAGTACTTTTTGAAGCATCCTGGATTGATAATACGAAGAATTTTTCGATGCCAATTGCTTCTTGACATTTTGCTTCGTTGTTTTTTTTTGCGTCGATCATAAGTCTTGTACTTTTTTAACTGACCAACTTGAATGAAATCTTCGATCGAATGCTCACATGAATTTAATCATCTCGTCGATCCTTGATTGATCTTTTACCCCGAAGAATTGAATCTTCCCTTAAGTTCGAACACTTATCCGTTGGAATGAATCGAATCAACTCCTACATCGAAGGATTTAACCTTTCTTTAATGATCGAATATGCAAGTCTTAGAAATGAATCGTATCAACTTCTAACTTTTAAGAATTTAATCTTTCACGATTGAATATATTAGGCCTAGAATCGAATTGAATCGACCTCTTACCTTGAAGAATTCAATCTTCCTTTATTTAGGCCTAGAAACGAATTGAATCGACCTCTTACCTTGAAGAATTTAATCTTCCTTCATTTAGGCCTAGAAACGAATTGAATCGACCTCTTACTTTGAAGAATTTAATCTTCCTTTGTTTTAGGCCTAAAAACGAATTTAATCGACTACTTACCTTGAAGAATTTAATCTTCCTTTGTGACTGTATTGAAGAATTGAATCTTCCTTTTACGATCGAATATTTTTACACGATGTACGTCCTTCTCCCCCCCAAAAAATGAAGTTCACCTTGAGTGAACTTATGACTTTTCGATGGGTTAGAGGCATGGATCGTGTATATTTTTCATTGAGATTTACAGACCTCTTCTTGCTTCTTATACTTTAGCTTTATTCACCGGATCGTATCGACCACTTACTTTTTTTCCTAATTTAGCTAAGTAAAATCAAGAAGCAGAAAAAAGAAATTCAGAGAAATGTACTTTATTCCATCGAAGGAGAGCTGAGTAATACAATGCTTTTCTTGATTGTTAAGGATAGAACTTTCTCAGGTTGCTGGAATTCCACGATCGTGGGTAATCTCTTCCTTCCATGTCTTGAAGAATGTAGGTCGATGGTCCTAGGATTTGTGTTACTTTATACGGACCCTCCCACTTTGGATCTAGCTTGCCGATCACCTTCGAAGTTTCGACCCTCTTCAAGACCAGGTTGCCCACCTGGAATCTTCTTTCCTTGACTTTCTTGTTGTAGTATCCGGCCATTTGAGCCTTGTATTTCTCCGACCGTAAACTAGCCTTTGTACGCCTTTCTTCGAGCAGATCCAATTCGAGAGCCAAGTTGGCTGAGTTGTTTTTCTCCTCATATTTTTTGATCCTCCAACTCTCGGCTACGATCTCATTTGGAGTTACTGCTTCGTGGCCGTACGCAAGGCTAAAAGGCGTTTCTCCGGTTGCGCTTCTTGGTGTGGTTCGATACGCCCATAACACGCCTGTCACTTTTCGACCCACTTGCTCTTATACTGGCCCAGTCGAGCTTCAATGGATTTAACCAAGGTTCGATTAGTTACGTCGACTTGACCGTTTGCTTGTGGATATCCGATCGAAGTGAAACATTGCTTGATTCACCATTTCAGGCACCAATCTTCGAGCTGTTGACTTCGGAACTGCAAGCCATTGTCACTTACTAAGGTTCGTGGAATCCCGAATCGGCATAAGATGTTTCGCCACAGGAAGTTGATGACCGCTCCAGCTGTAATGTTAGTCATTGGCTCTGCTTCAACCCACTTCGTAAAGTAGTACACCGCTACCAGAAGGAATCTTTTCTGGCCCTTGTCTTTGACCATCCTACGATATCGATCCCCCACCGGTCGAATGGACATGGGATGCGGTTTGGTTCCCAGGTTGCCGCTGGTTGTCGGATTATTCGTGCAAACTGTTGACATGGCAAGCATCGTTTAGCAAAGTTCTCCGCGTCCTTTGCCAGTGTCAGCCAAAAGTAACCCTGCCTTAGGATTTTTTGGGTTAAACTGCTTCCACCCGCATGGTTTCCGCAACTTCCTCCGTGTATTTCCTTCATCACTTGCTCTGCCTCGGTTGGCCCTAGACATCGTAGATAAGGCTGGGAGAAAGCACGTTTGAACAGTACTCCATCCTTCAAGAAAAACCTGGCTGCTTTCTTCGCTAAGGTTTTTTCTTCGGGCTTCGAAGTGTATTGGTCTGGATCGGATAGATATTTCATTATTTCCGTCCGTCAATCTTCATCTTCTTCTCCGACGGGAGCTGCCATTGTTTCTGCACTTTTCTCCTGTTTGCCGACCATGAAGAAAGTGATTTTTCTCGTTTGGATCGGGGTCATTGATCCTGCCATCCGAGCAAGGGCATCGGCTTCACTGTTTTCCAATCTTGGGATCTAGATTAGTTCGAACGCGTCGAACTCTTCCTTCAATTCCTGGACTCGTTGGAGATAGTCCTTCATCCTCTCTTTCCTTGCCTCGTATGGCTCGTTCACTTGATGTACGATCAGCTGTGAATCGCTGTGGGCTCGAAGCCTGGTGACATGGCCTTCGAGCGTGCATCTCATTCCGACCAACAGAGCTTCGTACTCAGCTTCGTTGTTCGAAACTTGGAATTCCACCTTCAAGGCGAAGTGTAAATTTTCTCCTTCGGGGTTTTTCAGCACGACGCCTAATCCCCCGTTTCCATTGCTTACTGACCCGTCCACAAACAGGTCCCACCATTGAAGCTCCTTCTTCTCTTCCTTCGATCCATCGTTCATTTTTACGATGAAATCGGCCAACACTTGTGCCTTTATTGCTGGTCGCGGTTTGTAAGTGATGTCGAACTCTCCTAGTTCGACCGACCATTTAACCATTCTTCCCGACACCTCTGGTTGTTGAAGGATTGACCGAAGCGGATGCTTCGTGAGAACCACGATCGGGTGAGCTAAGAAGTATGGCTTCAGATTCCGAGCCGCTATTACCAGCGCATAAGCCAATTTCTCGATCTGTGGGTATCGAAGTTCCGCATCCCTCAATGTTTTTCCGGTGTAATACACCGGTTGGTGGTTCCTCCCATCGGTCCTTACCAAAACCGCACTGACCGACTCCTTCCCCGTAGCGAGGTAAATGTAAAGTGTCTCGTCGGGGATCGGCTTTATGAGCAGTGGTGGGCTTAGTAGGTACTTCATTTCTTCGAATGTCGTTTGGCATTCGTCCGTCCATTTGAATTCCTTTACGTTCCTCAGCGCTTTGAAAAACAACAATCCTTTCTCCGAGGATCGTGAGATGAACCTGTTCAAGGCGGCCAACCGGCCGTTCAACTGTTGCACCTCGCCCGGTGACGTAGGTGGCTTCATATCCAATATCGCCTTCACCTTCTCGTGATTGACTTCGATCCCCTTCTGTGTTACCATGAATCCCAGAAACTTTCCTCCTTTCACCCGAATGTGCACTTCTTCGGGTTGACCTTCATTCCAAATTTTTCCATAGTTTCCATGGCCCTTCTCAAATCTCGCAGATGATCTTCTGCCTTCTGGCTTTTAACGATCATATCATCCACGTAGACCTCCATCGTGTCACAGATCATCCCAGCGAACATCGTATTGACCAACCTTTGATAGGTGGCCCCCGCACTCTTAAGACCGAATGGCATCACCATGTAGCAGAATACCCCTACATCGGTGATGAAACTCGTCTTCTCCATGTCGTCATGGGCCATTAGGATCTGGTTATATCCTTGGTCCCCATCCATCATCGACAGCAGCTCATAGCCTGCGGTCGAATCCACCATGAGATTGATGCTCGGAAGTGGGTAAAAATCCTTCGAACATGCGTCGTTCAGATCTGTGAAATCGATGCACATCCGCCATCTCCCGTCCTTCTTCGGTACCAATACTACGTTTGGTAGCCAGTCTGGGTATCGAACCTCCTTTATCTGCTTGAGGCGTAGCAGCCTCTGTACTTCTCCTTGAACGATGCAGCGTCTTTCTTCGCCCATCTTTCTCTTCTTCTGTTTAATGGGTCGGGAGTCGGGTCGGACGTTCAGGCGATGACAGCAAATGTTCGGATTTATCCGGCAACTCTAGATCTTCCGCTACACTCATGCAGCATTCTCTGGCCTGAGCTTGGCCACCCCTGACTTCTCCGATTCCCGCTGGAGTCGGAAATTTCACCTTCAAGTGAACCGTGGATGGGATCGCTTCGAATTGTCTTAAAGTCGGCCTTCCGCAGATGATGTTGTAGATATTGCCCAGGATATTGACCACGTGGAACTTAATGATTTCGGTCCTTCTCCTGGGTGCATCTCCCCACGACATCGGAAGTTCGATGGTCCCGATCGTAATATGTCTTTCACCACCGAACCCCACCAGCTTGATGTTAGTGTTCTGTAGACACATGGGATCGATCTCCAATTTCTTGAAAGTCGATAGAAACATAATATCGACTGAAGCCCCCGTATCTACCATGATCCTTCGCACCTGTACCTGCATGATCGTAGCTGATACGACGATGGGATCATCGTGAGGAAACACAATTCCTACAAAATCTTCAGGCCCGAACGAGATGGTCTGAGGGCGTTGCACTTGGACCGAGAATATCTCCGTCGGTCTCTGCTCCATTGTTCTCGCTTGCCTGATGAACCTCTTACGTTTGTTGGAAGACGATGACGCCATCGCACTTCCTTCAATCATTCTGATGGCCCTTCCCGAGAACGCATTTTCCATGTATGGCCTACCGACCGGTTCGGGGCGGGCATGACAGCGGTCGTCTCCGAGGCCGTGCTTCGTGATCGTGGCGCCAATGCTCTCTCCTCGCCTTCTCTTCTTCTTTTTTCTCCGACCGTGGAGGTCTGATTTACAACGAATTCTCATAAGTACCCTAGGCTGATCAAACGCTCGATCTCGGATTGCAACGTCGTGCAGCTGTTGGTCTTGTGCCCCCACACTCTGTGGTACCAACAGTATTTCTTTGATGATTTGTACTTCTCTGGATTTTCTGGATTCGCCGGCCATGCGGTGATTCGGCCCAGCTCTCCTACGGACATCACTGGAAGTACATTTTGGGGGCCAGTCGTGAGTGGAGTGAACTTCAAGTTCCTGTGCACCCTGTTGTCATCGTCCTTTCGACCCGACGGCCTTCCTTCATTTCTGTCCCTTGGTTTGGACGATTCTGTTTTCAGCCCTTGTCGGGCTATTCTTTTGGCCTTCTTGGCCTCTTCAGTCATTATGAATGGAGCTGCCCGCTCCAACAGTTCGTTCATGCTTCGGACCCTTGTACCGTACAAGGAATTCGCGAATGGGCAATCCTTCAGCCCGTGGGTCAGCATATCCACCAGGCTATCCGGATTCGGGTCGGATACCTCCAGAACTGCGTCGAAGAATCGTTGCATGAAGTCTCGTAACGACTTCTGATCTCCTTGTGTTAAAGTATAGAGATATCCCATTGAGCGTGGAATCTTTCGGTTGCACGTGAAGTGTGTTACGAAATCTGCCGTAAACTGTGCAAACGATGAGATGGTGGCGGGTCATAGGTTAAGGAACCAAGTACTTGCCCGCCCTACCAACGTGCTTTGGAAAACACGACATAACGCCGCGTCGGATGCGACGATAAAATCCATTGCGTTCAAGAACGCATCTACATGACTCTTGGGGTCCACGGCAGTTCTCTCCCCCGAGTTGTGGGAAGCCCCCCTGGTCGTTGATCATGCGTGATTTTGAGATTTGCGATTGCATCAACGAACGGGCTCCGTCGGACTATCGGGTCGTATTGAGGCCCGGTGGATCTCTGCAGCTCTTGAAGCTGCCTTTGCATTTGCTCGATAGCCTGTTCGATAGGCTCGAGAAACTGTTCTCTTTCAGACCTCGGTTGAACCGTGTCTTCGTTTCTGTTCTCCCCTTGTGCTGGTGTTCGTGTTTGCACATTATTCACCACTGTGGGTAGGGGATTTTGGGTCGGCACTTCTTGGTGTCGGGAGCGAGTTCTCCCCCGAGACTCCTGCCAATTCCCATCTCGACCCCGAGGGTCCTGATGATTCGATGGGATTGGCTCGTCGGTCACCTGGTCGGAGATGTCCGGAACTAGGCAGAAGGCGGGTGATCGTAGTTGGGATGACACATGATCAGGAGAGGGATGCCTATGCCCTCTTGATGTCTCCCTCATCACTCTACGAGCCCCATCTTCGGCCGCCTCTCGTAGCATGTTTCTTAATTCGGCTCGTGAAAGGAACACAAGATCAGCAATGTTTTGGTGCCTTGGCCCGAGGGATTCGCTGCTCCCTTCTGGCACATCCCTTGGATCGGCACCGTTGGTACTTGCTCCATGGTTGGAAGTCATTTTTATTATCTTTCTTTGAGGGTTTTTACGATTTCTCACAATACTCGCCTCTATCTCAGCTATCTCAAGGAACGTAAGTGTGTTCCCACAGACGGCGCCAAATTGATAAGGGTAATATCAATTGAGGATAAATATGAGGTGTGATAGTGACGTGTATGCTGTAAATTTGGATCATATCGTATAAAATAAAGGGTAAGAACGCACTGTTCCTGAACTAAGTGTTCGTACGAAACGTACCTCGATCGGAACTAGGCGAAGTATTGCAGAAATCCTCTTTCTAGAATGTATAAGTGTGGTATGTTTTCCTTGGTGAAATAAACCGTACAGCCGTAGTATATATAGGCTGCCGAGCATGACGCGTGGCGTCTTCTGATTGGCCGTCAACGCGGCTCGTATTAAAATACCTCACGAGGGACGCCATTTAAGACTCACCCACCTCGTGGGTTGTATTCAATTGCGCTCATTTAAGAGCCGTCAACCTTATGGGTCGTATTTAATGCGCCTCATTTAAGAGTTACCCGCATCATGGGTCGTCATTAATGTTTGTCTGCTAGTCGCCGACAGCTCTGACACCCATAAATGCTCTGTCGTTCTCGTAGATATATGATTGTAGCTTATCGGTCATTCGACCCTCGACCTCCAAATACGATCTCTTTCATTCGATCTACAGTTGGTTCGAGTTTATTGACCATCGTAACTTTTGGTTCTACGGTCGTAATTATTTGGACCATTATCAGTTATGTTTCTTTTTTTTTATAAGGGGGAGATAGAGAAGGAGCTTACGAATGTGACATTCGAGGAACTGCAAAGAGCTCGTCCGATGGATCAGATATGATTTACAGAAAGCACAATACCAATGGAAAGACCGGAGACCGAGCCAATAAGAATAGGCCATTGGAGATGAGTAGCAAGAAGCCAATCCCTAGATTAAGAGAAGTCATTTCAAGTTCCTAAAAAGGTGTGTGTTGCACTTGTCCTTTTTTTATTTGTTTCTCGCATGAGTGTTGGAATTTCAAAAGTTCTCGAGGGTTAAATTGTTGGATTGTGAATCCAAATAGTACTTGACAATGCTGCTTTAGTCTGTGTTTTTAAGAAATCTATGTTAGGATCGTGTTACTACGTGGTTGTGCCCGATCATTATCGTTGTAATAACATTTTTGAAATCATTGTGCGGAGGCTAGTGGCCAGTAGCGAAGTAGTACCCTTATGCTATTTATCATTAAGAGATCACGAGATTAAGCAACTACAAATATAGTCCATCTCGCATCAGATCTAAAAGGTTAATATTTATAACTAATTAAATGGTACTTGAATGTGTTATTAGTTTTACAGGCATGTTTTGGTACTTTTTTCATCTTTCCCGCCATTTGAAAATTTTACAAGGGAACAAGTTGTGCATATCTGCATTTTGTTCATAGAAAAGTTTGGGGGTTTTATGTAAGGAATTCACGAAATATTTACAAGGATTATCTACTAAAATGTAGTAATATTGAGGTTATTATGTTGAGGTTATTTGAAATATCTTTCCCTTATTTGGAGGCTGATAAAGTGTATCGATATATGTATATATATATATATATATGGAAGTCTAACACTTTTTCTCAATATGGAGAGCTTATTAGGTGCAGCGGCTGTACGATGAGGTGGTGCAGCAAGTCGGTTATTTATATAAATGCATGGTTGGGATGAGGTGTGGATAAGTTACTTTCCTATAATTTAGGAATAATATTTAATCTCAGCCTTTAACTGTAACACGTCATCATACAAGGGCTGTACTTAATAATTTTTCCTCAATATGAATGGGAAGATTTCAAGAAAAGAAGTTTTGTATCCAACAACCAAAGTACGAAACTCTTTCAAAAAAAAAAAAAAAGAAAAGAAAAAAAACCAAAGTACTGAACAAAAGAAACTTTAAGAGATTTAAGAGAGAAAAAAGTAGTCCTACTATTCTCGACAAAAAAAAAAAAGAATTAAAAAATATGTACTTAGAGCACTAATATTTTCATACTGCTATGAAATCTTCCAAGAATTGATGAGAATTTTGAAATAATTTATATGGATAATTACAGCTATACCCCCTGAAGTTTGATGTAATTACAACAACCTCTCCTTAAGTTTGACAAATTACAATACCTCCCCTATCAGTATCACCAATTACTCTTAAAAGGATAACGGAAGTTGTGAAAATGTCCAATATTTTGCCCTCTATCACAAATTGAAAAGAGTACAAAAACTCATCCGCATTCATTCATTCATTCGTCACAAAAAAGAAACAGCCCATCCGCATAAAAAAAAATGAAATTTGGTCAATATATATTTTAGATCTAAAAAAGAGTTTAAATTACAAAAAGAAAAAAAGAATTTAAGATTAAGAGGTTGTTGATCTCCAAACCGTGTCCCCCCCCCCTTAAAAATTGATAAATTTGTTTCTAAAACTGTTCAATTATCAATTTTCCAAAACTGTTCAATTTATTAAAACTTAAGAAAATTAACGTGTAAAGTTTTGAAAAAAAAAATGTGTTTACTATATATTTGTAATGTAAAACAAAAATATAATTGAGGGACAGAAAGATATATATATATATATATATATATATATATTGTTAATGACATTGGAATTAAACTTTCAAGCTAATTTTTTTCTTTTTATATTAACAGAATTACTGATAGTGAGAAGAATATCTGAAATTTGAGTCTCATCTCATGTATCTTAAAAATAATTCTTTTAAGTTTAAAGTGAACAGTTTTTAATTATGTAAGTTTCCATAATATTCGTTTTGGTCCAAGACTTGTACAAAAAGAAAAACAGGCAATTGAGGGGCAGAATTTGAAGTTACATAATTTTGTGCTTAAATAAATAAAATGAGCAATTTCTATATATCCAAAATATTATTATAAATTAGGGCTTCTGTAGAATTACTACATGAGAGATTTCATTTAGGGCTCCTGTAAGTAAAATTACACACTCTCTCTCTCTCTCTCATCAGGTAGAATTTTCCTCTTGCTCGAATTTGTGTTTTTCGTTTATATTATTTACGAACTACTGATCATCTTACACATGATCGAGTATTTTAATGTGTTTTTAGTGAACCGTATACTGTTGCTTTTGCAGCGTATGAAATTGCTTGCAATAACCCCTTTAAACGAGAAAGTTGTAATCTTTTGGCAAAATAAGTGATTTTGTTACAGTTATAGGAAAATTAACTGAAGACTTGAATTTACCGTAATTTTGCTCACAGTTTTATGAATTTTGGTATTGGCTGCCTGTCTGTGAGTAATTTATGCTTTTTCTTTTTTTTATTTATTATGTTTTTGTCTCTTGTATGTACTGATGGAGGAATATAGGACTTCACATCAGGAGAAAAACTATTTATTAAGAAACCTATTATGGTTTGATTTTAGGTACTCTTAGGTTTACGGCGGGGAGTTCAATAGTAATCAACCAACTGCAAGTTTAGGGCCGAGGAATTCCAATTAAATGAAGAAAAACAAACCTGTCGTCGCAACTTCAAGTAGAATCATATTCGACGATGAATCTCTTTCTTCTGAAGATGTAAGTAGCAACCAAACTTAACATACGTTCGAGGGTTGCAGTTTAATCAATTTATGTCATTATTTTTTTATAGGAGGGGGAGATAGAGAAGGAGCTTGCTGATGTGACATTCGAGGAACTGCAAAGAGCTCGGTCCGATGGGTCAGATATGGTTTACAGAAAGCGCAACGCCGACGGGAAGACCGGAGGCCGAGCCAATAAGAATAGGCCAATGGAGATGAGTAGCAAGAAGCCAGTCCCCAGATTAAGAGAAGTCATTCAAGTTCCTAAAAAGGTGTGTTGCACTTACCCTTTTTTTATTTGTTTCTCGTGTGAGTGTTGGGATTTCAAAAGTTCTCGAGGGTTATATTGTTGGATTGTGAATCCAAATAGTACTTGATAATGCTGCTTTAGTCTGTGTTTTTAAGAAATCTATATTAGGATTGTTTTACTATGTAGTTGTGCCCTGTCATTATCGTTGTAATAACATTTTTGAAATCGTTGTGCGGAGGTTAGTGGCCAGTAGCCCAAGTAGTACCCTTATGTTGTTTATCATTAAGAGATCGGGAGATTAAGCAACTACAAATATAGTCCGTCTGGCACCAGATGTGATGGTTAATATTTATAACTTATTAAATGGTACTTGAATATGTTATTAGTTTTGCAGGCATATTTTGGTACTTTTTTCAGCTTTCTTGTCATTTGAAAGTTTTACGAGGGAACAAGCTGTGCATATCTGCATTTTGTTCATAGAAAAGTTTGGGGGGGTTTTACGTTGAGAATTCAGGAAATATTTACAAAAGGTCGTCTACTAAAATGTAGTAATATTGAATTTTTTGGGGGATGGGTGGGGCCTTTCTAGCTGCTCTATGATGCCATTATTTCCTCTTTTACAAATATAGGATTATGTCCTTGCCATGGGTCCTTTTAGAGATGCTTTTTATGATGTCAAGTTTCTCCTATGAATAAAATTTCGCTTGCTAAATCTGTGGCATCTCCATTAAAGATTTTTCCCTTTTATGCTCCTTGTTCAGAAATTGAGCTAAATAATCATTACTTTTTCCGGAGGGGAATCGATTTTCGTTTGTTGGTTGTAATCGTGCTGCTTGCTTATTGTATCATAACAGTAGAGAAAGGATAATTTTGCACCTACATTTTTAAGTTTGTTCATAATCAAGTTTCTTATGCTTTATGTTAGGTGGTACGTGACCCCCGTTTCGAATCATTGTGTGGCTCACTCGATGTAGATAGGTAAGCTTTCATGCCTGGTAGTCATATAGTTTTCCGGTAGCTGCTGATGTGATATATTGTACTGGAGATTGTGGTTCTTACATATGTTTCTTCCTGCATCTTGCTGTAGAGACTATAAGTTACTCTATGAACTCTCTTGATTTTCTAGTTTTGATTTTAGAGTTTGTTCGTAAAATCTTTTGTAGAGGGTGTAGCGCAAGAAAGGATCACGTGGCATGTTGATAATACAACTTTAGTATTTTGTGGGTATTGGGTACGAGGACCAATTAAATTCACTTGTATCAACAAACAAAAAAAGTCTTTAGTATTTTACTGTTGTTTACCTCACACAGTTGAGATTCTGAGATGGAAGCAATAAGATCAGTGAGACATAATTTTTCACGTTCTTGGCACCTCTGGCTTACGAGTGGCCCACTTTTCCACTTTAATTATGTATCATATTTGTTTAAATTTAGAGTGATCGTCTCCTTTACCAACTTGAAAACTGGAAAATTGCATATTATGATTAATAAACGCCTATACAACTACAATAAACGATATTTAATGGTATATATCTTCTTCTCATTGTACTTTAGTATCTCTGTTACTAGCCTTTAAAGTAGAGTTTCATGTACAGATTTATGAATTATATTCCAACACTCGTTGGTCTGAAAATGATTATCTCTAATAAGAATTTCCAACATGTTGCAACTGAAACCTGCAATAGATAGGGAGAAACTTGAGGTTTTAAGATGCTTGCAACTGTTCTTGATGTCCAACTCTGCCTTCTAACTGATAGTCATCATGGAAAAGGACAAGTGAACTGGTGGGCTTGTATTAGTAATAGATTAATAGACATGATAAAAAATACTACAAAGGTGAGGAGCCAAGTGGTGTGTGGTAGGAAAGTATTTTAGACATGGGTTGTGGAGGAGTATTAATCAAGAATGTTCAGACATGTTTGTCGTAGTATTGAGGCAATAATAAGTAAAGATCTGTTTTATAATGTATTAATCAATTTTGACTCTGTAACTTGGTGCTGATCTGTCTCCAGTTCTGGATATTTTAGCGATATAGTCACTTGATGTACAAGATTTAGTGTATTGTGCTTGATTTTTAAAATAATCTCTGCATTGAAGGTTCAAGAAGAGATATAACTTTATCTATGAGAATAATCTTCCTTCTGAAAAAGAGGTGATACTCAGTACTCGAATGATGTTTTAAGGTAGGATCTTCTATGTGGTCTTCTTCTCAAACTATTAGCTGGTTGTGGGATTTGCAGGAACTGAGGAAACAGATGAAGAAAGCTCGTGATCCTGAAGTAAAAGATGAACTAAAGGAGCGCATTTTTCGGATTGTAAGTGTGCTGCTTCAAGTAAAAGAGAAAGGGATAGTGTGTGGCTCTATAAGTTTCATTGTCAATCTTTTATTTATGTCACCGGCTAGATGTTGCTGATGTTCAAGGTCTCCTTTAATGTGTTTTGTATTATAGAATAAAGAATTGAAGGATGCAGCACCAAAGCGTACTGAAAAGAATATTCTTGCTGAGCACAAGAAGAAAGAGTGGAAAGCGGCAAAGAAAGGGAAACGACCTTATTATCTGAAAAATTGTGAGTATCTCTCTCTCTCTCTCTCTCTCCCCTTACTGTAACAAAAGAAAAAGAAATCCATTTGCCTTAGACGCGTAAACAAGCACTAGTATTCACCTTTCTCCATTTTGAGATCTGCTTGGTCTTCCTCCTGGATTTTTCATGAATCTAGATTACAAGCACTAGTTCATTGCTGAAGGGAAAAAACTTTAATTTGAAATCATTTGCGCCATTTGTTAGGTAGTGAAGGTTAAAAAATGAAACAAAAACCCAAAGATAAAATAGGGACTTAATGTATTTTTCTGTTGCATCTTTTAATCCTAGTGTATGGGAAAATTGTTGCAAAATATTTGAACTGGTTAGAAATTAATTAGGATGGTCATGAATGCAATTATATTCGTGCCTCATATTGTACATTTCCTTCTATTTTTTTTTGGTTGCACTTGTCCAGTTCTTACTAAAAATATGTTGCAATTGTTTCTTAAACAAAGAAAGAAGGAAGATGAATGAAACAAGGAAAATAATAGATCCTGCTACAATGTCAAGCTCTTTACATCGTAACATGATTTTGTTTCTTGCAGCTGAAGTTCGGAAGGAAAGGCTTGTTGAGAAATACAAGGAATTAAAGGTATAATATAGGCCGTCAGGTGCTTTTGGTCCATGTTTTTAGCGACTAAAATTATGTTGAATAATAATTTCATTCATTATTTATCAGGAGTCTGGCAAACTTGATGCTTTCATCGAGAAAAAGAGAAGGAGAAACGCTGCAAAGGATCAAAGATACATGCCATACCGACGTCCCACCAACGATCAAGAGAACCAGTAGGCATCACATTTGGTACAAGTTGTTGTGCCTTGTTGGTATTTCATTTATCCAAATTTTGTTTGATCATCAGAAAGTGCCTGTAAAACTTGTGGATGGCATGTTTCAACCTGTTTAGCTACTCCATAGTATAGTGAAACTTATATCAAACTGATTGTTACTAGCATTGTATTGGGAATAGAGTAGACTACTTGGCTAAAACGTGTTTATTCTGATTTAAGCATGGATCAGAGTTTCGGTTTAGACGTGTGTTTCTTTGCCTCGTAAAGTATTAGAAACTTTTCGTTGCTATTCTGGAAGCATTTTGATCTAATATCTTCTAATCCCAAGTCCAACTCAGTACTGTAGAATCTGAATAGGCTGCATCAACTTGAAAGGATGCACCAACATGAGCTTTTATTCAGTTTTGAGGTGGTCTTGTCCACTTCGAGTTTGCTGTTGTTTTCTTACAGTGTTGATTTTGAAGACTTAGCATGCCAGTGTTCATTTGCTACTATAGTGGATTTTATCAGGACAGTTACCAATGTGGCCGACGCCACGTCTATCTATACCTTTAAAACCCATCCCCCACGCGGGGCTGAGATGACGGTTAAACCAGAGAGGCTGGCGTTCAGGCGGGTGGGTCAGAAATTGAGTTTTCTGGTGCGGGTTGAAGTTGAGGCTGTAAAGATGTCTCAAGGAAGCTCAGTAGTGAAGAGTGGGTCAATAGTGTGGTCTGATGGGAAGCATATTGTCACTAGTCCTTTAGTTGTGACATTGCAGCAGCCACTTTAATCTCTTTGGGGTTGGGTTTGGTCACGGGTCAGGGTTCCGGATACAATTGGGTGGGTTTGTGATTCGAACTAAAGTTCGATATGGGACTAAATCATGTACAAAGTTAGAGGTCCTGTAAGCTTGATCATGTAATATATATATGTGTAAAATGATGAGAATGGTGATGGGCAGTTTCTACTTCAGAAGGTGAGTTCTTAGGATAATGTTATGAGTTATGTAACATGTTGAATGGAGAATGTTTATGAAAAAAGTTCGTGTACGTTGAAGTGACCATAGTTTCTTTTTATGTATTTTTCTATACTAAGAGAAAAATGTCAGCAGTTTTGGAAGACTCAAGAGGTTTTCGGCATTGAATAAAACTTAATAGAGCGAAAGCAAATTCATAACAGACAATTATGGTGAAAGAGTTTAGTGTGGCTGTGTGGGCTAGCTAGCCATGCACCCATACTGTAAAGCTCCGGCATGCCATTCATTCCATTATTAATTTTTCCCGAAAAAGGTGAACTATTTAAGCTTGCTTGGTTGGTTTCTTCAAGTAAATGCGGACTAATTTGGTTGGAAAAATTATTATTTGTTCGAGGTATTTAAAAATTGGAAAATTATTTTCATTTGGTTTTCAATTGCTTGTGTGCGCTGGAAAATACTACGAGGTGTTTGCAAGAGCCTATTAAAGGAGCTTGTTCACTACTTTTGCTTAAAGCCACTTTAAGTGACTTTTGATATAAAGTCGTGAGTGTTTGTAAATTTTTTTAAAAAGCTACTGAAAGCATTAATTAAGTGTTTGCAAAAATTAATGAGAATTGATTTTTTTCTTAAAAAACTCTTTAAAAATAACATATTTTAAGAAGCAGTTGGAGAAGCATCCCTGGCTATACTTTTGCGGCTTGTGCTTCTGACTTTTTTTAAGACGAGCAGAAGCAAAAGTCAGTAATCTGAACACTAAAAATGTGATTTTGCAGCTATTGATGCGGGGTATTTTCGTCTGGATACGTGTGTCCACCTGACAACACTCCACGTCAAACTGCTTCATTCTGCTGGATCCTTAAGCAGCTTTTGAGTTCGGAACTTGCACTCAACACCACACGTAAACTAAGCCAGTGCCTTCCAACTACCAACCAAAACTTTACGTACAAAGAGAAAGTAGTCTAAAGCAGAGCGTGAAGCGTAAACACCCCTTTTGGGCAAGATCTGACGACTCCCGCCCTAAGAATTTTTCAAATGCGGTACGAAGAAGGAAGTGATTTAGCTCCGACGAAGGCGCTTCGATGCTTAAGTCAGATAAGTCAGAATATGAGATCTCGTGGTGCGTGACGACAAGTCGAATAAAAGTCGAATTAAGCAAATAAGTTGAATTGGGCAAAAGAACAAGTCGACTTAAGTGACTAAAACAAGTCGAAGTGGTCACTCAAATAACTTGAACTGCAGGCTTAAATAGGTCGAATAAGAGCTATTTTCGTACGTCAGATGAGACTCCAAATAGGTCGAATTCGAGTCATATCGCTCGAGCTTTAGGCTTAGAAATTATGAAACTTACCTTCAAATGATGTGTGAGACCCATATATATACTACTAACAACTCGTTTGGATGCATTCATATAGGCTTATAAATAACTTTATTGATACTTGTATGGAGTTTGAATGCCAATTTTGGTAATACCTTGGGCCCGCCATAAGTGGGCCAGTCCCCACAAAAAGCCTCACTCTTAGTGACATTTCCCCCCCCCCCCCCCCCCCCGCTCATAAAGTTATGAAGGGTCTGATTGTGTTGTGAAATACCTGGTGTACCCTTAATGGGTCCCATATTGCACGAAATTTTCGCGGTTCTGATTAATTTGAGCGGGATACTGAATTTTTCCCCCTAATATCGCTTCTCTCTTCTGTTTCTCCTACCCACATCACAGCTCACTGTAAGATTTGATTCACTCTTGTTCTCCACGCATAAAAGTGTACGCGATTGGTCTGTAATTAGTTTTAGTTTTTTTTCAAACTCAAAACCCTAGCTCACCACTGTAATTAACTGATGTATTTCGTTTCTACTAATTTCCAGGTTTGATTAGCTCGTTGTTTGCAGTTGCGACCGTGTTATTTTGGAATTGCATTAAAGGTATGATATTTCACAAACCCCATATCTGATCGATTGCTGTTGTATTTGTGTGAATTTTGCAATCGACTGTTGTTGTATTTGTGTGTTGTTGTATAATGCGTGGAATGTACAGATTAATTTTGGGGATTTCTTGGAGATCATTAGTTATTAGACTATAGTGTTGTTGAATAGTTCAATTTGATTTATGATGTATATGCACTTGTGATTATTATGGTCTGATTTCATCAATATGAAAACCAATGCCTCAAAGACATATAATAGGATTTATTGAAGATTATTTATGTCATTTTAATACCAGGTTTTATGTAATGCCAATAATATATATTTGTTTTTGAAAACAGAACTAAGATGTAATAGCAGTGATTTTGTCACAGAGCTTGGGTTTTCAATTCTGATAATGTGATTTATAGTGAGAAAAACTTCCCTTTTGAAATTTGTTTGTTTTAAAAAACAGGATCTTTTGCAAGATGGATTCAACAGAGAAGTTAATCATACTAGCGATGATGCACCAAATGATCTTTAGGACATCCATGTTTGTGTTGCTTGTCGTTCTTATGTTGTGTATTTTAAATCAAAATGAAGGTCGTAGGCCCCGTAGGCGCGGAATAACCTATAGTATTATACGTCGCATACCCCATCAAGTCAAGTATCTTGACAAGTTAATCAACACTGGGGATCAAAACATTAAGAACAATTTACGTATAAAAAGGGCTTGTTTTACTAAACTTTGTCAAATGTTACACGAAGTTGGGGGACTTCGTGAGTCCAAATATGTTAGCATCTCCACGCAAGTTTCAATGTTCTTAGATGTTTTAGCCCACAACACGAAGAATAGAAAGATTGGTTCCCATTTTATTCGGTCTGGGGAAACGGTGAGCAAGTACTTTAAGCGGGTGTTACTGTCAGTCCTCAAATTGCATCTTGTTCTTATTTCCAAACCAACGTCTGTCGATGAAAACGAGACCGACTACACATGGAAATGTTTTAAGGTAAACCATTTTCTCTTCATTGATCTTATATACTTGAAGGGATTTAATTATAAATTTTATTTGTCCACTTATAACGTTTATTAATTTAGAATTTAACTTCATGTCTGCATATCATAGGGTTGTTTGGGTGCATTGGATGGAACACACATTGATGTTATGCCTCTATTGGTGAACAAGCTGCGATATCGGGGTAGAAAGCACTCGGTTACAAATAATATTTTGTGTGTCTGTGACCGAAAAGGGTCATTCGTGTACGTGCTCGCGGGGTGGGAGGGAAGTGCGGCTGACAGCAGAGTGCTCCACGATGCGACCACACGACCAAATGGGTTCAAGATTCCACAAGGTGCTATACTTTTTTAAAAATAAATAAAAACAGAATCTGTATTTGAATTGGCTTAATTATTAATGTCTTGACTCATTTTTCTTTGTGTTGCAGGCTGCTACTACTTGGTCGACGGGGGTTTTGCTAATCCAGATGGTTACCTCGCCCCATACCGTGGTGTCCGCTACCATTTGAAGGAGTGGGAGACGGGTAGAAGAGCTCCCCAAAATTATCAGGAGTACTTCAACATGAAGCACTCTAAGGCACGAAATGTCATTGAATGTAGTTTTCGTGCGCTTAAGATGCGGTGGGCAAGTATACGAGATGGTACATACTATGGCCTGAAGACACACAATCATATCTTGATGGCGTGCATAATATTGCATAACTAAATTCGTCGAGAGGTAGCCGACGCACACTTGGATGAAAATTGGCCCTTACCCCCAGAAGATGACGGTGATAATGATGGTGAATTACCCCCTGGATACGTTGAGGTCGTCCCGAGTACAACTGCATGGGCAGAATTTCGGGACCAAATGGCGATGAGCATGTACAACGAATGGATGGAGTCACGTAGATGAAGTGATTTAATAAATGATCATAATGCTAGCAGCCTAATTTCCATTTTGTTCTACTGTATTATGAATATGACAAGATCTCTAGGAGTTGACCACTCTTAAAATGTTGTTATTAGCATAATGACTCATTTTAGATTGTGTTCTACCATTTTGTGATTGATTTCCTTAATTATTATGTGGAGGTTTTGGTTATTGCACTGTTTGGTTTGGTTATCTAGGTTATTTGCTAAGTTGTGCGGGCATTAGAAAAGTGGTTCTAGTTAACTGTAAGGCTATTGTGGCATTATGATTGTCATGGCATTGCTTGCTTAATACCTAGACCTCACAATTTGAGAATCATTTAGAATTTTTTTTTTTTTACTCACAGATGGCAGCCTCTCAAAATAGTTGCCCAAGTGGAATCCCCAGTGCAAAGCCGCCTGCTACGCGTCGGGTTTGGACACGCCCAGAGGAGGAAGCGTTGATAGATGCACTTAAAGAACTTGTTGCTAATGGATGGAAAGTCGATAATGGGTTTCGATCGGGTTATCTTCTTCAATTGGAAGCAGCAATTGCTAAGAAGTTTCCTCACGCAAGGCTGTCGGGTGCTAAGCATATTAATTCGAAGCTCATGGTATGGAAAAAAACTTATGGACAAGTAAGTGGGATAGTTGGTACTAGTGGATTTGGTTTCAACAGTGAAATCAACATGGTGAAGGTACCGTCGGACGCTGTATGGGACGATTATGTGAGGGTATGATTATCCTTTAAAAAGTTTCCATTTTATTATGATCAGTATATATATGAAAATCTACATAGTTTTGTTTTTGAAATTATTTAGGATGTGTTTTTACCCTCAAATATGCTTAAAACAGTTTCTGGTGTTTTGGTACATCCTGATGTGGTTGGCTTCCGAAACAAGTGCTTTCCTTTCTACGATGATTGGATCATAGTATTTGGGCGCGACAGAGCAACAGGGGAAGAAGCACAACAAATAGAGGATGCAATCTTAGAACTCGAGCACCCACACAAAGTATACGATGAGGTTGTTGATGAGCACACGATGCATGGAGCGAAAGGAAAGTCACAAAAGTGTACAATTGTTAACTTGGAGGCGGATGCTGATTCCGATGATATATCCATAATCAATGGAGAAGGTGTTGCGGGTTCGTCGAAGGGAAAGTCAAAAATGGGAACAGTGGGTAAAAAGAGAAAACGTGGGGAGGT
Source organism: Misopates orontium (assembly GCA_946800315.1). Taxonomy (NCBI): domain Eukaryota; kingdom Viridiplantae; phylum Streptophyta; class Magnoliopsida; order Lamiales; family Plantaginaceae; genus Misopates; species Misopates orontium. The sequence continues at coordinate 19,812,702 of OX326950.1, read as the reverse complement.
AATGCAGCTGCCTGAAAAATTCGTGAAAGTGTTTGAAAGTTTCGTCAAAAGCGCAAGTCTGTCGTTTGAGGGCCTTGCAACTCGCATTGCTCCAAGCCAGCAGCAATCCGAGGGCACATCTGCCCCTAACAAGTACAAACATGTATTTGAATTGGTTGGAGAAATTACAGACCTGCCAGCTGAGTTACGAGTTAGGCTCTCACACAAAATAGTCAGCAGCCCACACAACACAGAACTGTTGCTGAATATGGATGTGGAGTGTCAGCTGGCTTTTGTTCATCTTCTCCTCCAAGGAATTTTGGAGTGAAAAAGGTGGTTCTATGTCCTATATTTTGGCGTGTGATGCATATTATATATTCAGCATTTTGGGTCGTGAAAGTGTTTGGTAAATATCTTACCATTCAATAGATCATCTGGGAAGTATACTCATTGGTCGCTGCAAAAAGTTTGAAACTTGGTTATGTGGATATTCAACTTCGACTGATATTATTTTGTGGATACATGTATTTTGTATGACTTTTTTTAGGCGACCAGTTAAGTGTATTCAACGACTAGTTTGTATAAAAACTAGTGGATATGATGACCAAAAGTGCATTGAATGTAGGTTTGTAATTGTTATGTTGCGATTTGATCTGCTTGCTAGGTTTGTAATGCACTGGTTATTTATAATGGACCAGATTTATGCAATATATGTTTTTACTTTTGTACAGGAGTAATTAAAGTTAACTAGTTAGTTATGGTATATGATGGACCAGATTTATGCAATATATGATTTTACCTTTGTACAGGAGTAATTAAAGTTAACTAGTTAGTTATGGTATACATGGTGCATGAGCATTCAATAAAGTAAAAGAAACGAGCAGCAATTTTTGAAAGGTGACTTTTATATGGGACATTACAAAGTAAACTTTCTCATTTTACAGCCCTCCTAGAGTAGCTGCAAATAGAGATACAATACATGTCCTACAGAGTTTATGGTGAAAATTGCACCTCCCAAGCTAGTGCAGCGCAATATCATGCTGCTTACATACACGGAGTTTGGAAAATCCGTGTGGACAAAACATAGCATACACGAAATATGGTTGTGTTTCGATCAACAACCATATGACAAAACAAGTACATTCCTAAAGACTGAAAGAGTCATACGAGAATAAAACTAGCATAGCTGTACATATAATTCCATACTTATCCATTAAAGTACCAAACACAGATTGCTATCGAGCTTACCCGTGGCGTTTCCCCTTTCCTAGACGCTGAAGGGGATCGAAGAGAGTGTTAGAGGAACCAGTAGAACTGATGCGATCATCGTCGGGGTTGACACGAACAGAGGTGGGTTTTGGACGGGGGGAGTCAACAATTAGAATAGAGCCGGGTTTAGGCCACAAAGTTTTTGGTATGATTGGCGGAGTCACAAATGAGCTAGTACCAGAGTCAAACGACTGTTGAGAGTCATGCACCGATAGATCGCTCCATGCCTCATACCCAAATTCAGCCATATCATCCCAGAATGATGAACTGTCACTGGACCTGTACATGTCAAAGGTCTGACGTGGGAATTGTTCGACCGACTTCACTATTTCAACGCTGACACTGGACCTCTGCATGTCAAAGGTCTGACGTGGGAATCGTTCGACCGGCTGCACTATTTCAATGCTGTTGTCCATACTGCTTGAGAGGTCCACGTATTCAGGGACACGTGGGGCATTGAGATGTGGTGGAGTACCAAAGATAGTGCACAAATTGTTCCATTCGGGCTCGCCATTCGTGATGTATGCCTCACCTAATGGGTGTTTCTAAAATGGAAATGTTCATGAAAGGTAAATTAATTGTCAGGTGAAAACAGCTGACATTAAAATCAACATTCAGTATGTTTGTGGATGCAAAAAACTAAACATACCAGCACAATGTAATCCCATATGTAGTTGTGAAAAGCGTAGACGATGTTACTTATCTCGTCGTAGTAGACAGTGTTCAAGGAGGTAATGAAGCTAAACACCTGATGACGCCCCTCCAGCTTTTGGAATTGTGCAGCGCAACGTTCGAACGAGAACGTTGTGTCTTACAGGTCATTAACTTCCATCATAGCCATCCGAATGTTGGCGACGTCGCACCAAGAAAGTGTCTCGTTCTTCTTGGCTGCCGTCGCGGCTAGTTTTTCGATAAACCAGTTATCTATGGCAGGGGTCCAATCATCAGTGTAAAAAAAAGTGTTCTGAGGTCGTGCATTTGGTATTGGAATGTTTCCAGCCATTTCAGTTTCAAAACAAATAAGATAGTGCAGTTGTTGTTGAGTCCACATTTCAAAACGAATGAAGGCTTCATAATTTATAGTTGAGATGAAGTGCTTCTGATGACTATCTCTATACAGAGAAAACAACATTAATGAAGAAGGGTTAGAAACAATGAGTGACTCTGTAAGCTCGTACAAGATCTCAATCACATCTTATAGATATCCTTCTACAGACTCTCTGCATTTTTTTAGCTATGGAGCTGAAGAGAGTGTGTTAGTATTAACTTGTTTGTGTACAGCTGTTTGATCTGTTTATATCCAGAAGCCCCAAATAAAGTAGACTTCATCAACGGTTGATAAAGGACTAAAGCATGAGTGCCCAAATTCGGCGGCAAGAAGCTTATGCAATATTTTATCCCATATAAAAAGGTCAACTGTGTGGATTAAATGAATATCTACACAGTTGCATTTAACTGAATAACTGCATTTAACTCATTCACAGGCAATAACTCAAAACTTCCAACCACCTTCTCTGGCATAGGGTGAATTATTCATTCGCAGCCATTTTTTTTTTTCAAATCTTCCGTCCACTTTCAAATCTTCCAACCAGTTATAGTAATTATAAGGCCATTAATTGGATGCAGAGGTGTAGTTGAATTATTTTTACTCACATCAACTTGCAAAAACTATTGTCTCAGCAATTAAACTGATGTGCCTTTGTTTGGATACTTAATCATGAAATAATCTCATTTCTATTTACATACCAGCATTTACTTGTAAATTATGCTTTGGATTAGTTAATTAAGTACAATAATCTTGCAATTGAAAAGTCGGATGTTCATAAAGATTATAGACAGATAAATTCCTATCAATCTTTTCTTTAAGTGTTTGGTAAATTTCAGTAAATTTATATTTCAACAGCATATTAAAGTTCCTTCTAGTTCAAAAACTTAAGTCCTAACCCACCTATTACAAGTAAAAGCATATGCATCAGTAAATCAAATATCTAATATCCTGAAACATGGTAGATTTTTTGAGGCAACCATGTGCATACCTGTGCATGTCAAAAATAGGAGTTTTTTGGAGCAGCCTTATTTATGACATAGGGAATAAATACATGTAATTTTAGTTCATGCAAGAATTTTAATAACATGGATTCCACAAGGTATATGTGCTGACCAAACTATATTTTACAAAGCATTTGTCCATTGTTTCAAATCAAGGAACCTTATTCTGGGGTTCATGCAATCGAAAGGGAAGCATTCTTATTTAATATCCATGAAGGAAAGATATGTCATTTTAACACATACAACTCGTTTTAATTGCATGGATTCCACAAAGTATATGTTATAAATTAAAAAGCGATACATCATATTACCCAAAGCTTGTCAATCAAATACATATCAGTAAACTAGTACATTGTTCGATTCTAGGGAGTGCGAGAAAACTATTGCAAAACATTGCTTGCTTTCCATTGCAACTTAGTTTTGAAGACGATGTTGTTGCGGCAGTATGCATGGTGCCGGACGGAAAATACCAATATGGCATGACTACAGAATATTTTACATACAATGATATAAACTTATTTAGTAAAAGCTACGTATTCTTGTCCTAACGAACGTCGAGTAACACCAGCACCGTGATTGTCCAGGACAGTAGTATTAAAATCAACAATGATCGGCGTGTACGTGCATGCTCGTCAATCGTAGCTTGAAGTTGGTTAATATGCTGAAGAAGGCCAGGAAGTAAAGCCCGACCACGTGGACACACGGCTGGATCAACCCATCGAAAGTAATCGCACTGGTGAGAGAGGAGTTGGAAAGGTCAGTTTAAACATAGACATCAAGTGAAAATTTCCAGCAATATCATTTGTGGAATTGTGTTTAAATTGGTGCAACAAAATAGATTGATGACCTTAAGCATTTTTTAAGGTCTTAGTATCTCAATATAGTTTTGCAATTGTCATAAGATGTTACCTGGTTCACGGGACAGGACAAAAAACGTCTTCCCAAATTGGTTTGTGTTGAGCTCATCATTATTTGAGGATGCAGACCACATTCACACACCAAATCCATAACCTGGTATATCCATAGTATTGTCAAGTGAGTTTAGCAGGTGAGAAAAAGTGATGAGGTTGTCGTTGAGAACTTACTTGATCAGCCTTGCCAGGGAAGTTGTTTTGATATTGCAATGGTTCAGTTGCTATTGTAAATTATGTAATATAATGCTACTACTTAATAAGGGAGATTGATTTACTAACTGTAATGCCAAATTGCTTTATAAATACCTGATGGGGGTGGGGTAGGTTGGAGGAAACCAATATTCCCCTTTCCTGTACAAGCAAATAACGTTTCCTATTTATTGGCATCACTTTTATAACAAATTTCTATTGAATTCATATGTTGTCTCGTCCAGTGAAAATGTATATTGAATTGCTTAATGGTTGTCCAGGTACTTCAACTGGTGTGGTATTATATATATTGAATTGGTGAATTTGGAAGTTCATCATCAACTTTGAATTAGTGAATTTGAATTCTTCACGAAACAAACTCACTTTTCAATGTTTACAAGTTCTTGATTTGGAAGAGGTTTTGATTAGGGCTTGAAATGCAATTTTGGTAATTGGTGGTCAATGTCCACTTGGCGTCAAATTGATAATCCAAAACATTCTGGAACAAAATAACGCATGGGTACATCTGTAATATGTGTTCACTTCCGGAGGGCAAATAGGGAAAACAGGCAATTGTCGGACCATATACACTGCAAAGCAAACAACGCACAATTGTGTAATATGTATTTTGTGAAGGCCATTTTTATAGATACAAACAGCACACAAATTGTGGCCCCCCCATTATTAATGAGTTATTACTATCTGGGTATTAATTGAAAGGGGCATCCAAACGAGTTGTAAGAGTACTTATGCGGCTAGAATTGTAGTCCAAGTACAATTATGAGTTGAAATAAATCGAATTAGAGCGATTTGGATAACTCGAATTGGGCTTATGAAACAACTCGAACTGGACTTAAAAACAACTCGAACGGGGCCCGAAAAACAACTCAAATTGGGCCTACACGGGCCTAATTTGAATTTTGACTTGAATTGTAATTTTCCATTAAAAAATAGTGATGCTGACGTGACATAATATATTCCGAAATACGTTTGTGATATTGTATCAAATATTATGACGTGACACTGCCGAAATATGGTACATCAGCTGCCAAAGCTAATAAGCACTTTTTATAAGCATCTACAAACACTACCTTAAATTGACTATCAAAGACTCGATTATTTTCTTATAGAAAAGTTACTACATTGACAGCAGTCAATAAGAAATGAGAATACTATTGGCCCAATTCCACTTTATTATACTTAATATGCATCACCAATATTGGGCTTCTTTGCAAAGGCCCACTCAAATACAAAGCTTACATATTTAGAATATTGGGCAGAGTAGAAACTATTGGTCCACTTGCACTTTCATGTACTAAATCTTGGTCCATCAACTGTTTAGCTTATTTAATATCACATACATAGGGCTTATTGGGTATATGGGCCTAGATGGAAAATATCTATCTATACCATATCAATAAATCATTTTTGCACCTACAATTATTCATGTCAAATATTTTTAACTCAAATGGCTCGTATTATAATTATTGTTTAGATGATGTGGGATATTTGTAACTACAAAGTCTATACATGAATATAATTTATGTAAGTATTTTCGGCCTAGACTATAGTGTTATTAAATCTAACCTGGTTTATTTTACTGTCTTTCAAGTCAATTTTTGATTTTAATGACTATTCCTGAATTTGAATATCTAATGGGCCTTCAATGAGGCTTTGTTCAGGACACGAGGGCTAATTCATGGGCCCTTTCCATATTAAACTACCATCTTACTACAAAATTTTAATTATTTAATATAATTAGTTTTTTATTAGTCCAAATTTCATTTAATAAATTTAGAAAAACACTGCTTATTCATGTCAAATCAATCTGTAGCAATATTAAAGTGGTCAATTGATGTAGTAGCTTCATAGTCGGTAAATTGGGTGCGTCGTGTAAATATTTAGTTTTTGTACAAGAAAATAAGTACTATTAAAATTGAATAAGGTCAAAACTGTGGTTTGTAATTGATAATAGCATATTACTTATCTTTCTACTTAATGTCTAAACCTTCTATTGATTGGGAGATTTTAATATACGAGGTAACTTTCTATTAGTGCCTTTATTTCTCTCAAAATAGGATAAGCTGGTATTAGTCTTTGTATATAAAAAAATAAGGTCTGTCTAAATCTCAAGTATATATCCATCAGTATACTTGCATGTGTAAGTAGTTTACTGTGCATGAGAACGCACAGAGAACACAACAGTTAATTTCTTAAAATTAAAACTATTAACTTTGTCTTATAAAGATTGAGTTTATGTATACATTTACAATTGACCATAAGAATATTGAAAGGGGTTTTGCGGAGGCAGCAAACTAAATAGTTGCGAACATCATATTAACGTGTCACGACTCATGTGTCTTCCACAAGCACGTTACTCTAAACAATTGATCAACTTGCTATGTTGGAAGATATATACAATGTATCATGGTTTTTTGATTTTATTGTTCCCACTTGTTGTTTGGCGCTTTCAACTAGGAATACTTTGTAAGAGTTCGGATCGACTGCCAAATATCCAATGAAATTAGGGGCTTCTTCAGCACTAATTAATAAGAGCATCAATTTAGGTCATAATTTCGTTTGTGGATAACATTGGGATCTACCATGTCGGATAGTCTCGAGGGCAATCAATTTTGCCAGGTTATTAACTGGTCCAGAGTTTCACTTGTAGAAAGTAGAAACACCAGTCGTGATTTAGAAATCTCCACGATATATATAGACTCGAAATCTAGCCGTCTTAATCTAATATAAGAAAAGAAAATATTATTTTACACCATATATGAAGAATTTATTTAAATATAATTTCTTGCTAAACTATCTAAACTTATTAATTTAAACCAATTTTTGATGATTTTGAAACTATTTTTTACCCCTAATTATACATCTATCAGAATCAAATAAAAATTCCAGTTCACCCCATATTATGAATTCATATTGAGTTAAATGCAAAAACTACCCCTGTGTAATCTCTAATTGGCAAAAATCCCCCTGTGTAATTTTAATTGGCAAAAACCCCCCCTGTGTTATTCAGAAATTAGCACACTTGCCCCAAACTCAATTTCAGCTTTGACTTGAGCTAGAATACCATTTATACCCTTTATAAAAATCTTCAAAGCCTAACCAAAAAGTTTGTGTTATAATTTATTTATTTTTGAATCATAAAAAAGTCTGTTTTATAATTTTTACTTTTTAAATATATGAAGATTATTTAAAATTTGATTTATATGCTAACTTTTCCTAATTATAATTAAAATCTAATATTAAATAATGAAAAAGAAAAGTAGGTTCGTCTTCTTCCTCACTCCAGCGCCTTCCTCCCAACCCCATCATTTTCTGCAAAACCCCATAAGTTAATTATAATATTCCTCCCAAACCACGAACTCCGATTCCGGCACCATAAAATATGCAGGTCTGACCATGATTCAACAAGTAATTCTGGGATTTTGAACATGCTCCAGAAATTAGAATCGATCTAAGGAATTTTGTGCGCAAAAGTTGGATGACTCCAGCAAAATCAAATCTCAATTTTCTTGTTGAAACTTTTTTGTCGAACATTTGCAAATTAAAAAGAGAAGATGGGCAAATTGGTCCAATCAAACACAAAGAACAAGTCCAAAATCGCAGAGGTAGCGCGTGTTGTTCAATTCTGGGCAATAGGGGTTTTTTGTCTTTGACTAAATAACACAGGGGGTTTTTGCCAATTAAAATTATATATGGGAGTTTTTGCCAATTAGAGATTACACAGGGGTAGTTTTTGCATTTAACTCAATTTATATTACTATGCTTTAAAATAGTTTAAACTTTATTAATTTGAACTACTTTATGATGATTTGAAACTATGTATATTAGTATCGAAATTTGTTGTGATATTTAACCAATTTTTAAGTAGGCTCTAATTTAAGATATTGAGATTATTTTAGCTAAATGAAATTCACTTTTTGTATAGATGAATTTGAAATATTCAATTGACCAAATCCATGTTGAGGTGAATGATAAATTAAATACTAAAGTAGCTATTTAAATAAGGAAGTGACAAAAAAAAGTAGGTGGAATGTAGAAAGTCATCATCCCGCGTGGAAAGTTTGTGTTTTTGTTTTTATGTTTATTAATGCTTTTTTTTAACAAGGGTTGGGGGTTTAACAAGGGTTGGGGGTACATAAGTCTTTAAACAAGAAAAGACCTATATACCATGGGTATTTCTCCTAAAGCCCACACGCGCGTCGCCGTCTGTCCGGCTCGGCTTGGGCTTAGTTCAATTAATTATTTCTTTATTAATGCATTTAATAAATACGAAAGTAGAAAAGTCGTCGCCTAATGGGTCTGTCCAGTTAGCGAAATGTTTTCACGTCATTTAGACACCCAGTCAGCAGCGAACAGTCTTTTTCTCTCCGCCCATGTCAGCGAACACGTCTGACGATGTCAGACGTGTCTGTCCAGTCAACCCGAAGCCAACTTTTCATAATTATAAATAGACCCCCCCCCCCCCCCGGACCTCAGCTCTTTTTATTCATTCATGTTCTTTCTTATCTTGTGCTTTATTTCGAGTGTTCTAAATTCTTTTAATTTGTTGTTTCTTAGTAATCACATTGTTGCTTTATTAAGACTAGTGTTCTTGTATCTTGGAAAACGATTGCCTGGAATATATTATTTCGTTAGCACCGTAGCAGGATAATATCATTTTAAAGACAAAGAGTCCATCTCTTATCTCGACACTCTGCAGGATAATATCGTTTTAAAGACAAAGAGTCCATTTCTTATCTCGATACTCTGCCCGATTTTCTAAACCGCTTCTTAACGGAACTAATCTGATATATACTCCACACATATGCATGAAATGCTTTGTTTTCTAGAGTATACTATATAATACACCCATTTCTCATATCTTATGTGGTAGCATATGAAAAAGAGTGAAAAGTTTTGGGAAACAAGAATTTGAGAATTTTAACCAATTGAGATAAGATATTCTAAATAAATTTGCATCATATAGTTTTGTGAATCTTGATATCAATATTTTAAAATACAATGAAGAGTATAGTAAAAATGGGACATCTATGTTATTCATTTTGTTCATGAAACGTAGTTAAATAAATACATGTCAGGTATAGTGTTGCTCATACATAAAAATTACAAAAGCGAGATGTTCGGATATTAATTAATATTTTTATTTGAAACAAATAAATATTCTTCTCTCAATTACTTCTGATCATGTAGTATATCTAAGCGAAAATGAGATTGAAATCTCAAAATAACTAACATAAATATATAAGCTTAGGTATAAAGTATAGAATAATCTTATTTTACCCCTAAAGCTAGTCATTCTTTCTCAAACTACATTATGAAGTATAAGAAATTTGTTTTTTTCCTACAGACAAACCACAACAAACGTATTCAATTATTTTATTTAGTTTAGTTAAAGTAGTTCTAGCATGGGAGATGATATGTACAGAGCAAAATCTCTCAATGCAGAGCAATTTTTCATTTTTTACTAATTTACCCTTCTTAAATCAACAAACAAATCTATCTTCCTTTTAAAATTCCTTATTTTTCTCAATGTAGATTAATCATTTCCATACATGAATGATTGGAATTCCCTTTTCATGCACGAAATCAAGAACCAAAAATTAAGTTCTATATTCATGACATTTTCTAAAATCAAAATATCAAATGAAAGTCTTTATGAAATTATTCTTATGCATGATAAATTTTTTTCTCTTTTTGATTATTATGGACTTAATTATTTTTCTTCTTTACATAATTCCCTTTTGGTTATTGTGAACAGAATTAATACATTAAGTATAGTTCATTTATTTTCTATTGTGTTTTTCTTCTTCTTTAAATCTTGGTTTATGTTTCAGGATTTGATATTCTTGAAAAAAATAAAGTGACTATGTGTTTTCTTTTTCTGTATTTACCAAGATTCATATATTTTATATTAGCTAAGGGTTATTAATTATGATTTGTCCTCCTTAATACTGTGTAATTAATGCAATTAATCCATGTTGTATTACAAATCCCTATAGTTGTGCACTCTTTTATTTTCTTATTTAATTTTTTAAAGCATTTGAATTAAACTAGAGGAAAATGGCCAATATATATTTTGCTTCACGAACTGATTTTTTTTCTTAAATTAAACTGAATATTTTCTAGATCTATTTCCGGCAAGAAAATTATTGCCAAATAAATTAATCACACTAGGGAAAGGACTCCAAACATTCTCCTAGATTTTTCTTCTAATTTAATATTCCATATCGTTAATAGGAAAGAAGATTGTTTCAATTAAGTTTCTAAAGATTTTGTTAATCATTGACATGTAATAGAAAAGGAAAACAAATATACAATAAATATGAAAGAGGTAAATTAGTAAAGAATGAAAAGTTGCTCTGCATTAAGGGATTTTGCTCTGTACATATCATCTCCCTTCTAGTATACGAGTAAAGTGATTGAAATCAGCAAATCCAGGTGCTTTGGTGAAAATATTTTAGTCTAGAGACATAATGAAAAACCTTTTATCGTCTCGGGCGTAAAGTGGAATATCTCCTAAAGGAAACTGGAGGACTTATGGAGGGACGTGCAATTCAAGACGCTTTTTAATTTTCAAGCGTTTAGCGTTGGATGCTTCAAACAATTATATTTGAGTTTTTCTTTAATTATGAATTAAATTTTTTTTAAATGTTTCTCAAAAAAGTATAAAAGTGTTTCAATTTTTGACTCTCAAGAAATGAAACATACATGCATTTTTTTACGTCTATTACAAAATTAAATTTAAGAATTTTTTGAAACATATCGAAATAATTTTAAAACATTGCAAAAAAATTCTAATATTTAGCACACGTAAACATAATTAGAAACGAGAGACGATCAATGATTTTAATAGATCATACATGCCATTTGATGTACCATATTTCGGTACCGCCACGTCATAATATCCGATCCAATACACTAACGTATTTCGGGATATATTATGCCACGTCAGCACCATTATTTTTTAATGCAAAATTACAATTCAAGGCAAAACTCGGAAATCGGCCCAAGTAGGCCCAAATTGAGCCCAATCGAGATCTATTTGGGCCCGAAAAGGCCCGATTCGAGCTATACAAGCCCAATCCGAGCTATATGGGCTCAAATAAGATCTATTTGAAGGCCCAAAAGCCCAATTCGAGCTATATGGGCTAAATTCCGATCTATTTGAGGCCCAGGAGTCCAGTTCGAGCTATATGGGCCCAAATTCGACCTATTTGAGGCCCAATTCGACCTATTTGAAGGCCCAATTCGACCTATTTCAAAATAGCTCTAATTCGACCTATTTTGAGTCATAGTTCTACTTGGATTGCACTTTTAGACGAATAAGGACTCTTATTACTATATAAGGGGGTCCCATGCCTCATTCTAAGGTACGTTTTTTATTTTTCTAGCATCTAATTTCAAGCTATATACATCGAATTCGAGCTATAAAGCAATAATTTGAGCTATATTGCAATAGCTCTTGTTCGATCTATATAGAGTGTATTTCGAGCTATTTGAGGGTAATTCGATCTATTCGGGTTTCCTCATCACGGTTCTCAATACCATTTCGAGGTGTGCTATTTCGACCTATTGAGCCTAAATTCGACCTATTTGGGCATAATTCGAGCTATTGTCTCTGACGACAATACCTCAAATTCCGACCTATCTGACTTGAGCGTCGGAGTGCCTTCGCCGGAGGAGGCACCGGCTTAGTTTACGTGTGGTGTTGAGTGCAGGTTCTGAACTCAAAAGCTGCTTAAGCATCCAGCAGGAACTAAAGCAGTCTGACGTGGAGTGTTGGAGAGCGGACACGTATCGAGACGAAAATACCCCACATCAGTGGCGCCGTCTGTGGGAACCTCTATACGCACTTAGTAACAAACACTGACACTCAATGGCTCAACGAAGAGCAACAGAGAAGAATGGAATGGCAGGAAGGACTAGATCACAGAGGGAGGATGATAATCGGGCACCTGATGCTTCTGAGCGAACATCAGTGGCAGAGCCCAGCACTCCCCTTGATCATCCAACTCACACAGCGAATCAACCTGAAGTTCCTCCCACGGAACAACAGCTATTGAATTCCGCTCAGTTGGATCAAATCATGGCGGCATTCCAAAGGACTATGGTTCCAATGATTGTGCAGCAATTGGCTAACACTTCTGTTCTACAGAATGTTCAGGCTCCAATAGCACAACAACCAGCAACACAGCCTGCGGCACCGCAGCAAGGAAGGACTCATCCGACCCAGCGTCGAGATGATTCAAGGCATTATACGCAAACTAGGATGACAAGGCCAAGGGATCCATCTCCCTCGCTTGAAAGGAGGAATCCTCGTTCAGTGAGGACTAATGCTAACAGAGCTCCCAGTCGAGCAACTGGTCGAGATAGAGAAGTAAGGGACGGAGAGGTGAATTCTAGGCAGAGAGTTCCTGATCATCGACCCGCGGCAAGTCGAACTGCCGGAAGAGATAGGGACTTTCCTGAGAGAGTTGCACCAAGATTGGAACCTGTTGTTGCAGAACATATTCCACTAAGGGAGAGGCCAAGCCCCTTTTGTGAGGCGATTAGTAATTTGACGTTGAAGGAAGGAACTAATCTTCCTGTTTTGAAGAAGTATGATGGAAATACCGATCCAGTAGCACATTATGATGAGTTAGATGGAGATTTGCAGGTCTTGGGGTATGCAGAGAATATGAGGGCGAAACTTATTTCGCTCAGTCTGCGAGGTCCAGCAAAGGAATGGTTCAAAATTTTGCGCTCGTGTTCGATTGAATCATCTGAACAATTTAGGACCATGTTCGTAAAGAAGTTTGCTACTTATCGGATAAAGAAGAAATCTCCAAGCACGTTGTTTAATATCTATAGAGGACCTGATGAACCTTTGGGAAGGTATATCGAGCGTTTGAATCTGGAGATTGGTGGAGTGAATGCTCCCAATGTTGACTTGGTCATCTCTGTATTGGAGCATCGTTGCCGGAGCAAGAAGCTGATTGAAGTAATAACATGGAACACACCTGATTCCATTGAGCAAGTGATGGACCTCGCTAGTAAGGTCATTGAAGTTGAGGAGGCAACCATGAATCAAGGGTTGATGGACTCGCCAAGAATTCATGGAGGCAAGAAGAATAAAGATAGAGATTGGAGGAAGGAATTAAGGGGCAAAGATCGTGATCGCAATCGACAACCCTTTAAGAAATTTGACAATTATACTCCGCTGAGGAAGCAAATTGGTGAAATCTACGCCATAGAGAAAGATAGCGGGTTGCTGAGAACCCCTAAACCGTTCCGAGAGACAGAGGAGACCAAGGTGTCGAAAAAATATTGCAAGTTCCACAGGCAGAATGGGCATTTTACTAACGAATGCAAGGCCCTAAAGAACGAGATAGAACGACTCATTCAAGAGGGGAAACTCATCGAGTACATCCTTGAGAATAGAGAGTCACGTCAAGAGAAGGCGTCATCTGGACGCAAGCGGGATAGATCTCCACATGAGAAGAAGGATGAACCAAAGCGTAAAAGGGGTAATGAGAATGATGACATCGAGAATGGAGTCAATGTGATTGCTGGAGGACCGACTGGCGCAGACTCGGTCAAAAGTAGAAAACGCATCTCACGAGACATATACAATGAACGACTGAAGCGTCTTGAGATAGATCTTGTTTTTGCAGTGGACAAGTTGGATACAAGAATCACATTCGACGATAGCGATTTTGACAGCTTGTCTTCACAAGCTAAGGAGGCGCAATACTTGAATTGCCCTATGGTGGTTTCCGCGGTGATTGCAAATCACGGGGTAAAGAGGATAATGATTGATAATGGGTGTTCGTCCAACATCATCTTCATGGATGCTTTACAACAAATGAAGCTTGGACAATACGAGATCACTGATGTTAACTCACCACTAGTGGGATTTGGTGGAAGTGAAGTTAAACCCATTGGAAGGATCATGTTGCCAACATCTTTTGGCGTGAATCCGAAGAGGAGAACACTGAATGTGGAATATCTTATCGTTGACATACCTTTTGCATACAACGTGCTGATTAGAAGGCCTGGGATAACGACATTTGCTATGATCATCTCTACGGTGCATCAAAAGGTCAGATTTCCAACGCCTGGTGGAGTTGCTGAACTCACTACAAACTATCGTGATTCTTGGAGTTGTTATGTTACATTAACTAAACCTATCAAGGCAAAAACGAATCCAAATGTTGCGATGATTAACATACATCCAGTGGAGACGCCTGAAATAGGAAAACAAGTTGATACGGAGATGGTGCTTGCTACGCAAGTGGACCAAGAGATGATGCAGGAGGATCCTACTCCTCCCAGTATTGAGGACTCCTTGAAGAAGGTGGAGGAAGAAAAAGAAGACAAAACGAAGTTGCGCAATAAAAAGAATATGGAAATGGAGCGTCTGAAACCTTCGGGAGAGTTTAAGGAGGTGATTTTGTCAAATGATGAGCCTGACAAGATCATTAAAATTGGAAGCGAGTTGACTCCGGAGATTGAGAAGGCACTGTTGGAATGCCTGCGAAGAAACTTTGATGTATTCGCATGGACGGACTCGGACTTGAAGGGGATAGATCCTCGAGTTGCGGTACATCACCTGAATGTTAACCCAAATGCTAAACCCATCCGACAGAAAAAGAGACATTTTAGTGATGAAAAGAACAAGGCTGCGGAGTTGGAAGTACAAACAAAGCTTGCTGCAGGCCATAGCCAAAGAAGCCAACCGTATGGAGGATGTGCGTGGACTACACCGACTTGAACAAACATTGCCCACGAGATCCTTTTCCCTTGCCCAGGATTGATCTCGTAGTTGACTCTACAGTAGGGTGTGCGCTGCTAAGTCTTTGTGATGCGCAGAGCGGTTTCCACCAAATACTAATGGCAGTGAAGGATCAACATAAAACGGCATTTATCACTGACAGAGGGATATACTGTTACAAGGTGATGCCGTTTGGTTTAAAGAACGCAGGAGCAACCTTTCAGAGGTTGGTTGCCAAGATGTTTTACCATCAAATCGGCAAGACTTTGGAGGTTTATATTGATAACATGCTTATCAAAAGCCTAATCACGTGAAACATTTGGAAGAGGCTTTTGGTATCATGAAACAATACGGGATGAAGCTAAATCCCAAGAAGTGCACTTTTGGTGTTAAGGCTAGAAAATTTCTGGGGTACATGGTCAATGAGAGAGGAATTGAAGCTAACCCTGACAAGATTAAAGCTATAATGGATTTACCATCCCCCAAGTCTGTTCGAGAGGTGCAACGATTGGTGGGGAGGATCACGGCACTTAGTCGATTCATATCGCATTCTGCAGAAAAGAGTTTGCCTTTTTTCAAGAAGTTACGTAAGACACCTAAGTTTGTCTGAACTGATGATTGTGAAGAGGCTTTTCGCCAATTGACGGTGTACCTTACGACGCCACCATTACTATCTAAGCCCAAGGACAATGAGATGATATATCTTTACTTGGCCATAACGAAGAATTCACTAAGCACAATACTGGTGCGCGAGGAAGACAAGAAACATTTACCTATCTACTATGTTAGCAAAGTGTTGAATGGGGCAGAGGTGAATTATCTGGAGATCGAAAAGCTAGCATACGCACTTGTGATAACTGCACGAAAGTTAAGACCATATTTTCAATCACATCCGGTTACTGTCTTAACTAATCAACCACTGAAACAAGTTATGGCAGAATCGGAGACATCTGGGAGACTGGTGAAGTGGGCGATCGAGTTAGGAGAATATGGCTTGGAGTATATGCCAAAAACAGTGATCAAAGCACAAAGACTAGCGGACTTTGTGGCTGAAACTATCTCAGAGGCGGAGCAAGCGCTTGATGTAGCAATGGTAACGAAACAGGTCAAAAGTGACAAACCTATAGTTGCAAGGGGAACTTGGACTTTGCATGTAGATGGATCGTCCACAAATGACGCTGGAGGTGCAAGAATTTACCTAAAATCGGCGGATGGTAGAGAATTCGACTATGCAATAAGGCTAAATTTTCAAGTGACGAACAATCAAGCGGAATATGAGGCTATGCTTGCTAGCATCCAAATGGCAAAATCGTTGGGTATAACGAACCTTGTTGCATTCACGGATTCATAATTGATTGCTAATCAATTTGAAGAAAGATATGAGGCGAAAGAGGCTGCAACAGTAAAGTATCTCGAAAAATTGAAGGAGGCGACGTCAAACTTTGATACTTTCTGTATCTCGCAGATCCCTCGAACGGAGAATGAACGCGCTGACTCTTTGTCATGATTTGCAAGTACCGCCGAAGTGTTTGTTGAAAGGCGGGTAACTCTATTGGCTTCGGAGCAGCCCTCTATCGACAAAGGAGTTGAGTCAAAACCAACGCAAGCATTGGACTACGCTCTGCCAGTAGAGATAGAGGCATGTTGGAAGGATGAGATTATTGATTATCTTCAGAACGGGAACTTACCTAATGATCCTCAAGCGATCAGAAGGCTCAAGTACAAATCTGCAAGATTTACTATGTTCAATGGCGAACTGTACAAATGGTCTTTCGAGGGACCACTCTTGAGATGCCTATCTCCCTCACAGGAAAAACAAGTTTTACGAGAAATTCATGAAGGAAGTTGCGGAAATCACTCAGGAGGACGATCTTTGGCCCAGAAAATACTCCGACAAGGATATTTCTGGCCAACTATTATGAGAGATGCTATGGATTACTCTAGGAAGTGTAGAAGCTGTCAATTGCATGCGAAGATCATTCATACACCTGCACAACCTATGACAACGGTGAGTTATGGATGTCCGTTTGATCAATGGGGAATAGACATCGTTGGACCAATGCCTAAGGCTACGGGAGGTAGAAAATGTTTATTGGTGGCAGTCGAGTACTATACGAAGTGGGTTGAAGCTGAAGCACTTGTAAACATTACTGAGGCTAATGTGAAACAATTCATCTGGAAGAACATCGCTTGTCGATTTGGAATACCAAAGGTCTTAATTTCCGATAATGGAAGGCAGTTCCAAGGTTTTAAGATTCAGGACTGGTGCAAAGACATGAAAATTGAGCAACGTTTTACATCCGTTACGCATCCCGAAGCAAATGGGCAAGTGGAGGCCACGAACAACACATTAGTGAAGAGTTTGGAGAAAAGGCTGGAGGGAGAAGGAGGAAACTGGGCGGATGAGCTACCATAATATTATGGGCATATCGCACAACTCCTCGTACCTCTACAGGAGAAACTCCATACTTATTGACATACGGATCTGAAGCAGTGATACCCGCTGAGATTGGAATGCCAACGTATCGTATTGTTACATATGATGAGGAGCAGGCATTAAGGGCAAGACAAATGGATTTGGAGTTGATCGGAGCAACAAGGGAAGCAGCATACCAACGTACTCAAGCGTATAAATCTATGATGGCAAAAGCATATGACAAAAGAGTTAGTTCAGGAACTTTCAAGTGGGGGACTTGGTACTTAGGAAAGTTGAAGCTACCAAGCATGTTGGAAAGTTGAAGCCGAACTGGGAAGGACCTTACAGAGTGGAGAAAGCAAGCTCAAAAGGATATTATTACTTACAAGAATTGGGTGGAAGGACTTTGCACGCCCCTGGAACGTCAAGAACTTACGAAAGTTTTATAGTTAGAACACTAGTTTTCTAATGGCCTTGTGGCACGATAGGACCGTAGTTTCAATACTTCATGCGCTTATTCTTTTACGAATTACGAGTCCCTCTACGTGGATTCTCATTGTAATAGTTAGCAGCGAACTACGGGGACTTGATTCCTAGCCAACCTATATACGGCGGGATACGTAGGCAACTCGGAAGTTACTCGAGCTCAGTCCCAAAACTAATAAAATCTCTTATTTTATTCAAGTTTAGCCGTTGCCTACTATTTACCCGCAAGATTACAATCTATCAAAAAACATGAAGATAAACTCATACTGTCTACAAACTTTAAGTTTAAAAACTTAATCAAGCGAACTTAGCTTCGTACAACGAGCACTAGCCTCGTGGAGTCAAGCACTAGTCCTTGCACTCCCGCGAACATAGCTTCGCAAGCGCAAACATAGCTTTGCACAACGATCACAAGCCTCGTGGAGTCGAGCACAAGTCCTCGTACTCCCGCGAACATAGCTTCGCAAGCGCAAACATAGCTTTGCACAACGAGCACAAGCCTCGTGGAGTCAAGCACAAGTCCTCGTACTCCCGCGAACATAGCTTCGCAAGCGCAATCATAGCTTTGCACAACGAGCACAAGCCTCGTGGAGTCGAGCACAAGTCCTCGAACTCCCGCGAACATAGCTTCGCAAGCGCAAACATAGCTTTGCACAACGAGCACAAGCCTCGTGGAATCGAGCACAAGTTCTCGTATTCCCGCGAACATAGCTTCGCAAGCGCAAACATAGCTTTGCACAACGAGCACAAGCCTCGTGGAGTCGAGCACAAGTCCTCGCACTCCCGCGAACATAGCTTCGCAAGCGCAAACATAGCTTTGCACAACGAGCACAAGCCTCGTGGAATCGAGCACAAGTTCTCGTATTCCCGCGAACTTAGCTTCGCAAGCGCGAACATAAGCTTCGCACAACGAGCACAAGCCTCGTAGAGTCGAGCACAAGTTCTCGCACTCTCACACATACTTGTTCATAAAACTTAAGTGTTTTAGCAAGTAACAAATTTAAACTTAAAAAGTAGACACATATGAGTGAAGATGTAACGAGATAAAGTAAAGACATTCAAAAGACTTTTCAAGTCAAAACTGTACTAGCAAGGGATAAGCGCTAAAATCGCGCAAATGTTAGCAAGATATAATGTACGTAAAGAATGTACTAATGCTAATGTACTGTACGGAATGAAAGATGTTCGAAAATACTAAAGACAAGGCACAGACGCCAAAAATAAGGGCACGCAGGCCACTCTGAGAGATCAAGGCAGCAAATTCAGCCCAAGAGACTTCACGGCACCCTCGCTCTGCTCTTGGATATCCGCAAACGACTCGTTCAGGGGCCCAGTGTCATCAACAGGGAAAATCTGACGAGGAGCAGGAGTAGCAACAGTAGCATCAGGCATAGGCTGATCGCCATCAGCAGGCTGATCCAAGACCTGAGGGTCGAAACCCATCTCACCCTCCTCCAGGGGCTCATTTGGAGCAGGACCGGCAGCAGCAGCGGCAGTCGACGTGGATGGCTGCTCGTCGGCAAAGTCAGAAAGCCATACCTGCCGGAGATGATAGAAGGAGGTGAAGGGATCATGCTTCGGCTCGTCACCATCCACAGTAGCAGCAGGCTCAGTAGGAAGCGGATCGGCAAGAGAAGGTTCAGCAGCAGCACTCGAGGATTCACCGACCTCCGTGTCATCCTCATTCAGGCAGTTGAGGACATTGAAATCCTCCCTCTTGAACCCAGGAGCGAGGGCACCTCGGGCCAATATGTCATCAAGGGCCATGTTATAGCCCTTGGTCGTATCAAAGCCACCCCTCTCCATAGCAATCTGCTCCCACGTAGCCGAGCGAAAGAACTCGATGGCTACCAGCACTTTGTCTTCATCGGGGAGCTCCTACGAACCAAGTAGAGAAAACGTAAGTACGTAACACAAAAAGGACAAAGAAATAAAGTCAAGTACAATAGGAATACCTCAGTCATGGCCCTGTTGTAGCCATCCTCTTCAGCAGTCGCGAGGCGAGCTTGTGCATCAGCTAGCTCAGCCTCGAGTCTCAAACGTTCTGTCTCAGCAGCAGCAGCGGCATCCTTCATCGTCCGGATAGTGTCAACGTGATCGTCAACAAGGGCCGTGGCATGCTGGCAGTCGGTGGTGAGCTGGCTGGACAGTCGCTTCTCCTCGGCGAGCTCCTTGTAACCGGCATCTTTAGCTGTTTTCAGGGCTTCCAGCTCAGCCTGCACTGCCTTCAGTTCGTCAACGGTGGCGACGAGATGCTTCTCAACTTCAGCCTTCGCCTCCTTGGCTTGTTTCTCCAGTCGTTGAGCTTGCAAGGCTGAAGAGTGGTGCCTATCCATCAGAGCCCTCTGCTGATCTTGAGTCGTCATCACCATGTTGAAATTCTCCGCCATGGTCTGAAAGTTGACGAAGAACTACAAAAGAGGGAAAAAGACAGTGATATTCAAGTACAGGTATAAAACAGAGATCAAGGAAAGCTTATAAATACACATACCTCACACAGAGACAAGGCAGTACGGCTGACTAGCTTCTCATGACCCATCGCCTGGTAATAGAGCTGACAGTCGAAGTCAGGCATGAAGCCTTTGATTAGTCGAAGGGCAGTGTCCTTTAGTGTGAACTGCCCTGATTCGACCGAAGCTCGCACGATCTCCTCAACGTCAATGTCGAGATCGTCACCATCATAAGCCCTGTCCTGCGCAACGCGTTTACCCCGTCGGATCTCCTCAGCAGTAGCAGACCTCTTCCTGGTTGCTGACTCAGGGTTAACCTCATTGAAGCGACGAGCCGCTTTAGTAACGGAGGGAAGATGCACTCTTCCAGTCGAAGGTGTTGATGAAGGAGAAAGATCCAGAAGGATCGGCTCAGAACCGCCAAGTGGTGATCCAGGAGCAGCCTCAGCAGTCGACTGAGAAGGAACAGTCTCAGGCACTGGAGCTGGAGCAGGCACAGGGTCCGGAGCTGAACCCCTACCACGTCCCGACCCTCGAGTCGAGACAACAGCGGTGGAAGGAGTAGGAGCACTGCCGCCTCTCGAACTGGTACCAGCCGTCTTCGCACCACGACGACTGGTCTTCTCAGGAATGGGCACTGAGGATTGAGGAGCATTTGCGCCACGCTTCATAGCGGCCAGCCTCTTTTTCGTCTTGTCCATAACGATGCGCTCTGAAAATCGCAAAATGCACAGGTTAGAAGACGACAAAGGAAGACGTACAATCAACAAATAAGTAGTACAAAAACATGCATAATGTTATACCAAAGACAAAAGGCTCAACGCCCGCATGATAAGTATACCCGCCGGCCCGCAACACTGGGATGGTGGTCAACTCAAAAGCATCAAATTGATGTTCTTTCAAGTTTTTAATCACCGTCAGGGTATAGACAGGAGGATCGGGGCGTCTCGGCGATGGACGGGCGTCCGTCCAAAGCCACTTGAATCGGAATTCCTGAGGCTTGGATTCCTTGATGAAAAACCATTGTTTCTTCCAGTGAGCCCCGAAGCTCGTCTGAAGATCAGATAGGAAGCATTGCTTCTTTCGCGAGCTCAGATAGTAAAACCCGGCGTCTACACCTCTGTTACGGAATTTCACTATAAATAATTGCCAAAACGCGGGTCAGCATCGCATAAGCATACATCTGTGTGTATGCGTTGGGGGCAAAATGTGAAGGAGAGGAATTGAGCGAGGACATGATTTGTGAGACAATAGGGAAAATGGAAAAACGTAACCCACAATGAAGATAGCTACTAAATATAGTGAGACATCCTTCTGGCTGGTTGTTTATCCTATCATCTGGCCTAGGAATGAGAATTTCATAGGTATCAGGGATGTCGTAAGTATCACGATAGTAATCTATATCATAAGGAAGAGAAGAAGGAAACTGATCAAAATTAATCAAATTGGGCGGAGCAAGTTGTTAAGGAGAGTTTGCGGCAGGAATGGGCACATTATCAGCAAGAGGTAAATAAGGCACAATGGGGAGAGGGTTCGGTTCATCCTCGTCATCTCCTAGGATGTCTACGTCTACCTCCATATCGGATGCCCTATCATTGCTATTTCTCTCATTGCTAGATGAGGTCTCATCACTGGAGTCGTCACTACTGCCGCTAGTCGATGCATTTTCCTTAGTCTTAGACGACTTAGACGACTCACAACTACTTTCCCTACTACTACCGGAAGACTCAAGATCAATAACTCGCGTCATAAAGAAGTTTAGGTTGAAAGATTACCGGCACGAGGGTCTAGATCTACAGAAACTTCTTCATTCGGATGGATTTGCTCGTAGGACCTTTGCGCAGGTGCAAAAAGCTTTGGAGCGCCAGGTAATCGGACTCGAGCAGGTTCTGGTTGCCGAGGACGATTTGGGGATGATGGACGCCTTGTGTTTGATTCACGCGGATTCCGGTATGAAGAGTCTCGTGATGGATTACGTGCGTTATAGTAGGCCCGTTGGTGAGATCGTGGTGGTGATGGACGATATGGAGACCGGTAACGTCGAAGTCGCGCCGTCGTGAACAAATCTGCGCAAAAAAATTAAATTTTAGCATTTTTCAAAATTTTTCAGAAATTGAAAAATTTTCTAAGTGTTATAGCTCGAATTTCCTCAGGAAATTCGAGCTATATTTTCGAGCTATCAGAAACTCACCGAAGGATATAATAAGCAGGAGATTTTTCGAGCTATTCTGTCAATTTTCGATCTATTTGAGGGTTTTTTCGAGCTAAATGGAGTTTTTTCGAGCTGTTTTGCAAGACTTACTAATTTGGGATCAATTTCGAGCTATCACAGCACACTTACTATATTTGGTAATTTCGAGCTATAAATTCGAGCTATTTCTCGAGAGTTCTGGAGGAATGCTTAGGCGCGAAATGAGGAAATGAAGCTGGGAGTGGGGTATTTATAGGCGAAATGATGCGGGAATTACCGAAATGCCCCTAAATTCGACCTATTTGTAAATTCGACCTATTTTCAGGAAATTTTTCCGACAAATTCGAGGTATCTTTTTGGAGGGCAATTTCGACCAATATGAAATTCGAGCTATTTTACGGAAAAAATTTCCTGGCATTCGAGTTGTCTTTTTCAAAGATAAATTCGACCTATACCAATTCGAGTTACCAAAAATAGTAAATTCGACCTATTTTTGAAATTTTGATATTTTTGGTCAAATTCTTGGTTTTTTATGCCGACGCCGATCTCGTTGCATGATTCTCGGTTATGTGACTTCTTTTTAGTTCGTATGACCAATGTTTGTACACATTACTCTTACGAACTGGGGGACTCCATGATGTACCATATTTCGGTACTGCCACGTCATAATATCCGATCCAATACACGAACGTATTTCGGGATATATTATGCCACGTCAGCACCATTATTTTTTAATGCAAAATTACAATTCAAGGCAAAACTCGGAAATCGGCCCAAATTGAGCCCAAGCGAGATCTATTTGGGCCCGAAAATGCCTGATTCGAGCTATATGGGCTAAATTCCGATCTATTTGAGGCCCAGGAGTCCAGTTCGAGCTATATGGGCCCAAATTCGACCTATTTGAGGCCCAATTCGACCTATTTGAAGGCCCAATTCGACCTATTTCAAAATAGCTCTAATTCGACCTATTTTGAGTCATAGTTCTACTTGGATTGCACTTTTAGACGAATAAGGACTCTTATTACTATATAAGGGGGTCCCATGCCTCATTCTAAGGTACGTTTTTATTTTTCTAGCATCTAATTTCGAGCTATATACATCAAATTCGAGCTATAGAGCAATAATTCGAGCAATATGCAATAGCTCTTGTTCGATCTATATAGAGTGTATTTCGAGTTATTTGAGGGTAATTCGATCTATTCGGGTTTCCTCATCACGGTTCTCAATACCATTTCGAGGTGTGCTATTTCGACCTATTGAGCCTAAATTCGACCTATTTGGGCATAATTCGAGCTATAATTTCGAGCTATTGTCTCTGACGACAATACCTCAAATTCCGACCTATCTAACTTGGGCGTCGGAGTGCCTTCGCCGGAGGAGGCACCGGCTTAGTTTACGTGTGGTGTTGAGTGCAGGTTTTGAACTCAAAAGCTGCTTAAGCATCCAGCAGGAACTAAAGCAGTCTGACGTGGAGTGTTGGAGAGCGGACACGTATCGAGACGAAAATACCCCACATCACCATTAAAAACCAAATCAACCATTCTCGTCCAACAAGTCGGTTATCAGCGTAAGTGCATGATTGATATGAAGTGTGGAAAATTAATAATCTATAATTTAGGAATTATTTTTAATCTCTACTACATGTTGTACAGCATGTACCACGTCATCATAAAGCGGTTGCACATAATAATTTTTCGTATGGCGGGTCACAAAAAATCTAAGATACTCTTTTGTTTCCAATAAGTAAAAATTACATTTGAAAAAGCTAACTAGGAAAAAGTTGTGCAATTAAAAGCAGAAGATCAAAGTGGATATATGGGAGGCAATCTCCACTCCTCGTTTATATTGCAACATAACTTTTTTCTTAGTGGCGCGTGTCATATGCCATTTGCATTCAGAATGGGAACTTATTATAATATACTGCATTACTGATCATGGCAACATTTTTTGCTTTCTTACTACTAATAGTATTCAAACTTGCTTTAGTTTGTACTTAAATTGTTTTCTTTCTTTTGACGTAATTTGCTACTTAGTGTTATAAAGATTAATTAATTGGTTATTTGTCATCTACTGTCCATTTTGATTATAAAATGAATTGACATAAAAAATGATTTCTATAACCACATTTGATGTTCTTTTAATAGGATGATTTGAATTCTTTTTCATCTTTGCAGCATCTTTACGTGTATTTTTTAATATAAAAATGGTTAAACAAAGTCAGAGACAATTAGACATAATTTCTTCTGTATAACATCAGTAACACACAGTCAGGGGCGGAGCCAGGAATATAATTTAGGGGGACGAAATTTCGTTTTAGAATCATAAATTATTTATAATAAAATTCAATATTTTTAAAAATTAATCAATATTATGGTAACATGTTATGAAAGACACAAGTAACACAAAAGAAAATTAATGTATTGTAAAAACAATTCTAAAATAATACATTATCAATATAAACACTTCATAAACAGATGTAACTGATGTCACAAAAACCAAAATACTGCTCATATGTCTTACAATGCTATTTGTATTTTGTTTTAACTTATACTTTTTCTAAACCCAAAAATATGTTCAAATACTGTAAAAATATCAAAAAAGTTAAAGATGTAAATTTTTATTATCTTCATGGACATCTTTATTTTTTACAAACTACATGAAAGATTAAAATGAAACAAATGTAGAATAGAGAAACTAGTATCACGAATCATCAGGAAGTTAATTGATGAGATAATTAAAAAAAGGGATAATTACAGCTACACCCCCTGAGGTTTGGTGTAATTACACATACCTCTCCTGTGGTTTGAGAAATTACACATACCTCCCCTGAGGTTTGAAACCTTACACATACCTCCCCTCTTCAATTTAAGGGTTGTTTGGGTGTAAGTTATGATAAAATTATGCTTATTATACTTACACCCCTAAAGTTTGGTATATTTATAAAAGTAATCCTTGATGTTAGAAAAATTAAAATTAAATACTCCAAAAGGTTTTATAAAACTAACAATTATTTTAGTAATTAAACTAACAATTATTTTAGTAATAGAAGAAGATAAAACACCAAAAATTGGTTTCACTAAATATAGTGCATTTAGGTTGTTTATTTTGACAAAAAGATCAACAAAACTTGCTACCTAAAACCAGTCACCATGTCTGATCCAAGGATGATAATTCTGATGACGCATATTTCTCACGAGAAATACGCTCGCACTATGGTTCAATAGACGGCCCCTCGGTACGTGTTTTTATCGCCTAAACTATGCCTAATTACACTACTTAAGTTAATTATGCTACTAACTCTCTACACATGTCACCCTATCCTCACAACACTTGTCCCTACTAGAACATCCCACCTTACCCCCCACTTGTCACCCTTAGCCTTCACCACTTGTCTCCACTCTAAGCCTACACACTCCCCCCCCATGTGTCTTGCCCTCAAGCCTCCACCCATCACTCCTCTTGCCACTTATCTCACTCCCCTCACCACTTGTCCCTCATGCCCCAAGGTTGAGCTCCTATATAAGGAGACAACTACACCACCCCCTAGGGGAGGTGGGTCTCTGGAAATCCTTCTCCCCCCTCTCTTCTACACTACGAGGGTACACTTTAGCTATAGTAGCACACACACACAAGAACTACGTTGGTTTGATTCCCCTCGGGGATACGTAGTGCAGCTTCGGAATATATCCGGGTCCAGCCATAAATCACGCACACACCCATGTTTGCCGCAGGGACGAAGCATCGCCAGCGACTCCGCCCGACTCAACGCCGATCCGAGGTCGGGATTGACGTTCGAACAGACCTCGGTGACGGGTCCGGAAATTCGCGACGTCATCAGTGGCGCCGTCTGTGGGAAACGTCACTAAAGTCCTTGAGTAAGCCCCGGAAAGGTGCTGGTCGCGGCGGAGTTCACGATCCACATCGCTATCAACAACGACAACGACCACAAAAAAATTGGGAAACTTTACACACGGCAACATCGAGGATGACACACAAAAAACGCTGAAAGTCTGGCTGACTTCCTTTGGATCTCCTCAAACAAGAAAAAGCTGAATGGTACTAACTGCCTGCTTACAAGATAAGTCAACCACTTCTCCTTTTTATTATACGGCAATAGTGTTCATCTTTGCTCATTATACAAGCACCGTAATGTTGTGTCAGGGCACTTATATCTATATTGATACTACGAGGCTTACAACACATGGAGAATTTGCATACAAACCTCACGCATACGAATAATTTACATGAGGGCCAATTTGCTTTTTATATGTGATATCCCAAGAAGTTTGAAATAATTCCATCTTGAAATTGGGCCTTTGCCACTACTTAATTCTTCCACCACTCAACTATAGTAGATGTAAAATCAAAATGCCTGATATTGTTGCCTATATACTGCCACGTTTGCAAGAAGGGATTATTAACCGATTGTGCTTTTGAGTTTTGAGTGCTGGGAACCAACTCTTGAAAATTTATGGATTCAAAAATTTCATACACTTGATCACGCTTACTTCTAAATTGCAACTTTATACAACTCGAAGTTTTATGGCTGCATTACCTTGCCTTTTTTTTTCTTACAAACGAGCCTACCCCACAAACTTTTAAACCATATAGTTTCACATTTAATTTTTTACTACATACGACCATTTCTCATAAAGCTTGGATTTGAAACCTGCCTTATTCTTCAGCAAAATATTTTACGGCGTACGATTAAAAACCTTGTCGCAGATAATTTACACGAACCCCCCGCGGCTTGTTGGCAAAAATCCCCCAAACTCTGTTTTGTGCCTCACTCTTCTCTGGCGTCCACAAGTTTTGCATTTTAAAAGAAAAAGAAGAAGAGTACCTTTCCGTGCAAATGTTTTGACAAAAGATTCAGAACTCAAAAACTGTCTTTGTGGGTATCTTAAAATATTCTTACGGAGCATTTAGTTTGTACAAATGAAACAAACCCAGCAAATGTTGTCCCTATTTCGTGAAAGCCACGCAAAAATCTGCTGAAACAATTTTGATATTGCTGAATTGCAAAGCCTTTATTTTAACACCCAAAGATTGCAATTACACACTTGTCGAGGGATGGACTTCCAAACATTGTCACCTTTTGATCTAAAGCTTTTTCTGGAGATATATCCCTCTTAAAATATGCCTGGTTGCACCTTCTCTTTTTTACTATACAGATTGCAAAAACAGAACGGGAAGAGGCAAATATTATTTTCTCGTAAAAGCAAAGATGGAATAAGTTGTTTTGCGCTTTGCCGCACAGGAATACCCGTTATAGAGAGAGCAGAGTTTTTGCTTCGGGTCACCAGCCGAGGTTTAAAGCCCACATCGTTTTCCCTTAACTGTTTGGTGCGACGGGATTTAACTATGTATTCAAAACGGCCCCGTTGATTTTTACTTCGCCAAATACTACAAAATTTGCACGAGGTCTACTTGTGTGGCACGAGGCATCTTCCTCGCGTATTTAAACGAGAAATACGAAACAAGGCATATTTAGATACGGGCTGCTTGTTTCACTTTTGCAAAGGGGGTCTGTATCTTTTAAATGCTTAGTAGTATACGCTCGTCGAAGTAATTGCCCATACTTAGTCACATATGCATATTTGGCACCTTATGCAGAGATGTCAATCTTTTACATGATACATGCTTATTTATCTATTCATCCATTGCTAGCTATGTAAGACTTCACTAGTACCGTACATACCATTTATTTAACATGCTTGGGACATTGAAAGTGCAAATCTGATTAGTTTCCTGTCTCATATTCGACTAGTAATTACATTTAGAAGTGAAGAGCACCATAGCATACTACTCTTGCTTTTACGAAACTCGGCCTTGTTGGCATAGGAGCATGCTTGACTTGGGGGCGACGAGGGTTCAAGTTTCTTTTAGACGATTTCAAAAATATTTTATCAAACGAACGTTACACGCTTTACCTCGGAAAATTTTCAAAACTGACCTCTGGCTTGTTGACAGCATACCCGAGCTTCGTTTTCAAAACAACATGAGTTCAAATCCCTTTCTCTTTTACAAAAGTTCAACCTCAATCTTGCTTTTAAACTTATTTCGAAAATGTTCGTATGAAAGCGCTTCTACCTTCGTTGGTAGCGTGGAGTCCTAAGTCCTATTTTCTGTGAGTGACCGAGGTCCGAAAATCTCTCCCTACATTCTCTAAAATTATTTTACGAGGATAGCCCTCGGCAAATTTTCCACGACGCCTATCTTCCCGGCAAAGAACCCGTGTGCCAAACCCCTCTCGCTGATTTTCCAAAATTTGCAAAAGCTCAAACCTAGCCTCGATTTGTATTTTGGCAAAAGTTTTATCACAACTCACGAAGCCATCTTACCCGAAGCAGCATCCACCCTCGTCAACGAGGGGTTGTGTTTCTCTAAACGACCGAACCTCCCTGCTTGCTCTTTTTTCTGAAAACGCTTTACGATGGTAATTTTATAAAACAGATTTTGCCTCGGAAAATTTGTGAAACTAACTTCTGGATCAGTGGCAAGAAGCCCTGCTTCGTTTTTGTACGACCCGAGTTCAAACCCCTTTTGCTCGTTTTCTCAAATTTACAACAACCCAAACCTAGCCTTGTTTTAAAATATTTTGGCGAAAATTCCTTGCAAAATCATGAAGCTTTTATTTACAAAACTGTTCCTACCCTCGTTTTTAACGAGGGGTGATGTGTTTTTTTTTTTGAAACAACTGGGGTTCGGGCCTAATTCCTGGTATTTTTAAAATGTTTTACAACGACGCTTATAAAAAATATGTACCTCGAGGATTTTATACGAGGGTCTCCTGTATCAGTGGAAAGCACTGCAAACTGATTGAACGAAAACCCGGGTTCGAACCTTGCTCAAGTCGATCCTTAATTTTGTTTTTATAAAATTTCGGGGCTCAAAAAATGATTTTTTCAAAAGTGCTTCACGAGGGTTCGAACCCTCGTCACTAAGCCGAAGGGCTAACTGATTCTACCGCTGGGCCAAACCGAACCTAGTGATGCTTAGAGGCCCCCTTTTTTATAAGACCTTCACCTCGGTTTACAGCCAAAATTATTAAAACTCGAAGCCTGCTTTGATCAGATCTCGAACCCTCATCCCTGCATACGAGGCTCAACCGCCTTTCTCCACACGACCACGTTGCAGTATTGTTCAATCTCCTCGTACATTAGTTGTCTATTACTGTTCGCTGAAACTTTAAAAATTAAAATCTGAAAATGTTTTAATAAGGAACCCTCCTCATATGAACTAAGAGCAAAGGCTTTTCCCACTAGACCACACTGAGCTACTTGTTATATACTTAACGTCAAGATTTACTTATTTCGAGATTCATTATTTTAAAAAAAAAAAAAAAAAAAGAGAGAGAGATTTTTTCGAAGCTTGCACTAGATTAGAATCGAACCCATGTGTTATACTTGCTAAATACCTGATTTTTATTGATATATGCTGTTTTAGGACCTCTCATTTAGCATTATGTGCTCCATCTAATTGCACACGACACATTGTTCACCCCAATTATTCACTCGAGACATATCTTCTTTACATGATCATTAGTTATTTGCAATTTACTTGCTAAATGAAATCACTTTACGCAAAATTTGCTAACTGCCGTAACTCTTGTTCAAATTGCTGCTTCGTTGCTTAAATGTGAAATTACTTCACTTATCTCGCACAATGTCTTATATGAATTATCTATGAGTTAACATGAAACATCTCCTCGTTATCGATTAATTATTTCTTGGATAATTGCAAAACTTTGAAGAACTATCTTTAGCAAATTAAGATTAATTTTACGAACTGCGTCACTTATGAACTATTTATAAACTCACGCCATCGGAGAAAACTCCGAGCAAGGGCAACTATTCTACAGTTATGCAGGGTCTACTACCACATAATCTGATGTGGGTTACCAAACCCTAAATCAGTACATAACCAGTTTCTTAAAGGGTGTCATTAACGAACCCCGAGAAATACGAACTTCAACGCTCGCAGGGAGTCCCAACCGAACCCTAGTAGCACCACGATGTACTTTCGAAGCAATCTTTAAGACCCTTGAGAAGAAGAAGAAGAGAGGTTTCAAGAAGACTACAAGAGTCAAGAGAACCGGTCCGGGTAGCGTTTCGAGGGGTTACATCAAACCCCGCTCTACGAGGTGTCCAGCTGAGCCTTTGAGCACCACACGTACTTCCGAGGGGAAAAACAACAACCTTCGTCGAAACACGCAACGAGGGGCTAAGGGTACGCCCTGTTGACCAGCAGAAAACCCTTGAGGAGTATCGTGAGTTGACTTGCTCCTTATCATACGGCTCGAGGGTTTTAGCCAAATGCTCTCTAGAGATGTCCCGTTGAATCTCCGAGCCACCACGCGTACGTCCAAGGGGAAAATCAACAACCCTTGTCGACACACGCAACGAGGGGTGAAGTATACCCTGTTGACCGGCGACCGTCCCTTTAGAAGTATCACGAGTCGACTTGCTCCTCGTAATACGGCTCGAGGGCCCTAGCTAACTGCTCTAAAACGAGGTGTCTTATTACGAACCTCAGAGCCCCACGCGAGCAACGCAACTAAGGCGACCGATTCCTTTAGG
This sequence comes from Misopates orontium, assembly GCA_946800315.1. Taxonomy (NCBI): domain Eukaryota; kingdom Viridiplantae; phylum Streptophyta; class Magnoliopsida; order Lamiales; family Plantaginaceae; genus Misopates; species Misopates orontium. The sequence continues at coordinate 19,781,403 of OX326950.1, read as the reverse complement.
AGTATCATGGGTTGACTTGCTCCCTATAATACACCTCGAGGGTCATAGCCACACAACTCCTGGGTGCCTTCACGGGAACCCGAGGAGCCCCGCACGTACTTCCAAGGAGTAAAACAACAATCCTTGTCGAACCACGGCACGTGGAGCAGATGTGCTCCCGCGGTGTCTCATCCTCGAAATTCTACCCGGACTAGCAATTCAAAGGAAATAAGCAAGACATGCGACATAACAGAAGATACACGAAGAGGCCCTACGAGCCAGAAGCTAAACGAAGAACTTAACTGGGTCTCCTACGACCACTTATTAAGCAGAAGAACTTATCTTGGTCTTCTACGGATTTCCACAAGCAATCCCAGTCTTCCGCGACGCTTATTAATCAGAGCAAGCCGCCTCCTATGGTCTTCTTGCGCAGCGAACCGCCTTCGATGGTCTTCCTATGCAGCGGGCTACCTTCTTGTGCAGTGGTCTACTCTATGTGGCGCCGTCTTAGCTCAGCGGCCAGCTATTGAACCATCGTGCTTCCAATTTTCTTTAGTTTTCAGTGCAGTTGAAGAATGCACTAAAAACTGGGGGACTTATGATGACGCATATTTCTCACGAGAAATACGCTCGCACTATGGTTCAATAGACGGCCCCTCGGTACGTGTTTTTATCGCCTAAACTATGCCTAATTACACTACTTAAGTTAATTATGCTACTAACTCTCTACACATGTCACCCTATCCTCACAACACTTGTCCCTACTAGAACATCCCACCTTACCCCCCACTTGTCACCCTTAGCCTTCACCACTTGTCTCCACTCTAAGCCTACACACTCCCCCCCCATGTGTCTTGCCCTCAAGCCTCCACCCATCACTCCTCTTGCCACTTATCTCACTCCCCTCACCACTTGTCCCTCATGCCCCAAGGTTGAGCTCCTATATAAGGAGACAACTACACCACCCCCTAGGGGAGGTGGGTCTCTGGAAATCCTTCTCCCCCCTCTCTTCTACACTACGAGGGTACACTTTAGCTATAGTAGCACACACACACAAGAACTACGTTGGTTTGATTCCCCTCGGGGATACGTAGTGCAGCTTCGGAATATATCCGGGTCCAGCCATAAATCACGCACACACCCATGTTTGCCGCAGGGACGAAGCATCGCCAGCGACTTCGCCCGACTCAACGCCGATCCGAGGTCGGGATTGACGTTCGAACAGACCTCGGTGACGGGTCCGGAAATTCGCGACGTCATCAGTCGCGTCCCTCCCCGTCGAGGCGCCCACGCCTTCGGGCTAACGAACCCCGGCGCCACTGATGAAATTTATTATTTTATCAAATGCTTCCTTTTTGTTGTGATAAACTGAAATTTCCGTGGCACGCGTAATAGTATTTAATATGGAACTATAATGAAATTTATGAGATTATTAAAAGTAAAACAAAAATGAAGATATAAAAAAACAAACAAAAATAAGAAATTAAATATTTTTACAAAATAATAAAAATATTAAGATTAGATTAAATTTTAAAAATGATTTAAATACTTTTTATATTTTTGGTTAGTCATATAGTAGTTTCTAAAATTATTTGGAGTATTTAATTTTAATTTTTCTAACATCAAGGATTACTTTTACAAATATACCAAACTTTAGGGGTGTAAGCATAATAAGCATAATTTTATCATAACTTACACCCAAACAACCCTTAGGTTGTAGAGGGGAGGTATGTGTAAGGTTTCAAACCTCAGGGGAGGTATGTGTAATTTCTCAAACCACAGGGGAGGTATGTGTAATTACACCAAACCTCAGGGGGTGTAGCTGTAATTATCCCTTAAAAAAATATGTATAGATACCAATTTTTGTTGTGTATAAACTAAACCACAAACATATGTTAAAATAATTAGCTTTTTATGTAGAGACCTCAAATTAATACTCATTCATTAAATATTTAGCCTGCTAAGTGGCTAAGCCTCTTCTCATAATTAAGTTAGTGGAGTCCATTAACTTGTTAGTCCAAAACTCCAAATTCACCATTTCACTATCTCTTCAATCGTCTTCCTCAGCAATTAAAGAAGCAAACACTGCTTCAAATTCAGTCATATATATGAATGATCTTCTTCCTAAATAACTAAAGAAGCAAACCCCATTCAAAAATCTACCCAAGAAATAAATCCAATTACGATGTCAAGTTTCTATCGTTTACAGACTTCACAACTATTCAACTCTCTTTTACAATATATAGAGTAGTGGGAGCTGGGGGGGCGACCGCCCCCATATGCCCCCCTTGGCTCCGCCTCTGCACACAGTATTAAGCTATGAACTGATTAATATTATTTTAATTATACTCTTATATCATCAAAAAGCATGTAAAATAAAATAATATATCTTTAAATAAAAATACATTACTAGGGACATATACGTGTCCAATATTCTTTTTATGACATAATATTTACGTATATATATTTATGTAGTATAATCACAACATTTTCTTGATATCATATATTTATTTTAGAATTTTTAAAGTATTTGTATTGTATTAACAATATTCTGTTTTGAGTTTTTTATATTTTTATGATGGACTAGTTGTTTTTTAATAAAAAGAGTAATTAGTTTCAGAAAGTTTTCATACTCATTGCTAAGAATAATAATTCTTCAGATAGTAAGATTTTTCCCACCGAAAAAATAGAAAGATGTCAACATTAGAATCTAGTGATCGAGCATGTCGACACACTGTGAACATGTCACACTAGAATTACGACGCTAACTGATATCAAATTGTATTAAATTATTGAATAAAAATTACTCAACTCGAATAAAAATTACTGTTATTACTCGTATTTTTAGATTACCTACTCCAAGTACTGAAACTATCCTCTTGCAGTAATTAAATGGCTTTTGACCTTGTTCAAAAAAAAAAAAAGATAAAATAATAATAGAGAAACGGTCCTCAAGGCCTTCTCGGCCTCAATCAGTGTAAGTTTCCAGAACAAGCTAGAAGTATGGGCTATGAGGTAGGAAATTTTATTTTCACAATTTTTAAATATTTATAAACTATATATGTTAACTCAGAGAGTCATAGTCTTTATTTTACAGTTTAGACAGGTGGGGCCCACGTGGGTCCCATACATTTTGTGCGAGTAGGCTGCAGCTAAGACAAAATTTTGCTAAGGACCCTCTTGCGAGACGCATGAAAGGGCTTGATTAGGTGCGAGAGGTACGGGTTGTTTCGTGTACCGAGGTGATCAAGGAAATTGTTGACCAGCTTACTCGAATAGAGGCCGATCAAATCGTTTTTGTTGCCGAGGTCCAGCCGAATACTCAAAGCATATCTGCAAGCTCAGATACAAGCTTGTTTAATAATAATAATAAAATCTTCTGTTAGAAAAAAAAAATAATAGAGAAAAAACGAGAATAGCACTATAACGCGTCAGCAAATGACAGGCCCCAGCATGGGGTTATAGAAAAGGCCAACAAAAGAAAAACAAAAATCCACTACGCATCAAAAAAGGAGTTTAAGTTTCGATTCCAAAAGAATTCCTTGTATTTTGTATTTGCTCGGACCAATGCACTTCCCGTGCGGATGGGCCCCGCGGATCGTACGTGTGGGGTCCACCCTTGTCTATTTTAGTGTTGAGGCTGACTCATTTTCCGCCTTCTGGGGTCTAAATTTCGGTGCATGCATGAACATGGACGGACGGACCTACTCTTTTTTCCATTCACCCCTTCACTTTTTTTATTCTCCCTTTTTGTCCAAGAACTTTTGCTATTTTTGTTCTACTAGTTTTTGTTTTACCTTTTAGTCCAGTTATAAAGTTTTCAACCTATTTGCGTCTAATCACTTTTTAAAGTGAAGTCTAGTAGCTTTGAAAGGGCAACGTAATTGTTCTTTTTTTGGGATAACAAGTTTAATCTTAATTTGAATCAACAAAATTCAAAGACCTACCGTACTTGAAACTAAACATAATTAGTTAACGTTTAATCTGATTTATGCTGACTTATGAGTAACTATACTTGTTTAATCGCTCAAATTCGTGATAAGATTTTAGTGTACATATCCTGATTTGTTATATGCAACCACAACAAAAAAATTAGGCTTCTTTTTGTGATAAATCCATATATGGAAAAATGATTATGGGATTAGCTAGGTGAATATTTTTTTTTTTTTTTTGTTTTTGGTTGGGAAAGTTTATTCATTTATAAGTTCCAATTGCATTTCATACTACTAATGATGGTGACCACGATTGCCGAGATGATCTAAATTTGATTCATTATAATCAATTGGATGATATAATAATCACAAGTTACGATGATCACTCCCTTCCTTTATTTACCACTTGATACAATAATTTGTGAAGTAACTATCATAATATGTACATATGCATTATGACATCCTTGAATTACATCAAAATGAAAATAACTTCATGTACTACATAGCAGTACTAGGTTTGCTTTTCTAATGTAGGTTTTTATTTAATTCAATCACAATTTCCTAAAACTATGACCTAAAATCTGGTGGAGTCTTAATTGAAGTTGTAAATAATTGATTCTGACTCTCAGTTTGTTATTGAGAGCACGATGATGAGGTCGGATCGTTCCAGACAACTTTGGACGCTTTTGGAGGATATATGAAGGATGTTGACTGAACTTGTCGAAGCTCGGGTTTCTTTTGCCTACCGGGAGACGAATAGTGTTGCGGACTGTTTAGTACGCACATGATCTTCTCAAAGCCATTTTGACGCCGGTGTCCAGCCGGCTATCGATAGTATATACTGGACAGGTTGTCCTGAGTGGCTACGACCGTTTGTTGTAGCGAACTCTAGTTGTACATATAACCGCCCTTCCCACTCCCCACAACACTACGTACATATTTGATGCTTGAATAAAACACCCGATTCTGTTAAAAAAAAGTTGTAACTAATTTTGTATTCTAATATAATGTGAGCAAAATAATTGCAGCATTGAAAAGTAAAAAAATTAAAATATCTAAAACGGTGATGGGTGGAAGATGACCTACGTTTTCACCAAACTTTGCAAGTTGGCCAACAAACCCATAAATGCAATATCGTCTCCAAATGAAGGGCAAACTGGTCAAATCACACTCACCTCGTTTGTGCCGATTGAGTCCACCACCTTCCTCGTTCCGCTCACTGCATATAAAGCCAAGCTTACCTGCCATTTTATTTATTAATAAAAACACTCTCGCACTGAATTCAAAAAAAATTAAAAAATAACAGAGAGTTGAATTTCAAAATGTGTGGAGGAGCTATAATCTCCGATTATATTCCGGCGGCGAACCGACCGTCGCGTCGCCTCACCGCCGATTTGCTGTGGGGAAGTAGTTTCAATAAGAATAAGAAGAAGAATTATCACTCCAGTTTCAAGCCTATCGTCAATTTTGGCAGTGATTTTGAAGCCGATTTTCAGGTTTTTAAGGATTTTGATGACGATGATGATGATGAAGACGAGATCGATGCGAAAAAGCCGCTCGCCTTCTCCTCCGAAAATCACTTTACTACTGCTGCTGCTGGTAATGATTTAATTGTATTCTTTTATGAGTTGTTTGATCGATTAGAACGTTTTGAATAGAGTTTTTGATGTTTAAATTGTATTTTTATTAGTTGAGAGATGAGATTTTATGTTATAAATCTCGTTTCATTTGGTAGGATTTGCTTTTAGTGAATGAAAATTTGGTGTTCTAGTTGTGCCTTTTTATAATCTAATTTGATGCAGATGTCTTTGTTATTAAACTGTGGTAGTAGAATTATAGATATATAACTGAATATATGAATTAACCTGAGTCTTTTAAGCTTCCTCTGAGAATTTTTTGTCGTGTTAATAATGAGTTTTTTTATCTCGGTTTCGATATGTCGTTTGATACTTGAAACTATTGTTTTACTCAGGTGCGAAACCTGTTATGGACTGTGCTGAATCTGAGGAGGATTCTGAGAAGTCCTGTAAGAGAAAGAGGAAGAATCAGTACAGAGGTATCCGACAGCGCCCCTGGGGTAAATGGGCCGCTGAGATTCGTGATCCCAGGAAAGGCGTTCGAGTTTGGCTCGGTACTTACAACACTGCTGAGGAAGCTGCAAGAGCTTATGATTCCGAGGCTCGCAGGATCAGGGGCAACAAAGCTAAGGTTAACTTCCCTGAAGAGGCTGCTGCGCCGTCTGCTGAAAAACAAACTGTTAAGGTGAATTCGCGTCAGGTGAAGGAGAGTGATGCGAGCCATAATACGAGCTTTACTAACATAATGAACGCCGACTTTTGTGATTCGTTTGGTTTCGTGGAGGAGAAGCCACAACTGAACCAGTTTGGCTTTGTTGATGTGTATCCTACTGCTGGTAACGTGGGGCTGAAACCAATTACGCCAACTGATGGTCCTAATGTTTACTTCAGCTCTGATCAGGGGAGCAATTCGTTCGATTGCTCGGACTTTGGTTGGGGTGAAAACTGTGTCAAGACTCCAGAAATTTCATCTGTGCTCTCCGCGGTTATTGAGGATAATCAAGCTCAGTACATGGAGGATGCTAGCCCAGCAAAGAAAGCTAGGTCGTGTTCCGAGGATTTTGTGCCTTTTGATGAGAACAAGATTTCTGAAAATCTCTCAGATTTTGACTCCCAGATGAAGTTTTTCCAAACTCCATATCTTGCGGGCAATTGGGATGCATCGGCTGATGGCTTTTTGAATGGAAACTTAACTCAAGAGTGTGGGAATGGAATGGACCTTTGGTCGTTCGATGATGTTCCGGCCATCTACTGAGCCGAGTTGCCTCCTTATTAGTCGGCGTTTATGTAAATAAAACTACATATTGGTGTTTTTGGGCTGCTTAACTTAATATTAGTTTTAAGCAAATATATCTCTAAATGCGTTTGGACAAGAGTACATGGCTACTGGTTTGATCTCTCTTGCTTGGCTTTTAGGTGTGTTTGTTGCTGTTAATCAAGGATGGGATACAATAAAGCATATACTTATGTCGTTTTATTATGCGTGTAACTAAGTTTAATTAGTTTTCGAGACTTGATACTATAATCATGTTTGTAATGACGATTCAACTTATGCTTGATTACACCAGTATGTTTGTTTTTGTTCATTCCCTTTACACAGCTGTTACTCATATTCATATACAATTTTGCCGTTTATTTGCTTAAACGCTGCCTCCAGAATAGTATACAATAATAGCAACTTGAAGTGGGAGGTCCTATCTCTTTGGTTTCCAGTTCAAACATCCCATCCAATTATGTATTTTAGTGCTGGATCTGTGAATTATATAGTTGGCAACTTGGAACAATAAGAAGATGGGAGTTTTTATATGCAAGTTATTGAAAGAGTAAGTTGGACCCAAGTAGTTTTATGCTAACATCATTGTATTGAAAATGGGTAATTGTAGAAGTTGCAAAGGTGAAGTGGTTGGTTAAACTTGTGACATTAGAAGTAAGGCATGACAAAGAAGAGAATATTTCTTTGTTTGTCATACAAGGATTAGATTGTTATGTTGAAATGTTATTTGACCAGATCTGATAGATCTTGTGCCCAATTATGTCTAAGGTGCCATGCATAAGTTTTGGTTGGACCAAGAATTTCATGTTTACAATTAGACTCGGTTCTCTATCCTTATCGGGTGGCTAGAAAATAAGAGTAGGTTGTTGGTTCATGTAGTCGGAATTAAAACCATCACGTTACTAGTAAAATAATTCAACGTTCCTAAAAGAGATGATTGTGTTCAGTGTCGAATGGATTAAACATTTTGTGTAATTCCCTTTGTACTTGAATAGAAAGATTGTTTTCTTTTTCCATTTTTTTCATTTCTTGAAAAAAGGACATGTCAAGTGTCAACCAGATTAAACATGCTGTGTATTCTGGTATATCATATGCTAGAGACGTAAAATATGGATAATTACAGCTAAACGAGTTTTCATTTAATTATAGAAACCTCAAAAGATTTACCATAATCTCCCATAGCACTAATTGCTTCTAGAATAGATGAAAAAATCGTTATATTGTCTAATTTGCCATCTGATAATTTAAAATGAATACATAAAAACGATCTATAAACTAGAATGACAAAAGTACCATTTCAAGTTAGAAATTATTGCATAAACATCACATGTAAACTTCTTGTAATGTAGTAAATATATCTACAAGTGTTTGCGGATGGATTTGAGCGAGTTGTCACTCAAACAATGGGTAGCCGGGTAGAAGGGTCTACCCATCACCCGTTAGCTTTTGGCAGGTTACCAATGTACATTACGAATTACTATTAGTTCAAAAAAAAAAAAAAATAACGAATGCAGATTTGACGGGTCGAAATTTAGCGGTTCAAGCGGGTCTTGAACAACCCTAAATATATCATATATATATATATATATATATATATATATATATATATATATATATATATATATATATATATACCTCTATCACCAAAAGGTAGTTTGGTCCAAAATCTTGCTCAAAGTCAAAAGTTAGATTCAATGACCGCAAGCTTCGAAATTCAACATTATTTGTGCTAACATCAAAAGTTTTTATCCAAAGTTTTGACAGTTGGACTTTGTTATAAGGTTTGTATAAACATTAGGAGATCATAATATTGTTAAACTCTACATAAGCATTAATCAAATGTAAGTAGAAAAGACATATATCATCAGGAGCTTTACTAATATTAAAATAGATGTTGTTCTAAAGTCTAATTTCTTTCTCCTAAAACAAAATCAATTCTTTGAGAAATCTTAAAGTACACTCAAAAAAGTTTAAAAAAAGAAAGAATTTACGAAAGAAAGGAATGAAAGATAGACAACTCTAAGAGGAAAACACAAAATTCCTTTTCCAAAGGACATTATGAAACCAACCAACCTACTTAAACCTCAAAACCAATGGCTAAGACAGCATAAATACATCCAAAAATGATTACTTTTAAACAAAATGATCAAATTCTCATTTTGTCAAAATTTTCATGTCCCATTCTCCTACAAGAAAAGCTGCTTATTTCTTCTGGGCTTCACTTTCTTCATAATTATCATTTTGGGTGTCCCTCTTTTATGCATTTTCTTAATTTTGAAACCTCAAATGCCTGATTTTTCTGTTCACACAGTTAATGTAAAATCTTATAAACTCAATATCACAACCTCACAAAACCTCCTAGTATCGTCGGTTTCTACTTTGAACTTGACAGCTGAGAATCCAAATAAGGTTGGATTAAGCTTTGGGCCATGTAAGTTGCATGTCCTAAGCCAAGGATTAGTGGTGGGATTAATTAGAATACCACAATTTCATCAGCCACCCTTAAGTAAAAACGTGACAGTTCAGACACAAGTGTTGTTTGATTCTCTTAACGTTAGTGAAATTATGGCTAGAAAAAATTCAACGTCGAAAAATATTAATGGGATTAGGATATTAGGCGATATCAAAGCTCAAGTTCGAGTTTTTCAAATGACCTCTCCAACTATCAAGGTACGTTTTTTTGGGTAAAAGGCATAAACCCCCAACGTATTGCCGATATGCGGTTTGCCTTCGGACATATGAAAAGTTACAACATACCTCCTCTAATCTTTCAGCAAGTGTGCAAATTGCCCCTGAGTAATTGATTAACCGTCCAATTTGTACACATTTCTACATTTTCGACTGTTAGATTTGGTCTCAGGGGCACTTCGCACATTTTAAATAGGTTGGGAGGTATGTTGCAACTTTTCATAGGTTAGGGGCAAACCGCACATGAGCAATAAGTTGGGGGCTTGATGCATTTAATCCATGTTTTTATTTATTATTTGAACCTATACTTTAGTTACTTTTTGAATCATAAATTACTAATTAGAAATTAACACTTGATCGTTTGGTTGTATTTTCTGCTTGATTAGATTGCTATGGATTGTGAAATAACGGTTAATCAGCCGCCTCTTTCAGTTAGTAACGAAATTTACAACATGAAGAGGAGTCAGAATCACAAGGTAATTAATTAAAGGCATGTGCTTTAGATTAATTTCATCTTTAATTATTATTATTATTATTTATTTTTTTAACAATCATTTGTGTTTCTCAGATATCGCTTTCTCTAGACTCCAAAACAATATCGAGGAAATGCAGTGTCGCTATTTTGATGTAAAAAAGCTAACGAGAAATTTTATTGCTTATTTGGCTTTGGTAATTTGCAATTTCTATTTTGTTTTTAGGTTTCAAAGTAGGAAAGTAGTATTTTAGCTACATTACATTGTAAAAGATTGAAAGAAAAGATTAACTTTTATAGTTATTGGACAAATGAATGTCATGGATTGTTGAAATATATTGGCGTACATTTTTATTTTGGGCTTAGCCTTGGACGCAGCGAGGTTAAGCTTGGGTCACATTTGACGTGCCGTAATGGATTAAAATGCTAAATTCAAATTATGGGCTAGGGCTAGGTTGATGCAATCCATCAAGTTATTAACTTTTAAGTAAATATTTTCAGATGTCGGCAAAACGAGTTTTTTGTGCCCCTCATAAATAGAGTAATACTTTTTAAATAGAATAATTAAAATTTCCAACTTGTAGATGATTTTTCAAACAACTTGAACATATACATTAAAATAAATTTAAATTACAAATTTCTACTTGATGACTTTGGAAGCACCACATTAGTATGATATGAGTGTCTATTGCTATCTAACAAACCACCTTTCCACTTAATAAAAGATTAAGAAGCCATCGTCTTATTTTTACTGTTTAAAAGATATGAACGTAGTATTTATATATATAAATATAGAAACGCAAAATTATAGCTTACTAATAACTAAAGCACGATTTGCAATTGGATCGGGTAGGCTAACGGAACCAAAGAAACAAGCCAACTTAGAATATAATTGAAGGCCGTGGGTATTAGTAATTTTAATGCATAAACAAAATAACTATTTTAAATTAATTTAAAGGATAAACATATTAAAAAATGTAAGAAATCGTTAATTTTGTAATCAAAAATGGGAAAATCACCCAAAGAACGGAATGTGCATAGTACATGTCTTAAATAGAGTATATAAAAGTTTAATATACGAGGAATATTGTAAATGTTACAGGGTGAACTTCAATAACAAAAATATTTAAAAAATGATTAGTTAAGGGACTTCGGGTGTTATTTACTATGAATAAAGTGTTAAATATGTTTATTCAATAGAATAAATCAATTTTTGAACCACTTATCGTACTTAGAGTGCAAATGACATTTCAAATCATGTTTCCTAATCCCAAGGATTCTTTCCTTCTTTTTTGGGTGAGAAATCCCAAGGTGAATTTTTTTTTTGTTTGTTGAAACACTAAATAAATTAGAACATGGGGGCTACAATCGGGTAGCCTCCATCACAAAAAAACAGAGTTGGGAATACAATCAAAAGGCACAAAACCAGAAAAACAATTATCCCAATTCCAGCTAGCAAGATGGTGATTTGAATTACACACTAAAGTTAATCTGAAAGTGAGTGTGAAAATGAGCAAAACAACGTAGTTTTTTTGATTTTGATAAAATAATTATTTTTGTGGTAAAAAGAAAGAAAAATCGAGGGGGGGGGGGGGGGATTTGGCAAAGTCGCGGGAGTTTTGTCGCTTTTCGAGTGAAGCAGCTCAAGTGAAAAATTATGGCAAAATCATGTTTTGTCATTCAAATTTTACAAATTGTGACAAAAAATTAGCTTATATGGCGAAGTTTGGGATTATCACATGAAAAGTTACTCTTATGTGGCAATATTACAAATCGTCATATTTATTAACATTTACACACGAATTGTATTACGTGGTATAAAGTCGTCACAAAAAACATATTTTTTGTAGTGTAAATCTCCCTCTGAGATTGATATAGCCGTTATTATACTTCTGTTACTATTTGATATACGTACACTTGCTATAATAACTTCTCGTATAGTTTTGGGAGATCAGTCGTTGTTAATGGAAGAACAATTCTATGTTTAACAAAGGAAATGCTACGTGAAACTTAGAATTAAACTCTCTTTAAATTTTCCATGATCGAGTTAAACTCTTATACAAAAGGGAGTAGTGCTTTGCCATGAATAAAATGTTAAAATTCTATATTGTGGATGCAGATAATTAGTATTGTAGAAACATACGCATCCCTCACCATGATATATGCATTGAAGAATGTATTTTCTTCTAGCAATATGAATTATAGCAAATTAAACTAAATTTATCCCATGATTTAACTCTTTAAGACAACACTATGCCATAATCTCATCAAGTTTAATGCACATCTTCAAATCACCCCTACCTCATAATCATAACACTTAAATGACATCACCACTTAAACATGTTCTTGACTTTTGAATGATATGTCTTCACGAATCATTCACATTATGGAGATTAATGTGAACTTAGCTTGCGTAAAAACATACATGGACTTTTCATTTAACTGTGTATAGTGACTAGTAGGAATTATTAAAAGGATTTGTTACAATAAAATAGAAGGTGTTGGCTCAAAGTCTTATTCACTGAGTTACTACCATAAAATAAAATTAAAAAAAAAAAACTAATTCTTAATATAACTAGAAAGTCAATAGCTCATTCCCTATTTTGTTTTAAGTAGGAACCATCCTTAGTGTTTCTTTGTACCATAAAAGCTGGACATTAATTAGCTTTGTCTGCATAGTCCTTATAGTTTTTTAAGAGACGCTTCACGTGAAAATTGATCCAGTTCACGATAAAAATGAGCAAGTATACTCTTTAACAATACATAAACTTAATTCGTAGTCAACCATGGGAAAACCACCATTAATCTCTCTAATCTTCTTTATTTGCTCCGCCACCTCCCTTTCACTTCCGGTGACAAAAAGCCGAGGGCCGTCGATACCGGTGGCGGTCTTCGTCTTTGGCGACTCCCTCTTCGACCCGGGCAACAATAACTACATCAACACCACCACCCTTGACCAAGCCAATTTTTGGCCTTATGGAGAGACATATTTTAAGTACTCCACCGGACGATTTTCCGACGGCCGGTTGATATCGGATTTCATCTGTAAGCATGTTTAATTCATTAATTCTTGCTACTCAACAAATATATAGTTGCTAACTTAATGCATAATTTACTAGACATGGAAAGCATTATTGATGCATTACTATTTATTATGGAAACAATTATTGATGCACTACTAGTTACTATCATATGTAGATCAATTATTTTGTTAGTTTGCAGTGAAAATAATGTGAATTAATGTTGACCACGAAATGCTTATCTTATCATTTTTGATTTTTTAAACGTCATGTGATTTGCATGTTAATAGGTGAACATGCAAAACTGCCACTAATTCCGCCATATCTACAGTCGACAAATGAAGGCCGCAGTTGGCGCAAAGATTACCATGGAGCAAACTTTGCATCGGCTGGAGCTGGGGCTTTACCTGAAACTTTTAAGGGATCGGTGCGTATATTTCTTATTTATGTAGCCATTTGTTATCATTTACGCCCATAGATATTTGTTTGCTTGACCAATTGGCATACGACATCCTCTGGACTAATCTAAGTACTTTTTTCGTGTATTAGATTTTAGGACCCTTCATGTTCCCTAAAAAAGTTTATTAGAAGGAGAAGGACATAATTAATATACTGAAGTCCAAAATAGTTCTAAGCAGTGGGGATAAGTTTTACGTCCTCTCACATGTAGGCTGAAATGAGCATTAGATCTTGATAGTGGATTTTAGGAAGAGCGGCTTTGACACCATATTAGATTTTAGAGCCTCCTCATGTTCTCCCGAAAAGGCCTTTTTAGGGGAGAAGGAATATCATTAATTGAAAATTTTGGTTTTATACATTATTTACATGCATTATATGTACTAATTAAGTTCTTTAACAGATGCGTGTTATAATTAAGCGTACATATACATGAATCATCATATTTATAGCTTGATAAAAAGAGAATAAAATATAATTGGTTCTTGAATAGATGTTATACGTATCGTTCACATTTGAAAGTTTAAGCGTATTTCTCTCATATAATATATTTTTACTTAATTAAAGATATTATTTATATTATGCATGTTCACATAATTTCCGAGACACTCCAAGGAAATAGGTTTATTAAATTTAATAGGCCCAAACATATATCATAAGAATAAAACGGTGATAAATTAATGATGCCCACTTTTATCGTATGCAACAGTGTTTTTAAAACCGAACCGGTGCTTTGAACCGGCAAGGCACCGGTTCACTGGTTTTACCGGTTAAACCGGGTCAACCGGTGGTTGAACCGGTTCAACCGGTCAAAACCAGTGAACGGACAAGGGACCGGGTCCCGGTCCGACCGGTTCGACCGGCCGGGCCGGTCCGGTTTTAAAAACACTTGTATGCAACGTTATCTGACGCTAGGTGTTTTCGCCTAAGCTAGCTAGGGTTGATTTGGTATTTTATTGAACAATTTATTAAAAAGGAATTTATTGATTGTAATGTGTGCATTAGGTGGAGAAGTGAGTTCTAGATCTATGCTAGAATAATTTGGAGATGTGATAGAATTTCTTTATATATTTTCCAGAAGCGTGTTAACTTTTCGTAATGAAATAATTAAATCTTTGTTTTCAAGAATTAGAGCAGACCTGTCGTATAGTCATTAGTCAGCGCTACAAAATTGTTCAGCGCACAAAATGAGACTTATTATTTTCATGTCTTTGCTTTAGGGGTTTAGAGTTGAGAATTTCAAGTTGTAGGTCAATCTTTTGACAATTGAAAACCCATTTTAAAAAATGGAGGATTTTTTTGATTAAGCACTATTTGTTCATAATTAACCGATAAAATCATCTTATTTTATTTATTGAAATCTAAAATTATTCGCTCCCAATTTCTCAATCTAACCAGACACTTTTACTATAACATGCATGGTGGAGAATCAATACTGTGGTATTATTATATAAAAAATATTTGATTGGATAGTTACCTCATGAGTCGTTTAAAAGGAGTACAAGGAATCACGCACAACGAATCTTTCCAAAAGAATCTTACTTAATTAAGTGTATGTAGATTTGGTGATCAAATTTCTTTTGCATACACACACACGGCATTGTTTGAGCTAAATGTAGACACAACGATTAATATAGTTAGCAGTAAAGTTTAAGTCAATACTAAATTAGGCAGAAGTACCCTCTAATATTCCTTCATAGCTAGGTTAGGTTCATTTCCACGGTACTTTCTCATGAATAAATGTTATATGTTAAATGTTAATAAAATTACTAACCCTTTTGGTTATTCCCTTTTAGCAAAAGAGAAATAGTATCCAGAAGGGATTTGTAATTAAAGTGTTAGAGAACCTTAAGGAAAGGCTTAATTAGATCAGCAAAACGATATATATTCGTGGTGATTAATCCTAGCATAATAAGATGTAAGCTAATGCCATGTCATAGGCTCATATGTTAGTTTTTGTCTCAAAACATTAATCCCTTGAGTGGACTAACATATACGATTAGAGTAGTAAATTACTTATATCTAGGGTGATGAGCTATCTTAAAAAGGGTAATAATTACCTAATCAATCTTGAGTAGTTTTGATTTAAGTTACTTAGCTTTAAACCTTACATGCATTTAGTTTGATTTTAGTACATTTACATTTTTTTAATACTGTATGTCTAAAGCTCCCCAAAAAAACAGAAAGAGGGAGAAATTAAAGGACAACAAAAACTTCAAAAAAGTAGTGGAGGATTCTGAGTAGTGATAAAAGTATGGTAGTTGTCTGAAATTGAATAGAAAGAAAACTCTCTTTCACTTCTTAGAGAAAAAAGGCCAGTACCAAAAGGGTAAGCTGTCACTATATATCATTATATTGTACCTCATGAGCACTCTCACCCCTCAGGTTTGTGTCCTCTTCTGGATTGTCACAAGTCACAACAAAATCACGGACGACTTTCCAATTATCATTTTCTGAAACGAGGGCATACTTCTAGTCCCTACCAGTTTCTTTCCCATATGCTTTCCCCTAGGCTTTCTCTGATGCGTTTTAAGATCACAATTTTCCTACTTCGAGTGAGGAAGAACTCCTAGAATTGGAGATGAGATAATTAGAGATAAAAAAAATTAAAAGTTCTTATTTGCTTACTAAAAGCTTCAGCTCGTACAAATATTTAAAGGGAAATGCTCTAACCACTATTCCTCAATTGAGGCAACGGCTAGACTAAAATTAGGAAACAAACTAACAGTGCTTTTGAAATAATCAAATGACTAATCTAAATTAATAAATAACAATATTGCAAAACAAATAACAAAATAACAAATAGCAGAATAAGTCTTCTGGTCCTTAAATATAATCAGCAGCCCATGTTGGCGAACGAACCATACGTCTGGGCCTTGGGCTCGTAACATTCCCTGCCCCATAAGATTCGGCCTGGTCCTCCAGGCCCATTGGATTGAGGGCGATATCGACGAGGTCTGGTGCAGCTGCATCTGGACGCTCCCTTTCATCTTGGCCGATCGTCGGAGCTTGGGACTCCCAGGAGGCATCTTCAGCTGGAGTCCCCTTCCACTTCACCAAAAATTGTTGAACTCTGTCTCCCCCCTGAATAATTGTTCTTGTGTCCAAAATAGCTTCGGGCTAGAGCAAAACATCACCGTCACTGTTAACTGACGGAAGAGAAGGAATCGCCGCCGGAATTTCGCCGTAGCAAGGGCGGAGCAGTGAGATGTGGAACACCGGGTGGACGCGGCTGGACTCCGGCAACTCTAATTCGTACGCTACCTCACCGATCCGACGTTTCACGCGAAAAGGGCCAAAGTATCTCCGCCTAAGTTTGTTGTCGGGTTGGGTCTTCACCGTCGATTGTCGGTACGTTTTGAGTTTCACATAGACGTAGGCACCGACTTCAAATCTGAACTCCTGACGATGTTTGTTTGCTTGATTTCTCATGCGTTCTTGGCTATGTTGCATATGTTCTTTAGTTTGTGCCAAAATCTGTGCATGAGTTGTTAGTGTAGTGTCAACCATAGCTGTCATAGACTGTCCCGCCACATAGATCGGAATAGAATTAGGATGTCGGCCAAACAATGCTTGAAACGGTGTAATTCCAATTGCTGAGTGATGCGCCGAGTTGTACCAAAATTGGGCTATAGGTAGAAATCTTGTCCATTTTTTCTGTTCGTCAGCTGCAAAACAACGTAAGTAGCATTCTAAAGTACGATTTACTACCTCACTTTGACCGTCCGTTTGGGGATGGTAGGCACTGCTATACCTTAAGGTTGTGCCAATTTGCCTAAAGAGCTCCTGCCAAAATTTGCTAAGAAAGAGAGGATCCCTGTCTGAAACAATTGATTTTGGGAGGCCAAACACACTATATATTTCTGTAATAAAAACATTAGCAAGATAAGCAGCATTAAACCGAGGGGGAAGTGAAATAAACCTGGCAAATTTAGTGAGGCGATCCACCAATACCCATATTGTTGTTTTGCCACCTGAGTTGGGAAGGTGTGTGATAAAATCCATGGTTAAGTCTTCCCAAGCATTTTTGGGAGTTGGTAGAGGAGATAATAACCCGTAAGGTTTGCATGTCAAATATTTAACCTGTTGGCAAACTTGACATTTCTTAATATATTCGTGTACTTCCTCTTTGATTCCAGGCCAATAAACAATGGCAGAAAGTCGAGCGAGGGTGTTTTTAATTCCAGAATGACCTCCTGTGGGTGACCCGTGAAACTCTTGCAGCAACTTCGCGCGTAATCCTCCTTAGGATGGTATGAACAATCTGCCTTTGAAGTAAACCAACCCTCCCTTTAGTTTGTATTCTGTTTGTGAAGTTGGACCCTGTAATTTAGTGATCATTTGCTGGCATGTAGGGCTGTTTTCGAAGAATTGTTGAAGTTGTTCAACCCATGGGGATTTCAACACTGTGACAGCATGTAATTCAGGTATAGAGGTCCTTGATAACGCATCTGCAACCCTATTTTCCTTACCTGGTTTGTAGAGAACTTCATACTGATAACCAATGAGTTTAGAAATCCATTTTTGCTGCTCAGGAGTATGAATTGTTTGAGTAAGAATGTGTTTCAAACTTTGCTGGTCCGTATGGATGATAAATTTCCTTCCTAGAAGATAGTGTCTCCATTTCTTAACTGCCTCAACGACTGCAAATAGTTCTTTGTTGTACGCAGATTCGCTTTGCATACGTGGAGACATTTTCCGACTGAAAAATGCAATAGGATGGTCCAACTGAGATAAAACGGCCCCTGCAGCCACCGATGAAGCGTCGGTAGTCAAGTCGAAGGGTAAGGAGAAATCGGGCAGTGCCAAAACCGGTACACTCATCATGAAGTCTTTTAATTTTTCGAATGAGTTCTGTGTATTTGCATCCCATTTAAACATCTGCGCCTTTAATAAATTTGTGAGAGGGGCGGCGTAAGTAGCATAGTGGCGAACAAAGCGTCGGTAATACCCCGTGAGTCCTAAAAACCCCCGTAATTCGGTGACGTTGGCAGGTTTGGGCCATGCACTAATGGCTCGGATCTTATCCGGGTCTACCCGAACACCATCTTCGGAAATGATATGCCCCAAATAGTGAACACTAGGAGCTGCAAAAACACATTTACTAGACTTAGCATAAAATTGATGAGAACGTAATAATTCAAATACCTTTCTCAAATGGTGTTGATGTTCCGTCCAGTTCTGACTGTAGATCAATATGTCGTCAAAGAAAACCAACACGAACTTGCGTAAATATTTCCTGAACAGGTCATTCATCGCAGCCTGGAAGGTTGATGGTGCATTCGTCAACCCGAATGGCATCACTAGAAATTCATAGTGTCCATCGCACGTCCTGAAAGCAGTTTTATGAATATCTCCTTTGGCAACTCTAATTTGATGATATCCCGACCTTAGATCTAACTTAGTAAATATTTTAGCACCATGCAACTGGTCCAGTAATTCATCAACGGTAGGGATAGGGAATCGGTCTTTGATAGTAATTGCGTTTAAGGCCCTGTAGTCCACACAAAACCGCCAAGTGCCATCTTTTTTGCGAACTAATAAAACGGGCGATGAATAGGGGCTGCTACTGTGCCTTATAATTCCTTCTTTCAACATATCCGAAATCATCTCGGTCATTACTTCCTTCTGGTAGTGTGGATACCTGTAAGGTTTCACATTTACGGGCTTGGAATCCGGGGCTAGATGGATGTGGTGATCATGAACCCTGTTGGGTGGTAACTTGACTGGAGCTACAAACAATTCACTAAACTCGTCTAATAATTCGGTTAGTCCAGGAGTTTCTTTAGTAAAAACATTAGTGGAAGATGAGTGAGCAGATGGTTGCATAGAGTCAGAACATGTAATTGAATGCAAAGATAAAACTGAACCTGTTTTTATCATTCTTTGTAGACCATTTGCTTGAATTTCAGATAGCCACGGTTCTCCCTTCAAACAGACCCGCGTTCCATGATAATTAAATTGCATACTGGGTTCTGCGAAGTTAGCTAAAACTGGTCCCAATTCTTGTAACCATTGCACACCTAAAACCAAATCTGCTCCCTGGATAGGCAAGATTAGTAATGAAACCAAATCTGCGTTCTCCATTCCCAACCATGACAGAGATTTCTGGTCGAGGTTTGATTGGCAACCCCAATTGATCAGCTAATCTTGGTTGGAGAATATTGTGCGTGCTTCCAGAATCTATTAATATAGATATCGTCTCACCCTTCAGTTTTCCTGTTACTCGCAAGGTTCTTGGACTTTTTAACCCTGCATAAGCTGCCAGTGACAAATAAAACTCGGCATTTTGGTCAGAATTCATTGCGTACCTTTGTTCAAGTTCCTCATTCGAGGGTGGTTCCTCGATGCTATTGAATTCGGGTGTTGAGTCCTCATGTTCCTGTTCATCTATGGCCAATAAGGTTAGGAATTGTGCCCCTTTACACCTGTGTCCCATGGTAAATTTCTCATCGCAATTAAAGCAGAGCCCTTTGGCTCTTCTTGCTTGCATCTCGGCTTGATTAAGCCTGCGAACCGGTAATTGATTTGTTCGTGGTGCCGGTAAACTTAATGCAGGAGTGGGTAGAATTGCGTTGGTATTGGTAACCGACCCGATTCGTGGGTAATTGATTATGTTCCGTGTCTCCCTGAATTTGGTCTCCATCAGTTTGGCCAAGCTAATTGCTTCAGAAATGGTTCGGGGCTTTTGTATGGCTAACTCTTGTTGTATTTCTGTTTTAAGCCCTGAAATGAAACAGTTTAGGATAGCCTCGGCCCCTAACCCTGTCACGTAGTTGCACAATCTTTCAAACTGCTCCTGATAATCGCTTACGGTGCCTGTTTGCCTTAGCTTAAATAGGCTGGCCTGGTGGTTTTCATAGGACGATGGTCCAAACCGAATAGCTAGGTCCCTGGTAAAAGCATCCCATGTATGCAATTGAAAGTTATTATGCATCCATTTATACCAACTTAAAGCCTTACCTTGCATATGGAAAGAAACGATAGGAAGCCGTTGTTCTGGTGGAACGCCACAATACGCAAAGTATTGTTCCGCTTGAAACAGCCAGTCTAGCGGGTCATCTCCATTGAACAACGGAAGGTCCAGCTTAGTATTTCGGGGAGGCTGAAACAGTGGATTGTTGACCGGGTATGCTGGATATTGAGGCGGATAGCTTGGGCTGTCAACATGATAAGTAGGCGGCGGTGGCGGCGGTGGGTGTTGAGATGAAGCCGTGGCTCGTGAAGGGCCTGCTTCATTGTGTCTTTTGTTCTGCGACCGCATCTCATCAATAAATTGTGCCCGCAATTCGGCCTGTCTTAAGCCATCTTGACGTACTTCTTCAAGCCCAATCTGCAATTGCCTGATTGTGGCATCGGAATTTTGGGGCTCGTCGCTTGGTGTTTGAACTTGAGTCGTGCGCTTCATTGTCACCTCTCAATGAGAGCACCAATTGATGCGTTTTAAGATCACAATTTTCCTACTTCGAGTGAGGAAGAACTCCTAGAATTGGAGATGAGATAATTAGAGATAAAAAAAAATTAAAAGTTCTTATTTGCTTACTAAAAGCTTCAGCTCGTACAAATATTTAAAGGAAAATGCTCTAACCACTATTCCTCAATTGAGGCAACGGCTAGACTAAAATTAGGAAACAAACTAACAGTGCTTTTGAAATAATCAAATGACTAATCTAAATTAATAAATAACAATATTGCAAAACAAATAACAAAATAACAAATAGCAGAATAAGTCTTCTGGTCCTTAAATATAATCAGCAGCCCATGTTGGCGAACGAACCATACGTCTGGGCCTTGGGCTCGTAACATTCTCATTAATGGAAGAGTTAATTAAGTACATGACAATAGGAGTCTCTCAATTGTTATGTAAAGAACTTAATTAAGAGGAAGATGTGTTGTTCATCCCTGAAAAACCATTCGATGACAACAAACTAATTGCGAGGTTTTAAAACTGACTCGTGTGTTCTTTTATAAACATACTATTCAGTAGACTGTGATTTACCAAATATCTCATTAACAAAGTTTTACCACGCGACATTTTTGTCTGATAGATATCAGCAAATTTTTCTCATAGTTTGTAAGAATTATATCCTCATGCAACATGATAGAGACATTGTTATCAATCCATTGTCGAATTTGAGCCATAGTATTCTTATAATTATTTATTTTTATCAATTCGTCATCAATTGTCTTCTCACATTGGACTCCTTTATCTCAGTTAACTCAACTAAGTTCTTCGAATTTAAGAATACAAGGCTTACACATGTTATGGTTTTTGGACCTTAATCGAATCATGATCTCTAGGGTTGGTGGTTCATAAAGAAACTCTAGTTTACTAAATTTTTTAAAGCATAATTAGACCCACCTCGCTCATTAATAGGTAGTAACCAATGTAACCTTAACAAAAACTGAACAATAAGTGAACCGGCATTGAACTAAAGGGGAATACTTGAGGGGGCATGATCTCATTTTAAAATAGATCTAGGGTGGATGCAGGTCGAATACGAGGTCAAATTTGGGTTTGGATCATTCTCTATCTAAATGGCAAGTTGACTCCGCGTGTGTGACTTGGTGGTTTTTGGCAACTAAAACATACTGAGAAATTCAGTATTCGGAATCTTTGCAATACAAGCTTCCTTACCATTAAGTGAAACACAATTTTATACCAAAAACATTTTTCAAACAAAAACTTTAGAGGATTGTAGAATGCACCAAAGCTCTTGTGACTACTTTATTGAGTTAAACAACTCTTCTACTTATCCCACATAACATGTTATAACACTCCAAAACTTAAAATGACCACTCACTATTCACACTATTCGCTCATGTTTTCAGTATTTCTTTTAGTCGAGTGATATTAAAAATGAATAAAACTAACGATTAATCTTAAGATTAATTGCAGTGAACTCCCCGACCTACGAGATTTTTTGCACTTCATCCCCTGATGTATAAAAATGTGCGATATATCCCCAACTCTAGTTTACTTGATTTTGTGCGTTTTGCCCCCTAAACCATGGATCAGCTGTTCATTCTGGAACACATGTTTTCATTTTTGTTCATTAAGGGCATCACTGAATAAAATCAATTGGTTGAGGGACATATCTCACATTTTCACACATTCGGGGTAAAAATGCAGAAACTAACAGTTAATCTTGTTAGTTACACACTTGACAAAAACCAAAAAAATCTTCTGAAAAGATCTTGAAACACAATGGAGAAATTTCTAGACTGCCGATGTTACTCTTGGTAGAAAACGATGGTTAAATATGATGACCTGATTAACATGCAATAAAGAGTTGTAGAGCTGATGTGTGTCGGGAACTCGTAGGTGGAAGGTTAGTTTCACAATATTAGTTTTGGTATGGATTAACATATATTATTCGAGCATTAAAGTTAAAATAACTCAAAATTGATTAGGCAATCGTTACTTCTTTTATAATATAACTCATAACCCTGTAAATAAGTAATTTATTATTCACAGGGTTACGAGTTATCTTATAAAAGAAGTAATGATTTGAAATTTGAAATGACGAAAATATGTTAAAGGTATTTACAAACACACTTTTCAGTGCAATTTGCAAAAGAGTTACAACTCATGGTGCATTTTGTTGGTAATTGCAATTTGTGGTGCAATCCGTAAAAACCTTACAATTTAAGGTATGAATCCGCCACTACCTCCCTTTAAATAAGTAATTTATTATTCAGAGGGTTATGAGTCTATCTTATAAAAGAAGTATAATGATTGCCAAATCAATCTTGAGTAACTTTAGTATAAATTACTTATGGTTTTAACCCTTATATTCGATTAAATGCATGCAGTGTGATTTAAAACATTTACATTTTATAGTACAGTATTTGTCGAAAGCTCCCATAAAAATCAGTAAAAAGAGGGAGAAACTAAAAAGCCAAACAAAAATTTGGAACTACGGGCATGGAACGAGGGGTATCTTAACTACCCATAATGATGGAACGACTTCACAGTTCACATACATTTGAGGTGCTAACATTATGAGTAGCTCAGATACACCCGAGCAAGAAAGTAGTGGACACTGGAGAGTAGTGCGTAGGGACAAAAGTAAGGTAAATGTCTGAAATTGAATTGAAAGAAAACTCATTTTCATTTTTGGCAAAAAAAGGACAGTCCCAAAAGGGTAACCTGTCACTATTGGGCTAGTCACTCACACGTACTCTCACCCTCAGATTTGTTTCCTCCTCTGGCAATTGTCACGTCAAAACCACGGATTTCACACGTATTTTTCATTTTCCTTTTTCTTTTTAGGTTTCTCTTTCAATTGAAAAGCTTGTTTCTAATAATTTTAACTATTGCCTTTAAATTATTAATAAATAGTACAAGAGATTTTGTTATGAAGAATCGTCACGATATTTTGTACCAAAAGATTTGCACCATATTAGACTATGGAAAGGGCTGATTGGAAGTCCAACCTCCAAAAACTTATCAAGCACCTTTTAACATGGATCTTTAATAAAATCTACTAGTCCCAATGCAACTTATCGAGGGTCCTATCAAAACCTATTCGAAAGTCTTTAGTACACCTGCCAATATTATTTGATGACATATGGAGATTTGTCCGCCTGAAATGAACTATTAATTTTTTTCGGATATTTCAGGTGATTGACCTTCAAACACAGCTGAAATTTTACAAGAAAGAAGTTGTGCAACTGAGGTACAAAAGAGGCCATGTTGATGCAGGCAAAATCTTGTCAAGTGCAGTCCACTTGTTTAGCATTGGGACAAATGACTATATCAGCCCCTTTCTCTTAAATTCCACCAATCTATTGTCGATTCCTCACTCGCAACACGTTAGAATGGTGCTCGGTAACTTATCAATCGTCGTAAAAGTAAGTTTATTTCTCTTATGCCATTTTTTTTTCTCAACTTTCCAATTTAAAAAAGGAAAACAAAAACTACCTTTCTTTTTTATACTTCTTGTCCAAACACATGAACTTGATATATCTATGGCCATAATATTCTGTCATACCATTAACCTATAGGGCATTATATCCAGTATGATAAATTTTTTCCTTTAGGAAATATACAAACGAGGAGGCAGAAAATTCGTGTTTCTGAATCTAGGAGATTTGGGGTGCTTACCCGGCATGAGAATCCTCAAACCGGATAGAGAGGGTGAATGCTTACAAGAGGCATCCACTATAGCAAAACTACACAACACAGAACTAAACAAGTTTTTGTCCAAAATGGAGCAACAGTTATATGGATTCAACTACATTCTCTACGACTATAACAGAAGTCTCAGTCAAATAATTGCTCGACCCTCCATATACGGTATATGTATTTTCTTAACCATTAAACATACTTACGCTTTTAAGCTAAGGTTTGACAAAGAAGTGAACTTTATTTTGCAGGTTTCAATGATGGAGAAAAGGCATGCTGCGGAACTGGGTATTACAATGGAGTATTCAGCTGTGGAGGAAAAAGGATAGTGAAGGATTATGAGTTGTGTAAAAATCCCAGTAAATTCGTATTCTGGGACTCGTATCATCTTACTGAAAAGGTGCATAAACAAATGGCAGATCAAATGTGGTCTACTGGACCTAACAGCTTAAAAAATCTCTTCCAATCCTTCTAAATATTTGGTTTCAAGAGCATTTACCACTTCAGTGATTTAGTTCTGTAGAATCTACTATTGAATTATGCATTATTACCATATTTTCAACTCAAATAGTGTGAGTTACCACATAAAATTTAAATCTCAAGATCTGTTATAGTGGTAGTGTTACCTTGGTTCTTTGCTTAAATTCCTTCAACCTATTTCCTCATCTGTCAAAGGTCAGAACTATCCAACGAGGTGAACTTACACGACATCTTACAACAAATTAAAACTAAAATACATCTGAGGCTATAAACAAGACAAGGCATAATCAAATTGTAAGGAAATATTAGTAGCATGATAAAAAAAAAAATAGCACCATCATGTTATGGGTTCATCAAGTAAATGACGAGACAGATATTATTGCTCAAACCTATGATATCGTTTGTAGTTAATTGGGTCTAAAGAACATTTAACAAAGTTTACTTTCTTCAGGAATACAATAATACATTATCTGATATTTCATATTCAGTACTTTGGATTGTGTAAAGCAAAATGCTCAACTGACATTCAGTTGAGAGCCAAGGAGAGATAAATGTACCTTTTTGATCTAGCTTCAACTCTATCTGTCCTCTAATGCCACTCCAGTAATATTAAGATCCAAATCTGAATCTGGGATACAGAACACAGACACTTATACTTAATATATTTCTTCACAGTAAAAATGGACAAAGGGTAGTTAAACCAACAAAATGAGAACCGTACAATTATGCAGATTTATGAGCTATTATGTGTGTCGCCGATAAAGGCAGAGATGGTCAAAAAACAATTATCTTGATTTTTCCTAATGGACCTGGTTCCAGTGTAGTCTCCAGACGATCTAGCAATAAGAATTAGATTAAAATCATGTCCACATATTGGTAGTTTCACCTGTTTTATGGAATAGAAAATAGGCAGACTTCTTCATAACAAATAAGAAGAAAACTAAAGGTTGGACACAGTCAAGGGATGCTAATCCACCTAAATCAAAGAAAGACAATAAAATCACTTATCAACATACATTTAAATGACAAGCAAAAGTGCAAGATTCCAGTAACTTTTTTAAAAGCTTGATCAATTAAAATACATTGGATATTATAAATCAAAAAGTAACTGGTAGAACTTTCTGAATGCTCTCAAAGGAAAATGAGGAAAATAACGGAAGAAAACTATATACTACAACAAACTTGAGAAATTCTTTTGTTCTTTTTCAAATCTCATCCAGACACAAAATACTATAAAAATTGTTGCAATTTATAAATCAAAGAACAGTAATACCTATCCTAAGGACAAACAGCGCAGGAGTAAAAAGATCAACTTATAATCTAGGCAGAGCTTTCATTAGTGATCAATGATTTAAAAAATCAGTAAACTAATACCACTATCCAAATGGAATACCAGAACTGATTGTGATCCCACAAGTTATGAACTTCTTCCAGACAAACATTGTCTCATAGAGGGAAAACCCTGTCGTGTAACATGGTCTAATAACTGAAAAAGAAGTCATTGGTAAGACCCACAGTCCGTAGGAGCTTCATGTATCTAGTCATCAACACAAGGAAACGAGGCAAAAGCAAGTAAATAGAAGTTCGGTATACTGGCTGAAGAAGAACAAAAAAGTTCAAAGCTGATTCACATAGAAACAAAAGAACAATAGATGTTGACTGAAACCATGATAATACCTTGTCTCATGCAACGTATAAATTAACATCAGAAAACCAATGCTGTCAACTGGCAATGAGCACTTAGAACAATTGAACTATTGAGGACGCACTGAGGACAGTGCTCAACAGATGGAAATCAAGAAGATATGCTACTGCTTGTTCCAGTATTTAGAGTATTATTGTTTCCTAGTATTTTGAGATATTAGATTAGGATTTTATTTTCAGCTGGGTACCTGTATCACCTCGTTCTTCACAATGGATATACTGCATGACCACGTATCGTGCCATTTTTTGTTCCTTCAGTGATAAGCAGCATATAATAGGTCCCTAAAATCTCATGAATCTTAAAGACAACTATGTGCGTGTTAAGTGAAAATTACGAGGGTGTTTTTCATAACTTGAACATGGTTTTTGTAAAGCCAGGGAATTCGGACACATATCAGCAATCCCAACGCGTGGACAATTTCAGTCAATCAGTAGATTTGTTTCCTTTGGATTTGTTTTAGGCCATAACAATCACTTCCCAAGTACGCTGTCGAAGTCTCAATGATGTTCCAGACAGAAGGCTGTAATCTGCTGATCTTTCAAGACTTCCCTACATGCACGATTTTTGTACTGTACTCCCATCCAATCACAAAGGTTCTATGCGAGTAAGAAAGATATCAAAATAGAGTTTCGGAAATAGAAAGAACAACACTTGGGAGCAATTAAGAGGACAGTGGAACTACAGGTACCGAACTAGGATAGGGAGAATGAGAGAAAGAACAATGTTGAACACAAATGTCATGAATATGCATATGGCTTATTCCTTGATCTCGCTACATAAGAACACACCATCATTCAACTCAAAAAACCATATTTGAAAGCCATATCTAGTTGCATCTTGCAAGATCGACACAACTTAATCTGTAATTGCATACTCACCCTGAACATGTGCTGAAATACAGAAGACAAGTCCAGTGCATGTTCATTGGTGAATTCTCGAGTAATTATGTAAACCAAGAAAAAGTCTTATGCCCGCTTCGCATAAAACAATACTCAAAATAAAATAATGGAAGGCTGAGCCTGGTTACAAAAAGCTTATCAGTGTTCCGTGTTCATTTATTTTTTTTTGTGCTTAAAAATATCTTTTATCTTACTAATTATCCTTTACCTTCCTAATTCATCACCTATCCATATGTGCTGGGCAAGAAGTTCTGCGTCTGCAGGAATTTACTTGCCTAAATCTTATGATGTTCTGAGAAAATTAGAAGATCACAAAGCAGACTCAAAGATTAGCACGAGAGGGCAAATACATGAATAGTTAGGGCCATTCAGAAGACCTAATAATAAGTATTATGAAATAAAATCTTTTTGCCATCATGAGATTCCATAAATCTTGGAAACTGTATGTCATTAGGGGCCAAATATTAATAGATCATTAATTTTCAAGATCTATTAATCATTGAATACGTATCAAAAGACTCCACGAAAATGTCAAACTGGTGCTCTAAGAGAAGAAATGTAGCCAATAATGAATGCATACTCGACTGGGGCAACAAATGAAGTGTTTAGGCTCGTGTGGACAGTATTTTGGAAAATGGTTGTATTGAATGCAAAAGAAACTCATGCACACGACTACTTTTTCAGCCAGATTTATTTTTATAGGGTTTGCTCTCACTGAAAAAAATTTCCAACATAAATTTCTTACTATACAACTTTTCCACCCACATGTCATAATCATTCAATCAACATGACGAAACTTTTGTATCTTCCAAAAACATAAGTTCACCATCTGAGGTTACAGAACTCCAGTTAATTACACACCGCAATGGTACATTCAAGGACAAATCAGTTCAATCCAAGTTCTCTGCAGAAATTTCAAGATTATCACCATGTTTACAGGAATACTTTTAAACCAGAATCCGAAACAAACATAACAGTGCTTCTTTTCTTTTTAGCTTATCTCTGTAGAGCAACATGAAAATCATGATGAGAAAAGGTAATAAGAATGTTTGGAGGGGAAAAAATACAATCAAAGGAAAAAGAGAAAGTCAAAGTTTCAATAGTTCTAATCCTTAATATTTAGGGGAATTGATACTGATCACGTTTACATCTACAGATGATTAATGCATCCACCAGTTGAATTCTAACGTGAAGATGATCGCAGGTAAATATTTACCACATTATATAACTTGAGCATCTATTTTGCAACGGAAATTGCCATTGTATACTCCCACGGTTTGGAAGGCAGCGGGGAAGGAGGAGGACACTGCAAGATCTATCAGCAGCAAATTCCCCATACAAATCGAGGAGCCTACAAGATACGTCAAAGGCTCATTAGCCCAAGAAGACCCTGGCCCACGTAGCCTGCTTGACGAACTTCAGAGATGAAGACATTGTAAATTGGTCATGGGCATTGTGATAAGTCCTCTGTCCTACTACAGCTGCCACGACAACCTTTACTCTCTGTCATTAAGAACTTAAGTAAACCTTGCCCGTCGGAACCCAGTTCTCGGACCACCAAAACAAAGTAACAATCTTTCAGCAAATTAACACGCATGAGAACACAAGCAAAACAGAACAAAAATAAAATAGATAACGCTCGTAAAACTAAAACCAAAGTGAGATCAAAACAAAATTGATCAAATAAATAGATTTACCGATAGGTTCCATAAAGTTTGAACTTCTCCAAATAGCTGCTGCCAACTCCGCTGTTGCTGCAATCAGCCTATACGTTGATCAAACCTGCTTTTCATTCTCTGAATCCATGGTTACTGTTCATGAGCCTCCCGCTCGGGCTCATGAAATTTGAGAAAAGGTCTCACTGTTCCACAAGCCTAGCTGCCTCCTCTAATACATTCCATAAATGCACACATGACACTAGGAAATTCAAAACACAGCCCCCAGTTTACAACTTGACGACTCTCTGTATGGAGATAGTAAACTAACAAGACTGTAACTATTGTCAAGTTACCGGTATATGAGAAATCCATTTGACATGATTCCATATAAAACATACTGTGCAGGTCTACTGGAACAAATGGCAAGCGTGCTTCCAAAAGCACAGCCCACAAAACCTGGCTTTCAGTCCCCAAAATAGAAACTATTTAAAAGAGGACAGAGCTGAAGAGTAGTACAGTAGAAGAGAGTTTCTGTTTGTCCAACCACCAACATGAAGGGACCAGTTACATGCTCGTACTCACAGTAAAGGAAAAAATAGCTGGTACCGCATCATTTGTTCAAGGAACAGCAGCAGGAGAACAGCTAATGACCTCAGTGGATAGTAAATTTCATTTCTAACAGTTAAAGAATGATACAGACCCCAAAATTTTGGAAACTAAACAGAGTATCAAGACATGTATTATTAGAAATTTATACACATAACTGAATGACAAGTACAATTTAGGCAAAGAATTTTAAGTGCACCCAACAAGAGAACACCACTCGCTGATGGGACGGGGGC
The DNA here is from genome assembly GCA_946800315.1 of Misopates orontium. Classification (NCBI taxonomy): domain Eukaryota; kingdom Viridiplantae; phylum Streptophyta; class Magnoliopsida; order Lamiales; family Plantaginaceae; genus Misopates; species Misopates orontium. Next base: position 19,751,291 of record OX326950.1, on the reverse strand, counting down.
ATACAGTGGCGTGTTGTTCCCCTAATTAAATTTCCAATATCATTTGTTTTACACAGGAAAGACCGCAGCCGTTTATATTGAAGTTGCAAATACTTGAAACTGGTAATATTGTTGCAAATAAATCTTTAGTAGGTGACTGGTGTGGATACACATCAAGCATATATCAATATATATTCCTCGAATATTGGAACAAAGCACAATCCATCAGTACCACATAGCAAAAATGAAGTACCTCTAATAATTTGGTCTATTTTACCAATAATCGTTACAAGAACAAGATCCGTTTTCGAAATGGTGAAATCTCTTACTATCTCGTGCAATGATTTGCCTGCCAACTATCTTGGATATTATCTTAAATGCATTGTGACAATCACCACAAACACGAAGGTTTTTAATTATCCGCAATTGGGATCGAGCAGCACTAGTCATAAAACCTTGAGCCGCTGCAAGTCTCTCGCTATGAGCCATAAGAGCATCTTCCTTAGATTCTTGGTCCACATCATGGAGCACAAATTTCGTCTCAGGTACATAACCAACCTCTTTCATCTGTTGCTTCAAACCCCTAAGTAATGTATATATTTTTTCGTGATCAGGGTGAGATCTATCTCCTGCTCTATATTCATGGACTCTACTCCTAACATCAAGGAGATTATGGCCACTTAGTTTCTTTTTCACTTTCTCCCTCTCAAGATCCGATGCATTTATGGGAATGAGGCCTGCCCTGGATTGCTCATTCAAGCGTGAGCAGTCTAGAAGTTGAACAAGGTCAGCACATCGGTCACCAAGCTCCAAGTTCCCATGAATTCTACTGAACTTCATCAAAGTTTCCCAAATATCAACGCTTGGTTCAACTGGCATATTTTGGATGAATTCGAGAGCTTCATCCAAGCATCCTGCACTGCCCAGCATGGCTACTATGCCAACATAGTGCTCCATGGACGGAGCAATGTCATAATCCTTCACCATGGACTCAAAGTGCAACATTCCCTCAATAGTATCACATAAGACACCACAAGCAGAAAAGACCCCAAGAAATATTTGGCCATCAGGTTTCAGCCCCGATCTTTTGAATTCTCCAAACATTTCAAGGGAATCTTCTCCGTGATCATTCTTAGCAAGCCAATATATCATAATGTCCCAAGACGTGAGATTACGTTTTGGCATTTGATCAAAGACTACAAATGCATCATCCACGGAACCACATCTAGAATACATCTCGAGAATTTTATTGTATGTTCTGACATCAATATGTGGTATTGACTTCAAAAGGTGTTCGTGTACAAATTTTGCCTCTTCCAATGTCTCATTCTCACCACATGCCTTCATCAACTCAAAGTATCGAGGCAGATCAACTTGCAGACCATCCTGTTCAGGCAGTCTTAACATTTCTACTGCCTCCTTTATTTTCCCATCCTTGATTAACTCATCGAGTTCCTCGGTTTTTCCTCTAGGTTGAGTCGCTTCAGGAACTTCAACTGACTCCACATTTGATCCCATAGCACTTGGTGCTTGAGAATTCATAATCCCATCACCACGAAAATCTCCCCAACCACGCGTATTGTACCCTTGATTAGAATAGTGCATTCCACTCCCATTTTGCTGATACATTCCAGAGTTAGCCAAGCTCGGTCGCGACATATCCGCATTCTCAGCATAACTACCACCAAAATTCATCTGAAACCTCTCCGTCTTTCCATCAAAACCCCCTCCCGAATTCTGCTGCGGAACTCCACCTTGATTCTGCTGCAGTGAAATCCCCGTAACGTTCCCGTTATAACCATTAAAACTCGCATTTTGCCCATGGAAATTACTAGTAGGGCTTCTCCCATTGTACCCACCTCCATCTACACTCCCACCATCGAATCGACTATTATTCAAATCACCGTAACTATAACCACCCGAGTGGCTTTGAGCATTATGAACACCAATATTAAAATTATCTGGGCTGTGAGGTGCAAAATTACCTAATTGCCCATTTTGTCCATAAACCCTACTAGGGTTTTGGTTCTGCTCAATCCCAGCTGAATTTGAACCGTAAAGGCCGTGACTTTGATTAGAATTAGCGTAACCCGAGTGAGTATCAACAACATTTTCATCAAAATCTGATCTTTGGGTGGCAATCGAGACGTTTCTAACAAAAGCAGGGGCATTTACGGGATAGAGAAAGTATGGAGTTGTTGTAGATGTTACCTTTGCGAGTGCAGCAGCTCTTCTTCTGATTATTGTATACATTACTGAGTTAACTCGTCGCTGCTATCACAATGCAGAGCAGAAGCTTTTGTGTTTGTGTGTGTGTGTTTTGTAAGAAAATAATAATAATTTGATAAATGATAATTAGAAGTGGTAGGGGCGACTCTGGCCGATTATTTAGGGCTTTACGTAACCGGACCGGATCGTAGCTATCAGGCTGGCCCACGATGAGTGGGCTTTGTAGAGTGGGCATCTCTCATGCCCATTTTGTAGCGGTGAGCATTTACACTTTCAGAAAGTGGAACCATTGTGATCCTCTCCCACATAATATCATACATCTTTTTTATACTATTCGCATGATTGCCGCGTGTCGCGTTTAACATGTATAAAAAGCACACAAATTAATGTTTCATCTCTCTTCTCTCTCCAGAATTACTGGTAGATCACTTTTCATTCCCTTTTATTGGTGATTCCTGAACTCCTATCAACTTTATACGCAAATATAATTGATATTTTTCTTAAACTTAATCCTTGTTGGCGTTTTATAATTTACTTTTTGACTATATTTTAACACAATATATAATCGTGAAAATATAAATACCTTAAAAAGCACATATACAATATAAAAAAGAAAAATATTAACTCTAAAGTAATACATCTTTAGCCAAAATTTAAAAAATACTTTAAATTTAAATGACATAAATATACACAAAGAATATATTATAAATATAAAGATATTTTATACACTCCTAAAAGTTTTTATCATTTATATCCACTTAAGTCACCTGTCACTTAGACCTTTCAATTGTCCTAAGAGGATATTAAATTATATCTAAATTATTAAATATTTTGTTTCTTAATTCTGAATATCTATTACTAATGGTTATAATAAATTACATTTATCTTTAATCAACACCTATATTTTCACAATTTATTTTATCCCAAAATATACATTTCATTTTGATAAAGAAAGTTGGTATTTTTACGAATGAAAAAGTGTAAAAATAATAGAAGTATGAGAATAAGAATGTTACCAATAAATTTATAGAGTGTTGAACGCCAATTCTGACCCTGGAAGGAGTTTGACGTGATTTACAGTCGGGCTTGAAAATGATCCAAGCTGCTTACGTATCACCACAAAGGGGAATCTAACCATCGTAGTTCCCATTTTATGTTTATTGAGCAATTGTAGAAGAATGTGTTTGAGTATGAGTTAGTAAGAACTGTAGATCATAGTGTTTTGCTATATTGTTGTAATAGTATGGTTTTAGAAGAAGAAGAGAGGAACCCCTGAATGAGAGAGGGAGGACTCTTTTAATAAGAAGCTAGTGATTTAGCATGGAGTGAAAATGTCCCACGTGTGTTGCCATGAGGAGAGGTTAAGGATTCAAGTGTTTAATATGTGTGTTTCATGTGGTGGGAAGATAGATGCCGAGTGTCGGTGTAGGTGGTGACAAGTGTCGTAAAATGTAGAGTATTGTTTAGTATAAATAGGGGGTCGTATATTGAGCAATCATATATTTGAGCCGTAAAGGCCGTGACTTTGACCAGAATTAGCGTAGCCCGAGTGAGTTTCTACATTATTTTCGTCAATATCTGATCTTTGGGTGGCAATTGAGACGTTTCTAACAAAAGCAGGGGCATTTACGCGATAGACAAAGTATGGAGTTGTTGGTGATGTTACCTTTGCGAGTGCAGCAGCTCTTCTTCTGATTATTGTATACATTACTGAGTTAACTCGTCGCTGTGGCTGCTGCTATCACAATGCAGAGCAGAAGCTTGTGTGTGTGTGTTTTTTGTAATAATAATAATAATAATAATAATTTGATATAAATGATAATTAGAAGTGGTAGGGGCGTCTCATGGCCGATAATTTAGGGCTTTACCTAACGGATCCGGTTGTAGCTGTCAGGCTTGGCCCACGATGAGTGGGCTTTGTAGAAGAAAAAGCGTCTTAGAATTGTTACTCGAGTTTTGGGTAAGTTTTTTTAATCATGTTGTTTCAGAAACAATTTGGGGAAGAGAAGTTGTAGAGTATTGATTTGTGCCCTTTATTAAGGACCGTTTTGTAGCAGTTATGATCCTCTCCTACATGATATACTGCATCTTCTCTTACACTATTCACATGATTGCCACGTGTCGCTTTTAACATGTACAAAAAGCACACAGTTAAACTTTCATCTCTCTTCTCTCTCCAAAATTAGAGGTAGATCTCTTTTCATTCCCATTTTTTTTTTTTTGCTGATTCCTAAACTCATATCAAAGTTATTCACTAATCTATTTGATAGTTTTCTTATACTTAATCCTTGGTGGTGTTTTATAATTTACTTTTTGACTATATTTTAAACACAATAAATAATCATGAAAATATAAATACCTTAAGAAGCATATATATATATATATATAAATAAAAACCTAACTCTAAAGTAAAACAACTGTTGCTAAAATTTATAAAATATTTTAAATTTAAATGACATAAATATACAAAAAGAATATATTATAAAAATACAGATATTTTATACACTCCTAAAAGTTTTTATCATTTATATCCACGTAAGTCACTAGTAACTTAGACCTGTCCATTGTACTAAGAGGATATTAAATTATATTTAAATAATTAAATATTTCTTTTAACTTAATTTTCAATGTCTATTACTAATGCTTTTAATGAATTACATTTATCTTTAATCAATAACTATATTTTCACAATTTCTTTTATCCTAAAAGATACATCTCAGTTAATTAAGGAATTTTAGGAACAAAAATTGTTCATGTTTAGAATGAAATTTACATTCAAATGAAATAATAGATGGTTTCCTTTTATTTAATTTCGCTACATGGAAATAGTAAGAGAGGATTAAGATAAATATTACAAACTAGTATAACAAATTAAGTGTAAGTGTTTGTGTTTGTGTTGATTCAGATTTGAATCTTGATATTACTGGACTGGCATTGAAGGACTGGTAGAGTTGAAGCTAGATCAAAAAGGTACATTTATGTCTTCTTGGCTACTCTCAAGTGAGTGTCAGTTGAGCATTGCTTTACTCAATCCAAATATTAGAAGTTAGTAGTTTTTTAAAGTGTTCATGGATACTCTTGAGTTTTATTCAAAAATAACAAAAAAATGCTTCTATAAGCTCCTGCAAAATCGGTTAAGATCCTCTCTTACATAGGTAGTGCTTGCAAGAGCTTATAAAATGAGCTTGTTCATTACTTTTGCTTAGGTGGTGTTTGCAAATGCTTATAAAAAGAGCTTGTTGGCTTTTGCAGTCGCAAAAGCACATTTTTAGTGTTTGGAATGCTAGCTTTTGCTTTTTCTTGTCTAAAAAAAAAGTCAAAAAAAGCACAAGCCGAAAAAGCATGCCGAGGGGTGCTTCCCTAACTGCTTTTGGAATTATATTATTTTTGAAAGGTCTTTAAATAGAAAAGTTACTTCTCCTTAATTTTTGCAAACACCTAATTAATGATTAAGCAGTTTTTTAAAAAGATTGGCAAACACTCCCGATTTTTTATTAAAAGTCACTTAAAGTGGCTTTAAGCAAAAGTATTGAACAAGCTCCTTTTATAAGCATTTGCAAACACCACCTTAAAGTCACTTTAAGTGACTTTTAATAAAAAGTCGGGAGTGTTTGCAAATCTTTTTAAAAAGATACTTAAAGATTAATTAAGTGTTTGCAAAAATTAATGAGAAGTGACTTTTCTTTTTAAAGACCTTTTAAAAATAACATAATTCCAAAAGCAGTTGGGGGTGCATCCTGGACATGCTTTTGCAGCTTGTGTTTTTTCTGACTTTTTTTAAGTCAAGCAGAAGCAAAAGTCAATATTCCAAACACTAAAAATGTGCTTTTGCGGCTGCAAAAGCCAACAAGCTCCGTTCATAAGTATTTGCAAACACCACCATAATGTACTACGTTGGTGTTTGCAATAGCTTATAAAAGGAGCTTGTTCATTACTTTTACTTAAAGTCACTTTAAGTGACTTTTGACAAAAAGTTGGAAGTATTTGCAAATCTTTTTGAAAAGCTAATAAAAAAATTAATTAGGTATTTACAAAAATTAATGAGAAGTGACTTTTCCTTTTAAAAACGTTTTAAAAATAGCATATTTTCAGAAGCAGTTGGAGAAGCACCCCTGTTCCTGATTTTGCGACCAGTGGTTTTTCTTTTTTTTAAAACAAGAAGAAGAAAAAACCAGTGTTGCAAACACTCAAATGGTGCTTTTGCGGCTGCAAAAGCCAATAATCTCATTTTATAAGCATTTGCAAACACCACCTACATGTCTCCTACACTAACCAGATGATTGTCACGTGTCCCTTTTAGCATATATAAAAATCATTCATCTCTTTTCTCTCCAAATGTATCGCTAGATCTCTTTCCATTCATATTTTTGTTTTCTTTTAACCAAATTTGATTCCTAAACCCTAAACCCTAGACCCTAAACTCTTTAAAGACCAATTTAACCCTAGATAAGTAATTTATTTCTTCTTTTTTATGATCTTGTTATATGATCTAAAACCTCAAACCCTAATTTAGGTGAACTGAATTTAGCTGCTAGAGTTTTGTCCTCCGCTTACATGCCATATCTTGATCTAAGTCATATTCACCATGTTCTTCATCAGACTCACAATCAGACTCACTAGTTGTATCTGTCACTGTGACAGTTGCAATAGTTGTAGCTCATATGGATGGCCTAAGTGTTGTGAGGACCGCGCCCCACAAGTCACAATCCGATCCGAGTTGGTCCGGTGTTGGTCACCTAACAAACTCAACTTAGACCGAACTGTAGCTCATAGGAAGGGGTCTCACTGACCAGGATCAAAACCATAGCATTATAAAATATCTTTACTTTACATACAGCGGAAGTTTTTGGAATACAAATAATTTTTACAATATTAAAATGACTTAGATAAAATCAAACACTTAACAATTTTTGCAAAGTTTCCAAAATGCGAACTTGACATTCATTCGTTCCATCCATGCTGCTATACCACTCTTGTTCTGAGAAAGGGACATATAGGACAAAAGAGGAGTAAGTCTTTAATGAATTAGTGAAATTCTTAGATCATGACAATAATCAAACAGTAAATCAGTACAAAACGAACAAGAATGACCAGAATAATTATATCTGCATCATTGAACTGAAATTATCGATTTTTAACGATAATACTGAAATATTCAGAAGAACGAGAAAATGAACTTGTGCAATTACATATAACAGATCCAATCTTAACTCCCAAAATTCAAATGTATACCTCCATACGAGGAGTTACCTTGCAACAGAATAGAAGACATGCTCGAGTACATGTCAATCTAACACGCGGGTCACAACCAACTCCTGGCTGCAAGCGGCGCTTAGACAGAATGTGTATTAAGTTGAAATACTTAAACTGACAGCCCTTTGCTGCCCAGCAGTAAATCTTCTCAATCCCTGGGCCCAACTTCCCAAAGGCGTCCCAATGGGTGAAACAAAATTATCAGATGAGCTAGTAAGCCGGACAATATCCGTTGCTCGTTTTTGAGCTACATAGGCCGAACATAGTTCGTTGCTCGCTGCACAATTCAAGAATCGATAGGGTGATCATGATACCAGGATAATTATAATTATGAAGAAGATTTCCGATTATGAATTAAATGAGATTTGATTTAACAATAGGAAAGAAAACTGATTATGTAAGAATTAACGATTATCAATATAAAAGCATTAAAATGGTGATAGAATGTTGCTCGTGATTCGAAACAAAGAATCACAATTGTTATGTCCAAGTTTCTCATGGCCGGATGCCAAACAGGGTTTTGAACAAATCAGAAATCCAACCTCACCTTTTACCGTATGGAAAATTCTTGATTAACGTCGATAATTATCGAACCTTAAATAAATCAAAAAGATATAATCAATTGTTTGCTCATAAATTTACAAAAATAAACATATATTTTCAATATTTATCATATTTGAAGAAGTTCATCAATTAAATATCTAATTCTTGTTAATTTTGGATAAATCCAACATTTACCTATTTTAACTTTAACTATGACGTAAAAATATAAATAATGAGATTTACCATTTCAATGTAACAAGTTGAAGACTAAGTCAGTTACAAAATAATAATTAAAATCTCCATTTCTAATTTATTAACAACATATTTGATATTAATATATACATATGCATCAATGCATATTTAAACCAGTTTTAAAACAATATTTCTTAACAAAATTCTTGTAAATTACTTATTACATAATAATCTCAACTCAAAAGTTTTACCATGATCTTAACATTGAACAAATATCTCAGTATGCCCTTGAATAAAATTACATCACATATATAACTTTGGTAAAAACCATTTTTCTTATAATTATTTGTATTAATTAACATAATATTGCATATATCACTAATAACAATTAAAATGAATTGTAAACATGTAAATCTAATTAAAATTAATATTTCCAGAATACTTATTATGCTAGTAGACTATATTAGATGGTTAGATCACAAGATAAACACAATACTTTACTTAAAGTTAAAGAAATTGAAAGATCAACCGTAAAATAAACTATATGTCATCTTAATGTTGCAAAATCCCTGAAAATATATTAAACACGATTATAAATTATGATCAACTGAACCAACATCATTATTAGTATGTAATGAGTTCATATTAATGATCAATTTCATGACTTGTGTAGCTTTTGCAACATATATCGGTTAATCAAAATGTTTATGCAAATATAAGGCAGAAAACTATAGCAATCTTAAATTCACCTTCAATCGGAAACATCATGGAGATTATGTAATTTCAAAATCAGATCAATTGGACAAGTTTTGATATTTTAAATAAATCATGAAAGCTAGAAGTTGTTTTCGAATTATCTGGACAGTGGTACGTATTTCTCATTTTTAGACCCCTCAAACGACTTTGGTTGAAGAAGGTTTCTGAACATAAAAGTTATCTTATATAATAAAAAGTATGTGGGAAAAATTTCAGAGAAAGACTCAAAGTCTTGATATGGTTTTCGGACTTCCAAAGTTTCTGCACCAAAACTGGCATTTTTGACCAAACTCGGTTTTGAGGATTTTTAAGGACTATAAAGATGTCTTAAAGGACTGAAACAATTTTTATAGAAATCTAAACATCAAGAGGAAGAACTTGGCAGAAGAAAAGAAAAGACGATTCGGAGTAGAGAGGTGTGTGAAAAATGTTGAAGAGAGCCTCCTTTTTATAGGTGAAAATGGGAGACAAAGGATTAATTACCATACCCTACTCATTTTTATTTTAATCCAAGCTAGGCCACCCTAATTATGAAGATGTTTTCAGGCCTTATCTGATAGGATTTTATAAGAATAAAATATTAGAAATATCTAGTATAAAAGACAAAGAAAAATTACCTTTTCTCAAATGTAAATGTAAATATGTCAAGATTTACCATTGTCAATGAATGTTTGGATATTTCAAAACTACAAGGGACCAATTTGAATGTTTTGATAACTCATTTGGTCTTAAATAAAATATATGTGGTCAATCATAAATTTTTCAAAAGGGGAAGGACTAAATTGTAACTTTTCAAATCTTTTGGGGTCAAAATTGTATTTTCAAAAAGTAAAGGACTAAAGTTAAAATTCGAAAATACTTTTATTTTCTTCCAATTTCAGGGGCGTTACAAGTGCAATGTTTGGCCGTTCTTCAGTATCTTCCTCACTTTGACCCGAGTCACCTTCACTCGATGAAGCGATCATTGCTTTACTTTTATTTTTAAAGTTTCCACATTCAACTCGAATATGTCAATATCTTAAGCATTCCCTGCATTGAATACATTTACTCTTTCTTTGGATTTCTAGACCATTAGCAGCGGAAGAGTAATTGAAATCAGAGTTAGAAGAGTTTGAATTCGTACCTTTCTTTTTCCATGTCTTTGAAAATATTCAAAAACTCTGTGAGAGGAATGCAACTGCTTTATCATAGTCTTCTGAACTTTCATTCTTTCCTTTCGTTAGAGTTTCAACAACGGGACTGGTGACTTTCTCATTTTTGATTTTCAGTTCAAACATAGAGAAAAATCCCATTAGTTTCTCAAGTGTCATGTTATCTATATCTTTATCTTCTTCTATGGCATTTATTTTCATGGCAAATGTTTTCGTAGCAACCGAAGTGCTTTGAGTAATAACTTGGTTTCACTGTACTCCTCACCTGCAATAAAAGGTTCATTAGCTGTATGACGTAGTTTTATATTGAATTGAGTAATGGTTTCATCTTTCTGCATTCTCAATCCTTGCAATTGAGTGTTGAGAATTTGGCAATTGGATCCTTTAACTGCCATTGTTCTTCCATGTGCAATTTTAAGTGCCTCCCAAGCATCTTCTGCAATATTGTGTTTAGAGACAAGTTTGAACTGATTCATCTCTACTCCGTTCAAAATTGAATTTGGAGCAATTGAACTGTAATTTGCCTTGGTATCCTCAACATCTGTCCAGTCAGCTTTATTTTTATCTTTTCCATCTTTATCTTTTAGTGAAGTCCAACCTCTTAAGATAAGCCTTCATACCTACGCTCCAGTATGCTAGTTGGTCTCATTGAGAAGAGGTGATCAAGATACTGATGAGTCCTCTATATTTTGTTTCTCCATTCCTGCCAGATAAGATCTGGTTCCTAGGATCTTTCACCAGTATATTGGTTAAGTGGCTCTGATACCAGTTGTTAGATCTTAATTGCAAATTATCCAATATATAATTAGAAATACTCTCGTGTCCATACATTAAATATCGTATACGCAACAGTATAAGTACGATAAAAAATGATACCGGAGTTCTTACGTGGTTCGGACAACTGTCCTAATCCACAAGGCTTTTGCCTACTTAAACAGACTTCTTTCAAAGTATCAAAGATTTACACTTACAGAGCTTGACATTAATTCACTGAATCTCTTCTATAGTTAACACATATAAGCTACGGATTTGCGACGTTCTACTCCGTCTAAGTGACGATGTCCACCCTTGTTCGAATTCTCTTTCGATCTTACTCGATTCTTCTCGCGCAGTTTGAACTTGACTCTTAAACAGATATTCTTTTATCACAATGAAACATCCAAGAACTTTAACAATATTAAAACTAAATAAAAATAATCTCGACACTTTGAATCCTAAACTATTACTCCTATTTATACTAGTTTTCATAGCTTCGGATGTGATCGATCTTCAAATGATAATAAAAAACCATTCTCTGCAAAAACCGATATACTCAAGGAAGAAGGTGATAAGAATAAATAAATTACTATATATAAAATAACTTTAATCAGGTTAATTTGCAGAATATAATTTCCATAAATATGAAACCTAATTAAACGTGTAAACCATATTCTAATTTAGTTAAAATACATAATAAATAAAACTAATACATAATCAATAAGATACTAATAATAACAAGATTCTTACCAAAGATATGAGAATAAAAGATCTCCTAAGATTGAGGATATGGAAATCAATCAAATCCTATTTATTTACGGAAGAACAATGTAAAGGAAACCTTAATAGAATCCTAAACAACTTAATCTATCATAAATAAACTCGTACAAGAATCTTATCAATCCTAAAGACATTCAAACGAGATACGAATCGGAATAATAAAAGATACATACGTGATTGGCAAGATAAGTAATTTAAGAAACGCGTTTGTGAGATAAACACAAATCTTGATGTGAAGCAAAATGATAGTTTGAACAATATAAGACAATTTGGTAGTTAAAACAAAGATTCACCGAGTTATGGTCCTAACAATGATAGTTAAAATGAAAGAAATATTAAATCTGATGAAAAATATTTCAGTCTCCTCCAAATTCTCCAAAGAATATGTCGTCGTCTTCTCCAAAGTGGATAATAGCTAATATAAATATCCAAGAGATGAAAGAATAATAATCTTCTCTAGTGATTGTGAAACCCTAATAGCAATCCTCTCTTTTCTCCAGTCTCCAAGGTTCTTCTCTATATTCTCTTCTCTCTTATGGCTCATGTAGGGTCTTTTCTTGTATTCCCTCGAATTCCATGCAAAAAGACCTAATGAACCCTGTTTAAAATGAGATTTAACAGAACATATTCCGCGACAAGTGATCGCATTCAATTCTTCACAACTCATAAGCAATCGCTTTGCAATGGGACGGCTTCACTTTGCTTTCTTTATCGCTTTTGGCTTGGCTCAGATTCTCTGTTCCTTTTAAGAATCTTGTCTAAGCGATCACTTTCTCTTACGCATAGATCGCTTTCTCTTACTAAGCGATTGATACGCTATCGCTTCACTCAGCTTTGCATTCATCTCTTCCTATGTTTTGCTCTAGAACTCCAAATTCACTCTCGTTTCTTGCATTACTCTCCTGCTTTCATTCTTTTCAACGACCATTAGACCTTGCATCCATCATTTGTTCCAAAATTTTCTTTTTAGCCTCTATACTACTTGTATTTTCCAATAGACTTGATAACGTTGAAAAACGTAAAAACAGAAGTAAACGACTCAAAGTACTAAAAACATCACAGTAAAATCAACTCAAATGTATAAAATATACTCGTCAAAGCCCCTCACGGGCTAACTTGGGTAATAAGTTTTACCACGTGACATGAAGCTTCACATTACATGTTCTACAAACAAAAATTAGATTATTTTTTACATCGATAATATGTATTGTATATATGTACCTGAGCGGTTATAGGCATAATGCTTGTTACTCTTGCTTTAATGCACAACCGAGAGAAATTAGTTCTTGGTTAATACGTTCTCCCAAACAAATAAAAATACTAAGAGCCTCACATAAAAGAGCTAAGTACTAATCATTCAAATGAGTTTAAATAGAACATCATACCCAGGAGATGACCAATACGTCCATTAGGTCTTCATCTCCGCATAGAGTTTGCGTGGATGAAGTCGTGGTTTTGGGAATAGAATACTCGTGTGATTATCAATGTAATTTAAGTACTCCATCACTGGAGCATTTCATCTTAATAAAGAACGAAAAAAGTGTAATAAAATCATAGAATACATAATCTACCATATAACACACCAACATGCAGAAATAAGCAAAAAAAAAAATGCCTAATCAACAATAGTTAACCAAAATTTGAGACACAAAATCCATAAAGCTCCTCACAAGAGAACCTTGGTGGGGCATTTTATAATGAAGGTTCAAAGTAACAAGCACACAAAATCCATACAAAAATAAACAAATCAAGTACTACTTTGTAAGCATTAAATAATCCAAATTTCCTCCAATTCATATTCAATTTTACTATGCTTGGTTGTATCGATCACTTGCAAGGATCAAGATATTTATGCAGTGGAATGTTTGCAGTGTGTCAAACCCTATCTCCAAAGTGAGCTACGGATGAGCGCGCCACTCACTCTAACTTGAGCGAAACATACTGATGATTCATAACTGCGCCATTGAATAACTTGAGATGTAAAAAAAATCACTCAAACATCCACATGTGTAGAACCGAACTGAGATTCATAACTGCATCATTATATAAAATTAAGATATTGAAAAAGAAATGGTTCACTCAAACATCCACATGCATAAAGCTGATTCAAATACTTTCACCTTTCCGATTCATTCGAACATCTAGAACCTACAATATATTTCATTGCTATCGTCAACTCATTCGAATAGCTAAATCTAGAATGTATGATTCATTGAATCAATATTCTGCATGTTCCAATTTGTTCAAATATCTAATTTACAATGTATTCATTGGTTCTATCAAATATATTAGTGATTCGATTCCTTCTAACATATACAATAGGAAAATTGATGACATTGTACAGATGAAAAAAGCCTTTTATAATTAGGGAGAATTACCTGACAGCTAGGAGCAAAGTAGCAGATTCGTTGTGCTGTGTGCAGAAGGGGGCAGTGGTGGTACGAGTTCCCGTGGAGTTTACATGTTATAATAGAAATGAAACAAAAATTAGAAAAGAATGTGCTTTTTGTATTTGTTATAACTAAGTACTATTAAGATACTGCGCAAGAAGAATGTAATGCAAAAGAAGAAGAAGAAAAGGAAGATGTTACTTAGGAACTTATATTCTGGTTATATAGAAAAATTATACAACAAGAACTATGGCACCTAAATACTTTCAATAATCACTCTGTATTGTATCCAAGACTTTCCCTATGGTATCATACTTCGATACTTCAATATTCTTGTATTTAGATGTTTTATGTGTTGTATAATAATTCTTATTGAATGTTTAGATGAAACATGTATCAAAACTTCACTAATGCATTATAACTTAGTTTTGGATGCATCTTACGTTAAATTTGAAGTGTTATAGAGAAAAATATCTATATTAATCCATAATATAAATATTTTATCAAAATAAATAGTCGTACTCATGTCATACAGTATCCATCATTTTTTATGGTGTTTATCTGATCAAATATGGTGTTGTAGATTATTGTCCTATCAGTATCTATTGTTATGTAACAAAAGTAATGAGCATTTTATACGTGTGATTAAAAAACGAAGCTCATTTTTTATGGTGTTTGTCTGATCAAATATGTATTCCATTAACTTTATCAATCCATGATAACTAAAATAAAAGCTTGAGGAGGTTTACAAAAAAATGGAACTTCAAGGGGAAGCATATCATAAAAATTTAAGGAGGACTGCAATTATGTAGAAACAAAGAAATATACATAAGATTTGCGTGAAAATAGTAACTGTATTATGCAAAAAAAAAAAAACAAATTGTTATTGTCAACCGCATTATCCTATATATAAATAAAAGAATAGTATACAAAACGGCTATGCTAGCCTCACAGTTTGGCCAAAGGACTGTCACACAGTCCTATTGTTATATAATTGTGGTAAGGTGTATGATAATTTCTAATGTTTTGTTCCAACCCCTCTAATTCTAAAAAAGTTACAAAAAAACCCGAGTTAGATAATTCCAAGCTATAATAAGATAAATTGATAAACACACAAATTCATTGACCTAATCTGTTGTTAAGTTGTGTATATATAATGTAATTCAGTGTAACTTTACTTTTTCAAAAAAAGAAAGACAAACGTCCCAGTGTAATAATTAGCAACAAATAATCTATTAAAATTAGCAAATACGCCTTGTTGTGATCAGTGTTATCAAAACCGGACCGGCCCGGGCGGTCGGCTCGGGTTAACCGCTGACCGGCACTGAGTCCGGTCCGGACGAGGGCATTGAACCGTTTTTTGCAGAAAGCGGTCGGGCCCAGTAAAAATAGCGGTCGGGCCGGGTTGAACCGGTCAACCGGACCGGCTTCCGAACCGCTGTGACCTATTCCATGTTTCCTTTTGTGTTCTCTTGCGGCCTCACAACCTCCATGGCCGCCCCCAACTTCCATTTCCTGTTCATCATTTCCCTGCATATGTGATAGAAAAACTAGAAAGAGAATTGTATTTGTTTGTGTGTTGTAGAGTATAGTTGTATCTATTTAAATCTCGTGAAGATTGATTCCCTAGGAGGTTTTATGGGAATGTGTTACAGTGCAGTAATGAAGCTTTGATTAGTGTGATGATGTGTTGGCATGTCATCTTGGTGTTATTGCTTTATGTGTGAAAAGGCCATTAATGTGCATATTTTCATGGGAGATTAAATGTAACAAAAAAAAAAAAAAAAAGAAAAAAGAAGAGGAATTGTGTTTGTTAGCCATTCGTATATATCTATGTATATTTCAGATTATTTGGTATACATTGTCTATTGCAATAAAATGAGTATTCTGGATATTTATTCATTTAATTGTTCACTTCTTATTACATTTATTTGATAGAATGTGCCTAACTTTGAAATAATTTATTAGATAATTGGTGAAATTATTTTGATGTGCATTATTTAAATAACATTAAAATTGTAAATTATTATGATGATATTTATTTTCTTAGGGTGAACAATTTGAAATGTTGAAATATGGGTTATATGTATCTTAAGATATATGATCTAGATGATGTAATGTTATACGTCATTCACCGGGTCGAACCAGTGGTTCGACCGATTGAACCTGTAACCAGTAAGTTTGCCGAGTCGATGGGCGGTCCGGTTCTGAAAATACTGGTTGTGATCTACATGTTAATTATCCATAATGTTTTCAAAAGAAAATAAAACAAAAAAAAAGAATCATATAATTATATTACAATGCTTACAAATAGATAATATCGACCTAGTGTATTAAAATATTAATGTGGTAGTGTTGTTTTATAATCTTTGAATAATATAAGGGGTATTTGTTAAAATAAATTACAGAGATGGTTATCTACAGAATATGAATAGAACCAAGGTAGTGTTTTTAATTTACCACAATACATTAACAGGAAAAAAAATAAGTAATTATTGCCTCACAAGATAAAATTGAGAAAATATGCTATTGTATGAAAACTTTCAGTCCTTTAGTCCTTTACTGGTGAAATTCAGAGATGCTAACTACTTTTTAATTTAAAAAAAAAATAGAAAAGATAAAGAAAACTTGAAGTCCTAATTTGAATTATGAAGAAGTTGAAGCTGCTTTAGATAAATTTTAAAGAAATTGAAGTTTTTTTTTTTTTTTTTGTTAACTTATTATTTCCGTTACCCACTTTATCATTTAACTGTAGCAATAAGATTGGACTGTATACACATACAGTCCTGTGAGGATACTATTTCCCTATACAAAACCATCATGCGCCAAAAATATAAGTACTACTGCTATAGTCAAAATTCCAAATAATGCAAAAACTCAACGAATCACACTACTGAAAAAATTGTCTAATTGACGCATCTAAAATGACGGGACTATGAAATCATCCCAAAATGGTACCTATTGAGACGCAGAGTACTAGTATATTGTTTCAGACACCGTTTACACTCTTTTCTCAGTATTAAACATATTTCCTCCTTGTTTAACTACAACTTTCTCATTATTTAGTCTCTTCCGTAAAAACAAAAACCCCTTAGATGGATTCGTTCATTTTTTCTGCCTTATTTTTTCTTCTCTTCATCTACCTCTGAGTACCTCACTTCAAGGTAGTATTTTTTGTTGTTTCCTTTTATTCCCCTCTCTAGACATTCATTTTGTTTATATTACGCTCTTTATCTTCACCATTTTTTTGTTCAAAATCCCTAGGATTATTTTCTTCTCATTCGTAATTGACCTTTGTTATTAGCAAACGAGTGTGGGTTATCCTTTAATTTGTGCATTTTCTTTATACATGAGTTTCTTGAATAATTCAGGTTTCTAATTTTTCTTAAATCTCTTTATGTAACTGTTGGTTTGTTCGAGCTAAATTAGATCTGCTAAGTGTTTTTAAACGAACAAAACGAAGAAATTGGAGTTTTGAATTTTGCCTAAAATGTGAGTATCTTTGATTACGTGAACAGTTTGATTTTAGGTCTAATTACAAGATTTGATCATAACCAGTGTTCTCAGAACCGGACCGGACCCCAAACCGGTGGCTTTACTGGTTATAGGTTTTACAGGTCAGACCGGTCTAACCACTGGTCGAACCGGTATACAAAGTCCACAACCTATGAATATAATCAACAAATAAATCTTGTACTACATTTTCTTAACATTATCAAACTATTCACAATTTTATACTAAAAAAATACATTTGTCAACACAATTCACAAAAACTTAACATTAAACATCAGATTAGTACACAATATTATATTCAAACCAACTTAATTCGGAAATACACCACATCTCAATTCTCAAATTTGTGAAATTATAAAAACAACAAAACTCATACGACAAATATGAACTTTACGTGTCTTAATGCGTTTTAGTGCATCTAATAAAATTAATTAATAATTATTTAATTATACTTGACTATCATTTGATACCCATTTATATGACTCATAGATGTATAATATAAATATAAAAAACATATATACTTGTATATTTAGTTATTTATATCTATAGGTATACATAACTGTACTTTTAATGGAACACAAAAGAGTTGGTAGTTGGTAGATTTCTCATCAATTTTGTTTTTTTCTAAATATTGTTTCCGGAGCCCCATTAGGTGATTTCTTATTATCTTAGTCCTTTTCCCAAGACATTCAATTCCCACCACCGTTGCTTCCTTTCTTCCTCCTCTTTCCTTTCTCTTCCTTTCTTCCTCCTCTTTCCTTTCTCTTTCCTTTCTTCCTCCTTTTCCCTTTCTCTAATTTCTCTAATTTCTAATTTCCATTCAATTCTTGTAAAGAAAAGAATATGTTTATAGATCTGGGAGAAGAAGTTGACTAAGTAAACTCCTAACAATTTCGACGCTCGCTGCTGGACGGCTGGAGGAGGCGAGGCGTCGCGGGCTGTTGGACGACTGGAGGAGGAGAGGCGCCACGGGAGAAGGAGGAGAGGAGAGGGACGATGCAATTTTCAGAATCTGATTTGATCGGGGCAAGGGTTGAAATCTCACTTTTTTTTTTGGAATCAACGGTTGGAACAGCCAAAACCGGCCACCGGTTCCCGGTTTTGGTTCGGTTTTGGGCGGTCCATACCGGGCCGGTTGAATAACAGCAAACCAGACCAGAACAGCGGCCGGTCACCGGTCGAACCGGTTCAACCGGCAGGTCCGGTACGGTTTTAATAACACTGATCATAACTGGCTAATAGTTGCTTATGTTTTTAGTGGTGGATGAAAAGCAACTGCATTTCTTATACTACTTTACATAATTAAAGTTCATCTAAATAGTATTGATTTTTATGTAAATTTTGGGTGCACGAATTGGCGTATCAAAAGTAGTTGTGGATCTTTATGATTTAGTTCTTAAATCAGTATATGTATACTTTTGTTGTTAGTTTTATATATTGGGTATGTAATTCTTTTCAAAACATCTTTGTCTATATAACTTACTTGGCATCTATATGTCCATTAATTCTTCAATTGTATTATGTTGTTAATAAAGCTCTTGCATGCTTGTCACTATTAATATTTACCCATGTTTTGCTATATATGCAGTCATCTTTTACATGGGTAGTAGAATATACTTGCGGTAAAGACATAACAGCTGGAAACCTTGGGTAATTCCTCTATGATCTTAGTTCTTCTTCATAATTTAAATTGAGCTTATATAGTGTATTTCTTTGTATCTATGGCTTTTATATGATTATTTGTTGCTCTAAGATACTCACGAGGCTAGAGATTATTGAATATTCCTATTGGGTTATTTTTAATGACCCGATATGTGGATTTACAAATTAAGATAATTATATTAAAAGGCTAATTGTTTATATTGGACTACTTAAGTCATCAAATTGGGAGCCCGATAAGCATCTCAGTTGGTATGGGCTTTGAATGTGTAATTCTTAGTTGTAACCTAATTAAGGTTTAATGGGATCCTGACTAGGTTACTATATAAAGATATAGGATTTTGGTCCCAAGACTAATCTTGATATTCTCTTCTCCTACGTTCCAATCAATAGAGTGAGAGATATTAAGAGAGATAGATTAGTCCGTGGAAGACCAATCCCGAATTCCGTTAGCTAATCCAACAATCATAGAATCATGTATATTCTATTTATTTTATTGTACAATTTCAGTATTCTAGCATAATATTTGATCCATGTGTAATTAAATATACGACCAACAAGTGGTATCAGAGCTATGGTTTATGTTAGATTGTTGGGATCGATCATATTATTGTGATTATTGAGATTTATGCACGTATGAGTTCGTCATGTTTTTTTTTTTTTTTGGTAAACAAGTGAAAAAAGCGCCCTTAGGCTACATCGTTCTCTAAAACAGAAATAATGGAATCAGGCGGAGAAGTTAGCATACTAACTTCGCCGTCCGTACTACAAGGCAACTTCGCCACCGCATCGGCTAAACAATTTCTTGATCTCCATATCCATCGAAACACATGCTCCCAAGGTTTGCGCAAAAGAGTGCGACATTCCTCAATTTGTACTCTTAAAGGATGCGTTTCCACATCTCCTGTCTCTATAAGCGAAAACGCTTCCCTGGAATCAGTTTCTACTTCAATTCTTGGAATCCGACGCTCCCATGCAATCGCCAAACCTATTCGTATCGCCTCAACTTCAGTTTCAAGCACGTTTGGTTGTGGAATGCTTGCAACAAATCCCCAGATCCAAGTTCCTTTTTCGTCTCTCAAAACACCTCCCGCGGCCCCAATATTTTTCCTCTCAATCACTCGTCTGTCCACGTTAAGCTTGAACCACCCTTCACTTGGTTTACTCCAAACCGTCCGCATCAATTTTCCCTTCTTTTGATAAAGGCCCGTAAGATCCTGAACAAGAGATCTGATGAATCGTAGCGCTGATATCCTCCTCCCTTCCTTTAAACACACGATGGTTTCGTGCTTTCCAAATACACCAAATGCAAGAGGCGAAAAAATGGACCGCAGAGTAGAGAGAAAACTTGCACAAGATTCTGCCGTGCATAACAAATTAAGCCGCAGCCAGTCCTCTTCCTTGATATTCATGAACTCGTGCCATTGGAGCGGCGTAAGGTATTTTTTCCAGATTTTCATGGCTCCATGACAATTTCTAAGAATATGTACTACTAATTCCTTTACATTATCACAAATCTCGAATGAATCATTCTCCGTCATCTGTCGAATTTTCCTCAATTTATTCGTTGCTAACCGGTCCTATGAAGCGAGCCAAATAAAAAATTTAATCTTCATGTTACAAGGCAGTTTCCATATCCAATCAATTCGTTTCCCAACTCTCGGTTGATCCGTAAATTGCGATGCAAAGCTTTGTACGCACTTTGACACGAGAATAAACCATTCGCCGTCTCACTCCATATCCTCGTGTCTTCCATGTGTCGCAGATTGATGTTGAACTCCATAATTTTGCAGCGCCAGTCAACCAAAATTCTTTTAGTTAGAACCAACAGATTCCATTGCCCAAACTCATCAACTAAATCTGCCAACTTCAGGCCCTGATCCGACGGGTCAATTCTAGGTACCACCTCGCATAATCTTGTACTTCCAAGCCAATTGTCAAACCAAAAAGAAATACGCTTTCCATCTCCAATTTTCCACCTTATAAACGACGAGATGAATGCCATACACCGTACAATCCCTTTCCAAGTGTGGCTGTCCGTCGGTTTCACAACGTACTCACTTAGTCGAGTAGCTTTGAGATATTTTGCCTTTATTAACTCCGACCAAATGCCCTCTTCCTCTTGCAAGATTTTCCAACAAAGCTTAGAAAGTAGTGCTTCATTATTTAATCGCGTTGTGCGCAAGCCAAGTCCACTCTAATTTTTATTCCGTGTCACTTTCCTCCAACCCACAAGATGCACTTTACGATTTTTGGGATTATTTGACCAAAGAAAGTCTCTATTTAATTTGTCAAGACGATTGCACACCTTCTCCGGAAGCCCACTAGCTTGCATGATATGTATCGGAATTACTGTCGAGACCGATTGGATGAGTGTTGTTCTTCCCACTAGTGAAAGTGTAGCTCCTTTCCAACCTAAAAATCTTGCAAGAAGCTTATCAAAAACCTCATTAAAGTGTTCTTCCTTAACTCTTCCATGAATCAAACGAGCTCCCAAATATTTTCCAAGATTGTTAGTCTCAGAAAATCCGAGAATGTCACAAACTCTTCTTTTAAGATCCGCACCACCTATATTCGAGAAATAAACTTTGGTATTTTCTGCATTAAGTTTGAGGCCAGATGATCGACAGAAACTATTCAGAATCAATTTAATTTTCCTGGCAGTCTTAAGAGTTGTTTTTCCCATCAATATAAGGTCATCTGCAAAGAAAGGTGAGATAGTTTCGATCCCCCTCTACACGGAATTAACGGCTGCCACTTGTCCCTTTCTACTTCCTCTTGTATCATATAATAAAGGCGTTCAATGCAAAGCACAAACAAATAAGGTGAAAGCGGATCACCTTGCCTTAGACCACATCCATGATTAAATTCGTCCAATGGTTCCCCGTTCCAAAGAATATGGGTGGATGCATGTTGAACACAGAACATGATCAGTCTCTTCACATTATCCGGCACTTTGAAAGCGATCAAGGTTTCTGCAAGAAACTTCCAACTAATTTTGTCATACGCTTTTTCTAAATCGAGTTTTAGAATCATATGACCCATCTTGTTCTTGCGTTTGGACCTCAATGAATGTAGAACTTCTTGCATAACAAAAATATTATCATGAGTGCTCCTTCCTTTAATGAAAGTCGACTGAGTGGGTGCGATGATTTTAGGCATAATATCATGAAGTCGCAATGTAATACATTTGGTTATTATTTTATAAACCACATTTCAGAGGGATATAGGCCTAAACTGAGAGATTAATTGGGGACTGTTCACCTTGGGAATTAAACAGAGATGAGCCGCACATACCTTGGCATCAAAACAACCATCCCTCAATGCCGTTTGAACGAAATTAAACAGCGAATCACTAACCCAGTTCCAAAACTTTTGATAGAAAATCGCTTGAATTCCATCAGGGCCCGGTGCCTTTGTTGGATGCATACTCCAGACGATTTTCTTTGATTCCCTCATGCTCAAATCCGCTCTCAGGTTCCTCACATCGTCATCCTCAATAGAACATTGAAACCGTGAGACAAGTAGAAAAGGCGTATTTTGCTCTCCTCCGGTAAACAGCCCCTGAAAAAATCCTCTAGCGTGAGATTTTAACACCTTCTGGTCCGTGTTCCATGTACCCTCAATTTTTCAGAGTTAAGACGCGGTTTTTCTTCCTTCGAGTCACTGTGGCTTGATGAAAAAACTTCGTATTTGAATCACCCGCTTCAAGCCATTTTATTCTTGATTTTTGGTGCCAAAAAATTTCCTCCTTTAAAATCGAGTTATATTCCTCCATGAGCTCCTCCTCTAAATTTTCCAAGAAGTTATTCGGATTCACGGCACTCTCACGTTGGACTCCCGTCAGTCGACATAAAACGGCATTCTTTTTCATGAAAATAGTCCCAAAAATCTTTTTATTCCACGAGATCATGGTATCTGGGACAAGCTCAATCGCTTTTAACAATTCTTTCTTTTCATCCCACAAGTTTTTCAAAACTCTTTCACAATCCGCATGTTGCATCCACATTGCCTCAAATCCGAAAGGCCGTTTAAATTTAGGCGGATTCCAGCTGTCTGTCATCGTGAGAATTGGATGGTGGTCCCCGTGTGCCCTTGGTAAGTGAAAAACCGCATTCTCCGAAAAACAATCAATCCACTTGCCATTCGCCAGAGCTCGATCAATTCGCTCTTAAATTCGGGCCCGTCCTTCCCTTTTATTTGTCCACGTAAACTTAGGTTCATGAAACTCAAGATCTTGAAGATTCCATGCATTGATCCTTTGTTGGAATTCGATACATCTTTTCTGGACCTTTTCTCGACCTCCTTGTTTCTCATGTGCGAAGCTAGTTTCATTAAAATCTCCCTGAACAAACCATGGGAGGTCCATACTTCGCGAGATATTCTCCAAATTGTCAAAAATGCGAACCTTATCCCCCTTATACGGTTTCGCATAAATCCACGAAAGCATCCACTTGTTTTGATTTTTTGGCCCAACGAGGGCATGAATTCCTTGATCTTCCACCGATTCAATCTGCACCTCAATATTTTCATAATTCCAAAGCATCCAAACTCCACCGTCCATACATTCAGTGGGTGCTATACAAAATTCAGAAAATCCCAAACGAGGTGCAATCTCATATGCGTGTTCAGGAGAGACACAGGTTTCCAGCAGAAAAACAATATCAGGACTATGTATACGAACTAATTCTCTAAAATTAGTTCTAAACTCCTCGTCCCCGGCGCCTTGGCAATTCCATGAGGCGATCTTCATTGATAAATTAAAAAGGTGTGCTGGGAGGATGGGGTTATCAGGCGTCTTGCCCATCCATGACAACGTCAGTTGTCGAAGAGCTTCCAGAACCAAATACCTTTGTCGGTTGTTCTCCCAATTGCTCATTGAGATTCTCTGCCAACAGATTGGAATGTTCTCTCTTTGTTCTATCATCCGAGTGTCAATCTCCAACTCCCAAACTAACGACGATATTGTTATCACAGTGACGTCCCTTGGTTCTATTTGTAATATCTTCAAGGGACCGTCGAAATTGTGATGGATCATTTGGAAGTCCCAAAATTGTTGTTGGATTACCACGTTTAATACTCTGTTCTCCATCTCCACCACCAGGTTTTCCACCGGTTCCATGGCTTCTTATAAGACTCGAGTTCACCAGATTTACTAAATCTGACGTCGCCGTTATGCTCTCAGCCTCCACCGAATCTGCTAAAACTTCAAACGAGTATTTTGTATTACTCGGCTTGGGAGTTATGTTATTCTTTCTAGAACCCGTTGCACCTCTTTTTTTATTCTTGGCCACCAAATTTTTTAATTTTAGTAATAGAATTCGGTAAAACTCTTTTTCCTGCCGAACTTTCTGGGATATCAACGTGTTTCCCTGGGTGAAACGTATCAACTTTGGAAGGAGTAGGATGCACTAAAAGTTTTACCTTCCTACTGTGGTTAGACTTCGCCTGGGACTCAATTTCTTTTCCTTTCTCGCTTTGGTTCAAAGTCTCGCCCTGCTTGGATTTAAATATGTTCCTTCTCCGTGGGACTTCCATCCACTCTCCAAACTCTTTCTTCTTCGCTTTCTCTAGCAACCATTGATTTGGAGCCAGAATCTGATCGTCACACAGCTCCTCTCCCATCGAGTTAATATCCCTCGAAATATCTCCCTCAACCGCCTTATCAAGTTTGCAACCATTAACCGAGTGTCCCACTCGCCCACACTTGTAGCATAGCGAAGGCAAATTCTCATACATAATTTGATATAAACGCCCTCTAATTCTGATTCCCCTTTCCAATGGTTTATTCATTGGCACTTGCACACAAAATCCTGCTAACTTTCCACGTGAAGCTGTGAAAGTGTTTCTGTCAATTTTGATTGGGTCTCCAATACAACTAGCAATAGCCTGGATCACGGATTCACGAAACAATTCCACTGGGAGATTCAAGACGCGCACCCATGTAATAATATGCTCAATCTTATCATTGTCCGCACGAAAATTTGGAGTCCATTTACAGATTGTTAAGAAATTTCCAGCAATTTGCCATGGACCCAATGTTAAAATAAATTCCCGTTGATGAGAATTAAACCCCTTAAGGCAGTAGCTCCCAAACCCTAGATCGACAAACTCACACCGCTTGTTAATTTCCAAATCGCACTGAGTTTATTCACGAGGTTCGGGTAGTACCATGGTTTACCAATAATTTTGATAAGAATTGAGTCCTTCCATTATTTGCACATTGTCTCTTCTAAATCTTCTGAAAAATCAATGGATATGAATGGATCATCTTCTGATGATTTATGAATCCTAATCTTATTTCTTTCCTCCAAAGTATGTAATTCATCAACTCGCACATCCTTCGGTTTAACCTTATTAGCATCCGCAATAATCTCGTTGTTCATATTGATAACTGGAAGATCACTTGATGAATCTATTTCTTTCGTAGCTTTAAATTCATACGTGAGACGGGAGCGTTTTTGATTACCTGTATCTCGCGGATTCCCAAACCCTAGGTTTGTATCAACACCATTTTCTTGATCGCAGCGTCTCGCCTGTTCGGGGTTGGATATGATTTGGTTCTGTGGGTTAAGAACCTCCGAGAATTGATGAGGGTGATTGTTTGAATTCGCCACGATTGAGGATTTTCGCCAGAGCTCTATTCTCTTTGAGTTCGTCATGTTGATCAATATGATTTTAGGGATTTCATACATATTATGTGTGATCCATATGAAAAACTAATCTGTTGATATATTTTATTTAATGGATGCAGCCAACACCTTAGGATACTCAATTCAAGGATCTCGACAGATTTGGAAAATGGTTTGGCGATTTGCTTTTACCACTTTTGGAGAAAGAATTTACTTTTATATTTAGAAAAAAAAGGATTTTATTTCTATTAACTAGTAACCGAGCGCACGCGGGGACCGCGTGCAAAGTTCTTTTTAATGTAAAAGAGTTATTCAATTTAACACGTTTTTAATATATATCTATGCTAAATCATAAAATTTTGTTTAGATCCATAAAAAACAAAATTTATTACTATTCACATTTACAAAGTTTTAAGGTAGTAAAATCTATAAAATGGTAAAAGAATGTTAATCCATCTACCAATAATGCCATGCTGTACCTAAACATCATTTTTTTTTTTCTGGTGCGATGTGTTTTATATGACGTGTATTATGTCACGTAGCAAAATTATGAGATTCAAACAACACTGGATGATTGCAATGACAGAACTCTAAAAAAAACTATATATATCATTTAAGGACTCCAAAGCTCTCAATTTGTTTATATATTGTACAGAGTCTCACTTAGTTCCTTGTTTTCTTTGATAGACATAAAGCTTCATCAATAGCGAACAACAGAAACCAAAAGATTATAGTTTATGAATTGAGAAGTCTAATGAGTGTATGAACTTAAACATAGAAAGAGTCAATAATACAAAGATCAATTTTGAAGATATTAGGGAGTCCACTCTGTTGCTATCGACGCATGGCAATTGTTTTTTCAAGTATAGATATCATCCAACTGAATAATTTTAACTATATTGTTGTGTCCAAATATTAAATATATGGTTGCTACGATAAATCAAGCCATTTGCAGTAATAAAGAACCTGTTGCACATTGTTGCCTCAGGAGAGGTAAAACAGAACTCAGAATCAGCATCAAAATAGAATTATAAATCTAGTTGGATTTTTCATAGTTTATAGAATTCAAAAGGTACATCCTAATGCATTACAGACTTGCAGTAAAGTAAAAAATAAAATATTAACCATGAAAACTACAATTATGAAGCCTATATCACTCCCAAATTCAACCACTTGAATGATAGAATAAAGGTAACTACAAAAATTCTAAATTATCTAAAGCCACAAATGTGACCGTTTAATAATCCAGTATATTTGTTTCAAACTCTTGAGAAAGAAATTTTCAGAAACAAAGAAAAAGGAAAATAATCAAAATAAAATTTAAATCTATAAAGCATACATGTTTGCTCTCGCTGTCTCTCACATATGCAACCACAGATTAGTCATGCCTCCGCTATTATGTCAACTGCTACCCGGTACAGAATTAGCTCACTACCATCAAGTTCCTAGGCCAGAGATCAATGAATTGACCTGACCCTAGAGTTGAAGATTTAAGAAAGTAAAATCAGTAAAAGATGAAAGCATTTATGAGGCCATAAATTAATCTATGGGGCTCTGATGCTCCCACCATCCATGAGCTGACCCATGCATTTTCTTGTGTGGTTCACCGCGCTTCTAAAAG
Organism: Misopates orontium; assembly: GCA_946800315.1. Lineage (NCBI taxonomy): Eukaryota > Viridiplantae > Streptophyta > Magnoliopsida > Lamiales > Plantaginaceae > Misopates > Misopates orontium. Next base: position 19,723,837 of record OX326950.1, on the reverse strand, counting down.
AGACAAAAAGTAAACGGATAAATTTAAAAGGAAAAAATAAATTGAGAGCAAAGAGTTCAAAAGAAAGAGTGTGTTTCACTTAGATTCCTATATGTTAAGACGGGTAAGTTTTCTACCATCCATTAGCCCGTATAACTGTTCCTCGACCATCGCTATTTTTGCACTTTGGCGGCTCGTCAATCGACACCCTGTTGCACTTGACCGCATCTTCCTAGCAAGTAACAATAGAATCTAATGTCATTTAAGGTGGTGTTTGCAAATGCTTTTAAAAGCTACTTATTGGCTTATTTTAATTGAAAAGCATTTTTTTAGTGTTTGTAAGTGGTGCTTTTCCTTTTACTTGGCTTAAAATAAGTCAAAAAAAGCACAAGCCACATAAGCTGAACATGAGGTGCTTTTAAGGGCGGTGGCAATTTTGAAATTATGTGGAAGTTACTTTAGACAATTTTATCCCTGGCATATTTCCCAAATTCCCAATTTATCCTAATCAGAATCAAATCAAATTCGTTCCAAAACTTTGAAACCAGAGATCCCTTGAGAAACTCAATGAAATCCCAGAATAATTGCAGTGAAACCCACAAGTATATTCACATCTAAAAGATAAATGAATCCATATGATCCCTTGACACCTTCAATGAAATCCCTGAATAATTTCAACCTGATTTGCTTTCCATCCTCCCAAATTTTTTATTGTATTTATATATTTCGTCTCTGCAGAAGAAAATTACAATCAACAAACTCGCTCTTGCAAGATTTTGGCTGATTTTCGAGGAACAAAGGGTAACTTGCTTTTCCTACTGATTAGGTGATGATTTTATTGTTTTTTAAATTACTGCCAAGTGTTTGTTAAATTGTCTGAATGAAGGAACATATTTGTTTTGATGGTTGAAATTTTTAAGGTTCTAGTTGTTCAGATTTCTTATCATTTATTAGAATTTGAAGTGGAGATTGCTTATATATATATATATATATATATATATATATATATATATATAAAAAGAGTAGAGATTGCTTCATGATCAAAGAAATATAAATGACTCTATTGTGGTTGAGATTCCAGTAAGCATTGATCAGTCCTGTTGTTTTCCATATAGCTTTGATAGTTTAATTACTATCTTTTTGTGAGTTAAGGGATGATAATGAATGTAGTTAATTTACACATGTCTGCATAATTTTTTTTTTCATTTAGGTGTGAATATCATTTGCAGTGTTAATGATTTTTACATGAATCCTTGACATAGCATTGTGTGTGTAGTTATGGATTCTCATGTGAACTATCATATTTCACCGCAATCTTCTTCGCAAATTCTGTTATCATTGAATGAGCAAAACTCTAGCGCGAATGATATTAGTGGTAAAGTTGCTGATCCGAATGAGAAGGCGAGTTGGGATGTAAGAACCACTGAGATATTTATATCGTTATGCGTAAAAGAGGTTAATTCGGGTAATCGACCGGGTAGCCACTTTAACAAAAATGGCTGGGATAATCTTGTGCATAAGTTTGCTCTTGCAACTAATCGCAAATACACAAAAAAGCAATTGAAGAATAAATGGGACACCATGAAAAAAGAATGGAGTCAATGAAAAAATCTGGTTCGTGGTGAGACTGGTCTTGGTTGGATTCATGAAAAAGGTACGGTTTTGGCGAGTCCGGACTGGTGGCGTAGGAAAATACAGGTATACTATTGTCAACCTACTCATTGTTGCATAATTCAGATTTGAGCCATATTTCATAAAACTTCTAATCACTTAATAAATTTAATTTATTTACATTGTAGGCAAACCCCGAGGCAGCTAAGTTTCGAGAACGCGGACCTTTGATGCTTGATGAACAAGAACTACTTTTCTCTGATGTTGTGGCAAATGGAACAAGTTCGTGGACTCCAAGTTCTGGAGTGCTGCCACCACACATGCAGGATTCACCGGATGATCATTCCCCACTCGAGAACATTGATGATGACATAAGTGTCTCTCAATTTGAACTTCCGGTGTCACCACAGAATGAAGCACCTGTTGGAGCTAATTCTAAAAGAAAAAGTACAGAGTTTCTTGCTCGCATCCGTCAACAGAAACCTAAAAAGACTACCAATGCAGACAAAATTTCGAAGTCTATTGACCGCTTGGTGGACACAATGAAACATGAAGCAATATCATCTCGTACATTTGAAAATGGTGTTCAATTCAGCATACGCGATTGTCTAAATGCTTTGGTGAAAATTCCTCAGATTAAGGCGGTGATGCATTATTTTTGCATGCTACTCGACTGTTTCTAAAACCAGATCTTAGAGAAATGTTTATTTGTTTGGACAAAGATGATATCCGGTTGAAATGGCTACAAGACACGTGGAAAACAGAAGAGCAAAACATGGCTTCTTCTTTTGGTTCAATGCATGCACCACAATGAGTTTTTCTTGACGATGAATGCATCATTTGACGAAGCTTAGTTCTGTTTATTAGGAAAACTCTTATTTATGCACTATCAGTAGATTATTATTTATTTACTTCTGAAATAATGTTTACAAAAATGATGGCAGTGATATTTCTTTACATACTGATTGCATATAATAGATGGATATTATTGCTGGACTTTTTGTAATCTGTTGCGGCATGCAAATTATTTGATTTGGAATTTACTTTAGTTCATTTCACATGAATTTATGGTTCATAATTTAGAAAATATTGTCTTATTGCAGCAACTGTATCAGAATGGAAGATGTTAATGACGACTTGTCCATGGATTCTATTTCTCCTTCATCAATCAATATCACCTTAAAGAGACGTAGAAGAAATATACAGGTTCTTCTAGCTTGAATCATGGCAACTGTTTATTATTTTCAGAACTACTTACAAAAAAACCATGTCACGATAGAGAATATAGTGGTTGGGCTGCATTGATGTCAATATTAAACGGTAACCCGAGACGGTGTCAGGAAAACTTAAGGATGAGAATAGAGACATTTTTTCAGTTTTGTCGAATCTTGGTTGATGAATACGGACTTAGACCAATGAGGTCTATTTCCGTAGAGGAACAAGTAGCCACTTTTTTTATGATTACTGGTCCAAGACAAGGAAATAGACAATTACAAGAAACATTACAACGGTCCGGTTACACAATAAGTAGATCATTTCACCGGGTGCTAAAGGCTTGCACAAAGATGTCAATTGATTTGATCGTTCCCTTCGTTGATCAAGCTATAACACCCAATTATATACGGTTGAATGACAAATATTTTCCACACTTCAAGGTAATTTTTCTTTGTGTCACTTGCTTTTTATCCTATCTTGTCATAAACATTTAGCTAATTTATCACTTGTTCACTATTATTTAGAAGTCTGGATCATCTTTTTGCCACTTTCCTGCTAACTAAGAAACCATTTGAAAGAGAAATATAAGGATTCTGACATGTGCATTATTATTTAGAAATCTACAACATTTCCTTTCACATCAACCCGCTTGATAAGAAACTTTAGAAGGACTTTAACTTGTGATTTTAGTTTTAAATTGTTAAACAGAATGTTTGTGCTTATTAGTCTCCAGAACAAGATTTATTTTGAGTTGTGCTATCTGATCAAACTTAACTTTGTTTCAATTGGTATAATATATTCTTATTAACCTTGATATAAAATATACTCTTTTCTACATTAGTTTTTCTTACCCAAATCTTTCGAGTTGCATAATATTATTCTACTTCTTTAGGATTGCATTGGAGCAATTGATGGCACTCACATAAAAGCTTCATTGCCTAAGGATTTACAAGTTCCTTATATTGGTAGAATAGGGACTCCTACACAAAATATAATGGCTGCTTGCGATTTTGACATGTGTTTCACATTTGTGTTACCTGGGTGGGAGGGAAGTGCACATGATACCCGCATATTCTATGACACTATCAGAAACCCAGAAAAAGGATTTCCGATGCCTAGTAAAGGTGAAAAAGACCTCCTCCTTTAGTAGACTTATATAAACTATTGTTCATCTACTATTTTTAAGTGTTATTTGGTTTATTTATTATTCAACTATCACTTCTTTTGTATATATGTTAGGCAAATATTATTTGGTGGATGCTGGGTACCCAAATATACCGGGATTCCTTGCAAAAATACCATCTTCCTGATTTTCGGCGAGCAACTACATATAATAATCATTACGAAGTGTTCAATCATTTGCATTCATCAATAAGAACTACTATTGAAAGATCATTTGGTTGTTGGAAAAGTAGATTTTATATGATTAAGGATATTCCAGTCAATATTACATGGAAAGATCAAGTAGCACTTATTGCTGCTACAATGGCGATACATAACTTTATACGTAAAGTAGACACGCTAGACGAGGAGTTTTTGCGGTATGATAAAGATCCTAATTACATTCCTCAAAGTGAAGAAGGGCATGACAACGACACAAATACAAATGGGTCAGAATCAAATATCAATGATGCTCGGTTAATGGATCGAGTTCGAGATGATATATGTGCATCTATCTCATTTGCTAGAATTGAAGTTCCAATAATGTAATATTTATTTTCTTGATTTGAGAATAATGTCTCATTTGTTTCGGTTGTAAACATTCATGAAAATGAAAATATATCTTCTTTTTTTTTATCTATGCAATCTTTCAAATTTGTTGTTGTTTTTTTTATATACTTTAAGATTGAATTTAGTATAGATTTTACTGCTATAATTTGATAACTTTGAAGTCAATAAGTGTTTTTTTTTTTTGCATAAATAAGAAAATTGGACGTGCAAATTCCTTACTTAAAAAAAAATTGGTACATATTCTTGTTAAGCTACATGAAAGAAGTGACATTTGATATAAAATAAAAGCTATGTACATTTATTCATGAAGGGCAATATTGTCTTGTTATGGTTTACATTATAATCAGAAGCTGCTTTTCACTCACATTTTGCAAACACCTTATTTTTCATTTTTTGTGTTATAAGCTGCTTTCTAAATACATTTCCAAACACAGTGGGCTTTTATTTAAAAGGAACTTTAAGTCACTTTAAGTAAAAGTAGGTTAGAAGCACCTTATAAAAGCATTTGCAAACACCACCTAAGTTGGCTAATATACCTGTATATGCTTCTGCAAAAAAAATTATTGCTTCCATTTCTAAGTGCAATTTTTCCCACAAATATATAGAGAGTTATAGACGTTAAAAACTGTAAAAAATAACTTAAGAGCAGATATAGCACATAGATTGTCAATCATTATCAACAGATCCACAAATGCATTTCTTCAACAACCAATCCAAATATATAGTTTGACATCAGATGCAAACTCTTCAACAAAGCAAGCAAGTTTGTTCAGAATCGTCTCTGCTCATGATTTATTTGTCAATCTTACTTAAAGAGACAGATTCATGCAAAGCATTTCTTGAGAAGACATATCTAATATTCTCGCAATATACTCATCACTTAACTCCTTTTTGCACTTATAAGCCAACCACTTCTAAATGCACAGATTTCAACATGTTGATGATTAGCTAAATTAAAATACTGAACTCACAGCAACTGACGACTCCAATACAAAAAATAAACATAAACCTCAACAATTAGTAACCTGTTCAGAAGGTCAAACAGTGAATATCCATGAGTTATGCAAATTTGTTCTAACCATCTTCCGTATTCTACCACAAACACTCAATGAAAGTGCAACACACAAAGCAAACTAAGCAAACTGCTCCCTTCTCTCAACCAAGAAAAAAAGGTTTGAGACTTTAAGTAAATTAAATCATAAAAGTTCACCGTAAAAAATAAAGTAAAAAAAACAAAAATGTGATAGTTACAAAGTTTCAAGGGAAAAGAAAGAACACAACAATGAAATGAAAATGAGTTTCAGGAGAAGTTAACCGTTGGAATAATCAAGTCTTTTGCCATGCATTGCTTGTAAATTTACATTTTCCGAAGCTACTGCTCATGTTTTAGAAGGGGTAAAAATTGGTCTGGCTAAATGTATAATAATTTCCAAATAATCCTCCACAGAAAACATGCTATACCTCGTTAGTCCTACGTTGACATCCAAAAACAACACATGAGTGAACAAAACATTTTCGAAAATGAACAAATCACAAATCTTATAACACATATCAATAGACTTGATTTTCAATCAAATCCAAAACTCATAAATCTTTTCAATATTGGACAAAACATCAATTCCCTCTCGTTTAGTTCAAGCAGCAGGATATATGTAAGGTATTCTCGACTGTCAGTGAGGTACCTGGGAACTAAAAAGACAATAATTTTTCTAAGTTCTCCTTTAGTAGAGTAATAAATGCTCAAATCTAAAACCTGTATCTTATAGCAACATACCAGCAACTAAGCGGCAACTTATAACTCCACAAAAGGACTTTGATAGTTGAGGTAACTGTTTGAATCAACTGCATCAAAAGGGTGAGCACACATACATCACACTGCAACTAAGACTAATTTATAAAGTAAGAAAAATCCATACATTCTTTTATTATGTCATGCATCGGAATATTTGAAGAAATCAGTATGTAAAGAAAAACTGCTGCTATAATATAGCCTCTCAGCAAAAAAGAATGCCTCAATTTAATAGTCATGTTGATATAACATTGTTGGCTTTCTTTTGTATGAACTGTGGAAGACTACATATTTAGGATATCGAGTTAATTCACTTGAAAACAATTAACTATTGAAGAGGGACTCATAAAAGTACATTAAAATAAATGTTTTAAGGAACTTAGAAGAAAACAAAACATCAACACAATCAGCCGACTTATCGGTCTGAGACAAAGATAATCATGATTTATGAAACTATCGATCGCAACAAAGATGACAAATAGCAATAAAGTACATATCTTCAATATAAATTAGGAAAGCCATACCTGAAAGAGAGTAGCTAAACCAATCTACTTCAAACCCCTTTACTAAGTCTCCAGAAAAGGTCAATAAAGTAGTAGAAACTAAGTTATAAATAGTACCTATGTCCAATATATATTAAAAAAGATATACCTCAAAAAAAAGTTGGCAAAGGAATCTACTTCAAGTACCCATTCTCCCAGTCTCAAAAAGAAAATGTCAATGACGAAGAAGATATATCTGCAGATATAGAAAATTTTAAGTTAGAAAAAGTTACACCAACTGTTAAGAACTTATGCGTGCTCCATCCCTCCACAATCCACGGCTTATCTAGAAATGGACCATCAAGACTACCATTTTTCTTTTTGAAACCTTTCCTATCACATTTGATTGAACCATTCATGCAAAGAATCTTTCCACAACTCAGTTGACCCATATATTCAAATGCAAATTCTACACAAAACTGTTTAAAATAGCAGGACATCTCTTTTGCTCTAGTTAATTGCAAAGGTTCCTGAATTAGATAAAGCATGTTATTCACAGAATTTCCAGCAATATAGTCTTAAACTACTTGTAAGCAAATTAGTAAAGCGTGTAGTTAAAAGAACAAACCTGAAGATAAAAGTTCCTCTTGACTTATAGCTTTTTGTGCAATCAGCTACGCCTTGTCGTCAAGTCCTTTGATTTACAGCCTGACACTGAAAGGAAAAGTATGTGCTATATCTAGTGTAATTCAATGTATTATCCGAAGCTTAGTACATGGCTCAATAGAAGTATTTCTCATGCTCATTCCTAGTGTAATTCAATGTATTATCCCAAGCTTAGTTGCCAGAGCACAATCAAGAAGGCAAGAAGAGGGAGATCTGGAGATAATATATACACAACAAACACTACATCTTTTTGCATGTCAACATACAAAAATTAAGACATTCTCCAAATATGAATCAGTTAAAACAAAATTAAAACCTAACAGGAAAGAAATTGAAGTTTGAGATCTGGAGAAGAATTATTCTCACCATTATTAGCTCAAGAAATCCTTGAACTCGCACAACCCGTCGAAAACTCATTGTTTGTTTGTTTCCTTGAACGTGAGGATGTGGGTTACTTTAAGTCAAATAGCAAATTTTATATTCATCAAACAGAATTCAAGAGATTCGGCATACGGTTTCGCCGTCCTCAGCCATATATAAGCCATCTTCTGGAAGGCGGATCTTATGGACGTCGGCGTTGAGCGGGCCCAGCTTTTGTTGGTTATTCTGTTAATAATAAATCAGAATCAGGCTCAATTTCGGCAAATCCTTTGGTTAAATTATGTGTTATGTCTTTTTATATTGAGGTGCATGGTATCATTATGCATGACTATATTCATTTATGTTGTGATATGGTAAAATTTGGATTGGGCATTTTCTTAAAACCGTGTGTCCTCTATTTTAAACTACAGTGATTGAAGCGAAATGTTTCCAAAATAACCTTTATTGCATAGATTTGTTTATTTTGAGATATTAGATTTAGGATGTGCGGTTCTTTTTTATGCGATTAATGATCGGTGAAGAAAGGTCATTGATTGGCCAAACAAGAAATGCACATGTGGGAATGATGCGTGATAATTGTAAAGTTTCCATGTGAACAACATATATCGGCCCAAATGAAGGTTGTTGTTTGGCCTGATTTATTATCAGTGTTTGATTTATGCATGGAGAGTACCAGTAACAAAATTGGCGTTTTTGTCCCAATACTATGCTTCAATGTTGTGCTAGGTATCTTGTTCAAATGGGCCCACCACACTTTAGTTGATTAAGATTTATGTCTTACATGATTGTTATATTAAATTTTGCATGTGGTGACATGAATTTATATGATTTGAGCTTATGCAATCTTTTTGTTCTTAATTTGCTAGTTAATACTTATGCCGCCAATATTACTGCCAACATAAACTCAATTCCAGTGCTTAATGGCACAAACTTTAATAGCTGGAAAGAGAACATTTTGTAAGTTCTCAGCTGTATGGATTTAGACTATGCGTTAAGGAAAGAACAACTCCTTTCTCTAAAACAGAAAAGTTCCACTGAAGAAAAAGTGAACTTTGAGAAGTGGGAGCATTCTAATCGCCTAAGTCTGATGATTGTAAGGCGCAACATTCCGGAAGTATTCAGAGGCAAGATATCCAATAAGGTATCTGTGAAAGTTTTCTTTGTTGAAATTGAAAAACGGCAGAAATTATTTTTTTGCCCACTAACTTTGGCGAGTTGGCACTTTTGCCCTTTAACTTTTTGGGCCGTGATTTTGCCCTGTAGGTTTCGAATTTCGCTGCAAAATATGCCTAATCGGGCTTAAAATGTGCTTTTTGCCTACGTGGACACCAAAATGTTAAATTGTTTGTCCAGGTATAAAAACGCTTTGCCACGTGTATTTTTCACACCAAAATACGTTTTTGTCAAAAGTTATTGGGCATTTTTTGCATTTTTGCTTAAATTTCTTAATAAATTCAAAAAGTTTATCTTTTTACTCTGAAGAATTGCACAAACATCCATGGATTATGCAAATTACACAAATTAAACTCAACAAGAACAAATCTCTTCCTCTCTTCCTCCTCACACTCCTCATCGCCACCTACCTCGCCGCCGGCGAGATTCGTTTCTCTAATCTTTGACTGGACAACCGTGCCAATGAATGTTCGAATAAATATCCAGACCCGATGATATTTATCTCTCTCTTTTACTTCCATATTTACTCAACCAACCCCCCCTCATGTCTCAGTTTAGGCTTTGTGTGTGGAGTCTGCAATTTTCAAATAGTGAATAAACTCATCTTTCAGATTGAATTGAACCCTAATTTACCAATGGCAAGAGAAGCCAAAATTGAAAGTATAGAGTCAAAAGCTCAAGAAAAAATCCAAATCCGCCGCCGATTCAGCTTCGAAAATTGAGAAAAAGAGAAAGAGAAAGAAGAAGTCATCTCCGCTTCGAACTCAGAATCTGACCCGCACACCAAAATCTAAACCCTACTCGTACTTTCTCCTAAAGACTAGCTCATCACCCTCGTAGCTGCTCCTCGCGCTCCTCTCTTCACCAGTATCAATTTCACCAAGGCGTTAATATCCCCTACAAACTGGTTAAATCTACAACTCCAACACGATACCAAATTAATTGAATCATGATTTATTTGTAATTCCAATATTCATTTTTGTTCTTTGAGTACGAATTCTTTACTTTTTAGGTTAAATTAAAAAATAAAAATCAGTAAGAATTAGTTCCATCAAATAATTCAAAGAATATATTCGAAACACACCCACATAACAAAGAGAGAGAGAGAGAGAGAGAGAGAGAGAGAGAGAGAGAGATTTGTGTAATTTATCCATAGTCCAGGGTGTTTGTGCAATTCTTCAGAGAAAGATAATTTTTTTGAATTTTTTTAAAAATTTTAAGAAAAATTGCAAAAAATGCCGAATAACTTTTGATAAAAATGAATTTTGGTGTGAGAAATACACGTGGCAAAGCGTTTTTACATCTGGACAAGCAATTTAACCGCTTGGCATCCACCTACGCAAAAAGCCCATTTTAAGCCCGATTGGGCATATTTTGCAGCGAAATTCGAAACCTCTAGGGGAAAATCACGGCCCAAAAAGTTAAAGGGAAAAAGTGCCAAATCGGCAAAGTTAGTGAGCAAAAAAATGATTTATGCCTTGAAAGATATTTTGCAAAGAACGAAAAGTCTGAAAGAAGCAAGGTTTTAGCTGATCTTGTCCTGATGAAGTATAGGGGCAAAGGAAACATTAGGGAGTACATTATGAAGATGTCTAACGTTGCTTCAGAACTTAAGGCACTAAATCTTGATCTCTCTAATGACTTGCTTGTGCATTTGGTACTCATATCTCTTCCTACATGATGAGTCCCTTTTGTACTCATCATTCATGCGTCAAAAATACTAATTTTGAGCTTGATTCTTGATTGTTTCGAGTCTTTTTACTTTTTTCCCTTTATTTTGTTGTTTAGGAATCATTTTGGTGAAAAGGGACGAAAAAATGTCAAAAAGTTGGAATTCTAGGCAAAACATGCGAGCTGAGAAGTGAAGGGATGCGAAGAGAAGAAATTGCATAGAATCATGCGATCGCGTTGAAGACACAAAGAGGATGTGTGCAATCACATATGTTCAGTAACTTGAAAATGACATAGCCCTAATCACTTAGCCGTCCCATGGAAAGGACACATGTGATTGCATAGACTCAAAAATCAGATTTTTGATGTTGAATCAAAGTCTGAAACTTTTCGAATATAAATAGAAGACCAAAAGTTTGTGAAAAGTGTGCTTTTGGAGACTTGATATTTTGGTTATAAGCGAGTTTTGGGAATTTTTGGTGGCATGAGAAGAACAAGAACAATAGTTGCGATTGAGTTGATGTTAATTCGTACTTTTACTTTTAGATTTTAATTTATGATTTGAATATTATTAGTTATTTTCGTTTGTACTATTATTTTGGAAAAGAATCTCATTTCTTAGTTATTTTTATTAAGAAAATGTCTATTTATTATGTTCTTTTTACTTTAATCATGAGTAGCTAAATCTGATGTGTATCGTGAGCTGATGGAAGTATCTGAATAGCGATTATGTTGTGATGATTATGTGTTGATGATTGTGTGTGGAGCAATTAATCCGATTTCATATCTTGTTTTTAAAGCTTTTGTGTGCTTGATCACGACATGAATGTTTATATCCTTATGACAGACTCGACCGAAGAACTCGTAGGATTAGTTCTCATTAGTTATAGAAATTCACATGTCTTGTGATGTTTAGCATCTACAAATTAAAACTTATGTGATTCACTAAGGTAAATGTGTTTGGAGGAACAGAGTACACAAAGTACCATTTCGAATTACAGAGTAAAATACCACAGTTATAGGAATACCTCAAAGATTAATATATCCCACACATGAATTGAACATAATCTATCACAACAATGGTTTATCTATGAACCTTAAATCAGATCTATCCAGAGAGACCTGGTTCCTTACCATACCTTTATTTTATTGTTAAATCAAGTCCTTAGTTGTAAGTACTTTTATTTATTAATCTCTTAATCCAAAAATTCCCCCTTTTTTTATTATACTTTGTTGAGTCGTGAGGGTGAAAGGTGACAACTTTGAATTTATTAGTCTTTATTAAAACATGAATAGATAATATAATTGAAGTTAAGCGCAATACTCTTGTGGGATCGATATTTGAGGGTTGTAATCCTGCTTCCCTTTATTACTTGCAACCCGTACACTTGCGATAAAATATTGTCATATAGTTTTGGGCAATCACTGCACATTATGGTCAGTTTATAGTCAGCTATAATATTCAGAAGGACAAATCGACTCTTAATGAGTTCATTTCACGTTGTGTGCAAGAAGAGGATAAATTGAAGCGTGAAAAGAACGAAAGAGCTCATGTTACGACTACCTCTAAGAGCATAAAGCAAAATAAGACTGAAAATAAGAGTACTGAACTGGGAACTTCACAACCCAAGAATCAAAAGACCCGGGATGTGTGACTTACCTGCTTCTTTTGTGAGAAACCTGGGCATGTGAAGAAGGATTGTTTCAAATACACCAAATACGTTGCATGGCATGCAAAGAAAGGTCTGCATGCATAGTTGACCGCCAACTGATGCTGAAAGAAGTATCTATATGGGTGACGATAAATCAGTTCCAGTTGAAGCCATTGGCACTTTAGATTATCTTTTGAGGCTAGTCGTCATTTTATTGAACTAAGAGAGACCTATGTAGCACTGTCATGTTGACAGAATTTGGTTTTTATTTCTATTTTTGACAACTATGGTTTTTATTGCTCATTTGGAAATATTAAATTTAGTCTTTATCTTTATTATTAGCTAGTTGTGACCGGTACTTGATTGATGAACTATATATTTTGAAAATAATTGCTTCAACTAATAAAACTTTGTAAATACCATCAAAAGGTACTTAAGACTATACATCATGTTATGATCCATAAACTAAGTCTTCTTTCAAAACGGGAAATATGAGATTTCTTGAGGATGTTGTGTTTGAGGGGAAAGATAAGGTTAGGAACTTTGTCTTTTAGGACAAGAATGAGGATTCACCTATCAAATTCCCTACTCAAAATCAAGGAGATGCTCTACAAGAGCAAGCACAAAGTGTCACTCAAGCAAGCTTCCCGTCATTGATATCACAAGTTTAATCAAGTCATTGTTTCGTAAAGTCTTGAGATCAAAGTAGTTGAAGATTATGTATATCACTAGTTCAGTGGGAGTAAATTGTTATCCTCAGTGTCATGTGCTGACGACATACTATTTAATGAAAGAGCTACAAAAGATTCATTGTGCTTTGACTGTTAGAAGTCTTATGTATGCTCAAGTATGTGTGCATCCGAATTTGATTGCACATTGATTAAAGTCTTATGTATCGTAACTCGACTATGATAAATGTGACGAAGGCCGCTTTGATTGCATCTTGGTATAGGAGGTGGACCGAATTGATTAAAGAAGGTGCTTTGGTGATTAGCAAGTTTTGTCTACACCCAAGGTTATCAAATTTAATTATCATTGGGATTTAATTTGTAGCCCAAGTGGGAGATTGTGTGTCACGCCCCAAAAAAATAACCTTAATTCATAATCCATGAGGCGCAAAACTAAAACAACCAAGCAATTAAAAACCCGGAAAAAAAAACGCTAGGAGTACTAAAGATCAACCAAAACCAATCACCATTAATTTACACCCAAAAACTAACCAACGGTCAGAGATTCAAAACTAGGTTCATAAACAAAAGACAACAACACCCACAGTACTCGAAGTTGCTAAAACATTACAACTGGCTAGGTAACAGGGTATATAAACAGGTCTGACTCTACCCGTCCGCAAAAGTCTCTCCAGTTGGCTCAAGTTGATCGCTATCTAAATCTGGAAGGAAAGACAACACAAAACGAATGAGATAAAATCTCAGTGAATGTTCACGGTGAGTGTGTGCAGATCGTGGGTTCTATGGAAAATATTTAACCGTAATACTTTTGATAAGGAAAACGCTTTAAAGCAAGAAAGCCAGTGATAGCTTGTACTGATTAACAATAACATTGAAAAATATGAGTATTTTAATCTAAATTAACTTTGACGGATAGGTTAGTCCCTTATGATGATAAGCGTCTCCGTTTATATTTTGTCGATGTCGTCATCCATATCCCACCTACGATCATGTCTTATCTCCCCGTGTAAGGAGCTACCTTACAATCTGAAACACATGCCATGGTACATGTGGAAAACTACGACCCAACAAAGACACAACGAGACCTCCCGATGTGTCTAAGAGGGAATGGGCCATGGGGACACGAGGTCCAACCGGCAAGCCCTCTGCTGCCCGGTGGCACTTCATGCACACCCAAGCCAAGTTAGATCCAACTAACTGAAAGGAATATTCGAACGTAACGGGACATAATCATCATAAATGACAGAACTTTTGAACAAAAGGACTTAACGTGCCATATGCTTAACAAAATCAGTTTTGAGTGAATTATATACATACATAATTATGTGTCTACATTAATATAAATGCGATCCTTCCAGTTTTGAAAGTATATATCAAATTTGTGAACACTCACCTGATAAGGACTCTAGCGATAATGGGATACTCGAGGCTAAGCCAAACTGCCTATTGATTAAACAAAATGTCAATCACCAAACTACTCAACTAATTCTAATATAAGCCACGTAGAGTAAAGTACTATTAATAGTTATTAATTTTTATAATTTAAGTTAAAACAACGATTATAGTTTGCATACGCCATATATTGTATGGTATCTTATACCATTATAAAGTCTATACAAATTCCTTACTTGACTACTATATGATATATATATATATATATACACAAGACCATATGCAAAAAAGTATATATTTTTATTCACGAAATTATATACATATAACTAATGTACTTAACATTCGGAATATTAAAGCAACCCATTTCTTGACTAATTCCTCATGATTTATTCAATATTCATTTAAGTTTATCACTTTAACATCTTAGTTTCCAACTTATCTCAATAACATGCAAATAAAAGTAGAATTTTTCATACCAAGTTACAATTAAGAGCTTTAGTAAGATTTAATCGGTTAAAGAAAGTAAAATCTAGAAGTTAATTACCTTACTAATATTTCTTCAAACTCCAGCCGTGTACATGAGAGGATTAGTGATGTGAATGACAAAAATCTATATTGAACTAGCTATGTATATTATATATTTCTCCCTTGCCACATGTATGCATATGGTAGAGTTTGCTAGTGAGGTGTACAATTAGTGGAATGAGTATGGATATGGCTAAGTGGAATCAATTAGGTGGCGACAAGTGGAATCAATTAGGTGGCTTCATTGCATGAATGACTTATACATATACATATATATATACACATATATAATTATATATATATATAACAATTTAAAAGTATAAAAAAAATATAAGGATATTACACTCCATCCCCCTTAAAAGAATTTGGTCCCCAAATTCTAACCTTGGTGAGGGAACAAGTCGGGGTGGTGACTCCGCATTTCCTCTTCACGCTCCCACGTTGCTTCTTCTATGTTGTGGTTCTTCCATAAAACCTTTACTAATGGGATCTTCTTGGTACGAAGTTGTTTTATCTTCTGGTCCAATATTTGAATCGGTTGTTCCACATAAGACAGATCCGCTTGGAGGGGTAGTTCCTCGCATTGAATTATATGTGAATGGTCATGATGGTACTTTCTTAGTTGAGAAACGTGAAAGACGTTGTGGAGTTTTCCAAGGTTTTGCGGTAGGTGGAGTCGGTAAGCCACTACCCCAATCTTCTCCAGTATTTCAAAAGGTCCAACAAACCGAGGACTCAACTTCCCTCCCTTTCCGATTCTTGTAAACCCCTTTCTTGGATTTACTTTCAGAAACACTTTGTCTCCCACCTGAAATTCCAAATCTTTTCTCCTGTTATCTGCATAACTCTTCTGTCTACTCTGGGCCGCTAGCATCTGTTGCTTGATTAAGTGAATCTTGTCTATTGCATCTTGTATTAATTCGGGCTTGATCGCCTCTCCACTTTCTTGGAGGGATATCGTTCGGTGTTCATCTAAATCCCAATGTAACGGTAACCGACACTTTCTTCCATATAAAGCTTCATATGGTGCCATCTGGATAGTAGCCTGGAAGCTATTATTCTAAGCGAATTCGATCAATTGAAGGTGCTTAGTCCATTCGCCTCCATAATCTAGCACACAAGCCCTCAACATATCTTCCAAAAGTTGTATAGTGCGCTCTGATTGTCCATCTGTTTGAGGGTGAGCTATTGTGCTAAAACTTAGTTTTGTTCCCATAGTTTCTTGTATATGCTTCCATAGTCTAGAGACAAACTTAGGGTCCCGATCAGATACTATGCTAACGGGAATTCCATGTAACCGTACAATTTGATCTAGATAAACTCGAGCTAACGTCTCCGTCGTGTAAGTTGTCTTGACTTGTAAGAAATGAGCCGACTTAGTCAAACGATCTACTATGACCCAGGTACTATCGTAGCCTCCTCTAGCCTTTGGTAAGCCCGTAATAAAGTCCATGGTTATCATCTCCCACTTCCACTTAGGTATCTCTAATGGTTGGAGTAGACCGGCTGGTCGTTGATGTTCTGCTTTAACTCGTTGACACGTGAGACACCTTTGTACAAAGTCAGCGACGTCTCTCTTCATATTAACCCACCAATAATGGCTTTTTAGATCTTGATACATTTTACTACCACCTGGGTGAACGGTATACTTGGATTTATGAGCTTCTTCCAAGATCTCCCGCCTAATCTCTCCATTATTTGGCACATATACTCGATTTTTATACCTCAAAATCCCATCTCGATCAATTGAGTACTTGTCATCTGAGGAGTTTGACAAGTTTGATATGACTTCTTTGAGGGTATCATCACTCTCCTGTGCTACTTTGACTCTTTGGAATATCTCTGGTCGCAGTGTGACACTGGCGAAAAGAGTCGTTATGGAAGTAAGTGTAGAGCCCTCCATATCGTCATGTTTGCTACCTTGAGAACAACTGGAATCTTGAGTTTTGAGGTTTGACAGATATACTTTACGGCTCAAAGCATCTGCCACTACATTGGCCTTTCCTGGATGGTACTGAATAGAGCAGTCATCGTCTTCCAAGAACTCCATCCAACGACGTTGTCTCATATTGAGGTCCTTCTGGGAGAAAAGATACTTTAAACTTTTGTGATCCGTGAAAACCACAAACTTGACACCGTAAAGGTAAGTCTCCACTTGGCTAGAGCAAATACAATTGCCGCCAATTCCAAGTCATGCGTAGGGTAATTCTGCTCATAGGTTTTTAATTTTCTCGAAGCATAAGCAATTACCTTTTCTCTCTGCATCAACACACACCCCAATCCTTCCTTTGATGCATCTGTAAAGATAATAAAATTTTCTGGTCCCTCTGGAAGTGCCAATATAGGTGTCGAGGCCAATCTCTTCTTGAGTTCTTGGAAACTAGCTTCACACTTTTCCGTCCAGGTAAATTTTACTTTCTTCTGGGTTAGCGCTGATAGCGGTCCTGCTATCTTAGAGAAATCTTGAACAAATCTTCGATAGTACCCAGCTAAACCTAGGAAGCTTCGAACTTCTGTTACTATTTCTGGCCTCTTCCAACTTAATACTGCTTCAACCTTTGAGGGATCAACTGTAACTCCTTCTCCAGATATCACGTGTCCCAAAAAGGCCACTTTATCCAGCCAAAACTCACACTTACTAAACTTAGCATAAAGCTTATGTTCTCGGAGTATTTGTAGCACAATCTGTAAGTGTTCCTTATGTTCTTCTTTCGACTTTGAGTAAACTAGAATATCATCGATAAATATTACCACAAATTGATCCAGATACGGGCGGAAAACTCGGTGCATGAGGTCCATAAATGCTGCAGGAGCATTTGTTAGCCCAAAAGGCATTACTACAAACTCAAAATGCCCGTAACGAGAATTAAGTGCAGTTTTGGGTATATCCTCTTCTCTAACTTTCAACTGGTAGTATCCTTGTCGAAGATCCGGTTTAGAGTATACCCGCGACCCTTGTAACTGATCAAATAATTCCTCTATCCGAGGTAGAGGGTATTTATTTTTAACAGTAACGTCATTTAGTCCTCGATAATCGATGCACATCCTGAGGCTTCCATCTTTTTTCTTCACGAAAAGTACGGGTGCTCCCCAAGGCGATGAGCTTGGTCTGATGAACCCGTGGTCAAGTAGTTCTTGTAACTGTGCCTTTAGCTCTTTTAGCTCAGCTGGAGCCATGCGATATGGCGTTTTAGAAACTGGACGAGTTCCCGGCAGTACCTCAATGAAAAACTCTACTTCTCGATCTGGAGGTAAGGAAGTCAGTTCTTCAGGGAACACATCAGAAAAGTTTATCATAACCGGGACTTCTTCAATTTTAACTTGCTCTTTTGGCTTGTTTATCAGGAACGCTAGATAGCCAATCGCACCATTCAGTAGAGCTTTTCTTGCTTTAGTGGAAGAGATTAATGTGATTCCCTTTGGTCTACCGTCTCCCAGAAATTCCACTATAGGCTTCCCTGGTTCACAAAGAGCGATAACTTTCGCACGACAGTCTAGACGTCAAACGCATGAGAAGAGTTGATTGATAAGTGGGCTACATTGTGCATCCCTTATATCAAGTTTGTTTGATCGGAATTACATTTTAATCTACCTTTTTGAGAGATTCAAAGTTCTTTTACAAGTTCAAATCTTGAAAATTGGCAGACCAATCGGTTAAACGAAATATTGGGATGGAATTTTCGAGTAGTTGATCAAGGCAAGGTGTATGTATGAATGAGAGGGAAGAATACAAAAGAAAGGTTGTTGGCATTTGTGCATGAACTAAAGCTTTCTAGGTTTTTGTGTTTCTTATCATATATCCTTTTTGAGCCAACATCCTGGCCTAACATTACAAGTTTATAAAGTCCTACGTGATCTTTGGTGGAGCTTGTCTACATTAGTGTAAGGCTTGGTGATAAAGTAAGGTGGTCCATCTCAGTGAAACTTATCTCTATAAACTTATCAAGAAGTCTCTTCTAATATGCGTGAGAAACTATGGTCCTGTTTCGATGTATTTTCACCTGTTTAGTTCTCTCAATTTTTATTTGGATGTTTTGAAAATTCTCTTGGAAAATGTGTGAAACATTTAGAATAAAGTTTGGATGTAATTTTACTATAATTTAGTGTATATAAAAGAATTGGAATATGATTTGGATGTAGTTTGAGTATTAGAGTTTTAGGGAAAAAAATAGGTATATAGGCATCAAATCAATTTATGTGGAGGTATGTAGAATAATATAATAATCAACAATCATTGTTTGATGATTTTTTTCGGATGAAAGTCATAGTTTGATGATTTAGAACACTTGACATGATTGTTTGATTAGTGAAACGAAGATATATTAATGGAAAAAAATTAGGTAAATAGACATCAAATCAATATTAAGTATGGTTGACCACTTTTATTAATTGGGTCAAAATGTTTTTCACAATTGAAATTTCCAGATTGGTTCCAAACTAACTTGAACCTGTGAAACTTTAAAACCTTTGGGCGAAAATGGATCCAAACATGGCCTATGTTTCGCACTCTTTTGAATTATGGATGTGCATGTGGACTGTGTATCAACGTTCGATGTTTTGAATAGTGCTCTTAGATTGCTCTTCGTTGTTACATGGTTATTGAATTGTCAGATATTCTGAAAAGGGATTCCGTTATTACAAGCTGCAAAAAACTAAGTGTTGTAGGACTGTTGAGTCTGCCTGTTTGAGTCCTTTTGGCTTTTTTTCTTATTTTGTTAACTCGAAGACGAGCAAAAGGTAAGTTTTGGGGTGTTCGATCAGTCTATTTTGTACTCATATTTCATGTGCCAAATATACTAATTTTGAGCTTGATTCTTGATTTTTGAGTATTTTTACTTGTATTCTTTTATTTTGTTGTCTAGGAGTCGTTCTGTTGAAAAGAGACCAAAAAATGTCAAAAAATGGAATTCTGGGCTAAACATGCGAGCAGGGATTCGAGAAGGTAAGCGAAGAGAAGAAATCGCATATTACATGCGATCGCTTGGTAAAGAAGAAGGAGACATATGTGCTCGCTTATGTCCATACAACTTGAAGATGGTGTAACCCTAAAAAGTGTGCCCCGCATGCGATATGGAAAGCGATCGCTTACGATTGCTTAGACTCAAAAATTAGGTTTTTGGTGCTAAATTAAAGTCTGATGCCTTCCATGCCCAAAGGAATATAAATAGAATACCAGAAACTCGTGGAAATGGCGGCTTTTATGTGCTCTGGTGCTTTTATGTTATTGGGGCCAACATAGATATTTCGGAGATCTTTGGAGCTGCAGAGAAGAACGAAAACAAGAGTTGCAGTTGAATGAAGTCGATTCGTATTTCTCCTTTTGCATTTTAGTTTATACTTTGGATATTATTCGTTATTTTAGTTTCGTACTTTTGTTTTGGACAAGATATTCGTTCTTAGTTATTTTATTGATGAATGTTAGTTTTACATGTTTTTATGCCTTTACGTTAATTGTGAGTAGCTAAATTTGTCGTGTGTTGTGACGCGATGGAAGTATCTAGATAGAGATTATGTTGTGATGATTATGTTGAGATGATTGTGTGAGGAACAATTAACATGAATTGATAACTTGATTTTAATGCTTCTGCGTGCCTGATCAACCCATAGATATTTAGATTCATATGATAGACGCGACAGAAGAACTCATATGATAGATCTCATAAGTTATACAATTCCTCATGTCTTGTGATGATTTGCATGTAGAAACTAAGACGTGGGTAATGCGTTTGGAGGAACATAGTACATAGAGTACCATTCTGAATTAGAGAGTGGCACATCCATAATTATTGGAATGGCTCATAGTTTAATATTTCTCACACATGAATCAATCGTAATCCATCACAATAATTGTTTGTCTATGAACGTTCCTTCAGATCTATCCAGAGAAACCTAGTTCCTTATATTATTGAAGTCAAACCATTTTAATTAAGTATTTTTAGTTATTAAGCACGCAAACCAAAATCCCTCTTTCTTTATTTTATTTGTTGAGTCGTGAGTGTG
This sequence comes from Misopates orontium, assembly GCA_946800315.1. Classification (NCBI taxonomy): domain Eukaryota; kingdom Viridiplantae; phylum Streptophyta; class Magnoliopsida; order Lamiales; family Plantaginaceae; genus Misopates; species Misopates orontium. Next base: position 19,702,881 of record OX326950.1, on the reverse strand, counting down.
AAAGGTGACAGTTTTGCATTCATTAGTTGTTGTTTACACGCCAAATAGATAAAATAGTAGTTAAAGTCAAGCGCAACCCTCCCTAGGGGTTGATATTTGAGGGTCGTAATCATGTTTCCCTCTATTACTTGCTACACGTACACTTGCAGTGAGATATTGTTGTATAGTCTAAGGCGATCACCAATCATATGTTGTCAGCTCAACAATTGATCTGATCAAAACTCTACATCTACACCTATAAATAAAGTTTTTCGCTCAAAAAGAAATGACACACACAAATATTATATTTTTGAAGAGAAGAAGTTTTGGAGATTCTCCCTCAAGTTCATCATCTTCAAGGAGTTCTTTACAAAGATCAAAGGAGTTATTTACGAAGATTAAACAAAAGATCCGTTTGATTCAGCAACGAGCTTCAAAACCATCAATAAACTGTTTCTGAAGATCGTGGCTTTGCTCAAGAAGATTGAGCTTCACTATATTCAACATATTCAAATATTCAAGGTGAATATCATTGTATCCGTCACAAGCTTTTAGTCAAGTCCAACTTTAATTCAAGATCAAGCTCAATAGCCCTTGGATTAATATTAAGTCAAGTCAGACTCTCCCATTGATTCGAGATCAAGTTGTGAAGCCTTTGAGTTAATGTTTCTTGAATTATCAAGTCAAATTATTCGTTTAAATTATCATGCCAAGTTAATTATTGATTAGAGCTCAAGTTCAAACGTACTTTAATCGACTTATAAATCAAAGCTAAGCCATGTGGAAGAGATCAAAATCAACTCCCCCTTGAAGTTTTTCAAGTTTATATGTTCTAGAAAAGAATCAGAGAAGTATAAGAGATTGTAACCCGATATTTTCTATAAATCCCACCAAAGTAGAGACTGATGTACCACAAGTTATTCGTTCGACCAACAACAGATAGACTAGTTGTGAATTAGTTAATCTCTCTCTCTCTCTCTCTCTCTCCCTCTCTCTCTCTCTCTCTCTCTCTCTTCTTTTTTTCTAATGATAGGCTCAGATTTGGTTCCTGAGGAAATGAGGGAAAGAAAAGAAAATAAGAGAGAATTTTTAATTTTTTTGGCAACTCAAATAAATTTTTGGAAAAGAAAGAATCTTCAAAAAAGGGAGGGAAATTTTAGATATTTTCCTCCTACAAAATAGATGGAAAATATTAATCAAATCTAAAATTATTTAAGCTTTTCAATTTCTACCAATAAAAAGGTGGAAAACAATCATCAGGTTTCAAATAGAACTTTAATTTTTACTACTCACGGATTCATATTTGTGCATTTAACCATGGCATGTTTGTAGGTTTTGGATTCTAAGTAATAATATTTATGCAATTAAAATAATTAAAGTTGTAGATAGCTTATATTTATTTGAAGGAGAACTTTAAAAATATTTTTTTTCTATCTAACATAAAGGATTTTTGTTTCCTAAATAGTATTTGGTTTAAAATATAATAATTATTTTAAGAGTTAAGTCAATACTAAGCACCCATTACCTTTAATTGTAATAATATTTCTAGAAAAATATCGTATACTTCCCTACCACGTGAAAAACAAAGGAAAGATTTATTCATCACAGGAATTTTCCTAGAAAATCTCATTTTTCCTATTTGCCAACCCCACCCACCCTCTTTTTTTCCCATTTTTCTGGGAACCAAACTGAGCCATGTAAAGAAAACACCCGACTTAATATTCATTAAATGAAGAAATCTCGAAGACTAACATACAAAAACACTGATATATATAACGCGAAGCAAGACATGCAAATTAGAAAACAAGCGCAGCGATTACTAGTGCATAAAGTTAATAAAAATTGATATCAAGATTCATATAAAATCCCGTTAATTGTAATAGTGTCATTAATATTTAATACTCATAGTGCAGAGTTTTGCTTGAGAGGTTCAAACAATATTGACCTAATTCCACCACATCAAGACAATCCTCCACCACGTAGGATCCAGGTGACACACATAATATCTTATGTGTACTATACAATCCAATAATGTGGAATAAATTCAGGTTACATGAGATTTTGATTTTTGCTTCGCCAAATATTAAAAGTACAAAAATAGGCAAAAATTGTGGCAAATCTCGACGACCAAATTCATCGGGCACTGGAGATTTTGATCTCACGAAGAATCTCAACGACCAAATATTAAAAGTACAAAAATAGGCGAAAATAGACGAAAATCGTGGTAAATCTCGACGACCAAATTCATCGGGCACCGGAGATTTTGATCTCACAGAGCCCATCTCACTCGACTTTCGATACCCCCTGCAATCATGCAACGGAAATGGAACACAGTTCGAATTTAGGCTTGACATAACTATCGCGATTGGCACCCAAAAACATCAACGATCTACATACGAATTTAAGGCGAACACTGGAATGGAATCCTCTAAGAACCCGACGGTGATTTTTGGGGGTGAGAAACTGTCCTATGTGAGTAAAATTAAGCCCAAGGATGTTCGTATCAATGAACTGCTCATGACGGACGAAAGCGAGAAAATTAGTGTTATTCAACCCTCTGCTGATGATCCGTTTAAATCCATAGAAATTGACAAGGATCTTGAAGTGCTTATGCAACAACAATGGCAAGAGACGATTCTTATGGTAAGCAATGGTTCTACCATAATCTGGTGAACAAATTGAGCGCAATGTGGAAGCTGACGGAAGGCTGTGATTTCGTGGATTTAGGCTTCGGACCTTATTGTCTGAAGGGACTAAATCAATATCAACGGGAACTGATTCTAACCCAAGGTCCGTGGCAGATTGCCGGTAACTTTTTGTCGATCATAAAGTGGACTCCAAATTTAGGGCAGATAACGATATAATTAATAACGCGATTACCTAGGTACGAGTTATGAATCTCCCTTATGACGAGTGAAAAGTGCTTTGGTGACCCATCAAGATTGATTGGAACACGTTTACTGCATCAAGAGGCAAATTTGCATGATTTTGTGTTCAAGTCCCCACGGGCAAGCCGCTTGAATGAGGCATTCGAATTAGAGGAAGACTCTATCACGTGATGTATGAGAATCTTTCATCTCTTTGCTATAAATGTGGATGTGTCGGACATTTAGCGAATTCATACGCTAATACGAGTTCGGGTGAAAATCTGAATCTGAATGGAAATAACATGGATCCTACGGCTTTGACGGAAAAAACCACAGTGACACCGACACAATGGTTAATAGAAAAAGTTCAAAGGCAAGAATTCGGCGATTGGATGGAGGTTCCAAGAAGAAAGAAACCGAGTACTATGAGGAAAGCGGATACAACCAATTTGAAAGGAAAAGGAAAGCGATTGTTAAACTAGGATATGCCTAATACATAAGAATCTTTGAGAGAAGGAGAGAGCTTTCCTAGTCCTAATACCAACGGTTTTCACCCGGGGAAAGTCATTAATATTCCTGAGAGTTCTAAAGTTAAGAGAGTTTTTCTCATATCAATAACTCAATCTAAAAAATCAGCACATAAGCCGAGTAAAGGAAAGACGCAGGAGTTGGGTAAAAATCCTTCTACTTCCTCATCCGCAGCAAATAAAACTTCTTTCTCGGCTTTGGCAAAGATAAAAGACGCGGATACTCTCACTCAAACCTCGACTTTGAGAAAACTCGTTGATGGAAGCCTAGTTAGAAGTCATGGAGCAGGAGGACAATTTAATCGTAGCAGTGGAGAACAAAATTCTCAATGTCCAAATTCAGCCCCAGTTTTGGGATTTCCGAACAAATCAACTACAGTTAGACGGTCCCTCAAAGATATCACTAATCGAACCGAGGGACATCAATGTGATACGGATATCTCCGCTGATTTGGGAGGTCGAGATAATAACCGAGACGGTCGAACGAGTGGAAAACATTCCGATTTGCTAGCAACGCCTATCCATGAGTCGGTGGGAGACGGCACAGCAGGAGTACCTACAGTTAGAGGCGTTACGCCAATTGATGTTGTTATGGATGGACCGACCTGTTTAGCATCCAATCAATCTGATCCAACTTTTAAATTTTTCAATGAAAGTTGTCTCCTGGAATTGCCAAGGTGCGGGTGATATTGACTTTAGAAATAACTTTAGAGTGTTAGTTCGTTGCCATAAACCCGATGTGGTTTTCTTGCTTGAAACTTGAGTCTCTTTGGACACGGTGTATGATATAGCTCCTCGCTTAGGTTTCTCAAATTTTTGTATAGCCCCTACGGATGGTATGGACGGTGGAGTTTGGATGCTTTGGGACGCGGGGAATATTGATATTGAGACTAAAAGCATTGATGACCAAGGAATACACACTTTAATCGGTCCGAAGCGTGAGGATAATGATTTTTGTCTTGAATTTATGCAAAACCGCATAGGAAAAAAGTACGTAACTTCAATAAGTTAAAAGAAATGGCGAAGTCGATGGAGCTCCCGTGGCTTGTTCAAGGCGACTTCAATGAAATTGATTTCGCACATGAGAAGCAAGGTGGTCGTGGGAATGTGTATAATAGATGCTGGTGGTTTCAACAAAATATAAGGTCATGGCATCTTCATGACCTTGGTTTTTATGGGCCCGAATTTACTTGGACGAACAAATGAGAGGGTCAAGCTCGTATCCGAGAGAGAATTGATTGGGCACTTGCAAATGAAAAATGGTTGGAGCTCTTCCCCGACAATGTCGTTGTTCATTTACCAAGAACTCATGGTGATCACCACCCTATTCTCACGAAGACTCACGGATGGATTAGCTCGAGAGTTTTGCGTCTGTTTCCGCTTGTAGCTATGTGGTTGAAGCACACGGGGTGCGAAGTGTTGCTGAAAAAACTTTGGGACAAAAAGAAGAAATTATTGAGGCGATTGCTCATGTCCCTGAAGTGATGATACCGTGGAATAAAAAACGACTTGGTAATATTTCCAAGCAGAAACACACGGTTCTTCAACGAGTTGAAGGTGCGCAACGTGAGCTCTCTTGTAGGCCAAATAATTATCTTGAAAAGCTAGAGCAGCAACTTCTCGACGAGTACAATTCTATTCTTCGAAAAGAGGAAGTTTTCTAGCATCAAAAATCCAAGATCAAATGGTTGGAAGCCGGCGAAAAAAATACCACGTTTTTTCATATATCTACTATTATTAGGAGAAGAAAAAATCTGATTCTGACATTGAAGGTGGAAGATACATGGATTGAGGATCAGGGGCTTTTGCGTACTCATGCGCGAAATTTCTTTCATAATCTTTTCAGTGGCGGAGCTCATCGGACCACGACACTTAATATTTCCCAACTACAGAGGACTCTCATGGCAGAAGACATAATAGAGGTGGGGAAGAAAGTGAGCTTAGAAGAAGTTAAGAATGCGGTTTAGCAGACTCATCCAAATAAAGCTCTGGGGCCGGATGGTATCCAAGCTATGTTTTATCAAAGATTCTGGGATTTGACTAGTGAGTCGATTTGGGTGTTTGTGAGGGACGCGGTTCGTATGGGCTGTTTTGATCCAAAACTGTGTGAGGCGTTCCTTTGCTTGATCCCGAAGGTAAGGAATCCCGAGTTTATTTCCCAATTTCGGCCGATCTCGCTTTGTAATGTCATTTATAAATTGATTACTAAGTGCATTACCTTACGCCTTTGTGATGTCATGCCGAAAATTATCACGCCAACACAATCGAGTTTTATCAAGGGGCGAAGCTCACTCAAGAGCATATTTTTGTCATGCAAGAGATTATGCATTCGCTAAGAGCAAAGAGGAATGATAAATTTGGGTGCATGATTCTTAAATTGGATCTTGAAAAGGCGTATGATAAAATAAGTTGGAGTTTCCTTGAGGAAACACTGGAAGCGTTCAAGTTCCCTCGGAATCTGATCAATTTCATTATGTTCTGTGTCTGCAATGCTTCCACAAAAATCCTTTGGAATGGCGAACCACTTGAGGAGTTCAACATGGGTGCGGACTTAGACAAGGTGATCCCCTCTCCCCTTATTTATTTGTTATGTGTGTAGAACGCCTTTCTTACATGATTCAGGAGGCGATTGAAGGCGGCACATAGCAGCCGATTATACCATGTAGGGGAGGACCGCAGTTATCACATCTCTTTTTGTCGATGATTTAATTCTTATGGGATAGGCTACGATTCGGAATGCCAGGTGTATGAAAAATATTCTTGATGCTTTTTGCAATTCCTCTGGACTTAAATTGAGTGTGGGGGAGTCCAAGGTATTTTTCTCTAAAAGCCGTGGAAGTAGCTTGAAAAGAAGAATTTGTGAGATTTTTAATTTTGCGCAAACGAATAATCTCGGCAAGTATTTGGGTGCCCTTTTGTTTCAAGGACGTGTGAAAGATGAGTACTTCAATGATATCTTTGATAAAATGATTTCGAAGTTCACAAGTTGGAAGAGTAACAATCTGTCTTTGCCGGGGCAAAAGACACTTATTCAAGCGGTTTCTACGGCAATCCTGATCCACCTAATGAAGTCCTTGTTGGCTTCCCGAACGCATATGTAAGAGGTTGGATACACTTAATAGAGATTTTCTCTGGTCTAGTAATCCGGATGTTCGAAAAATACATTTAGTGGGCTGGGAAAGAGTTACTCACATCAAGAAAGAAAAAGGATTGGGTTTAAGAACGGCTCGAACGAACAATGAGGCGCTTCTATCTAAACTAAGCTGGAGAATTTTGCAAAACCAAGCGAGCGTGTGGTCTGATCTTATCCAAGCTAAATATCTTAAGGGAGTGCGTCTCAGTGAATATGCGATGAAACCAACCGATAGTCCTACGTGGAAAGGGGTGGTTCGATGTATGGAGCACATCTCACCTTTCATTAGGTGGAAGATTGGGAATGGTCGAAGTATTTCCTTTTGGTTCGATAATTAGTTAGGATGTGCGCGACTTTGTGATGAAATTCCAGAGATTGAGAAATCGGAGTATGGCTCAAACTTTTTGAATTGCTTGATGAAGGAGAAAATCGGAACTTGTCGGGAATTATTACACGTATACCGCCGGTTTGTTTGAGCAAAATCATGGACTGCCTTGTTAGCTTAAGGGGGGAGGAAGATGTGAGGATTTGAGATGAAATGGCGAATGGAATGTACTCGTGTCAAAGTGCATATAAAGCAATTCACCGTACATACTCAGTTTCACCATCGTTGGGTCGCAAGATTGACTGGATTTGGAAGCTACCGTGCCACAATAAAATTAGATACTTTGTTTGGCTTGCAATTCAAGATAGGTTGGTGACGAATAAACTGAGACGAATCCGAAAGATGACTGAAGAATCGCATTGTGAGGTTTGTCCGCATAGCGAAGAGCCTGTGCTTCACATCTTAAGGATTGTAAACAGGCGCGGGAAGTTTGGCATAGTTTGCTGGAGGATACGCAATGGAGTGTGTTCTTGAGTATGGATGTTGAGAGTTGGTTCGGTGCAAATTTGCGATGCAAGGAACGGTTTTGCACCAAGTTTCCAACGATCTAGTGGAACGTGATTTTTACTTCGGCAATTTGGTGGATTTGGAAAGCTCTCAATATCCGAGTTTTTCAACGTAGGGAGGAGAGTAAGTCCACGATTTTATTTCATAATCAAAACACTAGTAAATGATCTTTCATTGATTTTTAAGGAGAGGAAGAAGGTTCTAAACGAAGCACGGCAAAAACCGCCGGTTGGTTTGGTGAAATTAAATGTTGACGAACGAGTTCTTCAATGCAAAAATGAAGGTGCATCTGGGGGTGTTCTTCGTGACGACGAGGGAAAACTGGTTTGGGAATTTGTGAGTAGGATTGCACAACCGACAGTTTTGGAAGCGGAGTTAGAAGCTATACGGCTTGGTCTGTCTATCGCGTGGAAGAAACGGGTGCCGAAGATTGAAATTGAAACGGACTCGCAAGAAGCTTACGACCTTATCATGGTTGAGTTCAATGTTAGCCATCCTCTCAGAAGCAAGATTGATGAATGTAGATCATATTTGCACAAGCCATGGAACCAAACTTTTCAATAGATTTGCTCGTTCCATGAATCGATTAGCGGATGCGGTGGCGAAGCTACCTAGTTTATAAATGGAAGAACCTAATGTGTTTATGGATCCTCTTGTTGCGGTTTTATCTTTTCTAGATACTGATGTAGCTTGAATGCTTTTTCTTCATTTGTTTAAAAAAAAAAAGGTTAAACAAGTCGCAACTGGCATGTGACTGATTAAGAAATAATTGGGTCGACAGCACCTTCTTTGTCTTGTATTTATTATTTTGCCGTAAAACCAAGCAACATAATAAGGACACTTGTGCTGTTATCAATTTGATAAGATTAACGGGAAGGTGACGTGATAAGCAGAATTCCAGAAGGTAGTGAATATGATAACTTGACATTTTTATCCAAATAATGAAAAAAAGAGGAAAATGTCTATTTGTTGACAAGTTTCTTAACTCATTTAATATCCCATGTCCTTTGCCTCTCGAATCTCAATTATTGCATTTCTCGGTCTTTAAGTCATAACCACATAGACTAATGCGTGTAAAAGGTGGATGTATATTTATACAAAAAGGTCATCTCATTATGAAGAAATGCTAATGATTTGAAGATTGTTGTCGCATCCTCTCCATTTGTGTGGTACGAGTATTAGGATAAATACATTTCCACTCCTAAAGTTCAGTCTAATTAAGTAATAACTTTTTAAAATTTGAATAATTGCATAAACAATCTCAATGTTTAGAGAGACTAAGAAGTTGATCAGGCAGGTTCTTGCAATTAAAAGTGTGTATAATTGTTTAAACTTTAAGAGAACTGACATGTATTTCTTCATTAAATTTCTATTGATGTTTATTTCTTAAATTTCAAATTGTGCCGGAGTTTTATATAACTAGGGCAAAATCAGATAATAAATTGCAAATCTGTCTAGTATTAGTTTGGTCGATAGTCGAATACAAGCTGTTATCAACATTAAGAAGTTTTTGAGTGGGTTACCATAGGTGTATTGTTAAGTTCTATAAATGAAGCCAAATCAATGGTGGTGATACAAAATTTCAAAAATTACTATTATATGTCGATGAATGGTAATTTTCAAATGATGGAGTTCTAATTACAGTTTTCAAGAATCGTCCTATATGAGTGGTGGCATATTTTGATTCGGATGCTCGACTTTGATGTGATAGAACGTGGTTACAAGTCCACACATAAATATGCGATTTAAGATAAAATAGAACAAATTAACGACTTTCAGAATGCCTCTTTTTCTCTTTTCTCCTTTTTGTTTGTGGAATGTGAACTGTAAAATGATATATTGTAAGATTCCAGATTACGAACCAATTTCAATTAATATTTCAATGGCAGGTGAAACAAAGAAGAGAAAACGGGATTCACTTTAATGATTGATTAGATTAAGCCACTAAAAGTTGCATGTTTCACGTTGCTTTATTTAATAATTATGATAGTCGTACGAGTAGGTACAAATAACTCATAGCAAGGATTGTAAGCAAAAAGAATCACAAACGACAAAATCATGGATGGAATCAAGATATTCTTTTTCTATCATGAACTACTAAATAACTTAAGTAAGTTAAATGAAAGTGTTTTTCAAGAAGTTAAATACCAAAACATCTATATTAGAAATAAAAAATATTCGGTATGGACAAAAAAGAATCATGTAGTGTCCAATAAAAAAGAAAAGATACTACTATTGGAGTTTATCAGCTCTTCATATAATAAAATTAATCAAGTATTGAAACAACAGAGAACCATATTATCTGTTGAAATCGTACTTTTATGCAAAATACGGGAAAGATAAATAAGCATAAACTATTTGTATGTAAAAGAGAGAGAAAAACAATTTGCGTCCTTTTGTGAGATTATCATATTCTTGTAGGGGGTCTTTTTGGCGTAGGGGGTATTTTGCAATATTTACAGGAAATCGGAAGGTTCTTTTTCTGCCTTTTCATTTTTTAGCCTCTTTCTGTGACATGACACAGGAATTTTGTTTGGTATTAGCTCTCGTATCACAATCATTAATGTTTCTACATCATTTTTTGAGTAAAAGTCTGTTATTATTATTCGCTATGAGATTTTTGTAAACTGGAGAAAGAGTGAAGTTAATTGGCCAGTATAATATATTAGAAAATTAATCAACTGAACTATTTATTTTGGAAGTTAATTTTGTTAATTCCAAATCTAATACAGTAAGATTATATTAATTTCTAACTTATAACACATGCCTTGATTTAATTAACCACAAAATTTCAGTGTCTGCAGAGACAAAGCAATGCTAACTAAAGTTTGCCTATTTTGTCTGAATAGGAAAAGAACAACCTCCTTTTCAATATAAACTTAATGAAATTCAAGATAAATTTGTAACTTATAAACCAAAAGGTTAAGTTTTAATATAATTTTTCATGTGATTCTGGAAGCCTAAATATAGTAGAAAATGCCCTCAAAGAATCTATAGTTTATGAGAATGAAATTATGCTAACTTCATTTGATAGAGCATATAACAAGAATCTAAAGTCCTTATTGTAAGAGAATATGCATGTAATGTTGTCACGTTATTAATAAACAAACATAGGGATATTTACCTTTTTCATCTCTATTAAAAAAGCTTAAAGCACTTTTTACCTTTTTACCGCTTTGCTTCTTCATAATTTAGAAACCATGACAGAACACATTGACCAAACTATAATCTTTTTTTCCTTTCCTTCCACAAATATCAAGACATTTTTATCACGGCACATCGTGTCCTGGGCTAATATGCTACAATTTAACTTGTAGGAAACAAGGTGTACAATTTAGTGAGAACACACATTTTAGGGGTGAATTGGCTTGGTCTTTTTTGAATATTAGGCATCCGTGCTTAGTTTTTCATGTACACTAGCAATTGTGACATGCGTGGTGCTCGCACATCTACATGATACTTTATAGTGTGACGTAATTACTTACATTTAAAGAAATGGTTTATATATATATTATATAAACTATGAAATATGTGATTATTATTATCATGAATCAATAATTTAAAAAAAAAAAAAAAAAAGAAATCGGGCACAAACATGAAACACAAGAATGAATTACTGAAAATCTCCAACACTACATGTTCAATTATTTAATTGAAATAAGAATATGATAGTTCTTGTTTAATACGTGTACACTACGTAAAACTCTTCTTTTCAATACTTTACGTTTTGTAATGTAATATTAGTAAGTTGAAATTATTATAATTAAAATGAAAAGAAAATATGCTTTTGAACTGGAAAAATGTTTAGTGTGTGGGTAGAAATAAAGAATATATTTTTCTCTTCACGTAACCTAAATCTTTTTAAAATATACTAAAAAGGTACAAAAATATCTTTTTCATATAAAGATCGGTTCCATATATAAAGTTTAATTAAAACAAATATATGACAGAGATTATGGAAAGACATAATATGAAAAAATTAAGTGGGGTAAATATATAGTTATTATGATGCACTTAAAATTATAAAAATACATTTAAAAATTAACTATTTAATGTTATGATGATTGATGTATAACAAGTTAAAGCGAAAAGTGAAAATTAACTATTTAATGTTACGTAATTACTTACATTTAAAAGAAATGCTATTTACTGGGGTATTTCATGTTAATTACAGGTTAAAGTTAAAAGTGAAAAGTTGAGTATAACAATGTGTCGAATACCGCCTCCTTTACATATTAGTTTAGATGATAAAGTCCAAGGACTACATTTCGAGATGATATTTCTTTTAAATTAAGGATAATATTGTTGACATCCATGAGGTTTGGGTGGGGATAATCGCATTTTTCATATAATAATTTGGAACGGTTTTTATTTTCATACCTTAATTTGGTATTCATCAACTTGTATACCATAAGTTGAACACTTTCTTCGTATTGAGTACTCCGGTGTCCAAAAAGTATACACTGGCATCCCTTAACTTCAACTTTGGGGATTTTGATCAACTTTGACTCACGTTAACACTCCACCTCAACTATTTTCCACGCTAATGTTAGTGTTTCTAATTGCCAAAATGTTCCATATCCACCATAAAATGGAGCGTTGACACGAAAAATTGTTGAGCTGCAGTGTTGACGTGTGTCAAAATTGGTCAAATCCTCAAATTTGGGGTCAAGAGTTGCCAACATATACTTTTCCAGCACCGGAGTACCCAATGCCAAAAGGTGTCCAACTTATGGTATGGAAATTGATGAGTATCAAATTAAGAAATGAAAATAAAAAGTGTGTCAAATTTTGATATGAAAACTGATTTTACCCCATTTGAGTAATATCAGAAAACACCTCTTGAGATTGACAATTACTACACAGCTTAGTTAAGACTGCTAGTTTGAAACAGATAGTCAATTCTTTTGCCGAATCTTTAGTTTGGAATACAATGTTGAAATAAATTATTTAAAATTTGCAATATAAATTATTCTTAGAATAACGGACCATGAAGTATTCAAATTTATAACGGATTAGTATTTTTATTGTTCTTTTTCTTCAAAAAATGAAAAGAATATTTACTTTGAAATTACCGAATTAATAACCACATGGTTGTTTTTGTCTCTTCTTTTTTGCAAAGAATAATAATTAAATAATTTAATTCATAAGAAATTGAATTGGGTCAACCTATTTCAAGGGTATTTTATTATCCCTAATCTGAATTTTCTGTTCTAAAAAATTAGAAGTAGACAATAATCTCTTTTTAAGACTAATGGGTTTGTTAACTGTTTTAATTAAGAGAGTGAGTCACTTATATTATTAAAACTTTGGGAGTGGCTAAATTACAAAAACTTTGAGAAGTGTCACCAATATTACTTCTTAAAATTATTCGCTAAGTTAAATCAATCACAAAAAAAAAAAGCTTGATTAGACTCTAATTCGATCAGATTGCAATATTTTCTTGATGTTAACAAATAAAAATATATCGTATGATGAATAAATATTTTAAAATGAACAAATGTAATCCTAAGAACTATTTGAGCAACAAAGCAAAACAAAAAGTATCGTATATAATTAAATCAAACTAGTGTTCATTTACTACGAAACATTTATGCCACTTAATTAATTGAAACAATGACACATGTTCTAATTTTTAATACATGAGGAAAGTCCTTAAAGGCTTAAACATAGAATATGAATAGTTTATACGACATAAAGAGTGATACAAAAATAAATAGATTAGACGATCCATGTGACGTGTTTGGTTCGCCGTTAATCTATTTTCTGTAATTTTTGCGCGAATAACCCATTAGGCGTTCAAATTTTAGTTATCAACAATAAAGAAATATTATTTTTCATGGGAAACAAATTATGTTTTGAGCCCGATTCCTACTTTAAATGGTCTAACAACTGGTTTGATTAATCACTTTACTCGTGTAATTTAAATATATAAGCACATCGTCCTGTGAAAAATTAAAACAGCTTATCATTTTGCCTCTTCAGTATAAGCTCTTGTCTAAACTTACAATTTGCCTCATAAAAATTTGAAATGTTACACTCTGCCCCTAAAAATGTATTATGATTGAAAATACCCTCTAGATTATTGAGATACATGATGAAAATTATATTAGTGGTAACTATTAACATGTAGGATAGAAAGTAGTAAAAGTTGTCTTTTGAGGGATGGAATGTAATTAGAGATCGAGAGGCATAAAATTCAATGTGTAAATCTTATACTCTAAATTTTCTCACCTACAACAGAAAATAGGGTTAAATGCATCAAACCCCCCAGCCTATTGTTCATGTACGGTTTGTCCAATAACCTATCAAAAGTTGCTACATACCTCCAACCTATTCAAAATGTGTAAAGTGTCCATTAAGACAAAATCTAACGGTCGAAAATGTAGAAACATATTCAAATTGGACGGTTGATCAACTACTCAGGGGGCAATTCGCACACTCTTTGAAAAGTTAGGAGGTTTGCTATAAATTTTCATAGGTTGGAAAGAAAACCCAACATGGTCAATAGATTAAGGTGTTTAATGCATTTTACCCGTAAATAAAATTTCTACAGTACCTACATTAGCGCTTAACTTTTTCTTCACAACTTGTTCTTATAATTAAAATTTTAGCACATCGTGTTTTCTAAAATTAAAAAGCTTACCATTGTGTAGTCTACGCTCTTATTGAAACTTATAGTTTGCCTCATCAAAGTTAAAATGTCACACGCTGCTTCTTAAAAATGTATTATGAGTAAAATATACTCAAGATTATTGAGATAAATAAGTAAAAATATCTTAGCGGGAAAGTGCTACTATTAAAATGCAGGAAGCAAGGTACTAATAAGAGTTAACTTTTGAGGTATGATGACGTGTGATTAGAGATCGAGAGGCATACAATTCAATTTGAATCTTATACACAAAATTTTCTCACCTTACATAGAAAATAGAATAAAATTACTACTTACACATCAATTCACATGAGCTAGCGCTTACTTTTTCTTCACAACTTGTTCTATAAGTTTGCAACTTTTATTACTTTTTTAGTCGCTAGTTAGCTGTTATTTTTGTAATAAATGATAAATGAGCAAATTCTACAACTGCCACCATTACTGCATTTTCTTTTCTAATTTGAATTTTTCGCCCAAACCAGCTTTTATATGATTGTATCCTAGCTGTACACATACACATCACACACTACAAAATACGCCATACATACATTATTATTATTATTATCAGTATTTTATACAACAGACACAAATTTAAACATATTCTTTTATTCTCTCTCTCTCTCTCTCTCTCTCTCTCTCTCTCTTCACAACCAAAATTTTTCTGTGGACGAAGTCGCCGGAGGCATTTCAACTCCCGATCTACACGCAACAACGCCTCAATTTCATTCTACTAGTTCTCAATTTTTGAATATCATTTTACTTGTATAGTTTTTGTTCATTCATTCATTCTTTGTACTGCTGTTTTTAGTGAGAATTTAGTGCTCGAAGTTAGTTATCATGCAGCAGCAGCAACTGTTGTTCAATAGAGAAGTAGGAGTTTTGTGCTGAATTTTTTGTGTATTTTGTGGTGTATATGTGCGTAATAATGTATTGAAGCTAGGCTAGGGCTTGTGGAAGAGAGTTGACTTGAATTGTATGCGCTAATCAAGTTTTGCAGGCCCGAGCAGTAGGCTCGGGGGATCAGGAACCAATGGATTTGGAGAATGGAGAGCAGTTTTCGATCAATGCAACGACGACGAATTGCGGCGGTGAAAGCAGTAGCTATTTGCAGAAGTTCAGGCTTTATGAAACTCGTTCGGTATGATACATATATGTGTTCATTTGTCTAGATTTGTATTGATCTCGTGGTTTTTAGATTCTTCTGTTCTGTTTTGCAATTGGTTTTTATGTGTGTTAATTTGCTAGAAGGTTGTTGCTTCTGATTGGTGGTAGGAGTACTGAACTAGCTAGATTTACTTTTAATTCTAAGTTCTAATGGAAGTTGCCACCGCGAAAAATAAGAGTATAAGTAAAATGTTTGATTTATGTTGAGTGGTAAACTGTTAACATGATATTCATTTTAACTATGAAGTTCAAGTGGTCGGAGAGCACCGATCATCTGGAAATGTATACCTATCCGTACCAATCTTCCCGCCTAAAAATTGAATGATTAGATCTTATTTGGTCTTCGATTCTATTTCGAAATTATTTGACTGTAAACGCGGTGATTGTTTTTGAAGCTTCTTGAGAAGGCTGTTGTTGAAATGAACTGATTTGTCCTTGAATGCATCATGGTGGCGTGTGATTAACTGAAGTTGTGTTTGTAACCTCGTATGGTGGCGTTATAGATGGAAATATCATAGCTGCATTATGTGGGTAAAGTGAAGCGTGTCCGTGGCTGGAAAAGTTGTGTGAGTGAAGAAGTTATACTGGAAACTTTTCTCAGTGCATGCAAAACCCTAAAAGAGTAAATTCTGGCTCAGAAAGTAGTCGTTTGCATGAGTTTCTTGTGCATTAATTATCACCTTGTTCTAATGAACCGCTTGACACGTGCCTAAACACCTCAGTTATTTTGTTTCCCAAATGAAGTATGCAAACATGAATTGCTCCATTTCTTCTCTTAGGCAAGTAGTTTGACTTTTTCTTTTTCCGGGTCTTTGACACACGCATTAGACGCGTGTTCCATGAAAATTTGATCTTGAAATCAGATTATATGCGAATCACTACAGATAGTTTCTTGATTTATAAAAGCACACAAAGGCAAAAGATTTTCTCAAAATACTTTGATATGACTTAGTCACTCTAGGCAAGGAGGGATGAATAATTTTATGTATCACTTCTGAATTCCCAACCTGGAATTGTTTATTTTGGCTGAGGTTCAGGGTGGGTATCCAATTACAGATGAAGTTTTGTGTGATCCAGGAAATCGCAACTATATATGGTTTTATGCTTGATTGAGTTGATGATTCCTTTTCTTACTTAGAGAGATCACATGATCGGCACCATAAATGTTCTTTAGATTTCTGTTCAACGTTATTCTTTCTCTCAGTCTCCCTACTCTGGTTGATTAGCTTTAGTTCCGTTGTCTGCTTCAAGTCTAGTTCTTTTTACCTTGGTACTCTTGCTTGATATCTTTTTATTGCTGCTGTAGAACTTTTATATGACTGGACGGGACAAAAATCGAACATGTTTGAAAGTCTTGAAGATCAGCAGATTAGAGCCCTCTGAGTTGAGCATCATTGAAGATTCAACAACATATTCAGAAATTGAATGCTATGACCTCCTAAAGCGTATACATGAAGGAAACAAATCTACTGGTGGACTGAAATTTGTCACCACCTGCTACGGAATTGTTGGTATGCTATGTTTTTCAAAATTTTCTGGATTAAGAATAAATAAGTTCAAGTTATGAAAAAGACCTATTAATTTTCTCCTGACATGCACATGGTTTTCTTGTGATTCTAGGATTCATTAAGTTTTTGGGACCTTACTACATGCTGCTTATCACTAAAAGAAGGAAGATCGGCACTATATGTGGTCATGCAGTATATTCCGTTGCAAAGAGCGAGATGATTCTGATACCGAATTCTACTGCACAGTCGAATATGGCTTATTCTAAAAATGAGAACAGGTCTTTTGCCAATTCGCATGTACATGTAAAGTGGCAGTGGTATTACGAGGGGATGAAACATTAGATCGAATATGCTTGTTACGTTTTTGTATATAGATTGTTGTCTTAAATGAATTTTTTCTTTGAGCTATTTATATAATCGTGTTATAGAATCTTACATCATCTAGACTTTGGCAGAGTCTGTGTAACCTTTTGTGTATCTCAACTGTCGGACTTACAGTCTGGACTTGTGTTTGCCTGTCGTTTTCTGAGGTAAAGGGAGAGATTGTAATGGTCAAATATCCATTTTAGATATATTAAGCACTGTTGTGCATCCTCAGTAGTTCAATTGTTTTTAGTGCCCATTGCCAGTTTTTTCCCAGCAAATGTGCAGGGGCAAACAGCACTGGTGTTATGATGTTAATTTTACTTGTTGAATGAAAGAAGGTATCATCAGGGTTGCAGGGGGAGATCTATTTTTCTTTTTTTGTTTTCTATTAATTAGGTTGGAACTTTAATTTTTTCCCTTTTAAGCCAGTATACTAGACTTTTATTTACTTGTTTTGCCTCTCTTTTCTCATGTTGATGGCTAGATACAAGAAGCTCCTACGCACCGTGGATCTTACCAAGGACTTCTTTTTTAGTTACTCCTACCATGTTATGCTTAGCCTTCAAAAGAATCTGAGCAATCATGCAACAGGGCTTACCCTCTATGAGACAATGTTTGTCTGGAATGAGTTCTTAACTCGTGGGATCCGTAATCAGCTCAGGAATTCTAGTTGGACAGTGGCATTAGTTTACGGGTTCTTTAAACAGGTAATCTCTAATAAAAGCTCTGCCTATAACTTGATTTTTGTACACATGCTCACTTCATTAGGATGGGCATTACTGTACTTTGATTTATTTTGCTATGGCTTTTATATTATTTGATGTTTGGATGAGATTTTAAAAAAAAATCTCAAACTTGTTTTTGTATGTTTTTCTTCCGTTATTTTTTGTTTTTTCCTTTGAGATTATTCGGAAATATTCGGTGAGTTCTTTTTATTACAAGCAAACCTTTTTAAAAATTCTACTACTTGATGAGAAAGTTATAGGGATGCTGCAGGTATCAGTTATGTATATTTATATGTGATTTTATTGTGTTTCCTTTGGTTTAGGTGGATTAGCAGCTATGTGACTCAGTCGTACATTTAATTTTCTTTCCTATTTGTTACTATGGAGTCCCAATGCTTATTTCTTATGCTATTTAACAGGTTGAACTTTCAATATCTGGGCGTGATTTCAGTCTAATTCTTATTGCTAGAAGATCCCGACACTATGCTGGAACCAGGTTTGTTAGGAAATCAAGAAATTGTTTGTTGACCACCTCTGCCTTCTATTTGTGACACACGTAAACACGCATAATATCATAAAGGCTGCATAAATGTATAGTTCCTTTTTTGTCTATTTAACTGCCTTTGTCCATTTTACTGAGAAGGAATAATACCTAAAGAACCGTAATCAGTGTTCATATTTTCACATGAATTGCTAGACGGAAGTAACTATCAGAGTTCAAAGAATAAAAGTTCTCTTCTTGTTGGTAGTGTTCTCTAATTCTATAGCTGCTTGCTTTTGTACTGTAGATACTTAAAACGAGGGGTGAACGAAAAGGGCCGCGTGGCAAATGATGTCGAGACTGAACAGATTGTGCTTGAGGATGTATCAGAAGGATGTCCAGTGCAAATATCTTCGGTCGTGCAAAACCGGGGTTCGATACCACTCTTTTGGTCGCAGGAGACCTCACGTCTGAATATTAAACCTGACATCATAGGTATGGCATTGTAACTATAGTGTCTTCGAATTTGTGTTAGCTTATTCTCTCACGAACAATATGCTTTTGTTCAGTGTCAAACAAGGACCACAAGTACAATGCTACCAAACTTCACTTTGAGAATCTGGTCAAGAGATATGGAAACCCTATTATAATATTGAATTTGATTAAGGTATACTTCTGTATGCTAGACCAATGTTTATAAAGCATTATCAGTTTCTCTCCCATATTCATCTTCATTTCTTATTGTCAGACTCGTGAGAAGAAGCCCAGAGAGTCTATTCTCCGTGCAGAGTTTGCCAGTGCTATTGAAGTTATCAACAAAGATCTAGCACATGAAAATCGCTTGAAGTTCCTTCACTGGGATTTGAGCAAATACTCCAGAAAGTATATTTACACATTTTTTTCCTTTCTATGTTGGCCCATTTTGTTTTGATCTTGAATCGACTGAATGTTCTATTTCTGTTTTCAGAAAAGCAACCAGTGTGTTGGCATATTTAGTTAAAGTGGCGGCTAATGCATTGGATTTAACTGGTTTCTTTTACTGTCAATTACTCCCATCTTCAAGGTAAGGTTAAAAGATAAACTAGATAAGCTGGTCTGGCATTTTCCAGTTCATCCACCCCCCTTCAATGCAACACGGCATAAAATGCTAAGTTGGAATTTTTTGCATTAATGCGCATCCTTTTTTCTTTTTGCACCCTTTGGTTTGGCATGTAGTCTATGTCAGATTTAGGTTGACAGTTCAAGTAGTGATTAAGAGTTTATCATGTTACATACTTGCTTGAGGCAAGGTTGTAATTTGGGTAATAATTTCCATTTTAGGAAAATGAGCCTTGTTCTAGAACATTTAGAAAAGTAAATAGGAGTAAACGACTTGAGACATATGAACTATGTGACATAGATTGTCATAATTATGTTAATCAAGATTAAGGGCGAGACATCAATTCCATACTCTGGCAAAGCAAAACATGTCATTTGG
The DNA here is from genome assembly GCA_946800315.1 of Misopates orontium. Classification (NCBI taxonomy): domain Eukaryota; kingdom Viridiplantae; phylum Streptophyta; class Magnoliopsida; order Lamiales; family Plantaginaceae; genus Misopates; species Misopates orontium. The sequence goes on along the minus strand of OX326950.1, from coordinate 19,683,110 downwards.
ACTCCCTAACTTAGCACTTCCTGCAGCTGTATTCCATCTGCTACGTTTATTTCCCCTTGTTTTGTTATATTGTAAATTGTCGACACATTTTCTGTTCTTTTTCTGGAGACCCTAAGTTGCAGGTATTGTTAAATGTGCAATCCAGGGGCAATATTAGTGTTTCCTTCTCCATTTACCCATCATTTTGAACTTTTAACATTTCTTTTACAGTCAACTTCCATGCGGTAACAATTGTGAGGGGGGTTGCACTGATAAGGACGTTTGCAATATGACAAAGAATGCTCAGGACCTGGCAAGGAAAGATATCATTAATGATGAAGGTGGGGTCTATGAAACCCATTTTACCAAACCTCCAGTGTTTCAAAAAGGGGTTTTAAGAACAAATTGCATTGACTGTTTGGATCGCACCAATGTCGCACAATACGTCTATGGACTGGTCGCTCTCGGTCATCAGTTGCATGCTTTAGGATACACTGACGTTCCTACAATTAATTTAGACTCCCCTTTGGCGGACGATTTGATGAGAATTTATGAAGCAATGGGTGATACACTTGCCCTACAATATGGTGGATCTGCGGCACACAACAAGGTAATAATAAGTTACAGATACAGTTCTTAGAACTAAAGTACTTTTCATTGTACTTGTGAAGATGAACAAAAAAATTTCTCTATACTTCTATCTGAGCCAATGCTCCGCCCCCCAACAAGAGAATCTGACATCATAAGTATATGAACGTACTCTCTATGGTGTTTCTAGAAGGAAATTGTTATTATAACAAATCTACATGAGATTTTTAGCATCTTAGTAAACAACTAATTAATTAGCATGATACTTTTGCTTTTAATAAGTCAACAACTAATGGCCTAAGTTTTTAGTGGAAACTGAAACTTTAGGGTGATGGTGGTTGGGGAAATCTTTGCCTGCGTTTGGAGTGCTTATCAGAGTATTTTCTGAGATGAGTTTAGTTTTCTGAAACTCTTTAGTTTCCGTGCATTGTAAAAGGTGTGTTTGGACTTTGGAGTTATTTTCATAAATGAAAAAAAATAGTTGGTGAAACAAAAATGTGTTTGGATTGATTTTCAATAGTTTTCGGGGGGGGGGGGGGGGGGGTGTAGATCTTAGTGGTGTCAAAACAACCAGATGTGGTTAGTAATTTCTTTTGTATCTACTGTTGCATTTTATTGCTGATAGGATTACAAATACACACTTTTAAATCTTTTATTTTCTGTCTACATTTATATGCATGGGAAGAATTACAAACACATCTCCCGGAATCTTATTTCTATATGTATATATATTCTGTCTCTGTGTGTCTGGGGTTTAGGGCTGCTTTTCCAAAATTTTCATAAATTTACAAAGATTACGCATAAGTTCTGCTGAAACAAGTGTCGCATAAAATTGTTGGGTTACAGTGGTAGGTATCTACCACAATTTATCAATTCATAGTTGTTTGTCTAATTGTGGTTCCTTATTCCATGAGGGTATCGTAGTTGTTTAATTTGATCCATTGCACCTGACTTGGCATCATTTATATATATGTTTGTGAATTGTCTGGGGAGAGGGAAGAACAGTTATAGGAAGAGAAAGTATGATGGTGAGAGAGAAGGAGAGACACTCACTTAGGAGAGAAAATGAGATTTGAGTGTAAAACTGCATAAGAATTAATAGGGTGTCAGAAGCTTTTTCAGCCTACATAGTACTAGATAATACCATTTTATTTCTTTTTCTTTTTCTTTTTCCTTTTTCTTCTCTGTAGTAAGGATTTTTTTGAATTGAGATAAAATTACTTTTGACTTTTCACAAACGCATTTTAGAAATCGATATTATGTTTTTCCTTTTCTGAGAAGGCTGAAATTCTTGGAAAAGGCTTCCAAACAAGACGTTTGTGATCGGTCATGTTTTTGTTTTTGCATTTTAACAGATCTTCTCGGAGAGAAGAGGGCAGTGGAAAGCAGCTACGCAGTCCCAAGAATTCTTTAGAACACTTCAACGCTACTACAGTAATGCTTACATGGATGCTGAGAAGCAAGATGCAATAAATGTGTAAGCCAACAAGTTATTCCAAGAACTTCTCCATACATTAATGTAGTTCTTGGATTTTTAATGTTTTCGTCTATTTCTTTGATAAGAAAAATGGAATTAGAATTAAATTGGTGTGATAGATTTCTAGAATTTTCGATTTAACAAAATTATCTTATGTCACTCTTGTTATAGTGTTTACTAAATTATTGTTTCCTGAGCAGGTTCTTGGGACATTTCCAGCCACAACTGGGTAAACCAGCTCTTTGGGAACTTGATTCGGATCAGCACTACAATGTTGGTAGGCGTGGTTCTGATTTTGCGGAGGAAAATGCTAGGTTAGTTGAACTATAGTGCATAACTAGTAGACAAAGCAAAGTTTTAGTTGACATGGTATATATACTAAATGTTTTTGGCTAGGTGAAAAGTATGGTGGTTACTATGTGTTTTGCTGATCTTCTAAGTTGTGGTTTGTACCTAAAAGCTTACTGCATCAACTCTCTCTCTCTCTCTCTCTCTCTCTCTCTCTCTCTCTCTCCACATTTGTAGTAATGTTCTTGAAGTACCACTAATCACTTCCTACCTATATGGAATATATTATATGAGAATTGCCTTGCCAATTGTTTATTATCTATGAATTGTCCATGGGGTTTGCTTAATGAAACTATAAAATATGTCGGCTGCCTAACATCATTGTTTAGACAAAGGATGCCCTTCAGATATATTTCTGGTCCACCAATTGGTTGGTAGGGGCTATATATGTTCTTTAGCATGTAGTCTTATGTCCTAAAAGGTACCTTCAAGCTTATTTGGTTGATGTGTCATGAATCTTAACCTTGCAGGTCAATGATCAAAAGGTCACTATCCGACGGGAACATTCTTTCAGACAGCAACACTGTTGTTGATGATGCTAACATTATACAGATGGATAATCTTCACAAGCCATTGCCTGTTAAGAACCAAGGACATAACATAGGTGTTTCAGAATCAACTCCGGAAATCTCAACTTGTGATAGCGATATATCTTATTCCAGGCAAGTTTATGATAATTTTGTGTCCAATGGAGGCTATTAGTTGAAAAGTAAAACCATTTTGATTTTTGATGGTCAAAGTCAACTAATCAAATGGACCTTTTCTTTAGTCAAATTTATAATCAAATAAAATCTTTATGGTGATTGGGGGCTTTTATTTTATAGAACTGAATTAGTGAATTGGTTTGCTATTAAGACGTGGTTCTTCAAACATATGCAATGTTACTTACATTCTGGTTTTGTGATTATGAAGATGATCTTCTCTCGTTGCATCTATTTGCAGCAATAGATTAAACATTATGCAGGTTAAATCCATGACGAAGATTAAAAGTACAGATGATGTAGTCTGAAAGTGCACCAAACTTTCAATATATTTAACCTTTGTATAAGCTTGTTTTTTGAAAGTAGTTTTAACAGCACACTATTGTTCTAGATTGGATATGAAAAAAATAAAAGAAATCAAGTATTATGACAATTGCAAACTTCCAGTATAAAGGTTTGTACGCACTTCCTGGTGTTTCTGTACAGTTTTTGCATCATAATTCTTCATTGTAAAGGCTAGATGCCCTGTCTGAATATTTGCAGTTTTTTTCATTTGATCTGCTATCTGTCTCCTTGAATGCTTAATTTTCCCAGTTGTTCCTTCTCCTTCCGTGTTTTTCAATGACCAAAGCCTTTTAAGAGAAAAGACAAAAATCTCCCGAACTTGTTACTGTGGATAAGTTGGCCCAATGAAGGAATATCAGAACCTAAGCACAATTCTGACTTTTATTCCCTCTTTTTATTTACAATTCTCTATCTTCACAGATCTAATATACTTTATTATTGTAGTATGATGTACTATTACTCCATGGATTATTTAAATACAGTTTAAGAGCTTATGAGTTTAGCGGTCCATAAGTTATTAGGTAGCAGGTAAAGGCATCAAGCACAAGTCCTTCCAGTTGAAGCCTAAAATGAATCCGTGTTAAAAAAAATTTCATATTTGCATTTCTTACCAATATGAGATGTATAAACTGTGTTTTTTGTCGGTCCTGACATGAAGATATTATGAATTCTTCTGTACTACAACTCGGTGTTTGTAAAAGTTCACTCTGTCTGATAGTGGGTCTATGTGCAGGTATACCCCTTCAATGTCGCGTAAGCAACTTTTCCCAGATATGCAGCCGGAGCAGTGTCTAGAAAATGATAGCATATATTACGTTGAGCGTGGAGATTCATTCAATTGTTCGAACTTTCTTGATGTTGATTGGCTTTCTTCCTCTGGAAATTCATGTGAAGAAGATACATATGAGAGGTAACCATGTCTCAATCATTAATGCTCTATTTGTTTTTATAATTCTACCAATGCCATAATAAAGTAGATTTATATAGAAAGAATTAACTTCTTCATCGTAGCACTGTTTGGTCTTCATTTGTAGCTTGTGGTCTCAAGTCCTGTCTCCTATAAGTGTTTTTCTTCCGTTTCCTACCTTTGTCATCAGCTAGATTTGTTGTTTAGAGACTGATATAAAGTAGAGCTTGTTGATGGTGTATCTTTGACGACTCCTAGCACTTAAATGGTCTTGCCAAAAAGTATCTATCAGGTTTTTGTTTTTCATCTGTATGATATGTCGTTGAAGCAGCTTACGGATTATCCTAACCTTGAATACAGAACTTTTTCCATTTCAGTATGGTAATGGATATTAGCATCTAGCCATGCTAGATATTTATTTCTCTTGCCAAATTATGTGAAAAGCACTGTTATCCAGGTGTTGTACTATCTAATCTCAATCTAATGGTTGCAGATCATTGCTAATTGGTTCTCCATCTGCTGGCTTGTCATCAGGCGAAATTAAATTGGAATCCAGCTCAGCTTATGAGTCTGGATCGAGCTTAAAGGTCTGTCCATTTACACCTCATTGTTTGATTTAATATCAAAATCGACTATAACAATAAATAAACAAATCAAGTATGTATACGTGTTTTGGAGCCAGTTTATTGAGCTCCAGACTGTATAATGATGAGGTATTTGCTTGCATGTTGCATGTTTTTAATGTTCCATTCCTTGTTGAATACCATCTCTTCTGTGTTCCAGGGTAAGGAACACGCTAGTGGAGACATGCTCTTCTGTGATAGTGCTGCATGTAGCTCCGACAAACTAACTGGGTTTTCCGAACGGTTTGTGCATTGGGTTAACAATGGAGACATGCTCTTTCCTTAAAGTTCAGGAAAATCCTGCAAAGCTTATACTCCTGCCATTGTTCAACCATCATTAAACCATCCGAAGGATGTGAATAAGTAACAGGAAATAAATGGCAGATCGACAGTCACTATGGGTCAAGATTTTTGATACAGAGCTTAGATTTATTTAAACGAAGGTATCTCAAAGGTTTACATTTGCAGAATTAAAGTACAGTTTATTAGTAATACAAATATCAGATTACAAATAGGTATAGCGTAGCCCCTTGGATTCATCTGGTCCTGTCTCCAGGTTAACAACTTTGCTAGTGTTTCCAATCTTGTATATATTTGTTGGTGTTGTTTAAATGTGATCATATCATGTTTTCTGTAATATATTGGTACTTCTTTTCTCAAAATTTTGCGCGTAATCTCAAGCAATTGTATGATAGTTTCACCGATTATTTTTGCGAAAAGATTCAATTTGCTGGTGAAATTGGTTCGTTAAGTTTTATATATTTACAGCCGTTGCTCCAGTGCTCTGTAAAATTTTGGTTGGGAGGGACAGCGACATTTAGTCTCGACTTGTCATTGGCTGAATTCGTTGAAATTTTATTTATATGTGATGAATGAGTCGGAAGAAGAAGGTCTAGTGTTTCGTGCATGTCTTGGGGTTTCTGAAAACATTCCATTGCTCGTATAGGAGTGCATTGATTCGCAGAATACTCATCGTTGCATGATGATTAATGTCGACATCTCCATTGACATCCGTCTTCTAAAGGTTGTCCCACCAACCAAGAGATACTTTTATGTATGTAAAATCCATTAAGGCTCCAACTGGATCCACGGAAAACGAAGAAAAAGAAAAAAATAGTGGAAAATGAGGATTTTTAGGGAAACATTCTTGGAGAATAAGTTTTTCCTCTCTTTTCCACTGAAAATGTAGGAAAAGAAAAAAATAGTGGAAAATGAGGATTTTCAGGAAAGCTTTCTTGGAGAATAAGTTTTTCCTCTCTTTTCCATGTGATTGGCATGCTATTAGTTTCTAGAAAAAATTTATGCTTAATTGCTTATGGACATTTTAACAATGTAAAAATAGTTATTATACTGTAAAACTTAAATTTTATAGTAAAACTCATATTAAACTTATATATATATGTAATTTGCAAGTATTATTAATATGTCTGTAATGGACTATACAAACAAAATAAATGTAATCAAGAGAACTTTCAAATAAAATAAAAATTAATAGTACGTTATTGAAGATGATAAATAACTAGAATAAAAATACACATTAAATAAAAAAGTATTACCGATTCAAGAAGATGTGCAAATGGAAAATATTGATCTTACAAGTTAAAAGTGTTTATATAGATCCGAAGTTGGTGGGAGTATGAATTATCATTGAGAACTATAAATTTTTTCAAATATTGAATTTTCCCACCTTTTATATTGGGGTGGAAATCTAATTTGAGAATAATATTATTTATTAGATTTGCTTTTCATATAGATCATCAATAAGATGAGTTAGATAAGTTTTTACAATTTTTTTGGAGGGAAATCAAAGTTTGTGAATTCTAAATTTTTAAGATAAAGATTCACAAAAAGATTTTTCTCCTTTTCCCATCTTTTCCTATCTTATCCAAAATTTTCCTTGGTACCAACCACTTAAAAAATAAAATATTCCAATTTTTTTTCCTTTTCCTTCATTTTCCATGAAACTCAGGAAAACTTCCCTAAAAAATAATTTTTTCTCTCTTTTCCATGTGATTGACATGCCATTAGTTTCTCGGGAATATTTTATACTTAATTTGCTTACTCACCATATTAAACAATGTAAAAACTGTTATTCTTCTTTAAAACTTAATTTTTTTAATAAAACTCATATTAAGTTTATATTTTTTCCTAAAATTAATTTATGTTTTATTTTTTTTTATTTTAAAAAATCCTTTATAACTTCTTGAAGAGTAATGTTAGTTTATTTTAATATATATTAAAATTTGTAAGTGCTATTAATATATTTGAAATGAAACAACACAAACAAAACAAATTTAATCAAGAGAACCTTCAAATATAATTATTATTCAATTACAAATAATTAGAAAATGTGAAAAAAATCAAATGCTTGATTTAAAAAACTTGTGAAACTAAATTTATTCATAACTCTCCCACACTAAGTACCTCAGATTGAAATGACGCCCTGAAGAAGACAAATATAGACCCTAAAACATTAAACAAGATTATCGATTAAATTAAAATAATAATTGATAATTTATTAAATATGATAAATAACTAGAATAAAAAATATAAAATAAATAAAGAAGTATTACCTGAGAGTTGAAAAAGATGTGTTGGTGGAAAATATTGATCTTGCAAGTGTTTATATAGATTCTAAATTGGTGGAATATGAAATTTTGAGAACTAGAAAGTTTTTCAAATAGGATTGAATTTTCCCACTTTTTGTATTGGAGGGAAATCTGAGAATTTTGAGGATGATATTCTTTAATTACATTTGCTTCCACAACAAAATCTGTACGTGAATTAGAATAAGTTTTAAATAATTTTTGTAGGGAAATTAAAGTTTGTGAATGGTAAAAATATTAGAGAAAGATCCAAAAAAGATTTTCCTTATCTTTTCCTATCTTTTCCCATCTTTTCCTATATATTCCAAAATTTTCCTTAGTACCAATCACTTGGAAAATAAAAATTTCCAATTTTTTTTGCTTTTCCCTCATTTTCATTGGAAACAATCGGAACCTAAAGGTAATTACCCCAAAGAAAATAGTAAAACTTATAGAAAATAAGTATGATCATATTCTCGGTCTCACTGTACAAATTACAATATCAGAGGTTGAATACATACAAATACAATAATAATCATCAAAAGTAGTTCAGTTTTATGAAACTTAATGTAAAACCACATTAATCAATACATATCAATATGTAGAATCGATACATATCAATATGTAGACAAGTTAAATCTATATTGCACTTAGAGTAACAACGTAGAAAATATTACTACTACAAACAAGCTTTTGTTAAATAATAATAATAATAACAACAATAATAATTATAATAATAACCACACTTTGCAATTATTGGTGTAACTTGTGAATGTGGAACATAAGAGTTAGTTATAATAACAAGGAAAAATGGATGAATCTTGAGCTAGTAACAACCCAAACTGTGGACAGTGAAAATTCACCTTTGTCACCTTTAAATCAACCATAATCGTGTTGATGCAGAATATGAGTCTTGTCCTAAATCTACGATGAAAACTTCAATCAATACTGTGAGAATAGATTGTATAGGACGACTCTGATTTGGGTTTATGCATGAAAAGATGAAGAAATATGGTGGGTACAATACAACAGTAAAGCGACATCCAACTTAAAACGAAGATTTATTAGAAGGGGAATTTTGAGTTATAGAAAAGAAAGGATCCACAATTCGTGAGGCTCTACCATTTTTCGCAATATTTCAAACACAAAAGAGGACCGCGAATTCATGAATTATTGCCTAATGGGCCAATCAAAATGCAACCATTTGTATAATTTTTTTTGTCAAAGTTGTTTTAAATTGATTAAAGGAAAAACTAGACATGTTTGCAATCTAAGACAAAAAAAAAAAAGAACTACTTTTAAAGTATTTAATTTTTTAAAAGTTACTCATTGTTTGATTTCATTACTATTAGCGAACATAGTTGCAATGAGAAATGTGCTTTTAAAATCTTTGAAAAATAACGAAAATATAAGTAGTTAATATAAATACTGAAAACACTTGAATATACTTAAATTGATAACTTTTTAAAAAGTGTATGCAAATACTCCTAAATAGTCTTGAAGTGAAATTATCCTCTTCTTTTTGTAAAAATTATAAGGGAAAGATGCAACTATCTATATCCAAGAAAAAAATAATGTTGAAAGTAGATAGGTAATTCTTCAAATCTATCCCACTTAGATAAAAGGGCTTCATTATTTAGCCGTGCCGTTCGTAAACCTAAGCCATTCTCCTTATCGCGTGTCACTCTAGACCAGCCAATCAAGTGTAATTTACGGATATTCGGGTTGTTGGACCAAAGAAAATTACGATTCAAACTATCAGGTCTATTGCAAACCCGTTCCGGAAGCCAACTCGATTGCATTATGTGTATCGATATAGCTGTGGAAACCGATTGAATCAGAGTTGAACGCCCCGCCAAAGAAAGTGTTCCGCTCTTCCAACTCGCAAATCGCGCAAGCAATTTGTCAAACACATCATTAAAGTGCTTCTCTTTCACCCTTTCATGAATCAGTCTTGCGCCCAAATATTTCCCCATATTAGCCGTCTGTGAAAATCCTAACAACGCACAAATTCGCCTTTTTAACTCTCCACCGCCCCTATTGAAGAGAGAGAGAGGCGCAACAAAAAAGTTAATTGGAGATCGGATATTTAATTCATAAAAAGAATCAGAAAATTTTCAAGTTTTGGGCAAAAGAATTTCGGGACAAACTTTGAAATGGCTTCTAAATTACTTTTGAGACAACTAAACTCTGAAATTTTTTGGCCAAACTTGATTCAAAATCCAGCTTGGATTTTTTGCTTGTGATCGAAAAAACACAGGGGTAGTTCCGCGTATTAAAATTACATAAGGGTAATTTTTGCTAATACACCCAAATCAAAACACCCCTTTAATACGACGTCGCCTCCTTCACTATAAACCCTCAAAAAACCCTCTAGCAATAAAAAGAAAAAGGAAAAAGAAAAACCAAGGCTAAGAGTCAGGGTTTCAGTTCACGCGCAGCCCCCAAACTCATCTGCCTCGTCACCAGTCCCCTCCCCTCATCGCTCCTTGTTGTCACCGTCATCCCCGGCAATAATCTAACGGTAAGGAACAATCTTAACTTAAACTCATTAAGCTAATTTAAGCAAAACTATAGTTTTTAAGGTTGTATATTGTGCAGTCAAGGTGTTTGATGTATTGTTTCAAAACAATTTGATTTGTTTTGTAAGGAATTCAAAACATGGTGTGCTGATTATGTTTTGTTGACTTAAATTGCTTTATGTCATTTGTCATTAAGGATTATGTTGTTGAATACTTTATGGATTATGTAGTTGTTGTGAACCAAGATGCTGTGGTTTTTTGAGCATGAATTGAATTGGTTTTCGAGCACGTTTTGAGCTGGTTTTTGAGCATATTGTTGAATGGATGTGAGCAGTTATTCGTGGTTAAGTTTTTGCCAGGAACTTTAGCAGGCTCTTGGGCTGGTTTATGATCAGGTTTTGGGGCAGATTTTTGAGGAATTTTCCAGAAATTATAGTATGTTTTGAGCAGGTTTTTTGGATGATTCTGGAGTACGTTTTTTGGGCAGGTCTTTAAATAGATTTTCTGTGCAGTTTTTTAGCATGTTTTCAGCAGGTTTTTGGGCTGATCTTTTAGCAGTTTCTTTCACTTTTTTCAGCAGTTTTTTGAGCTGGTAATTTGGCAGGTTTTGGAGCAGTAATTTGGCAGATATCCGATATCCGAACAAGCAGATATCCGATTTTTTTAGATATCCGAACTCATCGGATATCTGCACCTTAGGGTCGCGTTTCGGATACCTCAAAATACCCCTCGAACCCGAAAAACCCGATATCCGAAAAACCCGACCCTAACTCACCCCTACTTGCAACATAGTTGTTTGTACTCTGTTTCTCTGCAAAAATGGGTGCCGTTAAAAAATCAAAATCAAAACCAGACACAGAAACCCTAAAATCCGACGTCGCTTCGTTCGCCTCCTCTCTCGGATTCTCCTCCGGCGCCGGTGACGGTTTCAATGACTCCGATTTTCGCAAATCAGGTCCCCTTAAACCTAAACCACAACACCCTCAAACAGAGGCTACTCCAAAAAAGGAACCCACATCAAAAAAAGTACCCAAAAACATAAACCCTAAACCCAAACTCACAAAGCCAGTTCAAAAGATAAATCCTAAACCAGCTCAAACTCTCCCAATTTCGAAAACTAGCGACTTGTTTGCGGAGAACAGTTACAACAAGTTCAAGAACCTTCCGAAGCTTCCGCTGGTGAAGTCGAGCGCTTTGGCGATGTGGTATTCCGACGCCGCTGAGCTGGAGGAGAAGTTGATTGGAAAAGATAAGAAAATTGAGTATAGTAGTAATGATGAATGGGAGGCTTTGGTGGATAAGAAGAGAGAATTGGGGGAGCGGCTCTTGGCTCAGTATTCGCAGGAGTACTTTGCGACGCGTGGGAAGAGCGGGGATATTAAGATGCTTGTCGCCACGCAGAGGACGGGGACGGCTGCGGATAAGGTTTCCGCCTTGTCGGTGTTGATTGGGGATAATGCGCTCGCGAATTTGAGACCCATCGATGCGCTTTTGGGTAATGTTACATTTATGTGTTGATGGTTTTTCATTGTTAGCTTTAAGATTACGATTTTGTGTGTGACTAACTAGTTTAATCTGTTATTGAAGTTTTGTGATTCTAGGCTAGGTCGTACTTCCTTTTTATTACTTTGCAATTTGTGCGAAATAAACTTATGACCGTGCTTTGGAATTACCGAACTGGTTTTGTGGATACATTTGAAGTAGCTGGGTTTATATCTCTAATTTCTGTTATTTATAGATGCTATTACAATTGTGCCATGCAGGAATGGTCACATCAAAAGTTGGAAAACGGCATGCTTTCACTGCGTTTGAAGCATTGAAAGAAATGTTTATTATGTAAGTGGACAATTTCGCTATTTTCTCCTTTGGTTACTCATCTCAAGAACTGCCCTTTGGTACATGTTTTGGTCCATCAAAAATTTTCTGAGGATGTCGGTTTGAAGTTGTGTTTTATCTATCAACCATCATCTATCTAAGCAGTTGCCTCTTCCAGATTTTTCCACATCTCTGTCACGTGCGTGCAAATATTTCATATTTCAGCATATTTCCATATACGAATATCTTTATCTTTTTATGACTTTTTGTTCTGGTGACTATGTACTCTGTTTCATAACGTTTTATCCTTCTTCTTTTTTTGGTTGAAGTCTACTACCAGATCGCAAACTGAAAAGTCTGGTTCAGCGGCCTTTAAACCACCTCTCTGATACAAAAGACGGTTACTCCCTTTTATTGTTCTGGTATTGGGAGGAATGCTTGAAGGAAAGGTATTTTTTGTTCTATTCTCACTTTATATTTGTAAAATGATAAATAAATATTATAAAGAATCTGAGCAGAGGAAATAATGAAATTATGGTAGGCAATGGGATGTTTGATGAAGAATATCCTATCTGTAAACTGTATAATACATGAAGCTGGTTGGTTAATTTGCAGGTATGAGCACTTCATTTCTGCACTTGAGGAAGCATCACGAGATGTAATAGTTAAGCTCAAAAGCATGGCACTAAAGGTTAGCATTTCACCTGTTCTTTTTTATGTTGTTGTGATTTATGCATCCTTAATTGCTCAAAAGCCTTTTTCTTGGGAACTCTTTAGGATATAGCTGATTATTTGATGATAATATGGAGATATCACATGCTGATGTAAGATGACTACTTTACAATATTGATCAGTTTTCGTTAAGAAACATTTAATGACAGTAAAGACTATTACTAGAGGTGTTAAAACTGATGAAAATTAAAATCGTTTCAAGTTCATTGCTTTGGTTTAATGTTTGAGCCATTGTTTCAGATCATCTTTACGCTGCTCAGGAGCAAATCAGAACAAGAGCGTCGGCTACTTACTTCATTGGTTAATAAGGTTTGTTCTCTTTCTGATGTTCATACAATTGTGCGGGAAGGAATTAAGATTTTGATTATGATCTTATCTTATCTTTCTTACAGCTTGGAGATCCTGATAACAAAGTCGCATCCAACGCGGACTATCATTTGGCAAATATTTTAACTGAGCATCCAAATATGAAGGTGATTTTGTAATTTTATTACCATTTGCACAGGGGATCTTCTGAAACTTAACAACTTTCAATGCTGATAAACTTAGCATTAAAGCTGGAGACTTGACTATGAAAGCTGGTTTACTTATAAGTTTGCTTAATTTCAAAAGATTGTTGTGTCAAGAGTATATGGCTCTGGTTTTTATCTGCCGCCGTTGCGTAATTTACTGAAGTTATTTTGTATTGACCATTATGAAAAGAATATTGAAACTTTTATCTTAATTTGTGCAGGCAGTGGTGATTGATGAAGTGGACAATTTCCTTTTCCGACCAAACCTTGCATTACGCGCCAAGTATCATGCTGTACGCTCTTAAATCTTTCTCCCTTTTTTACTATTAATGCAGTTCTCTTGCTGGAAATTTTTTTTGTTGGGTTGAGATTGGACACAACTGCAATTCATTTTACCACAAAACAATTCTATTTAGTTTTGGGTTTATCAGTAACAGTGGTTCACATTAGATTGTCCGCACAGATAACACTGATGCTCTTTGCTTTCATGTTAATCTATGATCATAACATGCAAAAGAAAGCTTTAATTTGGACGTCCTTTACTTACTTCCTTTTGGTTTCTTTAATTCCATGACTCATCAAATTTTATTCTTTTGTCCTCATCATTTACTTATAAGCAACCAAAAACTAAAAGAACAACTAAACAAATGTAATTGAAAACAAACTTTTCAAGACTTTTGGACCTATCCACAGAGCTGTTGTGATTAGCACATGATGTGAATGGGTAACTAAATCTAGGAGATAAGCTATATTAAAGAATAGAGCTGTATATAAGAAGAAAAAAAATTGGCCTCTGCCCGTCCTAGAGTAAACTTTATGATCCATTAAGCTTAAGCATGTAGGTTGAAAGCTAGATATAAGGTTTGATCTTTAGGTGACTCGGGAAAAATTAAAAGGAAAAGTCAAATATGGTCAAAGTTATACAATACCCATTAAAATATGAAGAACACAGTGATCAAGCACTATAAAGAAAATATTAATTATGAACCATCAAATGGCTTGTGAACCTTGAACTTGAACATGTAGGCTTTAGCTGGAGAATTTTTGATGGGCTGGCACCATTCTGCTTGGTCTTCACGAGGTCATCTTGGACCTGCATGGACTGCTCATCATCCAATTGTTGTGGATGTAGCAGCTTAATAGGCATAGCCTTCATAATGAGTGCCAGCTTAGCATATTAGGAAAGATACTCAGCTTGGTTTGTCTTGATAGATTCATGGTACAGTTCAAATATTATTGAAACTAGCTAAAAAAGTCACCCAGCCAGGTTGATTCATTTGCATCCTTTATTACATATTCATTTACATATCTTTATTACATTCCAAGATCCATTTTTTTTATAAATTTAGAATAGTGGAATAGGCCTGAATATAGTCTGTTCTTGTTGGTTTGCAGTTACTGGTTATCATATATCTGTATAGAAAACTTGCAAAAACTAGATACAACTCAAATTTAAGAATTGTGAAATTAAGAATGAAAGAAAAGGTTAGCTGAAGCGTTTTCTATTTTGTGATTTGGAAATGTGCAGAGCTCGTGTGCCGGCTAATATTAATACGAATTTTCTGCTTCTCAGGTCTCATTATTAGGTGTCAGGCAGTTATCATGAGACATAGTTTACATTATAGATTCATTGTTCACATTTTGATTATTTGTGACCTATTTTGGAGAGACTTTAGATTTACTTTCAACCACAATTTTGTAATAGTGCTACTTTAGTTGATGAGGTTTAATGCTTTTTGAGTTTTATACTTGTTAGCTGCTTGTTGTCCATGTTTTTATTATGATATTTTTGTTGAATTGCTTTTGATGCTTACCATTGTACAGGTGAACTTTCTGAGTCAAATTCGTTTGAGTCACAAAGGTGATGGACCTAAAGCTGCGAAACGACTGATTGATATTTATTTTGCTCTCTTCAAGGTACTGACTGAAGAATCTTCACTTGAGTACATATCAATATCTCTTTTAGCTGAATCTCCAGTTTCGTGATACCTTCTTCTATGCCCCATTTGAAGGATAATATGGTTTAAATTTCAATTGTTCAGATTTTGATTTCTGAGGCTGCAACAGCCACGTCAACGGTAAAGCCTGGGAGAAAACCTCCAAATTCTTTGGAAGACGACAAAACAAAAGGCTCATCCAAATCTCACATTGAAATGGATTCGCGGTTACTATCAGCTCTTCTATCTGTCAGTAACAACCATTTCTTTTTTGCTTACTTAATTTTATCCAGTTGTGCAACTTGGATAGATCATTTAGCTGTAGCCACCAGTAATCATTCAGTGTTGACTGTTTGGTCTTGCAATTGGAATGATTTGAACTGATCATTGGGATAAAGCTCCTCTACTAATCCCTTAGAAAGCTATAACCAGTTATCCTCTCAATTTCATGACATTCTTTTCTTTCATTTATTTATACTTTTAATATATTATGTTCACAGAAATAAAGGACCAAGCTATATGGATCAAATATCTCAATTTACATGCTATACCATCTTCTTTTACTAGTCAAAACAGTAAAATCATTGATTGTTCTTTTTCAGTTTCCAACTTCATAGTTGTCCACTTGATCACTAAAATGTGGAGATGTTCAGTAGAAACTATAATTTCATGGATCACATGCTAGGCAAATAAAAGGTAGAATGATCGAGTTGAAGTCTAATCTAACTTATCTATATATGGTGTCTTGTCTGTTTTGAGTTACTTTACAAAATATATGTGGACTTCTTGACAATTGGGCTATATGGCAGTATCTGCCATGTTCTGCTGAAAGTTCTTTTTTGCTTCAGTTTTTTCTTATTTATGGCTGTTGCAGTGTCAGAAAAGCTTCTTAGTATTATCTTTTAACGGTCCTTTCTTTGAATGCAGGGTGTTAATAGAGCTTTTCCTTTTGTTTCTAGTGACGAAGCTGATGACATAATAGAGGTTCAGACACCTCTATTGTTTCAGCTGGTAGGCCCATTGCTACCTGCAACTTTCTTTGAATTTTACATAAATTTGAAATACTCGCTATTACCCAGTATATTTATGCCTGAGAGAGTGTTTGATTGTTAGGTTCATTCTAAGAATTTCAATGTTGGAGTTCAAGCCTTGATGCTTCTTGACAAAATCTCATCTAAAAACCAAATTGTGAGCGATCGTTATTATCGTGCCTTGTACTCAAAACTCTTGCTCCCCGCTGCAATGAATTCTTCCAAGGTCAGTTATATTATCCACCTTAACTATATTTAGATCACGAGCTTTGATTGATTTTGTTCATTTCATAATAAATCCTGTGTTGCTGAAGGTAAATAGTTGTATACATTCCAGAAATTTGTTTCTCCAGCTATCTAGCTACGGTCTGGAGTGTTGTGTTATTTTGTGCATCTATCTGTTTATTCCTAAGACAATTTTGTGCCTTTTATTGCTGATTGATATATGTATTTGGAAAATGTTTGTCGAACACTGCTGTTCAATGCTGCAATGAAGATAAAAAATGTTGAGAATCGTCCCACATCACTTGGGAGTTAATATGTGGGCCACACTATATAAAGAAGCATCTCATTCAGTTAACAAGGCCTTTTAAGGGAATATAGAGGGGCACCAAATTTCTACATGGTTTCAGAGCTTACCAGGAAAATGTGGGTTCTGCAACCTAAACCACGTAGTAGGATCCTTCGATAATGATGGCCTACACGTGACGGCCCGTGTCAAAATCTATCCCACATTGCTTGGGAGTAAGTATGTGCTTTTGTATACTAATAATCTTCTTCAATCCCCTTAATAAGGCCTTTTAAGGGGAAATTAGAGGGGGTTCTAATTTGGATGAATAAGAAAACAGTGATACTGAATCTCCTAGTACTTCCACCTCAATGAGCTTTCTGGATGGTTGATTTGTTGTTTTTAAATGTTTCTTTCTGCCAATTGTTAATCTGGTAACAGGGTAAAGAATACCCTTTCTTTGTTTGATAGACTTTACCAAAATTTTCTGTTGTACTCTGTGGGTGTGTTGTGCATTTACAAGTTAAGCGGCCGAAATTGTGTTATCTTTTCTTCCAAGACCAATTTTTTAGTGTGTTATTAATTGTATGTTACTTTTACAGGAGGAAATGTTTATTGCTTTACTATTGAGGGCAATGAAGAATGATATCAACATGAAGAGAGTTGCAGCATTCTCAAAGCGTTTGTTACAGGTCTACACTGAAGAATAACCCTTTATTTTCCAATCATGCTGGTGTACTCTCTGAATATGTGGTGAAAACATTTTTAAGACTCATATATCAAGTATTGGCACAACTAGGGCCATTTTTGCGTCCGCTCTTACCGGGATTTTTGGTTTTAGATTGACTATTTTATGAAGTTCTGCTCTGTTTGAAGATTTTCATGCAATCAAATATCCAGACTATCTTGTTATTAGGAATGATGTATCGTGCAACCTTTAGAGGACCATATACAGCCTTTTACGCCTGAAAAGGATACAAGTACACACATGCGCACACCTCGAAAGAGATGCCTGACAGAAATAAAAAGTTAATTGTTTGACAACTGTGTATCTCTAGTCCTAAATCAATAATGCAGTCTCGTAAACTTCAAGTGCTAGGAAGCCGAAGTAATATCTAATTTAACCTTTTGTATTCGGCATTGTAAGTTCGATGGTCATAAGATGTGGCTCTATGGTTAAGAGCTCAATGTTTATTACTTTGGTGTATGACTTGTTAAAGTTGGCCATTCTTTTTGGCAATATGCATACAAGATGCTGCTCTGTTTCATATTGTACTTATTGCCATCCTATTGATATGCAGGTCGCCCTACAGCTGCCACCTCAATATGCATGTGGATGCCTTTTTCTACTCTCTGAAGTCCTTAAAGCACGCCCTCCTCTTTGGTGAGGCTCGTCTCTCAAAAGAATCCTGGTTAAGAAATATGAAATAATTTTGATAACGCTCTAAACCCCAACCTTATTTGCAGGAATATGGTGCTTCAAAATGAAGCTAGTGTTGCTGATGATGAGCTTGAGCATTTTGAAGATATCTTAGAGGATGATGACAGTCAGGCCATTCTTGCACGAGATAACAGAAAAGGCAATAGCCAGCTTCCAACTATCATCAAAGGATTTGACGAAAATAGTGATTCCTCACTTAATGAAGACGGCTCTGCAACTTCTGGTTCTGAAGAGGAAAGTCTGAATGAAGCAGATGATTCTCTTGGGGAAGGTGGCGCAGATAAATTTGAGGAATTTAAATCAACCTCTGATAGTGCAGTGTCAAGCGGTCAACGACGAACTTTGCTTGGAGGTTACAACCCACGGCATAGAGAACCTGCTTATTGGTAATTTCGATGCTTTGGTGTTTAGCTTCTTCTGTATTTTTGGTTTGAATGATCACAAATCCATTGTAAGTCTTGGAAATGAGGTGCAAGAATGGTGGTGAGGAATTGTATAGATTTTATTCTGTTGAGAATGTGCCATGGGCATTTTTCAAACCAAATAAATTATAAGATCACTAATTTTAGTGACAAAAGTAAAATTAATATCATGAACACTAATTAATTTTAACTTCTAAACAAACACATGTATACAACCCCCGTCCTCCCCCCCCCCCCCCCCAAAATAAAAAATAAAAAAAATAATCTCCACGTCAGTGTAAAACGTAGATATTGATAGATCTGGATAGATCTTACTTGAACAGAACTTGGATAAAGGTTTTCCAGGGTCTAACTAATGGAGTATTATGCTGAGTTGAACATTTGTGTTTTTCTTTCTGGGTTTGGGCTGTTGTATCTATTGACTCCAATGGTGATTATCAAATATATAGCAGTTATCGAATTTTACCGTCGTTCTTCAGTGGTAAGATTCTGAGTGTTGTTTCATCACTTCACTTGTTCTTTATTTATCTTACTTTTTTTTTTTTTTTTTTTTTATTCTTTTAATGCAGCAATGGCGATAGGGTTGGCTGGTGGGAGCTAATGGTTCTTGCCTCACATGTGCACCCATCAGTTGCTGCAATGGCTGGAACCCTTCTTTCTGGGGTCAATATTGTGTACAATGGCAATCCACTTAGTGACCTTTCCCTTGTTGCATTCCTTGACAAATTCATGGAAAAGAAACCAAAGCAGAACACATGGCGTGGTGCCTCTCAGATTGAACCTGCCAAGAAGGTGAGTTCCTCATTAATAATCCACATATTCTTGAAAAAGTTGAGCGTATTATGAGCATCACAATAAGTTTATTCTTCACATATGAAATGTTCTCAGTCTATATATGTATTACTAGATAGTAATATTTGGATTTAGTAACCCTGCTTTGATCCTTAAGCAGCCCTTACCCAAGAAATGTTTTGTAGTTTATAGAAATTCGACCTAATTCTTCAATGTTCATCAAAGTTTATATTTTAAGTTATCTTAGATCTATCTGTTGTTTTCTGAATTGGATGATTCAAGTATTAATATTGGGCCAAATGAAAGCTAATGTGACAATTGTAAGATTCAAAATCCTCGCGGTATTTATTACTTTTTGGTAATTATAAATAAGCTGTGATGTTATATACTCGTGAAACTTTTTTATTATCTAGTACCCATATCTTAAGAAACCTACAACTTTTCCTTTGTCCCTCAGCTTGACATGAACCACCAGTTGATAGGAGCAGAAATTCTGTCATTGGCTGAAGATGATGTGGCCCCAGAGGATGTTGTTTTCCACAAATTCTACATGAATAAAATGAATTCCTCAAAGAAACCAAAAAAGAAAAAGAAGAAGACAGCAGAGGATGAGGCTGCTGAGGAGTTGTATGCTGTTGATGGTGACGAGGATGAAAGTGACAACGAAGAAATTGATAATATGTTGGACTCAGTCAATCCTTCTTTAGAAACAGACGGTGGTTATGATTATGATGATTTAGACAAAATTGCTGATGAAGATGATGAAGACTTGATAGGGGACGATAGTGATGAAGGAATGGACTTTCCTTCCGAAATCGATGATGATGAAGAGGAAATTGAAGATGCCGAAATTAATTCTGGTGGGGAGAATAGTGATGATGATGATGATATCGCCATTGGGGAGGCAGACGATGGGAGTGACCTTGAGTCCAGCCCTGATCAGAGAAAAAAGAAACGAAAATTACGCGGAAAATCTGGAGCATCTCCTTTTGCTAGCCTTGAAGATTATCAACATTTGATGGAGGAGGATGATGCTCCTCCATCGTCAAATTCATCCCCGCCGATAAAAAAGCGCAAATCAAAGAAGAGGAAGAACAACAAATCTTGAGATCAGTACGGCTTGCTATTTAAACCCATGTTACTATTCTCGGTTTTGCTGGATGCGGATGACTTAGGTAAGCAGCCTGGGAAGTCTGGTATCTACCCTGTAGAAGCCTTTTTACTGCCTAGTACAGTTTCATGTGCTATTTTGCAACTAAAAAAGAAGAGTTACCGCGGTGTAAAATTATGAATGACACTTCATGAGAAAGGTTAGTTATGGAAATCAAATATTTTTTGATCAGTTGTGCAAGGAGCCTATGATGTTGTATACAAGCAGCCTTCAATAATTTTCTGGAGGCTACTTGTACTTGAACGGCTTCTGAAAAACTATTTTAACATAAATTCTGCAAATCGATATGTTACATTTAATATTAATGCATCGATTTTTTTTTTATGGGGCATTTACTCTATTATGACATTGCATTGTATGTCATCGATGAAGTGATAATTGTTTCTTTCGTAGAAAGAGCAAGTATAACATGTACTTGGGTGTTGGACACTTCTAAATTTGAACAATTGCCGGAATGTATGGAAGAAATGCAAGAAAATAGAAAGATCAATCCGATATGTGGAAGTTCTATTCTTTGCTGTTTTCCGACAGGTGTCTCGTAAAAGATTTATCCAAGTACCTCTGGCTTCGAAATAAGAAATCATTGAAGGAAATTAACGACGTGAATATATATTGACAAAATTTGATACAAGTTTTCTTCAATTCTTCGTGAATCTGAATCAACATTTTAATATTTTCTTTCTGCTGCTTCAGTTGAGAAATGTTATTCTGCATGGCTTTTATGTGGATAGTACACATTGTACATGAACTCCACAATCACCTTTTTGATATGCACACTTCCTCGAATATTAATGTGATCATTAATTTGGTTATGAATGAGTTGTATAGGGTAAAAATCAAGTTACATCGTGCTAGGGGAACGTCTAGGGGCAGCAGGGTGCACTACAGACTGCTCTCACATGCATGTGTGCCCCATGCAATGTGAGAGCAGGGTGCACAGCCCCCTGCATCCCAGACGCTCCCATGCTAGGGTGCGGAGAGCTTGTTGATTTTCTGTTGCTAGAAACATTCCTTAAAATGCTATCATTTGCCAATATGTATAATTATACTCATATAAATCATTTCTTCGCATATGGAGGTCACACTACTATATCTAAACTATATTTGAGTATGTAAATCTTTGCGCAAGTGTATTCAATTTGAAAATGAGGTTAATCTTCGTACATGTGAACTAACGTTGCATGTTAAATTGCAGATGGAGGATAAAGTAATTTAGGTAATTCACTGTAATTGTGTCTTAAATACGGACACTCGAGTTTTTGTAAGAATTCTCATTTATATGATAATGACATAACATATATGCAAGGATTTACTAATGCACTGCCTGAGAGAATGATACTCCCAAAAGGTGGTGGATCTTCGCACCTGCAGGAGGTGAAATAACTTCAATAAACTCTCGACAAACAATAATATATAAACACTCGGTTGTGGCGGATGAATTTGTTTTATTTGCTGGCACTAGGAAATAGCCTAATAAAAGTCTGCATTGCCAATAGTAAGAGTGAAGGTCATTTGCCTATAATAAGGTTCTACATGAAATGTTCGGCTTACTAGATAATTGTTCGAGTATATTGTGGTTATATATTTGTCAAAATGTAATTAATTGATTAATGGAACAAGATCTTAAATACGTATTTGTCAAACGGGCTAGATTTAAGGGTGCTTGCAAACTCTTCTCTGAAAGCAAAGTTCTTAGTTTAAGCAAATTAAAGTCATAAAATTATACTTAAGTCATAAGTTGAGGATGTTTGGAAACAATTTTAAAAGCTTATCATAAGTGCAGAGTGTGCAAAAAAATTAAAAACTCAAAGAAATGTAATTATATTTGTTGAAAATAACCACTACAAGCCAAAAGTATGTATATTACAGCTTCTAAATTTAGAGCAATTTTAGCTGAAAATAAGTATTTATGAGATTTTAACTTATTAACCAAACAACGTAAAAGTGCTTAAATAAAATTAAAAACAGATTATAGTTTGTTTAAGAGTTTGCAAACACCACCTTAATTCTATGTAAGACAATCGTCAAATATGAATACTAAACTCCACATTAATTAATTAGGGGACATAGTTTAGTGAGTGAAGTATAAATACAAGGTGCTTGAAGCACTTAATAACAATCATCCAGAAAAAAATAATGCTGTACATGTATACCAGTATGAAGGTTGAATGTTGTACTCTTATATTATATATAATTAATAGCATATATGTGTTAAAGTGAACACTCAAGATTAATCTGCCTATATAAATTGTGCTGCTTTTGCGAGTTAAATTGCGACCACCTCTATTGGTCGGGGTGTTTTGCGAAGTGCCCCTTAACGTTTTAAAAAGAACTTTTGCCTCCTAACCTTTGTAATCTACCCCCTGAGTTCTTAATCTACCATTCATTTTTTTCGCGTGGCTATCTTTTTCTCCATTAGACTTGGCATCAGGGGATAGATCGCACATTTTTATAAACGTTAGGGGGCAAAGTCTCTTTTTGAAACGTCAGAGGCACTTTGCAAAACACCCCAAGCGTTAAGGGGCAAAACGCAATTGACCCTAAAATATAAACGTTTAATTTTAGAGCAATTTATGGGACATGGTAGTATAGTACTACGACATGAGGCCAATTCAATTTATTTGTCTACTTGACTGAATACTCAGACGCTTGGAATGTCTGTATCTGTGTTTTTTTCGGTTTCCATAGATGTTTCAATCAACTATCATTTTAAAATATATATATGATTTTATTTCAAATTTTAGGGGGGTGTGATAGAATAATATTTTGGGATCCTTCCAAATGAAGAGTTTGTTATTGAATGAATGTGATTTTTCAAATTTTTGGTGGTTTGTTTTTAATTTGACCAAGTAGTTCTTAATTAATTAATACTTCTTACCATCTTTTTAGCATCTAAAAAGTCATGAGTTTTCGTGTAAATAGATAAAAGAAATCTTAGACATTTATAAAGAAAATAATTTCTCCATTGCATAGGGCATGATTATTTGATGTGAGCCGTCAATTTAAGAGCTTCTAGCAGCATCTACACAGCGACTATTAGCTGCAAATTTATACATTAGAATTGCAACTTGACCACTTGTAATTTGTAATTTTGCCGAAAGAAGAAAAAAGAAACAGCAAGTGGTGCACGAGATAAATAATGTCTTATTCTTCTAGATGTTGCCACTCGGTAAAGTGAAAACACATGTTACAAAAGTTAAGTGGGATTGTTATATTTGTCCAATTGAATTATTTGAGTGTGGCGTCAAGATGGGACCCTATGGTTTTATTGAGATACTCTTGTAATTTTTAAATACGATTTGTTAGAAATTATATTTCTAGTTTTTTTAAAAGAACTTAAAAAGAAGAAGAAAAACTCTGTAAATCCATAGATGTTGCCACAGAAAGAAAAACTTATATCCTCCTAATTGACTTTTAGCAGAAATATATATATATATATTTATATTCTGAATGCCTTAAAAGAATCTGGTGCCAATACAACTCCGAATGCTTCTTTGTTTTTTTTTCCATGTTGCTAAACAAGTGTGTTTCTTTTTCTTTTGACAAGTTGAGCCAGTAGTTTATAAATTTGCAGTCAGCATCACAAATTCACAGCCATCCAATTTCTTGGGCCCATCTCTTTGAACTGTGAATGTAGAGAAATTGCCTAGTATAATTTTTAAAGCGGAATCTACCCGTACATGATCCAGAATTTTTAAAGAATTTGAGGATTAAATATGTAATGTTACCAAGTGAGGTGATGGAAAATAAACCCCTCATTGTTATATAGAGATCGATGACATTCGATTATTTACAAAAAAGCGTCTTGTTTCTTTTAACAGGATAACTTATAAAGTAAAACTACAACAATTAATCATGTATCTTAGATTTGAAATGCAGTTTCAGTGTCGTGATAGAGAGCAAAATCCCTAATCACAGAACAATAGTTTTAGAGTTCTCTAATATACTCTTTGCAATATATTAGTACATGATATTTTCCTTTCTAATACTTGCCAATAATTAGCAAAATCTAAAGAACCTTAATTACTCTATCACACTTATAACATAATTATGACACCTTTCTTTAAATATATATATATATATATATAATATATATATATATATATATATATATATATATATATATATATATATATATATATAGCAAATAATATGAGTAACTTTCCTTAAGTATTTTTTCAATCAAAATATAATTGACAAAATCAGTTAATTAACCGTGCGCATTATATTCTTATGTGTCTCATATGTAATTCATTCATTATATGCGTATCACTAGAAATTTTAAATTATATAATTACCAAAAAAATTGAAATTATATTAAATTATAGTACATGCAAAATTTCAGTCGGAAAAAAGATAGCTGCAATCACGGTACAATTAGAGAAATATTACCAAGCTCTTTTACAAATAGAATACCACAGACTACAATTATTAAATTGAAATTATTTATTGGAAATAATTAAAACATCACCTCTAGCGAATTGTTTGATTACCACAATTTGAATTTATTTTATTTCAATACTAAGACTAGTAGACCACTCAAAGAAAAAAAAAATATGTGTAAACAGAATTTTCAAGTTTGAAAATTTTGTTAGGGACCATGAATACAAATTGTTAAATTAATAAATGAAAATTGTCATCAAGAGAGATGTTTTTGGCCTTGAAGGAATTGACTCACGTATAACTATATATCTACATATGGTAGCAACCAGTATTTTTAAAACCGAACCGGTGCTTTGAACCGGCAAGGCACCGGTTCACTGGTTTTCCGATTAAACCGGGTCAACCGGTGGTTGAACCAGTTAAACCGGTCAAAACCAGTGAACGGACAAGGGACCGGGTTCCGGTCCGACCGGACCGGTTTTAAAAACACTGGTAGCAACAATTAAGAAGATGAACACATCAAAAAACCAATACTCAACTAATCTGCTTTATTATGTGAAGGGTAAAACTGAAACTTTATAGATTTTGCTTTGTTTATATTATTTGTCCAACTTAAAACATCCTTGTTGTTTTTAAAACTCGTACGAAATCTCTCTATGGTATGTTGATTGAGATATCTTTATGAACCACAAGGAATACTAGACAACTATAGAACCACAAGGATTTTTATGCAAGTTTTTAAATTCATAAGGGGTTTTATGCATTTTTACCCCGGTATATTAAATGAAAAGGTTTTTTTTCTTTTCTTCCGTTTTTCCATTAATAAAGTGTAAAACTACAACACCATTCACAGAGCACGATATTCATGTGTTGCTCTGATGGATTTACTTGTCGGGGGTCAAGAAATCACATAATCCTAACTACAGATATTTAATAATGACAGAACAGTCCTTAAAATTTAGAGAGGATACTAAATAAATACATCTGCAATGTTTGAATACTTAGATAGGCGTCCCTTAGAAGAGTCAAAAGATTACAGAAATGCTATCTAGTTTTCAAGTTTTAGAAACATTAGAATACCCCTATAACTACTAAAAAAAAGAGCTTATGGAATTAAATTAAACCTTGAAAAAGATTAATGTAATTATTCCTAAGTTCTAAGTTCTAACATGATCATGGCATTCAATTAATGGGAGATATTTTATAAGCTACGCCCATCTCCAGACATGGGACCATAACTCAAGAGTGTCATTATTAGAATATATAGTACTTAATTACTCATTATTCAACGAGTCAAATATGAGGCCCCGCCAAACATGTGGTGTTAGGAATTCTTTATAGATGAATTATCTTAAGATCAAACATTCTGATTATATTATATAAAATAATATAATTGTTAAAGGAAAACGGCTCAAGTTGATCATATATAGGAATTAGGATGATGACCCGGACTTTCCTGCAACTTGATATGTTATTTCAATAATTACATAAGAAATTGTCTGTATGTGATATAATTACGCCATTAACAACTTGCAGAATTTCGTAATAATTCTTTTGCTGCATCATCATCAATTTGAAACCTTCACCGTCGGTCGTCGGGGGGAAAATGATTATAACCACTTGTTGTTTCGAAAACCAGCAAGAAACTCCTTTGTAGTTTGATAATGGTCTAAAACTCGGCACAAAACGCCCTCGTGGTTCTAGGAACTCTGGACAGAATCCTCTTTTAGTCCAACTCCGTTAAAATGTGGTATACACTCGCTCTATGTGAGAGGATACTTGGTTTATGTGTATATTTTTTCTAATTAAAAAGTCTATTTTCTCCTTTAAAACTTTCGCATAAAACTACCTTGTGGTTTGAAATCGGCACGAAACCCTCCTACAATTTGAAAAACCTGCGCGGAATCCTTATCTTAATTTATTTAACTTATTATAAAAATAATATATGTAACTATTTTTATTCTCTCTTAAAAAAATAACTTAAGTTCTATTTTTAAATAAAATATTTTTCATATACTTATAAATAATGAAGTAAGGTTATTATGGTCATTTGATAAGAAACTAATGACGTTATAAAGAATTTTATGTATAGTTTATAAAACCACAAGAAAGTTTTAGACAATTTACAAGTTATAAGAGAGTTTCGTGCAGATTTTGAAAACCAAACAAAGGTTTCGTGTAAATATTTGTATATAGACAATTTATTAATTTAGTCCGAAAAGGAAAACTAATTAGTCAAATAAGACAGTAAACATAGAAGAAGAAGGTTCTGGAGAACAGACACATAAAAATATCTACCTTGGAATCCAAATCATAGCCGTTCAACTATCCGCACACATTCTTTCCTTTTTTTAACACATTCTTTTATTAGTTGTTTTCTTACAACACATACACAAGACCAAATATCGAATTGTTCAATCTCTAATATATTTTCTTTTAATAAATAAATACAACACTCTCTGCATAAGCTAGCTTCTGGAGGTTTCTATATAGGAATCCTCTGCTCTCTACAAAATGCTGAGCTTGTAAAATTTTAGACCTTTTCAAATAGTTTTATAGATATATTCTTCTAATATTTTCTTGTTAATATATAAATATAATAATTTGTCGACAAGAAAAAGAGTTAAATGGCAGGTGCAGATGATCAAAGCTGTGATTTCTATGCAGTTTTGGGGTTGAAGAAAGAATGCACAGCAATAGACCTCAAGAATGCCTACAAAAAACTTGCTCTGGTCAGATTTTATTTATTTTTTTATTTAAAAAAAAAAAAGAAAAATGTATTTTTTTGTGGCGTTTCTGTTTTTTTCTTTGTGTGTAGTTGCATGAGAGATGTTCTGTCTATGAAGGGTTCTTGATAATTTTGAATCTTTATGTCAAAGCTTTGACCTTTTTATCATTTTACATTTAGTCATATTTGTTGTGCTTTTTGAGTAAATTTGTTAATTTTGTGTTTTTTGACAATAGAAATGGCATCCTGATCGGTGCTCTGCTTCTGGGAGTTTAAAGTATGTGGAAGAAGCTAAGAAGAAGTTTCAAGCCATTCAGCAAGCCTATTCTGGTATTTAACAATAATATTTAGATCATCAATTGTCCCATTTTAAACTAATGTTTTGGAGTTTATTCATGTTGTTTGTTTGTGTCACAGCATGATTGCTAGTGCACTAATGTTGGATGACTATTGGACTCATTTTACGCTATTGTTATTAGTTCTTTCCGATGGCAACAAACGGTTCCTTTACGACGTTGGAGTCTACGACTGCAACGATGATAACGACGAAAATGTGAGTGTTATGGACTAGTTTGCATACATTGCCAATGCAACTTACTCATGACATGTTACCTCTTCTTAATGTTGGTCAGTTGTTTATTATGAGGATATGTGGTTAAGTGTTTTTAATTGGTGGTGTAATGCAGGGCATGGGTGATTTTTTAAGCGAAATGGCGACAATGATGACCCAAAATCAACCTAATGTGAGTTGCGCTTCCTGCGGTTTAGTCTTTTAATCACTTAGTTCCTCGAGTACATGCGTATGTGTATGCTATTTTGGTCTAATGATATGCCATCTCTGTTATCTTGAGCTTTCCGTGTTAACCTCTGAACGCGTCTCGTTATTCAAATATGTAGTCTTGATTGTTTTAATTTGGTATGCCCCAATGGCTAACCGGTATCATCGTGATGTTCAAATGTAGTCGTTCTATTGACAGGAAAACAGAAACGAGAGCTTTGAAGACTTGCAAGACCTCTTTGAAGAGATGTTCCAAAGCGATATTGAATTCTTTGGTTCTTCTTCTCGTTGTGCTACGCCTTCATCATGTTCCTCGTCGTCGTCCCAACCTTATTGCGGTGAAAAATATAGCATCTCCAACAAGAGGAACTCCTCTGAGATGAGTGAAGGCAGTTTGAGGAATGAAGCTATCAAGTTTGATGGATTCTCTGTAGGAGTATGTTCCTCTTTTCCTAGTGATGATCACTTCCTTTCTTCTTTCTGGTTAATTGTCGATCATTATCTAATTAATATGGATTTGCCATCAGGCAGGTGGAATGTCGGGAAAGCATCAAGGCGGTGAGGGATGCCGGAGAAAGAATACTACGAGAAAGTGTAGGAAGTAGCGATATATTAAGCGGATGATTTATACATTGCGGAGGTGTTCCGTGCACTGAATGCTCAGTGTATGATGGTTAAGGCACGAGGATTCTTCGTGGTTAGCTCCAGTCTTCCTTCGCATAGTTTGGGTTTTAGTTTTAGACATTCGACTAAGAAGAATCCTCGCGGGACAGGCAAAGTCTTTTGCAGGGCTCTGATCTCCCCTTTGTCACACTGTTTTGTCACCTTTTTTTCTTCATTATCACTTAGTTCTAATATTTCGTGTTCCAAATGAATGATGAAATAAGTTCAGTTGATACATGGGTTGTAAATGATGCAGGTTCTATGCATTAGTTAAGTTGCCGATCAATTATAGTTGAGAGAATCTTCAAGCTTAACAATAGAAAGTTGTCTTGTTTTTGTCCAAGCTGAGTAACCTAATAAAGGCAATGGATCTTCTATCCCCTAATAAAGGACCTTAAAATGTACTAACAAACTGATTATATTTTCACAAACGAGAAAGTGTCGTTTAGACCTTGTAATTTGGTTGTTCTGTGAACCTTGGCGAATCTTTTACTTTTTCTTTTTCATAGTTGAGCGACTTATTTTATATTTCTTTAGTAATTTTTGTTTATTTTCGATTAATCTATTTACTATACTGAGTAAATTAGAGATGTAAATATACATTCACTGATGTGAATTCAACATATTCTAAATACAATTTATTGATTTAACCTTACTGATTTCTCTAAAAAGAAAACTTAACCACAGATGGTGTTTTTGTAACTTTTCAAACATAAGCGGATGTTCCTATAATTGCTCTATACCATATGGGGTATTTCTGATATTCTCCCTTAGCTTGATTCTTATTTTGTGACGTTCTTTTACGACCTTAAAATCTTGTTTTGTTTGGATCGCGGCGGCATCATGATGTCGTAATCATTTTGCAGTATTGATTTAATATATTGATTGAGCTACACAATTTTCTAAACAGCTTTCAAATATATTTTAGCGTATTTTTAAGGAAATACTTCGCAACGAATATGGAAATATGTTTAAATTTTTATGAAGTCAAATATGAAAAATCTTGGTATTTCTTGCTGAAGTGTTTAAAATCTATGATTCATAGTATAGACTTTGTATGATACTAATACTCAAGTTTAGAGTTAGTGAAGGCAGAATTTCCATATAATTATTATTATAGGAGGTGAGTTATAGCGCTAATCAATTTCGCCACATTTTCTTGTTTTGGAAATATCATTGTAAACATTAAATTTTGTTGATAGCGAACCATTTTTATGATTCTATATATAATAGCGATATAATGATGATATTGGTCCCAGCAAGCAAAAATCATCGTCCCTTCCTACTGAACGTATCTCTCCTCCTTCACAGAACTTACCCATCACCCCCCTGCCCTCTCCGATGGATACTAATCAAGACCAGGAAAATCTTAACTCCTCTCAAAAAAATATTAATCGTCGCGTCTCTGGTGACAATACCAAAATTCAAGAAAGAAGTCGTTCTTTCGATAGAGGACGGCCTGATCAGCAGAAACGAATTTTATGAATTCGTCCTCTTTATATTTTTGATGGATTATAAGTTTAAAATTATTTTTTGGAACGTGCAGGGCGCCGGAAACGAAAACTTCCTTCGAAATGTCAAGGACTTAATCAATAGCCAAAAACCGATCATTCTTGTGCTCTTGGAAACTAAAATCAGTGGTGTTACTGCCGAAAACATTATACGTAAACTTGGCCCGTTAGAAAATGCCAGAGTAGACGCTCGCGGCTTTGCCGGTGGCATTTGGTTTATTTGGGATCAAAATCGTGTTACTATCGATATTCTTGGCGCTTCTTCCCAACTTTTGCATTCTCGTATTAATATTCCTAACTTCGGTTCCTTCTTTTTTACAGGAATTTACGCTTCCCCGACTCCCACAATTAGAGACGAGCTGTGGGACGATCTCATTGCAATCTCGGACTCGGTGAATCTGCCATGGATCGCCGGCGGAGATTTTAATGATATCATGTCCCAAAATGAACGTAAAGGAGGGACTGGACGTGACACCAACAAATGCAGATTATTTTGCGATCGCATCAATCGTTGCGGTTTTTTTGATCTTGGTTTCTCGGGCCCAAAATTCACTTGGAGACGTCAAATCAACTCTCGGCTGATTAGCTCCCGTATTGATAGAGTGTTTGATAACGACGAATGGAACCTTTTCTCGCCAAACTCTTGTGTCCGTCACTTGGCACGCACCCATTCGGATCATCGGCCTATCATACTTTGTTTTGGCGATCTTAGACCACACTTACCCCAACGTCGCTTCAAGTTTGAAGCGACATGGCTCCTTCGCCCTGAACTCTCTCTTATTATTAAAAATGGCTGGTCTAATAATACTGATTTTCCCTCGCTGCTCTCAGATTGCACGAACCGACTCACCGATTGGAACCAAAACATTTTTGGAAACATATTCAAGAGGAAGCGTCGCCTTCAAGCTCGCTTACTTGGGGTCCAAAAAGCGATTGACGAGGATGCAAGGCCTAACTTGCTCAAACTCGAATGCAAACTCATTCGCGAATTCAACGCCGTGCTCATGGAAGAACAAATTTATTGGTTCCAAAAATCCAAGGAGAACATTGCCACTCTTCAAGACCGCAACACGCGGTTTTTTCACTTGTCCACTGTTTCAAGACGTCAAAAAAATATTATCTCCTCTTTGCGAGATAACAACGGTGTTTGGGTTTCAGATTCCGCTTCTCTTATGCAAATTTGTTTTAGTCACTTTAAGCATATATTTACTGAATCCTTTTCTGCCTCAGGTATGTCCAACGCGTCCTTCTGCCCTCTCACACATGACGAGAACATTTTGCTGTTGAGCGACATTACTTTGGAAGAAATTCGGAAAGCCATCTTTTCTATGGGCCCCTATAAAAGTCCGGGACCCGACGGTTACATCCCAGCCTTCTTTCAAAAATATTGGAGCGTCGTGTGTCACGATCTACATAATCTGGTTAAAACAGCCTTTGTGCACGGCACTTTCCCAAGTTCCCTGAATGAGACGTTACTTCACCTCATCCCAAAAGTCGACCACCCCGAAACTATTCAGCAATTTAGGCCGATTGGATTGTGTAACGTGGCTTATAAATGCATCACAAAGGTCCTTACTTCTCGCCTTAAACCGATCCTCTCTCGCCTGATTGGTCGCACGCAAAACAGCTTCCTTCCGGGACGTCAAACCCGGGATAACATTATTGTGGCTCAAGAGATCATGCATACCATGAGAAAGAAATCCGGAAAGCATGGGATTATGGCGCTTAAAATTGACCTCGAAAAAGCTTTTGATAAACTCTCATGGACCTTCATCGAAGACACTCTTAGGTCTGCCCACATTCCCGAAAAAATTGTTCGGCTCATCATGTATTGCATCACCTCCCCTACCATTCGTCTAATCTGGAATGGGGAACTCTCCGAAGCTTTTAAACCTACCCGAGGCGTTAGACAAGGCGACCCCATTTCACCTTATATCTTCATCCTTTGCATCGAGCGGCTCGCGCATATTATTCAAAGACGTGTTAATGAGAAAAAATGGATCCCTATCCGTGCTTCTCGTCGTGGCCCTGCTCTCTCTCATTTATTTTTCGCCGATGACTTGCTCTTATTTGCTCGCGCCAGCACTTCTCAAATCAAAATCATTCTCGATTGCCTCAATGAATTTTCTGCCGCGTCGGGACAAAAGGTAAACCTTAATAAATCGCTTATCATTTTTTCGCCTAATGTTCCTCGGTGTGTTGTGAATGCTATTTCAGGGCAGTCTAATATTCCGCTCGCTTCGTCTCTTGGCCGCTATCTTGGCGTTCAAATTTGTGACGGGAGAATTGCGCGCCCGATTTTTTCTAAAGTCATTGAGAGGGTTCGCAAACGAATGTCCTCTTGGAAGCCCCGTTTCTTCTCGCTTGCCGGTAGACACACCCTTGTTAAATCAGTGGCAACCTCGATTCCCCTTCACACAATGCAAACCTACAAGTTGCCGAAATCCTCTACTGATGAATTGGACCGAATCAACAGAAATTTTCTTTGGGGATTCCGTAATGGTAAATCACGTCTTCATCTCGTCAACTGGAAAACTTGTTGTTTACCTAAGGATTGTGGCGGACTTGGCCTGATTAGCATGGAGAACATGAACCGTGCACTCATGATGAAACTCGTTTGGGAGCTGCTCACAAATACCGAATCCTTATGGTGCAATATCCTCCTCGCGAAATATACCATTGACAGCAATATTTTTTCGGCAAAAAAGAAGTCCTCGTGCTCTCCTATTTGGCGTCAAATTTGTTCTCATATTGAACCTCTTCGTCGAGGGATTAAATGGAGTATTCGCAATGGTAAATCTGTATTGTTTTGGGATGATTGGTGGGTGGGTGTGAGTCCTCTCTCTTCTCGCATCAACACTCAAATTCCTGAAAATTGGCGTCACCTCAAAGTTGCGGACTTTCTTATCGGTAATTGCTGGAATTGGGATGTTCTCCAGGCTTTTCTCTCTTCATCTCAAATTGCCGAAATTGCTAGTATCCACATCGACCCCTCCTCGGACAGTCCGGACCTTCCTTTCTGGGGGCACACGAGTAATGGCAGTTTTTCCGTCTCTTCTGCTTGTCAAAATGTTTCGGAGCTCCACCAACCCCGTGCCTCCTTCTGGAATCTCATTTGGAAACTCCGAACACGTCAATGCATTCGCACATTTTTGTGGTTGGCGTTCCATAATAAATTACCTAGCAATGAGCAACGTGTTCACAGGAACCTTACGGAAGATTCCTCTTGCCCCCGTTGTTTACACTACAACAAATCGCTTCTCCACATTCTTCGGGATTGCCCAGTGAGCAAGGCAATATGGATCAAGCTCCTCCCCTCTTCTGATTTAATGCGTTTTTTCAGCTCCCGCTTCATGAGTGGCTTTGCACGAATCTGTACCAACGCAAAGAGGTTGATCTCAACACCACTCCGTGGGCTATTACCTTTGCTACCGCTTGCTGGAAAATTTGGGGATGGCGTTGCAAAAAAATCTTCGAAGATCAAGATATTCCCTTGTCTCGAGCCATTCATTGGATCCGTCAAGCGGCAAATGATGATACATTAGCCTGGAACAAGCTCTCGGCGTTACATCATCCGGGTGCATCTAAAATAACAAGAAGCCTTAGTTGGACTCCCCCTCCAATGAACACTTTCAAAATCAACGTCGATGGCAGCGCTCTTGGTAATCCAGGTCTCCTCTCTTGCGGTGGTATTACTCGAGACTATGAGGGCAGATGGCTTTTTGGTTTCGCCGCGAACGTCGGTTTTGGCAGCATCACCATGGCCGAGCTGTGGGGCATCTTCTACGGTCTTTCCGAAGCTAAAAAAAGGGGCTTTATACACGTTTTAGTAGCTTGCAACTCTAAGGTAGCGGTTAATCTCATCAACTCGACCCCTCATGATACTCATCCTAACCGAGGACTCATTATCTCTTGCAAGAATCTGTTGGCTGATTTTGTCTCTTGCTCGATTCTTCATGAATATCGTGAAACCAATATTGTCGCCGATCGTCTTGCTCATCTGGGACACAAGCTCCCCTTCGGTTTGCACCTCTTTGACAAACCTCCTGCTGATGTTTCCCAGTCTTTCCTGTTTGATACTATTGGTGGAACTAGTCTTCGTACTATTTCAGCGTAGTTAACCGGGTTTCCACACCCTCCTTGTAACGAAAAAAAAATATGATGATATTGGTACCACAAAACAAAGAAGAGAAACAATTACAAGTGATTTCCAAAGCATTTCTAAAAATTACAGATTTGTATAAAGTTAAAGTTTAGCTTCTGTCGCTGCATCTCTTTTGTTGTCAAATATTAAGAATAAACTTAAAACAACTACTTTTACACCATTTTAATTTGGTTATTTACAGAGACTTCTCATAAAATGACTAATACACCCCATAGAGTTTCAGAAGTATTATAGACAAGGTCTCATAACTTTTTCTCTAATTAAGTAAATTTAAGGAGAGCTGATTTGTAATTTTTTTCAGAATCTGAATATTTGGATAAGTTTAAGGAATGTAAATGTGATTATTAAAAGAAAAGAAATTATATTTGCATCTGCCTGAGTTAACCTGTTACCAGTGTTTTCAGAACCGGACCGGACACCGAACCGGTGACGGTATTGGTTCAAGATTCGACCGGTTTAATCGGTCGAACCACTGGTTCAAACGTCTGCTATTTTTAGTGACCGACGCAAATGGTAATGAATGGGATTCACGCATATATCCCCTCTTCTTCTTCTTGTCCGCATTTCATGAACAAAACAAGTGGGACTTCCAACTTGCAAAATTGAGTCTACAACTTTGTTATATTTTGTCTATGTGCTTTTTTAAATGTATTCCAACTTCACATGCACTGTCAAATTTGGCTAGGCCGTCATCTTTCACCCTATTTTTGCCTTAACGAATTTGCTGCATCACTACACGAATTGAAATTTTATTTTAAGTATAGAGATTTTTTGAGTTAATTTAAATAATTGTCAATATATCATCCAAAACTAAAACAAAATACCTAAGATGTTTTCTTTTAAAAAATTAAGAGTCTTTAAAACTATTCAAATTTTATAAGAGTCCGATAGTAATGTATTCTCACAATTATATGAAGTGCCCTTACAGCTATCAAAAATGCAACAAGGAAGAGTTTTTGGGTCAAATTTTAGGAGGCGTAAATATGAATGGTTTGTAAGATTCACGTGCTTAAATCAATGCTATAAACATGTATAACTAGATGAATTTCACCTATTATAAACATACAATAGCATATAAACATCAAAGCATAAATTTCCAATAAGCAACAAAATATATAAACAACAATTACAAAAGACTTCAATGCAGATTCGTATCAAATGATTAGACGAGGCAGTGGTTGGACCATCTTCCCTTAAGCTTGTTATGTCTGGCTATTGCTTCACGCCCTCATGGACACCAAGCTCCAAGGTACAACGTCTCGCTCGACGAACAAGTTTCTGAAGCAGAAAGATTGTTCCTCAAGCAAACTACTCGTGATATATTGCTGACTCTATGCTATGAATATGAGAGTGTTTGATGATTTTCGGATTAAGAGAATGGACTGATGAGCGTCCTATTTATAGGGTTAGGGGGAGCTCATCAGTCAAACACCATTCATGAGAGGATCAATTAGTGTGCGAATTTTGAGTTCAAAATTATTTAAAAATATTTTGTCACGAAATTTTAATTAAATAATTAAATAAAATTTCACCAAAAAGATTAGGCTGCCTTCTCGGCAAGGACAAAATCTAAAGATATCACTCCAGTTTTCAATAACTGACGCTCGCTTTTGTGTCTTAGACGAATATGTCGAGACTTCCCATTGTATATATTATTTTGTGCTCTTCTTATAGTTGTCGTACTATCACAGTGCACGCTAATTGGAGGCACTGGCTTTGGCCACATCGGAATATCTTGAAAAAATTCCGAAGCCAATCCGCCTCACTTGCTGCAAGATCTAATGCTATGAACTCAAATTCCATAGTTGAGCTTGCTATGCAGGTTTGCTTACACGATTTCCAAGAAATCGAAGCACCTCCAATAGTGAATATATATCTACTCGTAGATCGTATATTCTTGGAGTCAGCAATCCAATTTGCATCAGAATTTCTTTCTATGATAGTTGGATTTCTGGTATAATGCAATCCATAGTTAGCAGTGTATCTTAGATATCTAAGAACTCTAACTATCGCTTTCTAGTGCTCTTCACTGGGACTGATTGTATACCTGCTCAGTCTATTTACGAGTTCGCGATATCAGGTCTAGTGCAATTCATGAGGTACATCAGACTGCCTATGATCCTTGAATATTTCAATTGTCGCGCACCTTCTCCATGGTTCTTTTGCGTATTGGACACCTCTCCAATTGGTGTTCTCGCTATGACGTCACTTCCTTGGTGAAATTTATCAGAGTTTTCTCGACGTAATGACTTTGGGAGAGTGCATACCTATCTGAAGTCTTTGTGATTTTCATCCCAAGTATTACATCAGCAAGACCTAAGTCTTTCATGTCAAAATTCTTTGACAACATTTGCTTGGTAATAGTAATATTATTTTTATTATCCACGATGATCATGTCATCTACGTAGAGACAAACTATTACATAGTCTTTCTCGTCTCCTTTCACGTAGACACATTTATCACACTGATTTATACGAAAGTCATTTGACATCATTACATTGTAAAATCTTTCATACCACTGTTTAGGTGCTTGTTTCAATCCATATAAGAATTTTACAAGTTTACACACCTGGTGTTCTTTACGTGGAACCACAAGCCCTTCAGGTTGTTCTATGTAGATCTCCTCTTCTAGGTCTCCATTCAGAAACGCCGTTTTCACATCCATTTGATGGATCTCAAGATCAAACAATGTCGCAAAAGCAATGATCAACCTGATTAACATTTTACTAGAAACATGAGCATAGGTATCAAAATAGTCGACACCCTCTGTTTGTCTATACCCTTTGACTACAAGCCTTGCCTTGTACTTGTCAATGGTACCATCAGCCTTCATCTTTCTCTTGAAGATCCACTTGTTACCTAATGGTTTACTTCCCTCAGGAAGATCCACTAGTTCCCAAGTATGGTTTTGTAAGATGGAGTCAATCTCACTTTTTACCGCTTATTTTCCAAAGACTGAGTCTGGTGAGAACATTGCTTCTTTGAAAGTAGTCGGTTCATTTTCTAACACATATGTCAGAAAGTCTGAGCCAAAAGATTTCTCTTTTCTAGCTCTTTTACTACTTCTCGGATTTTCTTCTTCTTTCTCTTGAGATTCACTCTCCCCCACATTCCTTTCATATTCCTTCACGAATCGAGTTCTGTGAGGAAATATCTCCTCGAAGAAACGTCCTAAGACCAAAACGTCCAGCAACTTTGAAGATTCACAGAACATGGATATCATAAGCAGGCAATACAAGATTAAGAATGTAGGATTTACGTGCTTAAATCAATGCTATAAACATGTATAACTAGATGAATCTCACATATTATAAATATACAATAGCATATGAACATCAAAGCATAAATTTCCAATAAGCAACATAATATATAAACAACAATTAAAAAAGACTTCAATGCAGATTCATATCGAATGATTAGACGAGGCAGTGGTTGGACCACCTTCCCTTAAGCT
Organism: Misopates orontium; assembly: GCA_946800315.1. Lineage (NCBI taxonomy): Eukaryota > Viridiplantae > Streptophyta > Magnoliopsida > Lamiales > Plantaginaceae > Misopates > Misopates orontium. The sequence continues at coordinate 19,644,992 of OX326950.1, read as the reverse complement.
TGTTATGTCCGGCTATTGCTTCACGCCCTCGTGGACACCAAACTCCAAGGTACAACGTCTCTCTCGGCGAACAAGTTTCTGAAGCGGAAGGATTGTTCCTCAGGCGAACTACTCGTGATATATTGCAGAACTCTATGCTATGAATATGAGAGTGTTGGATGATTTTCGGATGAAAAGAATGGACTGATGAGCGTCCTATTTATAGGGTTAGGGGGAGCTCATCAGTCAAACACCATTCATGAGAGGATTAAAGCTCGATTTTAATTTCCGTCATCAATGGCAGAATAACTCGACTGTTACAAAATGTTACTGAACGTTCTTCCATCATCGCCATTAACAAGAACGTTTTAAAGCGTTCAGGCAATTAGTGTGCGAATTTTGAGTTCAAAATATTTAAAAAGATTTAAATATTTTGTCACAAATTTTTAATTCAATGATTAAATAAAATTTCACCAAAAAGATTAGGTTGCCTTTCCGACAGGGACACACGCAAGGCGAGGCGAGACGAGTTGAGACGGACGGACGACGACGGCGCGAGGAGCCTATCTTCACCTCTCTCTATTCATGTTTCAAGATAGACATGAAAGGTTGTTGTAATATTCCGACGTGGGACAAGTCTCATGCTTTCTCACTAAGCAATAACATTCACACACATTTTAAGTTTGGGCTTTCTCAATAAAAGCCCAAAATTAGACTCAAAATCCAATTTCTCCAACATGGTTATCCCTCTATGTAATGATGCATAGACATTTCTAACTAAAACGACAAGAACAACTACAATAAGAAGAAGAAGAAGCAGCCTTAAGCTAGATGAATATCGGTATCTCGTAGATTATAGAAAATCAAGGGCAACCATTATAATATGAAACTGCAATGTTGTCTCCTTAGTTTATCAAAAGATACATGTTATCTTAATTAATTTTGTAGAACTTGTTTAAGTCCCTTTCTTAAGCAATAAATAACGTAAAATAGTTCATTTTGAAAATGCAAAGTGTTTTTTAAGGGGTTTTATATTTCATCATGCACTCGATATGTCATGGAATCTTAATTTCATCTCAACACTTTATTAAAGCATTGCATGCGCTAAACTCCCTATTTCATCTTCTTATTTCATTTAAATTTGAGTATCATTTTTTTTTTTTGGATCAAGGCCAGTTGGCCATTTAATTAACTTAACAAAATACTTTTAGTACATTGTACAAACTTAGAGATAAGAAAAATAACTGTAGTACCATCAAATAAAAGTAATGGTCGTAACAAATCTAGACATGTTTGCCAAATGCACAGACATATTGTGAAATCATAACTTATTGGTTTTTGGCAGAAAACCCCACTGTGTTATAGAAAACAGGCTAGCCCCCTATGAAATAGAAAGAAGCAAAAAAAAACCCTCTGTATTATAATACATAGCAAATTATCCACTTTTGTAAGAGAGTGAGTTACACTCGCGAGATGTGAGAGTTGGCATGATTGTTTTCTTACAAAGTGACTTTGCAACCCTTGTACTTAAAGAGCTAAAAGTTAAGAAAACCCTTAAAGTATACTTAATAGACAAATAACCCCAATATTTCATGTGTAATAAAAGAGTTAACCCTTACAAAAAGGAAATGTATCAAATTGCTCACATCTTTTTCTTTTTTTGAAATAATAACACAATTACCCCCTTTACAATTTTTCATGTACTTTTATTGCATTTTTTAAAAATGTCATTTTTTTATTAAGAGATTATTGAATCAAACCGTATTTTAAGAAATGTATTTATCTTTTTCAAGATTATAAAATACAATTAAATTAGTTACACTTACAAGCAAAAAAACTCTTAAAAATAGATCATACGTTCACTTAAAAAAATTGATCCATAATTAAATTCTAAAATATATAATTGACATATTTCTTGAAACAATATTACAACAAAGATACAATGTATATCAACCTTAAAATCCATATAGAAAGTTAAATAAATGATAAATGATGGTTATTGATAAAATTATTTCTTTAGGAAAAAAAATTTATTTTATTGCCAAATTCAATCTTAAGTGAAATTGATCCAAAACAAATAAATAAATATGAAATTTAAATGAAAAAATATGTTAAATACTCAAACTTCATGAAAAATAGCATAATAACACAAAACTAGGGAAAAAAAGACCATAAACAACAGTTAGAGCACAAATAATGCGGCAATAGAACACTAAAAACAACATAAACATTGAAACAAAAGAACACGGGAACGACGCAAAAAAAGAAGATCACAAAAAATCAGAAAATCAACGCTAAAAACTAGCACAAACAGTAAAATTTCAACAGAAAAAAAAAAGAAGCAAGAAAGCAAGCAAACCAGACACCAAAAAATAAATATTTCAGCACCAGAAAAAATCAATTTTACCAGAAAGTAACAGAAACAATAAATAGATCAACACTGATGTAAAAAACAACAATAACAACAACAAATCGGCACAAAAAAATTAACAAAAACAACAAATATTTGGTCATTAATGGAGGCTAAAAGAAGATAATTTGCCTTGCAAATGGAGAAAAAAGTTATGAACTAGGGTTTGATGGTTGAGTCGTGTAACAATTTCAGAAAGAAAAAAATATATATTTACCTAGGGTCAAATCAGTCTTTTTAGACAAAAATACAGGTAAAAAGAAGGAGGGGGCAAGTGAGCTAGTATTTTTAAAACATAGGGGAATTTTTTGCATCTTTTGTTTTCATAGGGGGGGTTTTCGCCTGTTTTACATAACACAGGGGGGTTTTTTGCTAGTGGCTCTAACTTATTTTCAAATTTTAGTTTTAGCTTATTGCATTTTTTAACAAGTTAAAGTATTAAACCAAAAATTTACATGTTTTATGAGAAATAAAGGGTATAATTATCTTTTTTCGCCTAAAAAACTATCATCACTCTCAAATTTTGAGCAAGTGAACTACACCTCCTTATATAAGGAGATAATTTGCCAATTTTTGAAATTACATGGAGATAATTTGCCTATTTATTTTTCACAGGGAGGTAATTTATCAATTTAGCATAACATAGGGGGTCAAATTGCCAAAACCCCTTACATATATAAACAATAAACCCCACGAGGGCGGACACATTTAAAAAAAAATTAATATTTGTTTTTACCTTTTAGTTTGTAACAACATTTAATTTGATTTAAGTTATGTCATTTTTTAAATATATCTCTACGTTTCAACTTGTTTTCTATTTTTTAATTTTCAAACTAAATTTATTCAATTATTTTCTATCAACATATTCTTGTGTTTCCACTTTTTCATTAATTTATTGGTTGATACTTTATAAATTGACTTATAAGGTTAAATTAAGTTTTTTCTTATAAAAACTGTATCAAGCCTCAAAGTTGCCAAAATTATACTTTTTTGGTTGTAATATGGTGGAAGTCTAAGTTCATAATGTGCTATTGCACTATTTGAGAATTTGTCCAAATTGAAGGAAAAGGACTGAAGCTGGACAATTTGCGAAACTACCTGGCATCATTTTAGGGGAGTAAAAGTGGACAAACACCACAGACCAAATGACTTTTTATCTCCCTTGAGCTTCTTCTAGTTTTAGTTCAGCAAAATATTTCGGACTAGGTTTTAGGGAGCCCAAGCCAATGGTCGAAGACTTTTCATTATTGGGTTACTAAATCAAACCCAAATTAACTTTTTTTAAGTTCTCTAAGTATAATGAACTCCATTTGTGAATTTTGGAGTTATCTACTGGGCTTAGGGCCTTATACCATACCAAGTTAAGAGGCTAATGATAGGGCCTCATTTTCTTCAGTAGAAGTATATGACAGATTACTTTGATTTCCTCATGTTAGCGCATTCTCTTATCTACATGCTACACGCTACAAAAATCTAACAATAACGAATAATGTATAAAGTTGCACAATATTTGAAATAGAATAATTAGACCGGACGAAAACCTTCATTCACATCGGAATATTATTTCTTTGATAATGATCATACACAACCTGTTAGCACCACAGTAAGCTAACATAAGCATTTTAAATCCATGAAATTTCTTTAGATACAAACATCTGGCGTGTAATTTATGAAACTTCATAACTTGAGAAAAGAAAGGGAAAAAGAAAAGAAAAAGTAAAAGGGGTGGGATAGAGACAGAGTGATGAGGACAGAAAGAGATAAATTTGTTCAAAATTATAATTAGTCGAAGTTTGACCAAAAATCAATAGAGTCCAATTTCAACATATGATACCAACTTTCTAAGTGGAAGCGCTCTGAGCAATACGAAAAGATTCACATCTTTGCGCCAACGCGATTTGAGCTAGATTATGATGTTTAGGGGGTTGAAAATGCAGTTTATTAATTACTGCGCGAATTTAAGTTTTTATTTATTTTAAGCTTTTTAAGTTTCACCAGAATTTATTTCCAATTAGAGTTTGTTTCCATTAGGATTATATTTCTTTTCTTTAATTATGATTTTATGAAGGCTATAAATAGATTGTCTTGTATTGTAATGAAGGTGGTTGTTGATTGAATAAAATTTAAGAGAGTTTTTCTCTTTGTTTTCAATTTCTCGACATTCTTTGGAATCAACGAGTTCGTGATCATCTAATTCTCGGTATTCTGGTAAATCAACGAGGTTTTATTTGTGTGTTTTTCTTATCTTTACTATGACTTTCGATACCTACATCACATAGTGACCATCTTCACTCGTAACAAATTTAACTGTAGAGTTTTTGCACTCTAAGTTCAATTGCATAATTACACGACCTTTTTGCACCCCAAAAGCTAACATATGCAAATTTAAATCCATAAAGATTGCAAACATCTAATTTAGGGTGTAATATATGAAAACAACATCAGAAATTGAGAATTTATTTTTTAAAAGAAAAAGAAAAAGTAAAAGAAGTGGGATAGAGACAGAGTGAAAAACCCCCTTCACGTGACCACACGTGGGCCCTAAAGGAGTAGCTTTTTCCACACCAAATGTTGGTGGAACCTCAAATCAAACGAATATTAAATCTTATCCGATGACGTGGTTAACCAACATGACTAAGTCAACTTCTCATCTCCCTTGATATTTATTTCTGCTCTTACTAAATCTTATACATTAATCATCGTTGCCTCGTAGCTCAGCTTGCCTCAGTTCTTGGCTGGCTCACTATCTAAGCCAATCAAATATTTTCCGACCTTATAATTAATTAACCAGAAAAGTAATTGCATATATAGTTCGTTAAAGGGAGCAATTTGCCAAGAAATTCACATAAAACGAGATATCTGTAAAACAGTATATATACTGAAACCGTAACCCACAAAAAGCAATTTTTAGATCGTTCTTTGGTAAATTGGTCGCATTTGATTTAAAGTCGAATGGTTTACAAAGTAATGCGATTGTATTGTTACCTTATAAAAAGCCGCTTCTCGAAACGGATTTAACTGGCTCATGCAAATGCATTGTAACTTTTAACTAAAACTTAAAAATATTAAATCCGTTGAGATAGATAAAACGGGCATTATGCCTTTTGGAGCGTAACATCACATTTAACAAACTATTGTATTTATACAAATATTAAAGTAAGTGAACAATCATGTAGAAGTTATTAATTACGTTTACTAATAAGTCTATCAAAGCAGACTTCTAAAACGTGACATCACATTCAGTAATAAGTCTAGTAATACCGACATTATATTATTTCTTACAAAAAAGTAGATGTTAGATCTGTTTGCATTAGCAGGCCCGGAAACATATTATATTGTTTATAATAGAGAGACTCTATAATGATCAAGAATTTTCTGGCGATGGATTAAAACGCTTAAATATTTTTGATGGCGGATATAAAAACATGCAATTTCATTTTTAATAGTATCAGGGATTTAACCTAAAGATCCCGGCATATATAGATCAAACTGTTACAATCCTATTCAACGAAAATATTCACTAACTTTTATACTTTTCTTAATCCAAAAAAACAAAGAAGTAAAGATCCATTATTTTTTTTGGCTATCGTACTAATTCAGGAATACATACATACATACATATATATATATATATATATATATATATATATATATATATATATATAATTATATATTATGATATGACTAGTGTTCATGATGCAACTATCAAATATTATGTGATAGGTCCAATATATTATCATAGATCGATGATACTTGAATTGAATGATTAATTTCGATTTCCTATTAAATACGGTTGGCTTGAAACAAAGTCATTTAAGCCGGAGCCACAAATTAATATTTTACTAACAACTACTTATAACTTCTCCCCTCTATAAAAACCTGTATCCCACCTTCAATACCCCCCACTCTACCTTAATTATTGTTCGCATATGATCATATATTTTATAGTTTCGATTCCATTTTCATCTTCTTTGTAACACTTGCACATATATATGATCAGGTGGTCATGTGCCGCTACCAAAAACTATACACTCAAAATTAATTACACAAACATATATTATCGTCACCTTATTTAGGTTGTTACCAAAGAATTAATCTCTAGCTATAAATAATAATACATATTTGTTGCGTAATTAATTAATTAATTGAATTATGGCATTTCTCCACAAGCTATGGGATGAAACAGTAGCTGGTCCAATACCCGACGATGGCCTAAGCAAACTGAGAAAGTTCAATTCATTCTCCGCCTCAAGATCCACTGCAACCGGTGCACTGGCTGTGCAGGTGGTCCCGTCCAATGACGACAGTCGCCTCGTGCCGGTTTCTCGGAGCATCAGCGTCGTCGGAAGCAACGCTGCTAATAATCGTAATCTAACGGTTGCCGTTGACTCGCCGCTATCGGTTCCGTCTTCCCCTGCTGGATCATCTACCACTCCAACCTCGCCGTTCTCGCGTAAGTCTACTTTTTCATCTGTTTATTTTAATTTGCATGGTAAATATTATTGTTGATTTTAGAGATAGTTTTTGTTTTTTGTAATTGGGGTGTTTTTTCTAATTTTGATTTGTTTTGGGGTGTTTTAGCAAGTGGTAATTTTAAGAAATTGGCGAGGAGAAAATCGACATCTGCCGCGTTCCAGGGCTCGGGATCAAAGGAGTATGATTGGTTAGTTTACTTTGCTCTCATTTCTTATTTTCACCGCAAATCTTTTATAAATTAGGGAGAACTACACAAACACCTCTAGGTATGGGCTAATTACCCCTTCATGTTTAGGAATTACACAAACACCTCTGAAGTATACATCTCATTACGAAAACAACATAGGTTTTTTTTTAATCGAATAGACAAGCTTCTGATGTTAGATTATAAAGTCAAAATGATGTTATAAATAATTTTTAAAATCTTTCGAAATACACATTATTTTTTTTATGTTTTTCCATTTTCTAGAACAGGAAAAAATGAGACTTATTTCTAAGTTTGTTAGCAATTTGGCTTATTTTTCATGTATTATATAAGGTAGATGAGAGGCACAAATTTGCATTCAGCAAAATTTGACAAATTCCAAACGAGATTTAACCACATGGGGTGTTTGTGTAATTTTCCAAACATGAGGGAGTGTCCCTATAATTAGTCCATACCTCAGGGGTGTTTGTGTGATTCTCCCTATTGATTATGACTATTATCTTGTACGCGCTTCAGATGAAACTTTTGTCGCGCGATCAGATAATTTAATTTGGGCTGATCTAATAAATAATCTATTTTTAAAAAAAAAAAAACTTACAACTTTATGGAAAAGAAAACTCTTTATGCTCAATAAAAATTTGAGTTAAGTATTGTCCCTGCTAATTTGTTGCAGATAGTTAAGACATATCTTTTTACTGTCAATATAAACATTACAATAAGATGACCATCCAATGTATATTTCAAATTTGGATTTCATCTTTCATTCATTTGAAAAGATCGTCGTGTGGAGAAGCTTAGTCGTGTTTCATTTACGTGAGACTTGATCTTAAATATAGCAAAACTATGGTATAAACATTTTAATCGAATAAATACTTTGTATCTAACAAATAGGTCGCATGTATCATAATTAAACCATATGTAACTGAGTCGACCATTCAGATTTAACATTTTAGTATTTATACTACCTCTCTAGCTTTCATTCATAACTTGAAAGTTTCTCACCCTGTTTGCTGTCTAGTGTCTACTATGTGCTACAAGTAGCACCAGATTTAAAACTTCACCATCCTTCGTTCAAGAATAATTATATTTCTCAAAATTCATGAGATGCGTATTCGTAAAATGACGTGTTATGTTGAATATATCTTCATTGTAAGGTTGTTTTCAAAATTCTAGAATGCCATATTTGAGAACTTTGATTTCTTTTTTCTGTCACAACAATGATTCTCTTGTAATTTGTACAAAATATTATGTTCACATGATTGTTGGTAAAAACTTGCTTCCAACATTTCCATTTTTTTTTGAAAAAATTCATTGTAAAAATGTATGGTACAAAAAAATGATAAAGACAATATGTTCCCATTTATTGCATACTACAAAACTACCTATGGTATATATCTTGAAAATTGAAAATTGTTATCGCAATTTTGACCCTAGACTGGGTATCCTAACATATCCTAACAATTTGTAACTTGTGATGGCAGGATCATGCTAAGTGCACTGGATCGCTAAAGTATCTTTGGGAAGGAAGTGGCAAATTTTATGGGAAATTAAGCAGATACTTTTGCATTAAATAGAGTTCTTGTTTTATGTACATGTATATATCTTGATGCACCATAATCATGTTTCTTAGCTATATAAAAAAGACTGGTTCGGATGACCAAAAAGAGCATCCATTTATTATTGTCTTAGAATCATCTATGAAGAAAGTGGTTTCACTCCTTTCTTATTACTTTCTTGTGATGTTTTTGGACAGATCTCGAGTTCCTTAATCATGTATACGAGGACTTTGCTCTTTTTTTTTTAGGATTATAAGTTTGTATATATTTGTCAAATAGTTGTACTTGGAAGTCGGATTGCATTGTAACGAAGAAGCTATTTATATAAGTTTTCAGCTTGTTTCTTTACTTTATCTTTTCTCTACTTTTGTCTACTCTTATTCTTTTTCTATATTAATTTGCTTGTCCAAAAGATGAACACGGTTAAAAACATGTCTATTACAAATACATTATTTATAGAATAAATTACGCACGCTATATAGTTCTAAAGTATGGACTAATTGTGCTTATCATTCTTTATGTTCAAAAAAGCTAAACAAACTACCAATATATCTAATTTATTGTTAGAAAAGACTGTAGAGTTTTAAATATAAAAAAGAGTGTCTATGCAAGGTTTTCAAATTCAAAGTAGTGGTTGGTGCAAACAACTAATACTTTAGGCGTATTTTCTGAAATTTATTTATATTTATAATTTAATCATGTCAGTCTTAACATTTTGGTAAAAATAAATAAATTAAAAACACTGACCTTACTCTAGCATCATATAGTATTTATGAATTTCTTATTTATTTATATACCATTGTCACAATTTTATTTTGGAATTTGCTTTTTGTTACTAGAAGAGTTAATAATATTAAGGCCAGAACTCCCTGTATATACACCCTTTTTTTTTTCATTTGGTAACTATTTTAATTTTGGATCAGGACATAATTCGTTAACTCACACTTGGAAACACATTTTGTCATCTCGATCCGAATTGCCTAGGTAGCATTTGGCATGTGTTTTGTCCAATCGGCTGCTACCTATGACCGTCACCTAGGATAAGTTGGTGATGTACTACATCTACGATGGGGAAGCTAATGCACGGGAAAGAAGTCGGGCCGAAGACCCAGGGAAGTTTAGGAAATATGGGGAAAGCTAGTAGCTACCGACGGACAGGGAAGCTTGCTTCTTCATAAGCCCCCAATAAACACACAATTATGTGCGAAATTGTATTGCAATCGCTTGTTAGTGATTGATTTTTCTCTTTAGCAATTGTCTTTTTTTCTCCAATAGTGATTGACTGACTTCTCATTTCTCATCAATAGTTCACATTTGAAAATAGTGGTAGTAAATTGCCATATAATTTTGGGTGATTAAGTACTTAACATGTTACTAAGTTCTGCAGTATACCTTATCATTTAGGTATTGAAACACCAAATCATTAGTCATTTTAAAATATGCAAAATTCCTTCTGAAATATGGATATCAAACTACTAAGAATGTTTTAATACTTTAAAAGTCATGATTTGAGTTCTCTAAAGTGTGACTATTTTCTAACTCTTTAACTAGTTAGATTCACGGTGTCAAATCCTACTTTAGAAGTAGGATAATATATGTTTTAACCCATTCTACCTGAATTTCTCACACTTTACACACTCAAATCAAATAAGCTGTTGTTTAGTGATGAGAGGGCAACTAATAAAAACAATTAAAGAATGATAAATACTAATGGAGTACAAAACTAAGAAGATTTTATGACCGACCCTGAATAAGCAACTCATGGCCATGATTCGTCGAAGTTTGACCATAAAGTCAAAATAGCTTGTTTTGACAAATTATACAACTCAAATTGGAAAACGACCATCTGAACAATATTCTGACGCTTCGGGGGTCAAAATGACAATTTAATATTTTTCAACGAGATTTTTAAGTTTTTATTTATTTTAAGAGTTCCTTTGTAGTTTTTTCATTAATTTTGTCACTAGGGTTTTCTCTTATATATTAGTCATGTTTTAGAAAATTGTTTAGTTGTTGATAGAATATAATTAGAGAGAGTCTATCTCTTTCCTTTCAATGTCTCGATATGCTTCAGAATCAACGAGTTATTGACTTTAGAATTCTTGGTATTATGCAAAATCTACAAACTTTTGATCTCGTGTATTTTTCTAGTCTTTCCTATGCGCTTTCGCTAGTACGTTCCTTCAACATGCTATTATGGAGAAGCCATGAAGTTTATGATGTTCTTGTAAAAGAAGATAGATGTGATGAAATCACACTGTTACTTCAACAGATGGACTTGATAACGCAACAAATGGTTGTGTTTGTTGAGGATTGCGAGCCTTTATATTACGTTGTTTTTTCTCGCACTACAACAAAACATAGATATATGAACACTTTTTTAGGGACATTTTCTTATTAAGGTCTCAATATTATTATTTTGGAACACTCATTAAATTGTGCTCCAAGAGTTTTCAATTGTTGGGACACATTTAAAACCCTCCAAAAACTCCTGTAAGTTATTGTGTATCGGCGCCGTATTTTTTGCCTTTTCCCTCTCTTTTTTTTTTACCCTTTTATTTTCTCTTTCACCCTATTAACTTTCCAATTTCACATTAACCTGTTGAGTAAAAACTAAAAACCCACCTCTCCTCTTCTAGCTTTTCATCGGTGACCAAAATTCTCATCTTTGTCATCATTCTCAAGAGTATCTCTTCCCTGAAACTCTTCTATTGTTCGATTTGTTTCTTTCTTCTAATTTTTATGTTCTCTTTTCTCTATTAATAAGTTTTATTCATACATAATATTAGTTTTTCTTAACAATTGACATTCAATTTGGGTTCTTTTGACAGATTCAATTTCATTGAAAGTTTAATATATCAAGTAATTTGGTTCAATTTGGGTTCTTCAAGCAATGTTTCTTTCATCTCTCTAATTTCAACGTTATGTTGCTATGAATTTTTTGTTGTAATTTTGTATGTGGGTTTCTCCCCAATTTATGCCATAATTTCATATATGGGTTTGGCCTCAATATATTGTTGTGATCTGGGTTTGGCCTCAATTTGATATAATGATTCTTTCTGCTGTAATTTCATATTGGGTCTGGCTTCAATATGTTGCTGTGAAATATCTTTTTTATGTCATATTTGGGTTTGGCAACAATATGTTGCTATGAAATTTGTGTTGTAATTTCATATCCGGGTTTGGCCTAAGTGAACTATTTAACAAAACTTTGAGTAAAACTAAATTGATATACTAGTGTCAATAACAAGACCTTGAATGTTATGTAATGTATCCTTGAAAAATTGTGATTTTTCTGTTGGTCGGTAAATATTCGAGAAATCTTGTCAATGAATTTTTGGTCATTCGCTTGCTATTTCAAGCTAATGAAAAACACTAAAGACAATTTTTGAATTGTTGAAGATGTTCATGGTAGTTGATAGTAGCTAGATTAAACTCTAAATCTACTGTTTTAGTACATAGTTTATAGTATTAAGTTGAATTGTTGGCTGCTTAATTTCTAAAATTCAAATTCATGCACAAATGTGTGTATAGTAAATCAAAAGTGCAGTCGTAAACCAAATCAAAGCTGAAATTTATCGTCCGACTTTTTCACTTGAAGTGCATGGACAAATGGTCTAATAATTCATTTATCATGCTTCTTGAACTATTAAAAGAGGTTTTTCCTAGTCTAACAAATTCATTGCCTAAGTCGTACTACGAACTGAAAAGAATAATAAGTGCGTTGGGTCTCACTTGTATGAAGATTGATGCGTGCCCTAATGATTGTATGTTTTATTAGAAGGATCATGAGAATGATATTCAATGTTATGTTTGCAATACATCTAGATATCTTGAATCTAAAGACAATTTGCCAGCTCGAGATAATTCATTGAAGAGTCAAAAGATCCCAACAAAGGTGCTAAGGTACTTCCCGTTGAAGCCTAGATTAGAAAGAATTTTTATGTCTTCTAAAACAGCTTCCTCTATGAGATGGCATAAAGAGGAAGGAAATTTTGCAAAAAAGGTCCTCTAAGTTAGCACATCGGCAATTTTGGCCCAACAACTCTTTTATCTATAATTTTAGTCCTACAAGTTACTAAGTGTCTCAATTTTGGTCCTCCGACCAAAATTTCGTCAATTTTGGCCTGACATTTCCTCTTTATTCTTCGTTTAATATGTTAAAATACGAATTAATTTTAAAAGTAAAAAAAGGGCTGAATTGGAAAAATTAAAAAAAGCAAAAGATCTAATCTAAATTAACCCTCTCATCAAAATTAAATCTCTCTTCTCTCTTCCCGTAAAAACTCTCTTGACTTCTCCTTTCTCTTTCCCCAATTCCACAAATTCTAACCCTAAAATTAGAAGTTTAAAGTTTTCAGATAAAATAAAAATTCTCTTACCTTAACACTATAATCGGGGCATCCTAGAAAAATAACCCGAGGTTCTCTCGGGTATTTGAACGGCGACGTCTTGCACTTTTACCGCACTTACACACCACCTGAGCATGGGATTGCGTGGAGTAGAATGAATTAGACATATTATCGAAGAATTTTGGTGGTGTAATTTTGTGATTTAGTGTTAGGGTTTGTAGAATTCGGGAAAGAGAAAGGAGAAGTCAAGAGAGGTTTTACGGAGAGAGAAAAGAGAGGTTTGATTTTGATGAGAAGGTTAATTTAGATTAGATCCTTTGCGTTTTTAGTATTTTTCAATTCTGCACTCTTTTTAACTTTTAAAATTAATTCGTATTTTAATATATTAAACGAAAAAAAGGGAGATTTCTGGCCAAAATTTACGGAATTTTGGTCGGGGGACCAAAATTAAGACATGTAGTAACTTGTAAGACTAAAATTGTAGATAAAAAAGTTGTAGGACCAAAATTGTTGATGTGCCAACTTAGAGGGCCTTTTTTGCGAAATTCCCTAAAGAGGAATGTACCAAGGATGGCTACTTAAGACATCCAAGTGATTCTCCTGTTTGGCATGCATTTGATCGTCAACATCAAGAGTTTTCCAAGAACTCCAGTAACATAAGGTTGGGCCTAGTAGCAAATGGGTTCAGTCCGTTTGGGACAATGAGTCTTACTCACAGTACTTGGCCAGTCATATTAACCCCATATAATATATCCCCGTGGATGTGTATAAAAGAGCCATTCTTTTTTTTTTTTTTTTGACATTGCTTATTCCTGGTCCATCTTCTCCTAGAAATAATATTGATGTGTACATGCAATCACTAACAGAAGAACTGAAAGATTTGTGGGATGGTGTTGAAACATATGACGCATCAACTAACCAGAATTTTAATATGCATGCAGCTTTATTGTGGAATATAAATGATTTTCCTGCCTATGCAAATTTATCTGGTTGGAGTACTAAAGGTGAACTAGCTTACCCATCATGTTATAAAGACACGAGCTTGAAATACTTGTACAAAAGTCGTAAACAATGTTATATGGGCCATCGTAAGTTTTTTAATCATTATCATCCTTATAGAAAAGATGCTAATTCTTTTGATGGAAGTGAAGAAGCTCGCAAGGCACCTATTAATTTAGTTTGGGGATAAGGTCTTACATGAGTTAGCTGGATTCAATGTAAAGTTTGGAAAAAAAGTTAATGTTATTTGGTTGTAGACAAAAGATACCTAAGGTTCTGTTCAAGAACAGAACAGAGACTAAGGCATTTTGCCCGCCTTCTGTATGTTCTGTTCAAGAACAAATTTAAAAAACTGAAGGCATTTATATTTATAGCCTTCTTTTTATTCGGTTAAGAAAGAAGGCAAAAATGCCTTCTGTTCACATTTTTGTCTTATGTCTCATTTTATTTTTTCTAAAATATATTTTATCTTAGTTTTTTTTGTAATATTTATTCAGTAATAACTAACTAAGTATTTAAATTTTGTACTTTTTCACCAACTTTGTTGTTATGTAAAAAGTGAACAACATATCAAATCAAATAGTTTATATTATCTTATTCAAATTTAGTAAGTAATTATCAATTATTAGTTAAAAATAAATCATGGTAGCAAAATAAATTCAATTAGTTGTCACATTATAAAAACATCCACTATTAAAATTCACACATAACAAACACACTACTTTCTCCATGAAAATAGATTCTTTTTACGTAAAGGATATTTTGCCCTCTTTATTCTATAAACAAATTATTATGATCAAAATATTGTAACATGGAATACCATTACAGATTTTCATATATCTAAGACCCCCTCATAGTTGCAAAACGTATCAATGACACCCCTTCTTATAGTTTGAGTACAAAAGGGTAATTTTGGTCTTAAAAAAATGGTCATCTTTGACTCTGACCTTGACCAAGGGCTGGATAGGAAAATCATGAAGAAAGTAAGTTAGTTAGGGTTGATATTTTAGTTGATGGATTAGTTTGATATGTTAGTATAAACCTCAGGGGGTGTCAATGATATTATTGAAACCTCAGGGGTGTCCCTGATATTTAGTCAAACCTCAGTGGGTGTCACTGATATTATCCGTAATTTTAAAGCTTAGTGTAGCTGTGTAGTATCCTTTATTTCTTTTGGCAACTAATTTTATACAGTACTTTTGTCATTATTATTTTAAATAATCTAACTAAATAAAACGTAAGAGAAAGTTGATGTAATTAGTTGAAAAGATTTAGATTACTAGCGAAATACGCAAACTTGGTGGCCTCATTCCAAATAGGAAATTTATAATTATTGGACCTAACTTGTCACAAAACCCACAAACAATGGGCATATATGTCATTAGATGCCAAGAAGAATAAATGTAATTGTAAAGTCAGGTGGGAATGAAATTAATATTAGACATAAGAGTTTAAGAAGAAAGTACCCCACCATCAATTCTGTCTGTTGTACATCGTTTAAGATTTCATTTTGAAAAACAACAAAAGTAGAAATAAAATTTTAAAAGTAAACTAACATAAAATAATCAAAGTTTATATATTGTTTTTTTTTTTTTGGTCTCAAAGCACAAACAAAAAAGCATTTGAGAGAAAAGCTGTGAGGAATCAATATATGGCATAGGCTCTATCTATATTCACTTTATGTTTTAACGAAGTAGACCAAAAACCCTTTAGAACCTGCACTTTTATAATTTTAAATTAAATTAAATTAAAACTTTCAAATTTTTACAGATATAATTGATTTTATAATCGGACGATTTGAGTCCGAGAATCCAAGATCTCCACCGCATTGACATTGTTCAGGTTTGTTTCAATTTTTGAATTTTAGTCAGTCTTTGTGAATATTATTGCTGAAAACATTTTGCCTCAATTTGGTTGATAATGAGTTTAGGAGTAATGTGTAGCTGTAGCCGATTCTTTTAGCTTCAACTGTAATCAGATCTGTGTAAAAATTTGGATTTTGTGCTTATCTTTTGATTAGTTTTTGTAGGAATTGAGATGGTACATTATACAAGTTTGTTTGATTTGTGTTGGTGTTGTTGTTGTTGTTGTAGTTCAATTGCAGAATCACATTCTTATTTAGTTGATATGATTTTGAACTAGATCAGTGTTTTCTAGTTGGAAGGTATGTTAGTTTTTATCTAGTGGATGGTCTTATTGTAATCGGAATTTTTCGTACTTCTGATCGTGCGAATTTCCTAGTTCTGCATAAGATTTCAGCACGATCTAGGAAGTGCGTTTCTAATTTATACCGTGCTTCTAGGCTAACGTTAAGAAATGAATACAGGCTGTTGTATAGGTTTTGTGTCGATATATGTCGAGATTTTAGGGGAATGGGAGTGCATGTATGAAAGAAGACCAAGAAAATAGAATCTTTTTTCAAGTATGGCAAAGATGAAGTCTGACACGCCTTTAGACTTTGCTGTATTTCAGCTGTCACCAAGACGATCGAGGTGAGAACTTTCATGACGGTGTTTTTGTTTCATTTGACATTCAAAGTTCCTCAAGGAATCATTAGCTTAATTGAGCTTCCTGCCTGTCTGCAGATGTGAGTTATTTGTTTATAGTGATGGGAGCACAGAGAAACTCGCCTCAGGGTTGCTTAAACCATTTGTTGCTCATCTAAAGGTTGCAGAGGAACAAATTGCTTCTTCCGCACAATCAATTAAGCTTGAAGCTGGACGACGGAAAAATGCCGAGTCGTGGTTCACCAAGGGAACAATCGATAGGTATTATCACTTGTGACTTATTTAGGAAAACACATTAGTATGTATCTAATATATATGTTTTAACATTTTTCTTCAGATTTGTACGATTTGTAAGCACTCCAGAAATTTTGGAGCTTATCAATACCTTTGACGCGGAGATGTCACAGTTGGAAGCCGCTCGAAGAATATATTCTCAGGTACTTGTTTAAGTATCATCAAAATTGTTTAATTTGGTCCATGTACTGGCATAACTAAAGTACTCCCCCTTGTCAATTTCAGGGTGCACGAGAACAACATTCTGGTATGGTTTCCAACTTATTATAGTCGATTATTTTCTATTCTTTCTCGTTTTATGTTGCTACGTGGATGAGAGAGTTTCACACTTGATTACTTTCAGGAGTAGACTGAGTATAAGTCATATAGTTTTGTTTTGTTTTGCTTTTTGTTTGTTTATCTGTTTGTTTGTTTGTTTGTTTGTTTGTTTGTTTGTTTGTTTGTTTGTCTTTTTAACTAGGAGAGTAGATATTGGTTGTTATCTAGACTGTAATGTGATACCTAGTGAGATCCTAATCACGCAACATAGGCTAAAGTTTTAGAAGTTAAGACGCATCGAGGACTTAGAAGGAGTAGGCGTAAGTTAGATCACTGGATTAAGTGGTGGCGGCTAACAAAGTGTAGTCAGAAATAGTGAATGACACAAGAAGCAAATCATAAGCACAATGAAGACTTGGATACAACTTTGGAGCAAAAAGACTAGTTGTATTAAAAGTATAGCTAAAGATCTCCTTGGTGAGTCCACATGTGGTTGCCTACTGGTAAGAACACACCACAGTGGAATGAAGAGGTGGAATTATTGATCAAGCTAAACAAGACTACTACAAAGATTTGAAGAAAAATCATGATGTAGAGCGCTTCAAGAACTACAAGTTAGCAAAGAAGTAGGCTAAGAAAACGATCCACTAACAAGAGTCCATGTTTACAAGGAAATTCACAGAGAGTTCTATAACGAAGAACCCAAAATAGACATACCAAATTGTCCGCTTAAGGGAGTAGAAGACAATGGACTTCGGTGCAGTGAAATGCATGGACTTGGGTGCTATGAAATGAATATAAGAGGAAGGAAGACCGCGATAACCAGATTAAAATTAGACAGAGACTTTTTTGATAGATTGTCTAGAGGAAGCTTCAACCAAGATGTGGTTGACATTACAATGTCTTTCAGGATATGAACCTCAAAATTATGCGAACAACTAGAAGATCTAAGTTAAAGATTCCTTAAAAAAGAATGATGACAAATAAGTTGTGGGCCCGATCAGAATCCCTATTGAAGTTTGGAGGAACATGGAAGAGATGGATGTGATGTGGGTACAAACTCTTTAACAAGATATGAGTAACAACTAAGATACTGAATGGGTGGAGAAAGAGTATGCTAATACCACTCTATATGGATAAGAGTGTCATTCTAAATTGTTCCGTCTACCATTATCAGATAACCTGTTTGTTTAATGCCAAAGAGATCGACCACAAAGGACATTTAACTCATCAAACATTTTTTAAAGAGCAGTAGGAGATTTGCATATGGTTTTAATCGACTTAGAAAAAGCAGATGGTTAAATTCTATGAGATGTATGGTGGATATTGGTAAATAAGGGAGTCCCATTTAAGTATATCAGCATAATCAAAGATAGCCAGAATCACCAGACTTTATCAATTGGTGCCTTTCTAATCACAATTGGCTTATCAACGATTACCTTGAGCCATTTTTTGTTTTTCACCATCATAAAGGAAATCACTACCTTATCCAAGACCAAGAATCTTGGTGTATGTTGTTGGTAGACGATATTGTCTTGATTGATGAGTCGGGAGCATAGGTTAACAAAATAAAGCTATGGAGACAAGCTCTGGAGTCTCGGGATTTTTGACTAAGCTGAACCAATCACAGTACGGAGTGCAAGTTTAGTAAATAGAAGATTCAAGAGATAGTGTGGCTGGACAAGAGATACCAATGAATACGCAGTTTGGCATCTAGATGTTATTAATGAGAAGGATGCCAAACTTGATTAGTGTTGTCAATCATTTCATTCAAGCTGCACGGATAGAATGGAATTGCGCAATATAGTCTTGAATGTTTTCCCAATATAGTGTAATAGAAGATTTATATCCATCCAGTTTACAATTGATGTAATCCTATCACGCCCTTATACTGTTTAATGAATCCTTTGTTTTCCCGTGAGCAACGACAAACAGTCCTCGAAGTAGTCTTATAACTGTTTGATTGGTCTCATAAATGAAATTCCCTGAACATCAATTGATATGAATTTCTTCCAAGCCCACTTGGAAACCAGAGATTAGGTTTAAATAGAACAAGATTTTGAACCTCAATTCCAACTTAGGTTTCCCGTTCGATTTTTATTGAACTGGAGTGATAATGAAAAAAATGACTTGACTAATTACAGAAAAGAAATAAAATGAAAACATGGCAGCCTAACAATATGTGAGACGAGGCAACTGCCTAATATGGGCCACATAAAGAAAGAAAAGAGAAGTTCCTGTATTGATCTTCGTCGAACTAGCAAAAGTGCCAACTGAAAAGGAGGAAAATTTGAAACTCTGGGCTGAGAAACTTTTATATTTCAGTTATCCATTCAAAACCTTATGGTTATTGAAGTTTAAGGGGGATACTGCCATTCATCCCCCTTCCCCCCTGCCAATATATATTTCATCAGCATCTTTTGAAACTGCTGTATTAAACCTTTAAGTTAGCTGAACTTTTATAAGATATTGAATGGCTTTGGAGTCTTCTTAAAATAGACTGGAGAATATGATCTATGATTTTTGTTGCAGCAGTTGCCATTGACGGTTTGTAATATACTTTTGTTAATTACTTTTCTTTGGAATGACATTATCCATAAATGTTTACAAGCAGTGAAAAACAAAGTGAGCATCTCAATTGTTAGAATTTGATTTGCCATTATAGACGCCAGGGAGGAATCACTGTCATTCAACAATTCGGATTAAGACTTGAAGCCCAGAAAACATGCTTCTTTGAAAAACTTTTTTGACATGATCACAGTCCCAAGATTTGCCTCTTGAGCTTAGTAGGAACAGTGAGGCCATCAATTGTGTCATGTAATGAGAGCATAATTTGGTGATGCGCGTGCATGAACAGTCAGTGGAAATCAGGATGCAAATACTTTCATGAGATGTCATGATTATGTTGTCTTTTGTCCTAGCCAATTTCATTTTGTTATTTGTTGAAGCAAACACTTACTAAGAATAGCTTTCCAGATTTGCAGGATCCATTAAGTTTAAACAATTTAAGTGTATTGGAGATATTTTTGTTGATATGCTGCATTCTTTTCTTTCTCTCCATGACGTTAAGAAGACAATTCTAGCACTATACAAAATACCTGTCTGGGCAAGTTATTCTTTAGTCTCTCTCATATTGGGAATGTATTATACGCTTCTTTTTTTTATTTTTACTTTTTATATCTCCAAGTTTGCGACATGAATTGCTTAGTATTATATTCAAATTTTGATTTCTTTTTATTCCTAGAGGAATTCTTATTAGTTTGTTAACGCTACAATGTTTAATCTATTGCTCCAGGTGGAGGTAGATCTGGGGTCACAGCTGCTGATGATGCCACAAAGTATTTCCACCTCACTCCTCTATTATTAGCTCGAAATCTTTTAACTGCTTATCAGTTGGTTATACTGAATGCCTCTTTTTGCGAGATCATCACATTCTCTTTGGCCTGATAGTTATCAGTGCTATACTTGGCTCTCAATTGGACCTTAGCATGGTCATAAGCTTCAATACTTCTAAGTTAAAAATTACAGTGGCTTGAATGTTGAATGCTATATAAATGGGATACAACATAAATTTCTTAACGAGTCAGATGATTGTTTGTTAAACTTCTAGAAAATTGAGTGTTTAGTTTAAACTGGCGGGGTTGGTGGTTTAGAAGGATCATTTTAGTTGACAGTAATAGTTGTGTAATATAAAGTTTTGTTATGATAAGATTTAATTTCCATTACTGTTGGATTTTCTATAGTCGCCCCTTTTAGCCTCTTTCTTTTTGGGTATTTTAGACTCAGTCGATATTTGTAAATGGGTGTCTCTCCTCTCTTTGATGGCCTTGGGCCTCTTCTCTACATGTTATATATTTTGACCATTATACGAAAGCTGCTTTTCCTTTAAAAGTAATATATATCTATGGCTTTGAAGTTTGTTATTAATGGAAGTGAATTTCTCTTTGATACTCTGATTAGAACTATATCCTTGCTCTATCAAGCTTGTCTTTGCTTGTGCATACCTTTGCTCTTTTCTTCTCAACACTGTTTGTAGATGGCCATGCATGAACTGTCAACTCTGATTGACATATGCTTAGTGCGACTGAGATTTTCTCATTCTCCTCTTCATCCACTTCTCTTTCTCAATCTTTCATGATATTTTGTGTACTTCTCTTTTTGATTCTCACTAATACAGGAATGAACTTCTGAGAGCTATTGATGTAAGGCTTGTAGCAGTACAGCAGGATTTATCCGCTGCTTGTGCTCGCGCTGCTGCTGCTGGTTTTGATATTGACACTGTTTCAGAACTTCAAATGTTTGCAGATAGATTTGGTGCGCACCGCCTGAAGTAAGAACTTAAATTATTTTTGATTTATTAGTGCAGCTCTAACACAAATTTGGTCGTTTATCATAGTGATTGTATTGTGCCTTCTCTGCGAGTTTGTAACAACAATAATGGATGGGCAAGGAAGCTACCTACAAACAGAAAGCTAAAGACATAAATGATTCTAGACTTGAATTTAACCAGTGATCAAATTGGCTTAGAGAAGCAGGAAAAGTATGAACGGAAATGGTGCTTGTGTACTAAACATGGGCATGCATCTATAGATTTTTGGTTAATTCTCTCGGAGTGGGTGGGGAAGTGGGAGGGTAAATATTTTGGCGAGAGTAAATATTGAAGGTTGCATGACCCTTAAACTAATACAATGTTGTTTCCGGAGTGTGCTTTTGATCATGTCTCTCAAGTGTTCTGGAGGAGCTTAGCAAAGTGTCAAAATATTATAGCTGGCGTCAGAATGAGTGTACTGAGATTCCAGGGATAGACATATGTTGTGATGTGCTGACTAGGAATGTATGAGAAAACTACACACTGGTGATATCAGTACGCTGGCTGGATTATTTATGTTTGAACGCTAGGCCTTTTTGGTGTTATATGGTTTTGTGGGCATAGATGTTTTAAAGCAAAAGACAAGACATGCATCAGGTAAAGTGCTTTAAAAACATACTTTTAGCATTTAGTACCAACAAATTCAAGCAACTATCTTATCACTGGCTCTAGACTAAATAACTCCGTTTAGCCCTACTAGAGTATGTGAACTTTAGGTGTGTGAGTGTTAGATTGATAGGTAAAGAATGTTAACTGGAATTAGATAAGGAAGTGTCAGGTGATGGAGAGGTAGGTGATTTCCTAGTTCCTAGATTTTCTGTAATATAATAAATAACACAATTTATTCTACCCCCAAGCTTTGTACATGGTATCAAGAGCTTTAGGTTAAATATTTTTTAGAGAAGACAGTTCTTGGGACCAAACCACAGCCGCGACGGTGGCATAAGTCAGCCCACCATCGTGGCCACAAATGGTCATTTTTTCCTGTTTTTCTTTCATTTCGTTTTTCAAATCTAGACCGGGCGCAACCGCGCATTTCTGCTGCTGTTGTGCACGTCCAACCCCTAGCAGCCTTGTTGTTCAGTTTTCTCTCTTCTTTCCAGAACCATCACTTCTCTGTGCCGCCACCAAACTTGAAGTTCGCACCACATTTTTCAGTTCAGCTGCTGTCCGTCCCCCATCACCTACTTGTCTCTGATGCCCTTCCAACCGAGTTACTGAACTGACACCATGAATCAACTCGGTCTGCAAAAGAAAATGCATTTTGTGGTATTTTCCCAATCTGGTCTTTGGCTTGCTTCTTTCGATATTTGATATTTGGGTGTTTGGGTTTGTATTTGGGCTTGCTTTTGTGTTTAAGACTTGGATTAAGTTATTAAGTTGACCAAGTGAGTTGACTCGATCTAACTTAGTTCAAGTTCATGAGTTAACCTAGGAAGTTGAATCGAAGTGCTGAAATTTAAGTTTCGATGGTTCCCTTTGAGTTTGGCTTTCGATTTTGGGTTTGGATCAAGGTTATCGGGGTTTTGGCTTCGAAAGTTACTATTTGGAGTTTTATTCTCGTTTTAAGATTTTGCTTATTAGTTTTATGAGCAACTCTTCTTTGTTCCTCCAAGGGAGTATTGAGTAAATTAATGTGTTTTCATCGTTTATTTTTTATCTTTCGGTTGTCTCATCGTCTTTGGTTGACTGCATACTTGGAGTTATACTCTTGTGGGTTGACGGTTTCCAGGATGCGTTTGACGCAGTTTTGGACATTTGCGGTAACAGTCTGTTGTCTTTTGTTGGTTTGTCGGTGGACCAAGTGATCCACATTCATTTGATTGGTTTGGCCAGTCATTTATCAACAAGAGGTGTTTCAGTGAGGATTGAATCCCGAAATGTCAAGTTGGGTAGGATATCTTTATTTAGCTCTTTTAGTTTCAGAACTGGCATCGTTGTAACTAATACTACGTATTTCTTTTCACGTAGTGTGTTATTTGTTACAAACTTAGAATGTAGTACGCTCTAGTTTGTGGGAGAGTGTTAGAGTTAGTATATCACAGAGCAACTTGTATAGAGAGGACAAAGTAAATTTTCGAAGTTTGAGGCTTTGATGGCTTTTTGAGATGGTTTCGCCATTGACAAACGAGATCTGAGAAAGTCATCAAAATAATGAAACGTGGTTTCCGCTCTTGTCTCAAATAATAATTATGCTAGGTGCAGTGACGCAAATGCCTTATTCAAATCCTCTGAATAACATGCAGCTAGGCACCGCACTTCCCCATTTATTGGTGCTATTGCGCATGCTTAAAACCTATGGCTTCTTATTTGCTACAATTTGCTGGAAATCATAGCCCAAGAGGGGTTTGGATTAAATGTAGGTGCGGTTGAAGTATTATTATGAATACTAAAACTAGATTCCATGTGCATTGCTAATTGAATGATATAAATATTGTGTTGTCTGAGATACATTAGTTAACCTTCGAAGCTCAAACATCTAATTATGAGCTATAGAGGAAATTTAACTGGCCTTGAAGCTTTAACTTGAAGAATTTATGCTTTTTGCCCTTCTTCTACTGGAGCTAAAGACCTCTCAGAGTCTAATTATCTAATTTTTTCTTTAAATATTAGTGTGCTGCGTTATACGTTTGGAATTTGAGACCACTATTAAATCTAGTAAGTAAATTTTGTTTGAAATTTCCAACTTTGCTCCATGTGTTATTTTAATCGAGCAGTGTAACTAATTACATTTTTTGGTAGTTAAACTATTTAGCCCAACTCCTGTCTTAATAATCAGAAAGCTTATTATCAACTAGTGAGCATACAAGATTCGCGGAGACTGAAATACCACCATCATATAATATCTGTGCAAAATTTACATCTGAATTTATTTACTTTATTACTGATTAAATATAGATTTGTTCCTGGTTAATCTATCTACCGGTCATTGTTATTGTCGTATTTTGCATATTCAGTCAGTTGAATTTTGTTTTCCAAATAAAATCATGAACTAATGCATCAAGTCATCTTAGAAATTGCGGAGATAACTTGCATTTCCTGTTGCCGTGGGCTATTATATACAGCTCACTGAACTTGCACCTGCTTTTATGTAGAGACTTGATATTCTGAGGAGAATTTAACATTCATTTTCTTGTATTAGTATTATTTTTCCTTGTAAGATAATGGTGGGCATATTATTTTTTGCTCAAATACTTATGATTCTTTCTTTCTACGGATTATTTGCAGCGAAGCCTGTAGCAAATTCATATCACTGTGGGAGAAGCGCCCTGGCCTCATCAATACATGGAGATTCACTCGGGAAGACCGAGCCTTACGTTCTTCATACGGGTCGGACATGTCCATTGACAACGATCCACCCTCCCCAAAACACCGCCAAGAACCTGCCATGTGTCAACAGCCCATCCCCCCTTCCATCTCCCTCCCTGTACGCCACGGGTTCAGCACAGAATCCAGTATGGAAAGGGAGGTTGGAAACAAGACAAAAACCACCATCCCAGAAAAAGATGTCAAAGATGAGAGCTCAACAACCCCTGAGTTGATTCAGTCAAGTCAGCCTGCGCGGCGACTTAGTGTACTGGACAGGATAAGCTTATTTGAGAACAAACAGAAAGAGAGTTCTGGGGAGAAACCACCCATTGCCAAGTCTGTTGAACTGAGGAGGCTGTCGTCTGACCTCTCATCGTCGGCTGTGGAGAAAGCTAATTTGAGGTGGAGTGGTGCTAGTGATATGAGCATTGACTTGACTGCGGATAAGAAGGATGTGGAGAGCCCCTCATGTACTCCCTCCGTTGCAGTATCTCAGGCCAACAAAGTCTTAGATTCTAATGATAATAAGGCAAAGAGTTCTATGGTTACACCGGATAATAAGATTATTCCAAGTTTGATCCGATCTGGTGATGAAAAAATTAATGAGGGTTCATTCAATAAATCCGAACAGTTTTTCAGTTCTAGCAAGTCAAACTCTGATAAAGATGGTTCTAGAGATCAGGGGCGTGAGAAGACCCAGTCGAAGTCCTTTATAAGCAGGGCTGAGGATCAAGAAAATTCAGAAGAGGAACTTAAAACTTTGCCTATTAGTGAAGGTAACGACGCGGTTGGGTTTAGGGATCTAGGAAAGTTGAAGGGTTCTCATTGTTTTGAAGAGCATACCAGGCTCCAGGTGCAAGTTGTTGCGGACAAGAATCAGGATTCTTCGTTTACTCGGATTAGTACTTCTGGAAGCAAAGGTGGTCGGCAGGTTGAATTTCCTAATCATAGGGGAAATTCTGAATCAAGGGACGAGTCCTTAGAAACACGCTTGAAAGCTACTTGGAACACTGTGGGAGAGTCTAGGGCGTTTGAAGATGTTGCAGGTCCAAAAACTCGAAATGTTGTTGCTACTTGCTTTGAAGGGATTGAAGGGGATTCCTTTTCTGCCCGGCAAGAGGCAAGTTCTGGCAGGGAAACCAAATTTGTTGCTAAGAAAGAATTGCGCTCCTCTGATACGGTGTCAGTTGGTTCTATATCCAGCACGGACGATTCTGGACCCTGGAGAAAGAAATTCAGTAAACAAGGTTCTGCTGCTGTATTAAGTAAGAAGGCACAAGTTCAACATGATGAAAGCAGTTTTAGTGGAAACAACAGGACAATGCTCTATCATGAAGTTACAACAGAGGCTCAGGAAAGTTTTCATTCTTTTTTGACCCCAGCTGCAGAGCACGCTCAAAGAGTAAGGCAGTCAAAGGTAAATCAGGAGCTCAATGATGAGTTGGAGATAAAAGCAAATGAGCTCGAAATGCTCTTTTCAGAGCATAAACTGCGGGTCCATGGGGATCAATCCAATTCTTCCCCTCAAGGTAAGTCAGGAGACCCGAGACGCGAGACACGTAGTGGTGTACGCAACAACAAGCCAGTAGCTGATACCTCTTCCCAACTGTATGACCATTATCAATCAACCAGACCTCCAGGGAATTCAAAAGGCAAGATCAAGATCGATGCTGGACCTCTCGTGAAAACGTTTGACCGGAAAAACTGTGGTGAAGCAATAAATAGAACTTTCTCCGAGCTTAGTATCTCACAGGGTTCTAGAGGGAGATTCTATGACAGTTACATGCAAAGAAGAGATGCAAAATTAAGAGCAGAATGGGATTCTGAAGGAGTGGAGAAGGAAGCCAGGTTGAGGTCTTTGTTGGATAGTCTTGAGAGGAATAGATCTGAAATGAAGGCCAGATTGTCAGGATCTGCAGACAGACAGGATTCAGTATCAAGTACTAAACAATGTGCTCAGAGGTTCATATCATACAATAGCAGGTCTATTATAAACAGAAATCAGGTAGATCTATAGTCTTGTAGAGATGCATGACCACCCTAATGAATGGTACTATTTTTATCAATCTTTACTTATTTTTCGGAATTACTGGAGTTTGGTCTTCAGTTGATTTCTGACCGACCTGTAAAAGTTTCCTATTGACAGAAACAATAGATTTTCGGATAGTAATGACGAGATTGAAGCATTGGATTATTTAGAGCAGAATCAACTTCTCGATGATAGGAAGTTAGATGACACCTATATTGATGATGGTATGTCTAGGGGTTCCCAGAAGAAGAAGCTTTTGCCTAAAAATAGGGGTTCCCTGTCATCTATTTGCACTTCAGTAGCTCCTGTTTTAAAATTTGCTACCAAAACTTCTACGTCAATTCTGAGAAACAAGGAATGCAACCTGAAAATCCAGACACAGTATCCAGTCTGAGAAAAGAAATTACTAGGCCTTCTTCGAGAGGCAATAAAAGTGATTAGTTTGCAAGCTAGAAACTATGCCAGAAGCAACAGCACTGATGATGCAGAGTCCATGTTCCAGGGGGATAAGTCGAGCAGAGCGCATTCATTGAAGGAAAGCTATGCCAATTCAAGCGAATATTAGAAATATATCAATTGGACTTTGATGGTTTGACACCAATAAAATCTTACGATGAAGGTCTAGACAGTGTTGGGACAAAGACTTTTCTTAAAAAGAGTAGCCCTAAAGTGCCTGTTGCTCAAGCAACAATTACAAGGCCAAAGACCACAGCAGGATCCAATCCAACAGACAATGTAAAAAAGAATGATGACTTGGCCACTGGACCTGATGATAATGGTGTTTCTTTGAGTATGGTAGAAGATGGGGTTGAGGAATTTGTAATTTCACAAATGCAAATTTTGGACAAGAGAGAAACAAGTGGGAAGTCTCAAATTCCTACAGAATTTCCTCCCAACTGTTGAATCTATACAAGATTGGCCTGAGGAAAGACCATGTCATGGAATTCACATACTCAGCATCCCTTTTCTTTTCCTCGTTAGATATTCGATGTTGATGCTGTGGACTCCCCAGTGGGAAGTCCTGCTTCATGGAATACAGAGTCTTTAAATCAAATGTTGACTGCTGCTGCATGAATGACAAAGAAATGGGGAACAGACACGCTAAAGGTTTTAAACAATTACTGAATTTTGAAAGGAAAAATCGAGGCTCAAGAGTATGGTTGACTGGATGTCTGCTACGACATCTGAAGGAAATGATGATACCTAAGATGGACCTTATGTGGCCAATAGGTCTTCAAAAGATCTGAGGAAGTCTAAAATGGGATTTTCTCAAGCTCGACCTTCTGAAGATGGCTTCAATCAAAAAGCGAGTTTTTCAGTGAATCAGGTGATCTATGACGTGTCTTTGTATTGATATTTTATATATCTTTACCATCAAATTATTCTATCTGAACTTTTTCTCATCCTGTTATACTTCATTCTCTTAATGTCACTTTATGTGGTTATTTTTGGTCCTGTAATCAGCATATTAATGGTGAGTGTTCTGCGAAATTTCTCTAAGTGGTTGATGTTGCATAAAAATTTGTGTTGCATTTCACTTTACGTCTTTTGCGTTCTCATCATGTTTTCCCCCTTCCGCTTAGATCCTCTTAAACCCCTTCCGCTTTTGTAGACAGATTATTCTGTCTGTAAATTATGGATCTGAACAGTTTGAGGACAAAGGTCCTGGACCAGTTACATGGTATCCAAAAGACTTTCATCTTTACTTCCCAAATGTGTTCCAAATATACGAGTTTTACTTTTGATGCATGTTCACCTGGAACTTTCATATCAAAAGATGATTTCCATGCATTCTGGAAGGATATGACCGGATTTTGTACACTGACATAACCTTATCTGATTTTGTTATCCCGATATTTAACTGTTAATGGTCAAATTGAATCACATTGATGTTTGTAACTTAACATCGGAACCAACATGCACAAATGCACGACCTATGGACCTATCTTAGAAGGATCGTCGCAG
The DNA here is from genome assembly GCA_946800315.1 of Misopates orontium. Taxonomy (NCBI): domain Eukaryota; kingdom Viridiplantae; phylum Streptophyta; class Magnoliopsida; order Lamiales; family Plantaginaceae; genus Misopates; species Misopates orontium. The sequence continues at coordinate 19,616,284 of OX326950.1, read as the reverse complement.
ATGATTTTCTTGAGCTGCAATGGGGATCCAGAATTTTTCACGTTTTGGGTTTCTCTTGAGCTTCATGGAGTTGAGGAGGATCCAAACTTTTTTTCAAGTTTGGTGTAATCTTGTTCACATATCCTTTAATTCTTTGTCGCTGTACTATATTGTGACCCCAAAGTTTTCAAATCAAGGGTTAACTAGGTAATTAACGGGCTTATGCCTCTTTCTGTTGCGCATTTCTTTCTTCAGAGAGTTATATCCCATTGCCTACAGCCCACTGTGTAACAAGGGGGATCATGTCTGGAAGCTCAATTAAAGGTGAAACATTCAACTTAGAGTTGGATTCTTTTCAGTTGTAAAAAAAGCTGTGAACTGAAGAAATGCATGTGTAATTGACAAACACCATCCATATTGACGTTATTGCCCGAGTCGAAAAGATAAAACATATCCTCATCAGAATGACCATCAGAAAGCTTCTCGCTTTGTAGTCAGGTGGCACCTACGGATTTGAATTTCTTAGTAGCTTCTGAAACAATGGATACCTCTACTTTAATTAGCTTCCCTTAAAAGAACGGAACTTCGAGATTATTTCCCAACCTTCTCTTCTTATGTTAAGGACACAAGCCACATCTGGAAAAGAGCTCGCCTCACAAAGAAAAAGAATTGAATGTCGACTACGAGAATATCTCAATTAGAGGGCTGATAATGGGCCTGTATAAAATCTTCAACACTGTTTGACAATCTCGAATATTCCATTCATAGTTTGATCGAACTCCTGGTAGCATTTGGTGGCAAAAAAAGTGCCTTAGCGACTTCCGGAAAGTGTTCATAGGTAAGCGACTACTTACGTCTTTTGACTTTTTGGAGAAGAATAGATTCATCAGTTAAGTAGGCTAGCATTGGTACTTGCATTATTTGTTTCTGTTTGGTGGACTTCTTCCTTGATAAGGGAATAAGCTCGCATAATTATTTTGAAGGCCTTTCACTTGGCAATTCATGTTACATATTGTGATATCTTTTGTTAGAGCCTAAATTATGTCATTGCTTTAACTACAGATATGCCAATACAAGAATAACTGCTAGATGATGCTTGTTCTCTTAAGTGGGTGATGGGATTCCGTATCCACTGATAACCCCACTTTGCTGCTCTTGCTACTTAATTTATTCAATTTTCTCTTTCAATGAGCTTGTTATTCTAAAATATGGTATTTTATGCTGACAAAACGAGCTTATACTAATCTGCTGCAATTCAATAATGAATTATGATATCTATGTACAAATATTTGCCTTGCGCTAACCAACTGTACTGAAAAGGTGAAAAAGATTTCACAGACAAGTTTGCGGTGTACTATTTGGTTTACTTATACACTTGTTTACTCCTATTTTCAGCTCCGAGATCTTTTTCTTACTATCATCATTTCGGAGCAATAGAAATGACTCAAAGCCTAGTGAATGTCAACTGGATATTTTGCTCAGGGTTGCTTTCTTTGAGGTCGATACCTAGATGAATGTAAACAGCAGACCAAGATTGAGTACCTACGCGAGGTAAATATACTTCAGTATGATGTATGTCTTTATAAATTGATGTGGAATTTTGTCTTTTTTGTTTTAAAAATCGGAAAATATTGTGTTGTAAATTATAATTAGCAGATAGTTCCAATTGGCGGAACATCAATGTGATTTCGGTAGTTGATATATTCCTTTATAGAAGCTGATTCAAAATGTTATCCAGTTTTGGCTAACTGCGGAATGAAGTTATTCCTTATGATGGACAAGAAATGCATTCCAAGCTTAATTAAAAAAGAAAAGACGAAGAAAAAGAATAGTTAGGCTGTTTGGTTAGCGTGTGTACGCAAAATTACAGGTTCCTATCTCGAACAAACTGGGATATACGGTAGTTCATGTTTGGTCTCATTACACACTTATATGTTATGTTTTGAAAAGTTATAGACATCCTATAAAGTAGTACGAATATCACGTATATGTTCCTAGCGTGAACACCAAATGATAGGTGGATCAAGAATCCTCTTATTCTCCTAATTCGAAAAAGGGCGATCTCCTAAGGATCGGGAAGAGACTTTTACAAACTAATTTACAACTTATTTCTTCTTATTCATTTACAATGCAAATACATTACATTTTTAATTGCAGAAATTAATTCCTAACTTCGATATAACTCTATCCAAGAGATGATCTTATTGAAACTTGTCAAAAAGCGAAAAACGAGTTCTATAAGTAGGAGGGTGTGACAAGATTTGGTCTTATAAGAATATGATGGCCATTTGGGTTCTCTAACTAGTTAATTTTGACAAATTTGTCCTAAAAGTATATGAGCAGCAATTTAGGTACTCCGAATATTACTAACTAAATTAATTAATTAATTTGCATTAAGATTTGAATACAAACTGAAAAAGAGAACATGATATACTTTTGTAATGTCACTGTAATATAAGATATGACTTTGTATTTTCTCAAAAGTAGCAATGAGTACTACCATAGCCGGAATGAAAAGATAACTACAATATCGAACTTAGTAATATAATCACTTGATTACCAAATTTGGGATTTCTTTTTCTTTTTGCAATAGATTATTGATACTAATTTTCTTTAACACAAAACAGAGTGAAGAATAAAGCAAATACAATATAAAAAGAGATATAAATGGAAGCAGATCGTCTTTTAAATAACTATTGGCAAAATTTCACTTTTAGTCCAATAGGATTACTCCTTCATCACATTTGGTTAGCATTCAAAAAGTAAAAGCAGTATCAAATAGTTATGCAGGTTATAATCAGTTCAAAGAAACACTCTCAATAGTTATGCAAGTTATAATCAGTTCAAAGAAACACTCTCAATAGTTATGCAAGTTATTATCAGTTCAAAGATATTTATACAGGCCATTGATGATGAGTTTTCAGACGGGAAAAGTTCGACATCCAAAAGAAATTAACCCATTATGACAAACTAGTACAACAACTACATCACTTTTTTTTTTTTTTTTTTTTTTAAATCAGAAAGTAACTACATCACTGCAGTCATACTTCCTAAGTAAGTGAATCTCCGACTTCTGTTGCAATCCAGAGAGCGTCGTGTCTGAAAGGACACAGCATAGGCAAACAAGAACGAACAAGGGAAACCAGTGGAGCGATGTCCTAGATAACATCAATATTCTCGGAATGTGAGATTTAGGCGACCTGGTCTAAGACTCGTCTCATCCGAAAGAGCCTTAGAAGTAGTGTCAGGAATAATGGAAGACACTCCATGGAAAACATGCCTAGATTTCCCACCAAACACTAAGACATCCCCTGATTCCAACACAACCTTCTCTGCCTTGTCAATGTCTCTTTGATCCCCGTACAAAAATTCTGCAGAGTCACCAAGAGAGAAAGAAACCACAGGAAGTCCTTTACGAAGACTTTCTGGACTTTCGTCTTTATCCTGCATGAGAACCAACTAAGATATTAGCTAACGTAAATTTGAGCTAAAAGGTGTGTTAATCAATTTTCCCTAGGATACAATTGAGCTAAAAGCTTGGTCTTCAAAGCTCAATTTTATCATTTTCATAACCAAAATGATTATATACGATTGAAAGATATATAAGACGTATTCTTTGCTTATTTGAACCAGAATCCCAATGTATCTCAAATGCACACTGGTGTTTTGTTAATTAATCAAACCAGATTCTATAATCATGATGTTGTACAAACCTGATGAAGACCAAGCTTTCCAGTCTTTGTGTAGAAGTTGACGATACAGATATTTGGTGACATTGGAGGAAGAATGTCTTTGGCATTCACTTTAGAATGCGACTCTAAGTAATCATGGCACTCCTGAATTGCTTCTTTAACCAACCGTCGAAACTCAGCGGGAATAGGGGGAGGTACGGCCCCATCAACAGGTCTTTCATCTCCGTACAAACTTGTTTCAGGATCCCAGTTTTTACCCAAGCACATCATTTTCAAGTGTAGTGTTGCTCCGTCTCGGTAGCCAGGTTGGTAGAAACCTCCAGCTGCCCGACCAAGATCTCGGCACGAGTTTACCAATTTGACCTAAATAATAAATGGATTTGATGGATTAAATGATATAGCAAGAACTACGACTAAATATTGCCCACAGAAAAAACTATAGCCATCTTTCATTAGTTTCTTTTGGAAGACAAATGACCAGTATAATGGTCTAAAAAGGGTTTGACATTTCCTTCAAATCTCCTCTTACATTCCTCTTCTCTTCTTTGTGTGTGGTTGTTGGCTTCACAAGATTCGATTTTTTTTAATTTTTCTGGTGGGGATGGGCAGGGAATGGTAGGGCTGTAACCAAGTCTCAAGCGGAGTGTTGAATGGGGTTGAGGGAGCAGTGACCACGTAATCTCGCCTCCTATCTTATGTTCTAATGTCCATGAGTAGGCTAGGAATTTGAACGCATAAAAACCTAATCAAAGCCACAAATAGCAGAGGCATAATAATGCTGCCCAACAATATCAGAAACAGTGGGACCATACTTAAGTGGCGTACTACCAAGTGCGTAACCAGATACGGCATTGACAACTATCACAATATAAGCACACAATTTTTGAGCAATAAGCACACATCTCGCTTCAAAATAACATAGGGAAAAAGTGTCACCTGATCCATCAAGGAGAGATATCCCTTCAAAAGAACCATGCCAGGCCTCAATATCTTGATACTGCCACCTTCCACGAGACGCTTCTTCTCGTTTCTCTTTTCTCTGTTCTTAACTAAAAGGGAGGATTTCAGCTTCACAACATTACCAGAACTTTTCTGACAGATATCAAAAGAATGTCCTTTTTGCTGGCCATCCGATTTCTCGAATTCTCCATCACTCCTACCGCTTGCAGAAGCACTGTTCCCACCTACACTGGTCTGAGGAAATTGATCATCTTGGAGACAAGAGTACGTAGTCATAGGAGGCTCCATTTGTGTATAGGCTGTATCAACAAGAAGAGTGAAACCGACATGACGTTAAAGTTTATTTTTTTCTACCCCTCCAACTAGTGATGGAACATTATGAAACCCGGTGTGGGTTGCCATAGGAAAACCAAATCAACATTACCTGGAACCATACCGGAATGTAAATTCTGTTGTTCTGGTGTTCCACCTGCTGCTTCCGTAAACTTCTGGGTTAGTCCAGAATTCCCAACGCTTGGCGACACGCTTCCAACCGCGCGGGGGGCAAGTTTGGGCCGATAGTGATAATTGGACTTCAATGCAGTGTTAAATTGTTTTGTGACACCATCAACCGACGATGCTTCCGAGTCTCTTCTTTCGGAATTGGAAGATCCACTTCCATGAACCACCGAAGCATCATTCGAATGAGCTCCAACCTGCAATCACTCCAAAATCGTTTAATTAACGAACACAACCTAGTGAACATTAACAAGACCTGGATAACATTCACAAACTCAGCATGCAACAAAAGACCGTTACATTGATGACATGGCGTAACCAACAATGTCTATTAAAACCTTATCTACACAAATAACCAACTTATTATGCCACCTCATTGTGAACCGGTTACACAAATAATTTCTCTTTATAACAACTATAGAGATCACTACGTGTAACGAAGCAAACCCCTGAAATTTGTAACCTAAAAAATCAGTTATAGGTCCAAGAAAAGAAATTAGAGCATAAAATTTGCAGGCAATTAATTGTTCTCTCATATCATTATACGAATTGGCTAACAAAAAAAAAAAAAAACAATTGAATTATGGTAGAACTGAAAGGGTATAATAATAGTAGTATTTATTATTACGTGGGTCTGCTGATAGTTGTTGTGGCGACCGGAGGAGGACGGTGATGATCGACCTCTGGTGGGGCGTTGCTGCCTTCCGTTCCCACGAAACATTGCGTAAGCTCAAATTATTCGATTCAATTTCTCTTTATGGGAATTTAAAGAGAATTTAACTGTTTTGGAGAATTCCAAAAGGCGCAAGTAAACGAGGGAAGTGGAGTGTGCACACTCGGTCCCAAACACTTGCGAGTTTCTAGATACATTTTTGACTGAAAACGAATTAATAAAAAAAAAAAAGGTAAGTATGTCTTTTAAGTTTTTCATAGTATGCTTTTAGCTTTTTTAAGATTGTCCTTTTGTAGGGAAATAAGGTATCATACGCTGCTCAACAACACGAGTGGTTACTTATACTTTTTTTTTAGGGTCAATAGCGATCTCCCCCTATCGTTTGGGGCGTTTTGCGACTTGTCCCCTATCGTTTCAGAAGTTAGACTTTCCCCCCTAACGTTTCATAAAGTTTTGCGACTTGCCCCCTGGACCGTTGACCAGCGGAATATTCCACCGGAGATTCCAAAACGTGCCCAGCACGTGCCCGGCGAAAGGGCATTTTCGTCCGACCACTTTGGACGGGACTCCCCTAACCTTTGAAACCAACGTTTCCCCCCTAACGTTTTGAGTTTGACATTGCCCCCTAACGTTTGGCAAAGTTAAGCAGATTGCCCCCTAACGTTTGGAAAGTTGAGCAACTTGCCCCCTAACGTTTGTATACTTTTAGCGAGTTGCCCCCTAACGTTTGGGAACTTGAGCGACATGCCCCCTAACGTTTGTATACTTTAAGCAACTTGCCCCCTAACGTTTGTATACTTTGAGCGATATGCCCCCTAACGTTTGTACAGTTTTGTGGTTTGCCCCCTAACGTTTGTTAACTTTTTGAATAAAAATACCACCTTACTTGTCAATCATGTTCGCGTTAAACACACGATTGAAAATATTATTAAGAAGCTCAACTCAACAACGAATAAGGATAAAACACCATTTATAAAGAAACATAACATACAAAATAAAAACATCCAAATGTGCAACTATTTAAAAAGACTTATGTTACAAGGCTAATACTCCAACTCCAATTCCAAAAAAACTTAACCCCGTTTTGTTCCAGTCTTCTTTGCAGCTGCTTTCATCCTTGCAGCTTCTTTTTTCATAGCTTGATAGTGCCTTTCTGCAGCTGCTTCTTTCTTTGCCAATTCTATTGCAGCTTGTGCTTCCATCGCTGCTATTTCTTTGGCATTTGCCTTCTGTTCTGCAATCCAATCATTGAACTCATGTATACCATACTGCTCAGATAATAGTGGCCCACCAGCATCCCTTTTTTCTATTCCTGTATAGCGAGTGGCCACTCTGTAGCCCCTTCTCTTACGCCTCTCAGGCTCAAGCTTTGAATATATGTCCCAATCAGGTTGTGGTTCATTTACAGCATCAGGCACTTGATCTGCTGCACTTCCCTCACTTTTCTTTTGTTTATCTCCCTTAGCTTCAGGCATTTTCTCCTTTACCTTTTCTTTGCTCTTCTTCAAAGTCTCTTCCTTTCTGACCATGTCTTTAAGCTGCAAAATACACAAATCTTTAGCACATTCTTGAAAGTATTGTAATGAAGCAAGTTTTATAGAAAAATTACCACTGCAAGGGTTGCCTCTGCTATTGCCTCCTTTGTGTTCATCACCCCCCTTTTCTTCTTTGGAGGCTTCTTACCAGAAATATCCTCCACCAATCTGGAAACTCTCTTCCTCAACCTACCTCCATGCCCTAGCTCAACCCCTTTCACCCTATCTGATGTCTCTTGGACAACCTTCTGTTTTCCTTTTCCAACAACTTCTTTCTCCACCAAAGTTTCTCCACCCCTAACTCTCTGCCTGGTCATCATTCTTTCACCACCACCCTCATTAATAACAACACCTACACTCACCTTAGGCCCAACAGAAAGTCCTTCTACATTATCATTGATACTTATTCCTTTACTGGATTTTCCCTACACAAATCAAAACACAATGATGCAAAAATCAAAAACAAAAACTTAGGATTGCAGCCAACTCATGCATTGAACATATTTACACATACCTTGGTTGGACTCTTCATTTTTCTTTTCATCAAGTGAGACAAAGGCACATCCTCTGGCATCCTTTCATCTTCAGCACTAGCAGCAGATTGAGGCACATCAAATAAATCATATGCCATATCAAGTAAATGGTCTGGCACATCATTATAAACTTCAGCTCCATGCCCTCCAACATCATGCACTCCTGCAACATCCTCATGCACATATGTGGAGCACCCCTCCCCACTATCATTCACAGGTGTTTTCTTAGTTTGCTTCTTTGCTCTCCTTGGCTTGGTAGTCTTCTTAGTTTTTCTCTGTGGCACAATAAAAGTAAAGTTAGTCTATTTGAAACTCAACATAAATTAGTAGGAAAACAATGTATCATTATATAACCTCAGATTCATGTAGCCCACCAACATGTGGTGGCACTTCCATCCTTTCATCTTCAGCACCTTGCATAGCCTTTCTTTTTGGACATGACCTCTTGTTGTGTCCTGGCTCACCACAAAACTTACACCTCATTATCATGCCTTTTTTGGACATTCTAACTGTCTCTCCACTTGCTGCCTTCTTCTTCAGTTCCTCTATTTCTTGAGGTGTCTTTTTCCTGTCATTCTTCTTAGGCCTGCCAGGCATTCTCTCTGGAACAGGTGGTGCAGGTGATGGCAAGTTTGAATGGGGCAATTCTGAAGGTGCATGGAATATGTGCATGCAATGAGAGTAGCTCTTCATGTAAGTGGATACCTTGTAGCAATCATCAACCCATTCCTCAGGCTTATATCCCATGAACAGCATGGCAGAAACTGCATGCTCACAAGGAACTCCTGTTAGTTGCCACCTTCTGCAGGTACAGGTCCTTTGCTCAAGATTGACTGCTCTACTGTCACCAGGACTACTTACCTCAAATTCATTCAGTCCATTCCACATTGGTGAATGGCCTACACCTCTCTTCCTAGCCTCATTCACCATCTTCTCTATATTAGTGCAAATTTCCTTCCACTTCTTTGCCATGTCTCTCTTCACATACACCCTCTTCATCAGAATCAATCTGATGTGCTCCAACATGTCAATGATGGGTTTAGTCCTGGCCTCCACCACTAGTGCATTGAAACTCTCACTGAGGTTGTTGAGCAAGATGTCACACCTTGGGCTTGGATTGAAATATGCTCTGGACCAGTGTGCAGCAGGTCTCTTGGCTAACCATTTGAAAGCCTCTTTATCCTTCTTCCTTAGCTCATTCATAACCTTCTCAAAATCCAGAATGGTGGTGGACTTTGCTGCCTTCCACAACAGATACTTCAGTGACAAACCCTTATGTGCCTGTTTGAAGTTGCTGTACAAGTGCATCACACAAAATCTGTGATCACTGTATGGCAACAAGGCATGGACTGTATCAATTAGTCATTTTTGCTTGTCAGACATGATTGTCCAAGCACCACTCCCATCTTCTGTTATACCTAAATCAGCAATCAAAAGGTTCAGAAACTAATTCCAGGTTTCCCCCTTCTCCTTCTCCACAACAGCATATGCAAATGGGTACATGCTATTATTAGCATCTATACCCACTGCAGTCAAAAGAATACCTCCACAGTATGTTTTTAAGTGACAGCCATCAAGGCATATCACAGGCCTGCAACCATCCAAAAACCCTTTCTTTAGACTTCCCCAACATACATAGAATCTTTTAAACATAAGACCCTTCTCTATCTTCCTTGTCTTTATACTAACTGTATTCTCTCTGTCACTTCTCACAATCTCTGCAGCATATCTCCAAAGCAGATTGTACTGCTCATGCTCATTACCCACTGTCATTGCTTTCACCCTAGCTTTTGCCCTGTACATTTGAAATTTTGAGAAAAGTATGTTGTGATTCTTCTGAGCTGTCTGCTTGACGGAGTTCACTTTCCAATCAGGATCAGTCCTGATAGTAGTCTCATACTTCTCAGCCAGCCATGTAGATGTGGCTGCACAAACCCTTTCAGACCTTGTGCAGTCATGCAGCCCATTATATATTTTGACCTGAAATGTCTTCTCCCTTCCACTCTCAGATGCAAAAATCTTCCATGTGCACAATTCATTCTTGCACTTCACCAAAACCCTATTCCTATCATTTTTCACAAACAGCAAATCCCTCCCACTGTTGATGGAATGCTGCCTCACTGCTTTCCTAAATGTAGCAACATCATCAAAACACAATCCCACAAAGAATTCAGGCTTATCCATATCCACCTTAGGATTGAACACCTGGTAACCATCATATAAACTAGGGTCTCTTCTTGAGCTTTTGTAGGTGGACTTTGATGCAGTCACACTCCAAAACTGCTCCATAGTCTGATCCCTCACCACATACTCCTGCTCATCATCAGTCTTGTCCCCTTCACTGTCCTCTAAGCCATCAGAATGCTGTGAGTCACTTCCCACTGAATTGTTATCATCCACATCTTCATCTCCCACATCCATAATTAGGTCATCACATATCTCCTCCTCACTATTGCTCCCATCCTCATTATTCTGCCCATCCTCACCACCGGCATCAAAATAACCACCATCCACACCACTAGCTTCATCATTACCACCATCCTCAGCTTCCTCACCTTCATTATAACCACCATTCTGACCCATGAAATCAATACCTTTCTCAACTTCAGGCAATTCATTTGTGCCACCACCCTCATTGTCAGCATCCTCATCCTTTTCCCCATCACTTTTATCCCCTCCATACCCCATATCTTCCTCACTAGGACTGAGGGCAAACACTACCACAATCCTATCTTCATTCACATATGTTGCCAATTTCAAAGCATCTACATCATGCAGCAAAAAATCTAACATAATATCATCCATCCTACCATTGATACTTGCAAACAACTCAAAGTTATTTTTAGCCAACCCTACTTCTGTGCCCATTTCCTTTAACTCTAACATGGACATCTCATCTTCACAACAGTAATCATAATACACTGACTTACCCCCAACATATGTCTGCTTTACTTCTTTTACAAACTGACCACCATAATGAAACCAGATGGTAAAGTGCTCACTATTTGGCCCTGCATTGAGATTTGTTATGTATTAGTGTCATGAATTGTCAAACTTATACATTCTTCATAAGTATTCTACATACATAACTTATGAATTGCCAAACTTTTCATAACTTAAAAACTTATACATTATTCAGAAAGTCCTTCTACATTATCACCTCAACATATACATTCTTCACAAATGTGCACCAACTATATTTTTAATTGCATTTTAACCAAACTTTTGCAAAAAGCAGAACAGTCACATACAAACATTACTTTAACATGGATTGCATCCAAAACCGTGGGAGAAACATGCAAAAAGTTCAGTTTTTAAACAAAAAACGTGGGCAAAAGATTAACTTTAACATACACTGCACACTAAAACCATTAAAAAACAACATATTATGAATAAAATAACACAAAAGTCATGTTTGTTTTGCAAAATCGAAACACTTGGGACCACTGTGTGCGTTGAAACCATAAAAACATATAACTTTTCTAATAAAATGATTAAAATAAACACTACACTACAAAAACACACACATTACAGCATTAAACAAAAAAACCTAACATGCAACCTACAACATTTTATATTTGAGAGTGGAACAAAAAACTGACCATAATCGGGCACATTTTTTCCATTAGGAATGTCGTCTGCGTCGGTTCTCATTCTCCACACCATTTTTGCACTAAGATTGCGAAAATTTTGAGTGAATCACACTGAAATCGATCGAATTTTTCGAACCCTAAATTTTCCCCCAATTTGAAACGTTTTGATTTTTTTTTGCGATTTCCCCCTTAACCTTTCCAATATCACCGTACGACACGTCCAAAAGGCGGGATATGCGAAATGACCAGCGTGCCCTCGTTATGTTACACGTGCGAGGCGTGCGAAAGAATCTCCGACGGAATATTCGATTTTAAGTAGCCGGTCAACGGTCCAGGGGGCAAGTCGCAAAACTTATGAAACGTTAGGGGGGAAAGTCTAACTTTTGAAACGATAGGGGGCAGGTCGCAAAACGCCCCAAACGATAGGGGGAGATCGCTATTGACCCTTTTTTTTTATAACAAGTAACCAACTTATATTATATGAGAGTCATTACATTACACAAAAGCAAAACTCTAATATAGGAGAGGGGCTCCTGCCAAATACAAGGACTACCATAAAAATGAGATGCTCTAGCAAGAGAACGAGCAACACCATTTGCTTGTCTCTTAACAAAACTAACAACATAATTGGACCATTGCCTCAACAACAAGCAAATGCACTCTTGTACAATAGACCAAAATCACACAAATTTGGACTTTGGAGTGCATAACATCAACAACTATCTTAGTATTTAATTCAAACATAACATGTTACATATTCAAGTTTAGAACTCATCAGATTGCCTCGTATAAACCCATAGCTTCAACTTTTTTATTTTCAAACATACCTGAAATAGTCTTGTAACAACATGAGATAAAGTTACTTTTGTCATTACAAATAACTATACCGAAGCCTGTCATTTGTCAATTGCTTATCAGAGAAACAATCAGCATTAACATCGCATTTCAAAGTACCTGCACGTGGTAAATGCCATTGATACTTAACAGGAAGAACTATAACTTGTTCAAATGACTGGCTTCCCGTTGTGTTTAACTGCTGCCCACTCACATATAACTGATTATCTCTCTATACTGATGTGGATAGGATGGAGACATTAGAACCGTTAATATAATGATCTAAGAACCCAATGTATAAATAAGCAGCGGTCTTCCCAGAACGTGAATCCAGTTTGATCTTACTTAGAGCTTAATAAAACCTCGACCCGTTGGCTATAGAATCAGCCATGAACCTCGATATAGTTGAACGCCACAAGATCGTGCTCAAAGATCTTGATAAGTTATTGAATATTTGAAATCCTCACAAGAGAGTCAACTATAAAAAGAAATAACAATTTTTGGATTTATTCAAGGCTGAAAACTAAAACACATATAAGACCTATTTATAGGCTACAAAATAGCTCTAGAACCTTCCCACATTAATATCTATCACTAGGGGTGTTCATGACCCGCCCGACCCGCCAAAACCCGACCTGCCGAACCCGCAATCCGCATGGTTTAGTTTTTAACTTAACCCGCTCGGGTTGATAAATTGGTAACCCGCAAATTTTGGGTATGATTACATTTTTAATGACAACCCGCCAAAACCCTCCCGCATACACCCTTAGTTTGTGTACTTATAGAGGAATGCAGGGTGCAAGGAAATTTTTTCGAAGTCATATAGTTGTATGTTCATAACATTGCTATAATATAATTTTTTTTTGTTAGTTTATGTTGTTTGATAGTTGTATTTTGGGTTATGAATCAATTTCAATTGTTTTTTTTTTTTTTATAATGTATGTGGATAAAATGTCTATTTACATCCTTATTTTGTTGTTTTAATTAAGTTAATTTGTGATTTAAATGTTTTTATTAAGTTATGGTATTGTTTTTGTTGTTTTTTAGAACGCAAAATAGATTAGTTTTTGTTTTTATACCGAAATATTACTATATTTTTCTCACAGTTTAAACCCGCCACCCGCCCGCAACCCGCTCAACCCGCGACCTGGTATAGTTTTTAACTTAACCCGCACAGGTTGACAAATTGGTAACCCGCATATTTTGGGTATGGTCACATTTTTAACGACTACTCGCCCAAACCCGCCCGCGAACACCCCTATCTATCACATAGAAGCACTAACCAGCCTTTGACTACCATTAAAGACTCTTGAAACTCTAACAAAGACTTTTTACTCACATAGACATACAAAAGGTTTATTTGACTAATAACTTATTAAAATAACTAGATAATTGTTTTGTCTTGCATAACCCACAAAATTGATGGCCCAGGGACTTAAAAAGTGACTTCTAAATTAGTTTAACTCCAGCCCATCACTTGAATTTAGGCCTCAACTCAATGACATTCACTGTTGGGCCTTCTAAGTACTTCTCTTGCTCATTTCTTTGAATTTCAGCAACAAGATTCAACATAGCCTCTCTTATTTGCTTTGCTCGAGCTCTTGTTATAGGACCTTTATGAGTTGTGAGCGGATCACTCTTTCCTTGATTTGGCAAATTGGCCTTATTTCCATCATTCCCTCCCTCTTCAAAATGATTCATCCTCGAATCTGAATCTGCATCTGCATCAAATGGAGAAAGTCAGCGACGTTAAATGTTGCACTTACATTATACTCACCTTGAAGTTCAAGTTTGTAAGCGTTGTCATTAATTCTTGCAATCACTTGAAATTGACCATCTCCTCTTGGTTGCAACTTGGACTTGTGTTTTATTGGAAACCTCTCTTTTCTCTAGTGAAACCATACCCAATCACCGGTCTCAAAGATGACTTGTTAGCGTCCCTTGTTAGCTTGCTTGATGTACTGCTCAGTTTTCTTCTCGATGTTGAGTCTCACCTTTTCATGCAGCTTTTCGATCATCTTCGCTTTTGCTTTTCCGTCAAGACTCGCACGTTCTTCAACGGGTATTGGAACAAGATCAAGTGGACTCAATGGATTAAAACCATAAACAACTTCAGAAGGTGAATGATTAGTAGTCAAATGAACAGTCCTATTATAAGCAAATTCAGCAATGATAAACAATCTTCCCAATTTTTCAAGTTCTTTTGAATCAAAACTCTAAGCAACTGGGACAAAGTTCTATTAACAACTTCAATTTGTCCATCGGTTTGTGGGGTGAAAAGTAGTAGAAAATAGGAGTTTAGTTCCTAATTTACTCTACAAAACACGCCAAAAATGACTCAAAAACTTTGCATCTCTATCACTCACAATGGTTCGTGGTACCCCATGCAAACGAACAATTTCCTTAAAAAATAATTCAGCAATATGAGTAGCATCATCAGTTTTATGACAAGGAATAAAGTGCACCATATTTGAAAACCTATCCACCACCACAAACACTGAATCATTACCTTTCTTTGTTCTTGGCAGACCCAAAACAAAGTCCATGGATATGTCCACCCAAGGTTTACTTGGTATAGGTAATGGTGAGTATAATCCATGTGGATGCACTTTTGATTTATCTTGCTTACAAGTATGCACCTTTCACAAATTCTTTCAGCATCAACACGCATTTTAGGCCAAAAGAAATGTTCACTTAAAGTACTCAAGGTTTTATGTATCCCAAAATGCCCTATAAGTTCTCCCTCATGTGCTTCCCTAACAAGCAATTCACGCATAGAACACTTATGAATGCACAGTTTATTGTCACGAAACAAAAACCTTCATGCCGATAAAACTTCTCAAATGCAGCATGCTCACAAGCCAAATAAATCGAAGAAAAATCAGAATCACTAGCATATATTTCCTTTAGTGATTCAAAACCTAGAAGTTTAGAACACAAAACAGTCAATTTTATGCCTCCTAGATAATGATCAACAACAATGTTTTCTTTCCCTTTTTGTACTTGATCACATATGGAAAAGATTCAATAAATCCCACCCCACTTAGCATGCCTTTTACTAAGTTTACCTTGCCCCTTGAGGTATTTGAGAGATTCATGATCCGTATGAATAACAAACTCTTTGGACCACAAGTAATGCTGCCATGTCTCCAATGCTCTTACCAAGGCATACAACTCCTTGTCATACGATGGATAGTTCACTTGTGATCCCTTCAACTTTTGGCTAAAGTACGCAATTGGCTTTCCATTCTGCATCAAAACAGCCCCTACACCTACTCCATATGCATCACATTCAAGTTCCAAGCTTTTATTAAAGTTAGGCAATGCAAGAATCGGTGCAGTAGTGAGTTTTTCTTTCAAAAGATTAAATGCATATTCTTATTTTTCTCCCCAATGAAATCCAACTTCTTTTTTCATAATTTATTTTAATGGTGCAGCAATGGTGCTAAAATCTCTAACAAACCTTCGGTAGAAACTTGCAAGACCATGAAAACTTCTCACTTCAGAAATATTTTTAGGAGTTGGCCAATCTAGAATAGCATTAACCTTGTCCCTTTCCATTTCAATCACATCAGCACTTACAACAAAATCAAGAAAAACCACTTTATCTGTACAAAAAGAGCACTTTTTAAAATTTGCATACAAAGATTCCTATTCTCAAAGTATCTAACACAAATCGCACATGCTCAAGACGTTCTTCCAGACTTTTACAATAGATAAGAATGTCATCAAAGTAAACAACAACAGATTTTCCAATGAAATCACGGAAAACATGGTTCATTAATCTCATGAAAGTGTTTGGTGCATTAGTCAAGCCAAACGGCGTTACCAACCACTCATATAAACCATATTTTGTTTTGAAATCAGTTTTTCATTCATCACCCTCTTTTATTCTTATTTGGTGATATCCACTTTGTAAATCTTAGAGAATAAAACAGCCCCATATAATTCATCAAGCATATCATCTAACCTATGAATATGATAGCGATACTTCACCGTGATTTTATTGATGGCGCGACAATCAGTGCACATCCTCCATGTTCTATCCTTCTTTGGTACAATAATCACCGGTACTGCACACAGACTCATAATTTCTCGAACCTTGCCTTTACTCATCAACTCCTCCACTTGTCTTTAAATTTCCTTTGTTTCCTCTGGATTGGATCTATAAGCTGGTCGGTTTCGAAGTGTTGCTCCTGGAACAAAGTCAATTTGACGCTCGATGCCTCTTAATGGTGGTAAACCATTTGGTTCCTCTTGGAGAAAAACATCTTCATATTCCTGCAAAAGAGACATAAAAGAATTAGTCAAAGAAGATGTTAGCTCATTAGTGTTTTAATAGGATCCTTGTACACCAACACCATTACACTCTTTTTTTAATCGCTCTTTCTAGGTCACTCCCTCTTGCAAAGAAATTTGATCTCTTTTTATCCTCACTTTTCTCCAATTTCTTTTCTCCCTCGGAAACACTCAAATCAGCCCACTTGTTTTTTTCTCCACTCTTTTTTTCTTTCTCTCAAAGTGTTTCTCTCAATCTCACTATTTTTACTTGCAACCTCTTTAGTTTTTCTCGCTTGGGACATTGTGATTTGATCTTCAAGAACTTGTTGTGGAGTTAAAGAAACAAGCATGATGGTCTTATTTTGATGCTTCAACGTGAATTGGTTAAGATACCCGTCATGTACAACTTTCCTATAAAACTGCCATGGCCTTCCCAAAAGAATGTGACTTGCATGCATTGGTACCACATCACACAAGACTTCCTCCTCGTATTTTCCAATAGAAAATGACACCCAAACCTGCTTAGTAACCCAAATTTCTCCACATTCACTAAGCCATTGAAGCTTATATGGATTAGGATGTTTTGAGGTAAGCAAATTCAGTTTCTCCACCATTTCCATACTAGCCACGTTAGTACAACCTCCACCATCAATAATTAACAAACATACCTTGCCACGAACCAGGCATCGTGTATGGAAGATATTTTCTCTTTGTTGTTCCACTTCTCCCAACTTTATTTGCATGTTTAAAGCTCTTCTTACCACCAAAAGTTCTCCCTTTTCAGCGGTGACTTGTTCAACTTGCTCTTCATTCTCTTCTTCACTCTCTCCTTCCGACTCAATCTTGCCATTATCTTTAAGGATCATCACTTTCTTGTTTGGACATTCATAAGCGATATGCCCATGTTCCTGACAACGAAAACATTTAATATCACGACTACGAGTGGATGTAGCAAGTATACCTTTTCCCTTATCAGCCTCTCCAAACTTGGCTTTCGATGTCTCATGTTATGACTTTGATGTACTCCCAAACGTCGGCTTAGACACGCCTTCTTTAATCTTGTTTGAAGATTGAAAATTTTGTGGATAACTTCTTTGCATAGAGCTCCCCTTCTTAAGTTGTCTCTCCACCTTCATGGATGTATGCACCATGTCTTCAAGTTCCACTTAGTGTCCAAGCTCCACAATGTTAGCAATCTTCAAGTTCCCCTTAGTGGCCTCCCGATCCTCTTCAATATTTGCCCTAATCATAGCAATTTTCATCTCTTTATAATATTCATCCACAGTTTTATTACTTTGAGTCATAGATTGGAGCTTTTTGGTACAATTCGGGAAAGTAATGAGTTGGTACAAATCTCTTTCGCATGACTGCTTTCATTTCAGCCCAATGGGTAGGCCTCTCTCCATATCGCCGCTGATTTGTAATGAATTGATCCCACCAAACTATAGCATAGTCGGTGAACTCAATTGCCGCAAGCCTTACTTTTTTTTCCTCAGAGTAGTTGTGACAATAAAAAATCAGATCTACCTTTTTTTCCCACTCCAAATATGCTTCTACATCGCTTCTTCCATGAAAAGTCGGGATATTATTTTAATGCTCCCCAAATCTCGATCCACCCCGGCATTTCGCCTTCTTCTTTTTCCTCGCCCATAGTTGTAATGAGCAACCCCCATATCATCATCTTCTTCCTCTGATTGCAACTCATTATATCTTCTTTGGTTTGCATTAGGGTTTCCACGATCTCTTGGCGTAGGTTGCTCCAATCTCTCCACCCGATCTGTGATGCCTTCGAGAACCGTAGTCATCCTTGCAAATTGTTGTTGCATAGCTTGAAGTGTGAAGCCTCTTGTTGCCGTAGTATATAAGTTCCTCACAAGTCACTCGTGTATCACTCAAAAGTGTCCTCACAATCCACTCGTGTATCACTCTTTGGCTTTTACCTCCCCTCTAATGATCTCACCACTCAATGCCTTTTACCACTCAATATTGAAGAAAAAAGCAAGCTGAACAATTTTAAGCAACGTTCAACAATCCCTCGGTCTTATTACGAAGAAATAAAGAATTCTTGAACTAACTTTGAAGTAGAATGAACTTGACAAATATTTCGATACGCTTTTATTTCCCCTTTTCACTTTTTTTTTGTGGGTGTTTCTTTCTTTTTTTTTTTTGCACCTTTTTTAGTGCTTTTTTTTTTTATAGGGAAAAAGATACAAATAAAAATTATAAAATCAGATCAATACCAGATTGCTCTGATACCAAAACTGATGTGGATAGGATGGAGAAATTAGACCCGTTAGATATAATGATCTAAGAACCCAATGTATAAATAAGCAGCGGTCTCCCCAGAACGTGAATCCAGTTTTGTCACGCTCCAAGTAAAATCGTGTAAATAAAATAACAATTTCAAATCATCTAGTCCAGAGACGTGAAACTAATACAATGCAAATCGAGAAAAGAATCATTCCCAAAAACGAAACCTCAAGGAATTCAATCTAGTCTCATTCTAAAATTCAAAGAAACCAATAAACAATAATCAACTGTCTCATAGTCTAAGGAGAAATTTAATAACATGCAAAACACTACGTTCATGTACTTAAACTCCTGAATCCAGTACATTTATTCAAGTAAGGAAACTCGTAACAAGGACTCTAATTCTCCACAAACACCCCCATGATAGTTCAATCGGGTCATCATCCAAAGCTGGAATGAAGGAAAGAAAAAAACGTTTTCTGAGATAAAAATCTCAGTGAGTGGCTCGTGATGTGTGTGACGTGACATGTTTTAGTTTCTTTTGAAAATAATTTCATGCACCGAGTACAAATATACAGTTCATAAGGTAAGCAAGTAGTACAGTTTAAAATCTTTGATTTATTATTTAAGTATTGGTGTCGGTCACCCTTATCCCCCTTTCATGGTACCCCTTATCGCCTCGTCCAAGGAGCTACCTTAGAATCGGTAAGCATGCCATGTTACATGCATCGGTAACCCCACATAGACCCCAACGAACTTGGGTGAGGAGCTAGGAGAACACGAAGCCTAACTGACAGCCCTCTACTGCTCAGCGACATTTCGTGCTACCCAAGCCAAATGGATCCAACGGTCAGTCGCTACGGTCGGTCGTTCCTGTCTTTCTTTCAAGTCTTTCTTTTTAATTAGAAATAAACAGTTATAAATTTTTGAAAATCTTTCCTTCGATAAGTAAAACAACAAGAATTAACATTACACTTTTAAGCAAAATAATTGAATAATACTACTTGATGTACCATATTTAGGTACTACCACGTCATAATATTCAATATAATACCACGAGCGTATTTCGGACTATTATGCCACGACAACACTATTATTTTTTAATGCAAATTACAATTTAAGGCAAACTCAAAATTAGGCCCATGCAGGCCCAATTTCGAGTTGTTTAGGGCCCAATTCGGATTGCACAAGCCTAATTCGAGTTGTTCAAGGCCCAATTCGAGCTTTTTCAAGGCTATTCGAGCTATTTTTCTTGCAAGTCATTCGAGCTATTTTGCAAGTCATTCGAGTTATTCCAAAATAGCTCTAATTCGACTTATTCAACTCATAGTCCTACTTGGACTGCACTTCTAGCTGAATAAGGACTCTTATGCCTATATAAAGGGATCATATTCCTCATTCTAAGGGACGTTTTCATTATTTCCAAACCCTAAGTTAGAGCTATATAAGTCGACCTCGACCTATTCATCAAGCTCATTCGAGTTGTTCTCAAATAGCTCGAGTTCGACCTATTTATGCTCTCATTCGACTTGTTTGGCTCAATTCATTCGACTTGTTTGTTGCTCACATTCGGCTTATTAATTTTGCATTGTTTCGACCTATTTTGACCAGTTCATTCGACTCGTTGCCTTGCACAACAAGATCTCAAATTCCGACCCATCTGACTTGAGCGTCGAAGTGCCTTCGCCGGAGAAGGCACCGGCTTAGTTTACGTATGGCGTTGAGTGCAGGTTCCGAACTCAAAAGCTGCTTAAGGATCCAGCAGGGGCTAAAGCAGTCTGACGTGGAGTGTTGACAAGTGGACACGTATCTAGACGAAAATACCCTGCATCACTACTAATTACACCTAACATGCATCCTTCTAGTTTTGCAAAATAATAAGTTTTGTTGGAGCACTTACCTGAAAATGGCGGAGGAAACAAGGTACGAAAGGGACTAGCTGGAAACACCTATTATTGAGAGGAAATCTAAATAAGCATGCTATGAATTCTATTTCTAATGTAATTAGACAAAAGACTACAATCAATTTACTAATCCTAAGTTAAATGTATAATTTTTCTCATAAAACAATGATTACTAATGCTAGATATTATATATATATATATATATATATATATATATATATATATATATATATATATATATATATATATATATATATATATATTATAAACAAATTGTACCATATTCGTACATACCCACAGACATCATAAAAGCATAAGTTAACTCAGTCACCAAGTGTATATTAAATTGAAATGCATAACCAACCCATGAACAGAGCATACACATACACTTCCATACTATATAATATATATACTTATTTATGCCACGTCTCTTGATATATATATAAAATAAATCCATGCACATGTGATTTTATATGTATACTTATAGACACCAGGTACAATATGCTTCATCACAACATTCAAAAGGCACGATTCCCCATAAGATTCATACGGATTCAACTATTGGCTATTCAAATTAATTTATGATTCATACTGCATGTCATATAATGTGAATGAATGCATGAGTTTACACGGATGAATCAAACGGACGCAAAAAGGGAATTAATTACCACTGCGATCGCCGATAAGCGACAGCAAAGACAAGAGAATTTTGACAAGCCTGTGCTCCTCTTGCGTAAACAATAAAACCTAGTTTTGCTATTCTATTTAAAACAGGCTTTAGTGAACCCCTAGTAGGTTTATTATAAGTTTAATTAGTAAAATAATTATGAGCTTTTAAAAAAATCCCAATTTAATGAGGAGAAGAATTTAAGTAACATAAGGCCCTTACACTAGTATTATAACACTCACTATTTAATTTTTAAAGTCCTATAGGCAATTGACATAAAGCAAAGAATAACAAATTAAATAATACTACATAAAAATAAGGATATTACAGGTTTGATCTTGCTTAGAGCTTAATAAAACCTCAACATGTTGGCTATAGAATCAGCCAAGAACCTCGGTATAGTTGAATGCCACAAGATCGTGCTCAAGAATCTCGATAAGTTCTTGAATATTTGAAATCCTCAGAAGAGAGTCAAATATAAAAAGAAATAATAATTTTCGGATTTATTCAAGGCTAAAAATTACAACACATATAAAACCCATTTATAGGCTACAAAATAGCTCTAGAATATTCCCACATTAATATCTATCACATAGAAGCACTAACCAGCCTTTGACTACCATAAAGACTCTTGAAACTCTAACAAAGACTTTTTACTCACATAAGACATACAAAAGGTTTATTTGACTAATAACTTATCAAAATAACTAGATAATTGTTTTGTCTTGCATAACCCACGAAATTGATGGCCTATGGACTTAAAAAAGTGACTTTCAATTTAGTTTAGCTCCGGCTCATCACTTGAATTAAGCCTTAACCCAATGACATTCACTATTGGGTCTTCTACGTACTTCTCTTGATCATTTCCTTGAATTTCAGCAACAAGATTCAACATAGCCTCTCTTATTTGCTTTGCTCGAGCTCTTGTTATAGGACCTTCATGAATTGTGAGCGGATCACTCTTTCATTGATTTGGCAAATTGGCCTTATTTCCCTCATATACTGTTTGATCAGGTAACATGTCCAAAGTTTAGCATTTTCTTGCCTCCAAATACACCAACGAAAAGAGTTGATTTTAGCCATCTCCAATTGGTCACTAGCTCTTATTAACTGGAAAAACCACTCTTTGAAATCTGCATTATTATGAATCTGCAAATTAATATTGATGTACGTCAACAACTCCTTGCAAAAGGGCAATCAATGAAGACATGCCAAGGATTCTCCTTCGCTCCATCACAGATCACACATGAATTATCAATAGGCAAGCCTGGATTTTGCCAACTTTTTACGAGTAGACAGACAACCACGACAAGCCTTCCACATAAATATTTTGATCTTTAGTTGCACATCAATCTTCCATAACTTTTTCCACTCACCTGGAATAGAAAACTGATGAGCCAAACCAAGGAGATCTGATGCAATTCGATCTCCACACTTAACTGTATATATTCCATCTGGTTAGAAATGCCAAATAAGTTTGTCCTCACCCCAACAAGATCGCAACAGGGTGTTAGTAATAGCTGCAACATTTCTAGCATTATTTACTCTGCAGCAGCAAATGCTAGTTACAATATGGGCTCCCACGAAGCCAATTTAGTAATTAGTAAAGCTGAGGTTAATGAGGGAAAACTCTTGAAGATGCTCTACATCCCATTCTTGACAGCCCAGAATCAATAGATCATTAATTATTAAATTCTCTAATTTTGGAACAATAGGTGACTATACTTTTTAATTGACGGTCTTTCAACCATGAGTCTTGCTACACATTGACACCACGACCATTCCCAACCCTCCATCGAAACCCTTTCTCCAACACTACTCCAGAACTCAAAATATCTCTTCCAAGTAAAACTTGGATTATGACTAACCAGGAGGACATGAAATCCTCTCTAGGATAGTATATAGCTTTGAAGAGCTAACTAATGAGACTATTAGGATCAGAAGTAAGCTTTCACCCCTGTTTTCCAATCACAGCTAGAGTAAGATGTCTAAAACCATACCTCCAAATTTCTTTCTAGTACATAATTTGTTCCGGTTGTACCAATTAACACTCTGACTACCATTACTCTTTGAACCCCGCCTAAATGAGTTCATCATCCATTGAATCTCATCTCCCCAACGACCGTGGAAGCTAAAAAGTGCTCATATAATATGTTGGCAAATCTTGAGCTACCGTCTTGATAAGGACTTTGACCAGTCTGAGATAATAACCTTCCTTTCAACCTTGCAGCTTACGCCAAATGCGTTCTCTAAGGTACTGAAAAATCACTTTCTTCTTTTTTATGATTATTTTCAACCTGTATTTAAAGGGGTAGTAACTCCCAACGTTGTTAAATAGACTATTTTCAAATCAATGGACACATTAGAGCTGAAGAAAATGCTAGATTTCACTAAGTTAATAGCCTTACCAGAAGCAACTTCATAACCATTAAGAATGTTTTTCAGTACATTAAATTCAAGATTGGAAGATTGGAAAAAGAAAATTCTTTCATCTGCATAATAGATGTGAACAGTAGGAGCACCTCTACTAATTTTGTAACCATGATTATCACCTTTTATCTTAGCTTTTGAATAAGAGAAGTGAGACCCTCTGCACATAAGATGAACATGTAAGACGACAACGGATCGTCTTTCCTGAGGCCCCTACTCAGAGAAAATGGATCAGATTCCCTCCCATTCAACCTCTCTGAATAAGAAATACGACCCCAGAATATTGGTTGCACGAGGACTATCTAACGATAATTATTAACAAAAACTACTTTAAATCTACTTAAACAAATTAAATAACAAAGGGGCTAGCTTTCACTAGGAAATAAAGATCTAAGCTTCATTGACAAACCATTGTGGTGATTAATTATGCTAAAACTTATATGTGAGATGTATGATCTATGAGGTGTTCCTATAATTGTGGGATTTTTACTCTGTAATTTGGAATTGTACTATGTGTACTCTGTTCCTCCAAACACATCTAGGAATCACTTATGTCTTAATTTTCAGAAACTAAACATCAGAAAACATGTGAATGTCAGTAACTTATGAAATCTAACCTTCTGAGTTTTTTGGTCGAGTCAGTCATAAGCAATCTAATCATCTATGTGGTAATAAAAAACACAAAGTATTAAACTCAACTTTACAAAATTAAATCAATTACTCTACCGATAGAAATCGATACACGATAATCAAATCCTCAACTAATTTCATTACCTCACAACACACACTAAATTTGCTAGACATTAATGAGAGAAGAAATAAATACAACAATAAATAACGAGGAAGAATAATTCAAAAAACCTAGGTAGGTTTCACCATAATCATTTAATGTTGACATCGATTACTATCTAATTGATGTCATTAGAATACATAATTGAATCTATAGAAAAACATCACTACATCACGCGATAGGTTGGCAATCTTCACATACAATGTAATGTTTATATCTTATGAGATCTATCATATACCGACAACTAAGCTCATGCATCATACATCAAATCATTCATGTGTTCGCGACGCACATAGAAGCATTAAGAATGAGATATATTAAAAACTCAATCAATCCATCAATCAATAAAGCAAGATTTTCAACAAAGAATAATTAGGATACATCGTAATCCTAACAAAATAAACTAGAATATAATAAAAAAAGAAAATAATAAATCCTAATCTAATGACTTCTCTCTCTAGAATGACTACTAAGGTGGTGTTTGCAAACTCTTAAAAAAACTAAAAACGACTTTTGACTCAAATTAAGCAGTTTGGGGTGTTTGCAAATCTAGTTTCTATGATTTGGAAACTTTTTTTTATGCTAAAACCCCTGCACGAAGCATTTTATTTATCCATTTATACCCATATATTCTATTGTCAAATAATACAACATATCTAATAAAATTAACTATTAATTGAAGGAGCTTAGGGTCTTCATTCTATGAAAAAAAATATGTCACTCTAGAAATGATTTACAAGTTCTTTTTAATTATTTGAATTATTTCCTATCATGTTTTTCTTTTGTTCTTCGAGAATTCTTCCTATCATGTTGACGAGTATAATTTATTTAGGGATTCATCAAATTGAGTTTTCATATTGATACTTTAAAATTTAGTTCATTCTTGTAATTTTGAATAAAATCAAAACTTATAGTTCAATATTTTAAAGTCATAATAGTTTTTTTTATAGCAATACATTTAAATTTTAATAATGTATAACTTAAAGGGTATCATAGTCAAATTATAAGAAAATCAATGAAATCTCTTTTTTTCTTGCAAACACCTTACCATGAAAAATTCAGTTTTTAGATTGTTTTTCAAACACTTTCAGCTTATGACTTAAAGCAGCCTTTTGAGCTGAAACTTAAATTTTGAACTTATGCTTTTTGAGAAGAGTTTGCAAACACCACCTAAAAGCTTCAATTCTCATGCCCTAATGACTTGTATTTATAGGTGGAAGTGTTGGGGAGACTTTGAGTTTCATTAGGAAACAAAATCACCTGAGAAATCCACTTTTTTGGGTCTATGCGATCGCACAAAATTGTGTGCGGTCATAAGAGGCGCCTGAAATTAGGGCAACATTCTACCCAACATTCACGAGCAGCCGCGATCGCATAGAAATGTTGTTCAGCGACAGTTCACCATTTGCCTCATATCGTTTTCTATAAACCTTCGATTTCTCTTCTATTTATTGAATTGAATGCGTCTTTCATCCCTCCATAACTATGCTGTCTACACCATCTTTAGATTCCGACGGTAAAATCTCCATTTCTAGCATCAAAGTTGCAGCTTGCGCGTCCAAGAACATCTTTCCAGATTTGCGCGTCCTCACCATTTTAGCTATAACTTCTTCTCTAGATGTTAGAATTGTGATATTCTTTTGTGTTACAAACTAGACATCCATAGCTTTCAAATGGTGTAAGACATGTTTCGTAAGTCATTTGGATCTGTTCCCAGTAAATTCTGCAAATTGGCGTTGTTTTGTTCCTTTTTACTTCTTTTTGCCAACAAGACTTTTAAACACAAGAACATTGAAATTTACATTTAAAGACTTGAAATGCATAAGAATAAAATAATAAAACAAGTAGATGAGTGTCCTAAAAGTGTACATTTTACACACTCATCAGAGCCATCGTCATGTACCACCTCCAAAACTTCCCCATATCATCTCTCTTCTTTGGATAACATCGAAACCGCCCCTCCTCCAGTGAGGCTTAATGTAGATGGGTCGGTCTATGGTTACCCAGACCCTGCACGTATAAGAGGAATACTTAGAAACTCATAAGGATTATTCATAACAACATTCTCAGCACCAATAAGACATTAAACAAATAATCAAGTTGTCTTCGAGGCGCTATGGGACAAACTAGTTTGACTCACTTCTTACAAATTACACACTTAATCCTAGTGACCAACTCATCGTTTATGTTGCAATGCCTTTAGAGGACCCATGACCATCTAACACACCTCACAGATTTTTTACAGGATATTAAGACGCACTTGACTAGCTTATATGGGTTAATTACAGTAAATCCTCCCACTTATGGGGTAATTTACGCTCCATCCCCTAATATATTGATTTGTGAGATATGCCTCCTAACCTGTTAATTTTTGTGCAATTTATCCCGTGAGTTACTAATCAACCGTTTATTTAGGGTTAGTATCCCCACAAAACTCCTCAATGAATTTTCAATTTCTGCACTAAACCCCTTTGTGGTTTGTTAATTGTCGAAAACCCCCTTGTGATTTCATAAAGCTCTGTCTAAGACCCTCTTTGGTTTCTTGAAAAGAGGATTTTGTGCAAACTTTTATGAAATTAAAAGGGGAGTTTCATGTAGGATCTCAAAACCATTATGGAGTTTTGGGGGGATATTCCACCAAAATGAATGGTTAATCAATAGTTCACGGGATAAATCACACAAAAATTAATAGGTTATGCGGTATATCCTAGAAATTGACGAGTTAGGGCGAATGACCCAATACGTTTGGTGGTTTGTTGTCACTAGCCTCAATAAAAACATTAAATTGCTGTAAACGTTTCGAGAGATGATGTTCTTTGAAAAATAGACAGAAAGCTAAGTGTTAAGTGTCCAGAACCTGTCCGACTCATCAAAACGCCATCCACCTAACCCGCAACCCCATATTTTATTTTATAACTTCACCCAATCGAGTTGGCAAATTAGTAACCCGGAAATTTGAGAATGGTCATATTTTCAACGACGACCTACTCAAATTCGCGCGAGAACACCCCTAACACGCTGTCAACGTAGTCTCGGTATAAAATATTCGTATTCAATTATGTGACTAAAATGCTTTTTTTTTTAACAAAAAAAAAAAAAAAAATAGGATAGGGATATAATTCAGAAACATTAATTGCTTCCATTTTGAAAAATACATTATTTAAATCATCATAAAATGTTATTTTTCACTTCAAAGGCTTAACGGTAACCTTATTTCAAAAAACAGTCCCAAACCCCCAAAAATCTGCGCAGAAAAGATTTTACTTTTCAAAGAAAAAGAGTCCCTATATTTTGAACACGGAGATGGATTTATCAGAGCAAGAAAGTGTAACATCCGAAAGTTGCTATGAATCCGAAACTGATGAAGAATTCGACTCCGATGATTCGCAAGATGATCCCACGTTCGAGGAGACCCGATTCAACTTCTCGAATCTCTCCATCAAGAACAAAACCAAAACCAAGAAGTGGTAATTAATTTCATCTTTTTTTGCTTGTTGATGAGATTGTGTTTTTTTCAGTGAAAACCTAGTTCTTGAAAAAAATGCAAATGGTTTGTTGATGATTTTGTCTTGCTTTTTTGTTTAAGTACTGGTAACGGAACCGGTGAAGGAGTTAAGCAAGACCCGGACGTGACTGTAAAGCTTGATGATCAGGAACTCAAAAGCTATGAAACTATTTTGAAAATGATTCAAGGTTCGTTTGATAATATGAGATAATCTAATGACATTAACTCTGTTTTGTTATTGTGTTTTAAGTTTATGCTGTATCGCGAATGCATATTTTTTTTAAAAGTTGGTGTTTTGTGACGATTGTAGGTGGTCTGATTGAGAAATTGAAAGTGGACCAATGCAAGATTTATCTAAGGAAACATGGATTGAGATTGGGTGGTATCAAACAAACGTTAATTCAGCGGATAAAGGAGCATATTAAGTAAGATTTTGGTCTTTTAGTTTGAGAGTAGACGCAAGTGATTAGTTTTGTTTCCTTGGTTAAGACGATGTGCTTATTTCAGTATTGTCAATGGCGGTGGAGAGGAAAAATATCCAGCCTCCTGTTTTGTGTTGAATTGCAAAGGTATGTCGTCATTACTTTTATGTTCTTCAAACTCGGAGTTGTATAGTTCAATATTAGCAGTTAATGATTCACGATAGAGACGGTGGCTTAGTTTATTATTTATTTTTATGTGCCATATCTAGTTCGGCTGTTGCATGACCACTCTAACTAATGGCAAGGAAGGATGCTTTTTGCTAAACATAGTTCGAAGAAGGCTATACTAGTACTTTGATCTCGATTGAAGCTTCTTATTGCACTTTAATTTTGTATGATTTGATTTATAATTTTAAAGTATGCAGGTGATGCGTGCACAGGAGATGTAGTCATATTCGAACAGAATGTATATGAAATGTAAGCATCTATCTCAACTGGGAATCTGTTCAATTTTGTAATTGGCATCGTCTAAAGAACTTATAGACGGTTGCTGAGACTTTAACTTATAGATATGATTATTCTACTGTTGATACTAGATAAAACTTTTTCACCCTGTCTTTAACCGGTGAGACTGAAATCTGTCATATGATGCTTAAATCTGCCCTGGGTAATGGGATTTTTTACATAAAAGGGAGATTGTTTCTACTACAGAAATAGTCTGAATAAGTCATTTACTCTTAAGGTTTTAATTGGTGGACTTTTATGGTTCATCAGGTTCAATATTGCATCTCGTAGTGGAAATGGTCTATGTGGTACAAGAGTTGTCGCAGGCCGGATTGTGAAGGAGAGCTATGGGGCTGCCAAACAGCAGCACACATTCACGGTGAGACAAAGTCATCAATTCAATTAGGTTTGAGTTTGTATGAATAGAGGCCAAAATGTATTAGTCACATGTTACCTAGTGCATGAAGAAATTGCTAGAGAGAATTTTGTAAAGAAGACCATGATAATTTTGTTGAAAGACATTACTCAAAAAGTTGATAATTTGATACTTCTGTAAAACATGCATCACTTGAAGGGTGTTGCATGGATATTCATGTGTTCAGACCATAGGCAACCTATGAATAAATTTGTCTGCTCTAAACAGATTGAAGTACTATGGAGTAAAGGAGAGAAACCACTGCCTCCACTTCACCCTCTGCTCATCAAAGGCAGGAACCTCTACAGGTTGAAAACAATGAGACAGGTCAGTACATACTCTTTTTTTTGTTTTCTTTTTTTTTTTTTTTGCACAAACCATCTATTTGGTTGATAAATATCCCCCTTCTTGTGGTTTTAGAAATGGGAAGATGAAGGAGAAAGACATAGAATCTTGTCAGAAAAGCATGCTAGAGGTGGGGTAGCCCGCTTAAGTAGGGAAGCACGCTTACAACAGAAGCAAATGTGGAAATCTAATGAGCCAAACAGGTACCAAACTTTTCCGTCTAAAGGAAAACTCATAAAAACTATGAACAGTTCTTGAATTCTTAGTCTCTTAAGTTTATTTGCAACGGCCAACTGAATTCATGAATGCGTTAATCTTGGTGCTTGAGAATTTATTCTAGCCTGTAAAAATAAACTTCTCTTGTTACACATCAGGACAACAAGAAAAGAAACGTCACAGAGACAAAAAGAAGAAATACGGGAAACTTTGCCAGAGGTACTCATCAACCAACCTAAACAGAAGCAGCAAGATTCAAGAAATGGCCAGGGAGAGCAATACTGCAAGCAAAAGATAGACGGCTACAAAAGAACTTGCGAATTGAACATTTCAAAACAGCCAGAATATATGCACCAAATTCCTAATACTACTACAAATCCACATGGACCACCAGAGTGTTTTAATCACAGGCAACCTTTGATCAGTGCAAGCTTCCCAAGGGGTCCAAAAAGTGATTCTTCTGGGAATCTTACTCGAGGACTCTCTCACGTTGAACGACATATGACCAGCAATACTCCAAAAAGTCCTAAACAAGGTCATTCTCAGGGTTACCGTTCAAACTCAAATGACATTAAGACAACATTCCAAAGTCACACTCTTAAGGAAAATCGTGGTGGAATTCTCGCAAGAAGTCCATCGCGTGGATTTGGTTACAATTATAAACCTAGTCAGTATCAGATGAATTTCATTAGTCCAGTATATGCTTATCACGGAAGTGATAACTTCGGTGCAGCCAGGAATTCACCAGTTCAGGGGAAAGGTTTTGTACGAAATCAGACATGTCGATATTATGCTCAAGGCAGGTGCTATTACGGAGATAGGTGCAAATATTTGCATGAGGTAGCTGGACGTAAGCCTTGAATAAGTGGTATTATTTTTTTTCCCACATATATTATCTAGTGTTTTTGAGTTGTTTTTGATGATAACTCAAGTCATCTGAGCTCCAATGCAAAGGTACCATTGCAATATCAATTCAACTCAACTTCGTCTCTGGTCGATGTTATTTTGTGATAGAAGCCCGCATTCTCCTATTTTCACTGGCCTGCAGCATTCTTAGTTTAACATAGATTGTTCTTTCTAAGACGTTGCTCTGAGCTTTACTGAAGGGAACTGTGTTGCATGCATGTTATATAGCATTGAAGAATCTAACACAAGCATGAAACAAACACATCTCTTTGACCTATTTTCTTACTCTATACTTATTGTGCTAGTAATTATAATAAGCTAGAATTAGTCACTGATACTGTGTAAATTGAAAAAAACTAATGTGTTATTTTTAATTGGTAAATAATCCCTGTATAATTTAGTTAGCATAAACCCCTATTAGATTTAAAAATGATTCAAATTGTGCTCTTGCATCGATTAGTAAAGATATATATATATATATATATATATATATATATATATATATATATATATATATATATTGTTAGGAATGTAAATATATTAGGAATGTGTATATAGTTGTTTAAGGAGTAGATTAGTGATTGAGGTGATTAGGGAATTGATTTATTTCCTACCTTACTTAGGACTATTACTCTTGTATATATATGTATCCTCTCTATTATTGAATAAGATACACAATTCTTTTGTTCACAACATGGTATCAGAGCATCGGGTGATTGGAATTTTAGTTGCCCAGTGAGCAGCTAGTTCTTTATTCCAATTTTTTTTTTCTTTTCTTTTCTGGGCACTGTTCAATTTCCACGAGAAAAAAAAAATAAATTCAGAAAATCAAAAAAAAAAAGCCAGCCTAGTTTGCCGCTCCTGTCCATCTTCACCCCGACGCGTGAGGTTACACCGTCTGCCCGCTGCGCGCGAAACCCACCTCCTCGTTGCCGTCTCCGACGCTCCGTCGTCGATTTTCTTTTCACAACAGCACCGCTGCTCCTCCACTCGGATTCGTACTGCCGCTCTCTGTTCAGATCGGCAGCGCATGTTAGCTGGCAATTGCTTTGTTTTATTGTCTTGCCCGCTTGATCTGATTTGTGATACCTTGATTGTGGTATCAATTTTTGATTTACCCGAGTTTATTCGTGCCCCTGTTGAGGCGTTGGTTGCTGTCCGCTGCTATTTTGTCTACAATTTTGCTGTTACTTTTGTGTGGGTTGACAGATTTGGTAGTCTTTTGGCCTTTCTTGGATTTTCGGTAATTACAGTTACTTGTTATGTAATTATGGGTGATGAAAAAAGGACTGTTGTGATGACTGATATGGTTCCAGTAATGTCAAGAATTACAGAACATAAACTCACTGGAGCAAATTATCTGGATTGGTGCAAGACAATCAGAATATATTTGAGAAGTATTTCTAAAGATGATCACCTAACAGATGATCCTCCAACTGATGATACTCGTAAAGATTGGTTGAAAGATGATGCACGTTTATTTTTGCAGATACGAAACTCTATTGATACTGAGGTTGTTGGTTTAATTAATCATTGTGCATTTGTAAAAGAATTGATGGAATATTTGGAATTTTTGTATTCTGGCAAAGGCAACTTTTCTCGTATCTATGAAACGTGCAGGGCCTTTTATCGACCGGAGCAAAATGGGCAAACTCTTCAGGCTTACTTTATGAACTTTAAGAAAACTTATGAAGAGTTAAATGTCTTATTACCCTTTAGTACTGATGTTAAAGTGCAGCGATCACAACGAGAGCAAATGGCGATTATGAGCTTTTTAGCTGGTCTACAGCCCCAGTTTGATGTTGCTAAATCTCAGATATTATCCGGGTCAGACCTCTCATCTTTGAGTGAGGTTTTTTCCAGAGTTCTTCGCACCGACACTAGTACTTTTGTTACTGCCTCGCCTTCGGCCTCCAGTGCTTCAGTCACTCGTAATCATGCCCCAGACGCTGGAAAGCCTCCTTATCAGAATAGAGGATATAATCAAACTCAAGAATATGGGGGAATTGAATGTCATTACTGTCATGAGCGGGGTCATACTCGAAGGACCTATCGTAAATTGTTAAACAAGTCTCAAAAGTCTCAGTTTCAATCTCACCAGTCTCAAACTCAGCCTCATCGGTCTCATTCTGCACATGTCGCCACTACTCCTGCCGTACAAAGTGCATCTCCTGCACAAGTGCATCTCCTGTTACAATGTCTGCTGAGGAGTTCACTAAATATCTACAGTATCAAGAATCATTGAAGAATTCTTCTCACTCGATTCCTGTTGAAGCTGAGTCAGGTAACACAAATACATGTTTGCTTTCGCCATCCTCCCAATGGGTCATTGATACGGGAGCTACTGATCATATGACAGGTAACCCTAATGTGTTTACTACATTTACACCGCACACATCTGCTTCGAATGTCACTTTAGCTGATGGTTCCACATCAAGTGTACTAGGCTCTGGCTCTGTTCAACCTATATCTTCCCTACCCCTATCATCTGTTCTAAGTCTTCCGAATTTTTCTTTTAACTTATTATCTGTTAGCAAACGGACTCGTGCTCTAAATTGCTTTGTCTCATTTTTTCCTAATTATTGTCTATTTCAGGATCTTATGACGAGGAAGATCATTGGTAGAGGATATGTTTCAGGGGGGGCTATACGTTTTGGAAACTCAAGCAGCGGTGCCTAGGCCCATTGCTTGCTCTGTTGCAATTAGCCCTTTTGATGTCCATTGTCGATTAGGACATCCATCCCTTGTAGCGTTCAAGAAATTATGTCCTCAATTTCAACATCTTTCATCTTTACATTGTGAGTCGTGTCAGTTTGCAAAACATCATCGTCAGTCCTATGTTCCGAGAGTCAATAAAAGAGCAAGTGCTCCTTTTTAGTTAGTTCATCCGATGTTTGGGGTCCTTGTCCTGTTGTGTCTAAACTTGGGTTTCGATATTTTGTTACATTTGTTGATGATTTTTTTCGTATGACTTGGTTATTTTTAATGAAAAGTCGGTCTGAATTATTTTCTCACTTTACTACTTTTTGTGCTGAAATCCGCACTCAGTTTAATACTCCTGTAAAAATTTTGCGAAGTGATAATGCCAAAGAATATTTTTCTGCACCATTTAAAACTTACATGGCAAGTCAAGGCATTCTTCATCAATCTTCTTGCGTTGATACACCATCACAAAATGGTGTCGCAGAGCGAAAGAATAGACATCTCCTTGAAACAGCTTGTACCCTCTTATTTCAGGCCCATATGCCCAAGTGTTTTTGGGCCGACGCTGTCTTAACTGCTTGTGTTCTTATTAACCGTATGCCTTCTTCCGTTCTCCATAGTGAGATTCCTTATAGAATACTCTTCCCTAACAAACCTTTATTCTCTGTTGCACCTCGAATTTTTGGTAGCACATGTTTTGTTAGAGATGTTAGGCCTAATATCACCAAGTTAGATCCTAAGTCGGTTAAATGTGTCTTCCTAGGTTACTCTCGCCTACAGAAGGGGGATGTATGTTATTGTCCAACTCTTGAAAAATTCCTTGTATCTGTTGATGTCACATTTCTAGAACATTCTCCTTTCTTTCCCGTCTCTTCTGATACTCCTCGTCAGGGGGAGAATGATGATTTGTTGGTATATCAAATTAGTTATGAATCTAGCTATGTGACTCCTACAGCACCACCACCCATTATCAATGTTTACACTAGACGTGCAGGACCTCCTGTGACATGTCCTCCTTCTGTGTCTCCCTCTTCATCGGATCCGCCGGCTACTGACATTGATATTCCTATTGCACTTCGCAAAGGTAAACGTACATGCACTAATCCCATTTCATCTTTTGTCTCGTATGATCATTTATCATCTACTTCTTGCTCATTTATTGCTTCACTTGATACTATATCGCTTCCTAAAACCACTAATGAAGCATTATCTAAATCCTGGTTGGCGTACAGCTATGATAGAAGAAATGAATGCTTTAGATGCTAATGGTACTTGGGATTTAGTGAGTTTACCTGCAGGAAAGAAGGCTATAGGTTGCAAGTGGGTGTTTGCAGTTAAGGTTAATCCAGATGGTTCTGTTGCTCGACTGAAAGCTCGTCTTGTTGCCAAGGGCTATGCTCAAACTTATGGAGTAGATTATTCAGATACTTTTTTGCCGGTTGCTAAGTTGACCTCTGTTCGTTTGTTCATCTCGCTGGCAGCTACTCATGATTGGCCTTTGTATCAACTTGACGTCAAGAATGCTTTTTTGCATGGGGACTTACATGAGGAAGTGTATATGGAGCAACCTCTGGGTTTTGTTGCTCAGGGGGAGTATGGGAGAGTATGTTATCTTCGAAAAGCCCTATATGGATTAAAACAGAGTCCACGTGCATGGTTTGGCAAATTCAGTACAGCAGTTGAAACTTTTGGGATGTTAAAGAGTAAGTCTGACCATTCAGTATTTTATAAACTCTCTTCCTCTGGCATCATTCTTTTGGTTGTTTATGTGGATAATATTATTATTACGGGAAATGATTCTCAAGGGATTTCATCGTTGAAGGCTTTTCTCCACGGTCAGTTTCAAACAAAAGATTTGGGAACACTGAAGTATTTCTTAGGAGTTGAAGTAATGAGAAGTAGAAAGGTTGTTTTCTTATCTCAACGGAAATATGTGCTTGACTTGTTGACTGAGACAGGAAAACTGAACGTCAAACCATGTACTACTCCATTGCCACCTAATATGCAACTTACTGGGGATGGAGATCCATATGAAGATCCTGAGAAGTATAGGAGACTTGTGGGGAAATTGAACTATCTTACAGTCACACGTCCAGATATTGCTTATTCCGTAAGTACTGTGAGCCAATTCATGTCTTCGCCTACAATTCATCATTGGGCCGCTTCAGAACATGTTTTATGCTACTTGAAAGGAGCTCCTGGACGCGGAATATTATATAAAAATCATGGACACAACCGTATAGAGTGTTTTTCAGATGCTGACTGGGCAGGGTCCAAGAGTGATCGAAGATCTATCACCGGTTATTGTGTATTTCTAGGAGGAAACTTGATTTCATGGAAAAGTAAGAAACAAACGGTCGTATCTCGCTCAAGTGCGGAATCTGAATACAGAGCTATGGCCAATCTACTTGCGAGATAATGTGGATACGTCAATTACTATTTGAAGTTGGTCTTAAAGTTTCATTGCCCTCAAAGCTATGGTGTGATAATCAAGCTGCCCTTCATATTGCGTCGAATCCTGTGTTTCACGAGCGAACCAAACATATTGAGATTGATTGTCACTTTGTTCGTGAAAAGATACAACAAAATTTGATTTCAACAGGATACGTGAAGACCGGAGAACAACTTAGAGATCTCTTTACAAAGGCTCTAAATGTGGTCCTGATTGAATATCTTTGTAACAAGCTGGGCATGATTAATATCTATGCTCCAGCTTGAGGGGGAGTGTTAGGAATGTAAATATATTAGGAATGTGTATATAGTTGTTTAAGGAGTAGATTAGTGATTGAGGTGATTAGGGAATTGATTTATTCCCTACCTTACTTAGGACTATTACTCTTGTATATATATGTATCCTCTCTATTATTGAATAAGATACACAATTCTTTTGTTCACAACATATATATATGTATATATATATATATGTAAGATTCTTCATAAGTTTTGACTTTTGAGACTTATTTTGATTTTCTTTAAATATTCTGAAAGAAATTAAATAGAAAATTTAAAAGAAAATCCTAAAGTAGATTTTTTTCCCAACTTTTGAAGTATACAAGCTTCATTAATTTAAACAATGTTAACCTCTTTATGCCTCGAAAACGTATAATGTAGAATCAAAATTTGCTATCAATTTTGTATGTGTAAATTAATCAAGTCTAGTAGAAGACAAAATATTGTTAGTTATTAATACAATCAACTAAATAGGGGTCTTTGCTAACTAAATTACACAGGTATAATCAATAAAATTAACATTGGTGCAGTTTCTGAAATTGACTCTGTACTAATATCCTATGAACTCTGTGCTCATACTCTTGCCTTCAAACATCCTTCCTTTTCTGGTTTGTTTGTTCACTATTTCAGGTACATCCTGATTCATTATTTGATTTATATCTGGTGAATGAAGCTATCTAAGTAAACATCAATAAATATGATCTGCCTGTTTTAATGGGGTGATGCTTTACTTAATGTTTTTTGGAGAGTCGTATTCTTAATTTTCAATTCTCTTAATTCTCTTATATATGAATTTATGTTTATCTATTCTTGATATTTCATTCTTCATGGGAAATTAGTGTTAGAAAAATAACGTCTCCGGAACCAAAGTTGAGAGAGTCCCACTTGATCTTTCGACAAATTAAAATAGGAGTTGAGTTCTCCGCATTTGGAGCATCAAAGGCAATAAATACACTGTCTTTTATATAGTTGTTGAGTGAATGAGAAATCGATGCTCAAAGTGTGCGACTCAAGATTGTAACCACTGAAATATAAGTTAGAAATGATTTCACACATGGAAGTACATCAATACTGAAAAATTTAAGTGCAGAAGCTCATTCTACACTCTCGAGTGCAGGAGATGCAAATAGTTCACTAATATGGATTGGCCTAGCCCTTGCCGATCCTCATTTTGCAATTTTTATTGTAAATTGTATTTCTTTTTGTTACAACTGAATATGGTAAGTTTTATTAAATAAAGTAATTAACTTACTTACCTTATGAGAATATGATAATCACGTATCTTGACTGTGTCTAGTTATCACAATTAGTATGAGTGTAGTTGGAAAGTAATTTGATTTAACAATTCTTTTTCTTTTGTATTCATGTGCATTAATGGAAGGAGTCGTCCTCCTTATGTCTAATACACAAAAAAGATATATAGCATTTTTTATTTTTTTACTTGGTCAAGTCAACCATTTGGTAATAGAGTAATGTAAAGTATTAGATCGTCGGACCATCTCTTTTTTCATGCTACACGAATTGTTCGTCGTCATTGTATTTTGGCAGCTGCTCACTTTATCTCAATCGCCGTGGAGAGCACAAATCTCTTGAAATAAACACATTGGTCTACTACAGTCCTTTTATACTAGTGGCTCAACATGAATGAGTCAAGCTTCTTGCACCATTGTCTCGGTGCTTGTTTAAAGCCATGCAGACTCTTTTTCATATGCAGGCGAGATGCTCCATATCTTTTACTTGAAAATCTTCCGGTTGCTCCATATATATTTTTTCTTTTATATCACCATGATGGAATGCGGTTTTCACGTCTATCTATTCAAGCTCAAGATCTAAACTGGCAACTAGTTTGAGTATAACTCGAATGCACGTCATCTTTACTACTGGTGAGAAGACCTCATCAAAGTTGATATGTTTCTTTTTGTTGAAATCCTTTGACGACGAGCCTGGCCTTGTATTTTACGATATTTCCTCGACCATCTTTCTTTAGTCCGAAGACCCACTTATTCTCAGTGCTTTCTTTTCCTTAGAAAGTTTCAAAAGTTCATAAATCTGATCTATTTGCAATAATTATTTCTTCTTCCATGGCTTGTCTCCAGCTTTCTTTGTCACCATGAGATTGAGCTTCTTTGAAACCTTTTGGCTTCCTCTCATTGGTAAGAAGAATATATTATGATGTCCGATACCTTGTTGAAGGTAGCGGGACTCGTTCGAATGATCTAGGTTCAATTGAAAAATACTTTCTCGACTTCTTGTAGGGGAAGTGAGAGCAGCCCATCCTCTACACCTTTTCCATTGCCATCACTATCAACATGTTCTTCTATATCTCCATCTGCATTATCTTGTGGGTCCTTATCTTCAATAGGAGTTTCTGATGGTGCATGGATTTCTTCTGGAGCACTGATAGGTTGTTGTTGGGATTTATCCCATGGGAATGAACTTGGGCTTCTATTGATAAATGATTTCCCTCTCTCCCTCTAATAAGGTCTTTTAGGGGGAAATGTGAGGGGCCCCTGATTTCTATCATAGTATTAGAGCCTACTCAAGATGCAATGTTGGGCCTGCGACCTAACCCACGTGATAGATCCGATGTCCATTCTGGCCTACTCGTGAGGGGGCGTGGTGGAATTTATCCCACATTGCTTGGGAATGAACTTAAGCTTCTGATGATAAAGGATTTCCCCTTGTCCCTCTAATAAGGCATTTGATGGGGAAATATGAGAGGTCCCTGATTTCTATCAGTTGTCGATCATGAACTGCTGAAGCAAATTCCTAGAACTGTTTCTCATAGAAAATTACATCTGTATCGCGAATAACTTTCTTTAATTGCGAATCCATAATTGGTAGCCAAATTCTTGATCACCATAGCCAATAAAGATGCATGGAGGTCAAGCTTCTGTCTTAGCTCTTTCGACACGTGGGCAAACACCTTACACTCAAACACATTGTAGGTAAGAATATTCGATATCCTTTTCGGTCGATATATTTTTCGGGAACTTCAAAATTTAGTGGAACTGATAGTGACCTATTTATCATAACAAGCTGTTAGGACACCTTCAACCCTATATGCTTTACGCAGTTTAGCCATACTGAGCATACACCAAACCTTCTCAGCAATGGTGCGATTAATTCGTTCTGCTACACCATTATGTTGTGGGTCATAGGCACTGCCTTCTCATGCCTAATGCCAAGTTGAGTTAAATACAATAAATTCTTGAGATGTGTATTCACTTCCATCGTCTGATCGAATGCACTTAAACTTCTTTCCCATCTGTCTTTCCACCATAACTTATTTTGAAGAGATCGAAAATTTGAATTTTTGATCTTAAAGTAGATGCATACTCTTTGTGAAGCATCATCAATAAATATAACAAAATATCTTATTATTGAAAGATTCTTCTTCAATAGGTCCACACATAGAGTTAACAAGACTCAGTAACTCAGACCGTTGTTTTTCTGTGGAACTGAAAGAACTCTGTGTTGTTTTTGGAGTAGACAATACTCACATGGATCTAATGCAACATCTTTCGCAAGAGTAATAACATCATTCTTAGCTAGTGTGGTGAAGCACTTCTCACTCATCTTGCCAAGTCTTTTGTGTCATAGTTTTGGTGACGCCTATTCTTCAACAATATTCAGGCTTAAATAACACATTCTTGTATGAGTTTTGTACAACACACCGCATATATGGCCCCTTGCAACAACTATTGCACTATTTGACAGCTTCGAGGTACCATTTTTA
Source organism: Misopates orontium (assembly GCA_946800315.1). Taxonomy (NCBI): domain Eukaryota; kingdom Viridiplantae; phylum Streptophyta; class Magnoliopsida; order Lamiales; family Plantaginaceae; genus Misopates; species Misopates orontium. Next base: position 19,576,180 of record OX326950.1, on the reverse strand, counting down.
AATTTACTTTCATAACCTTGTCGGTCAAGGTTAAGTAACATAGTGCAAATCCTTGAGCATATCAGAACATCCTATGCTTGGTTTTTACATGCATGTCACCGAAACCGACTATCTTGAGTAACTGCAGGTCTTGCCAATTTTAACCGTACCAAAGCCCCATGTAAGTAGCAAATAAATCTCAATGTGTAAATAGTGAATAAGACCTTTTAATAAACATTTACAAACACCACTTAAAAGGGTTGCACGACTGCATGCATGCTTTACATTATGACATTAATAAGAAATAAAAAAATCATAATTCCACTTTAATACATTGTTACATAGACTTTCTTGGAACAGGTAATTAATTATTACCGTCAGGATTTACCACGAGGTTTTATTTTCTAACAATTATGAATGACCAAAAGTTGATTTTCCATCACTAGACAAAAGTTGAATATTTTAATTTTTGGGTAAATGGACACATAGGAGGAGGAACCTCTGGTAACCTGACTAGGGCAAACATCAGCCGACTAGATCTGAACGTTCCGCATTAATAATTCAAAGAAGTGTATATACTTGAAGAATATTAATATTAAAAGTATGACGTGAGCAATGCTTATATTGCTCACGTCATACTTTTAAATTTTATTCATGCATTTGATAATAGTAACAAATAATAATAATTTGGTCATCATCGTAAACAAATAATTTGGATGTGATTACAAGATCTCCCTATAATTTGCATTGTTAGATCAGCTTGGGTTTTTTTTATATGATGTTTATGCAATACAAATTTGATCAACTAAATATATATCGATCACATTTTAATAAGTTTGACAAAAATAATGATAACAATTACAAAATGGCATTAATCTTAATTTAATGTATAAATACATGCAAGTTCGATGTAATTTCTTATAAGATACAAAACAGTCCACTAGTTGATAATATAATAATAACAATAACAAGAATAATAAAATAATAATAATAATAATAATATTTATTATTATTATTATTATAATCTATACTAATATATAAAAAGAAGAGGTATTTGTGACACCAAATTTTTGATTTCCAAGTTTAACCTTATAATTTATATTCCACTATGTCATCTTATTATTAATTTTTCAAATTTTATCCTACACTTTAAGTTAGATGAAATAAAGTATATCATTTAGTAAGAATGATGATTTTTATTTTCTATTATTCATATTCTTTCAATGGAAATTACCTTCCTTTACATTTTGTGTCGATTATGACGATGCACTCTCCCACTAATTCAAACTATTTTCATCTCGACAATTTTTTTCTATTTACAATTAATATAGAAAATAATGTATAGTTTCTAATAATATAATAATAATAATAGAAGTGGGGCTTTTGGATTGAACAGGCCAATATTCTTCTCGGGATTGGTGGGAATGACCTCCCATTCTCCTATAAATTAAATAAATACTGCCTGCCTCTCCCCTAAACCTACGCTAAATAATTCTGCCACTATTTATTTCTCTTCTTTATTCATATCTGCAAACAAACCCTATTTTAGGCAGAAGATCTCGATTAGAAATATGTATGACACTCTTCTTATTTTTCCACGGCTTTCTTGAACTGCACATCACTGTATGGCTCGGAACTGAAGGCGATACATCCATTTGCGGTTCAATGAAACCGTGGGAAGATATGGACAGGGTCAACTAAAGGAGGATTCAACCAGCTCGATTAATTAGTGGTAATGTAAGTTTTAAATTACGAGTGCATGCTATTTTGCAATCATATATACATTATTGAACTTTTTTGTTGTTATTTATTATACATTATAGAGTTCAAATTTATCCATGAGACCAGATCTGTGACATCCCTTTCGAAATTACTCCAAATTATGTTCTTAGAAACTAGAGAATTTTCAATTTTAATGTAATTTTGTTGTCCGGATCTGGATTCATGTATGAAAATGATTTCTTTAAAACCTCTTTTCGATTTATGAACTTTTTGTATGATTTTGCTCTCTTCACATTCATAGACATTGCTTGATATATTTAGTCAACCTTAATTGTAATGAACAGTCTTAATTATGAAAATTTGGTATTTTGATGTTTATGAATTTCTAAGACCTAGTAGAATTTTTCCTCGTTCTTCTTAACCACATTAATATGAAAAGATCTTTTGCTGTTTCTCAGATCTTTGCGATACATAATAATATAATACAAAAAGAATTATTCTTTTATTAGCCATGATTGGTGGGGACTACTAGTAATTCATTTATTCGAAGAAAATGTCGAGATCTAAGTTATTTGTGTCCTAAAAGGGTCCTTAAAGGGAAATGATACCTATTTTCATACGCCATTTGTTACTGATAGCAATTTTTAATTTCTTATAATTTGAACAGGCTGCTTCTTCATAGAATAATAATATCTGTAATGTTTTTGTTGGTAGATTTTCACCATCTCAGTGGAGTGCTATAATATTCCAAAATTATAGCTTTTGGCTAGAATATAGGTTTATGGACCACGCAGTTTGATTTGGCAATTTGATATATACAACCAACCCCACCTACACATGTAGAGACTAATCATATTTTGTTATTTTGAAAGACGATGCATTTTAAATTTGAGCCCTGCACAGTTCATTTGGTTTAACCTTACTTGGTTATGCACATCAGGTACCTATTACTTGATGTACTACCTGATCAAGTACTAACAATTGCTAAAACTAATTCATTTTCTTGCTTTCACTAAAATTAATGGCCAAGTGGTGCTCATTACTTGGGCTACAAGAACTAATTTCGGACACTATAAGACATTGCGCACTAACGACGTTAAAACCAACCTTTTTTTTCCCTTAAGTAAAGGGTTAAACGCATTAACCTAACTTATACACGGTACTTACAAATTACAATATGCACCCGACCCTTTTAAAAAGGAGACCACCCCCAAATATTCAAGCAATGTAAAATGCCCTCTGAGCACGTTTTTGAATTAGTCTTCCGTTAAAATTGGCTTAAGTTCTTACATTTTTTTAATAGATTGAGGTATTAGGGTTGACATTAATTTCGTGCATTTCACCCTAAATTATGTAAAAGATCTACAATTATGTGTGTGTGTGTGTGTGTGTGTGAAGCGTTCATGTACGCATATATATATATATATATATATGTGTGTGTGTGTGTGTGTGTGTGTGAAGCGTTCATGTACGCGTCACCATTACCTCCCCTAGTAATACTAATTTGGAGAATCAAATCTACATATCAAGAGTAATAAAAAGGGGGTTTTCGTTGATTAATTACATGCAATCTTGTTCTTGTTTTGGTTGTTCGAAATTGTGTTCCTCATATTTTTGCAGATTTACGAAGTTAATTTGTAATATAAATTTCAGTTTGATTTCTAATGAACTGATGGGCCACACCTTTCACATCAAATATCTGTTAAAATGGTTTTCTTGTATGATTAACTTGCTCATTGCAAGTTGAGGTTGTGTAGGTGCCATGCAATAGCGACACGACTATAAACGACTCTTTTCCTTTTACAACATAATGGGGTCATAAGGCGCATGATATTTGCAGCATCTGCATTGGCATTTTCCCACTTCCTGCGTCCGTATATAAGTTTTCTCCTGGGACGCATCCAATTGTCTCGTACTATGTAAAAGTGAAAATTTATGGGTATATTGTATAGTATATACAATGACATTACGAAAATACATTGTAAGGAAGTATCTTTTATAAAGAATACAACTGGCTCCTTAATTCTTTAACACGTTAATTCTTAATGCTTTTTGAGGGAAAAAAATCATTTTTCATATGCTAACTTACAACAATATTCTTTTCCATACCTTAATTTCTCACACAAAAAACTTCATACCCTATGTTGGTCATGTCCTTCACACTGAATACTCCAATGCCATAAATATCAAGTTTTGACCGAAAATTGAGCATGCGACAAGCACGACCTTCAATTTGGGAATTTTGACCGAATTTTAGCCCCACACATGATACATGGCGTAATAAGATCTTTATAACTTTAAGATTATTTGTCATATGTATGAGAGCAAAATTGGGTGAAAATTCTCAAATTGGATCAATATCTCCAAGTTGAAGGAAGGTCATGTGCTTGTTACATGCTCAATTTTTCGGTCAAAATTAGAAACTTTCGGTGTTGGGGTACTCAATGTGAGGGACATGACAAACATAGGATATGAAGTTTGATGTATGACAAATTAAGATATCACAAAAATATCGTACCAAGTTAGGGTACCAAAGATGATTTTATCCCTTCCTTTTGATGTAATGATGGTAGATGGTAATTTGTACGAATTATCGAGACCATGGACGGGGCCATAAATCTGACTTACGTTGATTAATACATTTATTATTATAAATAAGTGTAATTTATATAATTAATTATTTTAAATTCATTAATATAATTCAAATTCAAAATTCAAACAAAGATACCTTAAAAAGCAGATACTTTAATACAGTAAAGCTTTATTAATTGTTGTCATGAATGGATACTTCCTTTCATGAAATTCTCTATTGTATATATTGATTAGTATTGTATTCAAGTTTTCATCTCAATCCAAACATCTTTCTAGACTTGGTGTCATAACCTACAAATAACATTATTCAGTTTTTGTATAAAATCAAATTGACATACTTTAGATTTTATTTTACTGAGCCATCTTTATAAATTCATAGTAATTAGGTTGTTGTCAACTTTAAGTACTGAAAATATGCTATGAAATTCTTAATAGGTTTAATTTCTACAAAGTCTATTGAGATCCCTAATAAGCTCGACATTGTGAATGCATTGGGATAAAATCATTGTTGGTACTCTAACTTGGTGCGATATTTGATTGGTACTTATTTGTCACACATCAAACTTCATATCATATGTTTGTCATATCTCTCACATTGAGTACTCCAATGCAGTAAATTTCTAGTTTTGACCAAAAATATAGCACATGACAATCATATGACCTTCACTTTGGGGATTTTGACCAAATTTTGGCCCTATACATGATACATGACCTGAAAGTTATAAGGATTTTACCAGGCCAAGTGTCACGTGTGGGGGCCAAAATCATCAAATTGAAATTCATGAGTTTTTCACATGCTCATTTTTTTTGTCAAAATAAGAAACTTTTAGCGTCCGGGTACTCAATGTGAGTGACATGATCAATATAGGGTATGAATCTTGATTTGTGACAAACTGAGGTACCAAAAAATATATCGTGCCAAGTTACGGTATGAAAATAAATTTTTCCCAGAATGCATCTCTTAATTTATGTTTCCTCAATGAGAAACTTGTCACAATTCATGAACGAATCATTAAGTTTTCCAGTGCTTCTAACGCGCGGGAAGTTATGCTTAAATCAAGAAAAACCTACGAAGTTGAAGTTCAAGAAGCAACCAACTCTTTTCAAGCCTATCTTTTGGATGGCAATCAACACCAGAGCATATGTAAAAATCGCTTGAAGCCTCATTATGCACAATGAACAATACTGTTCCCACTTAAATTAGAATATATTTTAGTTTGAGTTTTTAGTTTATCTTATGTTCTTAGACTATATTTACTTCTTTCATGGTTTAGTTTAGTGATCTGTGTTCTTAGAATATTTAATAGTGTGTTAATAGTATGTTTACTAGCCTCACAACTTTTTAGAACTTATGGAGGTGAATGACTTGATTTTGTTGAATTTTGTTTTTTTTAATTGGATAATTTAGCTATATTATTTATGTGTTTCTTTTCTCTTTTTTTTTTAAAAAAAACAAAAAAACTGTGTAGGAGTCGAGGGATACTCGAAGGATACACAAGTTCGATTAAAGGGTACAACAAAGTGGTGAAGTAGACCATTATGCAAAAGAGGAAGAGAAAGAAGGCGCATATGCCTTGATCCAGCTCCACACTTGAACTTTGATGGCTTCTACTGTGTCGTACTGTTTAGGTTACTTCCCGTTAAAAGAGATGCTATTTCGAACATACCAGATTAGCCTGATGGCAAATATCCAAATGCATATGAGTAGCTAATACATGAATGGTACGATTATATATATGCATGCGCAGTAAAAAGTGATTGCATCAAGTAAATCTCATAAGATACAAGAACCATAACCAGCTTGACAACTTGTTTCATGGTGTATGCTGCATAAAGTTTCTTGCTTAGTTAAAAATCACCAAGAGGCTAGGTGGTGTAGTCAATGTTCAAGGTTATGGAAACGTGCCTTTTGAATCGAAATTGCATTAGAAATTGCCTATATTCAATATGAATTTGATGAAGCTAATGATAAATTGAATAATAATACTGAATCTTGGTTTCAATGAAATTGAAGCTCTAAACAATTATTTCATTCGTACTTATTTTAATTATGCTTAAGTTAGCCATTCTAGAACCCCTTTTTTTATCTGAATTTAGATTAGAAATAGGAATGCAAGTTAATCTTAGCTAAATTGTTACTTTCGTTCCCAGATCTATAATTCAGGATGAAATATCCAATTATTGCTTGTGATTCGTGCACTTGCGATCTATCTCTACTGTAGTTATGTGATCGATCGCTACCATCTCTTGGTTCCAAGCTTAAAAAACCTTTCCATGGTCTAGCTAACCCCTTATTATACGTATCTATTGGGCAAAGAAGCATCGCATAATATTTTTGATGCAAAGGAGATACGAAATGGTTATGTTCAATGATTTCCTATGTCTAAATTCTTATTGTTACTCTTAAAGGATACCCAATCTCTAAAAAGATTTGAAATTATGCATGCTTCATTTATAGTATGTTGATGCAACACATATTTTTTATTCGAAATCACAACATATCCACTTAATATTACGATGAAATTTTTCCGCTACCTTAGATTTTTGTGTTGCCGCTGAACTTCAAAGTGTTTTCTTGGATAAATGTGTTCGCACTCGGATCTTTTAAAAGTCGGTCACCTATTTGCATTATAATATTTTTCTCTCTCCTATTATGTTTATGGTAGTTTGCGATTGAACCATTATTCTTTCATGTTTCATATGTCACGATGAGTGCACATGCTTTTTGGCCTGTCACAATTACTAAGGATCCTCATCAACCTTTTTGGAAGCTCGCGAAGCAAGATTTGTTGTGAACAATTGTGTGATTGAATGTTTTTTTTTCCTATTTAAGTGTTGTATTACTGCTTGAAGTGTTTCACCTTGTAAATGTCTCTTTGTAGTACTCTCTTTATGTGGTTTCTCTTTGATTTCTTCAGATCTTGAGTTCAACGATGGTAAACATAAGGAAAGCTCTTGCAAAGAAGTGAAAGAAGTCTCTCTCTTTACCTATCTTATCTGACACCTCCACCATTTTGAACTCTATAGAAGGATAAGAGCAAAGGCAAAGTTTGGGAAAATTGTGGAACACGTCCACCTTCACCAGTTGAGGAAGTTCATGTTGCATCTCCATGTCGCTCACATTCACCTCCTCTAGTAACATCTTCTATTGCAACAAGAAAAAAGAGAAAGTCTCCATTGGATTTGAGCCTCTCAGGCCCATCGTCAAAAGGAGATTGAAAGAGGAGGATGTTTGTGTCCAACCCTCACCCACTGAAAAAGAATTTTGGAAGCATCCTAAAGACTAATCTTTTGGACTTATATTCTTGCCTATTCTTCAGTATTTTTGGGTTATTTAGCTTTGATCTCCGTGTTTTTATGTTTCGGAGTTTTGTTGGAAAGTATAAAAGACTTGGATGCTTAATATCAGAAATATAACATTGAATTATGAGGTGTCAACACAAGCCTTGAAGAGGATGGAAAGAGGAGCTCAACGGAAGAAATCAGAATTCCATAGCAAAATTATGAAGAAAATGGTGAACGGTTGCCGAACAACAATTGCCACTATAAGAATTCTTCAAATTAGGGACGCCTTTTTTGGTACGGAAAAATAATATTGTACAAAAAATGCTCAATTCATACGGATTTTCCGAACCAATTAATTCGATACCTAATTCAGTTTCGAAAAGATTGAAATAAATACAAAAGTAACATTAGGTACAGATCATGTTTACCTAATGTTAAAAATTCTTAAAAAAAGAAGAAAAATACTACATTGATGCGGTATTGTACTAAAAAACATTAGGTACGGACACTCCATACCTAATCATAACTTTTTTTTAAAAACAATATAAGGTGGGTAGCGGTAAAAATTTGCGGTAAAACAATAGGTATGGAATGTACTTACCTATTGCTTTACTTCCAAAATAAAAATATATGCATTTTTTAGGTACATAAATTTTATACCTAAAAGAAGCAAAATATAAGGCTCACTTTTGGCAAGTAGCGACCACATTAACGAAAAAGAAAGAAAAAAGAAAAACAATGAAAGAAGCCGCTGTAAAACATACACATTTTTTTTTGAATTTCAAGAACGTATTAGGTAAAAATTGTTGTACCTAATACATGCTCAAAGTAAAAATTAAGGAAAAAGAGAAAAAAACACAACATTTGGTAAGGAATTGACGCACCAAATGTTAAACTGAGTTTTTGTATACTCAATGAAAAATTTCCTCATATTTATTGGTAAATTCATACTATATATGCGTGTATATATAAATTATATTGAGCTAATTTATCCTAATTATGTAAGAATTCGACCAATGTGATTGATCATTGCTCTTCATTGAATTACTTACTCTTGATTCCTATGAAAATAAACCAAATCGAATGATTCCTCATGATAATAGATAAATTCTTAGTATAAGTGTGTGTTTATGCGTATGAAGTGATCTTTATGAATTATATTGAACTGATTTGTCATAGTTATGTAAGAATTTGATCTAATTGAAATGATTATTACTCTTGGTTGATTACTTACCCTTGATTACTATGAAGTAAACCAGATCAATTGATCCTCGTACTAATAGATAAATTCTTACTATAAATGTCTGTAAAGAATATATATATATATATATATATATATATATATATATATATATATATGTATATATATATATATATGTATATATAATATAGATATATGTATATATAATATAGATATATGTGTGTGTGTGTGTGTTTGCTCGTGTGTGAAGTGCTTCTTAAATTATGTTCAATTAATTTATCCTAATTCTAATGATTATTACTCTTGGTTGAATTTATTACTCTTGATTACTATGAAATAAACCATATCGAATGCATCCTCATATTAATTGATAAACACTTACTATATATGTATGAATAATATTATTTAGATTATATTGAACTAGTTTATCTGAATCCGAATGATTATTGCTTTTAATTGAATTAGTTACTTTTGATTATTATGAGATAAACCAAATCGAATGATTCCTCGTATTAATAGATAAATTCTTACTACATATGTCTGAATTGAACTATTTAAATTTTATTGAACTAATTTATCCTAATTCGAATGAGTATTGCTATTCATTGAACTCGTTACTCTTGATTATGTAGAAATAAACCAAATAGAATGATTCCTCATACTAATTGATAAATTCTTTCGATATATGTATGAATTGAACACTTAATTTACACGAATTCGAATGATTATTGCTCTTTGTTGAATCAGTTACCCTTGATTATTATGAAATAAACTAAATCGAATAATTTCTTATATTACTAAACAAAATTTTCCTATTTATGTGCGTCTATATGTATGAACCGAACAATTTAAATTACATTGAACTAATTTATCCTAATTTGATATCTCTTCATTTAATTAGTTACTCTTCGGAGTGTACCTTTTGCTCTTTGTTTATATTCTCCCGGAGTATTCCTTATACTCCGCCTTTCTAATAAACTTTTCACCTTTCACTGATAAAATAAAGAAAGAATAGTTAGTCTTGATTATTATGAAATAAACCAAATTGAATGATTTCTCATATTAATAGATAAGTTCTTATATATATATATATATATGTGTGTGTGTGTGTGTGTGTGTGCGCGCGCGTGCGCGCGCGCTTATATGTATGGATTGAACTAATTGAGTTATATTTAACTAATTACACAACCAAAAGAGGAAATATTATAACACAAAAGAGCACAAGGTAAAAATGTATGCAAGATTTCAACGTGGTTTAGTCAATTTGGCCGAATCTACGATTCATTTCTTTTTTGTTTTTTTTTTTTTTTTTTTACTTTTTTGGTCAAGCAAAGAAGTTTATTAACGAGTACAAGGGGTACTCAAAATTTACGATTCATTTCATACCAAAAAAGAATACTTAACATTTAGAACAAAACACAAGACACCCTCTTTTCAATTTAATTTGATGCCCACCGTAACTCTTAATAGCTATTATATTCCACTGATTTATCTTTTGCTCTTAGTCTACAAGTCCTTTGTAAGTTAGAACAATCTATTCGTTTTAGATACAAAAACAAAAAGTTCTCGAAGAGACTAGCCACACTCTCAAATACTCGAATACTACTTCAATTTTTAAGATACTCAATTCTTCGGAAACATGTATTGTCTAAACTCATAGCGAACATGTTGAATTCGGAAAGGCGCTAGATTTACGTTGCATTAGTCATTGCGACAAATCCTCCATTAAGGACAATTGTGACTCATTGCTTGGACGGTTGAACCCTTCTCTATTTTGGCATGTTTGACTTTTTGAAATACCTCAGTATCTTCCTGCAAAATACAATATTAACATAAACATGGAAATTGGTCCTTTAATTCGTATCAAAAGTTAATATAATCCTTTAATTTATTTGACTTATAAAATCAATAAAATTGATTACAAAGTACACAGTTAAAAGTTAAAACCAGTAAAATTGGTACATACTAACAATTTGTAATTATCTTCTTTTTGTTTCTAATTACTAAAAAAAAAAAAAAAAAAAAGTGACCCTTTGTGAAGTTTTCTAAACATTGTAACTTTGATTTCAAGTTTTTGAAGTTTTGAAATTTATTAAAATATAGAAACCTGAAGGCTTGTACATACGTTGCAATTCCAAGATAGTAACAGGCTTGTACGCATTAACAGACCTTTCAACCTTAATTCTCGTACGTGAATAAGGTCTGAGTTTCCGTGTATATATATATAGATTCTAGATTTGTGTGTTTCTGTGAGTGCGTATCTGCCACCTTGGGGGGGGGGGGGGGGGGGGGGGGGGGGGTAGGGGCAAATAACCAAGCGAAAAAGAAAACCAGCCTTGAGATTCTTTTTGACAGAAGCTGACAAAGTTCAACCTTTTTCACGGAACTGTATGAGATATTCATAGAGACGCAAACGGCAAATAAACACTCAATTATTGATGAAAATGAGCAAGGAATCTTTTCTGCTACATCTTTCAGTTTTAGCCACTATAATACTTTAGACACAACTCGGTTAAAAGTTAATATTATTGAGAGAGACAGAAAGAAGCATTAGTACTAATAACGGGTCAAAAGATATGCTGTAAAAAGAAAACTATCTCAAAACCCCATTTTCCACATTGTTTGAGAACTTATCATGAAATGAAAGTGAATCGGCAGATACCTCAGCCGCTTGGTGACCCTTTTCGTGTTTTTTTTTCCGGCCGGCCGTTGTCGGAGAAGAAGTCCAATTCGACCATGGTTTCCCACAGCTTTCTTGATCTTTATTTCCATTCTCATCAGAAGAAAGTTCAAGAAAGCTGTGGAAAAGTATGATAGGACTTAAATACTTATAACCAGCAGATTAATAAAATGAGAATTAGGTTTTTGTTTAGCGAACTTTATGTATAATAGCGCGGGGATATAAATAGAAGACCAGAAACGAAAAGGTTGAGGTCTAGAAGAAGAAATTGAGACTTGATGGCCATATAAAGTGCGATGGACCACCACTCTCTATAGTACTACTGAAAATATGTACATACAATACAAGCAGCTTTATAGACGAAGGGAAAAAACAAAGTAGGGTTCACTCAACAAACAATGCCAATTTCCCGCACATGTAGCCTGCTTTATTCCCAAGTGCTTTGTGGGGTACAATAATGAACCTCATCATTTTATTTCAAACTATTATACGATCCCACAATCCCAATTTTAATTATTGCTCAATTTAATCATTTTTACAAGTAAAACAATTCATTAACTGTTTTATAGTTTATCTCAAGTGTAATTGAATTATTTAAATAAGTTGCCAATAATAAGATTTAAAAAACATAAATTGTCAAAATTATCATACTAAATAAAAAAATTATATGTATGCTAGACTAATATATTTAACACCATATAAATGATAGCACAAATGAAACAGTCATCATTACAAAAAGTTATAAAGAAATATCAATATACATGTTACTACAATCGCGTGATTTTATGTGTTTGGAGAGAATATTAATATATATTTGTTTCTTTTAGTACAGAAATGCTCAACTTTAGTAAATTAAATAAACTCATTAGCAATTGTACTTACGTACTTTTGTGGTCACAGTTGTAAAATATTATTCAAAAAGATATAATCGTAAAGCAACAAAACCATGATGGAGTTCGGGCTACTAAATTTGAACATCATGTATACATCAGGCATACGACAAAACAAGTTAGATATGTGCTATTGAAAAGATATTGTAGTATACAGTATATATAACACTATACTATGCATGGCATTATATATGGCTACTAAATTTGAGTAATATTATTTATACATCAGGCCTCCATCAAATATTTTATCGAATATATTGTCCCTCGCAAATGGAGTAGGTATCGAGTAGCTTCCTGAGGTTAGAATTAATTTTTCTTTTCCTTTTCTTTACACTAAAAGTCAATCCGACGGTCCAAACCTGAAAATATAAAAGGGAAAAATGATAAAATCATCCCATCCCCATCACATGCCAGCAGATTTCCAACTAATTTATTTGGTGTAAAAAGTATGGGGGATCCATGGTCCCCCAATTTTTCGTGAATTATTTTCAGCATATGCATACTAATATATATTATCTTTGCTAAATTAAATACTCAATATTTGGACATGAATACTTTTGACTTGCATCTTGTATAATTTGAAATTATTTTCTTTGCATAAGGCATTCCTTGTTTTAGGAACCTTTTGATAATTTACCATGCAAAATATAATTATGAAGTGATTTTGATGACAATTCCGCATGTAAAATGTACGAGGGTGCATACTCTTGACCTCTGATTATGGCTGGAACAATTCATGAATCTGTTATAATATTCATTTGCCTAGAATTTTACGGTATAGAATATGAGTTTTTTTCTTCATGTTTATTTGCAATAAGGGTTTAATTAGTATTGTTCTTTTTTTTTGATCAAGGGTTTATATAGTATTGTATAAACGCCAAAATATTTATTGTGGGAGGGATGAATACTGTAATCGAGTTCCTTGGTCAAAAGATAGCTGATTTGCCGCTGGTTCAGTTCATAAGATGAGCGTGGGAAAGACAATTGTAGCAGTAAATCACTCCTAGGAATTATAACAAGGAGAAAAAAACACGAGTGTAGTTTACGTGACCGCCTCACTGGTCTCACTTTCCACAACCATATTCTGATCTACCAGCGCATAACAAATTAAATTGCGCAATTATAAAAAGAACACACTATTAATATTAGTCGCGGATATTGAATCTTATTGCCAGCGAAAAATGTTACCATCAAAGCAACTTTTTCAATATCTCTAATTTGTCCCTCTAAATTAAAGAAGGTGATTAATCAAGCACACCTAAATAACATTCCTTAATTATTCTAATCACAACTTCATTTGTCTTCACCTGACGAATTATTTTTCTTTTACTAGAAATGGAGGTCCACAATTATTGATAAAGATTTATTGACTTAACTTTATATAATTAATTAATTTTTCCCAAGTTTGTTATATATTTAGTGGGCTTTATAAGAAAAGACAACTTTATAAACTATAAAGAACAATTAAAGTTTACCAAGTCAAATAGTAGAAAAGTGTTTTAAAGAGTATACATTTTAGACTCAACTTTTATCTGTCATAAAATTTGAAGTTTGTAATTCTCAATTAAAATGAGATAAGGTTTCTCATATTTTACGATTGCTTAGAAAATAAGACAAAAAATTAAAATAAAGTCACGATTCAAACAATATCATATCATGTCTACCTCACTCAAATTAATTTTTGGATTGGGGCCCTTTGTATAATTAATAAAATGAGTTAATTTTGATAGTCATGCAACCATAATCATTGTGTTTGTAGAAAGAAATCCAATCAATTTAAAAATGATGTTTCATTAATTTCGTCAACATTAATATAATTCCTTCTAAAATAATAATTTATGCCAATATTTTCACAGATGCAGTCAAGCCCCAATTTATCTCTTCATATAATTAATATTATGAAGTTTGAAACTTGAATACTGGCCGAACGAAATTTATATTAAAAGTTTATTCAGAAATTGTGTTCTACAATCTGAATCAATAATATTTAATTGTTAATTTCTAAATTGTGTAAAGAAGAGATCAAAAGAAAAAAAATATCACGAAATAACTAATTATCTACAGAAGGGTGAGGAAAATTCTTACCAAATGGTCAGGCTCTAATTTGATCTATTTCCCCATATGAATCATTAATTTTAGGGAAAAAAATACGATTTCGTTAATAATAAGAGAGAGCAGAGTGGATCGACAAGAGGGGTACTTCGAGATGACACAGGGGGATTTGTGAGTACAGTTCACTGTCAAACGGTGCGGGACACTGAACTTGAGGAGAACCAAATTGGCTTGCCATTAGCTTGGGAGGAGAGAATTCAATTCTGGAACTTGAAACGGATTCACAGGATGCTTATGCGCTTCTCATGAAAGAATCAACAGAGGAGCATCCGCTCAGAGGCGTAATTAATGAGTGCAAAGAGTTACTTCACAGACCATGGGAAATCAATTGTAGATGGATTGAGAGATCCAGAAATAAGCTTGCTGACGCCACGGCAAAAATGTCGAGATCGAGAGTTGGAGAGATCAGCATTATGCGGAATCCCCCGCATTCCATGGTGTCTTTGATTGAATCTGAGATTGCCTAAGGGCTTTGTTTTCGTTGTTTTACAAAAAAAAAAAAAAAAAAAAAAAAAAGGAGAGAGAGAGAGAAGAGAGAGTTCATAATTGCTAAAATTAAGGCATTTAGTTTCAGGTAGTAAACACTAATACTAAATGATGCTTTGCCATCTTTGCCTTTGCAAAAGCTTGTCCCAGGATAATTGAGGTTCTTTTTAAGTACAAGAAACCCATAAAGTACAATAAAGTTTGGAAGATGTTACTTCAAAAAATAAATTTTAAAAAGGAAGAAGAGATTGAATGAAGAAAAGCATGAAAAAACGTAAGATATACTTAGAAGAAGTAAAAATGTAATAAAAGAATGAAAAAGTTCAAAAAAGAAAAGGAAAAGTGATAAACTAGTGAAAGAAATAAAATAAAAAAGAAGAGAGAATTACCAAAATCAAAATTTAAGTTTGTGAATAAACAATTTTTTAGCTCTTTGTTTATCTTTTCCTTTATATCGCTTTCTTAGCCAATATCCTAGCCTAATATTACAAGCTGAAAAATTACTATTGATTCTTGATCAATCTCGGATACACTAGCAGAGAGATATTAAAATTGGGTTATAAAATAAGGTGATAAAATAAGTAATACTCATTCACATAAAGTCATCCAAAAAGTTCACCTCAATTTGTATGAGAAAACTATCCACACTACTATTTGCAGTGGAGATGTGCATATGTCAACTTAATTTAACTCATGTTATAACTAAGCACTTGATTCATTTGATTCATTATTTTGTCTTTTGTTAATTGCAAGGCGCTAGCATAAAAATCCATTAACAAAATGTGGTAAATTAGATATTTTTATTCTTGTCTATGTAGTTTTTATTTTTATTTTCTTTTCTCGAGGACGAGCAAATTAAAGAGTTGATTTGCGTTTCAGAAAATATAGCAAAAATTATCAAAATTTAAGGTTGGAAATTTCAGAAAATATAGCAAAAATCGAAATGAAAAAATGGCATTTTATTGAATATGAGGTTAAATAGTGATGAACAATCATGTTCACGTTTCAAATTCCGGCGAAAATTGGCCGGAAACTCGATCAGGGGGCGAATTATCTTTTGCAGTCAATAATTGAGGGGGCAAAGTGCTTATTTATCCATAATTAAGGGGCTTGTTGTCAAAAAAAAAAAAATTCGGGGGCAAATCGCTATACCCCCAATAGTATAAGGGGTTTGACGCTTTTATCCCTTATCTAAATTACAAACTTTTTTTTTCTTTTCAAATTAGATAGTTACTGAGGGAATTTGGTGTTGCTTATTGTTAAGAAAATCCAGTAGTTTGAGGAAATAGTTTGAGGCAGAGAACATTCGGAGGAAAAAGTAAAAAAAAAAAAAAAAAAAAACCTAAAATTTTGAAGTAATAAATTTTTTAAACAAGAATAAATCTCATTACATGCGAACATGAAAGTTACATTCTGTATTTTTGTTTTAAGATCTAATTGAAAAAAATGTAATGAGATTCAGAATATGTGAGGTATAAAATAAAAAGCCCTCTAAAAAATATCATTGTTTTCATCAAAACTGTGTGCATGGGAGTGTCAAGGACTAAAGTGAGATTGAATATTTATAATTCATGCCAAGGTTATGACAAGATTTAGTTAGGTACTACGATGAAACTAAATTATAACTTTATGGACTAATTAAAATATAGATCTCAATTATTGAAACATTAGTAATGATTATTAAGCTTTTATTGAATATTGTGGAGTAATTTTCTTTTTTTTTTTTGCTTTCCCGTAGTCATAATCATTATGGGTTTTGTTTGCTGCGAAATTCTTTTACGCAACTTAATTATGCACAGTGTCGTTACGTAACCAAGGATTATGATGATATTGTAATATTTATAAAATTGCTGTCACTAATTTTTTCATAATTTGACACTGACTATACATTTATATTAATAATCAGTTGATGATATAATTCATCATTTGGTGCCATATTGGTATGGTAGAGAGCTATTCTTTTTAAAAGAAAATGATTGATTATCTTATTTCTATCGATTAGAATGTCTGATAGAGATTTTTATGGGCTCCGGCAGAATACAATAAAAACTTTTGTTTGATACAACATACTTAGCACATAGTCAATTGTGAAATATATAAGATTTAAAAGTACTAACTACTAGCTTATTTTTTTAATCAGTTGTGTATTTTTACATAATAATTTTTTTTGATAGGCGTATTGAATATATAGCACTGATTGTTGTACCAAGTCATTTACAAATATTATCGCGACTCGTGGCCTGAGTTGCTCATGTGACGTGAGAGTTGTGATGGGTCGCTTTTAGAGCAGTAGCGCAGTGTCTGGGGAGTTTGTGTCGCGGGGTTCACGTGTAATGTCGTCCAGTTCTGACAGACCCCGCCGGCGCACATTCAGCGTCTTCTTACGAAACCGTGCGCTCCTCTGCAGTCACCTCAACTCAACTGAAAGGTAAGTTATATAGTATTTATTTCGAAATTCAAATTGTTGGTGTCACGTTGTGTCAAATGATTAAACGAATCATTCATCAGACGATGAAATATCTATCTTTGTGTTTCTTAAGTGATTTCTGTTTTCGTGCAAGACTTGTAAACTCCTCCAAGTATAGTATAGATACGGATAATAATTGCATGACCCGTCTAATCTTTAAGACATCTTGCATGAAACCCCACACTTAACAATTTCAAGTGTCTACAGAAATGCTTTATTAACTATTATCATTTAATATATTCTATTAATTCGAAATAACGTGTTTTTGTTTAACCGTTGACCACCAGTCCAACTGAATTGATTTGCATAGAATTTCTTATATGTGTCCACAATAACTTAAACAATTATCAAAGTTGAAAGAGAAACATAACTACGAGATTTTATTGAGCATTTGGATACTATATTAAAAATTGATTTGTAACGTTATTCGTTTTAATTTAAGATTAGAATTGAAACCTAATTTCTAATAAAATGAAAGTCTTAAAGAGAAAAACACTACAACCCTATCTCTATGAACGAAATATATCTAAGTATATTATCCATTGCTTAAGGATCGATTAAGCTAATCCATAGGTTACTATGATAAATCATTTATGTTGTATAATTGATTTTCAAATCTATAAAATAGCTAAATGTACACACAAAAAACTTTCCAATTCTTTTATGTCAAATGGTATGCCATTTTCTGTGCCGTTGTTAGATTCATGACACGTGTACATAATTCATGATAAGATATTCATGCACACTGTAGTGATCAGTTGTTAAAAAAAATAAAGAATAAATTATACTTTATATTATTATTGCACTGGCACAAAAATTGACACGTCATTTTGGCACAAAAATATAGATAGAGTTAAATGCATAAAAATAAAAAACTCTTGCAACGAGATGACAAGTGAACAAAAAAATATTATTAATGAGTGGTAATGGAAAATGAAGTGTTAGATTACTTTCTTCTTCGCAAATTTCACGGAGAACTATTGTGGGCAGGAATAAGCCTACTGCATTTCTCTTTGCGCAAACAACACTTCATTCTTTCTTCGAGTCGTGACACTAATATTCTATTTAAAGATTTTATTTGAGTATTGTGTAACACTTTGTTTGGTTATTTGATTTGTGTGCCTTTGTATTTAATGCTTGGATTTTATGACTTAAACTTTAATGACTATTTTATTTGAACTTATAGTGGTTGGTTACTTGGTTTTGAGTGTAAATATGTTTGGTTTGATTCTATATTTGTATGTAATAATGATAAGTGCTGATTATGATGATGTCTTCTATATTTTTAATATATAAAATACAACTGTGTCGCGGCCGTGTCGTGTCTTGTAATTTTTAAAAATCTGTGTCGCTGTGTCTGTATCGTGTCGTGTCCGTGTCCGTGCATCATGGGTTAAAAGTTATAAGATACACCTTTTGCTACTTCTACTTCGTTTGAGTGAAGATATCCCACTACAAGAAAATGCATTTTTTGTAACAAAATATTGGTAACGACCATATAATTTGTTACAGATGCATTGGCAACTGTAACCAAAAAAGTGGTTTGGTTACCAAAAATTCAATTTTTGGTAACAAAACACTTTTTCGGTTATAAAAAGCATAATTTCGATACCAATATTTTTTTCTTTGGTAACTAAATTAAATAATGGTTACAAAAAGGGAAACTTTTGTTACGAATATGATTGGCTTTGGTTACAAGCTATAATTCAGTTACAAATAGTATGTAACTCGTTACAATTAAAAAATTGGGACCAAAAAGAATAATAAAGATTTTAGCTAAGGTTCGTGAGATGAGTAAAGATTATCTTTGTTGATAATAAAGATAGTAAGACGATTTAACTTCAACATATAGCTTAAGATTCAAATTATATAAAATGATCCATAACGTTTATGTAACTGAATGTTGTTGACGCAGTGAAAGCTTATAGAAAAAAAAAAAGTCACATGAAAAGATCAAAGAGTACCCTGTTGATTCAGCATAGTACCGATAAAAAAGAGTATAGAGTAACTTTGAGAATCTTATTCAGTGAAACAACTGTAATTTAAGATTTACACGGATAACTGTTGAAATTAAGATTCCTAACCTACTGGAACACATTCCAAGAGGAATGTATATTCGAGTCTTATGAAAAAAGAATAACCCAATTAGTAAATTACCACAGATAGCAAAAGCATCCTTTCAAGGCTTAAACGATAGAATTCGCTCAAGAATGTCCCATCATTGATTAAATTTCTGCATGAACTTAACTTATTCTCAATGGCATCAGTTGTGCAAAGAATATTGCATACTTATGCTAGATTATATAAACATGATCCACAAACGTAAAATAATATAAGTCTAAATATATTTGGTAGTAGATAATTAATTTGAAAAGGCGAAAAGTCGTAGATAATCTGAAAAAAAAAGCTGATTTAGAGAAAAGTCATAAATAATCCGAAAAAAATAAAAAACTGATTTATTTATTTTTTTTGAAAGAAAAGCTTGAATCTATAAATAATACAAAGAGTGAATAAAAAAATATATAATATGTAAAAACAAATATTAATATAACTAGTTATCAAATTAAGTAAGATTAACCATGGGATTTAACAAAATCGCATAAAGAAAAGAATGAGATTTAGTGAATTGGGAATCTGGCGCCAAAGTAGATGAGAAGCGCCAAACCTAAATTCTGAAATTGGAAGATACGAAACTTTAGGGTGATCTGATTTCTAATGCCCAACAAATTACAAAGGAAGAAAAAGGAAAGAACAAAAGTCTGTTTGAGGGCTACGGAAGAACCCTACTCTGATCCTTTACAATTTCTACAATTTTTCTTTACAAATTAACTGTTGGGTTGCTCTAACTTTTCACGATTCATTCACAGGATTTTGGTAGGAAGAATAGGTGAGATAGAATTCGAACTGTGTTTTGGTTTTCCTTTTGGATTATGCACGGGTTAGTCTTGTATTTTTATTTCTTATGAAAGATTGATTATGGGCTTGTTTGATTTTCAAAGTAGATACTAATACATCTCAGAAACTTGAGACAATGCAAGTTATAGGTTGAAGATGATAACAACCTGTGCTACTTTTATCTACGAGCTTAACTGATTTGTTGCTGTTGCTGTTACTTATGCCAGGTAATCTTAGTATTGATCACAACTGAAAGATGAAAGAGTTTTATTATTTTGTTGGCCATGGTTGTGAACTAGGATCTTTAACTTTCTCTTTGAATTTTGTATGATCTGTTTATATTTGCTGCAATCCAGTAGTTGATCTTATTTCACAAAACTGATTTGTCTTAATTAACTGATCTCCTTGCATATATATCTCATGGAAGTAGTAGTCTATTGTTATATGAACGAGGTTCCTATTTATGAAGTTGCTAATTTGAGTTGATTGATTTCTCATAGGTAATCCCTTTTTAATGCAGTAGTTACTGAGACTTAGTCTAATACGTATTTCCTAGTATATATTCATGCCTAGAGGAGCAGTGTTTCATATTTCCCAGTAAATATTCATCTCTGGATGAGCAGTTTCTTCTATTTTTCAAGTCCTGTGCCCACCAGAAAGACAAAAACAATAGGCAGAAAGACAATCTTTTTTATTCTTTATATAGTTGAGCATGTAAGGTTGAAGAGCATATATCATATCAGACGTCGCTAAAGTGTATTTACTTGTTTTTCTGAAACTCATTTGCAATTTTTTGTTGTTTTGCTAGAGCTAATCAAGTGATGCATTCACTGTTCTTTTGCTTTTGGTTTCATGTTTTTCTAATTTCTACTCTTATCTCTTGACAGGAAAAGTCTGCACAACCAATTTTTAGGCATTCTAGTTTAAGCGGCGAAGGTCTGTGCTGCTATCCCTTAATTCAAAGTAAGTGCATTGTAACTTTAGTTACTAATTGGCTTTATTAGTTAGGGGCTGCAGTAACTTATATGTAGGTTAGAGCGAATACGAGACTTTCCTGGTGGGTGATCATTTCAAACAAACTGTTGTTAAGTAGTAAAATGAACAAAACCAATAAAATGATTATTTAGTTATAGTACAATCCTTCATTTTGTTTGGAAGTTTTCTTCAATAGAAAATTAAACTTTTAGGAGTAGCCTCATATGCATCATTTTTTAATGGCTGAAACAATTTTGTTATATCTTATATTTAGTAAGAAAAAATTAAAGCTGATCAAAATATATGAGCAGGAGTTCATCTCTTTAGTTAGATGATCAAAATCTAGAGAGCAAACATGTTTATCAAAACAATCAAGCATTCTTTTATATGCTTCAATCATTAGCTCAGTGTACATTAGAGTAGAATTTATACAAGGTTAAGGACTTTGATTTCATCTATATAATAAATAGACAATAAATAGAAACAAATACTATGCAGATACTTATCACTCACTGCCTAAAGTAGTTTATAGAATCTCGCGGCTGTAGGAGAGGGATAGTGGTTTGTCTATCTGTGAAATCTTGTTTGTTAAACTATAATATATTTTCTGAACTGTTTATATTTATACTTAATCCTAATCCTACTTTTTGTTTTGGAAATTTATCTTTATTAATTATTGCAGCTATGGATAAGAGTTGGATTGATGAAAAAGATAGGTTTAAACTAAATACGCTCTTGGTGTTGAATCATTTATTGAGTTTGCAAATAAAAATGCTATCTCCCCTGACAAGAAAATTCATTGTCCGTGCATTGATTGCCGAAACACCAAAAGAAGGAGCGTTCGTGATGTTAGAAGAGACTTGTATTTAAATGGGTTTAATACATACTATAGGAATTGGATATATCATGGAGAACCGAAAGCTTCACTTCCATTTTCTTTTAATCAAAGTAGTTCAAGTAATATTCATATACAGAACGAGGATGTCAATTCTAGGGATGAAGATGGCCTCGACTTTACGGATGAACTACCAGAAATGATATGAGAAATACGAGATGTGGACAATTCTGAACCTTATTCAGAATCAAACACTGAAGACTTTGAAAGACTATTATCTGATGCGTCTCGTGATTTGTACCCTGGTTGCAAGGGATACTCTTTGTTGAAGTTCATTACAAAATTGCTTCATATTAAAGTAATGAACAAATTGACAAACAAGGTTGTGGACATGATACTTTCATTGTTCAAAGATGTACTACCTGATAATAATATAGTTCCACAGTCTTTTTACTGGGCAAAGAAAATTCTTTCAGGAATTGGGTTGGGTTATACGAAGATAGATGCATGCAAATATGATTGTGCTTTGTTTTGAAAGAGCATGAAAATGAAATTTCCTGCCCTGTTTGTGGGGAATCTCAATGGAAAGTCGATGATGGAAAAGGTAAACGGATTCCTCATAAGGTCTTAAGGTACTTTCCAATTAAACCGAGACTCCAGAGGCTATTTATGTCTTCTAAAACAGCTTCTTATATGAGATGGCATGCTGAGAAACTTATTCATATAGAAGGAAGCATGGACCACCCATCACATTCTCCAGCTTGGAAAGATTTTGATTCTCAATTTCCCGATTTCGCATCAGATCCGCGTAATGTTCGACTTGGTTTGGCAACTGATGGGTTTAATCCATTTGGAAACATGAGTCTAGCCTATAGTATGTGGCATGTGATACTAATTCCATACAACATGCTATTATACAAATGTATGAAAGATGAATTTCTTATGATGGCTTTGCTTATACCCGGGCCTCGTGCCCCTGGTAAAGATATTGATGTCTACCTTAGACGTTTGATTGATGAACTAAAAGAGTTATGGTGTGGAGTGAATATTTATGATGTTTGTAATAAACAATCATTTCAAATGCGTGCAGCGATTTTGTGGACACTTAATGATTTTCCTGCACTTAGCAATTTGCTGGGTTGGACCACAAAAGGATATGAAGCTTGTCCGAGTTGGTTTTATGAGACGGATTCAAAAACGATTAGAAGTAAGATATGTTACATGGGACACCGTCGTTACCTTAGAATTGATCATCCTTTTCGAAAAAGCAAATTGTTTGACGGGAACCATGAAACACGACTTAAGCCAAGAGAATGGTATGGAGAAGAAGTTCTTGATCATTTGAACACCCTCAAAGATGGATTTGACAAGCTTGGAAAACACCCAAGTAATAAAAAGAGAAAACGCAGTCCAAATGAAGGCAATTGGGTGAAGAAAAAACATCTTCTTTGAGTTGCCTTATTGGCATAAGCTCAAAGAAGATGACTCTTACAATGAGGAAGATGAAACACATATCCAATATTGTGATGATGACGATGATGATGATGATGATGATGATGATGATGATGCCAATCTGGTGATTGAGTCCAATGAAAATGAAGATGAAGATGAAGATGATGGTTAGTTTTATTTATAATTTTAGTTTTTTCTTTTGTTGAATTCAGAACAATTGGACTGTCTTAGTTTACTTTATTACGTAAATTACAATGGAAAATATCGCATTATTTAATGACTAAATCACTTTCTTTGTTTGTCCATTAGAAAAATATTGATCCATTGAATGTTTTTAAATTGTTGTTAAATCTTAACATATATTCTGTTTGTGGTGATGTGCAGCAATATGCCACCTAAAAGTGTATTACTGCATCGTCCTATCACTAGGAGTAGAAATAACATAATGGAGCAAACATCTTCAGAAGTTCCTAACACACCAGCAAGTTCACTAATGCCACCATCGAATTGTCCATCATCTACTTCTGTAGCTTCTCTAGGTATTTCATCCCCACCTCCTGAAAATGTTGAAGATGAAGTGCATGATGAAGATTCTCCACCGACCTTAACAGGTACAATAAGTGAGCATGCTTTTTACAATTTATTAATTATTTTGTTTTTTGTGTGTTTTCCTTTTTCTTATACTTTTAACTGAGAAATCATTAGGCACCACAAAAAAAGAGGGCGAGGAGTTAGTAAAGGAAAGTCAATCGAGCAAGAAATTGCAAAAAGTTTAAGTGTTTGCGGTACTTGTAGTTGATAAACCTTTCTTTAGTTTGGACATATGAGAATAATTTAGTATATATGTTTCATACTCTTTGAAGATGAGTTACAATAAACTATTTTTGTATTTGTTGTTAGAGACAAAACGTGCTTGAAATTGAGTTCATTGAAGGTTTTAAGAAGCCAATTCGATATGCAACACAGTTATCAAATGGAATTGGGATAATTGTTAGGCAAAGTCCTGAACTTGATTTCATCACTCCATGGAGAAAAATTCCCGAACGTAGAAAGCTGCCTCTGTATGCTGGATTGGATGTAAGTTTGATCCTTAACAACTATATTTGCAATTGTGTCTGGATAAAGAAGTTGAGACTATATTTATTGGTATAATTTTATTTAAAATCCCATTGGTTTTGTGTTCTTTATTTTTTTTCTTTTGGATAGAATAGGTACAATGTTCTCACTTTCTTAAATTTCATCTTTTGGTTGGTGGATTAGAACAATATATGTCATGTATGATACTGATACTGCTATAGATGATACTTATATTTCCATAACTCATTTTTCGAATTTATTCTGGATAATATTGTTGTTTGTGACTACTTTAGCTAGAATGTTGTGGAATTGAATTTGTGTAAGATTTATGGAGCTGATAAGTAGAATAGAAATAGATTCTTGATTGGTAAATGTCTTATTTTGAAACATCTAATATTCCGATTGACAAAATTGGTGATTGATTATTATATCATTCCATATTGTTTAACTTTCTGTTATGGGGATTATATTTAATGTCATACAATTTCTCAGATTTTGTTCTTTTTACCCAGTTGCAATTCCAAAATCTTATATCAGAAAACTTTGCAATAGTCTTGCTTTGCTAGTATTTCTGTGAACAGTAGTTTAAACTTACATGTGATTTCCCTTGCTTATTGATAGCCTAAAATTCTATCACAAAAGGAAGAATGCATAGTTTAATTTCTCATTTTAGCTTGTGATTACTTATGTTGTTTCAAAGCTCCTTGGTCATTCATTGTTTTTTGAAATTCCAGCCCTCTTTTTTTACCAATTGCTTCATTTAGGATGTCTTGGTCAGATTATTCTTAGATTGCTTAATTATTTCTATTTGTTTTTTCTATTTTCAGCAATGGTTTCATATTAAAGGATTAAACAATGACCCTGTTGTCCAATCTTACATTGAGGAGATGTTTTATCATAACTACAAGCACTTTAAAGGAAGATTAAGTGCACATTACAAGAAAATGGTTAAAGCTGGTAAAAATCCTAGGACAAGTATTCCATTTGATTGGATTCCCCTTGAAAAGTGGAATGCTATGTGTGATCACTTTGATGATCCTAAGTCTCAGGTAATTGTTTACTACTTATGCGTATGAGTTAGATGTTTTTCCTCATTAAATGTTCACTTTCCATTTCTTATTTGCAAATATATTTTCAGAAAAAGTCCGAGATAAATACCAAAAATAGATCATGCATGCCATATCCTCATACTTCGGGTTCTAAGTCATTCACTTCACAATATCTGGAAATGGTAAAGTAACTTAGAGTTTTTTTTTTCTTATTGTACTATTGATCAAATTCTAAGAATGTTCTCTCTTATTGTGAAGGAACAACAAAGTTATGTGGATAATTTTGGAGAGACTCATATAAGCAATGAAGAGTATGTCAATGATAAGGCTGCACAAAAACATGTTAGATTACTGAATTCAATTTGAAAATTTAAATATACATTTGTTATATATATTTTTTTTTGTAGTTGTAATGTTTGGATAAACTTATTTTTTAATGAATGAAAATGAAAAGTCGAAGGAGTCAAACAATTGAAGAAGAGAACCCTCTTTTTGAAAGAGAGATTATGAGGCAGACACTTGGTATATGTAGTGGTTATGAAAGAGGCATTGGGTCTGGAGTCGTTCATGTAAAGGAAATAAAAGGGTGAGATGCGAGGCTTCACAACTAAACATAGTTCAAGAGAAATTGAGCACGACTGAAAAAGAACTTCAAGATGCAGTTTCCCTTATCAAATCTCAACAAGAAACGATTCAGAATAATGATGAGCAACGCCAAAGGCAAGATGCAGAAATAGCAAGTCTCGATGATGGTCAAAAAGAACTAAAACAATTGTTGATGACTTTGTGTGCACAAAAACTCTCCTAAAGGGACATTTCCTATACTTTGTCGTTGACAGGTACTACGCATTATCTTGGAAACTTCATTTATCATTTGCATTTCTTTTCTTATAGTGTATATTGTTAATAATAGTACTTGATTGATGCGATGATTTTTAGTGGCTGTGAGTTATATTTTGAATGACATGTATTAAATTATTTTTTTGCAAAAGTGTTTGAGTAATACGTGGATGTATTAGCTTTTTAGTTAGTAGTAGCTTGAAGCTTATTGTTGTAGATAGACGTGGCTGTGAATTATTATGTAAATGGCACTTGGTTTTGTATAAGAAAATGAATAGATGTATGCTGGATATAATTTGTTATGCTGTAAATTTTCTGTATGTACTCAAGAATGGCATCATAATATGTTATTATGTTAACATATCATTGGAGATACTAGGATCAAGTCTACAAAAAAGTTGTTCTATTGAAACTGCAATTTGTTCTATCTTATAGGATATGCAGATGAGATGTCAAAAGATATGTCATTGCATATAATGCAGGTTTTACTTAAATTTAGTTTCTCAAGTCTTTGTATTTGCCATCTTGCATATGGATAGAATTGCGGAAAGAATATTTGTTGTGTTTTTGAAATTTCTTGCAATATGAGTTTCTTTTTCTAAGCATAAAGTTGGATTATGTAACTCTTCTCATCTCATGTTGCCAACTAAGCACAACTTGTTAACACGGATTCTATTTGATGGAAATCTGTCTATTTGCCCATTTTTTTGCTTAGCTTTTTGTTAATGTTATTACTTTAGAAAAGAAGTAATGTATATTTATGTTCTTATTTTTATGTGTTGTTCATTTGCAGGTTTGCCAAACAACTATGACGATTGGAGCAAGTATAATGAAGGTTCAACTAAATGGGAATAGTTTGTGGTCAACTCTCTTTTGATTCAGAACTTGTTTTAGAGATACTACCACGTACAATATGCATCTACTTTACTTTTGTTCTAGGTATTTAGTATATTTAGCTACAAAAATGTTATTGGTTTGGACTAGGTAATTGCACTTTTTGTTTTTGAATAGTTTTTGGTTCGGATTTGCTAGATGTAACAAACATATTTCTTTCTTATATAACTTGTTTATCATTTGCTTTATACTATTCGTTTTGATTTCATAAATCAAAGATAACAAATGAAAATATTATTTATTTACACCAATTATCTATCTGTGACAAAAGTATGCTTGTGAAATATAAACTACTGTAACTAATATTCTTGTCACAAATATATTGCAAAAAAGTAATTGTAACGAATTAAAGGTAACAAACATACTTTCAATCACAAAATGGTGTCACTTTCAGTGACGACATATTGGTAATAAATTATTTTTTGGCACAAAGCAATTAGCCTTTTGTAACGAAAACAGTTGTCGCCAATAGCACAGATTTGTAACGAAATAGATGTTCGTTACCATAGTATTCGTAACGAAATGGAAAATTCGTTACAAATACCTTTTGCGACGAGCTTTCCACAACAAATTATTTGTAACGAAAAATTCGATACCATTAGGTATGGTAACCGAAAAAGGGTCCTTTAGTAACAACCTCATTCGTTACAAAAAGTGCATTTTCTTGTAGTGTCCTGACTCTTTCGAACTCCCTTTGATCTTGCTCGATTCTTCTTACAAAGTTACAACTTGAGTTTGAACATACTTAACAAAACAATAAAAGATGAATCTTATGAATATTAAACAATGATAAAACTTGACGCTTAGACTCCTAAACTATGATGTCTATTTATACTAGTCTTCATAGCTTTAGGATGAGAGCGATCTTCAATTGATAATGATAATCCTTTCTCTGCAAAACAAAGATTATCTAGGAATAGAATTATGAGTGTTAATTAATCGAATATATCCAATAATAGCTAAATTAGGTTATTTCATAAAATACGAATTCCATATATAGTTAACCTAATAAAATGCGTAAATTAATTAAGATTAATTGAATAACTTAGAAATAAATATTTCTAAGTTTTATTATAGATTCTTTCCATAATATAAAGATATACAAAATCACTTAGAATATTCAGATAAGGAACAACATGATCCTATTCAAATAAGGCATGGATATTATTTACGCAATCTTCTAAGAATCCTAGTCAATGTGGGCGGCCATAAATAATAATCCTAGTATATCTTTTATTTTTTTAAATTGTTCATAAGATAAACTCCTTAATAATAAAAGATATGTACTTGTTTATTTTACTATGAACGAGGTCAATACATCTAATCAAATAATCTTTAAAATAATGCTTGCATAGATCATATAAAAAACTATAAGAGAAATTTCGAGGCCCGTGGTTTAAATAATCATAACTGACTATGATTGGTTGTTTCAACAATATAAGACCGTAAAGTAGTTCAATCATTAAAGGACCAAATCATAGTCCTAACAATAAAAAAATAATTTTTTAGCACACTTGATTCATGAAAAATTCTATATCTTGCAGCGGAAACGACTCGCCCAATTTCCAACCTGATCCACGCGCAAGCCTCAAATTGTCAATGAGGTTGTACGTTAATTTACCTCAGAACATCCCATTTTAATTGTAGTGTTGTTCTAAGCTTGCAAGTTGTGTATTTAAAGTAGATTTTTTTAAGGGATAAAAGCATCAAACCCCCTATACTATAGGGGGTGTAGCGATTTGCCCCATGAACTTTTTTTTTTTTTTTTTGCAACAAGCCTCCTGTACTATGGATAAACAAGACTTTTTGCCCCCTGATCGAATTTTCGGCCAGTTTTTTGCCGGAATTTGAAACCTGAACATGAGGGTTCATTACTATTTAACCTCAAATTCAATAAAATGCCCTTTTTTCACTTCGATTTTTTTTAATATATTCTTAATTCTCAAACCTTAGTTTAGATTATCCAAATTTAAGGTTTGGAAATTCAGAAAATATAACAAAAATCGAAGTGAAAAGGGGGCATTTTATTGAATCTGAGGTTAAATAGTGATGAACCATCATGTTCAAGTTTCAAATTCCGGCAAAAATTGGCCGGAAATTCGATCCTGGGGCAAATTATTTTTTCAAGTCAATAGTTGAAGGGGCAAAGTGCTTATTTATCCATAGTACAGGGAGCTTGTTGCCAAAAAAAATAGTTTAAGGGGCAAATCGCTACACCCCCTATAGTATAGGGGGTTTAACGCTTTTATCCCTTTCTTTAATTAGTAGGTCTATTAAGATACAAGTATATTTTCTATTATCTTCTAGATGAAAAGATAGGATATAATATTGTGATGATTCTTGCAAATCACCTCAAGATCAATTTAGAATCTTAGTGTTCAAACTGCTAAACGAATTTTCCTTATTTAAAGGACTTGAGATAGATCAAACTTAGTAGGATTTTGATATGCCCTATAAACACAACATCATATCTTACTTATTATTCATCTTTGAAAAATACATCAGTAGCATCATCCAAAGTGATTCAAGATGTTTAATGAGTAGGCGTGGATCTTGTTGTTATCGTTAAAACATCTACAAGGTTCAAGAATGCTTTGTGGTTGCAGTCACATGTTTCGATCAGAAAACAACGTTTAAGTGAAAAAAGAAATTTTGTACCACAAAGTCGAGCAAGAGGGTCGCGCCACACACACGAGACGAGGTTCGAATTAAGCAATCAAATGAATCTAAATAAGAAGGATGATTTCCCGATAAGGATAATCTATTAAACCCAACAATTATAATGTCGCTTTTATCCTTTAGTAAGATTGTTTGATCAGGCAATAGCCTCGTGGATTAAGTCACAATAGTGAACCACGATGTGTTATATGTGTTTGGTTTATTTATGTTACATGCATGCACTAGTCAAACTTAGATTCTTTACGATTTGGTTTAATAATCTCGAATATATAAAACTTTGGCTTTTTAGTTAAAACTAATATTTCAATTTGCATCAGGAGCAGGCCAGTAACGTTCTAGAGAAAAGATTCTGATATTAATCCACAAAAAGTGATAGTCACACATGTGGCTCTTCCTCGTGTTATGAACCCTAAAGCTACTAATGTAGAAGGTTTTCATTAAGTTATATAATAGGAATGTGGATGAGAAGGCTTGTAAAAGCATCCTTTGTGATTGATGGTCACCAATTGATGATGTGAATCAACCCAAGGAAGCAATTATTCAGACTGCTATAGAAGAAATCTCTCTGTCTATAATGTAATAGCAAAATATACTATCATTCTACAGTTTAGTCAGAGCAGAAATTTCAGTTTTTTGTATCATTTGTTAGAGAATAGTTCTCTTGATCCTCTTGTTGCTTCTATTCTCTACCAAATAGGAACAAGAGCCCCTGTTGCCATTGGCCAACTAGCCTTTGGATGGATCACGTTTGAAAGTTACGGTATGCACACTTGCAAATCCATTGGGTATTTTGGAGTCATTCAATGACTTCTAACTAAGAAAAATAACTGCAAAGAGGTACACGAGGAGCTGGTTCCTAAACACAATCTGGAAACTTGACTGAAAAAATCAAATGCAAGGCCTCCGACTTAGAATATGCTCCTCTCCACATTTCAACAAAACTAGGCGCAACAACTTCTGGTGCAACAAATTCCTCCCTGCCTTTGGCGTAAAAGGATGGACTCCATCTCGAACTCTACTTCCTTAACTCTAATCAAACACAATGGTTAAGATGTTAGATAACGTGAACCTCATGCCTATGACGCTTTTGTCTCACTATAAAGCTCAATTAGGTTCTTTGTCTTGTCATGAATTAAAAAGAGAATATAAGTCAGGGGAGTTTGTGCTTTCTGAGGGGAGTTCTTGAAGCTTTTTATATTCTGGTTTATGAACTCTTTTGTGTTTCTGAACAAAAGAGGCATTTGTATGTTATTATTTTAGTCCTAATGACTATTTATGGTATCAACTTATGCCAAAGAAAATACACCCTAGACATCCAAAGTAAATCAGGATATCTAGGTTTCAAGCCTAGCAACACTCTTATGGAACTTAAACTAGACTCAAAGCTTTAGATTATGTACCTCTTGAAGCTCGTTCATCCTACAAAAGATTGCTAGGGAGGATACTCTATATAATTATCTTAGCTGCAATCTTCCATGTCTAACACAACACACATCCAAGATTACCTTGACTCATATGGCTGCAGCACATAAGGTACTTAGATACCTCAAAAATAGCCCAGGAAGAGGTCTTTTCTACCCTGCATCTTTTGAAGCACACCTTAAATCATTTTGTGAGCATTTTGTGAGAGTGATTTGGCAGGGTGTAGTGATACAATAAAGAGAACAACTAGTTATACTATATACCAAGGGAGTTCTATCATCCTTGGAAGGCCAAGAAATAATAGATGGTAAGTAAATCTCCTACTAACGCAGAATACCGAGTAATAACTACAGAAACTTGTGAAATCCTGTGATTAAGACAACTTCTCACTGATTTGAACATCAAACAATCAAGAGTTGAAATCCTCTTCACAAACAACAAGAGTCCTGCTTGCATAGCCACCAATCAATTACACCATGAACAGACAAAGCATCTTCGGCTAGATTGTTATTTTGTTCGAGAAAGATCCAACATGACACTCTAAAAGTGATGCACATCTCGAGTAATCATGCAGATGTATTCACTGAACCGCTTCCTCTTAAACAATCTGACTTCATGATCTCCAAGATGAGCGTTCAGAACATTCACCACACACACCTTGAGGGGGGCTCTTAGCCGATCAACAAAGACAACCTAAACTTTCCTTTAATAGAAAGTCTTCAATTAGCCATTGAAGACCGTCAATTACCAACTTTCTTGTTTTAGCAACTCTTACTTGTAATCAGTGTTCTGCACTTTGTAAACGCTCCTCTATATAAAGAAGGGATCGATGGTAGATTAGTTTCCTCAGTTCATTCAGTTCAGTATAGATATAATGCACTCACATTCAGAAGATTTATCTCACGGTTCATGAAGAACATATTTTGTAATCTTTTGTTTCTTTCAAATGTCAATTATAATTTTACTTTGCATTAGATTTGATTAATGTTATTCAATAAACAAGCATGTAGTTTGTGATAGGAACTTTTAGTACAATTAAAATGGTATATCCTTCTTGAGTTTAGAAATTAAAAGTAAAATAGTATTGCATCACTAACGCATTGTGTGCCACTAATGCGAGTAAAGTATATATTTTTTTTTGTTTAAGACAATCAACAGTTTATTGAATACGTGGAAAACATAAAAGTTCAAACATACTCCAAAAATGGGCACATAACAAAGGAAACCGACTAAATGTCCCAAAGGTGAACCAAAAATAGCAAGAAAATTACAACTCTTTAAGAAAGCGTAAAGGAATTTCCCTAGAATCTTAAATAGCTAATCCACACACTTTTCGACTACACTCCCTAGCGTCAATCCTCAAAAAATGTCTCGAATCACATTCCCTCATTAGCCAATAGATCTGCCACAACATTTCGATCACGAAGGATATGGTGAAGACGAACCTCCAAATCCACACTCCCAAATTTGTTGCAAAAATAAGCAAAATGCTAGTGCCTTGGATGAGGGGAACAAACCCCGCAATCACTGATAAAGAATTAATTTAAACATCAATACCATGAAAACCAATATCCCGACATAGCTCCAACTCATGCAACAAAGCCCTCAATTTTGCCTCCATATTGGTAGCGTGACCAAAGTATGATTGAAACACCAATCCAATATCCCCCGTAGAATCCCTCAAAACCCCTCCACCAGCGGCCTCCCCAGAATCCCCACGAGAACAACCATCAGTGTTAAGATTGAATCGGTTCACCATTGACAACTTCCAAACAACCACTTTGATATCCTTACCACTCGACCCCCGCCTCTGGAACCGCCACATCTTGGCTAGCTCCTAATGACCCTTCCAACTTACCTTAATCCTAGCAAAAAGAAGTGAGTCAAGGTATTTGTTCACTTTAAAAATAATCCTACGAGCATCCATCTTATTACCATTATGTTTAGAGTCATTCCTAGCAGTCCAGAGATACCACATCACAAGTATAGGAATAAGGCCCGTCACATGACCCGACGCTAGTCCATGCGCCTCTTTCTTGCAACATAATATGGTGCATCGACTTATGGTGCTACAATTTGTGGGTATGAGGAGGAAAATTCAGATCACCTGTTTAGTAAATGCCCTTTTGCTTATCAAATCTGGATGCAAGTTTATAACTGGTTGGGAATGCAAACAACTATTTGTGGTGATCCAAAATCACACCTGGATCAGTTCTTTGGATTCTTCACTAAGGCTAAAAGGAATTCAGACTTCAGATGCATATGGATCTTTGTCGCTTGGATAATATGGTCATCAAGGAATAACTTACAATTCAATGGTAAGCTCCCTCAAAAACATGACATTGTGGATCTATCAAAGCGAGGACTTGGAGTTGGATTAAAATCTAAACATTCAGGCTTCTCTTTTTTCATTTTTTGAATGGTCGAACTTTCCTCTTCTCTGTTCATTTTAACATTGTAGAACACTTGGAGTACTCCTTATACTCCATTTTGCTTACTAAATTTTTATTGCCGATCAAAATAAAATTATGGTGGTACAAAATTACGAGGATCCAAAAATTATTGGGTAAAAAGGATGGCTCCATCTCGAAATCCACTTCCGTAACACTAATAAGAGCAAGTAGCTGAGATATTGGATAACGAAAAGCTCATGCATACAAAGTTTCTGCCTCACTTCAAACCTAAACTAGGTTCTTTGTCTCGTAAAGTTAAAAAGAGGGAATATAAGAAAGGGGATTTTGTTCTTTTTGAGGGGAGCTCTTCAATCTTTTTTTTGTTATTTTAGTTTACAAACTTTTTCTGTTTATGAAGGAAAGGGGCATTCGTATGTTATTACTTGATCCCTATTGACTATTTTCATGGGTGGTAGCATATTTATTATGTTGGGCAAAAGCCTCGTGAATTAGTTAAAGGGTAATTCTCATCCATCGCCTCTGAGGTTTTAGACTTCTGCAAATAGCCCCTGAGGTTTGGAATATTGGCATATAGCCCCCTCCATCCGTTGACCATTGGTCAACGGTTAAATATGATTTTATTTGTATAGTTTTTCTCAAGATTTTGATTAGACATTGTTTTTAGCTTTTATTCATTCAATAGAAACATATTGCTAATTCATTTATTTTTACCATCCAAGTACTGAACTTCGCATGATCTTTTACATAGTTTTGAATTATATATTTATTTTGACGATAATATAGTTATAATGTTTTTTAAAATCTTCAATTATTTTAGAAAATTAGAAGTTTGTCTGATTATTTGATAAGATCAAAAAATACAACTTGCAATATATACTTTTTTTTTAGCATCATTAACATTAGTTGAGGTTTTTACAAATCTCTTACTAACTTTTGATATTTTTAATAATTACAGATTTTTTGCATTGTTTGCTAGTGATTTTGGCATTACATCAACTACGCATAATTTTGTTGAGTGTAATGGTTAAATATCTCATTAAAATGTTGATGTTATTATGTTGATTTATTTCTTCACATAGATAATATAAAAATTAAAAACATTTATAAAATAATAGTACAGAATATTATAATGTATTACACCAAAATTTTATATATTTAGATAGCTAGAAAAAATGAAATAAAATAATCTTATATTGCCTAAACACTTGATAATACTTATATTGTATAATTATCGTATGATCTTAAGTTAAATTCAAGAAATTACTGTATCATTGTAAATGCATTAAATAAAAAAAGTAAATGAATCTTTTATAATTAAAAGGTATTTGAATCCTAAGTGTGATAATAATAATAAGGAAAAACATCAAATAGTTGAAAGAAATATAAAGATAAACTAACTATATAAAGTATTTACACAGTTGGCATCATATTTAACCTTTGACCAAAGAATGGAAGGGGTTATGCCAAAAATTGAACCTCAAGGGGTATTTGCCAAAGCTTGAAGCCTCAGGGGAGGTGGATGAAAATTACCCATTAGTTCAAGTTGATCAAACCAGGTTAAAGCCGTATGTGTTATTTTTCTTTTGCACAACATATGTTTTGTTGTAACTGTAATCGTTTCACAACACGGGCCAATGGTTCAATAAATTCAAGTATCGCCCGTAATAGTTTGCGCATGATAAGAGAATAGGATTCACTCATGCACACATATTTTCAATACGAAAAACTGATAAGGCCCAGGGTGTTGGGCCTAATATTCCTGAACGGCCCAGACGTATTAAATCAGCTCCGTTTTGGGCCATCGACTATCTGAATTAAATTGGGTCCAGCTTATTATATATCTATTTGTGTGTTTATATTTTATACATTATTGTGTTTTATGTATTTCTGTTTATGTAAATATATTATTAGAGAAGTGGGGCAATTTATAAAGTAGTGGGATTGGGAAGTTATCACTTCTTTGCTATGTAAATGAATGTTCAGCACTTATGCAAGTTTATGACAAATACTTTTAAAAAATTACCTTCTCTCTTATCTTTGTTCTTGGGAGTTTGATCTTACTCGAAATGATCAAGGCTTAACAATTGGTGCTCTCAAACAAATCTCTGCATATTAGGGAGATCCTTTCGCTGACAGCAAAACCCGTTATTTGCTCATTACTTAATCAATGAAGCACTAGGTAGTGACACATAATTTTTTTCTTTCACAACAGTGAGGAAATAATATATCACACTTATGTTGCGTATTCTTTTCTGGCATTAGTACCACATTAGTACTCTGACTTTAATTTTCTGAATTCAAGAAGCATATACCAAGTTTTATCAAGAAATATTAATACAATTATGTTGCTTTCTAGTTTCAAATCTTTTCAAAATAAAGGTTTTATCAATAAAAGTGCGATCAGCACACACTCATGGACACTCACTGAGATTTTTATCTCATAGTTTTATATCTTTCTTCCTTTCAGATTTACGTGACTTTCAGGACAGGACCTCGAAAACTATGGTGTGTGGGAGAGTCTAGATTGAAATGCTAGAGTTAACACAATTCGGGTGATAGATTAGAGTAATGTATGTGAGATTCTTCTGTATTTGTCAGTTTGACTCTTAGATATCATGTCAATTATTTATTATTTTAAAAGTTTAGTTGTTCTTGTGTTGTTCAGTATAGCCTTGAATTTTGGGGCTGTTACAATTGGTATTGGAGCCTGGGTTAGCACCTAGGCTCCCAAGAATAGGATCCTCGGACTTAGTTAATTGTGACTAGGTGACCATAAATTAAGCTCTCGCATAAGTTATAGGTTATGCTCAGTATCATGGGTTGATGGATTATCATCGGGAGGCCTACCTTTTATAACCCGTTGCGGACCAAGGTGTTGAGTAGAGGGTTATATAGAGTGGTGACATTGTTGTTTAAGATCGTTCTAGACTAATTTGGTTCACCTAGTGACAACCTTTTCTCTTGGTGTCTAGTTTTTGCCTTCTTATGTGTAACTTGTATGAGTTTTATTTCTTTTATTGGTTTAGACCACAACATATTTATTTTCCAATGTGGAAACCATGTATGCCTTCATGAACATAAACAACCACGCAGAAAAATTTGATGTAATTTTTTTTTTTTTTGTTCTAGGACATGAATGTGTGATATTTGTTATTTCATGTATGTACATACCGTTTATAACGTGAATGAGTAAATTTTGAGGAGTAAGACAACTAAAGATTATTATACCTGAGCCAATATTGTTTTCTTTACTAAAACTGTGATATGTGTTTCGTGTTCATTAGTAGTTTGATAAGAATTATACTTTAGTTCGTATGTGGTAAGAACCCAACTTTAAGTTGAATAAAGAATGCCAATATTTAAGTTAGTAAGGATCCTTGGTTCTAACTTGCTTGTTTGATTTTTTTTTTTTTGTAAATTATCTTGCTACCTCTAATTTATCTTGTATCATGTATTTAACCTCACTACACGCGATATCAGCTTTCACGGTTTTGCATTTCTTTTACTATTTTTATACCTGTTAGAATTTAAAGTGTAGTAAGCAGTTCTTGATAATCATCAACATACTTTTTCGTAAATTATATATGTTGTATTTTAAAAATTGCACAAGATCTGCTTGTTTATGTGATTTTGAATTTATTTGGAAAGACAGAAGTTTATTGTAATTACTCTTTTGCATGCTTAAATAGGTAGGAGCTCAGTTAGTTTTAACTTTTTGTTATTATTATTGATGAAGATCTGTATGTTTTCATAATTGAAGTATGACTAGTATATCTATGGTGTAACTACTTTATAATTTATTTTGAATCTACTTACATTAATTTCATATGTGTACTAACTTAGTGCATAAAAAAAATGTGAGTAACTGAGTTAGTAAATGTTATAAGGCTCAACTGAGATACGTCACTCTGACTTACTTGTTCAAGTAATTTTGAAAACATTGGGATACAACTAATTTTCTTCGTGCTTAAATAAGAATTGCCTTGGCTGCACCCTACGTTTTTCTCTGACTCATAGAAGTTATAATGATTCTGAATTTCTTAATCCGAATATGCTCAACGTGTAAACTTTAATTTGAAAATCATGTAGGCTTCCTTGCCATTGTATGAAAATGTGAGTGATTACAATTGTATTTAAAAGGACTAATTATATTTGAATTTGGGGACATATTCTTTTAAGGGGATGGATTGTAAAACCCCTAAAATTTTTGGCTTATTTTATCATTAGTTTTCTTTCTCCTTCGTCTTCTTATATTTTTCGATAGGGAAAATTTATTTGATTTATAGAAATTTAGTGCCATTTAAATTTTAACTGGATTTTATTGAGATATCTCCTTATATTAGAAATCTTAATTATATTAGGATTCTATTTTGCTTGTTAGAATTTTAGTTGCGTTAGAATCCTACCCTTCTTAAATATATGTGTACTTGTATTTGTATAACTACCTCTTACAAATTAATATCCATTAAGTACTTTATATACTAATACATATTATATATCTACGTATAAATACACACACATATCATTAGGGATTTCTTTCATTCATTGAAAAGGAAACTCACGCCGCACATCTCTATATTCTCACACTCTCATTCCACATCAGGTAATTGCTTAAATATTTTTCTTTGTAAATTCCTTGAACTGAATACGTGTTGCATAAGAATAAAGTTTGTTGGGAGTCTTCTGCATGAATTTGGGAATTTAGCATTATATATTGTGTTGATGGGTATCCACGGGTAGTACAAGATATATGTGATAAATGGGACTTTGAATATTTAATTGTTTTGAGGTAATGCCACAGTGCTTGACAACTTAGACTAATTTCTTAAATCATGTATCACATATATGCATTAAATTGTGCCCACTTAATAGCCCTTTTATATATCATCAATATTGGGATTCGTGATTCAAAGCACGTAACATATAGGAGTTAATTAGAAAAACAAATAGTGCATGTCATTCAATGTGAACTCTATGCATAAGGAACGGTGAAACTTAAATGCAATTCCTTCATGTTTGATGTAGAATGCTATACTTTTAATTATAATATATAGGAATCGTGTATGCTTGTAAGTAAACGTGATTGGGCGTGTACATATACATATATTATGAATAATGCATGTCTATGTGTATATGTGTGTCGTATAAATATATTAATATGTATATATACTATATAAGTAAATTAGAATTAGAATTTACTAAGAATTTGGTTAATATTTTCTATTGATCAGTAGGTTTTTCGGATTAGTTTTTGGGGTATTCTGCATCTGGAATTAAGGTGAGTGTTCACAAACCTATACTTACTTTTGAAGAAACTGGAATAAGGCATGTATATCTATGTACGACTGTTATATGTATGTATTAGTTACTCAACTGTTTTGTTAAAGCATGTGACACGTTAAAGTTTCTGAAAATTATTTGCTCCACTTATGATGAATTATGTCCTGTCTGTTCTGTTATGTTCCATTCAGTTTTGTTCAGTTAGTTGGGGATTCAGAAAAAGGCTTGGGTGTGCTTGGGGTGAGACCGGGCAGCAGAGGGCTCGCCGGTTGAGTCTCATGCCCCCATGGCCCATTCCCTCTTAGACACAACGGGAGGTCGTTGTGGTCTTTGTTGGGTCATATGTTTTACACATGAACCATGTCATGTGCTTATGTCTGATTGTAAGGTAGCTCCTTACACGTGGCGATAAGGCACGATTCTGAAAATGTTTGTAAGAAGGTGGTCTGCATCAATAAGTAAACGAGGACGCTCATCATCATAAGTGACTAATGTTTCAGTATAAAGTTATCTTAAGTTAAAATACCTGGATTTTCAGAGTTAATGTAATGCATGTTATGTCTTGCTTTCTTGTTTCAAATCTTTTCAAAATAAAGGTTTTATCAATAAAAGCACGATCTGCACACACTCATGGACACTCACTGAGATTTTTATCTCATAGTTTTATGTCTTCCTTCCTTTCTGATTTACGTGACTTTCAGGACAGGACCTCGGAAACTATGGTGTGAGGGAGAGTCTAGATTGAAATGCTAGAGTTAACACAATTCGGGTAATAGATTAGAGTAATGTATGTGAGATTCTTTTGTATTTGTCGGTTTTACTCTTAGATATCATGTTAATTATTTATTATTTGTGTTGTTCAGTATAGGCTTGAATTTTGGAGCTGTAACAATTCTTGTGCACCCTTCGCTTGGAAGAAGTCGAAGAAATGATGAGCCCGATTCCTAGAGCAGTAAGGGTTCTCCTAGAGGAATTAGAGGATGTGATGCCCGACGAGCTGCCGAAGAAACTACCGCCCAAGCAGGTGATAGACCATGGAATCAAGTTGGTGCCAGTATGAAGCCGCCAGCCCGGGCCTCTTATCGAATGTCATAACCCAAACTCGCAGAACTGAGAAAACAACTGAAGGAAATGTTGGAGAGTGGGATAGTTCAACCTGCTAAGTCGCTTTATGGAGCTCTTATCATCTTTCACAAGAAGACGGATGGCTCACTGCGTATGCGCTGCGAATTTGTGGTCATCTAACTGGATGACATTGTGATTTACAACAAAACATTGGAGCAACATGTGGGACACTTGCGGAAGGGGTTTTCTAGTGAGCGAGAATGAGCTTTACGTGAAGCTATCGAAGTGTTCATTCGTGCAACCAAAGATTAGCTTTCTAGGACACATTATTGAGCATTGTAGGATCAGGATGGATCCGAAGAAGATAGAGGCTATCAAAGAGTGGCAACCCCCGAACGATGTATCTGCCTTACAATCGTTTCTCGGGCTGGCCAACTACTATAGGAGGTTTGTTGAGGGTAATTCGGCCAGGCCACTCACAAACTTGCTGAGGCAAGTGGAGACGTGGGAGTGATCTGCACTATGCCAGACAACCATTGAGAAACTGAAGCGGGGTATCACTTCAGATCCCATCTTGGCCTTGTCGGACATGAACAAACCTTTCAAAGTGCAGACAGATGCACCTGACTTCGCATTTGGGGAGTGTTGGTTCATGAGGGTCATCCGATGGAATCTGAGAGCAGAAAATTTAAAGACGTGAAGATGAGATATTTAGTGCAAGAGAAAGAACTACTGACAATATGCCATTGCCTTAGGGTATGGAGGCACTATCTATTGGGTTGCCCTTTTTTGGTGAAGACGGACAACACGGCCGTAAGCCACTTTCTTACGCAACCAAATTTGACAGGGAAACACACCAGGTGGCAAGAATTGCTATCAGAATTCAACTTCACGTTAGAGTACCATGCGGGATATAACAATCAGGTGGCAGACGTATTGAGCCGGAAGGCTGAACTTCATAGTGGGGAAAGGGTAGACGCTCTGGCAAAGAGCAATAGTACCACCACTGTGAGGGGAAAAATCTTTGAGTTCCTTCCTAGCGACCCAGTAGCACATATTATAGTCAACCTTGTCAGACAGGGCAAGGCCCGACAATTTTGGGTTGAGGATGGATTACTGAAGACAAAGGGAAACCGTCTCTATGTTCCAATGGGTAGGTACCTAAGGAAGTTTTTGTTGGCAGAGTGTCACGACAAAATATAGGCGGGACACCCAGGTGAGGAGCGCATGTTGGCTCTGGTGCAGAGGGCATACTATTGGCCAAAAATAAGTGACGATGTTGATACCTATGTCCGCACCTGTTTGGTCTGTCAGCAGAATAAACCGGACCGTAAGAAAAGGCGGGCTTGTTACAGCCGCTCATGATACCAAGAACACCTTGGGAGAGTGTGTCGATGGACTTCATCACTGGATTATCGCAAGTGGGAGACTTGGGCACTATTTTGTAGTGATCGACCGTTTTTCCAAGTACGCTACATTTATCACAGCACCCAAGTATGTTTTGGCAGAGGGGACGGCTCACCTCTTCTTCAAGTACATCCTGGTCTTGCTTCCGCCCCCTATCGCCTGCAACCACCGTTTAACATCCAATCGGGGCCACTCTGTATCCTTATATGCCGCTGCTAGATCCGCGAGATATTTTTCGTTTTTTTAAAATTAATTATACAAAAGTCAATATCACAAATTTCATTTGGCACAAATGAATATTTAAAACTGTCACATTAATTCAAGGTTGAAATTACTTACCCACGCCCTCTTGTCCTTCTCGCTCGTCCAAACCTCCCGTCCGTCCTGAAGTTTTTCGCACTTTGCCGCCTTCCAGGCGTGATGATGCTTGGCCGTGTTTGGGTCTCCCCGTACTCCCTACTTGATAAATCACACCAAAGTAGCAGTTAGATCACTAAATTAAAAGTAAATAAGCACTAATAGATAGTTATACATAAATTAAAAACTTACCATTTTTGCCTTTACTTTTTCTATACTTCTCGACCCGCCAAACCAAGTCGGCTCCGGAACCTTGGCCTTACTCGCCTGTGCAATCTTCCTCGGTGCCTGGGCCTCAGTAGTCTTCTAATGACGAATGTAATGCGCGACCCATTCCTTGAGTATCAAATAACTGTGAATCTTCTGCATCCCCGGATTCTTCTCCTTCATTAACCATTAGCACAATGCACTTCAGACCCAAATCTCTTAGAACAAATGTTGTGGTACGATCTTCTGCCTCTTGTAGCGTCCCTCTCACTCCACTGTTACGTCACCTGAAATTCAATAACTGATCACACGTAGTTAATATAATATAATATAGTAATAATGCATATTAATATAAAATTATACTTCATATAAATATGACAAGATATAATTACCACAAATCTGTCCCAGGCCGCCTGCTTATTGTCCTCCAAAAATTCACCATACGTGAGGTAGGGTGCATGCATATTCGCCTTCAAATTGGCGCTTATTGTGCCAACCAATATGTTAGTGCCAGTTATTTCCCCAGTTAAATGGTTGACATAAAGCCTTCGCCTCTGGGATGGGTCTGCCGGGGGATGCTCAGGGATAGTCCCCCCACGATACACAACACCATCTACCTCTTCGCCACCATCCACGGCACTTGCCTCCTCATGCCCCACTGGAGTATCTGCACCATCACCCCCTAAGTCCACGTCATCCCCTAAATGGACCCCCTCTGTATCTCGCCGTAATGCACTGACGACGCCTGTCGAAGCTACACCCTGTGACCCGAATAACTGACTCTCGACAACAACTGCTAGACTACCTCTTGGAACTCCTGCTGCCGAATAACGAGGTGAAGCTAATCTGTCTAGCTGATGTCGATGGCCAACCTGCACCGACATGGATTGATGTGGATGTAATTGGCCGCCTTTCTGACCTACCATTCCCTGCATCTGGTTGGCCGTGCCATAATACTGTCCGAGAGTAGCACAGGGGTTCATGCTCCCTACATTTGCCAGCGACTGCATCATGGTAGTAAATGTCTGGTTTTCATACATGTTATACGCGGAGATTTCCTTCTTGCAACGTACTGTGGGGGTTCTGCCTCATAGCTTCTACCATTCTATGTTGTGGCATGTTGTACGGTGTAGTGACCACCTACTGTGTAGAAGCAACATTTGATTGGCCTGGGACTGATCTTGCCTTGCCTTTGCCTTTCCTTTGTTTTGAGGGATCAATCTGTCGTCTATCTGCCATCTGTTATATACAAGTAATTGTTAATAAACAACATATTACATTTGACGCTCCAATAAAAAGCTACACTTGATTACTAATTATGCAGTAATAGTCATAAAAGTATTAATTACTAATATAATAAATGACATTTAATTCAATCTGATCGGCTCCAATATTGTGGAAAAAATTAAAGTTAGCTCATGGTCTTGGCTTAAATCAAAAACTCAAGATTTTTCTTACTCCTTTAATGACTGGTATAGGTTGCCGACGGAATGTATGATTTGATCCCTTTGTTACAGTTACTTTGAGTATTTCGTAACTCTTTATTACTAAATTTTTTTGCTGATAAAAAAAAAATTTAACTACAAATTTAATTTTTCTATTTTCCTCCTAAATTTCATGATTTTCTTAACTTTTTCTAATTATTATAACAATATTTCCTCATTTTTACTAAAACTATCCTAATTAAAATGAAAATTTCCTAATTACTACTAATAAAATGAGTATACATATATAATCATGATCTACCTAATTAAACTTAACTAATTTAATTTTAATCAAATTACTTTGAAATTTATAACTTTATTCCTAATTATGCAATAATTGTATAAAAGTGTTAATTACTAATATAATCACGACATTAAATTGTACTACCCAATAATTCTACCTATTTTTTTGTTAAATTTTAATCTTCTA
This sequence comes from Misopates orontium, assembly GCA_946800315.1. Classification (NCBI taxonomy): domain Eukaryota; kingdom Viridiplantae; phylum Streptophyta; class Magnoliopsida; order Lamiales; family Plantaginaceae; genus Misopates; species Misopates orontium. The sequence continues at coordinate 19,532,004 of OX326950.1, read as the reverse complement.
GTAAATATTCCTAATTTTTATAACAATATTCCATAGCTTTTACTAAAACTAGCCTAATTAAAATTAAATTCTCCTAATCACTACTAATAAAATGAGTACACATATGATGTACCATATTTTGGTACCGCCACGTCATAATATCCGATACATACACGAACGTATTTCGGGACATATTATGCCACGTCAGCACCATTATTTTTTAATGCAAAATTACAATTCAAGGCAAACCTCTGAAGTAGGCCCAAGTAGGCCCAAATTGAGCCCAAGCGAGATCTATTTGGGCCCGAAAAGGCCTAATTTGAGCTATATCAAGCCCAATCCGAGCTATATGGGCTCAAATTCGATCTATTTGAGGCCCAGAAGTCCAGTTCGAGCTATATGGGCCCAAATTCGATCTATTTGAGGCCCAGTTTGACCTATTTGAAGGCCCAATTCGAGCTATTTCAAAATAGGTCTAATTCAACCTATTTAGAGTTATAGTTCGACTTGGATAGCACTTCTAGCTGAATAAGGACTCTTATTGCTATATAAGGGGGTCCCATGCCTCATTCTAAGGTACGTTTTTATTTTCCAAGCATTTAATTTCGAGCTATATACATCGAATTCGAGCTATAGAGCAATAATTCGAGCTATATTGCAATAGCTCTTGTTCGATCTATATAGAGTGTATTTCGAGCTATTTGAGGGTAATTCGACCTATTCGGGTGCCTTCATCTCGGTTCTCAATACCATTTCGAGGTGTGCTTATTCGACCTATACGGCTCAAATTCGACCTATTTATTCGAGCTATTGTCTCTGACGAAAATACCTCACATTCCGACCTATCTGATTTGAGCGTCGCAGTACCTTCGCCGGAGGAGGCACTGGCTTAGTTTACGTGTAGTGTTGAGTGCAGGTTCTGAACTCAAAAGCTGCTTGAGCATCCAGCAGGAACTAAAGCAGTCTGACGTGGAGTGTTGGAGAGCGGACACGTATCCAGACGAAAATACCCCACATCAGTGGCGCCGTCTGTGGGAACCTCTATACGCACTTAGTAACAAACACTGACACTCAATGGCTCAACGGAGAGCAACGGAGAAGAATGGAATGGCAGGAAGGACTAGATCACAGAGGGAGGACGATAATCGGGCACCTGATACTTCTGAGCGAACATCAGTGGCAGCGCCCAGCACTCCCCTTGATCCTCCAACTCACACAGCGAATCAACCTGAAGTTCCTCTCACGGAACAACAGCTATTGAATTCCGCAGAGTTGGATCAAATCATGGCAGCATTCCAAAGGACTATGGTTCCAATGATTGTGCAGCAATTGGCTAACACTTCGGCTCAGCAGAATGTTCAGGCTCCAATAGCACAACAACCAGCAGCACAGCCTGCAGCACTGCAGCAAGGAAGGACTCATCAGACCCAGCGTCGTGATGATTCGAGGCATTATACGCAGACTAGGATGACAAGGCCAAGGGATCCATCTCCCTCGCCTGAAAGGAGGAATCCTCGTTCAATGAGGACTAATGCTAACAGAGCTCCCAGTCGAGCAACTGGTCGAGATAGAGAAGTGAGGGACGGAGAGGTGAATTCTAGGCAGAGAGTTCCTGATCATCGACCCGCAACAAGTCGAACTGCTGGAAGAGATAGGGATTTGCCTGAGAGAGTTGTGCCAAGACTGGAACCTGTTGTTGCAGAACATATTCCACTAAGGGAGAGGCCAAACCCCTTTTGTGAGGCGATAAGTAATTTAATGTTGAAGGAAGGGACTAATCTTCCTGTCTTGAAGAAGTATGATGGAAATACCGATCCAGTAGCACATTATGATGAGTTAGATGGAGATTTGCAGGTCTTGGGGTATGCAGAGAGTATGAGGGCGAAACTTATTTCGCTCAGTCTGAGAGGCCCTGCAAAGGAATGGTTCAAAAACTTGCGCTCGCCTTCAATCGAATCATCTGAACAATTTAGGACCATGTTCGTAAAGAAGAAATCTCCAAGCACGCTGTTTAGTATCTATAGAGGACCTGATGAACCTTTGGGAAGGTATATCGAGCGTCTGAATCTGGAGATTGGTAGAGTGAATGCTCCCAATGTTGACTTGGTCATCTCTGTATTGGAGCATCGTTGCCGGAGCAAGAAGCTGATAGAAGTAATAACATGGAACACACCTGATTCCATTGAGCAACTGATGGACCTCGCTAGTAAGGTCATTGAAGTTGAGGAGGCGACCATGAATCAAGGGTTGATGGATTTGCCGGGAATTCATGGGGGCAAGGAGAATAAAGATAGAGATTGGAGGAAAGAGTTAAGGGGCAAAGATCGTGATCGCAATCGACAACCCTTTAAGAAATTTGACAATTATACTCCACTGAGGAAACAAATTGGCGAAATCTACGCCATTGAGAAAGATAGCGGGTTGCTGAGAACCCCAAAACCATTCCAAGAGACGGAGGAGACCAAGGTGTCGAAGAAATATTGCAAGTTCCACAGGTAGAATGGGCATTTTACTAACAAATGCAAGGCTCTAAAGAACGAGATTGAACGACTCATTCAAGAGGGGAAACTCGTTGAGTATGTCCTTGAGAATAGAGAGTCACGTCAAGAGAAGGCGTCATCTGGACGCAAGCGGGATAGATCTCCGCATGAGAAGAAGGATGAACCAAAGCATAAAAAGGGTAATGGGAATGATGATATTGAGAATGGAATCAATGTGATTGCTGGCGGACCAACTGGCGCCGACTCAGCCAAAAGTAGAAAACGCATCTCACGTGACATATACAATGAACTACTGAAGCGCCCTGAGATAGATCTTGTCTTTGAGTAGACAAGTTGGATACAAGAATCACATTCGACGATAGCGATTTTGATAGCTTGTCTTCACAAGCTAAGGAAGCGCAATACTTGAATTGCCCTATGGTGGTGTCCGCGGTGATTGCAAATCACGGGGTAAAAAGGATAATGACTGATAATGGATGTTCGTCCAACATCATCTTCATGGATGCTTTACAACAAATGAAGCTTGGACAATACGAGATCACTGATGTTAACTCGCCAGTAGTGGGATTTGGTGGAAGTGAAGTTAAACCTGTTGGAAGGATCATGTTGCCAACATCCTTTGGCGTGAATCCAAAGAGGAGAACACTGAATGTGGAATATCTCATTGTTGACATACCTTTTGCATACAACGTGCTGATTGGAAGGCCTGGGATAACGACATTTGCTAGGATCATCTCTACGGTGCATCAAAAGGTCAAATTCCCAACGCCTGGTGGAGTTGCTAAACTCACTACAAACTATCGTGATTCTTGGAGTTGCTATGTTACATCGACTAAACCTATCAAGGCTAGAACGGATCCAAATGTTGCGATGATTGACATACACCCATTGGAGACGCCTGAAATAGGAAAACAAGTTGATACGGAGATGGTGCTTGCTACGCAAGTGGACCAAAAGGCGATGCAGGAGGATCCTACTCCTCCCAAGACGCCTCGGAGAAGACAGAGGAAGGAAAGGAAGACAAAACGACGTTGCGCTATAAAAAGAAGATGGAAATTGAGCGTTTGAAACCTTCCGGAGAGTTTAAGGAGGTGATTCTGTTGAATAATGAGCCTTACAAGGTCATTAAAATTGGAAGCAAGTTGACCCCGGAGATTGAGAAGGCGTTATTGGAATGTCTACGAAGAAACTTTGATGTATTCGCATGGACGGACTCGAACTTGAAGGGAATAGATCCTCGAGTTGCGGTACATCACCTGAATGTTAACCCAAATGCTAAACCTATCCGACAGAAGAAGAGACACTTTAGTGATGAAAAGAACAAGGCTGCGGAGTTGGAAGTACAAACAAAGCTTGCTGCAGGCCATATATTTGAAGTACGATACTCTGAATGGCTAAACAACGTTGTACTTGTTCCAAAGAAGCTGACTGTATGAAGGATGTGCGTGGATTACACTGACTTGAACAAACATTGCCCACGAGATCCTTTCCCTTTGCCCAGGATTGATCTCGTAGTTGACTCTACAGCAGGGTGTGCACTGCTAGTCTTTGTGATGCGCAGAGCGGATTCCACCAAATACTAATGGCAGTAAAGGATCAACATAAAACGGCCTTTATCACTGATAGAGGAATATACTGTTACAAGGTGATGCAGTTTGGTTTGAAGAACGCAGGAGCAACCTTTCAGAGGTTGGTTGCCAAGATTTTTACCATCAAATCGGCAAGACTATGGAGGTTTACATTGATGACATGCTTATCAAAAGTCTAAAGGCGGAAGATCACGTAAAACATTTGGAAGAGGCTTTTGGTATCATGAAACAATACGGGATGAAGCTAAATCCAAAGAAGTGCACTTTTGCTGTTAAGGCTGGAAAATTTCTGGGGTACATGGTCAATGAGAGAGGAATCGAAGCTAACCCTGACAAGATTAAAGCTATAATGGATCTACCGTCCCCCAAGTCTGTTCGAGAGGTGCAACGCTTGGTGAGGAGGATCACGGCACTTAGTCGATTTATTTTGCATTCTGCAGAAAAGAGTTTACCTTTTTTCAAGAAGTTACGTAAGACACCCAAGTTTGTCTGGACTGATGATTGTGAAGAGGCTTTCCGCCAATTGAAGGTGTATCTTACGACACCACCATTACTATCTAAGCCCAAGGACAATGAGATGCTATATCTTTACTTGGCCATAACGAAGAATTCACTAAGCACAGTACTCGTGCATGAAGAAGACAAGAAACATTTGCCTATCTATTACGTTAGCAAAGTGTTGAATGGGGCAGAGGTGAATTATCTGGAGATCGAAAAGCTAGCATACGCACTTGTGATAACTGCACGAAAGTTAAGACCATACTTTCAATCACATCCGGTTACTGTCTTAACTAATCAACCACTGAAACAAGTTATGGCAAAACCGGAAACATCTGGGAGACTGGTGAAGTGGGCGATCGAGTTAGGAGAATATGGCTTGGAGTATATGCCAAAAACGGCGATCAAAGCACAAAGCCTAGCGGACTTTGTGGCTGAAACTATCTCAGAGGCGGAGCAAGCGCCTGATGTAGCAATGGTGACGGAAGAGGTCAAAAGGGACAAACCTGTAGTTGCGAGGGGAACTTGGACTTTACATGTAGATGGATCGTCTACAAACGACGCTGGTGGTGCAGGAATTTACCTAAAATCGGCGGATGGTAGAGAATTCGACTATACAATAAGGTTAAATTTTCAAGTGACGCATAATCAAGCGGAATATGAGGCTATGCTGGCTGGCATCCAAATGGCAAAACCGTTGGGTATAACGAAGCTTGTTGCATTCACGGATTCACAATTGATTGCTAATCAATTCGAAGGAAGATATGAGGCAAAAGAGGCTGCAATAATAAAGTATCTCGAAAAATTGAAGGAGGCGACATCAAACTTCGATACTTTCTCTATCTCGCAGATCCCTTGAACGGAGAATGAGCGCGCTGACTCTTTGTCACGATTTGCAAATACCGCTGAAGTGTTTGTTGAAAGGCGAGTAACTTTATTGGCTTCAGAGCAACCTTCAATCGGCAAAGGAGTTGAGTCAAAACCGACGCAAGCATTGGATTATGCTCTGCCTGTAGAGATTGAGACATGTTGGAAGGATGAGATCATTGATTATCTACACAACGGGAACTTACCTACTGATCCTCAAGCGGTCAGAAGGCTCAAGTACAAATCTGTTAGATTTACTATGTTGAATGGAGAACTGTACAAACGGTCTTTCGAGGGACCACTCTTAAGATGCCTATCTCCGTCACAGGGAAAACAAGTTCTACGAGAGATTCATGAAGGGAGTTGCGGAAATCGCTCAGGAGGACGATCTTTGGCCCAGAAAAATACTCCGACAAGGATATTTCTGGCCAACTATTATGAGAAATGCTATGGATTATTCTAGGAAGTGCAGGAGCTGTCAATTGCATGCAAAGATCATTCATACACCTGCACAACCTATGACAACAGTGAGTTATGGATGTCCATTCGATCAGTGGGGAATAGATATCGTTGGGCCAATGCCAAAGGCTACTGGAGGTACAAAATGGTTATTGGTGGCAGTCGAGTATTACACTAAGTGGGTCGAAGCTGAAACACTTGTGAACATTACTGAGGCTAATGTGAAACAATTCATCTGGAAGAACATCGTTTGTCAATTCGGAATCCCAAGGGTCTTAATTTCCGACAATGGAAGGCAGTTCCAAGGTTTTAAGATTCAAGAGTGGTGCAGAGACATGAAAATTGAGCAACGTTTTACATCTGTTACGCATCCTGAAGCAAATGGGCAAGTGGAGGCCACTAACAACACATTAGTGAAGAGTTTGGAGAAAAGGATGGAAGGAGAATGAGGAAACTGGGCAGACGAGCTGCCAGGAATACTATAGGCATATCGCACAACTCCTCGTACTTCTACAGGAGAAACTCCATACTTATTGACGTATGGATCTGAAGTAGTGATAACGGCTGAGATTGGAATGCTAACTTATCGTATTGTTACATATGATGAGGAGCAGGCATTAGGGGCAAGACAAATGGATTTGGAGTTGATCGGAGCAACAAGGGAAGCAGCATACCAACGTACTCAAGCGTATAAATCTATGATGGCAAAAGCATATGACAACAAAGTTTGTTTCAGGAACTTTCAAGTGGGGGACTTGGTACTTAGAAAAGTTGAAGCTACCAAGCACGTTGGAAAGTTGAAGCCAAACTAGGAAGGACCTTATAGAGTGGAGAAAGCAAGCTCAAAAGGATATTACTACTTACAAGAGTTGGGTGGAAGGACTTTGTCACGCCCATGGAACGTCAAGAACTTACGAAGGTTTTATAGTTAGAACACTAGTTTTCTAATGGCCTTGTGGCATGATAGGACCGTAGTTTCAATACTTCATTCGCTTATTCTTTTACGAATTACGAGTCCCTTTACGCGGATTCTCATTGTAATAGTTAGCAGTGAACTACGGGGACTTGATTCCTAGCCAACCTATATACGGCGGGATACGTAGGCAACTCGGAAGTTACTCGAGCTCAGTCCCAAAACTAATAAAATCTCTTATTTTATTCAAGTTTAGCCGTTGCCTACTCATTACCCGCAAGATTACGATCTATCAGGATACATAAAGTTAAACTCATGCTGTCTAGAAACTTTAAGTTTAAATACTTAATCAAAACGAACATTAGCTTCGTATAACGAGCACCAGCCTCGTGGAGTCGAGCACAAGTCCTCGCTCCCGCGAACATAGCTTCGCAAGCGCAAACATAGCTTTGCACAACGAGCACAAGCCTCATGGAGTCGAGCACAAGTCCTCGTACTCCCGCGAACATAGCTTCGCAAGCGCAAACATAGCTTTGCACAACAAGCACAAGCCTCGTGGAGTCGAACACAAGTCTTCGCACTCCCGCGTACATAGCTTCGCAAGCGCGAACATTAGCTTCGCACAACGAGCACAAGCCTCGTAGAGTCGAGCACAAGTTCTTGCACTCTCACATATACTTGTTTATAAAACTTAAGTGTTTTAGCAAGTGACAACTATAAACTTAAAAAGTAGACACATATGAGTGAAGATTTAACAAGACACAGTAACGACATTCAAAGATTTCTAAAGTCAAACTGTACTAGCAATGGATAAGCGCTAAAATCGCGCACAAGTCAACAAGATATACTGTACGGAAAAAATGTCCTGCTGTGAATATACTGTACGGAATGAAAAGATGTTCAAAAATACTAAGCTAAGGCACAGACGCCAAGAATAAGGGCACGCAGGCCACTCAAAGTGATCAAGGCAGCAAATTCAGCCCCAGAGACTTCACAGCACCCTCGCTCTGCTCTTGAATATCTGCGAATGACTCGTTCAGGGGCCCGGTGTCATCCACGGGAGAAATCTGACGGGGAGCAGGAGTAGGAACAGTGGCATCGGGCCTAGGCTGATTGCCCTCAGCAGGATGATCCAAGACCTGAGGGTTGAAACCCATCTCACCCTCCTCTAGGGGCTCATCTGGAGCAGCGGCAGCAGCAGTAGACGTGGATGGCTGCTCATCAGCAAAGTCAGAGAGCCATACCTGACAGAGAGGATAGAAAGAGGTGAATGGATCATGCTTAGGTTCGCCAACTTCCGCAGCAGGAGCAGGCTCAGCAGGAGACGGATCAGCAAGAGAAGGATCGGCAGCAGCAGCACCTGAGGATTCACCGACCTTTGTATCATCCTCGTTCAGGGAGTTGAGGACATTGAAATCTTCTTTCTTGAACGCAGGAGCGAGGGCACCTCGGGCGACGATGTCATCAAGGGCCATGTTATAGCTCTTGGTCGTATCAAAGCCGCCCCTCTCCATGGTAATCTGCTCCCATGTAGCCGAGTGGAAGAACTCGATGGCTACCATCACCTTATCCTCATCAGGGAGCTCCTACGAACCAAGTGAAGAGAAATGTAAGTACAAAACACAAGACATCAAGAAAAGAGAAATAAAGTCAAGTAAGAGAGGACTACCTCATTCATGGCCCTGTTATAGCCATCCTCCTCAGCGGTCGCAAGGCGAGCTTTGACATCAACTAGCTCAGCCTCGAGTCTCGCACGTTCTGCCTCAGCAGCAGCAGCGACATCCTGCATCGTCCTGATGGTGTCAATGTGGTCGTCAACAAGGGAAGTGGCATGCTGGCAATCGGTGGTGAGCTGACTAGAGAGTCGCTTCTCCTCAACGAGCTCCTTGTCAACGGCAGCCTTAGCTGCTTTCAGGGCCTCCAGCTCAGCCTGCACTACTTTCAGTTCGTCGACAGCTACAATAACATGTTTCTCAACTTCAGCCTTAGCCTCCTTGGCTTGTTTCTCCAGTCGTTGAGCTTGTAAGGCTAAAGAGAGGTGCCTGTCCATCAGCACCCTCTACTGATCCTGAGAAGTCATGACCATGTCGAAATTCTCCGCCATGGTCTGAAAGTTGATGAAGAACTACAAAAGATGGAGAAAGTCAGTGATATTCAAAAAAAGTACAAAACGGAATTCAAGGAAAGAATATAAGTGCACAAACCTCGCACATAGACAAGGCATCACGGCTGGCCAGCTTCGTGTGCCCCATCGCCTGGTAGTAAAGCTGGCGGTCAAAGTCAGGCATAAATCCCTTGATGAGTCGAAGGGCTGTAGTATCCTTCATTTTGAACTGTCCTGAATCGACCTTAGCTCGCACTATCTCCTCCACATCGATGTCAAGCTCATCATCTTCATAAGTGTTTGATTTGTCATGCGCGGGACGCTTACCCCGTCGAATCTCCTCAGCAGTTGCAGACCTCTTCCTGGTCGCTGGCTCAGGGTTAGCCTCATTGAAACGACGAGCCGCTTCAGCAACAGATGGAAGATGCACTCTTCCAGTTGAAGGTGCTGGTGGAGGAGAAAGCTCCGGAACAATCGGCTCAGAACCGATAGGTGGTGATCCAGGAGCAGCTTCAGCAGTCGACTGTGGAGGAGCAGGAGAAGGCGCAGGAGCAGGAGCAGAACCCCTACCACGTCCCGACCCTCGAGTCGAGACAGCAGCGGTGGAAGGAGAAGTAGGAGCACTTCCGCCTCTCGAACTAGTGCCAGCCGTCTTCGCACCACGGCGACTGGTCTTCTCAGGAATGGGCACTGACGCCTGAGGAACATTCGCACCGCGCTTCATAGTGGCCAGCCTCTTCTTCGTCTTGTCCATAACGATGCGCTCTGAAAATCACAAATAATGCAAAGGTTAGAAGGCAATAAAGGAAGACTTAAAGTCAACAAGTAAAAAGGACAAACATGCATAATGTTATACCAAAAACAGAAGACTCAATGCCTGCACGATGAGTATAACCGCCAGCCCGCAACATTGGGGTGGTGGTCAACTCAAAAGCATCAAACTGATGCTCTTTCAAGTTCTTAACCACTGTCTGGCTATAGAGAGGAGGATCGGGGCGTCTGGGCGATGGACGAGCGTCAGTCCAAAGCCGCTTGAATCGGAATTCTTGGGGCTTGGATTCCTTGATGAAGAACCATTGTTTCTTCCAGTGAGCCTCGAAGCTCGTTTGTAGATCAGACAGGAAGCATTGCTTCTTTCGTGAGCTCAAATAGTAAAACCCGTCGTCTACACCTCTATTACGGAATTTCACTAAGAACAATTGCCAAAAACCAGCTACAGAACACGAGAGGTCAAAGACGCGAGTTAGCATCGCATAAGCATACATCTGTGTGTAATCGTTGGGGGTAAAATGTGAAGGACAAGAATTGAGAGAGGCCATGATTTCTGAAACAACAGGGGATATGGGAAACCGTAAGCCACAATGGAGATAACTACTGAATACAGTGAGACACCCTTCTGGCAGGTTGTTTATCCTATCATCTGGCCCAGGAACGATAATCTCATAAGTATCAGGGATGTCATAGGTATCACGATAATAAGCTATGTCGTGAGTAAGGGAAGAAGGAAACTGATCAAAGTTAATCAAGTTTCGCGCAGCGAGTTGTTCAGGAGAGTTTGCGGCAGGTATGGGAGCATCGTCGGGTAGAGGCAAATAAGGCACGATGGGGAGAGGGTTAGACTCAACCTCGTCATCTCCTAGGATGTCTACTTCCATATTAGATGCCCTATCATTGCTAGATCTTCTCTCATTGCTAGATGAGGTCTCGTCACTTGAGTCATTACTACTGCCGCTAGTCGACTCATTTTCCTTAGCCTTAGACGACTTAGAAGACTCACTACTATTTTCCCTACTACTACTGGAAGACTCAAGATCAATAACTCGCGTCATAAAGAGGTTCAGGTTGAAAGATTACCGGCACGAGGGTCTAGATCTACAGAAACTTCTTCGTTTGGGTCGATTTGCTCGTATGACCTCTGCGCAGGTACAAACAGCTACGGTGCGCCAGGTACTCGGATTCGGGCAGGTTCTGGTTGCCGAGGACGAATCGGGGACGATGGATGCCTTGTGTTTGAGTTACGAGGATTCCGATATGAAGAATCTCGTGGTTGATTGCGCGAGCTATAGTAGCCACGTTGGTGAGATCGAGGTGGTGATGGACGTCGTGGAGACCGGTTACGCCGACGTCGCGCCGTCGTGAACAAATCTGCAAAAAAGTTAAAATTATTAGCATTTTAAAAATTTTTCAAAAATTGAAATTTTTTTCTAAGTGTTATAACTCGAATTTCACGAGGAAATTCGAGCTATATTTTCGAGTTATTTATAACTCACCAAAGGATATAATTAGCAGGGGACTTTTTGAGCTATTCAAGTCAATTTCGATCTATTTGAGGTGTTTTTCGAGCTATATGGAGTTTTTTCGAGCTATTCTGCTAGACTTACTATATTGGGAGCAATTTTGAGTTATTTCAGCGTACTTGCTATATTTAGTAATTTCGAGCTATAAATTCGAGCTATTTCTCGAGAGCTCTGGAGGAATGCTTAGGCGCGAAATGAGGAAATGAAGCTGGGAGTGGAGTATTTATAGGCGAAATGATGCGGGAATTACCAAAATGCCCTCAAATTCGACCAATATGCAAATTTGAGCTATTTTCTGGGAAATATTTCTCAAAATTCGAGTTATCTTTTGGAGGGTAATTTCGACCAATATGCAAATTCGAGCTATTTTCAGCAAAAATTTTCTGGAATTCGAGTTATCTTTTTCAAAGGTAATTTTGACCTATACTAATTCGAGTTACCAAAAATAGTAAATTCGACCTATTTTCGAATTTTGATATTTTTGGTCAAAATCTTGGTTTTTTACGCCGATGCCGATTTCGTTGCACGATACTCGGTTATGTGACTTCTTTTTAGTTCGTATGACCAATGTTTGTACACGTTACTCTTACGAACTGGGGGACTCCATGATGTACCATATTTCGATACCGCCACGTCATAATATCCGATACAATACACGAACGTATTTCGGGACATATTATGCCACGTCAGCACCATTATTTTTTAATGCAAAATTACAATTCAAGGCAAAACTCGGAAGTAGGCCCAAGTAGGCCCAAATTGAGCCCAAGCGAGATCTATTTGGGCCCGAAAAGGCCTAATTCGAGCTATATCAAGCCCAATCCGAGCTATATGGGCTCAAATTTGATCTATTTGAGGCCCAGAAGTCCAGTTCGAGCTATATGGGCCCAAATTCGATCTATTTGAGGCCCAGTTCGACCTATTTGAAGGCCCAATTCGACCTATTTCAAAATAGGTCTAATTCGACCTATTTAGAGTTATAGTTCGACTTGGATAGCACTTCTAGCTGAATAAGGACTCTTATTGCTATATAAGGGGGTTCCATGCCTCATTCTAAGGTACGTTTTTATTTTCCAAGCATTTAATTTCGAGCTATATACATCGAATTCGAGCTATAGAGCAATAATTTCGAGCTATATTGCAATAGCTCTTGTTCGATCTATATAGAGTGTATTTCGAGCTATTTGAGGGTAATTCGACCTATTCGGGTGCCTTCATCTCGGTTCTCAATACCATTTCGAGATGTGCTTATTCGACCTATACGGCTCAAATTCGACCTATTTGAGCTAAATTCGACCTATTTTTTCGAGCTATTGTCTCTGACGACAATACCTCACATTCCGACCTATCTGACTTGAGCGTCGGAGTGCCTTCACCGGAGGAGGCACCGGCTTAGTTTACGTGTAGTGTTGAGTGCAGGTTTTGAACTCAAAAGCTGCTTGAGCATCCAGCAGGAACTAAAGCAGTCTGACGTGGAGTGTTGGAGAGCGGACACGTATCCAGACGAAAATACCCCACATCAACATATATAATCATGATTTACCTAGCTAAACGTAATTAACTAATGAATTTTAATCAAATTACTTTGAAATTTATAACTTTATTATAATTATGCAATAATTTTCATAAAATTTTTAATTACTAATATAATCATAACATTTAATTTAACTACAAATCTAATTTTGCTATTTTATGCTAAATTTTAATTTTCTCCTAAATTTCATAATATTTCTTAACTTTTCCTAATTTTTGTAAAAACATTCCATCACTTGTACTAAAACTATCCTAATTAAAATGAAATTCTCCTAATTACGACTAATTATAAAATGAGTACACATAATGGTCCTAATTATACATTCTCTAATAACAAATAATTAAGACGTGTACGCTTAAAATTCTAAGTAACACTATTGCATAAACAAATATAAAATGCTAAATATTCATTAAAAAGTATAAAACAACCATATATATATCCCAAAAAATTAATAAAACAAGAAAATAACCAATAAAAGCTACACTTTGCTAACAAATAATTATAAACACTCTAAGATCAAAAACAACATATAAAATGTATACAAATTAAGATTATAAATAAAAAAAATTATAAAATGAAAAACATACAACTCAACCATACAAAATCAATTTTTTTTGCAGAATAGTGTTCTCCTAAGGTTGTACAAGAACATACCTTAATTTAACGGTGAAATTGGAAAGGATTGGAGTTGATTTAAAATTCATTTTTGAGTTTTAAAGGGGCGCCACGCGATTTGGGGGAGGAAGATGAAAATGGTGGTGGGGAGAGAAAATTCTCCCCACCACGCGTTACCGTTGATCATCAACGGCTCAAAACCGTGGCGTCAAAAAAATTTGATGCCACGGTTTAACAGCCCAGATCATGCCCTGGGCATGATCTGGGCCGTTTATACGTGGTGTCAAATTGATGCGGTCAGATTATTTTGACCGCATAACGTGGCGTCAAAAAGTTTTGACGCTACTCAATGGGGTCAATTTGTTTTGACCCAACATATTTTGTTGAGGGACAAAGTATTTTGTCACCATTTTATGCAATTGTGACTGATTATTTTCTCTCCAAGAATGGTAAGTGAACATTTTTTCATTATTTTTTGCTACAAATTCTTTTGACCCTATTGATATAAATTCTGTTCCTACATGGCAACAGATTTTAATCACTCACCATAGATCACACATTATTGCAATATTTTCTTGTAGTGTATGAATCCCATTTTTCTTCCAAAATATTTAAAATTCCTATAGATATAAATATCATCCCTTTGCTGATGTTATATACTACTACTATGTGAAGTGAGGAAAGTATTAGAAAAGGAAAAATGATGAAATGTTTTGTATTTCAACTTACTCCTAATGTAGAAGAAAGCTGTTAATTTGAATTGTGCTTCTTTTTATTTTAATGGTTCTTCAAAAAATGCTTCTTTCGATTTTAATGGTTTTTCCAGCAACTGAGAGGATAGTAGGGGAATGTATCGAACATAGTTTAATTATTCTTCTCCAAATCAAACTGAGCCAAATATAGTCGAAAAGAAGAGAAACCCACCATGTCAACCAGCTATCTGAAAAGCTTTAAATTTGATAAGTTTTTAGTTTCACACTTATGTTGCACATACTTTTCTTGCATTAATTTAATTTGTGGCATTAGTGACGCAAAACTATTCGACATTAATTTTCCGAAGTACCAAAGTAGCATATACCTTAATTAATTTGACTAGATGTCCTTGTGTTGTTTCGCACAAACTAGATGCCTGTTGTTTGTTACGTTTTTAGTGTTATGATTTTGCTTCGATATGTTTCTTATTAGTACACAATTTTAAAATGTGTTGCTATTTATAGCATTTTTACCTTCATGTTCTAAAACTGTTTCTTCTCACTTGTAGTTGAAGAATTATAGATTTATATTAAATTTACTTAGTCTTGATCATAATATATTTCAAGCATTTATTGTTTATATTTATCTGATCGTTTGATTTAAAATGCACTTCTTTCAATTATATTAGGTCTAGTCATAATGTAGATTTAAGTATAGTTTCAAATGTATCTAAGAGAAGGGGTATTTAATATCAATAATCAAAATATTAGTGATATTTTTACATGTCTTGGATTTGCCTCATGGGCAAATATTTCCGCTGCAATATTTTTATGTACGGAGTTTAAAATATTTCATATGTAGAATTTAAAAAGTGAAGTATTAGTAGTTATTTTCTATTTACAGTAATATTTTCATAACAATTATGCGATAATTTGGAATTAGTAGATACAATCCATAGTAAATTTCAAACGTTATTGATGAAAACATCTAACGAAGTTGTTGCAACAATTAAAGTAGCAAGAAACATAAGCTGTGCAGAATGAAAAATAGCACATAGGGATTTACCTTTGTTTGGTCATTAACTGATCCACGAGGCTTTTCCCCAACATGCTCAAAGTTCTATCACCCATGAAAGTAGTCAATAGGAATCAAGTAATGACATATGAATGCCATTTTCCTTCCGAAACAGAAAAGTTTGTAAACCATAATTACAAAAGAAGATTGAAGAGCTCTCCACAAAAGGAACGAAATCCCCTTACTTATATTGCCTCTTTTTTACTTGACGGTACTTAGATTTAGGTTTGAAGTGTTTACAAATGTCTACCAACAATTATATTTTGATTTGGGTTAGTTCTCGCAAACCTATAACCTATGGATCTGCTGCAATATGCCATATAACCATTCAAAATGAACAAATATCACCTAACCTTTTGAAAATTGTGCCAAGATTTTGTGAGTCCTTGATAGCCGTTCATTTTGTGGCCTTTCTTTGATTAGCATTTTTTCCTTACATCACAGATATACTAACATAATAGTAGAGATACTTTATGGCCTCATCTCCTCACATGATGAAAAAAATTTAAAATTCCTATAGATATAAATATCGTTCCTTTGCCGATATTATATACTTCAACTATCTGAAGTGAAGGAAGTCTTAGAACGAGCGAAATAATGAAAGGTTATGTATTTCAACTTACTCCTAATGTAGAAGAAAGCAGTTTTAATTTGAATTGTAATTCTTTTTATTTTAATGGTTATTCCAACATTGCTTGTTTTCATTTTAATGGTTCTTCCAGCAACTAGGAGGACAGTAGCTGAATGTATCCAACAGAGTTTAATTTTTCTTCTCCAAATCAACCTGAGCCAAACATAGTCGAAAAGAAGAGAAACCCACCATGTCAACCAACTATATGAAAAGCTTTAAATTTGATTGGTTTTTAGTTTCACACTTATGTTGCGCATACTTTTCTTGCATTAATTTAATTTGTGGCATTAGTGACGCAATACTATTCGACATTAATTTTCCGAAGTACCAAAGTAGCATATACCTTAATTAATTTGACTAGAAATCCTTGTGTAGTTTCGCACAAACTAGATGCATGTTGTTTGTTACGTTTTTAGTGTTATGATTTTGCTTCGATATGTTTCTTATTAGTACACAATTTTAAAAATGTGTTGCTATTTATAGCATTTTTACCTTCAAGTTCTAAAACTGTTTCTTCTCACTTGTAGTTGACAAATTATAGATTTATAATAAATTAACTTAGTCTTGATCATAATATACTTCAAGCATTTGTTGTTTATATTTATCTGATCGTTTGATTTAAAATGCACTTCTTTCAATTATATTAGGTCTAGTCATAATGTAGATTTAAATATAGTTTCAAATGTATCTAAGAGAAGGGGTATTTAATATCAATAATCAAAATACTAGTTATATTTTTACGTCTTGGATATGCCTCATGGGCAAATATTTCCGCTGCAATATTTTTATGTACGGAGTTTAAAATATTTCATATGTAGAATTTAAAAAATGAAGTAGTAATAGTTATTTTCTATTTGCAGTAATATATTCATAATAATTTATGCGATAATTTGGAATTAGTAGATACAATCCATAGTCAATTTCAAATGTTATTGATGAAAACAAAGAAATTTATTTTTTTTTGACTAAGTGGACCAGCTATATGAAAAGCTTTAAATTTGATAGTTTTTCAGTTTCACACTTATATTGCGCATACTTTCGTGCATTAATTTATTTTTTGGCATTAGTGACGCAATACTATTTGACATTAATTTTGCAAAGTACCAAAGTAGCATATACCTTAATTAATTTGACTAGAAATCCTTGTGTTGTTTCGCACAAACTAGATGCCTTTTTTTTGTTACATTTTTACTTTTATGATTTTGTTTCAATATGTTTGTTAGTAGTACACAATTTCAAAATCGTGTTGCTATTTATAGCATTTTGACCTTCAAGTTCTAAAACTGTTTCTTCTCACTTGTAGTTGACAATGTATAGATTTATATTAAATTATCTTAGTCTTGATCGTAATATATTTCAAGCATTTGTTGTTTATATTTATCTGATCGTTTGATTTAAAATGCACTTTTTCAATTATTAGGTCTGGTGATAACATACATTTAAGTATAGTTTCAAATGTATCTAAGAGAAGGAGGAATTTAATATCAACAATCAAAATATGACTGATATTTTTACATTTCTTGGATTTGCCTCATGCGCAAATATTTCCTCCGCAATATTTTTATGTACGGAGTTTAAAATATTTCATATGTAGAATTTAAACAATGAAGTATTAGTAGTTATTTTCAATTTACAGTATTATTTTCATAACAATTAAGGAGAAACCAAGAGGATCTTTGCAAATACCAAGGAATAATTTGGAATTAGAAGATGCTATCGTAGTAAATTTCAAATGTTATTGATGAAAACTATAGAACCCCAATTTTTCGTATGTGTATTTCTTTTTCTTACGTTCTCCTTAAAAAAAAACATCAATTCGATTTAATCATAAACTATAATGTAGTTTAAGTTTTGGATGTCTTATTAGGATCCTACTTTCCTAGGACTCTTGGTATTATTAGTGTTTTAAGTGTATTAGGATTTATTTTCTTAAATGCGTATCTCTTGTATACATAAACCGATACCTTGTGTAAAAGAAAAGAAAACTTAGTCGCCGTGGAGCAGTAAAGCTGCGTTTAAAATTCAAAAGTAGGTATTCTAAGATTTTGTGTTAAAAAAACTAGGTCTATGCTTGTATGATATGTGTTGGAACATTTGCCAATGTTGTTGGATCCTTAATCCAACATTGGGCTTATATGTTAAATAATTATGTGATGCAGACCGTTATTAAGGATAAGCCCAATAAAAGTGATTTGTTAAGGTTTCAGGTATACGGGCTTAATGTATCTTAATAGGGTTTGGGCCTTTCATGGGTAAAGACTCAGGAATAATTATATTTTGATGATGGGCTGAAATATAATTATTAAATGGATATCAGGGTTTTGGTATCTATAAAATATAGGTGGTCATGGTCCTCGGATCACACGTTACACTTTCTACACTATCCCATTGGTAGTCTAGAGCTTGGGAGAAATCAAAAGGGACTCTCAAGAAGGGTTTCGTGTTGATCCTGAAGACCAACCACACGTCAATCCTGAAACAACTTATCGTTAGTGTAAGGTACGCTTTCGTATTCGTACGTTTATGTTATATTAATTCTTGATGATTCATATGAATGCTCTTGAGTTTTATTCCGGTTATAACAAGTGTTATCAGAGCAACTTTGTAATATCCTATTTTTTTTAGTATTATTTAAATTGGACTTTCATAGCTAATAATATTGCTATCCCAAATTAGGTTATTAAATGTGTGTTTGTGTATTATTATTATTATTATTATTACTACTACTACTACTACTATTATTATTATTATTATTATTATTATTATTATATATATATATATATATATATATATATATATATATATATATATATATATATATATATATATATATATATATATATATATACTAAAGTGGGCCTCAAGATAAATAATTTTAATAGTTAATTAAGATTGTGACAACCTAAATGTTTTTAATTATAAAAGGCCCAAGTAACTAAGCCCATGGTTATTGTAACTAATATATTAATAAAAGGTTAAGGGATTTCTTTTTCTGTAGTACGAACCAGTCCCTTTTTCAAAAACTCCGCAGCCGTCGTTTTTCTTCTCATCATCTCCTAGGTAAATTTGTTCTTCACTTTTGATTGGTCTAATTCAGTTTTTAATTTAATGTTTAAAATATTACATGTTATATATTGGAGTATCAATTGTTTACAATTTGATTCATTGAGGTGGAGCTCACGGTTATCAAAAAGAAAAGGGTGAATTGAGGGGGCATGTGTATGATGTGTGATGTATGCCGAATGTATATATATTATGTATGTTGTATGATATACAATTAGTTTGCGTGTGTATATATATAATTATTTACTAATGGTGTGTTTATATATGTTTGTTATATAGTGGAAAGTGAAAGTATTATATTATATATGATGGGAAGTGGATTTTAAATTCTATAGATTTTACTCCATTGCTTTGGTTATTAAATATACTTGTGTTATGAATCACGTATGTTATGTTTTAAAACAAAACGTTCATGTGCATATGTATTAGAATTTGTGTCAGAAGATGAAAACCTAAATCAAAACCTTATTTTCACCATACTAGTTATTATATCACGATTGGAATTTATGTATGCTTGCATAACCATAACGTTAAGTGAATGAATGTATGTTTATAAATAATTTGCGTAGATATATATAAAGGTAAATTAATTATGATCGTAATTCTTATCTGAGTTTGTTTGACTAGTTTAAATTTAGAACATTCATTGATATTTCTTTTGGCATGATAGGCATTTTCGACTAGCTGTTTGTATTCTTCCCTTTTAGCCGTTGCGTTTCAGGTGAGTGTTCTTAAAACTCTATTATTTGCAAAACTCGAAGGAATGCATGTATATGTATGTATGTCGATTATAAGAATTTCTTTCACTGATTTTATTAAGTAAGCAAAATGTTTAGTTTTAAATTTTAAAAGAAATTAAATTGGTTATGATGATCACCTTCGGTTATGTTCGATTCGGTTATTAGTTAGTTGGATCCAACTTGGCGTAGGTAGGCATGGGGTATTGCTGGGCAGCAGAGGGCTATTGGTGGTGCTTCATGTCCCCTTGCCCCTTCTCCTTAGACACGGCGGGAGGTTCGCGTGTCTTTGGAGATCATTCGTTACGCATGTACCATGGCATGTGATTAGTTTCCAGGGTAGCTCATTGGACGGGGCGATAAGGAGTGTTCGTGTGCGGCGTTAAGGTTGACGGCATCAGCTATTTTGTTGATCATCATAATTAATTAAAATAATCGATATGCTTGTCTTAAGTTATTATTTTTTAGTACCAATACTCATTTCTTGTTTCGTAAAATAATGATCTTGTCTTGTTCTGTATTGTTTCGAAATTCTAAATTTAAATAAATTATTGGTACCTAATAATAATATTCTTAAGTCACGGAAATCATAATTTGCATGTATAGTTTAGTATGTTTTGAAAGAAAATGGTAATGCACTTTCACACATCGAGCACTCACTGAGATTTTTATCTCATTAGTTTTGTTTTCCCTTCCTTCCCGAGTAGGTTAACTTTCAGGAGAAGACCTCAGAGACTTTGGTGTATGGAGTTGACCAGTTCGAGTTATAGATTAGAGTAATGTATTTGAGTTTCTTCTGTATTTATTAGTTTGACTCTCAGCTATCTCGTCAATTGTCCCTTGTTTAATTAGTTTTGTTATTCTGTTGTTGTTTTATTTAGACTTGAATTTTGGGGCTGTTACAAACTTCATGTGAATCATTGATATCAAATTGTAAATTTTGTTTCAATGATTTATTTTGCTTGACGTTCTCGGATTTAAAGACTTGAATTAATTTTGTGATTAAGCTTTAAAGAAATAAAGGCCTTAAGATATAAAGCACACAAGCTTAAAAGAATTAAAGGTTGGGCTTTCGGTCCATAACAAAATAAAGTTAAGACTTGGGCATTGGTAACGGGCTGGAGCAGGAGCTGGTTCTAGTCTGACCCAGTCCAGCCCTGACCTGGTCAATGTTGGCCATTGACTTTGATCGGTCAATTTTTTTTTTACTTTAAAAAAAAAAAAAAACTTTTTTTAAGGAGACCAAGTTTTAAGTGCAACTTTAAATGAGAATATTGGGAAGGTTGTATATATTTTGAGATTAATTAATTGAAGCAACATGTCACCAAAGTGACCTCTCTTGTGGAAGTTAATTGATTTTGGAATATAAATAGTTGTGTGCATGTAACTTGTGTGAGTGTCCGTCGGCCCAAAGGAAGATTGGCATTTGACAGAATTGCATGCACATTAGTGGTATTAAACATGTGAACATAAAATTGGCCCAAATGAAGGATTGTGTTCAGCATGTTCCTTATTATCAATGTTTAGTTACTGCGCCAAGGTGCCATTTACAAGTTAGTTTTTGTCCAAAGATGAAATATTAATGGAGTTCCGGGTATCTTGTGATGGGGTTTACCAATATTTGAATTTAATTTTGCTTTAAGGTTTATGTGAGCATGTATAAAGTTATTTATTGTAGCTTGTGCTATCATTACTGCGAACATAAAGTTTATTCAAGTGTTAAACACTTATGTTTGTATCATGGGTCTCGACATTGCGTTAAGGTTTAATTCTCCGCCACATTTTAAGATATAATGTACCTTTGCTAATAAAGGGAACATGAGAATGTGGGAGAAATTTCAAACGCATGATGATCATGAACAAGAAAATTCCAGAAATCTTTATAGGGCACAATGTCTTATAAGACAAACAAGGTTAAAGAGTTCCTTAAAGATATTGAAAATAAGTTTGTCTAGAATAATAAAGTTGAAATTCATACATTCTTGACAATCTGAATTTTCAATGATGTTTGAGGCAATTATGATATTTGGGAGCACATCTCGAAATTTATAATATTACCTGAACATCTAAGGACAAAGTAAACAATAAAGTTAGAAATGCTGCAAATACAGTGATTCACAAGGAATGACAAGAGTTACAGAGTTAATCTGATTGTAATAGTCGTTTCTAATGTGAGCCAAAGCAATAGAAGAGGAGCAATGCACTAGTTATCACGCATGGTGTGTCAGTATGCTTCTTCATTTAGTTAATTCGGAGGTTAATATAATTTAGTATGTAAACACACATTGTGATTAGATTATGGTGTGGCAACTTACACTATTGTGTTTACATTGGATTCTCTAGTTACCAAAAGTTAGATGATGCTGAAAGATGCATCTTGTGAGCTATGGCAATTAGTTCAAGTTGAGGCAATAAAGATACTTGGATTATAATTTTTGTAAAGTTTTTTGATTGTATTGTCTTTGGGACGAATATGTTTATCTAAAGTAAATAAAGTTTTTCCATTTGATTTAGAAAATAAAGAAAATTTTGTCTTTTATCTTAATGCTCGGCTTGAAGTTTTAGTTCTATAGAAAGTTGTGAAAATTATTTTCAAATGATATAATTGCCTCATAAATTTTTCATTATAGTACTAAAGGTACAAAAGTAATATTAACCTGTGGGAATTCAAAGACTGTTTGTACGTGAGTTCAAGTCATATCTCTTGACGGAGAATAAGCTAACTCATGTTAAAGAAATTACCGAAGAAGTGGATATGTTCAAAACTAAAAGGTTAAAGTTGAGATTCAACGCAAGAAAAGGATCAAAGCATTATATCTCAATATGATATTAAATTATCAGGTAGACTTAATGTTTCAAGTAAACAATATCCAGTATAGTTTATTAAGCTCTTACAGAAATACCATATTGTCTCTCAGTACATCATAAAGGGTAAATCCACTATAAATGGTGTTATTGAAAGATGAATTACATTATTTTGGCCTACTTGAGCTTGTATAGTTTAGATTGCAGCTTGTAATTTATAGAATTCTTATTGTGAGTATTCTAAGAAGTCTAAGAGTATAAGTTTTTTGATCTCACATTAAAGTCAACTTTTGAGTTGAAGAATGTTTAGTTCTTTGAGGATGCCGAATTTGCAAGGGGATATACAGTTAAAGACATTGTCTTGAAGTTGGAATATGTCCGTATTCCTACGGGTGCTATCGAATAGGTTATGGACAACTTCATGACGTTAGTAGATAGACAACAAATTAAGACAATGTCACAGAAACTCCTATTTAAAAAGTAGTTTCAAAAGAACAAACTCTAGCACCTCAACAACTTGTGACATTAAAGATATATTTTGGATTCTATCAAATGGACGTGAATAGTGTTTCTCAGTGGCAACATTGATGAGATTATCTATACAGTGCAGCCAGAAAACTTTTGTCCAAAGACTCTGGGATTATGGTTTGCGAACTTAGTGCAACTAGAAAACTTTGTGTCCAAAGATGCAAGGATTATGGTTTACAAGCTTGATTATATTCATCAAAGGACTCCAAAAGATTTATTAATGGTACTTCAAGTTCATCAAGTGATTGTCTCATTTAATTTTGAGATGAGTATAATATATGATTGAAGATACCACAAGCTCTGTGGGAGTAAAGCTTAAGCATGCATGATTGCATATCAGGTGATACTCATTTGTCAAAAGGTAAACAAGTACAGTTTGATTAGTGCCCTAAAGTTCATCGTGAGCAAAAGGTGATCAAGGGGGATTCTCAAGTATGCTCAGATTTATATAGGTTTTGTAATTGTGTACATTACAATTAGTGTTTGGCAGACATTGAAGTAATTCAAGAAAAGACCATTTGATAGCAGCCAAATGAGTCTTATAGTTATTAAAGGAAAATTTCAAGAGACATGCTTACAAATTGGAGGTTAGATTAGTTTGAGATCATTAAGTGTACTGACTCCGATTTTGGTGGATGCTTGATTGTATGGATTCACACTAGACTATGTTATCTGCTTGTCATTACGATTATTTTTGGAAAGAGTGCTTAGCCTCTTACAGTGTATTTTGTCATGACAATAGAATTCATAGTGATAGGCATTCATTTAAGGATAACGACTGGAGACTTCTGTCACAAGGCTGCGTATAGTAGATAATGTTGAAAAGGTACCACTCAAGTTAATTTTGTGACATAATCAACAGTCTTACATTTCAACGATAGAATCTCGACAATGTTGAATTGAATAAGACATTAAGTTTCTATTGTTGGATAAAGAGTTCAGAGTAAAGGGTTGTCTATAAAGTGCATCAACACAAACTCCATATTGTGGATCCACTACTTAAAGAATTGTCACCCAAAATGTTTCATGAGCTAATCGCTCGTATGGATGACATATCAGTTAAAGAAATTCAGTTTCTAGTGGGAGTTTGTAGATGCTTCTATAATATAGTCAGTTTTTCAGTTAATATAGTTAAGGATTTTAAGGTTATTTTCTGCAGAAATAAAAATTTTCAGTTAAGTTATACTATGATTTCAGTTCATTTTGATCTCATTAAGAGAGGACCGGTTGGAAATAGGCATGTTATGATCACGTTACATGAAGTTTCCATGCTACTCATCCACATCATGATCTATGTCATTAGATTGTGTTGGCATACGTGACCGTTGATAGGTTGAGTCACGATATATGTGACAAAAGCCGCTTCGATCCTATGTTGATATGATTGATGGACGAGATTGGTTGAAGATACATTCAGTAATGACAATAAGGTTGAGCTCAGTTCAGTTATTTCTGGCTAAGCATAATTATAATATTACACATATAGCCCAAGTGGGAGATTGTTGGAACATTTGCAAATGTTGTTGGATCCTTAATCCAACGTTGGGCTTATATGTTAAATAATTATGTGATGCAGACCGTCATTAAGGATAAGCCCAATAAAAGTGATTTTTTTAAGGTTTCAGGTATACGAGCTTAATGTATCTTAATAGGGTGTGGGCATTTAATGGGTAGAGACTCAAGAATAATTATATTTCGATGATGGGCTTAAATATAATTATTAAATGGATATCAGGGTTTTGGTATCTATAAAATATAGGTGCTCATGGTCCCCGGATCACACATTACACTTTCTACACTTTATCCCATTGGTAGTCTAGAGCTTGGGAGAAATCAAAAGCGACTCTCAAGAAATAAGGGTTTCGTGTTGATCTGGAAGACCAACCACGCGTCAATCCTGAAACAACTAATCGTTAGTGTAAGGTAGCTTTTGTATTCGTACTTTTACGTTATATTAATTCTTAATGATTCACATGAATGCTCTTGAGTTTTATTCCGGTTATAACAATATGTTGTGATTCTTGTTTACGTATTTGACTTTTGTTCCCAAAATTTAAGTAATTGTTTTAGCATGTTCTGAATTTGTGCAAATATTTGATAGGAAGAATTCACATTCAAGGTTGTAGAAAGAATAAGGGTATCTATTGATGTACAATGTTTAATTGGGTATTATGTGTTTTAGCATAAAAATATGAATTGCATGTTCATGCTTGAATCAAACCTCAAGGAAAGAGTGATCGGTCGCCAAACATGTATTTTTCTATCTTAATATTGTTAATTTATGTCTCCATCCAAGTCTAAAATAGATATAATACTGTATGCATTCATGGGGTGTAATCATTAGCTTTTAAAACCAACTCCACAGATTTATGTCATTTTGAATTAAGACTTGCATCCTATTTCTCGTATAGCATAGTAGGAAACTCATTTTTTTATACATTAGAAATAGAGGAACTTATATAGGTAAGATTTTGGGGTTATTATATTAGGATATTCATATAAAGAACTGACGATACATAAAATATATGTGTGGGTAAGAATTGTGCATAGGTATTACAATCTATGTGCGCTCGAATTAACTATAAATATTATGATTGGTGTCTGCTAATGTGTGCATATATATTATAATTACGGGAAAATAAATAAATAAATAAAATTAAGTTATAATTGATACGCATTATCTCGAATTTTGCATTACTTTGGTTAGTATCTAGTTGAGTAATTTTGAAGTTAATATTTCGTTTGACCTATAGGTAGATAGGCTTAACCGTGATGTATTCTATTGTCTTTGCCGCTGGACTTCAGCCGAGTGTTCCAAAACTCTATTTATTTTGCGAAACTGAAGGGAATGCTTGTATATGTATGTATGTCACTTATAAGAGTATCTTACGCTGCTTTTGTAAAGTAAGCAAAATGTTTAGTTTTAAATTGTAAAAGAAATTAAGTTGGTTATGATGATCACATTTTCTGTTATGTTCAGTTCAGTTATTAGTTAGTTGGATTCAACTTGGCTTGGTTAGGCATGGAGTATTTCTGGGCAGCAGAGGGCTATCGGTGGTGCTTCATGTCCCCTTGCCCCTTCTCCTTAGACACGGCGAGAGGTTCGTTGTGTCTCTAGAGATCATTCGTTACGCAAGTACCATGGCATGTGATTAGTTTCCATGGTAGCTCCCTTGACAGGGCGATAAGGAGTTTTCGTGTGGGGTGTTAAGGTTGACGACATCAGCTATTTTGTTGATCATCATAATTAATTAAAATAATCGATATGCTTGTCTTAAGTTATTATTATTTAGTACCAACATTCTTTCTTTGTTTTGTAAAATGATAACTTGTCTCGTTCTGTATTATTTCGAAATTCTGAATTTCAAGTAAATTATTGGTACCTAATAATATTATTCTTGAGTCACAAAAAGCATAATTTTGCATGTATAGTTTAGTATGTTTTAAAGAAAATAGTAATGCACTTTCACACACAACGAGCACTCACTAAGATTTTAATCTCATTAGTTTTGTGTTTTCCTTCCTTCCAAACTCGGGAAACCTTCAGGGCAAGACCTCAAAGACTTAGGAGTTTCTAGTTAACCTGATCAGGTTATAGATTAGAGTATTGCATGTGAGATTCATTTGTATTTAAGTTGTTTGACTCTCAGTTATTATGTCAATTATTCCTTGTTTAATAGTTTATTATTTTTGTGTTGTTTCGTTTAGGCTTGAATTTTGGGGCTGTTACAAAAACATACAAATTTATTTTTTCTAACTAAGTTGGTGCAACAGTTAAAGTGGCATGAAACATAAGTTGTGCAGAAGGAAATATAGCACATAGGGATTTAACTTAGTTTGGTAAGGAAATGATCCACGAGGCTTTTGCGCAACCTGCTTAAAGTCCTATCACCCATTGAAATAGTCAAGAGGAATTAAGTAATAACATATGAATGTTGTTTTTCTTCTGAAATAGAAAATTTTGAAAACCATAATGACAAAAGAAGATTGAAGAGCTCCCCGCAAAAGGAACGAAATCCCCGTACTTATATTGCCTCTTTTTTACTTGACGGTACTAAGATTTAGGTTTGAAGTGTTTACAAATGTCTACCAACAATTATATTTTGATTTGGGTTTGCATTAACCTTTGGGATCTGCTGCAATATGCCTTATAACCATTCAAAACGAGGAAAATATTACCTAACCTATTGAAAATTGTGCCAAGATTTTTAGAGTCCTTGATAGTCGTTCATTTTGTGACATCATCACCAATTGTAGCTTATCTTAGTTCATCATTTTTTCCTTACATCACAGACATATAACATAATAGTTGACATAATTTATGGCCTCATCTCATCACATGATGGAAAACATTTAAAATTCCTATAGATATAAATATCATCCATTTGATGATGTTATATACTACAGCTATTTGAAGTGAGAAAAGTCTTAGAACGAGAAAAATGATGAAAGCTTTTGTATTTTAACTTACTCATAATGTAGAAAAAAATAGTTCTAGTTTGAATTATGCTTCTCTTTATTTTAATGGTTCTTCGAACAATGTTTCTTTTGATTTTTATGGTTCTTACAGCAACTGAGAGGATAGTAGTGGAATGTATCCAACAGAGTTTAATTTTTCTTCTCCAAATTAACCTGAGGCAAACATAGTGAAAAAGAAGAGAACCCCACCATGTCAACCAGCTATATGAAAAGCTTTTAATTTTATAGTTTTTTAGTTTCACACTCATGTACGCATACTTTCTTGCATTAATTTATTTTGTGGCATTAGTGACGCAATACTATTTGACATTAATTTTATGAAGTACCAGAGTAGCATATACCTTAATTAATTTGACTAGAAATCCTTATGTTTTTTGGCACAAACTAGATGCATGTTGTTTGTTACGGTTTTACTTCTATGATTTTGTTTCAATATGTTTGTTATTAGTCCACAATTTTTAAAACGTGTTGCTATTTATAGCATTTATACCTTCAAGTTCTAAAACTATTTCTTCTCATATTTGTAGTTGACAAATTATAGATTTATATTAAATTATCTAAGTCGTGATCATAATATATTTCTAGCATTTGTTGTTTATATTTATCTGATCGTTTGATTTAAAATGCACTACTTTTATTTATATTAGGTCTGGTCATAACGTAGATTTAAGTATAGTTTCATATGTATCTAAGAGAAGGGGAATTTAATATCAATAATCAAAATATGAATGTAATTTTTACATGTCTTGGATTTGACTCATGGCCATATATTTCCGCTGCAATTTTTTTTATGTACGGAGTTTAAAATATTTCATATTATGAATTTAAACAATGAAGTATTAGTAGTTGTTTTTTATTTACAGTAATATTTTCATAACAATTATGCAATAATTTGGAATTAATAGATGCAATCCGTAATAAATTTCAAATGTTATTGATGAAGACAAAGAAATTTAATTTTTCTAACTAAGTTGTTGCAACGATTAAAGTGGCAAGAAACATAAGTTGTGCAGAATTAAAATAGCACATAGGGATTTAACTTGGTTTGGTCATGACCTGATCCACGAGGCTTTTGCCCAACATGCTCAAAGTTCGATCACCCATGAAAATAGTCAACAGGAATTAAGTAATGACATATGAATGCCATTTTTCTACTGAACAGAAAAGTTTGTAAACCATACTAAGAAAAGAAGATTGAAGAGCTCCCCACAAAAGGAACGAAATCCCCTTACTTATATTGCTTCTTTTTTACTTGACGGTACTAAGATTTCGGTTTGAAGTGCTTACAAATGTCTACCAACAATTATATTTTGATTTGGGTTTGCTATAACCTACGGGATCCGCCACAATCTGCCTTATAACCATTCAAAACAAGGAAAATATTACCTTACATATTGAAAATTTTGTCAAGATTTTTGAGTCCTAGATAGCCGTTCATTTTGTGACATCATCACCAATTGTAGCTTTTCTAAGTCAGCATTTTTTCCTTACATCACAGATATACTAACATAGTAGTTGAGATAATTTATGGCCTCATCTCATCACATGATGTGAAACATTCAAAATTCATATAGATATAGATATCATCCATTTGCTGATGTTATATACTACAACAAAGTCTTAGAACGAGCAAAATGAGGAAAGGTTTTGTATTTCAACTTACTCCTAATGTAGAAGAAAACAGTTCTAATTTGAATTTTACTTCTCTGTATTTTAATGGTTCTTCCAACAATGCTTCTTTTGATTTTAATGGTTCTTCTAGCAACTGAGAGAATAGTGGCGGAATGTATCCAACAGAGTTTAATTTTTCTTCTCCAAATCAACCTGAGCCAAACAGAGTCAAAAAGAAGAGAAACCCACCATGTCAACCAGCTATATGAAAAGCTTTTAATTTTATAGTTTTTCAGTTTCACATTTATGTTGCGCATACTTTTCTTGCATTAGTTTATTTTGTGGCATTAGTGACGCATTACCATTCGACATTAATTTTCCGAAGTACCAAAGTAGCATACACCTTAATTAATTTGACTCGAAATCCTTATGTTGTTTTGCACAAAACTAGCTAGATGCCTGTTGTTTGTTTCGTTTATTATTTTATGATTTTGTTTCGATATGTTTCTTATTAGTACACAATTTTAAAGACGTGTTGCTATTAATAGCATTTTTAACTTCAAGTTCTAAAACTGTTTCTTCTCACTTGTAGTTGACAAATTAAAGATTTATATTAAATTATCTTAGTCTTGATAATAATATATTTCCAGCATTTGTTGTTTATATTTATCTGATCGTTTGATTTAAAATGCACGTTTTCAATTATTTTAGGTCTCGTCATCACCTAGATTTAAGTATAGTTTCAAATGTATCTAAGAGAAGGGGGAATTTAATATCAATTATCAAAATATGAGTGATATTTTTACATGTCTTGGATTTGCCTCATGGGCTAACATTTCCTCTGCAATTTTTAAATGGACGGGGTTTAAAATATTTCATATGTAGAATTTAAACAATGAGGTATTAGTAGTTATTTTAATTTACTGTAATATTTTCATAACAATTATGCAATAATTAGGATTTAGTAGGTGCAATTCGTAGTAAATTTCAAATGTTATTGATGAAAACATAGAAATTTATTTATTCTAACTAAGTTGTTGCAACAATTAAAGTGGCATGAGACATAAGTTGTGCAGAAGGAAAAATAGCACATAGGGATTTAACTTGGTTTGGTCATGAACTAATCCACGAGGTGTTTGCCCAACATGCTTAAAGTTCTATCATCATTAAAATAGTCTATAACATATGAATGCCATTTTTCTTCCAAAACAGAATTTTTTTAAAACCATAATAACAAAAGAAGGTTGAAGAGCTCCCCTCAAAAGGAACGAAATCACCTTACTTACATGGCCTCTTTTTTAATTGACAGGTTCTAAGATTTAGGTTTGAAGTGTTTACAAATGTCTACCAACAATTATATTTGATTTGGGTTCGTAATAACCTATGGGATCCGCTGCAATATGCCTTTAAACCATTCAAAATGAGCAAAAATATCACCTAACCTATTGAGAATTGTGCCATTATTTTTTAAATCCTTGATAGCCTTTCAATTTGTGACATCATCACCAATTGTAGCTTTTCTTAGTTCATGATTTTTTCCTTACATCAGAGATATACAAACATAATAGTTGAGATAATTTATGGCCTCATCTCATCACATGATGTAAAACATTTAAAACTCCTATAGATATAAATATCATCCATTTGCTGATGTTATATTCTACAACTATCTGAAGTGAGGAAAGTCTTAGAACGAGAAAAATGAAGAAAGCTTTTGTATTTCAACTTACTCCTAATGTAGAAAAACACAGTTCTAATTTGAATTTTACTTTTCTTTATTTTAATGGTTCTTCCAACAATGCTTCTTTTAATTTTAATGGTTCTTCCAGCAACTGAGAGAATAGTAGCGGAATGTATCCAACAGAGTTTAGTTTTTCTTCTCCAAATCAACCTGAGCCAAACATAGTCAAAAAGAAGAGAAACCCACCATGTCAACCAGAAAAATGAAAAGCTTTTAATTTTATAGTTTTTCAGTTTCACATTTATGTTGCACATACTTTTTGTTGCATTAATTTATTTTGTGGCATTAGTGACGCATTACTATTCGGCATTAATTTTCCGAAGTACCAAACTAGCATACACCTTAATTAATTTGACTAGAAATACTTATGTTGTTTCGCACAAACTAGATAGGTGCCTGCTGTTTGATTCGTTTATACTTTTATGATTTTGTTTCCATATGTTTCTTATTAGTACACAATTTTAAAAACGAGTTGCTATTTATAGCATTTTTAACTTCAAGTTCTAAAACTGTTTCTTCTCACTTGTAGTTGACAAATTATAGATTTATATTAAATTATCTTAGTCGTGATCATAATATATTTCAAACATTTGTTGTTTATATTTATCTTATCGTTAGATTTAAAATGCACTACTTTCAATTATATTAGGTCTGGTCATAACGTAGATTTAAGTATAGTTTCAAATGTATCTAAGAGAAGGGGAATTTACTATCAATAATCAAAATATGAGTGTAACTTTTACATGTCTTGTATTTGACTCTTGGGCAAATATTTCCGCTGCAATTTTTTTTATGTACGGAGTTTAAAATATTTCATATGTAGAATATTAACAATGAAGTATTAGTAGTTATTTTCTATTTACATTAATATTTTCATAACAATTATGCAATAATTTGGAATTAGTAGATGCAATCCGTAGTAAATTTCAAATGTTATTGATGAAAACAAAGAAATTTATTTTTTCTAAGTTGTTGCAACAATTAAAGTGGCAACAAAACATAAGTTGTGCAGAAGGAAAAATAGCACATATGGATTTAACTTGGTTTGGTCATGAACTGATCCACGAGGCTTTTACCCAACATGCTTAAACTTCTATAGCTCATGAAAATATTCAATAGGAATCAAGTAATAACATCTGAATGCCATTTTTCTTCCGAAATAGAAAAGTTTGTAAACCATAACAACAAAAGAATATTGAAGAGCTCTCCGCGATAGGAACAAAATCCCCTTACTTATATTGCCACTTTTTTACTTGACGGTACTAAGATTTAGGTTTGAGGTGTTAAAAAATGTCTACCAACAATTATATTTTTATTTAGGTTTGCTATAACCTATGGGATCCTCTGCAATTTGCCATATAACCATTCAAAATTAGCAAAATATCACCTAACCTATTGAAAATTGTGCCATGAATTTTTGAGTCCTTGATAGCCGTTCATTTAGTGACATCTTCACCAGCTGTAGCTTTTCTTAGTTCAACATTTTTTCCTTACATCACAGATATACTAACATAATAGTTGAGATAGTTTATGGCCTCCTCTCATCACATGATGTAAAACATTTAAAATTCCTATAGATATAATTATCATCCATTTGCTGATGTTATATACTACAACTATCTGAAGTGAGGAAAGTCTTAGAATGAGAAAAATGATGAAAGGTTTTGTATTTCAACTTACTCATAATGTAGAAAAAAATAGTTCTAGTTTGAATTATGCTTCTCTTTATTTTAATGGTTCTTCGAACAATGTTTCTTTTGATTTTTATGGTTCTTACAGGAACTGAGAGGATAGTAGTGGAATGTATCCAACAGAGTTTAATTTTTCTTCTCCAAATCAACCTGAGGCAAACATAGTGAAAAGGAAGAGAAACCCACCATGTCAACCAGCTATATGAAAAGCTTTTCATTTTATAGTTTTTTAGTTTCACACTCATGTACGCATACTTTCTTGCATTAATTTATTTTGTGGCATTAGTGACGCAATACTATTTGACATTAATTTTATGAAGTACCAGAGTAGCATATACCTTAATTAATTTGACTAGAAATCCTTATGTTTTTTCGCACAAACTAGATGCCTGTTGTTTGTTACGGTTTTACTTCTATGATTTTGTTTCAATATGTTTGTTATTAGTCCACAATTTTTAAAACGTGTTGCTATTTATAGCATTTATACCTTCAAGTTCTAAAACTATTTCTTCTCATATTTGTAGTTGACAAATTATAGATTTATATTAAATTATCTAAGTCGTGATCATAATATATTTCTAGCATTTGTTGTTTATATTTATCTGATCGTTTGATTTAAAATGCACTACTTTTATTTATATTAGGTCTGGTCATAACGTAGATTTAAGTATAGTTTCATATGTATCTAAGAGAAGGGGAATTTAATATCAATAATCATAATATGAGTGTAACTTTTACATGTCTTGGATTTGACTCATGGGCAAATATTTCCGCTGCAATTTTTTTATGTAAGGAGTTTAAAATATTTCATATGTAGAATTTAAAGAATGAAGTATTAGTATTTATTTTCTATTTACAATAATATTTTCATAACAATTATGCAATAATTTGGAATTAGTAGGTGCAATCCGTAGTAAATTTCAACTGTTATTGATGAAAACAACGAGATTTATTTTTTCTAAGTTGTTGCAACAATTAAAGTGGCAAGAAACATAAGTTGTGCAGAAGGAAAAATAGCACATATGGATTTAACTTGGTTTGGTCATGAACTGATCCACGAGGCTTTTGCCCAACATGCTCAAAGTTCTATATTGCTCCCCACAAAAGGAACGAAATTCCCTTACTTATATTGCTTCTTTTCTACTTTAGGGTACTAAGATTTAGGTTTGAGGTGTTTACAAATGTCTACCAACAATTATATTTTAATTTGGGTTAGTTCTTGCAAACCTATAACCTATGGATCCGCTGCAATATGCCATATAACCATTAAAACTGAGAAAAATATCACCTAACCTTTTGAAAATTGTGCCAAGACTTTGTGAGTCCTTGATAGCCGTTCATTTTGTGAAATCTTCACCAACTGTTGCTTTTCTTAGTTCAGCATTTTTTCCTTACATCACAGATATAGTAACATAATAGTTCAGATAATTTATGGCCTCATCTCATCACATGATGCAAAACATTTAGAATTCCTATAGATATAGATATCATCCATTTGCTGGTGTTAGATACTACAACTATCTGAAGTGAGGAAAGTCTTAGAACGAGCAAAATGATGAAAGGATTCGTATTTCAACTTACTCCTAATGTAGAAGAAAACAGTTCTAATTTGAATTTTGCTTCTCTTTATTTTAATGGTTCTTCCAACAGTGCTTCTTTTGATTTTCATGGTTCTTCCAGCAACTAAGAGGATAGTAGCTGAATGTATCCAACAGAGTTCAATATTTCTTCTCCAAATCAACCTGGGCCAAACATAGTGAAAAACATAGTGAAAAACAAGAGAAACCCACCATGTCAAACCCGCCCAGTTTAACATGCTTCTCCAAATTTGAGAGCAACCTGACAAGTAAAGAGAAGATGCATTGAGTTTTCTTCTTCTAAACCACATAATCCACAATTAATGTTTCCACCTTCCACCTCAACACCCCTCCGCAAGAGATTCAACTTGTTTGGAATTCTATCTCGAAACACCCTCCACGCAAAGAAAGACAATTTTAAAGGAACCTTGATTTTCCAGAACCATTTGAAGAAACAAGAATCATCATTACTATTTGGCTCATTTCTAACCTTCATATATGCTGATCTAGTAGAAAAATTTTCTGACTCCCCATCTTTCCATACCCATTTATCCTTCACATCGGCTTTAAGTTTCACATCTTCAAGTCGACTTATCAACTCATTAAACAACTCAGTTTCGCATTGGAAAAAGCCTCTCCTCCACCTCCAATTCCATATCCATCTATTTTGATGCCATTGGCCCATATTACACGCAAGACTTTCTTTATCGAGTGACAGCATATACAGCCTATTGAATCGTGCCTTTAACGGTTCGCTGCCAACCCAAACATCCAACCAGAAGCGAGTTTGTCACCATTCCCAATGTTTAAGCAGATCCCCTCCCGAAACCAATCTGTACACCTTAAATCCAAAGAAATAGGCGCAATGTCCCTCCACCAAAGGGAGCTTGATTTGATGATTCGATCTCTACTGCACCTCCAAGTGTTCTCTTCGAAGCCACCATACTTAGAACAAATGATCCTCTTCCACAAATTATCTGACTCGACCATAAATCTCCACCTCCACTTTGCTAAAAGAGCTTTATTGAAGCTCTCGAGGTCTTTAACACCCATCCCCCCATTATCTCTTTTAAGACACATCTCCTCCAACTTAATCCACGCGATTTTGTTATTATCGATGCCACCACCCCACAAAAACTTCCTTTGTATGCTTGTCAAGACACGGATCACCTTCTTCGGTGCTTTGTAAAAAGCAAACATAAAGGTAGGTAAACTCATAAGAACAGCATTGATATATACAATCCTTCCACCATAAGAGAGTGAGCATCTTCTCAATCCACTTAACTTATAACGCATCTATTCAATGGTAGGTCGCCACGTGATTACTCTTCTCGGGTTCGCTCCGATGGGAATGCCCAAATATTTAATCGGGAGCTTCTCAACCCTATAGTTAAGCATCACTACAAACCTGTCCATTTCCCCTTCTTCGACATTGATCTCGATCAGGCTGCTTTTGGAAAAATTAACTTTTAAACCTGATAATAATGCAAAGTTTCTCATCACCGCTTCCGCAGCCCACACATTCTCCCACTTAGCATTCAAGAATAACATTGTATCATCAGCGTATTGCGTATGCGTAGTCACAACATTATCCCTGCCTACGTATAAGCCTTCGAAAACTAGGATGTCTTCAGCTTTTTTTATGATGGTGCTTAAACCTTCAGCCAGATTAGTAAAAAGAAGTGGTGCGAGTGAATCACCTTGCCTAAGACCGCATCTCATTTGAAATTCTTGTGTAGGACTTCCGTTGACCAATATCGACACCGTAGCGGAAGATAGACATTCTTTTATCCACTTGTTCCACTTTACACCGAAACCCATAGCTTTCATGACAAAAATAAGAAAGTCCCAGTTCACTGAGTCATATGCTTTCTCAAAATCGATTTTAAGAAGCAAAGCAGCCCTGTGATTCCTCTTCATGTCGTCAATTGCCTCATTAGTGATTAAAATGGAATCCGTGATATGTCTTCCTTCAATGAACGCCGATTGCTCCTCGGAAATAACCCTGCTGATTAATTTCTTGAGCCTCTTAGCCAGAATTTTAGCAACCATCTTATACATATAGCCCACAAGTGAAATCGGTCTATATTCTCTAATCGGTTGAGGATTTTCTCTCTTAGGGATAAGAACAAGAAACGACGGATTAGAATCCTTGATGAACTTACCAAACTCCCAAAACTCCGTCACAAAATTCATAATATCTCTTTTTAAAGTGAGCTAAAACTTCTTAATAAATCCAAAATTAAAACCGTCTGGCCCCGGACTTTTGTCACTCTCGCAATCCCAAATTGCTTCTTTCACCTCGTCCTCAAGAAACGGTCTAACCAGCCAAGCATCCTCTTCCCTCGAAATTTTCTTGAACGCAAGGTTCTCTGGAATGGGTCTCCTCCAGTTATTCTCATTGTAATGATCTTCAAAAAAGTTTCGGACCAAATTCTTCATCTCATTCAGTTCTTGAACCCATGTATCTCCAACTTTCAGACCCAAAATCTCATTGCTTCTTCTTCTACTATTAATGCATGAGTAAAAAAACTTTGTGTTTCCATCTCCCTCCTTCAGCCACCTCATTCTTGATTTTTGGATCAGCACACTCTCTTTGAACTTGAGGGCTTGCCACAAGTTGCCGAATAGTTCTCTTCTAACAACAATTTCTTCATTCGACAAGGCCTGACTTTCACCTTTAATATCCAGCCTCTCAATTTCAGATTTTGATTTCTTAATTCTTGCATCCAGGCTTCCAAAAAAAAAAATTATTCCACTCTTTAATTCTGCCTTTCATTTGCTTCAGCTTTTCCTTAAAGACGAAACCTCCTGTACCATGAGTTTGACAATCATCCCATGAATGATTCACGAGTGCTTCAAAGTCTTTGCATTCTGACCAGCAGTTGAGAACTCGAAACGGCTTAGGACCCCCAGTTTCATTCCTTTTCTTTTAATAAAATCGGGCAATGATCAGAGATCGATCTCTCCAATGCCCATTGACCCATATCACCCCACTTATTCAACCATCCCCGAAACCAGAAAACGATCTAATCTACTCATTGTTGTGCCATTAGAGTTATACCAGGTGTAACTCCTTCCCACGAGAGGAAGGTCGACAAGCTCCATGTCATTGATAAAATTGCAAAACTCGATCATTTCCCTTGAGAGGCGGCATGTCGCTCCATTACGCTCCGACGGTGATTTGACTGCATTAAAATCCCCTCCAACACACCACAAATGGCCGTTTGTCTGTTGTTTAAATACGTACAAATTCCTCCACATCTCCCTTTTTTCAGCAAAATCACAAGAAGCATAAACATTTACCAGCATCACTTTAGTTTCTTCAACCCCCCATCTTCCGGCAATCGCGATAAACCCTGTACCCTCCACCACATCTTCTTTTATGAAACATCCTTTCCTCCATATCATCAACTGACCCCCAGATCTGCCAATAGCCCCTTTACCGCACCATTCAAAATCTTCATTCCCCCACAAAGCTCGACTAAGATGATTACTCGGATACTCAACTTTGTTTCTTGTATAAAAACAGCATCCAATCTCAATGTTTTAACCAGCGTTTTTATTTCGCTACGTTTCCCTTCCCCTCCCAACCCGCTCACATTATATGAAAGAAACTTCATTGAGAAACCGTGGTCGTACCTACCTTTTCTCCTTTTTAAGTATTAATCTCTTATTTTCTCATTTTAGTCATAGCGTTTCCGCAAACTTTTAAATAAAAATGTTTTTATTCTGAGGGCTTCGTGTCGCCTTTTGTTCGTTTTTTTGGTGACACGGCCATCACGCCATATTTTTAATGTCTTAAAATTTGGGGGCGTGACATCAATAATCAAAATATGAGTGATATTTTCACATGTCTTCGATTTGCCTCATGGGCAAATATTTCCGCTGCAACTTTTTTATGTACGGAGTTTAAAATATTTCATATGTAGAATTTAAACAATTTTCTATTTACAGTAATATTCTCATAACAGTTATGCAATAATTTGGAATTAGTAGATGCACTCTGTAGTAAATTTCAAAAGTTATTGATGAAAACAAAGAAATTTATTTTCTAACTAAGTTGTTGCAACAATTAAAGTGGCAAGAAACATAAGTTGTGCAGAAGGAAAAATAGCACATAGGGATTTAACTTGGTTTGGTCATGAACTGATCCACGAGGCTTTTACTCAACATGCTTAAACTTCTATAGCTCAGGAAAATATTCAATAGGAATCAAGTAATAAAATCTGAATGCCATTTTTCTTCCGAAATAGAAAAGTTTGTAAACCATAACAACAAAAGAATATTGAAGAGCTCCCCGCAAAAGGAACAAAATCCCCTTACTTATATTGCCACTTTTTTACTTGACGGTACTAAGATTTAGGTTTGAGGTGTTAAAAAATGTCTACCAACAATTATATTTTTATTTAGGTTTGTTATAACCTATGGGATCCTCTGCAATATGCCTTTAAACCATTCAAAATGAGCAAAATATCACCTAACCTATTGAACGTTGTGCCAAGATTTATTGAGTCCTTGATAGCCGTTCATTTTGTGACATCATCACCAACTCTAGCTTTTCTTAGTTCAGCATTTTTTCCTTACATCACAGATATAATAACATAATAGTTGAGATAATTTATGGCTTCATCTCATCACATGATGTAAAACATTTAAAATTCCTATAGATATAATTATCATCCATTTGGTGATGTTATATACTACAACTATCTGAAGTGAGGAAAGTCTTAGAACGAGAAAAATGATGAAAGGTTTTGTATTTCAACTTACTCCAAATGTAGAAGAAAATAGTTCTAATTTGAATTGTTGTTCTTTTTATTTTAACGGTTCTTCCAACAATGCTTCTTTTGATATTAATGGTTCTTCCAGCATCTGAGAGTATAGTAGCGGAATGTATCCAACAGAGTTTAATTTTTTTTCTCTAAATCAACGAATGCAAACATAGTGAAAAATAACAGAAACCCACCATGTCAACCAGCTATATGAAAAGCTTTTAATTTTATAGTTTTTTTAGTTTCACACTTATGTTGCGCATACTTTTCTTGCATTCATTTATTTTGTGGCTTTAGTAACGCAATACTATTCGACAATAATTTTCCGAAGTACCAAAGTAGCAAATACCTTAATTAATTTGACCAGAAGCCCTTGCGTTTTTTCGCACAAACTAGATGCCTGTTGTTTGTTACGTTTTTACTTTTATGATTTTGTTTCGATATGTTTCTTTTTAGTACAGAATTTTAAAAACATGTTGCTATTTATATCATTTTTACCTTCAAGTTCTAAAACTATTTCATCTCACACTTGTAGTTGACAAATTATAGATTTATATTAAATTATCTTTGTCTTGATCATATATATTTCAAGCATTTATTGTTTATATTTATTTGATCGTTTGATTTAAAACGCACTTCTTTCTATTATATTAGGTCTTGTCATAACGTAGATTTAAGTATAGTTTCAAATGTATCTAAGGGCAGGGGAATTTAATATCAATAATTAAAATATGAGTGATATTTTTACATGGCTTAAGTTGGATTTGCCTCATGGGCAAATATTTCCGCTATAATTATTTTATGTACGGAGTTAAAAATATTTCATATGTATAATTTAAACAATGATGTATTGATAGTTGTTAGGACCGCAAGTCCAACCGATTCGAACTTGATTGAACAGTCAGGACTGCCAGGTCCAACTAGATTTTATTTCCTTGTTTGCAAAATTATTTTAAAGGAAAATTCGGTTTTATTTACTTTGATTTATTTACTTAATTATTCGCTCTTGATTATATGGTATTTATCTTGTTTTAGACGAGTGAATATTTAGGTAAGTTTGTAAAGATTTAACTTGATCTTATAGTATCTTATCTTATGGAAATTTAATCTTTATCAAACTCTTTATTATATCCTTTAGTAATTTATTCCTTGTGGAGTTCTTTTTTGTCTTTGGTGTGCAGAATATACGAAGGTCATGAAGATCTTATCAAAGGGAAACAAAGACTTATCAAAAGGAAAAATCGCCTTATCATGGAAAGATTCGGATATATTTGGAAAGATCCTGTCTCGACTGGATATGGAGACTGGCCGAGATTCAAGGAGATCTTTCAGGAGAGCTATCCTATAAATAGTAGAAGTCCTAAGAA
Source organism: Misopates orontium (assembly GCA_946800315.1). NCBI lineage: Eukaryota > Viridiplantae > Streptophyta > Magnoliopsida > Lamiales > Plantaginaceae > Misopates > Misopates orontium. Next base: position 19,491,876 of record OX326950.1, on the reverse strand, counting down.
TCAATGTAGAACACTCGTGTAACAAAATATACATCTTTAGGTGTTCCCTTTTATTTTGATTTCTTAGTTTTCGCCCTCTTGAGTTACATCAAGAACGTGAGAAGTCGACAAGAGTTGAAGGGAGTTCAACGGGAAAGGATTGCGCCAGTTAGAGGGATCTATACGTACGTGCAGTTCGCTTGGAAGCATTCTCATAAGAAGATCACTACGGGAGTTTTGGTCTTATGGGTCAAACGGAGTAGACGCGAAAAAGGTTCCGGTGGAATCAACATTAGAGGGATTTGGTGTTAGAGTAAAACCAGTTGGTGTAATAACTTTTGTCCGTTGAAAGAAGTTTGATTCAGGCGAAAGCCTCGTGGAAGTAGGACATAGTCCGAACCACGTTAAAATCTGTTGTCTTACTTTACTGTCTTATATACCTGTCTTACTTATCTGTCGAGACTAGGTATCGCAACTACTGCTAAAAACGTAAAGTATTAGACCTAAAGATCTATCAATTGGTATCAGAGCCTGTCACCTACTTACATTGGTGAGATTCTAGTTTTATTTGGATCTTGCAGATTTGATGGCACAAAACGTTGAAGGATCATCATCATCAAAGCCACCACTTTTGAATGAGTTCAACTACTCATACTGGAAGGTTCGCATGAAAGCTTTCATCAAACGGGAAAATCAAAAAGCGTGGAAAAGCATTCTCAAAGGATGGACTCCACCAAAAGATGAAGATGGAAAGCCAAAGCTCGAGCTCGACTTGTCTGACGCAGAAGATCTAGACGCGAGTTACAACTCCATTGCAATGAATGCAATACTTAATGGAGTCGACCTCAACCAGTTCAAACTGATTTCAAAGTGTGAGTCGGCTAAGGATGCATGGAATGCTCTTTGCGTTGCCCATGAAAGAACTCCATCCGTGAAAAGATCGAAAAGACAAATCCTTGGCACACGGTTTGAGGAGCTCAGAATGGAGGAACATGAAACAATCACTCAATACAATTCCAAACTCAGAGACATTGCAAATGAGGCCTTCCTCCTTGGTGACGAGTACAGTGAGTCCAAACTTGTTCAGAAAACTCTTCGCACTTTGCCCTCAAGATTTGATATGAAAATTGAGGCGATTGAAGAAGCAAGAGACGTGGAGAACTTGTCTCTTGAAGAACTCATGGGTGCACTTTCAACATTTGAGTTGAAAAAGAATTTGAATGGAGTCACTCATAAAGGTGTTGCTCTCAAAGCTGAAATCAAAGGTACGAACACTTTTCCTTCATACTCTGATGATACATTAAAACCTTCCGCTGCTAATGATCTTAGTGTCAAAAGAAGAGGAATAGGTGTTCAATGCAGGGAATGTCAAGGCTTTGGTCATATTCAAGCTGATTGTGAAAATCTTCTCCCGAAGAACAAAAACAAAGCAATAATATCCACCTGGAGCGATGAGGAATCAAATGAAAGTGAGGATGAACTAGAAGAAAGAGCAAACATAGCACTGTCCTCTGTCATCAGTCCTGACTCTCTACCTGTCTCGACAGACAAGGACGACCGTAATGATGAACCTGATTCTGATGATGAGGAAATTGATCCAGAAGCTCTTGGCGAAAATTTTCTTATCTTGGCTGACAAATGGAAAGCAGGAACTATAAGAATTGCCGAGTTGGAAGAAAAAATCAAGTCCATGAGTCACAGCAGACCTCAATCAAATGCAACACTTGAGCAGAAAGTTCTTGAATTACAAAATCAAAATTCTGATCTCAAGCGAGAAATCAAAGCCCTCAAAACTGTTGTGGAAGGAGCCAAAGAGACAGCCAACATCTTTGAGCAGATGCACCAAGACGTGCAAACAGAACTTGTTACTGTCAGAAAGAATGTGAAACTTCTCAGTTCTGGAACAGAAAAGTTGGACCATGTGTTGAAAAATCAAAAACCAACGAGAGATCGTGTAGGACTTGGGTTTGCAACAAATGATTCTAAATTTAATCATATTTCTGCAAAAGATGTTTCACAACCAAGGAAGAAAGCAGGTAAGAATTCAAGAAAGAACTCAAAATTTGATATCTCACATTCTGGTAATTCTTATGACAGGTTCATTCCCGTCTGTCACCACTGTGGTGTTGAAGGACATATCCGCCCATACTGCTTTCAATTCCAGGAAACGCCATTCACTGGCTATCCTCGAAGGATATCTCAACAACGAGTCACAACAGCCAAGAAAACTCAAGACAAACCAGTGAAAAAGGCAGTTGTTCCAAAAGAGAAACCAGCAAAACAAACATGGGTGAAACGTTCTAATTCAGATTATCATAATGTTTGCCTATGCTTACTCATCTGTTGTTTCTCATGTTTTTGATTGCAGGTCTAGTCCAGCTCACAAGACAAGTCTAGTTTGCTGGTCCCGACCAGCTCGCAAGTCTAGCCCAGTCTGTTATCACTGTGGTGTTGAAGGACATATTCGTCCAAACTGTCCCAAACTTAAGGAGAACACATATAAGGACAGAGCTCCAAAACCAGTTCATTATCGAGTCACAACCGCTCAGAGGACTCAAAGAGAAACAGTGATAAATGACTCTAATGAAGAAGCGAAGCCAACAAATCACATAAGGGTGAAACGTTCTAATCATCATAAAGTTTATTATGCACATTCTTCTATTGAAAACGCCTCACCTAATTATTTGTATCTTGACAGTGCATGCTCACATCACATGACAGGGAACAAAGACTTTTTGACTAACTACGTTACTGGTCCAAGTGGAACAGTTCAATTTGAAAATGGTAAAAATGGTCAAATTGTTGCAAGAGGAACACTCAACATCAACGGGTTTCCGAAGCTTAGCGAAGTGTTCCATGTTGTTGGACTTGAGCAGAATTTGATTAGCATAAGCCAGCTATGCGATCAAAAGATGGTTGTCACCTTCTCACAAGATGAATGTCACGTGATTGATGACCAAAAGTTTTGTGTTTTTATAGGAAAGCGGACTGCTGAAAATTGCTACACTCTAATGCAGTCACGACTCCCTACAGAACAGTTCACAAACTCTGTTTCAAACAGAACCATTTCTCCTACAGTTAGTGAACTAATCTTTTTTATTGATTCGCAGGTTAGTCAAGGAGCCAACAGATTGGTCATCAATCAATCTAAATTTGCTCAAAATCCTATCAAGGATCTTGACCGTGAAACTGTTGAACAGTTGATGATTCCTGAGTTAACTCCTAAATGGTTTGTCAATGAGACAGATGGCATCCTCATAGACCTCAGTCTCTCAAATTGCAGAACAGGAAGTCATCTCTACCTAACTAAGCGTAATCTTGTCATATTACTTAATGTTGGTTGGGTTGATCATATGCTTAAGAACTATAATGTTGTGCAAAGTGATGTTTTGGTCTTTCTTAACCACATCAGTGCTATTATCATTGCTCATAATCATGTTAAGCACTTATACACACAGCACACGGATATATGGGACCACTTCATATGTGATTTGGTTGATAATGAATGTGCAGTCATTAAGCATGTCGCGACTAGAAGACAAACTGCTGTTATTTTTATGAAGAAACTTGTTTCAAAAAGCTTTGAGACCCTCAGAAAGTCTCTCAGCATTTGTCTCCACTAAGCGCTGGTCGCGTGCCCGATTTAACTGAGATGTTTTTATTTGTTGAACTAACTGTCATGACTTACTTGCAGACCTGTTGGACAGCCGGTTCTAGAGCGTACTTAGAACTGCATTGATACACAATGCACATCTTTCCCTCAGTTAAATCAGTGAAATCGAAGGATTTTGCAACGGACAATTTTTGTTTTTAATTTGTTTTTATTATCTCTTTGACATGGACATTCTCCACTTTTGCTACCTCATCACATCAAAAACAGAAGTATTGAGCATAAAAAGAAAAGTATGAGTATACAAAAGAGTTATGAAAAGAAAAGAACAAAGAGAGCTTGAGCCAAAAGAAAAAGTGCTTCAAAAGAAAAATATATGGAGGAAAAAGCTGCCTAAACTCAATGAATATGTGTGAAAGCATTCAATTTATATCTCACGGTCATCACAAAATTGAAAAGAGCTACCATATTCTATATAAAGTTATGTGCGAAAGCTACCTCTATGCAAAAGGCTCAAAATGTGTGTACAAGGTGCAATTGTATTGTTTGAAAAGAGATATCTTGCAAAAAGATTTTTGCCCCTTTCAAATTCTCTTTCCTTTCATCTATTTATCATATGAGAATTCACACACACATTTTAATGTATTCATCTGGTTCATGAGTATTCTCCAGTTCCGACCTGGTCTATACTCAGTCTTATAGTCTGTCATGACAGGGTGTCTCGACATCCACTTACACCAGTTGAATCGGTCCTCGGTAAGTTATGTGAGTAATTTGTTGAGTTACTTTATGTTTGTTTCTTTTAATTTGTGTTTTAATTTGTTTTTATTTTTATTTTATTAAACAGGTGCTATTTTATTTTATTTTTGTCTTTAAAACGCGATATGTTTAATTTCGGCATGATTTGTTTCCCGCCTATGTTTTGCCGCATTTTTTAGAAGAGATTGAGTTGCGTATCATTGTTGGAGTCTTTCCTTGATTAGTCTTGGTAAGAGTCCTATCACTTATGGGAAGTTGTGGATAATGATTATGGAAGATATGACATTGATTTGATTTCATCTATTTATATGTCTTTCCCTTTTATCATATCTCACGCAATCCTTACTATCTCTCTCTCTTGTGTTTATTTTTGGTGTGTGGTTTTTGTTTATGTCTTCTTTCTCACCTTCGTTTCTCAAGAAAATCTTTAACATGGTGAAAACTAAGTCAACAGGTGAACCATCTCAGTCGACCCCACCAGTCGACCATGATAGTGCATCCTCCACGGGCAACGAGTTGTCCCATGTCTTGCAACCGACTCCACTGTCAGTCCGGATTCCACCGGATTATGTTTCACCGGTCCGTGCTACTGCACCACCGCCGCTGCAAGACACCACACCACCGCCACCGGCAACAGAGTCACCACCCCGTGCCGCATCTCCTCAGGCACAAGAGCTCTCTCCTCCTTTGAATGACTCTCACTCTGTTCCACCGCCGGAAGACGCTTCGCCGAAAGCACCTGTTCCTGCATCCTCTCGCCGCCACACCGCTGCGGCCAAAAGGAAGCAGAAGGCTCAACCTCCAAAACGCACCCCATCTGCTCGCCGAAAAGCAAAATCTGTTGCAGATGGTGTCGCGAGCCGAGTCGGGACACGTACCAAGACTCCTACTCACAAACGTCCCCGATCCGCTGCTGCTGCCTCGGGCTCTGCTCCAATCGAGGTCTCTGACACCGATTCTAGCCCAGTTCGCAAACAGCAGAAACGACCAGCTCAGTCCTTGTCTGATCAGGACAACCAGTCAGGCGACCAGTCGGCCTCTGAGGAAGGCAGCCACGCCCAGACTGAAGAAGGAGGTTACGCCGTCCCTCCCCGTGTCTTACCGTCCGATGAGCCTTTCAGGTGAAGAAGGCTATCTCCGACAGGTTTTACACCACTCTTGCCAAACTCAGGTATACTCCTCTCACTCACCGCATTCCTGTTCATGAAGTCCAACTTCATGACGATTCTTATGAGGGTACGGGGATTATTGAGTTTTTGGTAGGGAGAGGGTTTCTTGAATCCACTCACAGGGTGCAACCGTTTGTAACCCAGATTGTGCACGAGTTCTATGCCATTCTGGATACTCAACTAGGCGTTCCAGGCTCTGCCAAGGAACATTCAGCGTATGTGAGGAAGTTCATCTTCAAGATCAGTCCTCAAATCCTGAACATGCAGTTGGGGTCTCCTGATGTGCAAACCGGTCGCGACTCCGAGCTGGAACAGGAGGAAGACATGGACGCAGTCGCGTCAACCATAACCGGCCAACCCATGAAGTGGCCAAAAAATGGAAATCTACAGTGAGGTTCCCTTCTTCCATGGTATGGTCTGATCTACAGTATAATGGTAAGGAATTGGTACCCTATGTCCCATACTCCTACTGTTAGTCCGTTAACTGCTTCTGTCTTGTTCCGTATTGGTTCGAATGCTCCCATTAATCTTGGGAAACTAGTCTTTGAGAGAATTCAACTTGAAGCATTCGACCATAAGATTAAGATGACTTTGGGCTATCCTTGTTCAAGCTCTTTTCGGTTCTCTGATCCAGCGACCTGTCCCAACTGCCAGGGATAATGAAGCTGGACCGTCTGTTCCTTAGGGCAGTCTCGACAACCTACAGTCGCAACTTGCCCAGGTCATTACGTTGTTGGAGTCCGTGAACCAGACCCTTGCCCAATTAGCGGCAAAGCCTTGACTAGTTCTGGCAAAATGGGGGAGTAAACAGAAAATGAAGAATGGGGGAGATCTTCTCGGCTGCTGCTGTTTAACTTATGTTTTTATTTTCGTTTGTTTTATTTTATTCCGCTTAAGAACAATGATTTAATTGCTTATTTATTTTTAAGTTGTTTTGCGGATTGTTGCACTACTGTTGCAACAAGTTTTTATTGTTGTTAAGACTCGTTAGTTGATTTATGTGCCTATCTCTTACTAACTTGTTTTATTTCAGCATGTCTACATTTTCCTTGGGATTTAAAAGTGTTTTTGCCAAACAAGTCAATTGGGGGAGATTGTTAGGACCGCAAGTCCAACCGATTCGAACTTGATTGAACAGTCATGACTGCCAGGTCCAAATAGATTTTATTTCCTTGTTTGCAAAATTATTTTAAAGGAAAATTCGGTTTTATTTACTTTGATTTATTTACTTAATTATTCGCTCTTGATTATATGGTATTTATCTTGTTTTAGACGAGTGAATATTTCGGTAAGTTTGTAAAGATTTAACTTGATCTTATAGTATCTTATCTTATGGAAAGTTAATCAAACTCTTTATTATATCCTTAAGTAATCTTTTCCTTGTGGAGTTCTCTTTTGTCTTTGGTTTGCAGAATATACGAAGATCATGAAGATCTTATCAAACGGAAACAAAGACTTAACAAAAGGAAGAATCGCCTTATCATGGAAAGATTCGGATATATTTGGAAAGATCCTGTCTCGACTGGATATGGAGACTGGTCGAGATTCAAGGAGATCTTTCAGGAGAGCTATCCTATAAATAGTAGAAATCCTAGGAATCAATGTAGAACACTCGTGTAACAAAATATACATCTTTAGGTGTTCTCTTTTATTTTGATTTCTTAATTTTTGCCCTCTTGAGTTACATCAAGAACGTGAGAAGCCGACGAGAGTTGAAGGGAGTTCAACGGGAAAGGATTGCGCCAGTTAGAGGGATCTATACGTACGTGCAGTTTGCTTGGAAGCTTTCTCATAAGTAGATCACTACGGGAGTTTTGGTCTTACAGGTCAAACGGAGTAGACGCGAAAAAGGTTCCGGTGGTATCAACATTAGAGGGATTCGGTGTTAGAGTAAAACCAGTTGGTATAATAACTTTTGTCCGTTGAAAGAAGTTTGATTCAGGCGAAAGCCTCGTGGATGTAGGACATAGTCCAAACCACGTTAAAATCTACTGTCTTACTTTACTGTCTTATATACCTGTCTTACTTATCTGTCTAGACTAGGTATCGCAACTACTGCTAAAAACGTAAAGTATTAGACCTAAAGATCTATCAATAGTTATTTTCTATTTACAGTAATATTCTCATAACAATTATGCAATAATTTGGAATTAGTAGATACAATCCGTAGTAAATTTCAAATGTTATTGATGAAAACTAAGAAATTTATTTTTTCTAACTAAGTTGTTGCAACAATTAAAGTGGCAAGAAACATAAGTTGTTCAGAAGGAAAATTAGCACATAGGGATTTAACTTGGTTTGGTCATGAACTGATCCACGAAGCTTTTACCCAATATGCTTAAAATTCCATCACTCATGAAAATAGTCCATAGGAATCGAGTAATAACATATGAATGCCATTTTTCTTCCAAAAAAGAAGAGTTTGTAAACCATAACAACAAAAGAAGATTGAAGAGCTCCCCGCAAAAGGAACGAATATTAAACTATATGGTAAATCCTATACTGATGGGTTCCAATAGTGGGAAGCACCACTCTGTACATTGTTCCTCCAAATTCAATCATCTCAGTGAAATACCTACGTCTTAATTCGTAGATGCTACCATCAAAAGATATATGGAATTTACTAACCTATGAAATCTATGCTATGAGTTTGGTTTTCACATCTATCATACAAATCTAAACAATTATGTGTTGATCAGGCACCCAAAGCATTAAAATCAAGTTATTAATTCAGGTTAAATGTTCCACACGCACTAATCGGTACATAACAATCACAACATAATAATATTCTCAGCCAATTCCATTCCCTCACGGCACAAACTAAATTAGCTAAACATAACTGAAACAATAAATAAATAGAACAATAACTAACCAATAAACAATAATACTAAAAATCTAGGATTTCAGGTTTCACCATAATCATCTATAGTTGACCTCGATTGCTATCTAATTGATTTCGTGTACATAATTGAATGTATCAAAGAGCATCACTACATAATGCGATAAGTTGTCAATCTCAAACATGTTCAATGCAATGTTCATATATCTTATGAGATCTATCATATACCGACAGTTATGCTCATGCATATAACATCCAAGCATTCATGTGTTCGTCATGCACATAAAAGCATTAAGAACAATATATATAAATCAACTAAAAACTCAATCAATCCATCAATTAATAAAGAAAGAGTTCAACAAAGGGTAATTAGGCTACATCCTAACCCTAGAAAAATAAACTAAAACCAAATAAACCAAAGAAAGTAATAAACCCTAATCTAAAGAGCTTCTAAGGCCTAAAAGTCTTATTTTCGTGCCTCAAATGCCTTGTATTTATAGGTAGAAGTGTTGGAGAAACTTTGAGTATGATTAGGAAACCAAATCATCTAATATTCAGTTTTTTGGGCCAAAGCAATCGCCACCGCGGCGGCTGTAAAATTAGGGTAAACTTATGTCTACATTTTGAGAGCAGAATGCGATCGAATAGAATTGTATTCAGCGGCAGTTCACCATTTGCTTCATAGCTCTCACTACAGACCTTTAATTTCACTTTTGTTTGTTTTGTTGAACTCCTCTTTCATTCCAATTCAAATTTGATGTTTACAACGTCTTCATATTCTGATGTTATGATCCCCATATTTAGCATTATAGTCGTATTTTGTGCGTGTCCAATAACATTTTCAGTTTTGCGCATCTTCACTATTTTGGCTATAACTTCTTCACTAGATGTCAAAATTGTGATCTGCTTCTTTAGTTAAAAACTAGACATCCATATCTTTGCAATGGTACATATCATTATCCATTATTTGTCCAGATCGGTTCCCAGTAAATTTCAGAATTTGGTGCTAGTTGTGTGCTTTTTTTCTTCGTTTTACCAACTAGACTCCTAAACACTAAAACATATGAATTAACATTAAGAGACTCAAAACACATAAGAGAAAGCAATAAAGCAAGTAATAAGTGTGCTGAAAATGCATGGCATGGACACATATCACCTTTTTGTACAATTAGTCCATTTACCTACCCGATAAGCCAAACTAAATGTTATCCTTACCCTTTTTAGTGTTTGTCTGTTCATACATGGAATTCAGGAAATGATGAAGATATAGAAAGAGTAGTAATGAAGGCGGATGCACGGTTATGGCTTACCAATCAATGCAGGAAAGAGCAAAAGTAGAGCAGTAAAGAGATGAGTACACCAAGCCCATGAAAATGTCTTTGTTTAGGGGTGCTACCATCAGTGAACTAAAAGTGATTATTGTAATAGTTATTTCTGAGGATTTTGTGAGTTGCTTGAAGGATGTGGTGGGAAGTTTATCTTATGATACCAAGAAAGATCAAGAAGTAGGATATGTGATTCGTGGAAGGCAAATGGCAGAAATTGAAGGAAGGAAGCGATCACAATAATGAAATTCGTGACTGATAAATACCTCTAGTTTGCATTCTGATTATCCTTTATCCGTTTCATTAGCCAATACCTTAGCCTAACATTACAATATGACCAAGTCCTAAGTGATCTTCATTGACTCATGTCTATATTAGTGGAGAGAAAATGTGAAAAATAGGAAATTTGGTGAGGTGGTCGAGCTCTTTGGAAACTTATCTTTGTAAACTTAGTTAAGAAATTTCTTTCAACTCTAATGAGAAAACTATCCACACCACTAAGCATACAGAGTCAATTTGTGAGGCATATGGGCACAAGCATTGAAGATGTCTCAAGTGTATCTTTGAAAATTTGTACCAGGTGGTCGAGCTCTTTGAAACTTATCTTTGTAAACTTAGTCAAGAAATTCCTTTCAATATTCAGGAGAGAGAACTGTCCACACCACTGAGCAAACAAAGTCAATTTGTGAGGCATCTAGGCACAAGCACTTAAGATGTTGCAGGTGTATTTTTGAAAATCAATACTAGGTTTTGAATCAGTGCAATGACGCCGGGAGAAAATTTAGTCATTGGAAAATAGTTCTTGTTGAATGTGAGAAAAATCACCACATGTGGAGTCTAGCCATTGTTGTTTGTTTTCGTCTTAGTTTTTCTCCGAAATTGTGTTATTTTTGTCTTGTTTTGATTGCTCGAAGACTAGCAATATTTTAGCTGGGAGGTGTTGTTGAGTATCGTTTATACTCATATTTCGGAAACTTTTAAGTTGATATTAACGTGAATTATTTGAAGTATTTAGGAGTCTTTTGGCAAACACAATAAATTTCAAGGCTAAAAGGCAGGATTTGGAGTATATGATATGATGAGCTGACACTAAGCTAAAGTGGACCGAGAAAGGAACCCAACTCAAGAAACAGAAATGAATTTGGAGTTCAAGATCAAAAGATATGGAAAAAACATGCAAAAGCTGAGCAATGCGAAATGGCAAGCGAAAGCATAGCCGTCGCATCGCTGAAGAATGCGAAATGTGCAGAGAGGAAGCAATCACTTAGATGATCACGGAACGCTGACATAGACTCAGAGCTGGAAGACATGCCAGGATAGAATGCGAGGAGTTGATATCGCATAGCCATGCGATCGCTTAGCAGAAGTAACGGAAATCAATGCAATTGCATGTCGCGGAAGTTGTTATGCAAATTTACGTTTTTAACAAGGATAATCTTATCATTTTGCATGGAATTTGGTCCACTAGTCTAAAAATCCTAATCTTAGCCACAAGGTAAGAGAGAGAGAGACCAAAGTGAATACACAAAGGAAAAAGAAGGAACAAGCACGAAGGCTCAGACCGGAGAACTGCATATGCTAGGGTTTCACAAATACATTATTCATTCATTAGCTCTAGTAATTTATATTTCGATTGGTTTTGGAGTTTATCTTACACGGAGACAAAAATACATCCTTTGGAGAATTTCGAGGAGACGAAGACAACTGAATCAAATTTATCTTTCTTTTATTTAATTTACAATTTTGATGTTTACTTTTGAATTATGTTATATTCTTAGAATTATGAATAGCTAATTTTATAAACTCTAGAGTTAGGGAGTAAATGGACTTTGTAAGATTGTGAATCTTATGTTTTGATTTGATGTTCTTGTTGAAGTGTTTTACTGTTTATGATATGCATTTTTAATTCTTGAATTATATTTGGCCAATATATTATTGTTCAGATTTTTATATGAGGACTCGACAGACGAATTATATGAAATAGATCTCATGCATATTATAATCCACTAATTCATGTTGTATGATTGACAACCTATGCATATTTTATGCTCCTTTGTGTCTTTTGGCATATGGGATTCAATGAAGGTAATGTGTTATATCATTTAAGTTATTAGAGTGCAAGGACCCGTGAACTACTACCACCCACTAGTCTAGGAATACTTGCATGAAATACTACAGTACTAGAGATTTACATAAGATACAAAATCACAATAATCTAATGAAACCAACACTTTAGGATTAATCTTTATTATTGTATTTTATCATTAAACAAATCATTCTTCATTCTAGATTTCCCTATTTACTGTTATCTTGTGTAAGTCGGGTAGCTGGAAATTAGAAATAATTATTAATATTCTTTACATCATTCGTACTTTTCCCTGTGAGATCGATAATCTGAGCGTTGTAAGCTACTTTCCTTTATTTCTTGTGGCCCGTACACTTGCGGTGAAATAAGGCTGTTAGGTCTTAGCCTATTAAGTTTTGGGCATTGTTATCGGGGAAACGGTGTAACAAATAGTTTAGAACATTATTTTTATTTCAAAATTTATGTTTATTTGAACAATTGTTTTAGTTTAAGTTTTGTTTTTCTTTGCAGAGTGCATTGGATTCAACATCATGGAGAAGACTGAAAGAACAATGAGAAGACAAAGTTAAGAAGTCGCGCTCTAGATTTTAAAAGATGAGAATATGGCGTGATGGCCGTGTCGCCAAAAAAAGAGAATAAAAGGCGACACGAAGCCTCGAAATAAAACCATTTATTTTAAAAGCTTGCGGAAGCGTCATGACTAAAACAACATGAAACAGATTAATAACTTAAAACTTTAAGGAGATACTCATTTATAAAATCTTGGTATAGAGCAACTAATGTCTCAATGAATATTTACAGCCAAATACTAAACAATACCATGTGAATAATAGTCGAAATATGAAGAACAACAATGCTAAGATATGCAACTCTCTCAATGCATGACTCCATACTTGAAATCTCGAACCCCTAAACGGCTCCCTTAGCTCCCTGTAGATAATACTAAAGTCTTAAAATAACACATTGCAATGGGTGAGTTGCAAACTCAATAAGTAGTTCAAAGTACTTAACTATCGGATTAAGCACAATTTTGAAAAGCTTTATAAAAATAGCGCACGCAAACAATAATAAAATCAATAACAATATATACACAAGAAAAGCTCCATTTCTTTTACTTTATGAAATTTCACTTTCAGGAGTCGCATAATTTGCAATATTTTATATTCTTAATCAAGCGTAAGCCCACTGGCAGGCCCACGGGTTTTCCAACTGTAGCCCGTTGGCGGCCCACATGATTCAACGATATTGCCCGTTGACAGCCCAAAAGTTTTCCAACAGTAGCCCGTTGGCGGCCCACATGATTCAACAATATTGCCCGTTGATAGCCAAAAGTTTTTCAACAGTAGCCCATTGACGGCCCACATGATTCAACGATATTGCCCGTTGACGGCCCAAAAGTTTTCAACGTTTGGCCGTTGACGGCCCACATATTTTCCAACTGTATACCCGTTGGCGGCCCGAAATAAAATATCTTTTGAACATTATCAATAATTCTCAAAACAGTGGGATTCAACACAAAGCTTATGATTTTCGAACTTTTACAATTTCTATTTTGTTCAATCTTACGAAAAAAACCAATATCCTTCCATATCATCTTGAAAAGTATAATCTTTTACATGCTTGATCCAAGTTTGAACAAAAATCCATGATTCCTTTCCAAAATAAAATCATTTTCTTTGCTACTTTGAAAAGTATATAAAAACATGACAATATTCAAAATATAATAAATACAATAATTTACGTTATAAAATAAATTGCAAAGTACAAAGAACTACTTACCTGAACTCCAGTTGCAATGATAACTTAAATATCCGGGGCAAAACTCGCAATCATTGAACAAATCTACTACATGCTTTGCTGCGCCGGTTGGAATTCCTTGTGTCACCCGAAAGGCTAATGAAAGAATTGGGTTATACTCCACGTATGGGGTTTAATATCATATGGATCCTAACTGTAATTGTGAAATGATTAGAGAGGAAGAAGACGAATATAATATTGATGTTTCTTTATTCATCAGCCGAGATGCAAATATGTACACAAAATCATGACCACTGAACTAGGAAACAAGTAACAATAATAAGGAAAAGATAGGTACAAAAAAAGAAGAAACAAGATAAATACATATTATTTAAATGGCAAGGAAATAAGATTTGAGACCTTTATATCCGTGGATGGGGTAGAACTTAGAACCTATAACAACTTACTCCAATTCCATTATCAATAATTACAAATTATGACTAAGCACTAAATCTTATTCAAATACATATATAAACGTTTTGTATTTCAAAAAATCACTAATTGTTGTAAACCCAGATATGTAGGTAGAGGATGTTTTAAATACTTAAAAAGGTACGTAATTAAACAATACACAGAAAAACAAATATCATTCAATTAAGGAATTATCTTTATCCATGCAACTTGAAATATGCTCATTAGTGCAACTTTAATTTCTAAAACATAAAGGTTAAGATAAAAAATAATTAAATTATTAATAGATAGTTTTGAAATGCCATTTAACTTTTAACGTATTCATAATAAAAATATCAAATAAACACACCAAAAGTTATAATAAAGTTTTGGGTCGTTACATAAGATGTTGTTATAGATCTGGAGGATCTGAGTATGGGTTATACATTACCTAGACGTCTGAAACCTATAGTACCAGTACCTCAAAATCTTATGGGTTGGGCAATGGCACATCAACACGCCGAATGGAACAGATGAGAATCCACATGTACATTTAAAGGGTTTACAGACTATGGTTGAAGCAATGTATATCCATTACTATTCCAATAGACATAGCAGAAATTTTATAACTATAGGAACACTTCATAGATCAATACATCTCCCACATGAATTGAGCATAATTAATCACAACAATGGTTTGTCTTTGAACACTGTATCTGTAATATCCAGTGAAACCTATCCTTACGATACCTTCTTTTATTATTGGATTGAGTTTAGAGTATTAAACTATCTTTAGTTAATATTTAAAATCCAAATTCTTACCACCCCCACCCCCACCACCCCCACCCCCCCCCCCCCCCCGCGCTTTATATTTCATTTTCTATTTGAGACTCGTGGGTATGGAAGGTGACAACTCTACCTTCATTTGTTTTGTTTAAAATATAAGTAAATAGAGTTAATTGAGATAAAATATAAATCTCCCTGTGAAGTCGATATTTTGGAGTAGTTATCTACTTTCCTTTATTACTAGTGACTTGTGCACTTGCGGTGAAATATCATTGTTAGGTTTTGGGTAATTAGTTGACATCTACGAGATAAGGATTCAAATACTCCATGTTAACGCTGTCTCAATCGTATATCTAACTTCGATCTCGGTTATTATGCAATTTTAATCTAATTAAATCAAATTAACAATGCATTAGTAGAAAATTAAATCTTTCAATCACAAAAGTAAATCTAATTAATCATCAAATTTAGCAACATGAAGAAACTAATTACAGTCCCATGCATCAGATTGCTAATTAAACTACGTTAGATCTCTGATATTCAAAATATGATAATTAAATTAACTATTAATTGAGCTAATAGTCCTGAAAAAAGTTCTAAATTAAAAAAGGAGGTAAAAATTTAACACTGAAAAACAGAACTCTCGTGAAGTGGGATTTGATGAGAATTAATATTTAATCAATTGAAAGTTCATAGATAAAGATATATGAGAGAGGGATTAGGCTGTTAAAGGGGAAGATGGGGAAGAAATGTAGAGATGATATAAAACATCCTACAATTTTTTTAAACATCAGATTAACGTTCAAGGAATTTTCTGAGATTTTTCCGACACAATCCTAATACTTTTTCATGACAGGAACGTCCGTGGACGAGCCTAAAGTTTGTACAGACAACATTTATCTAACCAATACATCTTCATTTATTTGTTCAAATAGATTAAAAGTTGTTTGTTTAGTTCTTAGCTCTAATTTTCTCTGGCGGGATCAACATTTTGAACATAAAATATTCATTTATTATTTGAACTAGAACTTAAAATAGTCTGTTAGATTTTATTTCACGGAATACTTGAAGTTATACAAACTTAAAGTGTAAAGTTGTAACTTCAATTAATTCAGTTGGAACAACAACGAGAACAATAAACAAATTAAAATAAATTAAAACTTTCCCCGGTTAAAACAGAGTTCAGATCTTTGAAACAATCTAAAAGATTTTGAAAAAGGATTTGTTTATTTACTTTTAAGACTTCTTTTGCACAGGAGTTATAGTTGTTTGTTACAACAGATAAACAAAGTCGTAAATATACAAACACATCAGGTTTTTACGTGGTTTGGGCAACTGTCCTACTCCATAAAGCTGTCGCCTAATATTTCAGACTTCTTTCAATATACTAAAGTGAACTAACCCACCGAAATTCCTTCTATAGTTAAATCATGCAGCTACGTCTTTAGTTCTTCTACTCATGTGAAAGAAGATCTCCAGCCTCGTTCAAACTCCCTTCGATCATGATGAACTCTCCTTACATTTCAACTTGACTCAGAACAGTGACCCTATTTAACTAAGTATGAAACACTAAATGAAACGAGTATTAACAAAGCTCAAGTATACTTAAACAAAATAACAATGAAACTCGACTATGAACTTTTCATATTTTATGAATTACATTTCGCTCAAAGGTTAAATAATAGAATGAATATTCCTGAAACGAGACCACATACAAAAACTTCTTCTACAAGTAAAAGATCAGCCAAATATATATCCAAAAATAAAAGATATATAAATTCCTGAAAAGAAATAAATCAAGAAATATATTTTCTTATCCTAATAGATATAGAATACTTATCATAAATAAACTCAATCTCCTAGGTAATTCAGGAAAAAAAATTTCACTTAACTAAACACAATCTGAATACTAAAATATAAGAAATAACCATAATCCTGGAAATAATAAAACCCAAATTAAATCAACCTCTAAAGTACGAAAAACACAATCTTCCAAAAATCATAGAACTCTTATATAATTAACTCTTAAAATAAAACTCTTATTAGATCATTCTTAATTAAACTAATTAGGAACAAACGAGTTAAAATATGATAAATATAATAGGGTAAAACGCTTAAAACCCCCCAACCTATGGGGTGTTTTCCAATGTGCCCCCTAAACTATATAAAGGAGCAATCTACCCCCTAACCTTTTAAAATTTGTGCGAAATGCCCCTGGTCAACTTTCCGGCAAAAATTTACTGGAAGCGTGCCTTGCCCGTGATCATCAGAAGGGGATTTTTGTCCATCCATATTTGACAAGAACTTAAAAAAATTAATAATCACCCCCTAACCTATTGTCCCACCCTAACATTTTCAATATGTGTGAAATACCCCCTGAACTTTATGAGCATGCCCCTTAACCTTTCCAATATGTGCGGTGTACCCCCTTAATTTGTGCAATCTTTCCTGCCTTAGTCAAATGAATCTATTCACCATATGCTCTGAAATTTGTTATGAGTAAGCTAGAAAAGTTCAAGTTCTAGGTGGTTGCCTAAGACTAGGGCCATTTCAACGGTGAGACCTATTAATGACCTGGCTTATTAATTGGCACATTGGTGTTTCATGTGAAGTAATTAAGCACTTCTAGTCTAAAACATTAAAACTCATTGATCCGATACTTGTGGAAGATGTTTTGAATTTCTCTAGAGAAGAATGTTTTGAACCAGAGAGCTGAGTGTTTACGATATAGCTTCAAGTTAGTTTTGAATTCCAAATAATTAAGGTCAAAGCAAACTAAAAATCCAAATTACAACTCAAAAAATTTCCATCAATAACCACGCGAAATAGCACTTCACATTAACGCCATCATTCTTGCCAGATCTTAAGTCATACATAACGAAGTAAATTTTGTCGCATTGTTAAAACTCAAGACAAGTTATTCCTGTTATATGAAATAGTATGAAAAATAAGGGATGATACTTAATTTCTTCATGCAATCAACAAGGTGATCATGTATGTAATCTTTCCTTATGTCATCTTTTATGGCTTTAGCAACTTCCAAAGTGTCGTTTGCAACCTCATCAATTCCTTAAATTTATCCATCAATTTTCTAAACTTTGTGAAAGTATTGTGAAATCGAATAATGTGCTCTATCATTCTCTATAATGTAAACTAGTGGATCATTTTATTTTTGTTTTATGTGTTTCAAGATTTATATGAGCCCATTAGAGTATAAAACTCCTACTTGAATTTCTCGCTCATTTATCAATTATATTGGTGTGAATTTCGATCTCCTATAAGAATGCATGAGATAAATTTCAATCATTCTTGAAGTATCACTTACTTCAACATATAATGTGTAAGAAAATGAGTCATTTACCAATGTTTACAACCTCAGCATCTTGTACCTGAAACTAGACGAGTTAACTTTACGTATATGAAATTGAAAAAACCCCTCATCATGTTTATCTCCTCTTCTGTGAACATAGACAATCGACTTATGAGACGAACTCTCGTACTTTTAGGATGTTTACCTACTATTATCGGTTCTATGATTCTTAAGAAGCAAAAAAAAATGACAATTTAGCCTTGTGATGGACCGAATAATGATGCATGTAGTTACGATGCAAAAGTTGTATATCAAACTACAGATTGAATCACATATATATACTCACCATCGTAACCTGAAATCAATAGCTCGATCTTTAGCTTTTGACTCTGATTAGTCTCATCTTATGGCTCAAACCAATACAAAGTAAGTGAAATCCTAATCCACCAATTTTGTTATGCATGCACATCAATATTGATTGAAATTAAATTGTGTTATATAAATAAAATTTGTCAAATCCAACACTAATCCTTTTATTTAACTTCAAAAGCTAGAAGGCAAATCTTTCGCTTAGGAGGTACAACGCACATACTCGCAAAGTTCGGGGGGTGTTTCGCACATATGATAAAGGTTAGGGGTGATTTTTTTTTTTTAGATTCTTGTAGGTATGGACGGACAAAAATGCCATCATGGTGATCACGTGCTGGGCACGCTTCCGGTAATATTTGGCCGAAAAGTTGACCATGGGACAATTTGCACATATTCTAAAGGTTAGGGGGTAGATTGTTCTTTTTTTGTAGTTCAGTGGACATATTGTGAAACACCCCATAGGTTGGGGGATTTTAAGCGTTTTACCCTAAATAATAATAAACGGAAGACAAAAAGACGAGCATAGCAAACTCAAATATGAAAACGTACTATGTTGTAACAGCATATATACCGCAGTTGCAACAATATAAAAACAAAAAATAATTCTCATAACAATTTTGACATCAAAGTAATCAACTCATATAACATTTATATGGTCCTAACACATTCTTTTATTACTTAAACGATTCGTACACTTGCGAATTTGCTATCAATTAAAGCTCGTAATATTTTTGGACGTTTCATTTATGTGAGTACACATTACTTGGCTTTATTGCAACCTTATAATTACTTCAAGTTATCATCGTAAGCAAATTTGCTTGAGTAGCATTGTGATAATTTAATCATTTTTTCTTGATTATACTCGTATCTCCCCAACCAACAGAAAACGCATATATCCAAGTACACTTTTTGGCTTTATTGCAACCTTATAACTATTTAAACTTATCATGGCAAGAGAATACTACTTAAGCAGCATCGTGATAATTTAATCATCAAAAAGTGCTATTAATCTTCCAATCATATCACGTAACGTAACGAAGACGATCTCAATCCCATTCACCGAAAAATAAGTTTGAATTTCCGAAAAAATTCCCCAAAGGAGTTCCTCCTTGGATCTCTCTTCACTACCCTTATAGAAGCCAATCATGTGCGTGTATCAATACATATATATATATATATATAATAGTTTGGTACTTAGTAGTGTCATTAAATAATGTATTTATTTATATCTTTTGCTAAAACAAAAGACATTTCTTTTGCAGTTATGACAGTTTCACGCGGTTTGTGGGATCAGCTAAAGCGCCCTCCTACATACGCAATCGAGCATTTGCCCTCACTAGTGCTCAAACGCATAGATTCCTCCTTTGTTTTATTATTATTCTTTTTACCAAAACCCATCTTCTCCATTTTCACAGTTAAATCGGGTTTTCCATATCCAACAAAGAACATGATTGGCATACTTTTATGCTCCGTTCTCTTCATCTTTGGCCTCATCTGCACATTCTCCAGCATCCCCGCAGCAAAGAAGTTCATCGCAAGATCGTTTCTTGATCATCGTCACGACAAAAGCCCTTCAAAGCCCAGAGACTTAGTCTCAGCTTCTGGAGATGACAATCATACCATTAATCATACTAGCGGCGAGCTGAGAAGTGTTTTCGCGACGTTCGACAAGAACAAAGATGGGTTCATAACAAAGCAAGAGCTTAGAGATTCGCTCGGGAATATCGGGATCTCGGCGGGGGAGAAGGACGTTGCCGATATGGTGGAAAAGGTGGATTCAAACGGCGATGGTCTAATAGACTTCGACGAGTTCTGCAAACTGTTTGATTCGATATCGTCTAAAGGCGAGAAAAGCGAGTCGGATGGAGAGTTGAAGGAGGCTTTCGACGTGTTCGATGGCAACAGAGATGGACTAATAACGGTCGAAGAATTGGGCATGGTGCTCTCTTCTTTGGGATTCACCGAGGGAAAAAAGCTCGAAGATTGCAAGGAGATGATCCGAAAAGTCGACGTGGATGGAGATGGGATGGTTAATTTCGACGAGTTTAAATCCATGATGAGAAGTGGAAGCATGGGAAAACTTATTGCAGTTTCTTGATGTTATTTATTAGTGATATAGTACAAGAGCTTTATCAGAGTTCAAGATCATTAGAAGGTGAAGATATAAATCATAAACTGTTTGTTGATTGTTAATCCTTCTCTGTTAAGATAGAGAAGCACTAGGAAGAATCCCATCATCACATAGAAATTAGATCTCAAAAAGTTGACTTTTTATGTTTTTTTTTTTTGTGATTAATTACTTTGTCCAATTTGATTGTGGTCATGTTGTTGTTTGTTGTTTGGTCGTGTATTAATAATTGATGTACAACAGATGACAACTAAAGTGATAGAGCAGTGTTTGGGTGGGTGGGTGGGGGTGAGAAGCATGTACTAGTACTACTAATTAGGTTGATGTAGGCAGGTCGACGGTTGAGTAGAGATTGTAGGGTTGTTGATGCCTATATTTTAAAAAATTATTACCATCTTTACCGTTTGTTGCACCAAGTCAGTAACGTAACGGTTGCATGAAATAATTTTGTCGAGATGTAGATGCAAGTGCAAAGATGGGATCTTGTCCCTGCAAATTCCAGTGCTCAACGTGCAATTCAGTTACATAGCAGTACGACTGGTGAGGTTCAGTTATTATTTTGATAAAGTTCTGCAGTTTAGTTAATTAGTTGATTCATGTACATTTTAGTATTTTTATCATGAACTGCTGTTGACATGGTTTCGATTCAATAGTCTGGAATCGGCACAGCACTTTGTCTGTTAAATTTTTTAAGTTATATACTATTTTGTAAATTGTAATGGTAATCAAGCTGCAATGGCCAAGGAGTTGACTCTGTTTTAATTTCATTGTCAATACATCCAAATTGTATTTAATGTATGACGGGATCATTTGTTATTTTGTACCACAGAGTTTGTCTTCCTTTGATTCCGGATGACATTACATCCATGACGAGTAACCTCCTCCATTGATAATTGAAATGGCAAAGACTTTTCCCAGTAAACAAAGAAAACGAAATTCTTTAGACCTCCAAGTTTTAAAAAGGTTATACTGACTTAAGTTTTCAAGTAAACTAGCCACCGAAGCGCACGCAGGACGCGTGCAATGTACTCTTTGGTTTAAAGAATAATTTGTTGTTTAACGCTTTTTTTTATATTTTTTGGCATAAAGAATAATTAATACTAACGTATTTTTTTATACTTTTTTTGGCACAAAGAATAATGTAAATTAAGTTTTTTTTATATATATTGTATATTAGAAATAAAGTTGACTTGCCTAGTGCATAATTTTCAAAATTTAATAACAATATCTAAAACTCTAAACATTGTTTTCAAACTCTGATCCTCACAATAAGAGTTGCTATAATACAGTTTTCTTTTTTGGGTGATTTGTTACTGTAATGCATT
Source organism: Misopates orontium (assembly GCA_946800315.1). Classification (NCBI taxonomy): domain Eukaryota; kingdom Viridiplantae; phylum Streptophyta; class Magnoliopsida; order Lamiales; family Plantaginaceae; genus Misopates; species Misopates orontium. The sequence continues at coordinate 19,470,004 of OX326950.1, read as the reverse complement.
TTAGTTGCATATAATTTATACAATCAGTATAAGTAAATATACACTAATTTGTTTGGACATGTTTAAGATGGAGTATAAAATATTGTTGTTCAACTTGCAAGAGCAATAAGTTTTCAATTTCTTTTTTCATATGACATTCAATGTTGAAGTATGTCAAAAATTAAGCATAAATAATTGTCGGAGCAAAAATAATACACAACATCATAACAAACATAAAGCCGCGAAACATTTCGATAGCCATATCAATTTGTTCCTTTTTGATATTTCCCAAGCATCTCAGTTAGTAAGTAATAGTTGAACATCTACACAACGCGTTCTATTTTTATACAACTATACGCTAAATATATATGTAATTTTTAGTATTAGTTGCTTAGAAACCTGTACGAAGTAGTAGAATGATAATTAGATTTTCCTTCAATTACGAAAGAAGTAAATGCTCTGTAGAATGCGCAACGCCTTACTTTGTGAGTTGGGACTCTATTCCTTTTCAAATACTAAAAACTCATAATATTTGTCTTTCAAATTATAGCAGACTATATTCAACAACATCGTAACGCAACAAAGCTGTCGAAAGAGCAAGTACCAAGAGAAACATCTCTATTACTGTGTGTAGTGGTTAAACATACCACTTCAATATATACAAACCTATAGTCGCCATGTACAATTCCTACTTGTAATAGCAAGTACCAAGTATATTTCAAATAGCATACATACCCAGCGCTATAGGAATTTGGAAGCCGAGATATGTGATGCTTCTTCATCTTGTGCATTTCATTGAGCTTCACCTTCAAATGCTTTGAGAATCTCTGTGTGCAACATAGAAAATAACACCAGATTACATGCTTAAAGTTTGCTGAAAATGTAGAGTGCAAGTACATGTTAGGCCATTAGATCCCATAGTCTGCGTAAGTAATGTGGTATGGTCAATTGAATGTGCAGAAAATTTGATGCGTCATAAATCCAGTAAGAAAGATAAAGAAAGAAAAGAAAGGAATTAAATTGAAAAACGACAGTTGTTAGGTAACCATGGTTTATATCTCACCTAAAGTTGCACATAACTTCCAAAAAACACGAATCAATGAAATCTTAGTTGCATTCACATGCATGTCTTAAGTTTCAACCACGCAGAGCAACAAAAATTGATCTCAATGTAATAAAGAATATAACCAGGAATGGTAGAAGTAGTCCAATTAAAATAAAGAATTTATATATGTCACCAAAAAGGGTGAGTTCCCACACAAATCTTGAATTTAAGCAAAGGATGAAATATATTTGATGACGCCTCCGGATCGCCTTGCCTGTCACCGAGGCCGTTCGCACGCCGGTCCCAACCTAAGGTGATCCTGGATACGGCAAGCTCCAGGCGAGGTGGAAACTCCGTTGGGGGGAGCCTTCAGCTGCAACTATCCACGACCCTTGGGGGTTCGGGCTCCGTTGCACGATCTCCCTTCAAACTGCTTCCTTGGCCGAGGCTCGAACTCTTCCGACCTTCTATGCTCGTGCTCCCTCTCTTTCTCTCTCTAGGTGGGGCTATTTTATGCTTATACGGGGAACTGTGTGATCACAAGTGGGGTGAGATGTGCTTAGATTCGCCTGCCTTTATGACTAACCTGCTTCCCTATTTATAGGGCGAGGGGGAGGGCATAGATGTAACTTTAACGGGGCACATGTCGGCATGCATGCCAGTTCGAGGGTAATAGGGTATTTACGTGTCCCCGTAGAGTAGGGTACGTGGAGTTCCTGAGTCTGGGAGGAAATAGGCACGTGATGCCGAGGTAGGCTTCGTAGGATAGGGCACGTGGTGCCAGCATGTTACCCTCGATGCATTCCATGCTCCGTATGCATCTTATGACTCCCGAGCCCTCACTCTTTATTGGGGAAGCAGCGCGGTCGAGCCTTATGGGGGCGACAACGCATTCGGGTAGTGGAAGATGATGTCATTGCCGACGTCCAATGTCTCCCTCTGGTTGGCCTTTGCTTAACGATTAAGGAGGCTATACTTGCACGTGTAGAATACGACGCCCCCTCTCCCCCCCCCCCCTCGTTGGCTCAACGAGGGGTCGGTATAGTAGAGAGTATATTTATAATATTTATTGGGGTTGGGAATCCGAGGGCTGGCTTACCTGGGTTGGAGAATCTTGGAGAGAGGGTCGTGAGACGTAGCGAGATCGGATGATTTGGCCACGTGGACGGGTACGATCCCAGGAGGGAGAGTATGCATCATCATAAGTCCCCCAGTCTCTGTCGCAGTTCGCAGAACGTGGCAGAGAGTAAAACCTTAAGGGGTCTAATCATCTGATCGCGCATCTGTCTCACTCCCCGATTTCTCGGGATTCCTAAAACTTCCCTCGCACGCTGAGCGATACGTGTCACCACCTGCTGCTCTTGGGTAACGAGCGGGAATTATACCGCCTTTTTGCCCATCTATTTAGGTCTCTTGCACTGCAATTCCTAGGGCTCATAGCCTTTTTGCCTTCTCTACTTTTCTCTCGCAATTATTGCCTTCTCTGCTTGCCTTTTTTCGCTGTGATCATGTCGTCTGTCAATACTGCCGCCGCCGCTACTTCTGGTTCTACTCCTCCCGTATCTCCATCCCGATCGATGCCGCCTTCTCCTCCGGCCACCCGACGGGGTAAGCGTACTGCTGCTTCTGCCGCTCTTGAGAAGGGAACGGCGTCCAAAAAGCAAGCCATAAGCGTGAGTGACCTCACCAGTTCGGTAACTCAAGCTTCCGTCGACCACTTTCTCGCTAAACACAAAGTGGCAAGGGAGAATGTGGCGGTGTTGATCCCGGAGTCTTCGGACCGGGCAAACAGTCCCCCAGCCGGCTTTCTGACCGTATATTTTGCTCAAATTGAGGCGGGGTGGCGTATGTTCGTGCCACCTTTCTTTCAAGAGGTGGCCAAGGCCTTAGGGCTTTGCTTAAGCCAGTTGACGCCCAACGCCTTCTCTATTATGGCGGGGTTTGAGATCACCTGCCGAAGCCGAGGGCTTCTCTGTTCAGCGGAGCGTTTTTTTGCTCTGTATGACATGGGTGCGGGCCAAGCACCCTTCTTTTATTTTACTCCTCGCTCTTCCCAAGATGTTCCAGGGCGAGACTTCTCACCGACGCTTCTCCCTCGGGGCGTAGTTGTGAGAGCTGGGGGGTCACGAATAAATGGGCGAGTGGTCCTGCGGAGCTGGATTCTTCTCGTCTTGAGAGGGTTCGGCTCCAGGTGAGAGAGGAGGGGTATTTCCGGGTGAAGTACCATGTCATGAAACTGACCAGGATTTCAAGGTTGCTCGAGCTCTGTGGTCTCCAGGGAGGGGCTCGTTCAGCCCTTTTTCCAAATTTACATAAAAATCCTGAATTTTGTAAGTACTTAGCCCTTCTTCTGATTTTCTACTCCCTTCGTATACGGATTCTTCCTTTATATTTTCTGGCCAACGCATCCTAGATTCTCTGGTATCTCCTTTCGCGGAGGCGGCTACAGATTCGGTGGTACCTTCGCGGGTACCTAGGAGAAGTAGGTCTTACCAAGGAAGGACCACTTCTTCCCAATCAACAGTGGCCACCAGGGCCGAGGAGCCATCATCGTCTCCTCCATCATTGCCGGCTCCTAGTGGGGAACCGGCTCCATCTTCTCGTTCTGTTCCCGAAGCCAATGGTGAGGTGAGTTCGCGCCTGCCATATTTTGGGGATTTTTACAGCCTTCAAGAGGACAATCTCGAAGTTTTTCACGACCCGACTTCTTCCGCTTCGAGGCCAGATGTTGCTTTTGCCTAGGTTCGTGATTCTTTGCCTGCTTCCTTCGACCTGAGCAGTCTTGCCACCCCTCCCTTGGTGCATGAGGTGGCTTCGATTTCTCGGGCCTCTCCCCCTCAAGATTCTTCCTCGCACCCATCTTCCGAACCTGCCGAGAAGGATACTGGGGCTGAGCCTTTGGTTGAGGGTCGGGGGGAAACTGATGGGTCCGACCCTTCTTCCCCCACCCTCCAGGATGGTTTGGTGGGCTCTGTCGTGGGCCCGCCCGAAGGCGTGGGCGCAAGCTCTCTTGCCACTTTCTCCAGTCCCGCGGATAACGCGGCGCCCGGGCAAGAAGAGGTTGACCTGTTGGGGTCGTTAGCGAGGAGTGGAAGGCGAGAGGAGGAGGTGGAGGTTCGAGATGATGGGGCCGGTAATTGGGTGGAGACCCGTGAAGAAGGACCTCTTCCCAGATGGCGGTAAATTAGTTGGATCGTTCTGGTCCTGTTGAGCGTTCCCTCGTGGAGGAACTGCGTAGCGTGGGTGGCGGATCGCCCAACTGCGTCAGGCGGTGAACCTTCTCGAGGTTGCATCACTCCGGAATCGAGGGATCCAATGGTTGAAGGATCAGGCAGGTTACGAGGCGGTTGACGTAAGTCTTTCATTTTTTCTTCGTTTTGCCCCGGGTTACTCTTTCTCATCTTTAATCTTGTCTTCTTTCCTTCTTTAGTTTAGTGCTCGCCAGTTTTTGTTGCTTTTGTTGCTGGAGTACATCCAGAATTTGGAAGGTAGGGTGGCGGAGTTGGAATCCGCTGCTCCCGATCCTCCAATGCAGGAGGATATGGAGAGGTTGAGGTCGGATCATTCTCGGGTCCAGGCCGAACTTCAGGAGGCTTGGGTCGCTCTTGAGTCTCGGATAAAGAGGTGTTGCGAATGGGAAACCTACGCGAATGAGTTGAAAGAGGCTCGGGAGCTTGCGGAAGAGCGGCATAAAGTAGCTGAGGGAGTGAGGCACGAGGTTGCTTTGGGCCTTTTCAACAATTTTCCCGATTGTTGAAGGAAGCAGAAGTGGGGCACACAAAGGCGGTGGCATCCGTGGAGGCCCTTCAAGGGGAGTTGGAGGAATGCCAGGCCACCATAGACGATCGGGTCGGCGAAGAGGTCCAGCGGGTCACCTAGGGGCTCCGAGGGAAAATTGTTGAAAAGGCCCGGTGGGACGCGTTCGAGTGTATCATTCAATACATCAGCTCCCCTCTCCGTCATGGTTATTTTCAGAAAGTGTTCGGCGCCTTGGTCATGGTTGGGTACAAATGCTCCATTCAGCAATTAAAAGCAAAGAACTGGATCGTACCTGGGGTTGACCTGACAACCCTATCTCCCAAAGAGATTGAGATGTCGGTGGAGATTCTGTTGGGCTCTCTTCCGAGTCCTTTCGAGACGCAAGCGATCCTTGAGGCCTATCAGGCTAGGCTTCCGTCCACGCAGATCGTCATCCTTGAGGTTGGTGGAGCGGCCTCTCGGGGCTCTTCTCCCGAGACGAGGGCGAGAAGGGTTCGGGCAATGGCTGCTGAGATCATGGCTGGCGGGTCGTTGGTTACCGGCCCTAGTCCTCCGAGCTCCCGACCCGCTGACGTTCCTATCCCTCGAGCCACAGAGACTGCTCTTCGAGTGGCCTCCACGATCGGGGCTTCCGAGATTGACGTTGGAGGCTCTTCGGAGGTTGGTCAAGGATGGCAAACGGCTCTCTCGTGAGGAGTAGAATCGTAGGCCTCCTATGTTGTATTTTCCTTCTCTTGTAGTTGTAATAGCTTGAGATTAATAAAATGTTCTTTTCGGGAGGTCTTCATATGTGTCTTCTTTTGCCTTCCTTTCTGTTTAAACTATCAGTTTGGGTAGGGTTTCGAGGATGAAACAATCGCGGGAGCACATCTGCTCCACGTGCCGTGGTTCGACAAGGATTGTTGTTTTACTCCTTAAAAGTACGAGCGAAGCTCCTCGAGTTCCCGTTAAGGCACCCAGGAGTTGTGTGGCTATGACCCTCGAGGTGTATTACAGGGAGCAAGTCGACCCGTGATACTCCTAAAGGAATCGGTCGCCTAGTTGTGTTGTTCGCGTGGGGCTCTAAGGTTCATACCTCGTTAGAGCAGTTGGCTAGGGCCCTCGAGTCGTATCGCAAAGAGCAAGTCAACTCGTGATACTCCTAGAGGGACGGTCGCCGGTCATTAGGGTATACTTCACCCCTCGTTACGTGTTTCGACAAGGGTTGTTGTGTTTCCCCTCGGAAGGACGCGTGTTTGGCTCAGAGGTTCATAATGGGACACCTCTAGAGAGCATTTGGCTAAACCCCCCCGAGCCGTATTACGAGGAGAAAGTCAACTCATGATACTTCTAAAGGGATTTCCGCCGGTCATCAGGGCGTACCCTTAGCCCCTCGTTGCGTGTTTCAACGAGGGTTGTTGTTTTTCCCCTCGGAAGTACGCGTGGTGCTCAAAGGCTCAGCTGGACACCTATGTAACCCCTCGAAACACTACCCGAACCGATTAGTATTTTTCCTAAAGTTTTCAAAGGCAATTTCTTCAATGGTTGTAACGGCTCGAGGAACCTCTTCAATGTGGCTTTTGGGAGAGTTGTCTCAGTTCGTGGAGTCGTTTCAATTTAGCTTCTTGGATAAGTCATAACGGCTCAAAGAGCCTTTTCAATTTTGGCGGTTTATAACTTGTCGCTTCTTTCGACCAATACGTCCCTTCCTGTGGTCTTGGTTACCGTGCTACTCTAGATATCATTTACTTTCGCACGCATAAAATCTCTCTTCCATCATTAGCGCCTCGAAAAGACACATCAAGGGTAGACAGCTTTGTATGCTTGCCACATGTCCTCTGTTAACGCCCCCTATTGGTAAACGGGGCGGTAACGATTTCCGCATGCGTTTCATATGGGGCGTTTCGCTTAATCCCGCCTAAATTGAAGCGTCGCCTAGGAGATTATAAATAGACATATTCACTTACCTTGTTTCGTCACTTCATCTTCCCTTATTCCAGCAAATTTGATCTTCCTTCTAACTTTTCTGCAGAATGTCTTCTTCTTCGTCTTCTTACTCCGAAAACTTTCTTGAGTCTGATGAATCGTCTTCTGAGGAGATACCGTTGACCTTTCCTGACCCTCCTAGTACGCCTCCTGTTGTTCATCTTCCTAGTCCCCCTGTTGCTCAACCGGCGAGCGCCGGGCCTTCCCATACGCGCTGTAGTTCACGGGCGGTGGCTTCTCGTACCCGTTAGAGGACGTAGAACCATATTGCTGCTGTCGCTCGCCAGCCCATGGTGGCGGATGAAGGCTTCATCCTCCATGACCTTGTTGCTGACGGCATTGTTGCCGCTCTTTCTGACCGGGCTCCATATGACGCTCCTTAGGAGGGGTTCCAATTGGTCGCCGGTGAAGTCCATCCTTTCCCGATGCTGGGTGTCGGGCGTGCAGGTTCAACTCCCTCTATCGAGACGGTTGAGACGATACAGGCCTTGCTGAATCAGCATGGCATCCTCGACATGGAGGTGAAGATACCGACCCCTGTTGAACGAGCCTATAATCCCTCTGCTGGTTTTCTAACTGTTTATTCTGATCAAGTCCAAAATGGACTCCGCCGCTTTTTTCATCCTTTCTTGGCCCTTGTATTCAACTTTCTGCAAATTTGTCCGAGTCAACTAGTCCCCCACTCCTACCGATGCCTGGTAGGTTTCACTTTTATGTGTCATTATCACAACATTCCTTTGACTCCCACCATCATGTTCGGGGCTTTTGCCCTTCATCCTGTGAGACAGAGCTATCCGTTTTTCAAACTGATAGCTCGTCAGTCTGTGAACTTCTTCCTGGCCTGGGTTTCGACTGGCTTCCCTGCCCAGCCGCTACTTCTTTCTTCACCTCCGAAGCGGGAAATGGGCCGTGTCCACCCGATGGGGCGTGAGTTACGTAGACGCTCTCAACCCTTCTTCGGACACCGGATATCTGGACCGCCAAGGGTTCTTCTCAACCTCTTATGACTCAATGTCGATCCTCGAGCGCCCCCAAGCCCTTGTAATGGTGGGCCTACAGAGTGGTCCGGCATTTATTGACGGAGTTGGTGTCCAATTAGGACGAGGCACTCCTTTTGGTAGGTTTTCTTTTTCTTAGCCACGTAACCACTCTTATTGATCTGGTACTGATTTTGCCTTACAATTTTTTGACAGGGGTTGAGTTGGCCACGCATATTGTGGGCAATTCCTCCGCGGATGCTGCCCAGGTGATCCCCTCGGACGACGATTCTCCTCCCTCCGAGGGACAGGCTAATTCAGAGCGACGTCGGGTGAGCCCGGTTGCTCCTCTCGACCCTCTTTCCTCGGAGAATGGTACGGCTTCCTCTCCCTCTTCGTCTAGCCATTCTTCCGGGGCTGGCGCTACTCTGAGTCGTGACCACTTTATGAGCAATCTCCCTCTCGGCTCTTCAGGAGGTAGGTCGAGGGATGATCCTTCGGGGGGAACTGCCTCTGGCGATCCGACCACTTCCATCAAACACGAGGCTTCCGTTGAGCCCGAGGCTTCCATTGATCCCAAGACCTCCGACGCTCCTCCGTCCCCGACCCCTGTAATTCCTTCGGGTGAGGGGACGAGTAGGGGCCCTCTGCCCCCTCAATATGTCTTCATCCCCGAGGATCTTTGGGACTGGGTGGACGGATTTCTAGAGCCCGAGGAGCAAGGGCGCCTCAGCCAGGAGGATGGTGCCCATCTGTTGGCTCGCCTATCCCGCAGTGTCTTAGATGTAAGTTAATTTCTCTTTTCCCCTTTCGAAGGTCTTCTCGCATATTTCTCGCTTACTTATCTTCTCCTTTTTCAGATTCTGTTCGTGGCTCGAGAGCTGGACACTCAGGAGATCCTGTCCTTCCGTGACTCCCAGCGGGTACAGGGGGCTCAAGCGATGGCGCACCTCCATAAAGAAGTGGCGGAGAAGTACCGCGAAGAGCTGGAGGAGGCGAAGGGAGCCTGGAGAAAGAGGGCTCGAAGTTGAGGGATGAGATAGGGTCGCTTCGGGCCGCGTTGGAGGAATCGAGGTTGAGGGAGCGCCTCTTGTCGAAGCAGGTGAGGAATTTGAGGGATATGGAGCAGGATTCGCGGAGTCAGGTGGACTCGCTGATGGCGGACCGTGACCAGATGGATCGTTTGTGGGATGATTTGGCGCGGTCTATGGCGCGGCTGGCGGAAGTGGAGGCGGCACTGGTAAGGGCACATACTTCGAGGGCAGAGTTCGAGGCCCACAAGCAGGTCGAGGTAGACGTAGCCCGGGCCGAATTTGAGAAGAAGCTAGCCGTGGAATAGCGGCCTTGATTGGCCAGTAGTTGTTTTTCTTCTTCTTCTTTTTTTCTTTGTTATCTTTTTTTTTTTTTTACTTCGCCCGCTCTACGAGTGGGTGGTGGGCGAAGTGGTTTATAGGGGCTTTGTCCCCTGCTATGTAAAACCCACTCTGTTCTTAATAGAATCTTTCATCGTCTTGTACCTACATTGTCAATTTACCTTCGTGCTTGTGTGTGGTGTACACATATTATTTTTGTTTTTTGGGCTGAACTCGAGTAACTTCCGAGCTTCCTACGTATCCCTCGCAGTAAAATTGGGAATCAAGTCGCACGTAGTTCTCTAAATTACATGAGGCTAAGTAGATAAGACAAACGGGCTAGTAGTTAGAATTTACAAGGTTTATTTATTTACCTGGACTCGGGTCTCCCTTCGTTTTTCCGAAGGGAGGCGCCGCCTCAGTCTTGCAAGCGGTAGTTAAGGGTAGAATTTCCGGAGGTTCAAGGCGTGCCAAGAGTAGGGGTAGGTCCGACCCTCCATATCCCGCAGCTGATAAGTTGCTGCTCCCAGGATGCGAGATATTTGGAAGGGCCCCTCCCATGCTGTATCCAATTTTCCCACAGCTTTCGACGCCCCTACTCTGCGTAGGACTAGTTCTCCAACTTGGTATGTTCGGTCTCTCACTCGCTTGTTGTAGTATTTTGCCATGCGGGCCGTGTACTGAGCGCTCCAAAGCGCTGCTTGCAGTCGGTGTTCTTCCAGGAGGTCCAACTCCATGACCATGTGTTCGCCATTGTTGTTTTCCTCGTACTCATGTACTCTCCATCTAGGTGGTTATTTCTACAGGTATAACCGCCTCGTGACCATAAGCCAAACTGAATGGGGTCTTGCCAGTGGCAGATCTAGCTGTGGTTCGGTATGCTCACAACAGACCTGGGATTTCCTCAACCCACTTTCCCTTATACGCCAAGAGACGTGCCTTTAATCTCTGGATCAAAGTGCGGTTCGTGGCCAACTGATTGGGGACACCCCACAGAAGTAAAGTGATGCTGAATTTTCCAATGCTCACCATCTTGCGAGTTGATCACTAGTGAACTGCAACCCGTTGTCGCTGACCAGGATCCGGGGCACCCTGAATCTGCAAACGATGTTACGCTAGAGAATGTTGATAACCGCCGGTGAAGTGATTTGCGCCATGGGCTCGGCCTCGACCCACTTTGTAAAGTAGTCAACAGCCACCAGCAGGTATTTCTTCACAATGTCAATGCCCCACTTATCAAAGGGACAAGGAACAAGGTTGGGTTCCCAAGCGGCTGCGGGTAAGTGGGACATGGAAGCGTGCTTTTGACACTGTTCGCACTGTTGCGTAAATGCCTTCGCGTCTTTCTGCATGGTGGGCCAAAAATAACCCTGTCGGATATCTTCTGTGCGAGGCTTCTCCCCCCGGAGTGGTTTTCACAGCTCCCTCCATGTATTTCTCTCATTACTTCTATGGCTTCTTCATCGGTGAGGCAGCGCTGGTAAGGCTGCGAGAATCCTTTCCTGTACAACACTCCATCTTTCACAAAAAACCGAGCGGCCCTTTTTCCCAGCTCTCTGTTGTGCTCGTATTTCTCCGAGTTCAGCAGGTATGCTCTTACCTCAGTCATCCATCCTTTATGTTCTCCTTCTTATAGGTTTAACACTTTTATCGCTACATGACTCTTCTCTGATGAGCTGATAGTAAGGAAGGTTACCTGTTGCGTCCCAATGGGAAGCATGCCTGCTGCTGTTCGGGACAAAATGTCGGCTTTCTCGTTTTCTGCTCGCGAAATCTGCTCGAGGGTAAACTCTTTGAAGTTTTCCTGAGATTTTCGTACCGCGCTTAGGTATTCTTTCATCCTCTCGTCTCTGGCCTCGTATGCTACTTTTACTTGCTATACCACTAACTGCGAGTCGTTATGCCCGTGAATTCGAACCATCTTCCCCTCCTTAGCTAACCTCATTCCGATCAACAGCGCTTCGTACTCTGCTTCGTTATTTGACACCGGGAATCCTATCTTTATAGCGAACGATAATACTTCTTCTAGTTGATCCTCATGCGCCATCTTGAACACCACACCTGCTCCTCCAGCGCCATTGCTAGAAGATCCATCAACGTAGACTTTCCATGCTTTCTCTGAGTCAATTTCCTTGGGAGCCTCATTAATTTCCACCATGAAATCAGCCAGCACCTGGGCTTTTATTGACGGTCGTGGGGCGTACCGGATGTCGTATTCTCCGAGCTCAACAATCCATTTCACCATCCTTCCCGACACTTGGGGATGATTAAGGATGGCCCGTAGGGGGTGCTTTGTGAGTATTGTAATAGGATGAGTTAAGAAATACGACCTCAACTTTCGAGCGGTGGTGACCAGAGGGAAAGCAAACTTCTCGATGGAGGAGTACCGCGTCTCGGCGTCCTTCAAAGTTCGACTCGTGTAGTATATCGGGAGATGATCCCGTCCTTCAGCCCGAACCAACACGGCGCTTACTACTTCTTTCCCGACAGCGAGGTACACGTAAAGTCTTTCTCTTGGTTGTGGTTTGACCAGGAGGGCTGGGCGGAGCAAATACCCCTTCAGATCGTCGAACGCCTTCTGGCAGGCATCAGCCCATTGGAGATCCTTGACATTGTGGAGCACTTTGAAAAAGGGAAGTCCTTTCTCGGTCGCCTTCGAGATAAAGCGGTTAAGCGAGGCCATCCTCCCTGTGAGTCGTTGCACATCTCGGATCATGCTAGGGGCGGCATTTCCAAGATGGCTTTGGCCTTCTCTGGATTTACTTCGATTCCTCGCTGGGTAACAAGGAAGCCTAGGAACTTGCCTCCTTGTATTCCAAATGAGCATTTCCGGGGGTTTACCTTCAAACCGAATTTGTCCATGATCTCGAAGGCTTCAACAAGGTTGTTGTTGTGTTGACTGGCTTCTTGAATTTTGACGACAATATCATCCACGTATACTTACAGGTTGTTGCCAATCATCGGGGCAAAGATTATGTTCATAAGCCTCTGGTAGGTAGCCCCTACATTTTTCAACCCGAAAGGCATAACAAGGTAGCAGTACGTACCGAAATCTGTGATGAAGCTGGTTTTCTCCTGGTCATTCTCAGCCATCGGGATCTGGTTGTACCCCTGATCCCCGTCCATGGTGGAAAGCAAAGTGCAGCCCGCCGTGGAATCTACCAGCTGATCGATGCTCGGGAGGGGAAAGCAGTCCTTCGGGCAGGCATTGTTTAAGTCGGTGATATCGATGCACATTCTCCACCGACCACCTGATTTTGGAACTAGGACAACATTGGCTAGCCATTCAGGATACTGAACCTCTCGGATCTGATTCAACCCGATCAGCCTCTGTATTTCGGACTTGATTACTTTATTCCTCTCGGGACCCATCTTGCGTTTCTTCTGCTGAACTGGTTTAGCATCGGGACGCACATCGAGACAATGCTTACACACATATGGGCTAATGCGCCCCGGGGGCGGGCCTGCCTTCCCATGCAAACACGTGCTGGAAACGCCGTAGGGTTTCGAGGAGTTGAACTTCCACGGGTAGGTCAATGTTGGTTCCCATCTTTACTGCTTTCCCGGCTTCTCCTGGGACTACCTCAACCGTCTTGAGTTCTTCGGCCGGATACAGCTTACCTGCCTCGGTCCGCCGAGGCTCACCTTGACTCTTCTGATCACTGCTTTCTTCTTTCTCAATTGTGGCAATCGTGTTTAGCCGGCACTCTCGAGCCCGGGCTTGATTCCCCCTAACTTCTCCGATTCCATTCATTGTAAGAAACTTTACCTTTAGGTGAAGAACCGAGGGTATGGCCTCGAACAGGCGAATGGAGGGCCGCCCACTGATCACATTGTAAGTTTTTGCGAGTGCGTTGATGATCCAGAACCTGACCTCTTTCGTCCTTCGCAAGTGTCCTTCTCCTCAGGACATCAGGAGTGGGATGGAACCCAAGGTCTTGCTTGGACTCCCATCAAAACCAACCAGGGGGTCTTCTCTGGGATTATTTGCTCCAACTGAACCTAGAGCCAGGAAGGTAGGCAGGAACATCACATCCACCAAGCTTCCCGTATCTATCAGAACTCTGGCCACCTCGGCTCAATGGATCGTGGCTTGGATCACATTGGGATCGTCGTGGGGATGGACAATGTCTACCAAGTCCTCCGGTCCAAAGGTAATTGCAGGAGGTGCACATATGCTAGTGGAAAAAACATGGTATTTTAAACTAACCCGTTGTGTTTCTTTGAGAAACTTTCGCTTCCTCTGGGCCGACGAGGCCGCCAACGGACCTCCTTCGATTACGTTGATGGTTTTGCCGGACAAGGGATTATGCAAGTAGTTTGATGGCGGGGGAGGTAAATACTGAGGCTGGGCTCGTTCGTCCGATGCCAATCCACCTTCGTACCTCCTTCTTCGTGCCTGGGAGCTCTCTCTTTCCCTCTCGGGGCGTTCCAGAATCCGACGCACCTCTTGTACCTGCTCTCAAGATTGATTAACCTCTCGCCTTTCCTCAGGTTGCTCCTTCCTCAGAGGGGCCTCTCTCCTCCCGAGGAACTGTTGTAGGTATCCCATCTTTAGCAAGCGTTCAATCTCCACTCTCAGGTGATCGCATTGCTCTGTTTTATGCCCCGGCTTCGATGAAACAAGCACCACTTCCCAGTATGGCGCATGTCTTCTGAGTTCCGAGATTGGGGTGGCCATCGGAGGTCGGGATGTCCCTCCATTACTTGAAACACTTCAGCATTAGAGATTTTCAAAGGGGCCAATGGAAGGGGTTCTAAATACCTTTTCACCGCATCTTGCCGGCCACGGGTGTTCTCTCCTCGTCTGTTCTTCGTACGATCATCGAGTCCCGGTAGTCCAAGCTTGGCGAGCCGCGTATCCTCGAGCAACATGTATCTTTCAGCTTTCTGCATGAGTTCTTCCAGGGTCCGGGCTCGGGTGTCTCACCAGAGTTTCAGCAAACTCTACCGACCGGGTGCCCTGGGCTACGAATTCGGACAGTATGTGGGGATCTACGTGCCTCACATCGATTACTGCGTCGGCGAATCTCCGCATGTAGTCCCGCAAGCTTTCTCCCTCACCTTGGACCATCGTCATCAAGTGTCCAGCCGTCTTCGGATAGCGGCGATTGCATGCAAACTGCCACACGAACAGATCTCGCAGGTCCTCGGAGCTGTAGATGGACTCCCTGGACAGTTGGGAGAACCAGGCCTGTGCCCTTCCGGTCAGAGCGGACCGAAAGATTTGGCACCGGGCGTGATCAGGAGCATTGAGGATATCCATCATTGCCAGGAACTGGTTGATGTGATCGCGAGGGTCTTTTGCGTTTCAATCCCCCGTGTATACCACCGGGTTAGACAGGCGCATGGATATCGGGATCTCTGGGGCCAATATATGAGGGGCAAAACGGCTGCCTTTCTCCTTTTCTTCCATTTCTCAATTTCGGTCTTTCTTCAGGGCTTGCAATTCCCTTTTTAGCTCAAACATCATATCAATAAGCTGCTGGTTATCATTGGTCGTACCTGGATATGGGCGGGGACTGCCCGTGTGTTGACTTCCCATGAGTCGACCCCCTCGGCTACCGGTGCACTCAGCTTCTGCTCATGTCTGCCGGGCCTCGTCTTGCCTACGATAGTATTCATTAACCCGCGTCGTAGTACTAAGGGGTGGAGTCCATCTTCCTCTAGCTCGTACTTCTTGCTGCCGCACCCGTCGAGCACCTCGCTCCGCGGCAGTTTTCGGCAGACGATCCAACTCGCTCATAGTTAGATGGACCTCGGTGGTGGTTCCTCCATCAGGGGTCTCCCCCCGATTTGGGAATCGTATGCATGTTGACTTGGGACCTCCAGCGAAGAGGAGATTGACTCACCAGAATTTTGGGGGGAAATTGCCATAACGGCCTGGGAAAATATGCGTGAAGGAGTCTGAAAACTAAGAATTTTGTTCACGGAGTGGGAACTTACCGAACTCAGGCTCATTCCTTAGGCTACCTCAGGGACTCTGATGACGTTCCCATAGACGGCTCCACTGATGACGCCTCCAGATCGCCGTGCCTGTCACCGAGGCCATTCGCACGCCGGTCCCGACCTAAGGTAATCCTGGATTCGGCAAGTTCCTGGCGAGGTGGAAACTCCGTTGGGGGGAGCCTTCGGCTGCAACTATCCACGACCCTTTGGGGTTCGGGCTCCGTTTGCAAGATCTCCCTTCAAACTGCTTCCTTGGCCGAGGCTCGAACTCTTCCGACCTTCTATGCTCGTGCTCCCTCTCTTTCTCTCTCTAGGTGGGGCTATTTTATGCTTATACGGGGAACTGTGTGATCACAAGTGGGGTGAGATGTGCTTAGATTCGCCTGCCTTTATGACTAACCTGCTTCCCTATTTATAGGGCGAGGGGGAGGGCATAGATGTAACTTTAACGGGGCACGTGTCGGCATGCATGCCAGTTCGAGGGTAATAGGGTATTTACGTGTCCCCGTAGAGTAGGGTACGTGGAGTTCCTGAGTCTGGGAGGAAATAGGCACGTGATGCCGAGGTAGGCTTTGTAGGATAGGGCACGTGGTGCCTGCATGTTACCCTCGGTGCATGCCATCCTCTGTATGCATCTTATGACTCCCGAGCTATCGCTCTTTATTGGGGAAGCAGGGCGGTCGGGCGACAACGCATTCGGGTAGTGGAAGGTGACGTCATGGCTGACGTCCAATGTCTCCCTCTGGTTGGCCAGAGGGGGCGGTGGCCTTTGCTTAACGATTAAGGAGGCTATACCTGCACTTGTAGAATACGACCCCCCATGTCCCCCTCCCCCCCTCGTTGGCTCAACGAGGGGTCGGTACAGTAGATAATATTTATTGGGGTTGGGAATCCGAGGGCGACTTACCTGGGTCGGAGAATCCTGGAGAGGGGGTCGTGAGACGTAGCGAGATCGGATGATTTGGCCACATGGACGGATACGATCCCAGGAGGGAGAGTATGCGTCATCAATACTGAATTGAATAAAATCACTTATTAATTTGCGGAATCCTTTATCTTGTGGATGCTCCACAATAGAGTTGTTCTTGTTCCCATCATTCACCTCCTTCTCTTCTGAAAATCTCCCATCTCCTGAATTTATCATGTTTTCGACCCGATTGCTCAGAATTATAGTTATACATCAATTGAGGATGTAATACATCCACAACAGAGTCTTAAAACAACTAAATTTAGCGACAATAAGATAATTCGTAGATAATTAGCCTACATTGACAGCTTATATAATTCAAAACACTGAGAAAATAAAAGAGAATGAGAGTTAAAAAAAGATACATCTGATTCTTTGAGAATGCGAAGATAATCCCAGCTGAGGAGGATCTTGTAGAATCGAAGAACATAAGCTTCCTCTTCGAGCTTGTTCTTCTCTACCGCCACAATACACTTCACTTCTGATATGAATTAATTCGATTTATTAATGTGAAACAGGGCTAAAGCTTGCGTAGTATAGTCTTGGTCCAGTTAAAAAATGAAACAATGAATTCTTCTTATGTGAAATAATAATTTATTTATCTGAACTTTAGATATCAATCATATTGAGAAGTGAAAGTGCTGATACATACATACATACACACATACATACATACATACATATGATAGGAATTAGGATTAAAATCTAAAGAGCAGCAAAGCAAACCAATTGTCAAGTTCAAAGTCATATAGATAGATAGATACAATAAAGAGCATCTCAAGAATTAAGTTTCAATTGGGCAGAAAAGAAACTTGTGATCAGCACACTAAAAAGTCGTCGGTTATTCTCACCTGCCGGAGAAGAAGGGAGACGCCGGCCGGAGGAGAGAAGCGCCTGCCGTCCGTCCGTCGAAGCCGCGTGAGTCTATCTGAAAATCCTCTGAGAAGAATTATCATATTCGAAAGTGAGGTACTGAATAAAGAAGAAAGGCTTTGAATATTTTGGGGAACCGGCGTTGGTTGTTTTTGAAGAAGATTTTTGAAGAAGATAGAGAACGTGGGTTTGTGGGGAGGGGGCAAAATTACACTTCTATCCTACAGATTTGGTGGTGTGTTTGATTAGTAGTTGAGGACAATTCTGGAAAGTGAAAAAATGGACCGACTACTACCTAAATCCCTGTGCTATTACAAATGTAACCTTAATCTGTTCTTTGAAATAAGAAATAGCCCAACGGGTTAAGGGTATTTAGAGTAAAAAATCATAAATAACTGCCTTGTTAGACACAAAAACAGGTTTCTTTAATATAGTAATAGATGACCTAAATACTCATATCGGTCACTTCATATTCAAGTCAAGAATTTGAAGGAAGAAAAAGGTAAAAAAAGCATATAAATATATATATAAGAAAGAAACCACCTCAATATGCGGGTAAGTATGTCTGGTGGAACAGCTCTAGTCGATTTGTTGTTGTTGGGTGCTCGTTTCAGCTTACAAATCGTTCCACTTCAAATGCATCACTAAAGCATAAAGATCTAAAGCATCTTGCCCTGAAAAATTCCACATCTACAAAGGCCCTTTACACAAAGTTCTTAGAGGTTAGTGAAGAAGAGAGTGCACGAAGTCTAAATGGTGTGTTCTTCTTGCTCCATCTTCCTTTTCCTCTCTCTTTTTCTTCTCTCTTTTTCTTTTGGACCTATAACATTTGGGCCACAAATACCAACAATCTCCACCATGGCCTAAGATGGTGCACTAAAGACGTGGGGACATAGAACGCATCATCGTCAAGATATGTGTAAGTTCATAAATAAAGTGCAAGTGACAACGAAAGGTACACGAAGTACACTCCTAATCACATAGATAAAAAGAATGTAATAACCAACATTGCAAGCAAAAATAAAGCTATCTATCAGGACACAGAACATGAAGTTCAAGGAAAACTACCATAGCAAGCAATTAATACTTTGTCACATAGATCATCCAAGGTCAAAGTTCAAAATCCGTTGACAAGAAACGAGTTTTTCAACACCTAAACACTTAGTACTCATATTAGGAGGATTGAATTGAGAAGGAATCTTGTTTACCTTAATTAAACCATTTTCAACTATGTCACGGACGAAGTCAAACCTAACATCAATATGTTTAGTTCAATCAGTGAGCACAAGATTGTTACACATCTATTACTATATTAAAAGTACACCCTCCACCCTCAAATATTTTGCATTTGTTATACTAAATTAATAGTTTTCCTAAAGTACTCCTATTTTCATCCATCACCAAACTAATCAAGGGAATAAATTTAACTTTCCAAGGGATATCCACTTTTCTCTTTCTTCACAAAACTTCCACGTAAAAAAAATAGAAATCCATATCCCCTAAAATCTCTCAATTTCTAACCGACTTTTTGGATAAATATTTCTAAATGTAACTACTAATCTTCTCCCATAAATTTCTTCATTAACTACCTATGCTAATAAATAGCACACTACATTCAAAATTAATATAAATTTATCGAAAATTACTTATAATGCTTGCTAGAATAAACAATGCATTAATTTAACAATGCAACAAAACTTACACGCGGTCCCGCGTGTGTAAGCTTTTCTAGTTTTAATAGCAGATTGAGTGTCAGAAAATACAACAACTTGTTTTGGAAAACAAATTTCAGACACAAGACACTTTAACAAAATACCTTCCTTAAAAGCTTCTGTAGTAACTACATACCCAAACTCAACAGTAGACAAGATAACAATAGGTTGTAATTGAGTTTTGTAGCTTATGCAAGCACCACACAAGGCAAACACTTAGGAAGTAGTAAACTTTCTATTATCCATGTCATTTATATAATTAGAATTAACATAAGAACAAGTTTCACACCTTCAGAGAACTTAGAAAAAGACAAATCAGAATTCATGGATGATTTCAAATATCTTAAAACCCATTTCAAAGCATTCCAACGCGGCATACCTGGATAAGTATGTATTTACTCAAGTAACTCACAAAGTAAGCAATATCAGGTGTAGAACTAACCATAAGGTACATGACTGAGCCTACATCACTAGAATATAGCACCTTGAAGAGAATCTTTACATCTTCGAAATAGAAGGGAAGATCTTTTGTCAAGCTTTTAAAGAATATTTTGATTTTCGGGGATGGTATGAAGGCAGATAAATCTGACTATTTATTTGGAAGAATATAAAATTATGGATGGCAAATGGGTGGGTTGGGTCGTAAAGAAGCATGTCACAAATGAGTTGGACAAACCCTTCAGCCTGCTAACAATTCATATAATATTAAGGGTAAAATGCATCAAACTCCCCAACCGATACCCTTTTTTACAAGTTGTCACCTAACCTTTGTTTTTTTACAACTAACCCCCCAACCTATTGAAACATGTGTGAACTGTCCCCTGAAGCCGAATCCAATGGATAGAAATGTAGAAACGTGGTCAAATTCAATGGTTGGATTTGTGTTCATGGGGCAGTTCGCACATTTTTCAATAGGTTGGGGGGTTAGTTGTAGAAAATAATAGGTTAGGTGGCAACTTGTAAAAGAAGGTATAAGTTGAGGGGTTTAATGGGATTTACCCTAATATTAAAACACCTTAAAAAGCACATTACACCTTAATCATTGAAAAGCACAAACTACACCTAAAGTATGGGTATTTTTCATCCACCTCCCTTGAGGTTTCATATATTGGCAAATAGCCCCTTGAGGTTCCATAGATTGGAAACTACCCCCTAAGGTTCCATACATTGGCAAATATCTCCTTGAGGTATGATATGTTACCAAATACTCCCTTGAAATTTTGGTTCTTCTGCATATACCCCTGACCATTAGTCAACTGTTCAATGTGAGGGTATATATATAACTTTTTCTACTTAATATAATGAAGAGCTTATTTTAAGTTATCAATTCATTCAATAACTTATATATAATACACTTATTCTCACCATTTAAATATCCAAATTATGCATTATTTATTTTAATAATTTTGGTTCATTTAGCAACATTATATATAAAATTTACTTTTTTACAATTTTTTCATTAGTTGAAAGTTGACACGATCATGAAAATACAACATACTTTTATTTACTTATTTTTATATTTATAGGATATTTCGCATCATTTTTACTAGTAATTTTGAAAATTTGATTACTATGCCGCTTTTTATTATTATATTGATCAAACAGTGTTTTATTAAATGGAGAACGGGCACCCATAATAACAAAATGTTCACTTACTAGTAAAAATAATGTGAAATATCATATAAATGTTAAAAATAATCAAATCATAAGCTATTGTATTTTCATAATCTTGTCAATTTTTAACCAATGAAAATTAAAGTTGAAAAGAAAAGGTTGCTAAATGAATCAATGTTATTAAAATAAATCAAGCTTAACTTAGATATGTTGTAACGCCTCTGAAATTTGGAAGAAAATAAACGTATTTTTTAATTTTCATTTTAGTCCTTAAACTTTTTGAAAAGATGATTTTGACCCCAAATGATTTGAAAAAGTTACAATTTAGTCCATCACCTTTTGAAAAATTTATGATTGACCACAAATATTTTTTTTAAGACCAAATAAGTTATCAAAACTTTCAAAGTGGTCCCTTGTAGTTTCAAAATATCCAAGCATTCATTTACAATGGTAAATCTTCACATATTTATATTTACATTTGAGAAAAGGTAACTTTGCTTTGTCTTTTATGCTAGATATTTCTAATATTTATTATTATAAAATCCTATCAGATAAAGCCTGGAAAAATATTCATAATTAGGGTGGCCTAGCTTGGATTAAAATAAATATGAGTATGGTAATTAATTCTTGGTCTCTCATTTTCACCTATAAAAATGAGGCTCTCTTCAACATTTTTTCACACACCTCTGTTCTCCAAATTTGCTCTCCTTTTCTTCTTCAAAGTCATTTTCCTTGATGTTTAGATTTCCAGAACAATTGTTTCAGTCATTTAAGCCTTCTTTATAGTACTTAAAAATCCTCAAAACCGAGTTCTGTCAAAGCTGCCAGTTTTGGTACAGAAAGTTTGGAAGTCAGAAAACCATAACAAAACTTTGAATCTTTGTCTGAAATTTTTACCGCATACTAATGATTGTGTAAGCTAACTTTCATGTTCAGAAAACATCTCCAACCAAAGTGTTTTGAGGGGTCTAAAGTTGTGAAATACGGACCACTGTCCAGAAAGTCCGAAAGTAGCTTTTAACTTTCATGATTTATTTAAAATACCAAAAATTCACTTCTTGACCTGATTTTGAAGCTACATTCTCACCATGATGTTTAAGTTTGAACCCCGTAACTAATTTCAGATTATCATATCGTTTGAATGTCCGATTAAAGGTAAATTCGAGACTGCTTCAGTTTTTAACCTCAGATGCTGCAAAAGCTATCCAAATCATGAAATTGATCATTAATACGAACTCATTACATACTAATAATGATGTTGGATCAGTTGATCATAATTTAGAATCGTGTTTAATATTTTTCATGGATTTTACAACATTTAGATGACAAATAGTCTGTTTTACGGTTGATCTATCAATTTCTTTAACTTTAAGTGAAGTAGTTGCGTTTATCTTGTGATCTAACCATCTAATCTAGTTTATTAGCATAATAAGTATTTTGGAAAAGTTCATTTTAATTGGATCTACATGTTTACAACTTATTTTAATTGTTATTAGTGATCTATGCAATATTGTGTAATTTTATACTAATAACTATAAGAAAAATAATTTTTACCAAAGTTATATATGTGATATAAGGCTTACTGAGGTATTTGTTCAATGTTAAGATCTTGGTAAAACTTTTGATTTGAGATTATTATGTAATAAGCAATTTACTGTAATTTTGTTAGTAAATATTGTTTTAAAAAGGTTTAAATATGCATTGAAAATATATATATGTTTATTAATATGAAATATGTTGTTAATAAATATGAAATGGAGACTTTAATAATAATTTTGTAACAGATTTAGTCTTCAACTTGTTACTTTGACATGGTAAATCTCATTATTTATATTTTTACATCATAGTTAAAGTTAAAATAGGAAACTGTGGGATTTGTCCAAATCAACAAGAATTTGATATTTAGTTGAACATCTTTAAATATGATAAATATTGAAAATATATGTTTATTGTTGTAAATTGGTGAGAAAACAATTAACTACATCTACTGATTTATTTAAGATTTGACAATTGTCGACGTAAATGAAGAATTTCTCGTACGGTAAAAGGTGAGGTTTGATTTCTGATTTGTTCAAAATCTTGTTTGGCATCCGGCCCTTAGAAACTTGGACATAACAATTGTGATTCTTTGTTTCGAATCACGAGCAACATTCTATCACCATTTTAATGCTTTTATATTGATATTCGTTAATTCTTTACCTAATCAGTTTTCTTGCCTATTGTTAAATTAAATCTCATTTAATTCATAATCGGAGATTTTCTTCATAATCATAATTATTCTGGTATAATGATCACCCTATTGATTCTTGAATCGTGCAACGAGCAACGAACTATGTTCGGCCTATGTAGCTGAAAAACGAGTAACGGATATTTTCCGGCTTACTAGCTCATCTGATATTTCTGTTTCACCCATTGGGACGCCTTTGGGAAGTTGGACCCTGGGATTGAGATGATTTACTGCCGGACAGCAAAAGGTTGTCGGTTTAAGTAATTCTGATTAATACCCATTCTGTCTAAGCGCCGCTTGCAGCCAGGAGTTGGCCGTAAACGTGTGTTAGATTGACATTTACTCGAGCATGTCTTCTGTGTTGTTGCGAGGTAGCTCCTCATAGGGAGGTATACGGTTGAATTTTGAGAGTTAAGGTTGGACCTGTTACATGTAATTGCACAAGTTCATTTTCACGTTCTTCTGAATATTCCAGCATGATCGTTAAAACCGATAATTTCAGTTCAATGATGCAGATGTAATTATTCTGGTCATTCTTGTTCGTTTTCTGATTTACAGTTTGATTATTGTCATGTTCTAAGAATCTCACTAAGTCATTTAAGACTTACTCCTCTTTTGTCCTATATGTCCCTTTCTCAGAACAAGATTGGTATAGCAGCACGGATGGAACGAACGAGTGTCAAGTCCGCACTGGAAACTTTGCGAAAATTGTTAAGTGTTTGATTTTATATAAGTCATTTTGAAATTGTAAAATTTATTTGTATTCCAAAGACTTCCGATGTATTTTAAGTAAAATTATTTTATAATGTTACGGTTTTGATCCTGGTCAGTGAGACCCCTTCCTATGAGTTGCAGTTCGGTTTGAATTGAGTTTGTTAAGTGACCAACATCGGACCGAAAAATCATACCTCGGGGGTATTTGGTAGCATATCATACCTCGGGGGTATTTCCCAATGTATGAAACCTAAGGAGGTATTTGTCAATGTGTGAAACCTCACGGGTGGTGGACGAAAAATACCCCATAAAGCACCTAAAACTGCACAAATTGTACTTAAATACCTGAAAATATACTACATCTAGAATAGACACTACACTCAAAACACCTGATACAACAAAAAGTTTACTTAGAACACCTAAAAGTTTTACATTATACCTAAATCAACTAAAAAATATATGATAAACCTGAAACACATAATACACCTGTAGCACACTAAAAAGACGCTCACAACTCCTAAATTACTTAAAAATACATATTACACCTAAAACTCACGCATTACACACGAATCTCCTAAAATACATGCTACACCTAAATTAACTAAATATTACACACCACGGCGTACACCTTAAAAGATAAATAATATAGCTAAATGACCTAAAAACCACGTAATACACTAAATCACTTAAAACATACACACTA
This sequence comes from Misopates orontium, assembly GCA_946800315.1. Lineage (NCBI taxonomy): Eukaryota > Viridiplantae > Streptophyta > Magnoliopsida > Lamiales > Plantaginaceae > Misopates > Misopates orontium. The sequence goes on along the minus strand of OX326950.1, from coordinate 19,446,168 downwards.
AGCCTAAATAATATATTGTACCTATATTCTCTAGAAATACACGTATTACACGTAAAAAACACGCATGATATGTAACTAGACCTAAAAACAAACACCCTGCCTCACTCGTAAATATCTTACCACCCCAACCCAAAATTTATTTTTGAATGCTTAAAAAACTAAGTGTTTCTTTTGTAATATTTGGTTCAATTTACTTTGGAAAATTAAATTCGATTCTCAAACTAGTGGTTTTTGAATTTTTAATGTTATCAAGCAAATGATATCCTTTAATTTGTTTGGCTATGAATTGAACTTTTTTTTTTTTTTTCATCAAGTGCTCAGGATGTGACCTCTATGAATATAAAATATGACTTCCAGCTATTTTACTAAAATAGAGAACTAAAATTATGCATGACATTTTAATAATAGATTTCGATTTTATCACCTCCCATAGTACCTATATTGATATATATATATATATATATATATATACACACCCCGAAATCAAGAGAAATTTATATTATTCCTACTAGTACAACAAGCAAAGTCATCTAGATATCTATTATAAGGAGACGATTTTAATCGTAAATTGTCGAAAATATAACTAAACTTACTACAAGCCGCATGAATTAGTCATCCACAAACAAGGTCTAGGTTGTTATTACATTAATTAGGCGCATCTAGTCATTCAACATAACTAATATGCGAGACTAAGCACAAGTATAATTCACACTTTCTCGATAATAGTAACGACGGGAAGAGATCAAGAAAGTTCAAAGCTTTCTCCAACTGATTAGAGAGCAACGAGCAAAAATAAATAATCCATTAAGAAGTAGAAACTGAACTTGAAATCACCCTTACTATAATCAGATGAAGAAACTAAACAGAAATCAGAAATCTTTTCCTAAATAGGAACAATAAATATTTTCCTGCATCCATTAAAAATCTTTATTCGTTAATCCTTCAAGCTCCAACATACTAAAAGAGTAAAGTTCCTACATTATACAGTCATCTGCAACAATCTAGATACTAAAAAAATATAACAAATTTAAAATATATTCATGATTGAGGCGATTTTTAAGTGTAGTATGTGTCTTTTTTTTGTTCACGTGTACTGCATATTTGTGTTATATTGTGTGTTTTCTAAGCATTTAGAGTGTAGTATGTGTAGTTTAATTAGGTGTAGCCTATCTTTTTCCTGATTTAAGAGCGCATGTGTTTCAGGTGTAGTATGTATTTTTTTTAGGTGTTTCGGTTGTAACGTGTGTTTCTTTTTGTGGTTGGAGTGTATTATGCATTTTTTGCATAGCGTGTGCTTTTTAGACGTTTCGACTGTAGTGTGTATTTTATATGTATCTTATTGGTGTTTTCTATGTAGCTTGTTAGGTGATTTAAGTGTAGTGTGTATTTTTTAGTGACTTAATTTATTGTGTAAATACATTAGTAGTGTATTTTTTTAGGCGTTTCAATTGTCTTGCATATTTTTGGCACAGTGAATTATTTTAGATTTTTCTAGCATTCTATGTGCTTTTAAGACTCTCTTCTTTTTTTTTTTTTTTGTGCTTCAAGTGTAGTGAATGCTTTTTGTGTAGTGTGTACCTATGTGTTAGTTTTTTTTTTTTTTTTTTTTCCTTCGTATAATCCAATTATAAAATTGGTAAACTCATCACACGTTTATCGTGGGCAGGTCGGACCAGTTGATAGACTTAGAGTTGAGAATTAAGAGAAATGTTTTATTATTTTCTCATATGAGTCAATACTAAAAACTATCTATAAAAATTGCTCTGCATTTTCTTTGTTACGCTGCTTATATCATTGTCTACAGGGTTTTTGGCAATTTTTCTCCCTGTATTATGTTAAATTGGGAAATTACCTTCCTGTTAAAAATAAATAGACAATTACTCCCATGCGATTTTAAAAATTGGCACACCAACTCCCTGTAATTTTTTCAGTGTGTTTTTATACTTAATAACCAAAATACCCTTGTTATTTTTAATATTTTCTTTTCGGTAATTTCAAATTTGATTGTAATATTCCTTTAAGAAATTATAAGTAAAAGTATAAAAAAATATTATAAAATATACATATTATGAAATCATAGCTTATTTTTTAATTCTACTTTTAGTTTTTGCAATTTTTTTAAAAGTTCAAGTATTAAAACAAAAATTTACATATTTTTTTTAGAAACAGATGGTATAATTGTGTTTCTTTACCTAAAGAATACATCCCCACTTTCAAATTTAAGCAAGTGAACTACACCTCCCTATCTATAGAGAAATTATTTCATGCAACTGTTGCACGATGAGGTAGCACAACTGCACAACAAGTCAACAAGTCGGTTACTGGTGTAGATACATGATTGAGATGAGATTGTGGGATAGTTAGTGCCCACATTTGAGAAAATATAATGATTTTGATTGCAACAGTTGCATAAAATAATTTTTTCTATATAAGGAGATAATTTGCCAATTTTTGAAATCACAGGGAGGTAATATATATTTATTATTTACAGGGAGGTAATTCCCCAATTCAGCATAACAAGACGGTAAATTGCCAAATCTTGTCTGTGTCATAATATATATGAACAGCTATGACAGAAAACACGGCTTGTGTTACATGGAGGAAATATTATTTATCAGTGCATTTTGGTGTGCCCAGCAAGCAAGATGATAATATCTTGTTAAACTACAACAATTGCATGAACAATCTCTACGTCCATAGACATAGCAAGAGAATCATTTGTCAAACAGCCATAACACGTGAGTTTGACGTCAATTACCTTAATATTTCATACGACATAACTTGTGGCATTTCATAGTGCCTAAAGTCCAACCGCAGGCAAAATTTATCTTGAGAGTTTTGTGCTACGCTCATATCATGTTTAACATCAAACACAGAAAATGGAGACCTCTAATTTGTTTGATCAAAATGTAAACTGGCAAACAGACAAACCAGAATGCAACTATAAATAGTTGAGCAACAATTTCAGCTAAAATATAAAGTTACAGCCAAAGAGAGCAGATATCAAAGTTTCAAAGGTGTTTCGAGTATATAACAAGAAACAACAAACCCATACTACAAATTGCAACTAGGGCCATGGTAGAGTCTTGCTACATTCATGCAGCTACCCATGACAGGTCGCAAATTACTAGGTATCCGGTATCAAACTAAACACATGATAACTACAAGGTTATTCACTAAAAGACATCAGGATTAAAACGCCCAGAGATTGAGTTGTTTTGTTGGGCTTGCTTGAGGTGCATTGCAAGAGCATAGTTGTTCACCTGGTAAAGATATAAATGCATTATGTCAGATAAGTAAAACAGAAAATGCATGTAGCGAAACTACAACAAAACTACCTTTTTTACGATAACTAGGTAGCTGAAGATTGCCTCATTCGGTTTCACTGATGCAAGTATGCTCACAAGTTAATATGAACAATCGCAATGGACAGAAACTAATGTTATGATCTCAGTAGAGCATCACCAAAATTATATATGCTGGATTGACCGACGAAGTTGGGATGGTTAACAGGTTGCAAAAGCAGCTCTATGATAAATGGTAGATATATGCACTACTCCATCCTTCAAATCTTTATTTTATCAGGTTGTATGAGAAGAACAGTTAATAATGAATGTGGACGGGGCAGGTTCTCTGGCCATGAAATGTTAATGATCTATTTGATGAAGGCCTTGATTATGCAAGCTAATAAATGCATGGTTGGTTGTTAGTAGACGGGATATTTCTTGGACATCGCATTTCAGTTTATGATGGCCAACTTAGTATAGCATATAACGAATATCTGGCCAGGTTCAGGATGATATGGGTCTCGTAACAATTGCAGACCTGCCGAACTGGAGAACACCAGCCAATAATTCCAGCTAGAGTAGTGGATGAGAAATGGGCCTAACTGACTCTCTCATAATGAGAGCTAGAGAACAGATTCACAGTTTCATAAGTTCCTTGTTCGTAAAATGCAACAATAAACACAGATGCGGCCAAATGGTTTTAAGGAAAAAAAACTCCCACGTGTAAATTAATCTACACTTTTAAGATATAAATGTTAAAAAGATGATTAGACTGAGACCATTTTTAGTTTTCCATAATTATTTAACTTTATTTGGTGGATATAAACCTCGTTTCAGAACTCTAAAGGCTCACCCACATCTGAAACAACCTTCTCAGGTTCACACACTTTCACTTATAGGCTTTCCACAATGCTCTAAATACAATTTCTCATTGACTTCACCAGATCTCCAGCGCATTCCATAAGCATGGACAGAAAAAAGAAAAGCGGCAATAAGTTGAAAGCTGCTGGCGGCCACCACTCGAACTGGTTTCAAATTGGAATTTGGCTAAACATATGCTAGCATAAGTATGTCACTAAGCTGTAAACTACCACATGTTCTTTCCTAAACCCCCTCTCGTTAAACATAAATGCGCGCTAAGCAGTTATAACTAACCAACCAAAAGCTATAGACTTCCACAGAAGTCTCATCATTTGAACTAACCTCAAGAGTTCTCAGCTGCTCCTGGTATTGAGATACAAGCTGTTTCAGCTGATGCAACTCCTGGCCCATTTCCTCATACTCCTTCTGTCGCTCATGCTGGATGGAAACAGCTCGCTTCAGAATAGTGTTTTCCTGTATGAGCGCCTCCAGTTGCTGTTTAAGCATGATATTCCCCTGAAAGTAAACACATTAAAACTAGAAGCATGAACCTTACAAGTCCCAGATTATATAAAGCTTCCATGCATTCAGCTAGAACCTGAAGAGGGATAAACCAAATAGAAAGGATAGATAAATAAAGTCGGATGGACACTGAAGATACCTAAATGATGCGCTCACATTAAACTAAATCACATAACAATAATCTCTACAAAAGACTGGCAAGCAGTGACATAAAGTACATACCTCCTGGAAGCTATGGGTAGCCTCTGCAGAAGCTCTGGCACAAATGGACTTCTCCAGTGCCTCAAGTGCTCGTGACACACGTGCCTTAGCATCATTCACATCTGATGCACTTGACACTTCCCTAACCAATAGGTCCACCCACCCTGGACCATCTACTGGAAGATTGCTTTCCTCAGGTGCTTCCTCGCCTGTAGCAGTCCCCCCATTATTTACTATGGTACCTAAAATAGGAAGAAATAATCACTACAGAAATCAAACTACTCAACTCCAAAATTGCATAAAGAATTATTTCCTCCACCATCTCATATACAAGATTAGTTGGGGTAACGGCAAGGTACAACAAACTACTTCGGGAAACTCAGCCATCAATAACCATCAACACTTCGCAGGAAGGCAGTAAATCATTACCGCCACAAATGAATGATAAACCTCATAAAAAAAGACAAGACCAAATGAGGGATTCAAATTTGAAGGCCAATCAACTCAAACGCCACAAAATTCTTTCGCAAACTCCGCCGACAGGCTCTTCTGCTACTATTTCATCAAAAATTCCAGCAGATGATTTTTTTGAGAGATACTATTCTACTAGGCAGAGCGTCACTTATGGCAAATTACTGGGTTCTGAACTGTGATGCATGAACAAGATATGGGGACACGGATACGGAACGATATAAACATGGAGACATGGGTTTTTGAGAATTAGGGATGCAACACAGCATGAGTACGAGTATATATTAATATAATTATACTATGCATAAGCTATAAAAACTAAGTTTTAAGTGTACTAAATAATTTGATGAGAAAAAATTATCAACTTTTACAGCATATATAAAAGTTTTTAGGAAAGAATGATCTTATAGATTGCATCCACCTAATGTAAAAGAACATACAACAACAAAAAGCATAATAATAGATTAACGAAAAGTGAAGAAGATTTTTTCAATTTATATCAAGAGGATTATATTTAATACATCGGTTTTTGTTACAAAGCAACTAAGTGAAGAAAAGTCAAATAAAAAGAAATGTTATCACTAATTTTGAGTTCAATCTCTATTTTTATTATTTTGTTTATCCTAATTCTTTAGCAATGAAGTTCAAACAAAATATATGTTTACAATGTATTTGACATGGTACACATCTTTGATTTAACTCTGACTTGCATCGGTATTTAAATCTATTTCCAGGTATCTGAGGGGTGTCCGAGGATTACTGATATTAGATACATATCCGGCAATGCATCATTTGACTTTTAGAACTGTAAAGAATTTTCTGAACAAGTTTCTAAATCGATATGGGTACTGGCAAAAGACCATGTCTTGAAAACGGTTCCAGCAAACCACTACTTTCGATTTTCTATAACACAAAAACAAAAAGGTGAAAATAGAAAATTGTTATGAAGCACATTCAATCCAGTATTCGATTGCCCCTGGAGAAGGTTACCACGCTTGAGGCAGAGAAACCCTACTGAAGTAATTTTAGTCTAAAAGAGGAACCACAAAATACAGAAGTAGTTTAGTAAAGGAAAGAAAAAGTACTAGGAGATACAGCTCTAGAGAGTTAATTAAAATGAGACGGGCTGTATGTAGATTACCAACCAATGACGACTAACAGCTTAATACAGATAACTCTATATCGACAGCAAATTTCATGGAGAATAACACAACCACAGTTAGGGGTGGGCACCGCCTGGACAGTCCGGTTTCAAAAGATATCGGTAAACCGTAAAGCACACCATTATGGTTACAGTTTGAGCCAGTTAACCGTTTTGTTTTTGGTGGGGGGGGGGGGGGGGGGGGGCGGGGGAGGGAACAAATTTGTGTACTTTTCAATTAAAAATATACATGTTATGAAATTATTCAAACCCACAAATATGCAATGCATAAAAATAGTAGAAAACCACCAAAACACAAAGAAATCATCAATATATCATCAAAAAAATTATCCATTCCTAGTTCCTATCAATCTCCAAATTTATCCATTTGTATTTTCATTTATTAAAAAATTAAGTTTATGATTTTTTTTGGCGTTTCTTTTTATTTTAAATTTAAAATGAAAATACAACTATTAAATAGGAAGAGATTTCAGATATAAAAATTTCTAAGTAAAGCTCTAAACTAAATGAAATAAGTGATAAGATTGAATTTATTGAAGGTTTTGGAGGGTTTTATTTAAGGATAAAAATGGCATTAATCATCAAGTCAAAGCTAGAAATATAATGATTTTGGATGTTGTGTGGCACTTAAATAATAACGCTAGGTTTCGGCTAATAAAAGTAATACATGCATGGTTTTTTTGCCGATAAAAAATATCACAATTTTGACATTAGAACTTTTTTAATTCTAACTCGTGGAAATGTACACCCCGATATGAATACATTTATTTTGGTTACTTGCAGAATAGGAACAACTCATTTGAGTAAGTTACTGCTTTATTTTATGATAAAGTTTTACTTAAAAAAGTCACGTTTTCAAGCTGTCAAGTGCAATGCACATAATAGTGTCTAAAATAGGACTTTTCTGCAACATATGGAAATAATGTAATTTCTTTTTCACTTATTAAGAAATAGAAAAAATAGAACAATCTGATTATCGGTTTAAGGTTAAACCGCAAACCGGTAAACCGTATCGGCCTTTTTGTCAAACCGTAAACCGCACCGGTTGATGGTGAACCAGTTGCGGTCCAGTTTGCACGGCCGGTTTCTAACCGGTCAAACAAAAAACGGTAAGCTGTGCCCATCCCTAACCGCAGTGCAGAAGTTCAAGATATTTGTACCATTGGTGAATGTAGGTATTATCAAGATAATAATTAGATTAGGGATCTCGACTGAGGCATCATCAACAAACTTTAACATCTGTCCAGGGTAATTTTACCATGGATTTGGGAAAATTACTTGTATATTACTTCTTAGTCAATTGAACATATGGAAGAATCTGGAGCAAATATCATTAAATGAAGCAGCAAAGGAAGATTTAAATGACAACCGATTTAATAAGCACCTTGAACAGAGAATTGAACATCACCTTCCTGGGTAACAATGGACGTACTTGCCGCTGCACTCAATCGAAGTTCGTTTAACCTTTTGATAGCGGAATCCAGATCTACACCAGATTCTTCAAGGACTTTCTCCACATACTACACATCAAAATCATTTGGATTTGATTATATAATTGAAAACGCAAGCAAAGAGATAAAAAACAATGAAATTTGAGCTAATTTGCGTACAAGCGCTTCCAATCGAGACAAATGATAGAAATCAACACAGAAAACTAAAGCGCTATATCCCTTCAAAGATATTTCAATTACCATTCTCGGACTTGTAGCGGAGAACACAGATTTTCATCCAAAGACGAATTGATGCTTATAAAAATCACTCATAGAAAATGACCATTAAATAGGAGCCAGAATCATGGAAATACATGGTCAACGGTTAAGAACCAATAATCCAAAATAGATTAAATAAAGCAACTGATATAATAGCCCCTCGTAACTTCACGCCTATCAAGCACAAAAGGTCAAAATCATTAATACCAGAAAGGTTGCCGAAAGGCATACATTGAATGTTACGGTCCCCACAGGAAATCTAAAACAAGATTCTTTGACAACGTCAGACTGACGCATAAGAATGCAGATGTTCTTTTAAATCATGAAATTGATTTTCCCATTACGCTAGTGGTTATGGAAATATAATGCTTGAATTACACACAAGCCCCCCCATAAAAGATAGTTCAATTTGATATATTACAACACATTTAACCCTAACAAAGATTCATATTGCCATAAAATAAATTTAGTAAAATTTAAAATTACAGTAAGTGACAGCTCATTCAAAAGAAGTCCAGATGGAAAGCCACAGACAGGAACAATTAGTTTATACAACTCACTTACTACGAGATCTTGGCAAACTAACTTGTTGCGGAGAAGATAGAAGAAAAAGGAAAACTAAATGTTTTTCATGAGCGTGGTTAACGGAATAACAACAAAAAACAAAGACTTATTGAGAAGTATATACAAAGTGATATGTAGTTAGTTGTCCATGTCAATTTGTGCAATATATTAATTCCCATCATTTCTCTCAATTCCTATAATTACACACTTTGCTTCCTCTCAAAATTAGATAAACAAGAGTAAAGGAGAATCGTCTACTCTTGAATTTGGCTAAAACCTTCGTCTTCAACCCAGAGAGAGTCAATTCACTATGAAAGGATCTAACACACATACCATAAGCACAAAAATGATATGATAAAAAGCATTTAATTCTTAGATTCTTTGACACATCCACAAAATATTCCCTTTACTTGGAAGAAGTTTTAGTATTCTTTGTGATAGACAATTCCGCAACTGCACCTTATGATGATAGCATATAACATATAAAATGAGGTGATACTGTGAAAGAAATGAAATAAAAAAAAAAAAATCATATTTCGCTAATCCTTTAGTTAAATCTAGGTACTGCTACTTCTGGAAGAACAAAAAATGATAATGTATTCGACGTTGCTCCTTTTACTCATTTAACTTATTAAAACCATAGACAACCTTTTCTTCAACTTTGTAAATTCACAAAAATCACAACTGTATCAGGGTAGAAGTGGTGAGGTTCTTCGGCAAACTCAAATGTAAGAAGTTTCTCATTACTTCAGATTTTCAAGTTAGAAAAGGGTTTGTGATTCATTGTATCCCCAGAGTTAAGGTTTTAGGCATGGAATAGCTCATTCTTGAGAGGACTAATTACGTAACATTACTAACTTTTATGGTTAGCATTCTTCTTATCTTTAAGCTTAAATAGTAACCGAACCATCGAACACAAAGTCTAAAATTAACTGACAATGAGTGAAACAGAAGGGAAGTTTTAAGGTACCAACATTTGCCATAAGCAAAACGTGCAAGAAGACCAGATGTCCCACGACTTTCTTTTTTTTTGATTTGACAAGAGCCCAATAGAATAAGAAAATCAAAGTACATTTCTCTATTTTCATATTACTTGCTTTCCTACTAACAAGACCAAACATATCAGATGTGCTTGATTCTCAATACCTGTAGAAATCAATCAATGAATCTGGGAGAAGTCAAGTGCAAGCACAAGATTTGGTAAAAAAATATTCATGGAGAAATGCAGGGCGAAAAACAGAATATTCGACGAAAGAAGGAATGTCTTGTTTCTTTTTAAAACACGATTTTTCTTGCGATATACTATTTATATCATTTCTTTCATACATTGGGCAAAATTAAATGCATTTCTTTAAGATTTTGAAAGATAAAAAATTTAAGCTGCTGACAAGAAATGATAACCCAGGTGGATAGATTCCCAGGTTTACCAGATACAGAAAGAAACAAAATTGAATAAAGAAGAACTAATCTTCATCTAAATTCTACAAATGAATAGTTGATAGTGTGAAATAATTTGTTTCTGGCCTAAAAACAAAGATTGAAGTAAATAAACTACGGCAATAGCAACATTTGCTCAATAAATGAGGGTCTTACTGAAATTTATTATAAATAAGACAACCAATAATTCACCAAAAAAAAAAAAGTAAATCATGCACAGTTGTGTGGAATCTAATTCACTTTCTAGCAAATGAAAGAACACGGCATAACAAAAATTACCCCAACAAAAAAATTATCAGCATAACTGAAAGCAATGCCAAAAAGTCCAGCCTTTAGATCAAAAAGATCAAATGGACTACACCAGAAGGCTGGCTAACTTTTTGAAAAGGATACGCCATACTTCAACCATAACATATATATATATATATATATATATATATATATATATATATAGAGAGAGAGAGAGAGAGAGAGATGCCGCGTGATTAACAATAAACAAAGAAACAGCTGCAAGCCATTCAAGCTATAGCTATGTAAATTGCATGAGGGTGGTGCTCTCCTGGCAGCATTACATCGTTTTAATTCACAATTAGTGCTTTCCAGACACAAGCTGGACCAACAGAACAAGCATAGAAGAGGAAATAAAATGGCCACTAAATCAAGAAAATCAGCCAATTCAGATCAAAGTGAACCGAAAACACACTCTGGACTGGGGAATTTCCACATTTCAGAAAGATACCTGAATGCAATAAACACATGCATTCATCATGCCTACAAGATATGCATTTTTGTACGCTGTTATTTTACTTCTAAGTGCAAGTAACCTGTTTGGGAGTCCAGATAGTCATTGCAAAAAACGATGATGAAATCATCGGCAACTTAATACGGCACACATGGAGATCAGCATTGCAATTGAAAAGGGAAAAAAAAAACTATTACTACTTTATAAGCCATTTAAAATTGATCGATGTTAAGCTTAATATTTCCCACAGGAAGCATGTAGGTACAGAAGCATCCACACATAAACATGAAAACCGACATATCTAGTGTTAGATTTATAAAAACATAACAGTATTTAGCAATTGAAAACATCTCTTCTCATTTCTGCTCTAACACAAAGTTCAATTCACTAGTGGATCACAACTACGAGATCAAAATAACAAAACAACGATAAAAACACAATAACCAGCCCTGATCTCAACAACAGTTAGGCAAAGAAGGATCACATCTCCCATTCCAATCACCCGACAGCACGAACAAACTAAAGCAACAACTAATTCACCAAATAACAAATAACAGAAAAATGATCAAAACAGACACAAATTGACAAAACAAACCACAAAATATTTAGAAACCTGTCTGTCCATATCAGGAAAAAGAGCGAGAAGATGGTCAATCGGCGAGGCCCTGGGCGGCGAATAGTAACAGCGGATCCTCTTAGAAGAGACTGGCGGCGATGACGAAGACGATGACGAAGACGAAGACGGCGATGATTCCTCGAAGATGTTCGATCTCTTTCCGCACACTACGGCAGACATGTTTCGCCTGAAACAACACACCAACACTAATTCCTTCTCTCTCTCTCTCTCTACAATTTTCTCATCCAATTTTAACTTTTTCTCCGTCCGATGAAATTGACATTAATATGATTCAGATCAAAGCAATTGAGATGATCCGATTAATTGAAATTTAGGGTTAGGAATATTGAATCGATGTTGTGTGATTTGTTTTGGGGATAATCCATCTGGATGTTGCTATGAGTTTCTGGTGCGTCTTTACGTCATTGCAGGGCAGAGATGACAAGGCTGTTATTTTAAAATGGTGAAAGTAGTAATACCAGCCGTCAACGTGGCAGTTCTTTTATTTCGTGGATAATCGGGTTGACTTTAGGTGTGGGTAATGGGAGACTGGCGATCCGTTACGGATAGATTGGTGTGGAATCTATGTGATTCAACCCGTGACCTAGAAAATATTGAAGTCTGTTCAGGAGTGATCGAGCATTTTGTTTTACTGTGGCTTAGCTAGTGAGTTCTGTTCTGGTTTATAGTAAATTCGGAAAAAACTTACAAGTGTAATGTCGGGGAGCAAGGGAACGAATATGGACAAATTTGAAGTAGAGAAGTTTGACGGAAAAATCAATTTAGATTTGTGGCAAGTGCAAGTCACGGATGTGTTGATTATGTTAGGCTTACTTAAGGTTTTGAAAGGTAGAGATACCTTTGTTAGTGCAACACGCAAAGCTGCGATAGACGATGATGATTGGGAGAATCTCGATTTGAGAACTGCAAGTGCAATCCGTCTGTGCCTAGCCATAAATATTATGGCGAACGTGCATGAGATATCTTCGGTAAAGGGATTCCGAGAAAAGCTAGAGGAGTTATATCAGACAAAGGGCATCTCAAATGTGTGTACCTGAAGGAGCAGTTCCACACACTACGGATGGACGACAGTACGAATATCTCAGATCAAATGAGCGTTGTTAACGCAGTTGTTGTTGAGCTTGAATCCATTGGAGTTCAGATTGATGAGGAGGATCAAGCCTTAAGACACATATGTCATCTGGTCTCTTCCACGTTCTTACAAGAGAAAATTGCATTTTTGATACCCTAACTTGACACAGATTGTTTTTTCTTACTTTAAATCGGCAGATCACGATTTTGGTACCACAATTTGGCTTTTTTTTCAACTTTAATCTCCAGCTGTGGCAATTTCAAAATTTTGCCAGAATTTTCCACGTGGCATAATATTTGGGAATTTAACATTAGAGGGATTCGGTGGTATCAACATTAGAGGGATTCGGTGTTAGAGTAAAACCAGTTGGTGTAATAACTTTTGTCCGTTGAAAGAAGTTTGATTCAGGCGAAAGCCTCGTGGATGTAGGACATAGTCCGAACCACGTTAAAATCTGTTGTCTTACTTTACTGTCTTACTTACCTGTCCTACTTATCTGTCGAGACTAGGTACCGCAACTATTGCTAAAACGTAAAGTATAAGACTCTAAGATCTATCAACTTTTTTTCCTAATATGATAGTGTTAACATTATCTTTACTTCATACCTAAGTTTTGATATATTTGGAGATTATCTCTTTGTAACAAGTAAAATTAATTCATATCATGTAATCTCTATAATGTTTCTCGAAACATATTGGAGATGGATGACTAGAAATGTATTTCTTTGGACCAATATAAGATGTTGTACTCATGTTCACTGATCTAGCAGAGAAGAGGTCCTCATCTTGCATACTCGTCGTGCGAGAAAAGATCTGCCATGACAATATAAATATTCAAGGTGATTCTTCCAAATATATTTTAATTCATTTTATTAAAGCATTAAAGAAACTGGATATTCTAAAATAAAGACTCACAACACATAAAACACTGCATAAAAAATCAAGAGCATTTTCTGTGCTCAAAGTATAATCTATTTAGCCGATTTTTGAATTAAATAGCATTAAAGAAAGCTATCCATATTTGGTACTAAAAGTAAGGAAATTGATTGTTGAAGGGTTAATTGCAGCAAACCCCAGAATGTATGGGGTCTGTAGCTCTTTGCCCCCCTAACCTATGAGAATGTGCGAAATGCCTCCCAACTTATTGATTTTTATGCGATTGGACCCCAGAGTCATTAATCAACCGTTCATTTTGGACACATGTCTAAGTTTTTGTCCGTCATATTTGACATTAGGGGGTAAATTGCACAAAAACCAATTGGTTGGGGGGCATTTCACACATTCTCATAGGTTGGGGGCAAAGTGCAACAGACTCCGTAGATTGGGGGGTTTACTGCAATTAGCCAAATTTTGAAAAGAAAGAAAAACAAAAGAGATGTAAATCTTCTCCTTGATGAAGCAAAACTTGAAATTTGTTACCTCATTCTGCACATCAAAGAGCTCCTCCCAACCAAGAGGTAGATCAGGCAAGGCTTCCAATGAATCCATGTCCTGATAATGACCTGGAAAATCCACTTCACTATCATCGGAAGAGTCTTCGTTTCTCATGCTAGCATCCTGAAATATATTATAATCATCTATATCTTTATCCTCTATATTTAATTCTAGATGTGAGAAAGTTCCATCATTAGGCAAGGGTAAATCCATGTGGAGGCCAAAGTCCGCCTAGCATGATCCGACGCATTCACTCGATTCATTTCTAGATGATCCAAGAAAATGCCCAGTATTACTATAGTATAAACAATTTTGAAACCGAAGCTCCACAAGAGAAGAAAGTTTGGTTAATGCAGCAGATGTCATCCACAAGTTAGAAATTTTTGTCTCACACAGTCACTACAAGAAAATGTCCAAATGGAAAGTGAATATAGAAAGGGAATTGGAGTCACTTTCTGAATAAGTGTAAAATTTAATCAAAATTAAAAAATAATACAACAGAAAGGGAATAATTTGTTTCCTGGCTAAAAAACGGACGAATCCCTTTCTATGTTTTTCGAAATTATTAAAAAAAAGAAATTTAAAGCCTGAGAAAGGGAATAATCCGTTTCCCCGCTAAAAAAGGGCCGAATCCCTTTCTATGCTTTTCGAAATTATTAAAAAAGAAAAGAAAAGAAAAGCCTGAGAAAGGGAATAATCCGTTTCCCAGCTAAAAAAGGGCCGAATCCCTTTCTCTGCTTTTCGAAATTATTAAAAAAACATAAAAGAAAAGCCTGAGAAAGGGAATAATCCGTTTCCCCGCTAAAAAAGGGCCGAATCCCTTTCTCTCTGCCATATTAATTTTGAGAAACGGATCTCTCCCTTTCTGTGACAGAAAGGGATTAAATCCCTTTCTGTGACAGAAAGGGATTTAATCCCTTTCTCCCGCCTTGAATAATACACGCGGATCATGCCTTTTGGGCATGATCCGCGTGAGTGAGAAAGGGACTTGTCCCTTTCTTCACATTTTATTACATTCTATAAAAACCCCCACCTCCTATTCACAATTTACTCTTCTTCACCCTCTTTTTATTACATTTCTCCATCTTTTTTTTTAATTCAAGGTTCTCCATCTTCTTTCATTAAACCATATGAGAAATTGTAATTACATTTCATGAGGAAAAAAAATGCAGTTCAGAATTCAAGGATCTCCATCTTCTTCATTTTTTTTTTTTTTTTTCCCTTAGTTGTTTAATAGATTTTGATAGTTTTATGTAATTAATAATATTGTATTGTATAGTTTCATTCATATATATAATATGTAACATTGTTTCATTCATGAGATTTTTAGGTTTCATTCATGAGATTTTTAGATTTCATCCATGAATTTTTTATGTTTCATAATGTATATTAATAGTATTTTGCTATTTCTTGTAGAATATTAAAACTATATTGTAGTTTTAACTTTTAATTAATTACCCTAGTAGTTATAACATCAACATAAGTTGTGTAGATATATAATTTAAATGTGTTATATAAATTTCAAAATTTCAAAATTTCAAATCCCGCCGAATTTTTTCAAAATTTCAAATTTTTTCAAAAAAATGTGATAGAAAGGGATTTGTCTCTTTCCCATATTTTCACAATTCACATTCCCGCCACTCTCCTCAATTTGTTTAGCCTAAAAATAGTAATAGCATAGAAAGGGATGTTTTACTTTCTGTGTCAGAGAAAGTACATTTTCCCTTTCTATGGAAGAAAGGGATTATTCTCTTTCTTTGCCAGAGAAAGAACCTTTTCCCTTTCTACGGGAGAAAGGGATTTTTCTCTTTCTCCCATAGAAAGCGATTATTTTCCCCTTTCTGTTTTTTCTTAGCAACCATGCCTACTGAAAGGGATTATGGAAACATCATAATCCCTTTCTGTAGCTCTATAGAAAGGGATTTCTACCCTATGGAAAGGGATTTGAGTTTTTCTATTTGAACAATTTCTTGTAGTGAGTGAAAGGACTCTTAAATTTGGCATACAGGAAAAACAATCCTCATGAAAACTTGTAAGTGCATCACTAAAATCCAGGTTAAGTGTGCGCATGCGCAGAAATTTGCTAACCATATTGAGCTTTCTGAAATCAAACGACCTCAAATTCAAAACTTCACACTGTAAGCCTCGTTGAGCAACATTCCTGGGAGAATGATCTGACAGTAGTGAGTACACGTAAAATAGCAATAAAAGGATAAAGAGTGCCACAACATCAGATGCAAAGTGACCGTGTTTTAAGAGTGTGTGTGTCAACATTCCTGAGATTTTTTGAGAGAGAAAAAGAGATGGTAAAAAACATGGCGAGGTGTTAGCTGTTTAACATTACATAATAGCATCAAACATGTCTAGGAAAAAAAAGACTAAGCAAGCAAATATTTAGATGTCAAAACTTTGTGTTATTCTGGTTTATGATACGAGTAGAAGACCAAAAGTCTTAACTCAATTTGAACTAGCACATGAAGTATTTTTGGCATCTTTATATCAAAGGTACACCAAAGTGGAATTTCTCATGCTTTGGAAAAATAGTTCTAAGTTTGCAAACAATTGAGGAGTTATACGGCACAGCCACATACAACAAGAAATCCTTCCCAAAAGAGATGTCGCAGATATCAACTACTCGAAGTTTTTTGTTGATAGCATGCAGCAATAGTGAAACATATTCTCTAGTACCCAAGACACATGAAGATGTATTTACCACATCTATCTCGGAAGTATCAATTCCTTTACTAGATCATAAAGTGGGTAGAAGTCTACATCTTTCACGTCATCAATTGAAACCACGAGGTAGATACCTCACGGCGGGCTTTCTTGATCTTAGCCCGCATCAATAGCATGACAATATAAATAAGTTTTGGATATCCCCAGTAGAGACGATAAGTAATGTTTGAAAGTTTAGAAATTAAATATGGTTTCATAGTCGTGCGTACTTCACAAGTTTAACTTGTGAAGCAACACTATAAGATGAAAAAAGAGGGATATTATAGTAACACCTCAACCAGATTCACAATTTCCTCGTCATTCTGTATATGGTCTAGTTGAAAAATACACCAGTAAACCTTATTACAAAATTTCATAAAAGGCAGAGGCAAAATATATTTGGAGCTTGTTGAAACTAAAATTAAAAGGAAATCATCACTCCAACATGACGTACTAGTGCCAAAGTAACAAATTTGCAGTGTCGAAATTAGCAAATCGAATGATGATAAAGACTTGCACCAAAAGCATGTATGATTTTCTCAAGAAACATATCCGAAAATTCAAATCTCTCTTAACCTAGTTTAGCATATATCTTTCACGACTGCTAGTTTTTCCTTTATTGACATCTAGGCTTCATTATTACAAGTTCCACTTGTACAATTGAAAGGTTGAATTACTCCTATTTTGTACCATTACTAAGTGAGTGGAGGTTGAGTAACTCTTATTTTGTACCATTACTAAAGTGCGTAGAAGTTCACACAATTTTTTCATCTGAAGGAAAAAAGTATATAGTCATCAGAGAGTACTATACAAGATGGTGACATGTGAACTTTCCAACTTAATTTGAGGGCGTAATAGTTGCAGAACATAACAACATAAACCACTGGAATCAACAGTTTGGTAAATGACCAATTAGCCACATATTAGCCTCCGAATTGCTATCCCGTTCAAGAGTCAATTAAATGCCAACTTGTACAGGGAACAAAAACTGGTTACAGGGATTTATTTCATCTCTAGCAAGGGCCATGATTCAACATTTTCTGTAACGCCCCTGAAATTTGGAAGAAAATAAATATATTTTCGAATTTTCATTTTAGTCCTTGAACTTTTTGAAAATATGATTTTTACCCCAAAAGATTTGAAAAAGTTACAATTTAGTCCTTCCCTTTTTGAAAAATTTATGATTGACCACAAATATTTTCTTTAAGACCAAATGAGTTATCAAAACTTTCAAAGTGGTCCCTTGTAGTTTCAAAATATCCAAGAATTCATTTACAATGGTAAATCTTCACATATTTACATTTACATTTGTAAAAAGGTAATTTTGCTTTGTCTTTTATGCTAGATATTTCTAATATTTTATTCTTATAAAATCCTATCAGATAATGTCTGGAAAATTCATCATAATTAGGGTGGCCTAGCTTGGATTAAAATAAAAATGGGTAGGCTATGGTAATTAATTCTTTGTCTCCCATTTTGACCTATAAAAGGGAGGCTCTCTTCAACATTTTTCACACACCTCTCTTCTCCGAATCTTCTGTTCTTTCCTTCTGCAAAGTTCTTCCTCTTGATGTTTAGATTTCTAGAAAAATTGTTTCAGTCCTTTAAGCCTTCTTTATAGTCCTTGAAAATCCTTAAACGAAGTTTCTTTTGTATTTACGGGATTAGTAACACCCATTCTAGTTTTCGCTCTCGTATTGAATTTGGCAATTCTTTAGATAAAGTTGTAATATTGCATTTTGAATGACAATGGTCTTATTTTAAATTACTTTTGTATTTTGTGTTATTTCCGTGTTTAAAAATTGAAAGGTTCAACTCCAACAAGCTCAACATCTATTGAAATTTTATGCTTTGTACTCATGATGTCAATCACGTTTTGATTTGCATATGTTCTCTTCAAACCGTTAAAAGTATTAATTTTCTTCTTCCAACGAAAGGGCTTTACGATCTTACTTAAGTATTGATCTTGACGGATGAAATATAATTTGAGGGGATAAGTGGAAATATTTCTCTTGTGGACTCATGAGTTGTGATTGGGCTCAAAAGATCGATTTTAGGTGGATTACAAAGAGATAGTAATATTCGATCATTGATAGACTATCCAACCTCATATAAAGGTTATTAGGTTTAAGAAGTTGATATTGGGCTTTAATTTGAGAAAAGACATTTAAGATATATTTGGGTTTTAGAAACAAATATGAGGATTGGAATTTTGGGAAAAGAAATTTCATAAAAGTCTTTGGGCTTTAGAATAATACTTTGAATTTTGGATTAACCGATTCCTTGACATGTCGATATATTTGGGATTTAGTATTTAAGCAAATTATGGATATTCGTATTAGTGACATGACGGTTAAGAGAAAAAGGATGATAACGGTGGTTGAATAATTTTTATGAGTTTCGAGGAAAATAAAATAGTTTTACTAAACTGCAGAAGAAATTGTGATTTACTTGGGGTTCTTAGGTTTGAATCATTTGAGATGAAAATTGATTATTTTGGGATGAGATGAAAATTGATTATTTTGTGATCGAAATAGTAGTTAGTTTGAAAAGGTGAAGCTGATATTTTTGGGCTTCATTAGATACTAAGATGTTATTGACCAATGATTTGAGAGTTGAAAATCAAAAGGTTTCGATTATGAATATGCTTTAGGTGGATCACAACTTTGAGGATATTGCATTGGAGTACGGATACGGAAGGTGGAAGCATTTCTTATTTTCCTTCGAAATAATTCAGGTATGAAGGACCAGATTCTTTTAAGGAGGGAGGATTGTAACGCCCCTAAAATTTGGAAGAAAATAAAAATATTTTCGAATTTTCATTTTAGTCCTTGAATTTTTTGAAAATATGATTTTTACCCCAAAAGATTTGAAAAAGTTACAATTTAGTCCTTCCCCTTTTGAAAAATTTATTATTGACCCCAAATATTTTCTTTAAGACCAAATGAGTTATCAAAACTTTCAAAGTGGTCCCTTGTAGTTTCAAAATATCTAAGCATTCATTTACAATGGTAAATCTTCACATATTTACATTTACATTTGTAAAAAGGTAATTTTGCTTTGTCTTTTATGCTAGATATTTCTAATATTTTATTTTTATAAAATCCTCTCAGATAATGTCTGAAAAATTCATCATAATTAGGGTGGCCTAGCTTGGATTAAAATAAAATGGGTAGGGTATGGTAATTAGTTCCTTGTCTCCCATTTTGACCTATAAAAGGGAGGCTCTCTTCAACATTTTTCACACACCTCTCTTCTCCGAATCTTCTCTTCTTTCCTTCTGCAAAGTTCTTCATCTTGATGTTTAGATTTCTAGAAAAATTGTTTCAGTCCTTTAAGCCTTCTTTATAGTCCTTGAAAATCCTCAAAGCCGAGTTTGGTCAAAACTGCCAGTTTTGGTACAGAAACTTTGGAAGTTCGAAAACCATATCAAAACTTCGAGTTTCTCTCTGATATTTTTACCACATACTGGTTATTATGTAATCTAACTTACATGTTCAGAAACTTTTTTCAACCAAAGTCGTTTGAGGGGTCTAAAAATTAGAAATACGTACCACTGTCCAGAAACTATGAAAACAGTTTCCATCTTTCATGATTTATTTAAAATACCAAACCTTGTCCTATTGATCTGATTTTGAAACTAAATACTCTACAGGATTTTTAAGATTGAACCCCTCAACCAATTTCAGATTATCATATCGTTTGAAAGTCCGATTGAAGGTGAATCTAAGATTGCTACAGTTTTCTGCCTTATATTTGCATAAACATCTTGATTAACCAATATATGTTGCAAGCTACACAAATCATGAAATTGATCATTAATATGGACTCATTACATAATAATAATGATGTTGGATCAGTTGATCATAATTTATAATAATGTTTAATAATTTTCATGGATTTTGCAACATTTAGAAGACATGTAGTTTGTTTTACGGTTGATCTTTCAATTTCTTTAACTTTAATTGAAGTATTGTGTTTATCTTGTGATCTAATCATCTAATCTAGTTTATTAGCATGATAAGTATTCTGAAAACATTAATTTTAATTAGATCTAAATGTTTACAATTTATTTTAATTGTTATTAGTGATATATGCAATATTATGTAATTTTATACTAATAACTATATGAAAATTAGTTTTTACCAAAGTTATATATATGATATAATTTTATTCAAGGGCTTACTGAAGTATTTGTTCAATGTTAAGATCATGGTAAAAATTTTAGATTGAGATTATTATTTAATAAGTAATTTACAAGAATATTGTTAAGAAATATTGTTTTAAAAAGGGTTTAAATATGCATTGATGTATATGTATATATTAATATCAAACATGTTGTTAATAAATTAGAAATGGAGACTTTAATTATTATTTTGTAACTGATCTAGTCTTCAACTTGTTACTTTGAAATGGTAACATCTCATTATTTATAATTTTACGTCATGGTTAAAGTTAAAATAGAAATAAGGGATTTATCTAAGATTAACAATAATTAGATATTCAATTGAACTTATTTAAATATGATAAATATTGGAAATATATGTTTATTGTTGTAAACTTGTGAGCAAACAATTGATTATATCTTTTTGATTTATTTAAGGTTCTGCAATTATCGACGTTAATCAAGAATTTCTCGTATGGTAAAAGGTGAGGTTTGATTTCTGATTTGTTCAAAATCCTATTTGGCATCCGGTCCTGAGAAACTTGGACATAACAATTGTAATTCTTTGTTTCGGATCACGAGCAACATTCTATCACCATTTTAATGCTTTTATATTGATAATCGTTAATTCTTTACATAATCAGTTTTCTTGCCTACTGTTAAATCAAATCTCATTTAATTCATAATCGGAAATTTTTTTCAAAATCATAATTATCCTGGTATCATGATCATCCTATCGATTCTTGAATTGTGCAACGAACAACGAACTATGTTCGGCCTATGAAGCTCAAAAACGAGCAACGGATATTGTCCGGCTTACTAGCTCATCTGATAATTCTATTTCACCCATTGGGACGCCTTTGGGAAGTTGGGCCCAGGGATTGAGAAGATTTACTGCTAGACAGCAAAAGGCTGTCAGTTTAAGTATTTCAACTTAATACCCATTCTGTCTAAGCGCCGCTTGCAGCCAGGAGTTGGTTGTGAGCGGCGTGTTAGATTGACATGTACTCGAGCATGTCTTCTGATCTGTTGCGAGGTAGCTCCTCGTAGGGAGGTATACGGTTGAATTTTGGAGTTAAGGTTGGATCTGTTATATGAAATTGCACAACTTCATTTTCTCGTTCTTCTGAATATTTCAGAATTATTGTGAAAACCGATAATTTCAGTTCAATGATGCAGATATAACTATTCTGGTCATTATTGTTCGTTTTGTTCTGATTTACTGTTTGATTATTGTCGTGTTCTAAGAATTTCACTAAGTCATTAAAGACTTACTCCTCTTTTGTTCTATATGTCCCTTTCTCAGAACAAGATTGGTATAACAACTTGGATGGAACGAAAGATTGACAATTCCTCATTTTGGAAACTTTGCAAAATTTTTAAATGTTTTATTTTATATAAGTCGTTTTGAAATTGTAAAATTTATTTGTATTCCAAAGACTTCCGCTGTATTTAAGTAAAGATATTTTATAATGCTATGGTTTTGATCCTGGTCAGTGAGACTCCTTCCTATGAGCTACAATTCGGTCTGAGTTGAGTTTGTTAGGTGACCAACACCGGACCAACTCGGATCGGATTGTGTCTTGTGGGGCGCGGTCCTCACATTTTCCAAAAGGTAAGTCAGCAATTTTAGAAACCTTTCAAAATCAAAAATATCAAATGAAAATGAACGACTGGTTTTTAAAAACCCCTTTCACATCAATAGAAAACAACTTTACGATAAAGATGAGCAAATGATGTCAAACCTCAAATAATGCTGCTACAATCGCCTTATTTGGTGGAGTCCCTTGCCTCTTGCAAGATTCAAAGTACCTGAAAATTTTGCATATAATAGAAGCCTAAACTAAAGTATTGCCTCAACAAAAGATCTTGGGACAGTAGGCCATATAAGTTAAGAAAGTTAAGATTTTCGCACCATAGCACTAAAAGTTAAAATATCTAATAGCAAAATACGCCATATAAGTTAAGATCTTGACACAATAAATCCTATTTTCTATAACTTATCATAGCACTATGAGATCTTCAAAGAAAAAAAAACAACCGAAACAAAAATATTATTATATATTCCAAAAACCTTTCAGGCAATCAATAATGGACAAAACGAAGCTGGTACGAGACTATCTCCGTTATACAAGCATTGACGCTAGACACTTCCCTAAGTTCATAACCAGATACCTTTGTACCGGGTGGCAAATAAGATCCATGAGCAAATTTTAGCATCCTACTAGTTGCAACTTATTCAATGTATATAATATGTGTTAGAATTCATGATATAAATGTCAACTTTCTAAAAATCAAAGCTTTATACATCATCATATTCTCAACATCGGTGATATAATATATAAATATTACTTATTATATTGGAGATCATATATAAGTTAATCATCTCTACAAGCTTAAACTTTTAGCTCAGACGGTAATTTAGTACAGTATCACAGTTCATGCCAAAGAAATGGTCCTAGATTTGAATTCAATTGCACACCCCCACTTATTAAAGTAATACTAGGTGTCGGGCGAGCATGTCTAGATTATATACAAGTTAATAAACGACAATCCTCTCTATGAGCTTAAGCATTTATATGAGAAGGTAATCTAATAATTTATGAAACATTGAATTGCATTGGTTTATTTAGTTTTGCTTACGAAAGTAGATTTCGGGTTCAAATGGGCTTTATTTTAATTGTCACGATGCTACCCGAAATTGGGCCACATGGGCTTGTCCTAAAAGATGGACTGGACTTTTGCTATAATATGTATGCTCACTTTAGATATAATCGACTTGAAAGTGTATATGAGACATTTTCATATTTGGCTTTTAGGTAAATAAAATATAAAAGTATTTCACAAATTCATCAAAATAGCTATTTATTAACATGTTTGCAGAATATGTTGAAAAATATGTACAGAAAAATTCAAATAGTAAGAAAACTGAAACATGTCTATGAACTCATCCGTCTAGGGTCCACACTTTTGTGATGAAATTGTGGGGGGCCAACAGAGGCGAAACCCGGGGGAGGGGGGCATATAGGGGCGGTCCCCCTCCAGCCCCGACCCTTTCCCCTATATGTCTGTTATCCTGTTTTGTGAGGAAGATGGTTATGAAGATGAAGGGGAAATGCCGAACTAAAGAAAATTTATGGCAGTGAGAGAAAAAGTAACTTTTGATAGTTTGTGGAAAGAGAGAGAAATAGTTGTTGAGTAATAATTCTATATAGGGAAAATTACAGCTACACCCCTGAGGTTTGATGTAATTACAGATACCTCCCCTATGGTTTGAAAAATTACAGAGACCTCCCCTGAGGTTTGAAATATTACAGGGACCTCCCCTCTAGAAAGTAAGGGTTGCTTGGGGTGTGAGTTATGGTATTATTATGCTTATTACACTTACATCCCTAAAGTTTGGTATATTTATAAAAAAACTTTGATATTTGAAAAATATAAAAAATACTCCAAATAATTTTAGAAACTACTATATTACTAACTAAAGATATACAAATATTTAAATTGTTTTTCTCAATATCATAACTTTTTAATTAATCAATATGAAACATCAATCAATTATGTCTTAACTACACAATTTTTTTCTTTTCTCACCAAAAAAATGTTTAAATTAAAATTTAAAATTTGAAAATAAATTTAAAATTTTAATCCAAAATACATTTTTGAATCAAAATAGTAAACTTTTAATTTTTTTTTATATATTTTAATTTCTCAAGCAAATCTCCGTCCAAACTCAACTAACTGTCATATTTATGCCTTTCTAGTTGCAATTGTAACACAACAATTAGTTTAGCAATAGAAGAAGATAAACACTAAGATTTGGTTTCAGAATATTGGAAGAAAAATAGTACTCTAAAAAATTGGAAGTTGCATTAAAGGCAGTGTATTTTACCTTGCTTGCTTTGTCAAAAATTTCAACAAAAACTTATTTTCTAAAACCAATGACAACATCCAATCCAAGGATAATAATTCTTTTGTCACTATTGTTGATAATTTTTCATCATTCTTCATTTCTTAAAATGTATTGTGAAAATCTTGATTATTCTTATTGTTTTTTTTTTTAATTTTCATCAAGAAGGCGAAATTCTGGAATTGAATTTTCTATTTCTTGTCTTATTTTTTCTGGAGATTGGGGGAGATGTTATTTTGTTATTAAATGCTACTTTTTTGTTGTGATAAGTTGAAAATTTTGTGGTCACGATAGTAATATTATTTATATGGAACTTTGATGAAATTCATGAGACTATTAAGAGTAAAATATAAACAAAAATTAAAATAAGAAACAAAAATAAGAAATTATGTATTTTTTATAACATAAAAGTTTTTGCATCAAATGTTAAAATTTAGTTTAAATAATTCTTATATCTTTAGTTAGCAATATACTAATTTCTAAAGTTATTTAGAGTAGTTTTTATATTTTTCAAATATCAAAGTTTTTTTTTATAAATATACCAAACTTTAGGGATATAAGTGTAGTAAGCATAATAATACCATAACTCACACCCCAAACAACCCTTACTTTATAGAGGGGAGGTCTGTGTAATATTTCAAACCTCAGGGGAGGTCTCTGTAATTTCTCAAACCACAGGGGAGATATCTGTAATTACACCAAACCTCAGGGGGTGTAGCTGTAATTATCCCTTCTATATATGTATGTTACGAGTCCAGTTTTAAGTTTTGAAGAAAAAATAAGTATAAATGTACTAATTAGACTCTCTCTCAACAAAATAAATTTTACTGATTAGAAACTTTAGAGGAACTATTATTATTGGGGTTTATATACATATACGTATGAAGAATATTCATAAATTGCCAACTACTTCCTAAATTGTTTCTTTTAACTTATGATCATTACAATAAATGAAATAAAATATTAATTATTTAATACAACTATATATATATATATATATATATATATATATATATATTTATGAATGAATTAACTTTTCCTTTTCAAATCTTTATAACATTCAAACTTGTGGTTTTATGATAATTTCTTATATATCTTGTAATACACATTTTGAACTTATTTAGGATATTGATACTAGCTTAATTATAATTTAACTTCTTTCATAAAGCATACGGCACAAGTAGATATGTCTACGTGAAAAGAATTTAGAGAACACTCCTAGTGATATGTATGCAAGTAACCTTATTCCACTGTGATACTTTATTTATACTGTGAAATAGTTTTACTTTAATTGACAAATTTTATATGGTGATACTAATATAGTTACTTTTATATGGTTCTTATTAAGTATTTCTCTTTAAGCACATATATTTTTATATTATTTTCAATGATAGGTAAGTATGTTTTTTCTTTGATAAGTTCTTTCTTTTAAGAAAATAGTAATTAATTAAAAAATTATTTACGTTTATCATTAAAACAGAAATAACTCTAAGTTCTCATTTCGTTCCCTAAATCATATTCCTGGCTCCGTCCATGAGGGCTAAACGTATTTTTCATGATGCTAACTCAGTGAATACTTTCATAATAAAATGGCATTCTGTATTAAAATCATGTAAAATATCAATATTAATATATACCGCATAAAAGTAGTAGATAATTTGACTTTTTTTTTTTTTCCTAATATGCTAGTGTTAACATTATGTTTTACTTCATATCTAAGATTTGATATATTTGGAGAATATCTCTTTGTAACAAGTAAAATTAATATATCACATTAACCTCACCCGATTTCCATGCACGTAAGCAAGGAAGTTTTATTCGGTTTGCCTACCCAAATTCACCTCAAGCTACCTCCAACTATTTATTACCAGTATAACATTATAGAAATGGAAAAATGAAATCTCCATATAAAAACCACACACCCTCTCATTCATTTTCTTCACAAGTTTCACATAAAAAACAACCATGAAAATTGTTCATCTCTTCTTCTTCTTCTTCTTCTTCTTCGTACTTCTTCAAATCTTACAGGCACCCTCAACCTACGCCGTAGAGTACCAAATCACCAATGTCGATCCAACCACCCCGGGCGGAACACGTTTCCAGCTCGAAATCGGGGAACCATACACAAGACAAATCATGCAAACAATAAACTACTTTATATGGGACATATTCCAACAATATTTGGAAGAAGATAGAAAACAGGTAGAAACGGTGAAGCTCGTCGTGCAACAATACAACGGAGCGGAAGCCATAACGTATGGCGAAACCGTGAATGTAAGTGCACTCTACTTGCAAGGGTACCAAGGTAATTTGAAATGGGAGTTCACTTCATTGCTTCACCATGAAATGACTCATGTTTTCCAGTGGGACGGTGAGGGGAAGGCGCCTGTCGGGTTGGTCGAAGGAATAGCGGATTACATGATATTGAAATCGAACTATTATCCGGAAGGTTTTGCGAAACAGGGTCAGGGCGAGAGATGGGATCAGGGTTATGATTTTACGGCCCGGTTTTTAGAGTATTGTGAAGGACTTAAATCAGGATTTGTTGCCGGGTTGAACCGGATGATGAGGACAGATTATAGTGAGGATTTTTTCATGAACTTGACGGGCAAGAGTGTTGGTCAGCTGTGGAGTGAGTATAAGGTGAAGTACGGAACGGGCACATTTAGTTTAGCAAATTAATTAAAATGCAGGTCACCTATAACATGAAATATAGCTGGCAAGTTTGTTTGCATAGGATATTATCTTGTTTAATTTAGACCTGCATTTGTTAGATATTTAATGAAATGAGTGATATTCAAAACAAGAAGGCGATTGGACACATTCTATTTTGGGACAATTACGTTTACACCTCAAAAGTGTAGTCTAATGAACGAAAGTTTTCACTTATTTAAATAAATCCAAATTGACTCTACTTACGTTTGAATAATCGTATCATCCTTGCAGTTTGAAAAACATTCCGGATAAACATCCTCTGGGAGGCATCTATGTAACTTTTCAGTATTTATGCAAAACTCAGGAGGAAGTTTAATAGTTAAGACCAAACTCAGAGAAATTTTCAAATTTGGTGCCTTACGTTGGTAACTTTACGATTTTGGTGCTTCAAGTTGGCACCTCTCTTTTTTGGTGCCTCAAGTTGAAATATTTTGTCAATTATGGTGCCTCAGTGGGTAATTGTCCAATTTTGATCGGAGATGTAAAAAACAAAAATGGAAAGGCAAAATTGCAAGAGATGTTTAAGGAAGAACACCCTTGCAATTTACAAAAGAAAAAACAAAAACAAAAACAGAAACAAAGACAAAAATAGAAAAAAAGTAGCAGCTCCGATAGCTTACGTCCAGAGAGGTACTGCTCTATCCACTTCCCGTACTCACCGCCCCTTTGTTCCATACTTCCATTATCTTGATTGATTCTCTTTGATTTTTCCATTAAATTAATTGATCATTATCAAATTTTGCTATGTGAAACTGTTGAATCAAGCACATGAACAATCAACAACTGAAAAACAAAGCAAAGTGTTATTGATAATCGGATCAATGTTGGCAAATTGACGATTGAATAATCGACGATTACAAAACGAATCAAGTGTTCTCCATTGAGAGAAAACAGAGCAAAATCAACCTAAAATCTAATCTGTCGAAGTGAAGTGAGAGAGGAGCGCGTGTGTGTATTTATATATGAGTGAGGAGCCTGAAATAACAAGTAACGGTCGAAAGTTTCCATAAATAGTAAAGCGACCCCAACTAATTTTTAAACAGCTTTCCAAAAATAGAAATTTGATATTTCTATATTTCAAGAGCCCCCTCAAAATGGGCATGGATATCAAGTAATCCCATTTTGGATATCATCTGTGAGAAAGCCTGAATGGACAATGGTTTAGTTAAAATATCAGCAACTTGATGAACATTGTCAATATGCAAGATCTTGAGTTGTGAACTTTTTCTCTCACGGAATGACAATCTATCTGGATGTGTTTTGTTCTCTCATGGTGGACCGGATTATTTGCAATACAGAAAGCACTCCGGTTATCGGTGAACAACAAAGGAATCTTGACAGGAGTGAAAGAGATATCTTGGAGCAGTTGGTTTATCCATAGTATTTCACAGGTGGTTGTGGCAATTGCCCTATACTCAACTTCAGTGGAGGATCTGCTCACGATTTTGTTGTTTTTTAGCCTTCCAAGAGACAAGAGAATTGCCAAGATAAATGGCATAACCTGTGACACTTTTTCTGGTTTCCAGGCAACCAGTCCAGTCACTATCACAAAAGGCCTTGATATGAATTTAAGAAGAAATTGGATAGAGTAGGCCTTTGCCAGGAGAAGCTTTAATGTATCTTAGAACCCTGTGTGCAGCTTCCAAATGAGCTGTGGTAGGGTGAGCCATGTGCTGACTGAGACACTGAATGTTGTAGCTGATATTAGGTCAAGAGATGGTAAGATACAGAAGTCTTCCCACTAATCTTCTGTATACAGAAGCATCTTCAAGCAGAGGAGAATCAGTAGAATTGAGCTTGAGTTTTGAATCCATTGGAGTGGATGCAGGTTTGCGATTCAAGTATCCTGATTCTGTAAGAATATCCAGAGCATACTTGCGCTGACAGATTGAAATCCCTTTCTTATTCCTTGCAACTTCAATGCCAAGGATGTACTTTAAATCCCCTAAGTCCTTGATGGTGAACTGGGGATCCAATGTTTGCTTGACATTGGTGATTTCATTCATGTCATTACCTGTTAATATTATATCATCAACATAGACACAAAGAATAGTGATAGAGTTGTGAGATTTCTTAACAAACAGAGAATAATCAAAAGGAGTTTGAGTGAAACCAAGAGATATCAAGGAAGAAGTGAGTTTGTTGAACCATTGTCTGGATGCTTGTTTTAAACCATACAAGCTTTTCTGTAATAAACAAACCCTTTGATCTTTTGATTTGCAGTAATGAGGTGGTGGTTTCATGTAGATCTTTACATCCAAATCACCATGCAAAAATGCATTGTTGACATCGAGTTGGT
This sequence comes from Misopates orontium, assembly GCA_946800315.1. NCBI lineage: Eukaryota > Viridiplantae > Streptophyta > Magnoliopsida > Lamiales > Plantaginaceae > Misopates > Misopates orontium. The sequence continues at coordinate 19,416,265 of OX326950.1, read as the reverse complement.
GAAGAAACCAATTCTGAGATGATGCCAATGCTAGAATGATCCTCACTGTGGTAAGCTTAGCCACAGGTGAAAAAGTGCCAAAATAATCCAAGCCCTCTTCCTCTGTGTATCCTTTAGCCACTAGCGTGGCTTTATACCTTTCTATAGTACCATCTGACTTGTATTTCACTTTGTAAACCCACTTGCAGCCTATGCAATGCTGTCCAGGAGGTAGATCAACAAGTGTCCATGTCTTAGTTTTCTCAAGTACTTGAACCTCTTTGTTCATAGCTTCTCTCCATTCAAGATGTTTATTTGCTTCAGTATAAGTTCTAGGTCCACTGATTTGGGAGATAGAAGCAGTAAACACTCTGTGGTGATCACCAAGATTAGCAGCAGTAACATAATTGCAAATAGGATATCTCAGATAAGGAGCAGTTTGAGTAGTGGAAATGTTAGCTTTATGCAATGAATCTGGCAAATTATAATCATATACGGATAGATAAGATGGAGGTGCATGAGTTCTAGTAGATCTTCATAGGGATAGAAGCTACATCATTATTAGCAGGTACTACAGAACTATCAACAGCAAGAACATGAGAAAAAGAAGATGCCTGAATTTGAGGAATGACCTCAGGTGGAATGTAAGTAGCTGCATGAGTTTCAGTAGTAAAAGAGCTATTAACATCAGCTAAGCTATACATGTCTAGAGTAGGAACCTGGTAAGAAGATTCATTCACAGAAACTGCAGGTGAAATAGGAGGTAAGTGAGGATTAACTTGGACAGGAGGAGGTTGAATATTGTGTCCTCTAATGAAAGAATCAGTGCAGATAGGTTGAGGTTGAACAACAGAACTCTTCTAATTAATAGTGTCATTTTTAAAAGGAAACTCGTTATCATCAACATCTCTAGAAACAAAAACCTTGAAAGTATCAAGATTCAATAACAAATACCTTTTAGTACCACTGGGATAGCCCAGAAAAACACACTTCACTGCTCTTGGAGCAAACTTATGCCTGTTTGCAGAGATGGTAGAAGCAAAGCATAAAGAACCAAACACCTTTAAGAGATTGTAATCAGGAAATTTGTTGTAAAGTTTCTCATAAGGGGACTTATGATCCAACACAGCAGAAGGAATTCTGTTAATAATGAAAGCTGTAGTACATATACCATTTCCTCAATACTCAAGAGGAATGTTAGACTGAAAACGAAGAGATCTTGCAACTTGCAAGACATGTTGATGCTTGCGTTCAACAAGACCATTTTGCTGGGGTGTATCTACACAACTGGTCTAATGAATAAACCAAGAGAAGTGTGGAAATCTTTCAAAATAAACTCAGTGCCATTATCTGATTGAATGATCTTAATCTTAGTAGAAAACTGAGTTAAAACAAAATTATAAAACTGTAAAATGTAAGTTTTAACATCAGATTTATGCCTGAGAAGATAAATCCAGGTACACCTGTATAATCATCAAAAATGGTTAAAAAGAACCTGAATCCATCATGAGAAACAACTTTGAAGGGGCCCCAAACATCACAATGTATTATTTCAAAAGCAACAGTAGTTACAGAATGTTTAACAGGAAAAGATAGTCTTTTCTGCTTAGCTAAGTGACGTATCTCACATTGTTCAAGGGGCTTACAAGAATGACCTTCAACTGAAGGAATATGTAACAACTTGTCAGAAGAAATATGACCTAATCTCATGTGCCAAAGTTGAGACTTAGTACTAACAGAATTACAAGTAACAGAGTTAAAGATAGAACATATAAGTTGTCATGCAATCTAGCAGAACCAATCATCCTCCTGGTGATTTGGTCCTGCAAATAACAACAATAAGAAAAGAACAATAAAGATATATGTGTGGCTTTAATCAACTTAGAGATAGATAAGAGATTATAGCCAAAAGTAGGCACATAGAGAACATTATGTAGACAAACATCTTTACAGAACTGAACACTACGGGCGCGTTTGGATTGTCCCATAAGGTCTGATAAGCTCTATAATTGGAGCCTTTTTCGTGTTTGGATGCCCCAGGTTGTAATGCCATAGGCCCGCAAATTGTGAGCCCTCCCCCCACTTTCCCCTCATTGGTCGCACCCTTCCCCCCTCCAACTAGCAATCATGACCCAAATTCACCTATTATTTTACTTTAGTACCCTTACCAAACTTTTTAATTTACCACCCAACCCAATTCAGAATTCATGGCTTTTTAACCAAAAATTTCCATCTCCACAGTCTTTTTTTTTTCTATTTTTTTCAAATCAATTGCTTTGGGTTATCTTTCCGACTTCGATTAATGTTTCATATAAGTAATAACTGATTGCATCTATCCTCTTTTGTTGTTAAACATGAGTTTGGGAGTTTTCTTGAATTTATATTTATTTTGGATTTTATTGTGCAAGCACTTCCTTTTGGCTTCAGTTTTGAACCCTCGAGGTCTAATGTTAGAATAGAGATTGTTATATTGAATGAGTTTCTTCCTTTACTTAAATGTTCTTGATGATTCTAATCCTCTTTCTTATTTTACCTTTGTGTATTTTTTTCTTCTTCTTAAACTTCTCCATGAATACGATAAATATTATTTTTCATGTGTTCCTCACAAGTTACACCTTACAAACTGAAACCTGGGAAGAGAATCGCCCTGATATTAATACCCTTCAAATAATTATTTGAGAAGATGAGAGGAATTGGTCACTTTAATTTCAAACTTGGGAGCAGCAAAAACGCCTCTCCATTGCAACAGCTTATTCCATTTTTCAACATAAACTTATGGGCAATTTTGGTAAATGAGCAATCTTGCCTCAAAACTAGTCAAACCAAACATTATGATCCATTATAATAATAGCTAGTGGATACTGGCTATTGTTAAATCCAAACACTTTACACCCTTTAACACTTGACACGGGCCACACCTTACTAACAATGGTGGTATTACTGAAAATGGAAACCAAACGAGCCCTACCAATATAAGTAGCTGTAGTGAAACTTTCGGTAGGCAGATTAATAGTGATATTCACAGGTAAAGGTGGAGAAATAAACCAATCAAGATGACAAACCATATGGTCTGTAGCTCCTGAATCAAGAATCCAACTATACCTATGAAAATAAGAACTATTAGAAGAACTAGACAAAGCTTTAACCATACCAGTGGCTGCAGTATCAACATAGTGATGTGGAGCAGATTCAGAAGGTGGAGCAGTCATTTGCTGTTCTTGGATTCTTTTCAAAGCCAGAAACTCTTCAAAGAGTTCTTTGTGAGTGGAAGCAAGAAGATTATCTTCAACACCCTTGACCTGAGATACAACAGAATTAGTAGAAACAACATTTACAACTGGATTTGGAAACTGCCTTTTACCCTTAGGACCATCCCAACCAGGGGATATCCTATCAACTGATAGCATCTATCAACTGTGTGACCATTGTATCCACAGTGAGAACAACGCAACTTCTTCTTATCCTTAGCACCATTACCCTTAGAAAAGTTAGCAACGGGATTCTGAGAAGCATTTTGAGGTGTGAAACCTATCTCCTGATGTTGATTCTGTCCGGAAAACATGGCTAAGGATTCACCAGTAGGACCAGTAGAGTAAAGATCACGTTGGTTCTCCTCTTGCAACAACATAGAATAAACCTTGGAAAAGCTAGGAAGAGGATTAACCAAAAGTATTTGACTCCTAACAGCACTATAAGAATCAGCAAGTCCAATCAAGAATTTCAAGACACAATCATACTGTTGCAAATCAACCATGGTTTTGTTGACATTACAGGTACACAGACCACAAGAACAAGCAACAATAGGACGCTGAGAAACATACTCATCCCACAACCCTCTGAAAGTACTGTAATAGTCGGTGATAGAGGAATTGCCCTGTGAAATAGTGGACAAAGACTTCTGGAGTTGGTACACACGTGAACCATCGGTTCTATCATAGCGAGTCTTCAATTCAGGCCACAAATCCAATGCTGAATCAAAGTAAAGAAGACTCTGACAAAGATCCTTCGAAACAGAGTTAAGCAACTAGGGCAGAACCAAATTATTTGCTCTTATCCAAGCAGTGAGAAGAACTTGATCATTAGAGTTCGGTTTAGTTAAAGATCCGTCTATAAACCTGATCTTGTTCTTAATATTCAAAGCCATAACAATTCCTTTACTCCAACTGATATAGTTTTTGCCAGTAAACACATCACCAACAATTGCAGCACCAGTAAAATCATTAGATCCTAAAAAATACGGCGAACTCGAATCCTCACTAAGATTACGCACAGGAGCAACAGGAGCCGTACCAGAAGATGAGTTATTTGGTGGATTTGACATTTTCACCAACAAATCAGAGAATACAAGATCAACCGATCAAAAGTGAGCGGAGATTGAGAGGAATCGATTGATTGGAGCAGATTATGCAACAGAGAATAAATGCATAAGCGATTAACGAATCAATTTGAAACCCAGTTGAATGATACCATGTGAAGTTGTTGAATTAAACACATGAACAATCAACAATTGAAAAACAAAGCAAAGTGTTATTGATAATCGGATCAATGTTGACAAATTGACGATTGAATAATCGACGATTACAAAACGAATCAAGTGTTCTCCATTGAGAGAAAATAGAGCAAAATCAACCTAAAATCTAATCTGTCGAAGTGAAGTGAGAGAGGAGCGTGTGTGTGTATTTATATGTGAGTGAGGAGCCTGAAATAACAATTAACGGTCGAAAGTTTCCATAAATAGTAAAACGACCCCAACTGATTTTTAAACAGCTTTCCAAAAATAGAAATTTGATATTTCTATATTTCAAGATGTTATGCCCTTGCTTGTTGATCGGACTGATTAAAACATTATGTAATAATATTTGTATTCTGGGTCTTTTTCCACTTACACCTTTTATGTTCTGAATCCCCTTATACCAGATGGTGCAAATTCCCAAATGAGTCCTCCAAAGTTTTTGCTACTACTACTATTTCTCTTCATTTGATGCAAATTTCTCTCCCCCAAAGACATCCTAATCTATATAAAAACAACATATTTTCAACCTCAATAATTCCAAAATTATTCATATAACAAAATAAACTAATCCCCTCCTCACGTGCAATATAATCCATGAATGAAAACATATCCTAAATCACATATCAATGACAATAATTTTTAGAATCAAATTAAACAACCACAAATACAAAATAACCATTGTCTCTTTCCCCGTTTCTTTCTTTTCCTTTGTTTCAGTTGATTTTTTTTTGTTTTTCTTTTGTAAATTGCAAGAGACCTTTTTTGCAATTCTGCCCTTGTATTTTTTTTTTTTTTACATTTTCGGCTAAAATTGGGCAATTCTCAGAGGCACCAAAATTGACAAAATATGCCAACTTTAGGCATCCAAAATGAGAGGTGCCAACTTGAGGCACCAAAATCGTAAAGTTGACAACATAAGGCACCAAAGTTGAAAATTTCTCACCGAACTCATCAGGGACTAGTGTAAACGTGAAAATTCTATCGAAATTTGTTGTCATTTTCATTCCGGCCCCTCTCATGTAAACTAAAAATCTCAAGATCATTAAGTTCTAGAGAACAATTCATATAAGTTATTATTATTATTATTATTATTATTATTATTATTATTATTATTATTATTATTATTATTATTATTATTATTATTATTATTATTATTATTATTATTATTATTATTATTATTATTATTATTATTATTATTATTTTAAGATGGAGAGTAATATGGAAGTAAAATAAGAAACATACAATAAATGAAAGCTCGAATTTACAGAATTATGGTATAATTATTGCACAACTATTATTTGACGAAATCGAGAATCTTCTTAAAGCTTTGAAGTTATGTATGGCGTAATTAACCTAACAGTTTGTCTCGAGATCCATCTAGCTACCCTAGTTAGCCGAATATGGAAATTATCCTTACCTTTTTCTAGAGGATTTTGTTTGCACAAACAAGAACTAAGGAGAAGAAAGTGTGAAGCTAGGCGATAAAATGAAGTGATCAGTCTCAGTGAAATTCGTCTCTATAAACTAAGTTAAGAAGTCACTTCTAAATATGCATGAGAAACTAATAAGTTTTACAATCTTCTATACATGGATGTACTTGTGGATTGTGTATCAAAGATATATGTATTGAATGATGCTCTTAGACTGCTTTGTATTGTTACATGGTTATTGAATTGTCAGATACTCTGTATAGGGATTCCGCCACTACCACCTACAAGAAAATAATAGTTTGAGTCTTTTGTTTTTGGTTTTGAGTCTTTGTTGTTTACTTGAGGACGAGTAAAAGGGTAAGTTTGGGGATGTTTGATGAGTCTATTTTGTACTCATTATTCGCATGTCAAATAGACCATTTTATTGCATGTTCCTTGATAGTTTTGAGTATTTTTACTTGTTTTCCTTTATTTTACTGTCTAGGAGTCATTCTGGTGAAAAGGGACGAAGAGAGGTCAAAAAGAGGAATTTTGGGCAAATCATGCGAGCAGGAAAGCGAAGGGAAGCAAATAGGAGAAATCGATCGCATTGAAGTATAGAAGAAAATGAAAGCGATCGCTTATGACTAAAGATAATGCAACCCTTAAACCAGTAGCCGCCGCATGCAATGGAAAGCGATCACTTCTAATTGCTTAGACTTGCAAATTAGATTATTGATGCAAAATTAAAGAGTGAGACTTTCCAAGCACTCGAGGATATAAAGAGAAGACCTAAACTCGAGAGAAGGAGGCTGGTACGGGTTATGGAGAAAGGAATCATTTTTTGGAAACTAGCTTTTAGAAGAGAAGTAGAGATCAAAGGACATGGGGAAGAACAAGGAATCATATGCCGTGATTGAGTTTATGTTATTTAGTATTTTAGATCTGGATTCTATTTTGTTGCTTTGGATATTGCATTTATTTTCTGGTGTTTGTTTTGAACAAGATCTTTGCTTTAGTTATTTTATTCAAGACTATGTTTTATTTTATTGGTATTTATGTGTTTATTTCAATTATGAGTAGCTAATTCCATCGCGTGTCGTGAGGAGATGAGAGTATTTGAATAGAGATTATGTTGACATGGTTATGTTGAGATGAGTGTGTGATGAATAATTTAATTGAATTGATATTGAGTAAAATGCGTTATGTGCGTCATGAACACATAATTGATTAGATTCTTATGACAAATGCACAAGCTAAACTCATAAGATAGCTCTTGACCTGCTCAAACTCTATATGGCAAATTCTTACCGCAAGCGTACAGATGCAAGTAGTAAAAGGGTTGTAAATAACGACCCCAAATATCGATCTCAGGGAGGTTTGCTCGAATAATTATGTAGAATGATTAACAATTAAATTTTAATTCCTATTTACCTAATTGATAAAAACTAATATTAAATAAAAGATGAATATTTGTTTTCAGTAAAGATGATTGATGAAATTTTAATAAAAGAACAAGCTCTGGAAAGTCGGTTTCATATGATTCTTGTGCAAGTTAACTTACGCCTCACATTGGATTCTTGAATTGTCATATTCCATGTAGGTATTCCTATAATAGTACTCTGTAGGAAATCACGGATCCTAACACACAATCCACTCAAATGGTACTATTCTTACTCTGTTCTAATGAAAGTATTACCTTCCTTGAATCACCTATGTTCAAAAACAAAAAGCAACACCAAAACATGCTCTGGATTGTCAATCATACAACACGAATGGATGATTTTTGATTTATATGAGATCTATTTCATCAAAGTCTTCTGTCGAGTTCTAAGATGAAAATCTAAGCAGTAATATATTGGCCAAATAATATTAAAGCATTAAGAACAAATCATAAATACGAATACTTCAATAATCAAGAACTTCAAATCAAAACACAAACTTCATGATCACTCAAATCCGACTACTCCCTGATTCTGATTCCAGGGTTTATGGAATTTAGCTACAAATGATAAGAAAAACGAAACAAGATCAAAATAAACGATAACATGATAATTAAAATGAAAGAAATATCAAATCTAATAAAAATTGTTTCAGCCTCCACTAAATTCTCCAAAGAATATGTCGCCGTCTTCTCCAAAGTGGATAATAGTGTATGTAAGCTGGCAATCGAATCAATGTTTAACATCCTTTGCAACTGATTAGGAGTAGTATGTGTAACGCAAGGTTGACCAGACAAAACAATACGCTTACCCACCGCATTAAAAGTAATGCTAGGAACACTGAAATCAGCTTCAAGCGGTCCCAATGTCCGTAACCACTGTACTCCAGAAACAACATCCGCCCCCCCTGAATTGGTAAGACTAAAAATAGCATAGTAATCGGCACCTCTTGTAAAACTATAACAACATCATGGCAATGACCTTGACAATTCAAAATTCACCGTTTCCAATCATCACAACAATAGGAGAAACAGCAACCATGGGTAACTTAAGAAATTCAGCGACACGTGGCTGAATGATGTTGTGAGTTGACCCTAAATATACCAATACTATCACTAGTTACCCCCTAATTCTGCTCTCAGCCCGAAGGGTACGCGGAGCAGATGCACCAAATAATGCAGCAAACGAACAATGATACTCCGAAACTGATGGTTTGGAAGGAGCTGTCAGGAAATGAGCAGGCAGTTGTGGCAGAGGAGATGTAGTCTCAGAAAAACTCTCCTCATCTTGTTCTTCAACAGCTGCATCAGCCAGAACCTCTGAAACGTCGGCAATAAGTGATAAAGACTGCTTTGCACTTATGACCAGGAGCAAATTTTTCATCGCAATTGAGACACAGGCCTTTGGCCCTACATTCCTGCATCTCAGTTTGAGTGAGCCGACGAACTGGTAACAAATTTGGAGGTTTAGGCTGAGGCAATTGTAACTGTGGCGTTCGTAACAACGCTGGCACGGCAACAGGAACTCGTGCATAAGGAGGACATGGGCGAAAATCCTGCAATTTGTCTTCCACTAATTTTGCCAAATCAATTGCATCGTGAATATTTAACGGCCGTAAAATTGCTAATTCGCGTTGAATATCAATACGTAATCCAGAGATAAAGAAATTTAAAATGGCAGAAGGTGATAAATCATGAAAAAAATTACCTAAGCGCTGAAACTCAAAAATATAAGCCGTAACCATACCCGTTTGACGCAATTTTATAGAGCAACTTGATGATTTGAATAGGAAGAGGGCCCAAAATGTAGAGACAAATCACGTACAAACATCTGCCAACTGCTAAATTGATGATTGGTATGCATTCCCTTATACCAACTGAGGGCTGATCTGCATATAGAAAGAGGAGTAATGCACATGTTGATCCAAAGGAACGTGATGATGGGAAAAATAGCAATCATCATTGAACACCCAATCCAAAGGGTTAGAGCCATCAAATGGTTCCAAATGCAGTTTTAGCGGTTTAAATGCATCACTAGAACTCGGCTGTTGAAAACCTGGGTTTGGAAACTGCTGAGATGGTGATCCAACATGATATTCAGCAGCATGTGGAAACTGAATTTGCTGCCTGTTTATCCAACTTAAGCTGCATTTCCGTCATCATAACCATAATTTTTTCCATGGTAGATACTGTTTCATTCAAATCAGATTCAAGACGACGAATGGATTCCGCCGTTGCATTTTCTTCCAAAGAAGATGATGCTTGTGAAAGTGTGGTAGGCATAGTGCAATGAAAGCACCAGAATGGTAAGAGCACAATAGATAAATTGTTCTATTTGGGAGTAAGAACATGAACTCCAACAAATTGAGGGTTGAGGAGAGAATTCTAAAAGAAAAGATACTTCATATTTTCTTCTTGAACCCAAATGATCCGTACATTACATAATATAAACACTAACTGCTTAACTGATCATAGCCTTCTTAACTACACACCCACTACTGAAATTTAAAGCAATTACATAGAAAATAAATATTTACATCCTAATATACTGTTTTACTAAGCCCATCACATGATATCATATGAAGTCCAAGCTGGAGGAATAGAAGCCCGAACTAATCTGCTTCACGAGCCCAAAGTATCTAGGCGAGGGTTCGTATCAATCTGAAAAACGAAAAAAGAAAAAAAATAAAAGATTTACTGGAACAAATTCACTACTGGAAGAAGAAAAAGAAAGAGAAAGAAAGGATGAAGGGTTTTTTTTCAATAGGGAGCGTTACTTTCAATGTAATGTAGTAAACATGTAAAGGATGATTAAATAATGGGAGGAGGAGAAAGATACGGGTTGGCCTTATGAAAAGAAAGGGCGTATTCCCATTTGTATCCAACATAGAGTAGTTAATGCATACTAAATTTTCCGATAAAAAATTATTACGGTTAAATATTTTGAAGAAGGAACTATACGACAAAGTGTTTAATGCTGGTCGCTGGATAGCAAAAGCTAGGTAAAAAGTAAAAGACCAGAGATAAAGTAAGTAATTAAAACAAACAAATACTATGGAAGTTGAACTCAAATGCTTCATGGAGTTGAATCAATTATTCGATCATATTCAATAATTTTAGATAATTCTCGTTAAATTTATATTACCATAGAATTTTTAATTACTCAATCTTCGTTTTACGTTGCAACACATTTTCTAACATATTTAATGGCTGAAATGCACCCAAGGTACCATGCCAGAAACATATTATAATGTTCTAATGTCATGTTTAAAATCCCAAAATGGTTAAATTCATTACTACTACTTCACACAATAACAACGAGTAGAGAAAAAAGTATTATTGTGAATGTTATTATACACTAACTCGATTTATGTTAGTTGAAAACTCCCAAACTTCAAAATTATTTATTTTTATGTAGAAATAGTTACATTTAAAATCAGTGAAAAATCTACACCACGCTAGTAAATGTCGGTTTTGCTTGTGAGAATGTCACCAACAATATATGTGCCAATAACATCATGTGATCGAGAAAAACAACATACATCTTGATTCGTCACTCGGATTGTTTGGTGAAATCTTATTTGAACTTGTTGCTTGAGAAGCCATGACCAAACAATTTCAGAGTATCGCACAAGAACTTGGCATAAGATTAGCACAAGAAATACACAGTGATATCTTCTTATGAACATTTTCATGTACCTTGTTCTCTTTTCATGCTATTCGGTTGAAGATAAACTACCCAACTTCTTTCTGATCACAAAAACATGGGTCGAATAGTTTGACATGTAACAACCAATGGTGAAATACTCAAACACGACCTATTTCCACCATGGACTAAATTTCTTCAAGGAGAGTGACCCAACCATCTTGAAAGCGGGTATCATTTCCTGTTTTAGCCACTTTCACTTGCTAAGACGTGTAATTTCCATCTATCAGACCGTTTCGACAGACGGCCCTAGATACATTTAGTAAAACCCAATTGATAGTTGAAACAATCTGGTGAGAAAAAATTGAAGAAAGAAGGATGAGTCCTTACTTTATATTCGATGTGTTGGTAAGTCATAGTTCGCCGCAAAATTAATATGGAAACCAAAAAAAGAAAAAAAAAAAGATTTAATAGAACAAATTCACTACTGGAAGAAGAAAAAGAACAGGATTAAAAAATGGGTGGCGGAGAAAGATACGGGTGGGCATAATGAAAATGAAGGGCATATTCCGATTTGAATCCATCTTAGAATAATTACTCAATAATAATTTTTCCAATAAAATTTAATAAAAGTTAGATATTTTGAGAAAGGAACTATAGGACAAAGTATTCAATGCTGGATAGCGGAAGCAAGGTCAACATCAAAACACCATTGATAAAGTAAGTAATCAAAACAAACAAATACTACGCAAGGTGAACTCCACATGTTTCATGGAGTTTAATTTATTAAGTATTCGATCATATTCGATAGTTTAAGGTAATTCTCGTTCAATTTATATTACAATAAAAAAGTTTAATTACTCATTCTTCGTTTTACGTGGCAACACACGTTCTAACTTGTTAAATGGCGGAAATGCAGGTAGGGTGCTATGCTAGAAACATGTTATAATGTTCTAATATAAAGTTTAAAATCACAAAAAGGTTAATTTCATTACTACCACTTCACACAACAACTAAAAAGTAGAGATAAAGTATTTTTGTGAATATAATTATACACTAACTTGATTTATGTTAGTTGAAAACTCCTAAACTTCAAAAGTATTTTATTTTTATGTATAAATAGTTACAATTAAAATCAGTAAAAAATCTACACCAAGCTAGTTAATGTCGATTTCGCTGGTGAGAATGTCACCAACAATATATGTACCAATAATATCATGTGATCAAAGAAAAAAAAAGACATTGATTCATCACTTGGATTGTTTGGAGAAATCTTAGTAGAACTTGTTGCTAGAGAAGCCATGATAAAACAATTTGTATCGCACAAGAACTGTGCATAAGATTAGCACAAGAAATACACAGTGATATCTTCATATGAAAATTTTCATCTACCATGTTCTCTTTCCCTACTATTCTCTTGAAGATAAACTACCCAATTTTTTTTTTTTATCACAAAAACATGGGTCGAATAGTTCGACATTTAACAACCCATGGTGAAATATTCAAACCCGACCAATTTCCACCATGGACTAAGTTTCTTCAAGGAGAGTGACCCAATCATCTTGAAAGCAGGTATCATTTCCTATTTTAGCCACTTTCACTTGCCAAAAGTTGTTATTTACATCTTTCAGAACCATTTGTTCCGACAGCCGACCCTGGATACCTTTAGTAAAAGCGAATATTTAGTTGAAACATTCTAGTGAGAAAAACTTGAAGAAAGCAAGATGAGTCCTTACTTCTCTCCGATGGGTTGGTCAATAATATTTTGCTGCCAAATTAATCTGCAAAAAAAACAAACAAAAAAAAAATTTACCGTAAGAAATCACCACTGGAAGAAGAAAAAGGAAAAGAAAAATAAAGAAATGGTGAAGGGTTCTTTGATTATGGAGCGTTACTTTCAATGTTTTGTAATAACCAGGCAAAGGAACATGATTAAAAATGGTTGGCAAAGAATGATACAGGTTGGCATAATGAAAACGAAGGGCGTATTTGGATTTGAATCCATCTTAAAGTAATTAATGAATAATAAATTTTGCAATAAAAATTTATAAATGTTAAGTATTTTGAAAAAGGAACTATACGACAAATTATTTAATACTGGATAGCAAAAGCAAGGTGAAAGTTACACTACCAGTGATAAAGTAAAAAAGCAGAACAAACAAATATTATGGAAGTTGTACTCTACATGTTTCATGGAGTTGAATGTATCAATTATTCAATCATATTCGATAATTTTAAATAATTCTCGTTTGATTTATATTACAATAGAATTTTTTAATTACTCATTCTTCGTTTTACGTTGCAACACATTTTCTAACATGTTTCATGGCTGAAATGTACGCAGGGTGCTATGCTAGAAACATGTCGTAATGTTGTAATATAAAATTTAAAATCACCAAATGATTAATTTCATTACTACCACTTCAACAACAACAAAAAAGTAGAGAAAAAGTATATTTGTGAATATAATTATACACTAACTAAGTTTATGTTAGTTGAAAACTCCCAAACTTCAAAAGAATTTAATTTTTATGGATAAATATTTACAATTAAAATCATCCAAAATCTACACCACACTAGTAAGTGTCCATTTTGGTGGTGAGAATGTCAACAACAACATATGTGCCAATAATATCATGTGATCAAAAAAAAAAAAATTCATACATTCATTCGTCACTGGGATTGTTTGGTGAAATCTTAGTTGAACTTGTTGCCAAAGAAGCCATGATCAAATAATTTCAGAGTATCACACTAGAATTGTGCATAAGATTAGCACAAGAAATACACAATGATATCTTTACATGAACATTTTCATCTACCTTGTTCTCTTTCCATTCTATTCCCCCGATGATATACACTACCAAATTTCTTTCTGATCACAAAATCATAAGTCGAATAGTTTGACATGTAACAACCCAAGGTGAAATATTCAAACACGATAATTCTCCACCATGGAATTTTCATGGAGAGTGACCTGACCATCTTGAAAGTAGGTATCATTACCTATTTTAGCCACTTTTCACTCGCCAAAAGTGGTTATTTTCATCTTTTCAGAACCACTCGTTCCGACAGTCAGCCCTGTATACATTTAGTAAAACCCAATTATTAATCGAAATAGTCTGGTGAGAGAAACTTGAAGAAAGAAAGATGAGTCCTTACTTGATATTTGATGGGTACGTCAATCATAGTTCGCTGCAAAATTAATCAGCAAACCCAAAAAAAAATAAAATTGGTTTACTAGAATAAATTCACTACTGGAAGAAAAAAGAAAAAGAAATTAAAGTATGAAGGATTATTTGATTAGGGAGCGTTACTTACCTACTATCAATGTTTTGTAATAAACCGGAAAAGGAACATGATTAAAAAAAGGGGTGCGGGAGAAATATGCGGGTTGGCATGATGAAAAAAAGGCGTATTCTGATTTGAATCCATCTTAGAGTAATTAATGGATAATAACTTTTTCCAATAAAAGTTTATAAAAGTTAAATTTTTTGAAAAGGAACTATACGACAAAGTATTTAATGTTGGATAGCGAAAGAAAGGTGAAAACTAAATACCTGCAATAAAGTAAGTAAGCAAAACAAAAAAATACTACGGAATTTGACTCGAAATGCTTCATGCAGTTGAATATATCAATTATTCGATCATGTTCGGTAATTTTAGATAATTCTCTTTCAATTTATATTAAAAAAAGAATTTTTTAATTACTCATTCTTCGTCTTACGCTGCAACACATTTTCTAACATGTTTAGCTGAACTGCACGCAGGGTGCTAAGCTAGAAACATGACGTATGTTCTAACATCAAATTTAAAATCACAACACGGTTATTTTATTTACTACCACTTCCCACAACAACAAAATAGTATAGAGAAAAAGTATTTTTGTGAATGTAATAATACACTAACTCGATATATGTTAGTTGAAACTCCAAAAGTTCAAAGGTATTCATATTTTATGCATAAATTGTTACAATTAAAATCAGTGAAAAATCTACACCACACTAGTAAATGTCTATTTTGCTCGTGAGAATGTCACCAATAATACATTTGCCAATAATATCATGTTATCAAAAAAAAAATAAAAAAAAATTGATTCGTCACTGGGATTGTTTGGGTAAATCTTAGTTGAACTTGTTGATAGAGAAGCCATGATCAAACAATTTTAGAGTATCGCACAAGAATTGTGCATAAGATTAGCACAAGAAATACACAGTGATATCTTCACATGAACATTTTCTTCCTATTCCTTTGAAGATACACTACCAAACTTCTTTCTGATCACTAAAACATGGTCAAATAGTTTGACATGTAACAACCCATGGTGAAATATTCAAACACGCCGATTTCAACCATGCATGGACTAAATTTATTCAAGGAGAGTGACCCACCAATCTTGAAAGCAGGTATCATTTCATTTTTAGCCACTTTCACTTGCCAAAAGTTGTTATTTCCATCTTTCTGAGCCACTCGTTCCAACAGTCGGCCATGGACACATTTAGTAAACCCCAATTATTAGTCGAAACAGTCTGGTGAGAAAAACTTGAAGAAAGCGAGATGAGTCATTCCTTGATATTCGATAGGTTGTTTAGTCATAGTTCGCTGCAAAATTAATCAGCAAACCACAAAAAGAAAAAACTGATTTACTGGAATAAATTCACTACTGGAAGAAGAAAAGGAAAAAGAAAGAAAGGATGAAGGATTATTCGATTAGGGAGTGTTACTTACCTACTTTCAATGTTTTGTAATAAACAGGAAAAAAAAAACATGATTAAAAAAATAGGTGCGGGGGAAATATACGGTTTGGCATAGTGAAAAAAGGGCGTATTCCTAATTGTATTCATCATAAAGAAATTAATGTATGATACATTTTCCATAAAAATTATAAAAGTTAATTTTTTGGTAAAGGAACTATACCACAAAGTATTTAATGTTGGATAGCAAAAGCAAAGTGAAAATTCAAATACTATTCCAATTGCTAAATGTGCCCGCTGCATCTATGGAATATCGGGCTTTGCCCTTTATCCTTTTGGGCCGTAAATTTCTCCTTCAATTTTTGAATTTTTGACACATTTTGCCCAACCTCGGCCCGAAACACCATGTTAGCCCCCAAACTGGTCTTGCATCAATTTTGACCAAGTCTTATCCAATGTGGCAGCCAGGTCAGATCAGTTTGGTGACGTGTGATAATTATTGGGCAAGTTTTGCAACTTTATCTTAATTTTTTTGAATAACTTAAAATTATAACTATAAAATCATTTCTTCAATTCTAATATATAATTAATTCCATAAATTAGTTATAATATTTTTTGAAGTTAAATCTTAAGTAAAGTATAATGATAATAAATAGAAAACCGATAACTATATTAGAAAATATAATTGGTTTAGTTACAGTTTTTAATTTAAAACATAAAAATAAAAATTTAATATTTTAATTTCAAACCTTTTTAGAAAAATTTGAAATCTCACTCTTTTATGTATTACATTACCCATAAATTGAATAAAACATTAATTGGTAAATAAAATAGGAAAACTAATACAACTTTTAAAAAAAAAATCAACTTCATTCGCCACCCCCCCCCCCCCCCCCCCCAAAACCACCCACAAAGCTGTCCTTCTTCGCCTCTCCCCCCAACCCTCATCTTCTTCTTTGCGATATTCTTTTTGAAAGGCAGTAAAGAAGACAACATATTTGTGTAAAACTCAAATATAAAATCCAAATCCCTAGTTTCAAGTTCTTCGCAACCCTCAATATCCATTCGCCCTAACTGAAAATTTGATGAAACGGAGCTGATAATCTAGAATTTATATAGGAGTTGTGAGGAAAGGAAGAGGGAGAGGGAGGGAGAATTTTGCAAAAATGGTACCATAACTTTTTCCTCTTGCAAAAATAGTCCCATAACTTAAATTTGTCGATTTTTTGTCCCATAACTAAAATTAATTGCAAAATTGGTCCCTCCTTTAACTAAAACTGACGGAGCTATTTTTTTTAAAAAAATATATTGATAATGACGCCAAAATGACGTCATGGTAAGAGTAACATGTGTTGAATTTTTGCAAAAATGGTACCATAACTTGTCCCTATTGCAAGAATAGTCCCATAACTTAATTTTTTTGGATTTTGGTCCATAACTAAAAACTAATTGTCAAATTAGTCTTCCGTTAATGGAATATTCGATTTAGTTAAATTTGAAAACACTTTCAATGGCCATACAACAAACAGTCCTACAAAGCACACAATAATTGTGAAATCGTGTTTATACATTACGAAAACAAAAAATCGATTAAGTTAAATACAAAGCAATACAAATAAAATTATGGCTTCAACCGAGGATAGAAACAAAGACACCAACTACGACTACAATGCCGACCCAAATTTTATAGATCAATTTTTTCAACTCCTCATTTTCCCCCTTCAATTTTACATCTTCTTATCATTTCTTCCATATTCCCGACTTAAGTAATTCTTTGCCCTACACGGCATTAGTAGCCTTACTACTGCTCCTCATACCCCTAAAATGGCCCTGCTGCGATACAAATTGTTAGTTCCTTCAAAACATTCGTCAATTTGGCGATTTACATTTATAACCATTTATGTTACGTGTTGGTCACGGTGTGGAATTTGAAGTTGCCTCACTTCTATATGAAGAACTAAGGGGGTCTTGGCCTATGAAAAATTTCCACGATGTCTGCAAATTAGTGATGATTAATGGAATCGAATATCCGTAAAGAAATGGAATTAACGGAAGACTAATTAATTTGGCAATTAGTTTTTAGTTACGGATCAAAATCCAAAAAAATTAAGTTATGAGACTATTCTTGCAATAAGGACAAGTTATGGTACCATTTTTGCAAAACTTCCACACATGTTACTCTTAACATGATATCATTTTGGCGTCATTATCAATGTTTTTTTTAAAAGAAAATAGCTCCGTTAGTTTCAATTAACGGAAGGACCAATTTCGCAATTAATTTTAGTTATGGGACCGAAAATTGACAAATTTAAGTTATGGGACTATTTTTGCAAGAGGGGAATGTTATGGTACCATTTTTGCAAAAATCCCGAGAGGGAGGGGTAGGCTTTGGGTGGTGGAGGGGGAGGGAGGAAGAAGAAGTTAGGAGTTTTAAGGAAGGGGGCGGAGGGGGGGGGGGGGGGGGGAGGCGAGGAAAAAGATGTTATTTCAATTTTTTTTTTATACAAATATTTCTTATTTTATATTCTAAAATATTGAAATTGAAATAAAATGTTAAAATTATCTTTCTAATTAAAAATAGTAAATAATTAAAATAAATATTTATTTAGAGATGTGGCAGCCATGTCAGACATAACATATGCAAAATAGATGCAAGACCAGTTTGGGGGCTGACATGGCGTTTCTGGTCGAGGTTGGGCAAAATGTGTCAATAATTCAAGAATTGGTGGAGAAATTTACGGCCCGAAAGGATAAAGGGCAAAACCCAATATTGCATAGATGTAGCGGGCCCATTTAGCAATTCTCCCGGGGAAATATACGGTTTGGCATAATGAAAAAAAAGGGCGTAGTCCAATTTGTATTCATCATAAAGAAATTAATGTATAATACATTTTCCATAAAAATTATAAAAGTTAATTTTTTGGAAGGAACTATACCACAAAGTATTTAATGTTGGATAGCGAAAGCAAAGTGAAAATTCAAATACCAGCAATAAAGTAAGTAAGCAAAAAAAAAAAAAAAAAAAAAATTCTACGGAATTTAAACTCGACGTGCTTCATGGAGTTGAATTTATCAATTATTCGATCATGTTCGGTAATTTTAGATAATTCTCATTCGATTTATATTAAAATAGATTTTTTAATTACTCATTCTTCGTCTTACGCTGCTACACATTTTTTGACATGTGTAATGGCTGAAATGCACGCAAGGTGCTATGACAGAAACTTTTTATAATATTCTAATATCAAATTGAAAATCACAAAAAGGTTAATTTCTTTACTACCACTTCCCACTACAACAAAATAGTAGAGGCAAAGTATTTTTGTGAATGTAATCATACACTAACTCGATATATGTTAGTTGAAAACTCCAAAAGTTCCAAAGTATTTATTTTTTATGCATAAATAGTTACAATGAAAATCAGAGAAAAATCTACACCTCACTAGTAAATGTCGACTTTGCTCGTGAGAATGTCACCAATAATATATGTTCCAATAATATCATGTGATAACACTACAAAAAAAGTGAGAGACGCCCAAGCTTTATCGTCCACGCATCTAAAAGCGTGGGCGCAAAAATATAATAAACCACGCTTCATAGTCAGCGTGGTCGTTTTAGGAGTTTAGCCCACGCCCCTCCAAAATCGTGCTTATTCTTAGCATATGCCCACACTTTTTAGAAAAGTGTTGTTTTGTGCTTCTTCTATCTCACGACTTTGGTAAGTTGTGTGGGCACATACATGCGTTTTTATTATTTTTTTGGTAAGTGTTGTTTTTTTTTTCTTTTCTGTTATCGATTTCTTTCTAATCCAGCGACTTCCCCATTACTAAACCCTAGCTAGAAAACATCATCAAATCTTCTCAAAAAATTCGATCTGCTCTGAATCTCGGTGAATCTTCACAAAAACTCCGATCTACGACGAATCTTCGGTGAATCTTCACAATAGACTTCGATCTGCGGCGAATTTTGGTGAATTACAGAAGATTTTTAGCTCTGAGTTTGAATCGACGCGACGAAGGATCTCCTTTCAGTTCGTCGGAGAAAAATCGTTTCCGATAACCTCCGATTACTGGCAGAAGCTTCTAGAGCTTCCTCTCGATCTTCGCTGGCCTTCTCATCGTGTTACTCAAGCTTTCCTCATCTTCGGTCAGTGCATTTAACGATTTCGCTTTTGGTCTGTCAATTTTAAAATGTGAATTTGTGTGAACGTTTAGGTTTAGGCAATGATTGTGTTGACGAGATGCTCTGTTTTCTCCTCACTGAGACTTTAGGTTTTTGGGGGTTTATTGGAGGTAATCGGTGAGGTTGTGTAATTTGTGATAGTTCTATTGTGATATCATCTTTTGGTGTTGAGTGTTTGGAGTTTCGTTCTGTCAATGAGTTATCTGTGATGTTTCTGCTGGATTTTGAACTATTGTTGTTATTCATCTTGATCAGTAGTATTGAAGCTTGTCTTCCTGTTAATGTGTTTAGTAGAAGGAGAATTCATTTGACTTGATTTGCAAAGTTACCACCTCATTTCTATAGTACTCCTCTTCTACATGGAATGATATCTGTATGAATTCTCATTTACTTTCTGTAAATGATATCTAGGTCCTGCACTAGTCCTTCATTTTTCAATTTGTGTATATAATGTATGCTTCGGTAGTGGTATAAGTATGTTAGCGGTACGCGTGTAGCATTTTGTCTCAGATGCTAGTGAGTGTGCATAATTACATGCATATTTGAATAGACGTAGTTCACTGGATAGTCTTTCTACACATATCCCGTCGTCTTTGCCTGAAAGACGTGCAAATTTGTATCAGGATGCGAACGAGAGATAATTTGTTAAATGTTGTGGGTACAGTGATTAAAAATTTCATGATAGGTTCGGTTGATGAATGTGTCTTGAGTCCATTTGCTCTCCATGACTGACTTTGCCTGGTTTTACTTGTGTTAGTGTGCAAAGAGAAGTGTCTGTCCAAGAAGTTAAATTTGAAAATCAAAAGCTTTAGGAGCCTGCACCTAAGGTAAAGATTCTCTCTAATCATGATGTTTTCATTTCTCTGTGTATTGATTCTCCCTGGCTGTAGGAGTAGCACACCCAATTGATTTCTATTTCAATATTGCTATATTAACCGGTAATCATTTTAAAAGTATGTGGAGTGTCAGGTTGATGCAGCTTGTTTATAGTTTAAGCTTAGGATTTATGAAATCATGCTCCGCAGGATATAGTTTGTGCATTCTCACTTCATTCAACTATGTGTGACTTCAGAATCAGGAGCAAAATTTTAAGCTGACTGAAGAAATATAAATTTTTTAGTCTTGCAAAATCGGTTTTTTTACTCATTACCTGATTTTGGAAACAGTGGTGGTATTTGGGAGTGGGATGTTTATGTCCAATGAATTTCTTTAATGGAAAGTTGTATTATGGGTTCATTCTACTATTGTTGTGTTTGTGCAAATATCTTGATTTTTGCTTGTGATTTATTATCTTATGCAACTGCAGAGATTTGTTATTTGCATTAGATAATTTTAACTTCTTGATTAATTATCTAATGTCAAGTTTTGAATATCAGTTTTACAGTTCACTTGTTAGATTTATGCAAAGATTAGCATCAGCTTTGTAATCAGACTTCAATTATTGATGGCATCATGTGATGAACTAAGTCTAACTCATCTTTTTGTTTTCAACAGATTTTACAAATGGGAAGATCAAAGAGACATTTCAAAACTATCCCTCTTGCTACGGAGTCGAGTACCCGTGAGAGCATTACTCGTTTGGGAGAGGGTACAAGCGAGCCGTCAGACATCTCTAGTTCAAGTAAGTTTAAAATGTTATTTCTTGCTGTAGAGTAAACTGGGATTACTTCATTTTTCTTCAGAGTCGGCTGGATATATTATCACTGCATGCCCTCCAAAACACACACACACACACATATGTATATTATATATATAATCTTGAAACTTTAAACTACTTTTGCTGTCAAACTCATGTATAACATTGGTGGTATATATATAGTGAAAACTTATATAATCACAGTCTGGATAAGTTGAACGCACATTAAATTTGAGATTTGCATGGATTATTTTATGTTAGAAATGTTGCTAGGATTATCAATATGCTGTACTGCTGAAGTATGTGATATGGATTCTATAACTAAGATATATATAGGTCAATTAATGAGATTGTGGAGGTAATGATGGCCTACAAAAATAGGAAACTTTAGGAAGAACAAATCTCAACCAAAAAGGAACCTAAACTCTTGTTTACTTCAGCAGGAAGTGATGAACCTAATTGTCAGAGAACTTACCAGAACTGCAACAAGAAAATTGTGTAATAATTAAGAGAATTTTGGAGAAAGAAATAAAAGAAAGAAACCTTGAAGAATGACTTGAAGTTTTTCAATCCCAATGCCAAAAGAGGAGAAATTGCTGAAGCCATTCTTTTCATAGATGACCAAACCACAAACAATTCATGTCAGCTACATAGATGAAGCCATTCTTTTAAAATGTAAGTAGTGCGCCGATCTCCACTCCTCTTCTGGTTTCCATAGTTCTGGCAAGTTGATACGTATGTGAATTTCATGTCAGCTACAGCCTCTGTCATATATTATCTGAAAATCATGGTTTAGAAATGGCACTCCGACCGTTTCGCGGTTGGCAGATAAAGAATAAAAATATATACTCTTCGGTTTTCAAATTCTTTTGTAACATTTTCTCATTTTTAAACTTCCAAACTTTCTGATCTTCTTTGGAGTCTCAGCATTCTTGAAGTTTCAGTGAACTTTTTTTCAGTGAACTTTTTGTACATATATTTAATTCATTGAATGCCTAATAAGTCATATTACTTCTTGCTTATATTAGGCTTTAATGGTTGAAATGATCTCCACACGTCATTGAAATGTGTAGTTAACAACACTCATGCAAGAAAGAAAACAAGGGGGAAAACAAAAATGAATGATGTGTGGAGAGTTCCGGCTGATGAAAGGATTCAAATAAGCTTGGACGACTTAGGAATGCCTGTAGATCCAAATGCACAAGAGCTCTCCAGTTACATTGGAGTTGTCATAAGGTGCAGCTGCCCTTTGAATTACGAGAACTGGCATCGTGTTCCGGCGGGAACAAAGAATTATTTAAAGAATCTCATTCGGGTAATTTATTCTGCAGCTTTCAGTATTCTGACGTTGTCTTTCGTTGTTATCCATAGTAGTAGCATGTACACTAGCACGTTACTATAGAAAGTAAACTCTCAAAAGCATAAACGAATCGCAGTGCTCTTCTGTTAATAGGTCTGCCAAGA
Source organism: Misopates orontium (assembly GCA_946800315.1). NCBI lineage: Eukaryota > Viridiplantae > Streptophyta > Magnoliopsida > Lamiales > Plantaginaceae > Misopates > Misopates orontium. The sequence continues at coordinate 19,393,304 of OX326950.1, read as the reverse complement.
AGCTGTGAAGTGTTCTATAGTTGGTTTTGCTTTTATAAATGTACTCCTTTACTTTTTCTAGAAAACTATGCTTGATCATGACTGGTTTTGATGTAGAAATTGGATTGTGTTTAAAATTTGTCAGCTCCATCTATGGAATTACAAATTGATGATTCATGCAGGCAAAATTCGCTTACCCTCCACAAATGGAAGGCAGGTTGAATAGCAAATCAGCCGAACGATTTAGAGGTCACAAGTCTGAGTTAAAAAAGGCATATTTTGACCCGTTACTCTCATTTGATGACAATTTTATGAATTCTCCACTTGATGAGGTGCAACCTGATCAGTGGTATTTTCTAGTCCAATTTTGGCGTTTTGAAAAAGGGAAGGTTTGTAATAAAGTATATTTTTCCAATTTTTAGTTAATTAAGTATTTTTATATGAACTGAAATTCATATACGTTTTGCAGAAACTAGAAGAAATTGGCAGGAACAGTCGTGGTAATGGAAGTAGCTCACACACAACAGGTAGTATGAGTATTGCTCGATTTAGGGAAAAATTGGTAAGTTGAAGAAAAATTGTAATATAATTGTTAGTTTCTGTTGGATTTATAGAATTTGAAAATCTTCTCATTTCTTAAGTTTGTTGCAGTATTTATGTGATAACTTTGCTGATGTGTTAATGCATAAACAAAAAAAACAAACTAATGTGGGTCGGATTGAAGTTTTTTAAGGTTCACACATAAGTAAAAACGGAACGTACATTGATTCAAATGTTCCAAAAATAGTGGTATACTTTTCCCATTTAGTTTTATATTATGTGCATTTGTTCAAAGTTGTGCATCTTTGACTGTATTCAAAGGAAGTAGGAGGTTGTGTCTTATATTAGGTTGTACAACTATACAAAGATGAAGGTTTTTACTTCTGGGATTTTTGATGAAATAATTTATTCTGATCATATTCAACTCTTATTGTTTCTTCCTCTGTGATGTTATTTTTGTGTTTGCTTTTGGAATTATGTGCTGATTGCACATCAGTTACTCTGTTGGAATGATTCTGTTATGCTTATGAATTTGTTCTATTGGTTATTGTCTTGATTCTTGATTCAAAAGTGGCATATAGCTTTAAGCAGAAGAATCATACCAAAGAAATAGCTTCAAAGCCACAAAAATTTACTCCACATATATTCTATTGAAGAACATAAAGTGATCCTCTAGATCTAGATTGCAATATTTTTTTTAGTTGCTTGTATTCTGAATTTTTGGTGCTTTGATATATTCCTTTCCCCTGATTTTGTTTTGAATCATATTAGGTTGTATCTCATATGATTTTATCAAGTATACATCATAATTATCTCAGTAGATCCTGTAACCAGTTTAGAAACTCAAAATATATATATTTGAAGCTTCTAAAATAATCTGAAAAACAGTCACTTGATAATTTGCACTCAATTTTGTATTATATTGTCAAACAGGATATGGCTAATGCTGAAAAAGCAAAGTTACCAGAGATGTCGCCGGAAGATATGGAGATAGCTGAAATTAGGATTTTGGATAATTTGTCGGGACCAAAGAATGATAGTAGAATTCGCGGTGTGGGTCCAGGAGCAACCTGACGCAAGATTTTTGGACCGAAAGTTTCAAGGATGCATACGAATGAATAATTTGATAATCTACATCAAGAGATGGCTGCAACTAAAGAGCAATTCGAGAACAAGATCAAAAGTTTAGAAGAACAAATGAAGAGAGAAAGAGAAGAACAAAGTGCTCAAATGCGTATGTTGATGCAAGAACTCCAATCCATTAAAGGTCATCAAAAAATTGTAAGTCCCAGTAAAACATACTTCCATACTTTGTGGCTTGTGTTTCCTTTGCTTATTTATCTTTTTGTCTTTGTTGTGGTTCTTGTGTCTGTTAATTGTGCAAATGCATATGGGTTGGAGAATGGACAATGTATATGATTGCATGCAGTGGAGAGGTCTTGTTGAATCGTGGGCAATTAGGTGGATAACATTTTTTGATGCTCAAGGTTATGAACTAATATAATCAAATATGCACTGATCACGTCTCTCAAGTTGGATAGGGTGTGAGGTTGTGGTCATTTTTTCTACATGAGAGTGAATCTCGTGAACTAGGAGAGGTAAGGTTCAGTTGTGTCGTCTAGAGTTTGTCTTTCTAAACGGAGTTGGATTAGGTGTAGTGATAGCGTTGGGCGACTGTGGCATGTTCGAAAAATTCCTGTTTACTCCAATGTCCTTTCATACTCATAAAATCATTTGTTTCCTCTCTTAAATTATAAGTCGAAACTTCATTATATGAAATGTTTGTATTTTTCATATCTCAAAATGAGGAAAAGTACAGATATAAATGCAGATCATGACATTAAATCTTGCCTTATCTTGACAAATAAAAGTATTACTTAATCTTGATTAGATCATAAATAATTAATGACAAAGCTTGACTTGCAGATATTGTGTTAATCTCAACATTCTCTTTTGTGCACCAACAGCTCTTTTCCTTTACTTTTTCTTGAATCTTATGGCTTGACAACAGAAAGAAGTGCTTAAAAACATTTGCTTTAACCTGCTTTTGCATTCTGGCCATTTTAAGATCACAGATTTAATTGCAATTAATTATGAAGATAAAGATAGGGATATGGTGTCGATTACAGGACAAAGACTCCACTATAAATTAGCTGTGCAGGAAACCATTATTTCATATAAGCATTAACAATCTAAGTAAGTGATTATCAGGAAATGGAATGAAATTCTATGTTTTGTGCCTTTCTTTTGTTGTTGTTCTCTGTCTCTGTTTTTGTACTAAACTTTAGCTTTTGAGGCTTGTCTCAATGAAATGTTACTTTAAAAAAAAAATAGATTGCTTGTTATCACTAACGAGTTTAATTTCTTTTTTATATCTAGGATCATCGACGATCGCATTCTTCTTGGTCCAGCTATGGTTCTTATCCGGATGCAAGTCGTTGATTATTGAAGTTGGTGTATTTTGTTGAAACATCAAAATTTTAACTTTGGTGATCTCTATTATTGAATTTTGAGGATTTCATGGTAATTGTTGTTGATTGTTAGATGGATCATTTTGTTTAATGTTGAAGTTTTTACATGGTGAATGATGTTGAGTGTTGAAGTTTACATGGTGAATGATGTTGAATGTAGAAGTTTATATGATGAATGCTCATGAATGTTGAAGATTAGTTGATTCTTTAATCAATTTGTTGTTCCAGTGCATATGTTTCTTGGGGGACTTTGTGTGGATTGCTGATGTTTCTTGAGATGTTTGTGGGCTTGATGTTTTCTGTTGTCGAGTTTCTGCCCAGTTTGAGCGGACTGCTCGGGAGTGGCCAAGTACTGTTGTTGGTTTAAGGCTAAAATAGTTTCTGTTTTGCTGTTTTTTCTGCATTTGCTTTGGCGAAATCTTAGTTTAACTTGTTGCCAAATAAGCCGTGATCAAAGAATTGTGCTTAAGATTAGCACAAAAAATACACAGTGATATCTTCACATGAACATTTTCATCTACCCTGTTCTCTTTCTATTCTATTCCCTTGGAGATACATTACCAAACTTCTGTCTGATCACTAAATGTAGGGATTGTTGTCTTTGGTAGTGATACTGCTATTAAAGAAGGAGATCTTGTCAAACACACTGGATCTATTATGAATGTTCCTGTAGGAAAGGCCATGCTAGGGCGTGTGGTCGAAACCTTGGGAGTACCTATTGATGGAAGAGGGGCTCTAAGCGCGTCAAATAGTTTGACATGTAAAAACCCATGGTGAAATATTCAAACCCGACCGATTTCCACCATTGACTACATTTCTTCAAGGAGAGTGACCCAATCATCTTGAAAGCATGTATCATTTCAATTTTAGCCACTTTCACTTGCCAAAAGTTGTTATTTCCATCTTTCAGAACCACTCGTTTCGACAGTCGGCAATGGATACATTTACTAGACCCCAATTATTAGTCGAAAACGTCTGGTGAGAAAAACTTGGAGAAAGCAAGATGAATCCTTACTTGATATTCGATGGGTTGGTCAATCATAGTTCGCTGCAAAATTAATAGACAAACAAAAAAAAGAAAAAAATGATTTACTGGAATAAATTCACTACTGTAAGAAGAAAAAGAAAAAGAAAGAAAGTATGAAGGATTATTTGATTAGGGAGCCTTACTTACCTACTTTCAATATTTTGTAATGAACAAGAAATGGAGTATGATTAAAAAATGGGTGCGGGAGAAATATACGGGTTGCAATAATCAAAACAAAGGGCATATTCCGATTTCAATCCATCATAGAGTTATTAATGAATAATCAATTATCCAATAAAAATTTATAAAAGTTAATTTTTTTGAAAAGGACCTATACTACAAAGTATTTATTGTTGGATAGCAAAACCAAGGTGAAAATTAAAATACAAGCAATAAAGTAAGTTAGCAAAACAAAAAAATACTACGGAATTTGAACTCGACATACTTCATGGACTTGAATTCATCAATTATTCGATCATTTTCGGTAATTTTAGATAATTCTCATTTAATTTATATTACAAAAATAATTTCTTAATTACTCATTCTTCATCTTACGCTGCAACACGTTTTCTGACGTGTTTAATGGCTGAAATGCACGCAGGGTGCTATGCTAGAAACATGTCGTAATGTTCTAACATAAAATTTAGAATCAGAAAAGGCTTATTATATTTACTACCACTTCCCACAACAACAAAATAGTAGAGAGAAAAAGTATTTTTGTGAATGTCATTATACACTAACTCGATATATGTTGGTTGAAACTCCAAAAGTTCAAAAGTGCTTATTTTTTATACATAAATAGTTACAATGAAAACCAGTGAAAAATCTACACCACACTAGTAAATGTCGATTTTGCTCATGAGAATGTCACCAATAATATATGTTCCAATAATATCATGTGATTGAAAAAAAAAAAAAATTGATTCATCACCGGCTTTGATTGGTTAAATCTTAGTTAAACTTGTTTCCGGAGAAGCCATGATCAAATAATTCCAGAATATCGCACAAGAATTGTCCTTAAGATTAGCACAAGAAATACACATTGATATCTTCCCCTAAACATTTTCATCTACCTTGTTCTCTTTCCATTCTATTCCCTTGGAGATACACTACCAAACTTCGTTTTGATAACTAATGTAGGGATTGATTTCATCAAGGAGAGTGACCCAACCATCTGGAAAGCAGGTATCATTTCAATTTTAGCCACTTTCACTTGCCAAAAGTTTTTATTTCCATCTTTCAGAACCACTCGTTCCGACAGACGGCCATGGATACATTTAGTAAACTCCAATTATTAGTCGAAACAGTCTGGTGAGAAAAACTTGAAGAAAGCTAGATGAGTCCTTACTTGATATTCGATGGGTTATTTAATCATAGTTCGCTGTAAAATTAATCAGCAAACCAAAAAAAGAAAGAAAATGATTTACTGCATAAATTCATTACTGGAAGAAGAAAAACAAAAAACACAGAGACTATGAAGGATTATTTGATTAGGGAGCATTATTTACCTAGTTTCAATGTTTTGTAATAAACAGGAAAAAGAACATGATTGAAAAAATGGGTGGGGGGGAAATATACAGGTTGGCATAGTGAAAACAAGGGCGTATTCTGATTTGAATACATCATAGAGTAATTAATGTATAATAAATTTTCCAATAAAAAATTATAAAAGTAAATTTTTTTGTAAAGGAATTATACGGCAAAGTATTTATTGTTGGAAAGCGAAAGCAAGGTGAAAATTAAAAATACCAGCAATAAAGTAAGTAAGCAAAACAAACAAAATACTACGGAATTTAAAAACGACATGCGTTATGGAGTTGAATTTACCAATTATTCGATCATGTTCGGTAATTTTAGATAATTCTCTTTCAATTTATATTAAAATAGATTTTTTTAATTACTCATTTTTCGTCTTACGCTGCTACACATTTTTTGACATGTGTAATGGCTGAAATGCACGGAGGGTGCTATGCTAGAAACATTTTATAATGTTCTAATATCCAATTGAAAATCACAAAAAGGTTAGTTTCTTTACTACCACTTCCCACAACAACAAAATAGTAGAGAAAAAGTACTTTTGTGAATGTAGTCATACACTAACTCAATATATGTTAGTTGAAAACCTCCAAAAGTCCAAAAGTATTTATTTTTTATGCATAAATAGTTACAATGAAAATCAGTGAAAAATCTACACCACACTAGTAAATGTCGATTTTGGTCGTGAGAATGTCACCAATAATATATGTTCCAATAATATCATGTGATCAAAAAAAAAAAAGAATTTGATTCGTCACTAGCCTTGTTTGTTGAAATCTTAGTTTAATTTGTTGCTGGAGAAGCCATGATCAAACAATTTCAGAGTATCGCACAAGAATTGTGCTTAATATAAGCACAAGAATTGTGCTGTAGAAGCCATGATCAAACAATTTCAGAGAATCGCACAAGAATTGTGCTTAATATTAGCACAAGAAAGACACAGTGATATCTTCACCTAAACATTTTCATCTACCTTGTCCTCATTCCATTCTATTCCCTTGGAGATACACTACCAAACTTTGTTCTGATCACTAAATGTATGGATTGTTGTCTTTCGTAGTGATACTGTTATTAAAGAAGGAGATCTTGGATTTATTGTGGATGTTCCTCTGGGAAAGGCTATGCTAGGGCGTGTGGTCGACGCCTTGGCAGTACCTATTGATGGAAGAGGGGCTCTAAGCGCGTCAAGTAGTTTGACAAGTAAAAACCCATGGTAAAATGTTCAAACACGACCTGTTTCCACTATTGACTAAATTTCATCAAGGAGAGTGACCCAACCATCTTGAAAGCATGTATCATTTTAATTTTAGCCACTTTCACTTGCCAAAAGTTGTTATTTCCATATTTCAGAACCACTCGTTCCGACAGCCGGCCATGGATACATTTTGTAAACACCAATTATTAGTCAAAACAGTCTGGTGAGAAAAACTTGAAGAAAGCAAGATGAGTCCTTACTTGATATTCCATGGGTTATTTAATCATAGTTCGCTGCAAATTTAATCAGCAAACCAAAAAAGGAAAGAAAATGATTTACTGGAATAAATTCATTACTGGAAGAAGAAAAAGAAAAAGAAAGAGACTATGAAGGATTATTTGATTAGGGAGCGTTATTTACCTAGTTTCAATGTTTTGTAATAAACACGAAAAGGAACATGATTCAAAAAATTGGTGCGGGGAAATATATAGGTTGGCATAGTGAAAACAAGGGCGTATTAAAATTTGAATACATCATAGAGTAATTAATGTATAATAAATTTTCCAATAAAAAATTATAAAAGTAAATTTTTTTGTATAGGAATTATACGGCAAAGTATTTATTGTTGGAAAGCGAAAGCAAGGTGAAAATTAAAAATACCAGCAATAAAGTAAGTAAGCAAAACAAACAAAATACTACGGAATTTAAAAACGACATGCGTTATGGAGTTGAATTTACAAATTATTCGATCATGTCCGGTACTTTTAGATAATTAGCGTTCAATTTATATTAAAAATAGATTTTTTTAATTACTCATTCTTCGTCTTACTCTGCAACACATTTTTTGAAATGTGTAATGGCTGAAATGCACGCAGGGTGCTATGCTAGAAACATTTTAGAATGTTCTAATATCCAATGGAAAATCACAAAAAGGTTAGTTTCTTTACTAACTTCCCACAACAACAAAATAGTAGAAAAAAAGTCCTTTTGTGAAAATAATCATACACTAACTCGATATATGTTAGTTGAAAACTCCAAAAGTCCAAAAGTATTTGTTTTTTATGCATAAATAGTTACAATGAAAATCAGTGAAAAATCTACACCACACTAGTAATTGTCGAATTTGGTCGTGAGAATGTCACCAATAATATCATGTGATAAAAAAAAAAAAAGGAATTTGATTCGTCACTGGCCTTGTTTGTTGAAATCTTAGTTTAATTTATTGCCGGAGAAGCCATGATCAAACAATTTCAGAGGATCGCACAAGAATTGTGCTTAATATTAGCACAAGAAAGACACAGTGATATCTTCACCTAAACATTTTCATCTACCTTGTTCTCTTTCCATTCTATTCCCTTGGAGATACACTGCCAAACTTCTTTTTGATCACCAAATGTAGGGATTGTTCTCTTTGGTAGTGATACTGTTATTAAAGAAGGAGATCTTGTCAAGCACACGGGATCTATTATGGATGTTCCTCTGGGAAAGGCTATGCTAGGGCGTGTGGTCGATGCCTTGGCAGTACCTATTGATGGAAGAGGGGCTCTAAGCGCGTCAAGTAGTTTTACATGTAAAAACCCATGGTAAAATGTTCAAACACGACCAGTTTCCACCATTCACTAAATTTCAACAAGGAGAGTGACCCAACCATCTTGAAAGCATGTATCAGTTTAATTTTAGCAACTTTCACTTGCCAAAAGTTGTTATTTCCATCTTTCAGAACCACTCGTTCCGACAGCCGGCCATGGATAAATTTAGTAAACACCAATTATTAGTCGAAACAGTCTGGTGAGAAAAACTTGAAGAAAGCAAGATAAGTCCTTACTTGATATTCCATGGGTTATTTGATCATAGTTCGCTGCAAAATTAATCAGCAAACCAAAAAAGGAAAGAAAATGATTTACTGGAATAAATTCATTACTGGAAAAGACAAAGAAAAAGAAAGAGACTATGAAGGATTATTTGATTAGGGAGCGTTATTTACCTAGTTTCAATGTTTTGTAATAAACAGGAAAAAGAACATGATTAGAAAAATGGGTGCGGGGGAAATATACAGGTTGGCATAGTGTAAACAAGGGCGTATTCTGATTTGAATACATCATAGAGTAATTAATGAATAATAAATTTTCCAATAAGAGTTTATGAAAGTAAATATTTTTGTTAAGGAAATATATGGCAAAGTATTTATTGTTGGAAAGCGAAAGCAAGGTGAAAATTAAAAATACCAGCAATAAAGTAAGTAAACAAACCAAACAAAATACGTTTAAAAAACGACATGCTTCATGGAGTTGAATTTATCAATTATTCGATCATGTTCGGTAATTTTATATAATTATCGTTCCATTGATATTAAAAATAGATATTTTTTAATTACTCATTCTTCGTCTTACTCTGCTAGGCATTTTTTGACATGTGTAATGGCTGAAATGCACGCAGGGTGCTATGCTAGAAACATTTTAGAATGTTCTAATATCAAATTGAAAATCACAAAAAGCTTAATTTCTTTACTACCACTTCCCACAACAACAAAATAGTAGAGAAAAAGTATTTTTGTGAATGTAATCATACACTAACTCGATAAATGTTAGTTGAAAACTCCAAAAGTTCAAAAGTATTTATGTTTTATGCATAAATAGTTACAATGAAAATCAGTGAAAAATCTACACCACAAGAGTAAATTTTGATTTTGCTCGTGAGAATGTCACCAATAATATATGTTCCAATAATATCATTTGATCGAAAAAAAAAAGAATTTGATACATCACTGGCCTTGTTTTGTGAAATCTTAGTTTAGCTTGTTGCCGGAGAAGCCATGATCAAACAATTTCAGAATATTGTACGAGAATTGTGCTTAATATTAGCACAAGAAATACACAGTGAGATCTTCCCCTAAACATTTTGATCTACCTTGTTCTCTTTCCATTCTATTCCCTTGCAGGTACACTACCAAACTAAATGTAGGGATTGTTGTCTTTGGTAGTGATAGTGCTATTAAAAAAGGAGATCTTGTCAACCGCACGGGATCTATTTTGGATGTTCCTGTGGGAAAGGCTATGCTAGGGCGCGTGGTGGACGTTGGGTGTACCTATTGATGGAAGAGGGGCTCTAAGCGCATCAAATACTTTGACATGTAAAAACCCATGGTGAAATGTTCAAACACAACGGGTTTCCACCTTTGACTAAATTTCTTCATGGAGAGTGACCCAACCATCTTCAAAGCAGGTTTCATTTTAATTTTAGCCATTTTCACTTGTCAAAAGTTGTTATTTCCATCTTTCAGAACCACTCGTTTCAACAGTCGGCCATGGATACATTTACCAAACCCCAATTATTAGTCGAAACAGTCTGGTGAGAAAAACTTGGAGAAAGCAAGATGAGTCGTTACTTGATATTCGATGGGTTGGTCAATCATAGTTCGCTGCAAAATTAATAAGCAAACCAAAAAAAGAAAAAAATGATTTACTGGAATAAATTCACTACTGGACGAAGAAAAAGAAAATGAAAGAAAGGATGATGGATTATTTGATTAGGGAGCGTTACGTACCTACTTTCAATGTTTTGTAATAAACAGGAAAAAGAACATGATTTAAGAATTAGGGCGGGGCAATTATACGGGTTGGCCTAATGAAAAAAAGGGCATATTCCGATTTGACTTCATCATAGTAATTAATGTATAATAAATTTTCCAATAAAAATTTATAAAAGTATATTATTTTGTCAAGGAACTATACGACAAAGTATTTATTGTTGGATAGCGAAAGCAAGGTGAAAATTAAAATACTAGCAATAAAGTAAGTAAGAAAAACAAAAAAATACTACGGAATTTAAAATCGACATGATTCATGGAGTTGAATTTATCAATTATTCGATCATGTTCGGTAATTTTAGATAATTCTCGTTCAATTTATATTAAAATAGATTTTTTAATTACTCATTCTTCGTCTTAAGGTGCTACACATTTTTTGACATGTGTAATGGCTGAAATGCAAGCAGGGTGCTATGCTAGAAACATTTTATAATGTTCTAATATCAAATTGAAAATCACAAAAAGACTAATTTCGTTACTACCACTTCTCACAACAACAAAATAGTAGAGAAAAAGTATTTTTGTGAATGTAATCATACACTAACTCGATATATGTTAGTTGAAAACTCCAAAATTTCAAAAATATTTATTTTTTATGCATAAATAGTTACAATGAAAATTAGTGAAAAATCTACACCACACTAGTAAACGTTGATTTTGCTCGAGAGAATGTCACCAATAATATATGTTCCAATAATATCATTTGATCGGAAAAAAAAAAGAATTTGATATGTCACTGGCCTTGTTTGGTGAAATCTTAGTTTAACTTGTTGTCGGAGAAGCCATGATCAATAAATTTCAGAGTATTGCGCAAGAATTGTGCTTAATATTAGCACAAGAAATACACAGTGATATCTTCCCCTAAACATTTTCATCTACCTTGTTCTCTTTCCATTCTATTCCCCTTGAGATACACTATCAAACTTCTTTTTTTTTGATCGGCAAATAGCAAAATACACTATCAAACTAAATGTAGGGATTGTTGTCTTTGGTAGTGATACTGCTATTAAAGAAGGAGATCTTGTCAAACACACGGGATATATTTTGGATGTTCCTGTGGGAAAGGCTACGCTAGGGCGTGTGGTCGATGCCTTGGGAGTACCTATTGAGGGTAGAGGGGCTCTAAGAGCGTCAAATATTTTGACATGTAAAAACCCATGGTGAAATATTCCAACACGACCGGTTTCCACCATTGCCTAAATTTCTTCAAGGAGAGTGACCCAACCATCTTCAAAGCAGGTGTCATTTCAATTTTAGCCACTTTCACTTGCCAAAAGTTGTTATTTCCATCTTTCAGAACCACTCATCTGACAGCCGGCCATGGATACATTTACTAAACCCCAATTGATTGTCGAAACAGTCTGCTGAGAAAAACTTGGAGAAAGCAAGATGAGTACTTACTTGATATTCGATGGGTTGTTCAATCATAGTTCGCTGCAAAATTAATAAGCAAACAAAAAAAAGAAAAAAAATGATTAACTGGACGAAGAAAAAGAAAAAGAAAGAAAGGTTGATCGTTTATATGATTAGGGAGCGTTACGTACCTACGTTCAATGTTTTGTAATAAACAGGAAAAGGAACATGGTTAAAGAAATGGGGCGGGGGAATTATACGGGTTGGCGTAAAGAAAAACAAGGGCGTATTCCGAATTGAATTCATCAGAGTAATTAATGTATAATAAATTTTCCAATAAAAATTTATAAAATTATATTATTTTGTCAAGGAACTATACGACAAAGTATTTATTGTTGGATAGCGAAAGCATGGTGAAAATTAAAATACTAGCAATAAAGTAAGTAAGCAAAACAAACAAAATACTACGGAATTTAAAAACGACATGCTTCATGTAGTTGAATTTATCAATTATTCGATCATGTTCGGTAATTTTAGATAATTCTCGTTCAATTTATATTACAATTGATTTTTTTAACTACTCATTTTTTGTGTTATGTTGCTAAACATTTTTTGACATGTGTAATGGCTGAAGTGCACGCAGTTTGCTATGCTAGAAACATTTTATAATGTTCTAATATCAAATTGAAAATCATAAAAAGGTTAATTTCTTTACTACCACTTCCCACAACAACAAAATAGTTGAGAAAAAGTATTTTTGTGAATGTAATCATACACTAACTCGATATATGTTAGTTGAAAACTCCAAAAGTTCAGATGTATTTATTTTTAATGCATAAATAGTAACAATGAAAATCAGTGAAAAATCTACACCACACTAGTAAATGTCAATTTTGCTCGTGAGAATGTCACCAATAATATATGTTCCAATAATATCATGTGATCGAAAAAAAAAAAAAATTTGATTTGTCACTGGCCTTGTTTAATGATATCTTAGTTTAACTTGTTGCCTGAGAAGCCATGATCAAACAATTTCAGAGTATCGCACAAGAATTGTGCTTAAGATTAGCACAAGAAATACACAGTGACATCTTCACCTGAACATTTTCATCTACCTTGTTCTCTTTTCATTCTATTCCCTTGGAGATACACTACCAAACTTCGTTTTGATCACTAAATGTAGGGATTGTTGTCTTTGTACGTGATACTGCTATTAAAGAAGGAGATCTTGTCAAACGCATGGGATCTGATGTTCTTGTGGGAAAGGCTATTCTAGGGCGTGTGGTCGAGGCCTTGGGAGTACCTATTGATGGAAGAGGGGCTCTAAGCGCGTCAAATAGTTTGACATGTAAAAAACCCATGGTGAAATATTCAAACACGACCGGTTTCCACCATTGACTAAATTACTTGAAGGAGAGTGACCCAACCATCTTGAAAGTAGGTATCATTTCTATTGTAGCCACTTCCACTTGCCAAAAGTTATTATTTTCATCTTTCAGAACCACTCGTTCCGACAGTCGGCCATGGATACATTTATTAAACCCCAATTATTTGTCGAAGCAAGATGAGTCCTTACTTGATTTTCGATGGGTTGGTCAGTCATAGTTCGCTGCAAAATTAATTAGCAAAGCCAAAAAAAGGAAAAAAAATGATTTACTGGGATAAATTCACTACTCGAAGAAGAAAGAGAAAAAGAAAGAAAGAATGATTGATTATTTGATTAGGGAGCGTTACTTACCTTCTTTCAATGTTTTGAAATAAACAGGAAAAGGAACATTATTAAAAAAATGGGTGCGAGAAATATATGGGTTGGCATAATGAAAACAAAGGGCGTATTCCGATTTGTATTCATCATAGAGTAATTAATGTATAATAAATTTTCCAATAAAAATTTATAAAAGTAAATGTTTTTTGTAAAGGAACTATAGGGCAAAGTATTTATTGTTGGATAGCGATAGCAAGGTGAAAATTAAAATACCAGCAATAAAGTAAGTAAGCAAAACAAACAAAATACTACGTAATTTAAATTCGACATGCTTCTTGGAGTTGAATTTATCTATTATTCGATCCTGCTCAGTAACTTTAGATAATTCTCGTTCAATTTATATTAAAATAGATTTTTTTAACTACTCATTTTTTGTCATACGGTGCTACACATTTTTTGACATGTGTAATGACTGAAATGCACGCAGGGTTAATTATAATGTTCTAATTAATTAAAATTGAAAATTACAATAAGGTTAATTTATTTACTAGCACTTCCCACAACACCAACATAGTAGAGAAAAAGTATTGATGTATGTTAGTTGAAAACTCCAAAACTTCAAAAGTATTTATTTTTTATGCATAAATAGTTACAATGAAAATCAGTGAGAAATCTACACCACTCTAGCTAGTAATTGTCGATTTTGCTCGTTAGAATGTCACCAATAATATATGTGCCAATAATATCATGTGATCGAAATAAAAAAAAAAAAAAAAAAAGAATTTGATTCGACACTGGGATTGTTTGGTGAAATCTTAGTTGAACTTGTTGCCCGAGAAGCCATGATCAATCAAATTCAGAGTATCGCACAAGAATTGTGCTTAAGATTAGCACAAGAAATACAGAGTGATATCTTCACATGAACATTTTCATCTACCTTGTTCTCTTTCAGTTCAATTCACTTGAAGATACACAACCAAACTTCTTTCTGATCACTTAAACATGGGTCAAATAGTTTGACATGTAACAACCCATGGGAAAATATTCAAACACGACCGGTTTCCACCATGGACTGAATTTCTTCAAGGAGAGTGACCCAACCATTTTGAAAGCAGATATCGTTTTCTTTTTAGCCACTTCCACTTGCCAAAAGTTGTTATTTCCATCTTTCAGAACCACTCGTTCCGGCAGTCGGCCATGAATACATTTATTAAAACCCAATTATTAGTCGAAACGGTCTGGTTAGAAAAACTTGAAGAAAGCAAGACGAGTCCTTACTTGATATTCGATGGGTTGGTAAATCATAGTTCACTGCAAAATTGATCAGCAAACCAAAAAAAGAAAAAACTAATCTACTCGAATAAATTCACTACTGGAAGAATAAAAAGAAAAAGAAAGAAAGGATGAAGGATTATTTGATTAGGGAGCGTTATTTACCTAGTTTCAATATTTTGTAATAAACTGGATAAGGAACATGATTAAAAAAATGGGTGTGGTAGAAATATACGATTTGGCATAATGAAAACAAAGGGCGTATTCCTATTTGAATCCATCATAGAGTAGTTAATGAATAACAATTTTTCCAATCAAAATTTATAAAAGTCAAATTTTTTGAAAAGGAACTATACGACAAAGTATTTAATGTAGGATAGCGAAAGCAAGATGAAAATTAAAATACCAGCAATTAATTAAGTAAGCAAAACAAAAAAATACTACGGAAGTTGAACTCGACATGCTTCATGGAGTTGAATTTATCAATTATTCGATCATGTTCGGTAATTCTAGATAATTCTCATTCAATTTATATTATAATAGAATTTTTGAATTACTCATTCTTCGTCTTACGCTGCTACACATTTTCTAACATGTTTAATGGCTGAAATGCACGTTGGGTGCTATGCTAGAATCATGTTATAATGTTCTAATATCAAATTTAAAATCACAAAAAGGTTAATTTATTTACTACCACTTCCCACAACAATAAAATAGTAGACAAAAAGTATTTTTGTGAATGTAATTACACACTAACTTAATATATGTGTTAGTTGAAAACTCCAAAAGTTCAAAAGTATTTATTTTTTATGCATAAATAGTTACAGTGCAAATCAGTGAAAAATCTACACCACACTAGTAAATGTCGATTTTGCTTGTGAGAATGTCGTCAATAATAATATATGTGACAGTAATATCATGTGATCGAATAAAGAAGAATTTGATTTGTCACTCGGTTGTTTGGTGAAATCTTAGTTGAACTTGTTGCCAGACAAGCCATGATCAACAATTTTAGAGTATCGCACAAAAACTGTGCATAAGATTAGCACATGAAATACACAGTGATATCTTCAGATGAACATTTTCATCAACCTTGTTATCTATTCATACTATTCCCTCGCAGATAAACTACCCAACTTGGGTCAAATAGTTTGAGATGTAACAACCCATGGTGAATTATTCAAAAACGACCGATTTCCACCATGGACTAAATTTCTTCAAGGAGAGTGACCTAACCATCCTGAAAGCAGGTATCATTTCATTTTTAGCCACTTTCACTTGCCAAAAGTTGTTATTTCTATCTTTCAGAACCACTCGTTGCGGCAGTCGGCCCTGGATACAATTAGTAAAACCCAATTATTTGTCGAAACAGTCTGGTGAGAAAAACAATAAGAAAGCAAGATGAGTCTTTCCTTGATATTCGATGGGTTGGTCAATCATAGTTCGTTGCAAAATTAATCAGCAAACCAAAAAAAGAAAAAAAAATGATTTACTGGAATAAATTCACTACTGGATGAAGAAAAAGAAAAAGAAGAAAGGATGAAGGATTATTTGATTAGGGGGCGTTACTTACCTACTTTCAATGTTTTGTAATAAACATGAAAAGGAACATGAATAAAAAAATGGGTGCGGGAGTAATATACGGGTTGGTAGTCAGAATAGCACAAGAACCCACATGAAAGCAGGTATTATTTTCGATTTTAGCCACTTTCACTTGCCAAAAGTTGTTATTTCTATCTTTCAACACCACTAGTTTCGGCTGTCGGCCCTGGATACATTTAGTAAAACCATATTGTTAGCTGGAACAGCCTGTTGAGATAAACTTGAAGAAAGCAGGATGAGTCCTTACTTCGTATTTCATGGGTAACCTACAAACCGAAAAAAGAAACAAATATTTTACTAGAAAAAACCATGGGTGCGTAGAAAGATATGGGTGGGCATAATGAAAACGAAGGGCGTATTCCGATTTGAGTCCATCTTAGAGTAACTTATGAATAATTAATTTTCCAATCAAAATTTATAAAAGTTATATTTTTAGAAAAAGGAACTATACGACAAAGTATTTAATGCTGGATAGCAAAAGCATGGTCAATCTTAAAATTCCAAAGATACAGTAAGTAAGCAAAACAAATAAATACTATGGAAGTTGAACTCTACATGCTTTATGGAGTTGAATGTATCAATTATTCAATCATATTCGATAATTTTAGATAATTCTTGTCAATTTATATTACAATAGAGTTTTTAAATTACTCATTCTTCATTTTACGCTGCAACACATTTTCTAACATGTTCAATGGATGAAATGCATGCAAGGTCTATGCTAGAAACATGTTTGAATGTTCTAATATCAAATTTAAAATCACAAAATGGTTAATTTCATTACTACCACTTCACACAACAACAAAAAAGTCGAAAAGAAAAAAGTATTTTTGTGAATGTAATTATACACTAACTCGATTTATGTTGGTTGAAAACTCCCAAACTTCAAATGTGTTTTTCTTTTTTTATGCATAAATAGTTACAATGATAATCAGTGAAAAATCTACACCATACTAGTAAATTTCATTTTTGTTGGTGAGAATTAATGTCACCAACAATGGTGCAAATAATATCATGCGGATCGAGAAAAAAAAGACATTGATTTGTCACTCGGATTGGTTGGTGAAGTCTTAGTTGAACTTGTTGCCAGGGAAGTCGTGATCAAACAATTCAAGAGGATCGCACAAGAACTATGCATAAGAATAGCACAAGCAATACGCAGTGATGAGCATTTTCATCTACCTTGTTCTCTTTCCATACTATTCCCTTGAAGATAAAATACCCAACTTCATTTTGATCACAAAAAGATGAGTCGAATAGTTTGACATGTAACTACACATGGTGGAATATTCAAACACGACCAATTTCCACCATGGCCTAATTTTCTAGGAGAGTGACCCAACCATCTTGAAAGCAGGTATCATTTCCTATCTTAGCCACTTTCACATGCCAAAAGTTGTTATTTCCATCTTTTAGAACAACTTGTTCTGGCAGTTGGCCTGGATACACTCAGTAAAACCCAATTGTTAGTGAAATCGTCTGGTGAGAGAAACTTGAAGAAAGCAGGATGAGTTCCTACTTCATAATCGATGGGTTGGTCAATCATAGTTCGCGGTAAAAATAATCTGCAAATGGAAAAAAGAAAAACATATTTACTGGATTAAATTCGCCACCGGAGGAAGAAAAAGGAAAAGAAAGAAAGGATGAAGGGTTCTATGATTAGGGAGCGTGAGTTTCAATGTTGTGTAATAAATAGGAAAAGGAACATGAATAAGAAATGGGTGGCGACGAAAGATACGGGTTGGTATAATGAAATTGAAGGGCTTATTCCGATTTGAATCCATCTTAGACTAATTAATGGTTAATATTTTTTTAATAAAAGTTTATAAAATTTATTTTTCTAGAAAAATATACTATACGACAAAGTATTTTATGCTGGATAGCTAAAGCAAGCTCAAAAAAAAAAAGATAACAGTGACAAAGTAAGCAAGCAAATAAAAACAAATACTAGGGAAGTTGAACTCTACATGCTTCATAAAGTTGAATGTATCAATTATTGATTCATATTCGATATTTTTAGATAATTCTAATTCAATGTGTTTTACAATAGAATTTTTTAATAACTCCTTCTTCGTTTTACATTGCAGCTGATTTCCTAACATGTTTCATGGCTGAAATGCACGCAGGGCGCTATGCTAGAAACATATTACAATATTCTAATATCAAATTTAAAATCAAAAAATGGTTAATTTCATTTCTACAACTTCACACACCAAGAAAAAAGTAGAGAAAGTGTAATTATACACTTACTCGATTTATTTTAGTTGAAAACTCCCAAACTTCAAAATTATCTATTTTTTTATGAATAAATAGTTACAATTAAAATCAGTGAAAAATCTATACCACACTAGTAAATGCCGATTTTGATGGTGAGAATGTCACCGACAATATATGTGCCAAAAATATCATGCAGTCGACCCTAGATACATTTAGTAAAAACCAATTGTTAGTTGAAACAGTCTGGTGAGTAAAACTTGAAGAAAGCAGGATGAGTCTTTACTTCATAATCGATGGATTGATCTATCATAATTCGCTGCAAAAATAATCTGCAAACGGAAAAAAGAAAAAAATATTACTACATTAAATTCACTACTGGAAGAAGAAAAATAAAAAGAAAGAAAGGATGAAGGGTTCTTGATTCAGGAGAGTCACTTTCAGTGTTGTGTAATAAATAGGAAAAGGAACGTGAATAAGAAATGGGTGCCAACGAAAGATACGGGTTTGCATAATGAAAACAGATTTGAATCCATCTTAGACTAATTAATGAATAATTATGTTTTCAATAAAAGATTCTAAAAGTTAATTTTTTAGAAAAAGGCGCTATACAACAAAGTATTTAATGCTGGATAGCAAAAGCAAGGTCAAAATTCAAACAGCAGTGATAAAATGAGTAAGCAAAACAAACAAATACTATGGACGTTGAACTCTACATGCTTCACGGAGTTCAACGTATCAATTATTCAATCACTTTCGATGTTTTTAGATAATTCTCGTTCAATGTATTTTACCATGGAATATTTGAATAACTCATTCTTTGATTTACATTGCGGCTCATTTTCTAACATGTTTAATGGCTGAAATGCACGCAGGGTGCTATGCTAGAAACATGTTATAATGTTCTAATATCAAATTTAAAATCACAAAATTGTTAATTTCCTTACTACCACTTCAACAACAAAAGAGTAGATAAACGGTATTTTTGTGAATGTAATTATACGCTAACTCGATTTATGTTAGTTGATAACTTCCAAACTTCACAAGTATTTATTTGTTATGTATAAATAGTTACAATTAAAATCACTAAAAAATCTGCACCACAGTAGTAAATGTCGATTTGTGCTTCGTGGAGTTGAATGTATCAATTATTCAATATTCTTCAATATTTCATGTAACAATTATTCAATGTATGTTACGAGAATTTTTGGTCCATAACTCATTCTCTGTTTTAATATGGAGCACATTTTCTCGCATGAGTTGTGGTTGGTCCAGCAATCTTCATGTTGTCCAACATGTTTGATGGCTGAAATGCACGCTATGTGCAGTGCTATAAACATATTGGGATATTAAAATATCAAAAATAAAATCACAATATGGTTAATTTTATCACTTCCGCTTGACAAAACAAGGAAAAGTATAGAAAAGGTGTTTGTGTGAAGGTAATTATACACTAACTCGATTTATGTTTGTTGTAAATGGCCAAACTTCAAATGTATTTATTTTTTGTGCATAAATAGGTACAATTGAAAGCCATGGAAAAGAAACACCACACTAGGAGATGACGAGAAGTGGTTCTTTCTCATGAGAAATTCACTAACAACATATGTGTCAATTATATCATATGACAAAAAAACAATGAATCTACACCCGGTTTTTGGGTGAAATCTAAGTTGAAGTCGTTGCTAGAGCAGCCATGATCAAACAATTTTTGAGAATTGCACAAGAAATCCGAAAATAATAATAGCACTATGTTCCAAATCGTCTCTGTGTGGTTCATCCTAAGTAGCTAATCAAATAGGCTTTTGTCTCTTTCCATCGTAACTGCATCCAATTTCACAAAAATATCTCAATTGTGTCAAACTTTCCCTTTTTGGAATGGGATAAATAAATAGAGGAATCTTCACATGAGCATTTTCATCGACCTTGTTCTCTTTGAATTCTATTACCTTGAAGATAAACTTTTCAACAGCTTTCTTATCACAAAAACATGGGTCGAGTAGTTTGACATTTAAAAAGCCTTTGCTAAAATATTCAAACACCCCAAGTATACACCATTGACTAAATTTCTTCGAGGAAAGTTACAGAACCATCTTGAAAGCAAGTATCATTTCCAATTATCATCTCTTTCACTTGACAAAAGTTGTTATTTACTTATATGAGAACAAATCGTTCCGGCAGTCGACTTTGTATCTAGTAAAACCTAATTGTCAGCTAAAATAGTCTGCTGAGAAAAACTTTGAATAAAGTAGGATGACTCGTTATTTTAAATTGATAGGTGGGTCACACATAAATCTTCATAAACCAATCTCCAAACGGAATATATATATAGATAGATAGATAGATAGATAGATAGATATATTAAGTGTGTTCAATTCACTACGTGAAGTAGAGAAAAAAAATGATAAAGGGTTCTTTAACGAGGGAGCTTTACTTTCCATGTTGAGTAATAAATAGAAAATGGAAAAAGAATAAGAAATGGGTGGCAGAGAAAATATGGGTTGGCATAATGAGGATGAAGGGCAGATTTAGAATATTTTAATCCGTCTTGGACTAATTAATGAAAAAATAAGTTTTTCCAATAAAAATATTTTGAAGTTCAATTTAAGAAAACGGAACAATATGACATTGTGTTTAATGCTGAATAGAAAAGCAGTATCGAAATAATAATACTAGGGATAAAGTAACTACGCAAAACAAAACAAGTACTACAAAAGTTGTTCCCTACATGTTTCATGGAGTTGAGTGTATTGATTATTCAATCATATTCACTATTTTCATGTAATTCTCGTTCAATGTGTATTACCATAGAATTTTTCAATACCTCATTCTCCGTTTTATTATGTAACATAGTTTTTAACATGTTTGATGGCTGAAATGCACACTATATGATGTGTAGAAATATGTTCTAATATTAAAATTTCAATATTAAAATCAGAAAATGGTTATTTCATCAATAGTACTTAACAAAACAAAAGAACGTAGGGAAAAGGTATTTTCTGAAAGTAATTATGCACTGACTCGATTATTGTTAGTTGAAAACTGCCAAACTTCAAAAGTATTTATTTTTCGTGTATAAATAGGTGCAATTAAAGCCATGGAACAACAACACTACAGTAGGATATGTTGCTCTTTCTCGTGAGAATATCATCAACGATATATATACCAATGATATCATGTGATTGAAAAAAACAAACAGACATTGTTTCTTCACTTGAATTTTGGGTGAAAACTAAGTTGAAGCAGTTTCCGGAGAGGCCATAACCAAACAATCCAAGAAATTGCACAACAAATGTGCATAAGAATAGCACAAGAAATACACAGTGGAATCTTCACATAATCATTTTCATCTACCTTGTTCCATTTCCGTTCTATTCCCTTGAAGATAAACTTTCCAACTTCTTTCTTTTCACAAGAACGCGGGTCGAATAGTTTTACATTTAACAAACCATGGCTAGAATATTCATTCACCACAAATTTCCATCATTGACTAATGTTTTTGAAGGAAAGTGACAGAACCATCTTGAAAGTAGGTGTCATTTCCTATTTTCTCCCCTTTCACTTGCCAAATGCTCTTAATTCCATATTTCAGAACCACTCATGCATGCAGTCAGCCTTGGATACATCTAGTAAAACCTAATTCTAAGATTAAATAGTTTGGTGAGAAAACTTGAAGAAAGCAGGATGACTCATTACTTTGAAATTGATGGGTCGGTCACACATAGTCAATCAACCAGCTGAAAGAAAAAAATCTTGAGTGTATTCAATTTACTACTGGAACCAGAAGAAAACAAAAGGATGAAGGGTGATCCCTCTAAACTTTATCTTGATATTTCACCAGAAACATATGGGTCACAAATAATAAGGGAAGTAGTATTACTACCCCAAAATATCGATCCACGCAGGGAGTTTAACGTTTTTCTTCAATTTAACTTAATTTACTGACACTCAAACAAACAATTGAAAGTAGAGTTGTCAGCTTCCGGCAATCAATGACACACTACACAAAAATAAACTAAATAAAGTACTAAACCCTAATCTAAAAAGCTTCCAAGTGTGATAAGTTATTCTAAAGTCTACCTAATGTGTTCTAAAGTATGATTTGTGTGCCCCCAATGCCTTATATATAGGTGGAAGTGTTGGTGAGACTTTGAGTGTGATTAGGAAACAAAATAAGCACAAGCGATCGCTTTCTGGAGGCTCTGGAATTAGGACGGCATTCTGGAGTTTCTGTATGACTTTATAAAGCAATAAGCAAAAGCTTAGAATTGCGTAGAGTTTGAATGCGGACGCTTATAATTGCATAGAGTTTGAATGCGATCGCTTAGAATGTTGTTCAGCGACAGTTTATCATTGGCCGCATAACTTGTGCTACAAACCTTTGATGTCACTTCTGTTTATTTTGATGAACTAAAGTTTAAGCCCTCTACAATTTTTTTGTTTATAACTTCTTCATATTCGAACGTTATAATCTCCATATTTAGCATCAAAGTCCCGTCTTGTGCTTGTCCAACAACTTTCCAGCTTTGCGCGTCTTCACCATTTGGGCTATAACTTATTCACTAAATGTCGGATTTGTGATTCGCTTATTTTGTTAGAAACTATGCACCCATGTATTTCCAATGGTATACAGAACATTCCATGATTCATCCGGATCTGGTCCAAGTAAATTCTACAAGTTGGAGCTACTTTCTTTCTTTTTTTGCTTCGTTTTGCCAACTAGACTCATAAACACAAAAAACATAGGAATTAACATTAAAATACTCAAAGCACATAAGAAAAAAATCAATAAAACATTAAAGGTGCATATCTTGGACACTCATTAGGTATAGCTAGACATAAAACAATAGCTTACACACCTCAGCAAAAATGGGCTAGCTGAACAGTTCATTAGCACCATTCTGGAAAGAATAAGATGCATGTTTCACAGTGCATCACTACCTAAAGTGTTTTGGGCAAAAGTCGTAGTGATAGTTGCATATCTAATAAATAGGTGTAACATGAAGACACCTGAAGAAAATGTGGTTTGGGCATGCACCTGATTTAAGCATGCTCAGAGTTTTTGGATGCAAAACATTTGCACACATAAAACAAGACAAGTTAGAAGAGTTCTAAAGTCTATGTTCATAGGATAGCCTGAAGGAGCAAAAGGATATAAGATGTTTTGGTGTCTGCATGAAATATGAATAATCGATAGAGATGTGGTGTTTAATGAAGGAGAAATGCCCTCAGTAAAGAGAAAACCGCAGAAACTAAAGCAAAGATAAGCAAACAAAATGATACACTTGACAGAGTTCTGTTTGAGGCAGAGTCAAGTGGCTTTGATACTCAAGTTTGCACATGGCGTCTGAAATATGGTGATGATGAAGAATCACAGTCTGAACCACTCCTCAACAAGAAAGAACACCTGAACAGCATGAGGAAAATGAATACATATTGACAAGGAACAAAACAAGAATACATCCAAGAGCACCTGAAAGGTATTGTATGTTGATCTGCTAGCCTACTCATTAGTAGTTGCAAGTGAAGTTCTGGAAGAGGAACCAAATCATTACATGCTTCTATAGCAAGTAAGGAGAAGAAGAAATGGTTGGAAGCTATGAGAGAAGAGATTAATTCTCTGATGAAAAATATCACTTGGGAGTTGGTGAAGAAACCTGATACTACAAAGCTTGTGAGCTGTAAATGGATATACAATGTAAAGCAGGGAATTCCATGTGTTCAAGAAAGTAGATACAAAGAAAGGTTTGTAGCTAGAGGTTAACTCAGAGAGAATGGATTGACTACAATGATGTGTTCTCACCAGTGGTCAAACACATGTCAATCGGGATACTTCTAGCTATGGCTGTCCAATTCGACCTTGAATTGGATCGGATGGATGTTAAAACAGCATTCATGTATGGTGATCTTGATGAAACCATCCTAATGAAGCAGCTATAAGGTTTTGAGGTGAAGGATAAAGAAGATCAAGTTTGTAAAGTGAACAAATCTCTTTATGGCTTGAAACAGTCACCAAGGTGGTGGAATAAACGGTTTGATGGATTCATGGGTATGATCAGCTTTAATAGGAGTAAATTTGACAATTTTGTCTACTACAAGTTCAATTTGGATAGTAACTTTGCAATTTTGCTGTTGTATGTGGATGATATACTACTGGTGAGCAATAGAAATGAGGGAATTGCAACTATCAAACCTGAACTGAAAAGTGAGTTTGAGATAGAAGATTTTAGGTCCTGCAACAAGGATTTTGGGTATGGAGGAGATCACTAGAAAGAGAAGTAAAGGACTCATGTATTTGTGTCAAAGTGATTACTCGAAGAAAATACTTGAAAGTTCTAAATGTCTAAAGCTAAGATAGTGACAACTCCATTAACTAAATAGCTCGAACTCAGTAAAGATAAGTCACCAAAAACTGATGAAGAAAATGAGTTTATGAATAAACTTCCTTATGCAAATGCAGGATCATTGATGTATGCAATGCTGTGCACAGAAGCATGTATTCATTAAAAACAGTCACATGCAAAAACAGAAGCATGTGCCATAGAAATTTGTTGTTTGAAAAATGCTACCATCACTTAATAATTGAATGTGTGAAAACTATCGGTTTTATATCCTATACCACAATTGAAAAAACATATCATTAATGAAATAAAGTGTTGAGTGAAAGCTACCAATATTTTGGGATTTGATTCCATGCGAATTAACTTCTCTTGATTTGCTTGCTTGTGTGATTTGTTTTCTTTCATTCCTTTTTTTTTTTTTTTTAATTTGGGTGCCAATCCATATCTTTTAATTCTTGATCCCTCCATTGCATGTAGAATATTTGGCATGATTTGAATTTGTTTTCAAAATCTTTTTGCTTGTCGTACACATCTTGTTAAGATCATTATCCAAATTACTACTCACAGAATCTTTTCAAATTTTCTTGATACATTTTTCAAAATTTATGGAAGATTATCTCTTTATTTTCTTTGCTCCTTGATTTTTTCCTAGCCTAGTATCTGATCTTTGGTAAAACTCCTTCTTTTATCTGGTATTCTATAAGGCAGTCATTTTTATTACGTTTGCTTCTCTCCCTCCTTCAAATTTCTTACTTTTAACATTTATCTTTTTATACGTCTTGTACTTCCTGTGTATATTCACTTACTCTTTCAAAAGATTTTGTTGCAGATTGTATCATCTTTCTTTGCTTTCTCTCACTCTGTTCACTACTCTTCCATCATGGGTCAGAAGTAAATTGCTCGCAAATCTGTCCGGCAACCTCCCAGTCCAATCACCATTGACGATGCTACTCTTACATCCAGCAAAGATATGGAAGTTGATGACACAAAAATATCATTTGATAGGCCGATTCATTTGGAGGTTCCTGCTACCAGTCCCACCACCTCCAAGAAGAAGAAAGGTGTTGCTTCACGAGAGGCGACATCAAAATCTGTGGCGAAATCCCCTATCCATAGGAAAGGAAAAGACAAGAAGGGAAATGTTGCTCCTGATGAAGAACCCTCCAAATCAAAGGAGGTTGATGAAACCCTTGTCCAAATTGCTGCTACAAAGGTACCATTGGAACAGCCTGTTAAAACTCGTGGTACTCCCTCACATCCATATCCAAACGGAAGAAGTCACCAACTCCTACACCTCCAGAATCATCTCGTGAACTAGTTGCTGATGAATCTGAAGTGGAAGAGTCTGAATCCGAATCTGACTCTGATAACAATCCACCACCAAAGAAACCACGTGCTGCTTTGTCTTCGTCCTCCTCCTCAAGTGAGTCATCCAGTGGGGGATGAGGTTGGTATGCTCCGTGATGCCCCTATGTCTGTGGATTTTCCTGTTGTTGTACCTAATTTGAACCGTTGAATATTGCTATTGCTTACTCCTCCGAATTCTATACTGTGAAGTTTGCGAAAACGTTGAATGATGTTGCGGGTCGCACTTGGCAGTTTGAACGCCCAATTCATGTGGAATCTTCTAAGTCCATTGATCTTCTTAGTTTTCTTAAGAAAATATAGTTTACGGAGTCCCTGCACAAGGTTAAGCCTTATGTTTCTGATGTGGTCTATGAGTTCTACTCTAATTTATCCCCTCAGCTTGGGCATCCCTCCTCAGCCCAAAAATACAAAGTTTACATCAAGAAGCACCTATTCGAGTTCAATCCTGACATCATCAATGCTACAATATGGCACAAATATCATGCCCACCAAAAGAAAATCTGAACTACAGCTGGAACCGGTGGCAGACGCAATCAACTGGTGGCAGACGCAATCACTGGCTTGAATCCTCTATCATGAGGGGTGAACTCACTGTGAGGTACAAACTTCTTCATAATATTATTTGCTCACATTGGTTCCCTGCTTCTCATACCTCCACTGTCTCCAAAATCATGGGTTTGGTTATGTTTAGTATTTGCACTATTGCACCAATTAATCTTGGCAAGCTATTTTTTTGAACGGATCTACATGTAAGCCTTTGATATCCATAAAAATGACACTTGGATACCCCTCTATCATCTACCGCATTTTGATATCCCAAAAATATATCAAAAAGAAGAAAGAGTCGCTCACAAATGCTCTTATCGCCATCAGAGCATCTATCTTAGTGATCACTCCTGAAGAAGCGGTAGTTAATCCAGCGGTTCACACCCCTTGAGCTGACCATCTGGCCCTGCTTTTGTTGGTACACCGGGCACACCTGATGGCTTTGTGATTTTGGGGATCCAGAACGAGTTGGTCAAGATGAATGGATTCCTAGAGAGGCTGGCTAAATCCATGGATATATTTATTTCTCCCGTTTTGGATAATCATTGAACCATTTGAACAAAATGGGGGAGAACAAAGTCTGGGGGAGGAATCTTGAAGCCTGGGGGAGCTTAGATTTTTTTAGTATGTTCTTACTGTATTTGAACAAATTTTCTGTCTTCTGCTTTGAATTGTTCTTTTTTTGTTGTTGCGAATGTTGCAACTTATTCTTTTATCATGTCGGGTCTGTAAATTCTTAAAATATGTTGTAACTGTGGTACTGATTGTTCTAACTTATAATGCAGCTTCAAGTTTGGTTTAAAAATGATTTTTTGCCAATATAAGCCAATGGGGAGATTGTTAGGACCAGGATTCGATCCAAAGGTGTTTGAACTATTAATTGTCTTATGTTGTTTAAACATCTATTTGTGAACCAGTTAGTACTCTTGGGTACAACTTACTTATTTATCTCTCGCCCTCTCTGGATTGCTATTACGACTTGATTAAGAGACTTTTATGATTAGCTGTGTTTCATTCGACTTTATTTAGATAAACACATAATTATCTTTTATAATTCACTAAGGTTTATCTCTTGAACGGTTTAAGGGAAGAAAATATATTCTAGGAGTATTATTGTGGTCTCAAATATTGATTAGGATTCCTAGAAGATTGCGTAAATAATATTTGTGCTTTATCTGATTAGGATTAGACTTATTCCCTCATTTTAATATCCTAAGTGATTGTGGATATTTTTATTCCTTGATGAGTTTTTAAAACGTAGGAATCTTTATTTCTAAGTTATTTAGTTAATCTGAATTAATCTTACGCTTGTTATTAGGTTAACTATGTATGGAATTATATTCTATGAATTAATCTGATTCAAAACTATTGTTAAAAATATTCTGATTTATTAAATCTTACCGTCTCTTTAGATAATCTTGGTTTTGCAGGGAATAGATCATCACTATCAATTGAGAATCGTTCTCATCCAAAGCTATGAAGACTAGTATAAATAGGAGTCATAGTTTAGGATTTCAAGTTGTCAAGATAACTTTATTCTATGTTTTATGTTAGTGATGAAGTTCAAACAAAGCAGGACATCCTCACTCCGACGAAGTAGAAGTAGCAAAGCTATTTCTTATAGGTTTTAACTAGAAGGAGTTCAATAAGTTAAAGTCAAGTCCTGTAAGTGTAAATACTTTGATACATTAGAAGAGCATTATTTTAGAAGGCGAAAGCCTCGTGGAGTTGGACATTTGTCCAAACCACGTAAAAAACCAGGAGTTACTTGTCTACTGTTTCTATATTGTTGCAACTACTCAATTAACTTTTTGAACATAAAAACAGTAAGGTATTTAACATTGGATAATCTGCGATTAAAATCTAACATCATCCATTTAGTAGCTCTGTTAATTGCTCATATTTTAATCGGTTAATTAAGTGATTTAGTCCACAAAAGTTTAATTGCTTGGGTTTAACTCTGTGACAGTGAATTGTGAGTATATCATCAAAGTTTTGATCAATTATGTTTGTGTTGAATTCACTACATTGAGTATCTTGTGGTATGGAAAGATCATCAAGGATAATGAATGTGAATCTTGAGAACCTTGCCTCTTATTGGATCACTATCGGAAGTTATCTTATCAACCAGGAATATGTACAGTGTAAGGGAAGAAGATCAGTTCGGATTTCTAAAGACCAATAAGAAAACTGAAAGTTCCAATATTATATTGTCGCAATTTTCTTGGGGCGGAAGATACAACATTGTATTACAGCCCAACCTGATTGGACTTTGATGTAATCTATAAATACAACGGTCTTTCTTTACAATTATCACCTTTAATTCGCACAATCATATCATTCAATGGACTTTAATTTTATTGAGAGGAAGCTGGTATTTAACCAATCAATCCATTCCTTTATTCCGGAGAATAAGTTGAGGTCGTGCATGTTTTAAAGATGTTTCCACAGAGGACAGTCTTTAAGACGAATGTGTGGTTCTCCAAACAAAAGTGAACCAACGACGGCAATTGTAAAGGTGAGAGGTTCCACTATTGTCATCTAGTTGTAATTGTCTTTCATCCTAAAAGAAATTGTTTTAATTCTGAGCATAGACCGAAATTAGGTCGTAGAGTGAACCATGTCAAAAAATTTGTTGTCCTTTACTTTGGTCTTGTATATATGATTTATCATCATTCGCGTAATTAAGCAAAAACTATATAATTTGACAAAAATGACACTACAGTTGTGCATGGCTTCACCTTCATCATCTAGTTTGCTATGTACGTAATATTATTGCCCATAATGGTCTACAAAACTAATTAATATAGTACTGATCCAGTCTTTTTCCCTATCCACGCGAGCACCCCCAAAAAGCTTAGTGGGAGCAAATGGTATCCAGCAGAGGCATTAGCCAAGTTGCAAATTAACGCACTTTGTTTCAAAAAGGAGTAGGATCTTTCTTTGCTTTATTTCACCCAAAGGTCTCATTAGATTACCATTCTTTTACAGGTGGTGGTTGATGAAATGACCTCCCACCAAGCTCCCTAGGAGGAATATCTGTCTGTAGAGAGGTTTGATGGGATAAAAGATGCAATCATATATTCCCTTGACTACCTTTCCATTGGTTTCAACTACACAAATATAGTGTGTGGAATACATGAGACTAATAAGGTGAAATTCTATATATGTCATAAAGTCGCACGTTATAATTTTGATGTTCTACTATGAGATACTCCTCGAGTACACTACATAAATTTATAATAGCTATAATGTTACATGAGATGTGACCTGGCCAATTTTATAGATATATAATTAAGAACATTGCGGTGGACGTGAATAAAAGACGAAACGCGAGTTGAAGACGTGTCTGACATGTTTTGAACACTTGAGTTTGTCACTGATCATTTTCTTGTTTTGAAATTCAAAGTTTAGGATTATAATGTTAGAAACCAACAAATATACACAATGCTTATTACTTCACATCATGCATGTCTTGTAATTCTTAAAAGTTTGCTTTTCTTTTCGTGCATCATAAAAGATACTAAAGTAGGAAACATTTGTGGAGCTCGAAATATCACATATATAAACTGCAATTCCTGGGTAAAATCTTCAAGCTCAGCTGGCAGCATCACATTATACTTACCTGATTTACACAAACAAGCAAGAATATGAATAAAGTTATGTTAGTGACTTCAACCTTAAGGTCAGAACATAGTGAAAATTTCACTAAAAACCGAAATTTGCACTATTTTGGCATCTTTTGTATGAAATTAGATTCACGCTGTCTGTAAGACAGGATTCCTGGATTTCTAATAATTGAAACAACATTCAAATAAAAGGGTAGTTGATAATTATTATGCCTACAGACAAAACCTAACAATAATATTCCACATAATGATATAAAGTGCCTTTAGCGGTTAGTTGTTTCCAACATCATTTAATGATGTATGAGGAGAGTATAAAAAATTACCGCATTTTCGTGCTGCTTTACCTTCGAGAAGCTCTAAAACACCATCCTTTATATTTTAATGGAAAATTGCGGCAAACCCCAATCTATGAGTGTTTTTGCATTGTATTCCTTGACCTATGAAAATGTGCGATATGCTTCCAACCTATTGATTTTTGTGCGGTATGCCCCCTAAACTATTGAGTAATCGTTCATTTTGTCTTGATATCCCTTCCAAAACTCCTCATGTTTTGAAATATGGTTTGTTAGTTATCTAAAATCCACCTTCTAGTGTTATTAACTTTGCACAAAATCATCTTTTTATGAAACCACCAAAGTATTTTAGAGAATGTTTTATGAAACTACAAGAGAAATTTTAGATAATTATAACAAACCACAAGGGGGCGTAGTGCATGATTTTGGAACCTTTGGGGAGTTTTGGAGGGATATTAACACACAATGAGCGGTTGCTCAATAGTTCAGGGGGCAAAACGCACAAAAATCAATTTGTAAGGAGCATATTGCACAAATCAATAGGTTAAGTGGCATATTACAAATGCCTCCATAGGTTGGGAGTTTGTCTCAATTTTTCCTATCTTAATATTGAA
Organism: Misopates orontium; assembly: GCA_946800315.1. Taxonomy (NCBI): domain Eukaryota; kingdom Viridiplantae; phylum Streptophyta; class Magnoliopsida; order Lamiales; family Plantaginaceae; genus Misopates; species Misopates orontium. The sequence goes on along the minus strand of OX326950.1, from coordinate 19,362,033 downwards.
CGAGTAGTTCAACAGAAAATTTAAACTTGTAGAGGATAAATATTAAACATTTAATTTTCCACATGCATCCTTACGTGCAGACCGTAAAGAAGCTATCCCTCAAACTTTTGATTCATACCTATACGAGAATTAGTTTCAAAGATTACTCTTTGTTAGAAATCTTAAAACAATGTTAAAATTAGCATCTCACCTAAAACTTTAAGAAATTTAACAAAAGTCATTAAATTTTATAGTTTGTAGCACTAACCACTGTTTTGCACGCCTTTCCAACATTTCAGCGTTCTCTAAGGTAAAGCAAAGCAAAGCAAAGCAAAGAAAGGGAAAGAAAAAAAGCAGCCTTTATACTTAAATAAAGTTTTTTATGCTTCTTTTACAAGGAATGAAGCATATATAATATAATACTGGCTAAACAAACAAATCCAAGTGGTTCATTAATTATGCTGTACGAGTCTATTGGAATATCTAGCAAAGCTGTATTAGTAGATTATTATTTTTTGCATCTTAAAAACTGAAGAAAAAAAATGGAATCATTTTTCTGTGGTGAAAAGAAAGAAAATCTGAATTGACTGGCCATTGAGCAATAGCAGAAACTCTAATCACTATAGCTGTAACAAATATCACTCTTTAAGTAATTCTCCAATAACTGAACTGTCACCTGTTTGAACAGTGTAGAGAGAGAACAAAAAAAGATGGTGTCAAAAAAGTTCTTTTTGTACAAAATGCTATGATGGTTATGATGATGCCTTACAGTTTTTTTCACAGGACCAACAACAACAACAAAGAATTCTATTCTTTTTTTCCCACTCTCTCTTGAATATATTTGGCTCTTGTTTTACACACTTATATGAGCATGGAAAATAAGATTTTTCTTGTCTGAGAGCCCATGATCAAATAAAAAGGTTTAATCTTTGATATGGCCATGGAGAAAAAGTGTGGATGTTGGAGTAGTCTCAGGCGCAGCGTCAGCGGTTCCTTCAGGATCACTGACTCAAAAAATTCAGCCAACAATATTCCCAGAGGCAGTCTTGTTTATGATGCAGGTTTATCAAATAAACCATTAATATTTGAGCCTTATGTTAGTCACAGATTTTGTTGTTACTCTTGTTCTTATTATCATTGTAAAACATAAGTTTTTGAGTCTAATGTGCATTCTCTCTGCTGAACTTTTTGTCTTGGTTTTATTTTAGATGATCAATTACTCTGTTTCAAGCAGAACCCTGAATTTCTTATTTAGCAAAAGTTATCAAAATTAACCTTGATTATGTTAGCTAAAATCAGCCTGCTTATCTGCTTTTAGATCTCGTACATTTGTCGTTGTTTTCCGGTTACATTCTGCCATAACCTGTTTCAAACCATTCACACCTACTATGGTTTCTTATTCTTGTAATAGATCAATTACCAAATTTCTTAGTTTCTAATATATCCTACTGAGGAATCAAGTATTTATCACTTCACCTCGACTAATGCAGCTACGGAGACTCGGTATCTAAATGCCAGTAACCGGGACATGTGTGCTCCAGATGAACCTCAAAACTCATCTGATGTTCCAACTCCAGATCCACTACCGCCACAAAAGGATCCACCCCGCCAACTGCTTCAGTTCAGTTATCATGAACTAAAATCCGCAACAGGGAATTTTAGGCCCGACAGCATTCTTGGGGAGGGAGGATTTGGATATGTTTTCAAAGGTTGGATAGAGGAAAATGGGACGGGGCCTGCAAAGCCAGGTTCAGGGATCACGGTTGCAGTCAAGAGTTTGAAGCCAGATGGCTTTCAAGGCCATAGAGAATGGGTGGTTAGTTTGTTAGTTGGTTTTTTAGTCGTTTTTGATATATAGGATATTGAGGAATTGAAGAATGGAGATGAGCAAATGATTCTTAGAAGTAAAAAATTTCTTAATGCAGGCGGAAGTTGACTTTCTCGGTCAACTTCATCATCCTAATCTCGTTAAGCTTATTGGATACTGCATAGAAGATGATCAAAGGCTTCTTGTTTACGAATTCATGGCTCGTGGAAGCCTTGAAAATCATCTTTTCAGAAGTAAGTTTCACGTGAAAACTCTAAGTTACCAACTAACTAGATTCTTCTTCAGGTTCCTCTATTGCTTATATTATACCGTTCTTTTGAGGAGTATTGTTTTGTGAGAACAATTGCTGATGTTGCTAAAAACATTGAAGGGACAATACCTCTTCCATGGTCCAACCGGATCAAAATTGCATTTGGAGCAGCCAAAGGCTTAGCCTTTCTCCATGGTGGCACTGAGCCGGTGATCTACCGAGACTTCAAGACATCAAACATTTTGCTTGATTCGGTATGTGACTAAAGGAAATTTAAAATATTCGAAGGAGTTTTATTGTTAACTTCCAACACATTTCCATTTTCAGGAGTACAACGCAAAACTTTCGGATTTTGGGTTGGCAAAAGCCGGTCCACAAGGAGACAAAACACACGTTTCTACAAGGGTTTTAGGAACATATGGCTATGCAGCCCCAGAGTATGTAATGACAGGTATTTATATACTCAACCCTCAATTGTAACTATTTCGTTGTAATGATGGAACCACAGCAATCCTGACTTCTTTTTTTGTATCAGGACACTTGTCCTCAAAGAGCGACGTTTATAGCTTTGGAGTTGTCCTCTTGGAAATCTTAACAGGTAGAAGGTCAATGGACAAGAAACGTCCAAGTGGAGAGCAAAACCTTGTAACATGGGCGCGTCCGTATTTGTCTGACAAGAGAAAGGTATATCAGTTAGTTGATCCTCGACTTGAACTAAACTACTCGATCAAAGGTGTGCAGAAGGTGTCTCAGTTAGCTTGCAACTGCCTAAGTAGGGATGCTAAGTCCCGTCCGTCCATGGATGAAGTAGTAAAGGTCCTGACACCATTGCAAGAACTCAACGACCTCGCCATATTATCGTACCATTCTCGTTTTGCACAAACAGGACGGCGCAAGAAGAAACATGATGGAGTTCATCAATTGAATGGGAACCAGTTTAGAACTATAAGAGATTCACCACTTACATCGGGTAAGCAGCATTGCAAATGAAGTTGCCCAGCTTCAAACTTGGGCTGATTTCCTTTTGGAAAGAAACTGGATGATAATAGTAGCAGGCTAGTAGCTGTTTTATGGTGTAAATTCTCGGAATATTTGAAGCCTTGAGATTGTATGAGCGTTTAAACTCCTATTTTGTTTTTATTGATATTCTAAGTATCTCATCAAAATCTGAACTTGACAAAATTGTGTTTAATATATAGGGATAATCACATTTACATGTGATTAAGAAAAAATTCCATATTGTTTTGAAAAATAACATAGACACCACTTCGAAGTTCAAGTTAAAAGAAAATTAATGTAGACTTACCTGAAATTTAATAAATTTAGCGACACCACTGAAGTTTCAAAAGTTTTAAGGCTTATATTTTTAGTGGTTCTAAGCTCCAAAAGGTGTTATCGTAATTACTCAAGCTGAGGTTTTTGTAATTTGCGAAACCTCATGGGACGCAATTATCTCTTTTATTTTTGCTTATATCTTAACAGTGAGAACATTTTAAAACCTTAAGGTCCTTGCTTTCCCCAGCATTCACAATTGGCTGAATTTTCTGCGGCATAAACGTGTCAAATTATTAAATCATCTCTGAATTTAACACTATGTATTGTTTTATTAGCCAAATCACGTGGACGTGAAGATTAAATGGAAATTTAAGAATGAAACAAATATATTGTGGCGTATGGCTTGAGCTTTTGGTCCCTATCAAGTTGAGATTTGAACAATTTCTTTGGCAGAAAATCGGCTATTTATACCAAAAAGAAAAGGTGGGACTTACTAACCAAAAGGGAAGGCGCGACTCACTAACAAAAACGTAATAGCCGAACTAGTATGTGTATGACAAGACGACACCGTTTTACCCCACTCTTGTGAAGTAAAACTCGAGTTTGTGAGACAAAACCTCACTTATCAACGCTTGCAGCTCATTTCTTCATTCTTCTGATCCGCCACTCACAAACTCTTTCACCTAAGAATACATAGTCAAGAAGCTCACATCTTGACATTGCCCCCTCCTCACGCGCAGCTTGACCTCAAGCAAGAAGATGTGGATGATTCTTCTGAACCCATTCAAAATTTTCCCACGTAGCCTCAAATTACGGCAAATCACCCAACGCAGCAACCACTGTGATCCTCAACATTGTCTCTTTTTTACATTTCTTCTAGCCAGTACTTCAGTTGGACTTGGAACTAGAGCTAACATGTCACCTTCGTCCAATGCAGGAAAATAGCTCACAATAGAGACATTTTTTCTGCAGTTTATAGTTTATATTAAACCGTTGATCATTCATTCGACCGTATCAGATTAAATCTATCGGATTCTAATTGCTAACACCTAACAGAGAGCATAGCCACCTGCTACTTTATCCTTCAGTAGTTTGAATCTCAACTCTAAAATTAACATTAGTATTCACTGCTATAGTGGATATATATAATTTCTCAATTGTTAGAAAAAAGGAATACAAGTTATCAACATAACTTAACTTTCTTTAGATTAAGAAATATTATAAAACATTTAAACTAAGTTCTTTTCACTTGTTCATTAATATACTCGGCAAAACGCGATTTTATAATCGTGTTCCACTTTTAGCAACTTTTCAAATGGTCGTTATGATCGTTGCTCGCCCACCTCCCACAATTAGAAAGTTCTAGTTATCCGCAGATAAGTATACATATATATATATACATACATATATATATACATATATGTACATATATATATACATATATGTATATATATCATCTCACTTGCATTTTCAATTCACTTTAGCTATTTCAGATTTTAAATTAGAATCATTAGATGAGATTTTCTCTCAATCATTTGACTAATTGTATTCAATTCAATCAACAATCGTCAATTCAATAAAATCTTTCGTTTATTTCACTGTTCTTCTTGTGTTCTTTGATCGGATTGTGCAATTCAAGAAACTTATAAATACTCCAACCACCAAAAAATATTGGTCGGAAGGCAAAAGCACAATAAGGTCGAAACCAAGTACACAAAATTGTTGGGGATAAAACAGTAAAGAAATTTAGCAAACATGAATGCAGAGTTCATCCATAGTAATAGAAATGATCTAACTTGCACACCATTCCTACACTAATTCAATGTAAAAGCTGTTGTCTTGACAAACTTAAAACTACTACCACAGTGTAAAAAGAGTAACAAATAACTTGTTCCTTCATAATTAATATCATCAAAATGCACCCTTTTCATATCATGTCATTGTCAAGGACTAAGGATCTTTTTGCAAGAAAAAAGAGATGGACAAAGGGCTAAAATTTACTAAAATATTGCCACACTCTCCATCCACTATGCTGTCTGAACTAAACATGCAGAAAAACTAATAAACATGAGCTAAACAAATCCAAGAAGCTACAAATCTCACAATCTTGGAATTGATGATTTTGCCCAAACATCAACTACAAAAACTTCCTGTACCCCATCTCCACAAAGTCATGCTACTGAAATCACGCATGTCCGGCTTGGAACCAGCTCTCACAAGAATAGCAAGGTTCTGTGCTGCTTATTTTATCTTTCAAGAGAACTTGGCACGCCTTTGAGTGTCTCCGGAACATGGATAATTTCTCTAAGTCACTTTTGTTCTCGCAAGGAAGACAATGTACTATGAATTTTTCGAGCAGTCCCTCATTTTTCAGTAAGTACTCAAGCAACTCGATCTCAACTGGTACCCATTTCAATTTCCAAATCTCGACTGTTTTGACATTCAGTTCCAAATAAGGCAAGCTTTCCAGTGTAGTCTTTGCATTTGCTAGGTAATAGACAAAGTCTAGTTCCTGGTGAAGAAAGAAACAGTTAATTTGCAATAAATGTTGCGTCAACCGAGTTAGATTCTTTATAATATGTAAATGTACCTCTTCAAAAGTAAGTGTCGTAAGGTTAGGTGCATTTTTAAGAAACTGGGCTAAAATATTCCATCCATGGCTTCCCATGCGACCGAGCGCCAAGCAAGTCAAGTTCACAAATGTAGGTAGAGAAACACATGAAAAATGACACAATTCCTGTAGCCAAGATGAAGAGAGCTTTGTCATGTTTGGAACAAAGACAGTGGTTTGATAACTAAGCCACAAGATAACACTCAAATTCAACATATAAAGATGTGGAAAAAGCAGGTCTGAATCGACAAAACCCTTGTTAATAAACTTGAAAATTGACGGAGACAAAAACCGCTCTTACCAAAAATCATTTTCACACAATTGTTTACAATGTCAGTGTATCTATGGACAATTCCCTATCGTTTCACCTGATAGTATTCCTTTTTTCATCTTAAACAAACCATAACCGTAATGGGGTTACGCAAATATAACTCGTGGGCTGTGAGATATCTTCAGCAAAATAGAATGGCAGCAAGAACATTTCAAGTAGCACTAAAGTCAGGATAGGAAGATATGACCAATGAAAACTTACCAGCACCGAAATCCCAGCCAAACGGAGGCGAGTCGCGCTTGAGCATGCCTGAACAAGCTTGGCCAGGCGACGAGAATTAGTGCGCCTCCCAGAGTCTACACTCAAATATTCATAATCAATGCAAACCGAATGACGAGGCTTGATATTCACGACATCATAATTTGCCAGAAAACGTCCTTTGATGGCAAAAGCTTCAAGGTTTGGTGCATCAATCACTACTGTGCGCCTACCCCCAATCTCATTGAAGCTTCCATCCATAAAAAACTTGTTGATCAACGGATGTCGAATGTAAAGAGTCTTCACATATTCAAAGTCGTAAGCATTGATCCTCAACTCGGTAAGCATAGGACAACCGCGAATCAATCCAAGAAGCGACAATCTTTGAGATTGGGCAAGACGAATACATCGAAGGTACCTGACGTTAAGCCGCAGAATACCAGGAAACCACTGAAGAATCCTTTCGTCTAAGCAGTGGTTGCCACATCGCGCAGAGCAATTTGTTGACAAAGCGTACGTAGCTGGATTCACGTGAAGCAGCATTATCAAGTCTCGTTAGAGGGACCTCAAGAGGGAAAAGGCCCCTCCACACAGTGGATAAAATGGAGGTAGCAAAAAAGATAAGATTTTTCCCAGAATTGGAACAGGAAGTTGGCTGATTCTATCGAGATCTTCAGTTTGCAAGGACTTTTTCGACGGATTTGAGTCCATTGTTTTTTTAGAAAGTAAATCAAAAAATAACAACTGTGGCGGGAAAATGAGATTAAACCTGGGCTTCAAATCTAGCAGTATTCTTTGGACACCATAGCCATGATATGAGGGAAATAATGGGTCCTAGTCAGGGGCTAATCAGCTTTGGTAGCACAGTTATATTAGCGGGTCACCCGGACTGAAACCAGGAGCTCCGCTACACAAGAGCGAAAATAATCTTTGCTCCCCCCCTCGGATGAAGAAGCTCCAGATTCGACATGAAATACCAATTTTGACCCTAAGAATTAAAGAAGCAGACAAATTGTACCGTTCTCCTTCCCTTTCAACTCTAGCTGCCGCTCGCCGCCAACGGCTCTCAGGGAACTTAAGAAATCAAAATCTAGGTTTTTTTTAATAATTTTTCAAAAATGTTGCTTTCCTGTGGGTGAATTAATGCCAACTAAATGATTTGTGCAATCAATTCCTTTGAACGGTTTATCTGGTCTTGGCAAGTTTATTTGGTTTGGGTGGTGGTGGGCATGGCGGGTTGCGCAGAGGTTGGCGAAGACTGTTTTTTTCTTTTTCTTTTTTTTTTTTTTGTATTTAATCATTAATAAACTGGCAAATTTAATCATTAATAAACTAGAAAAAAGCCTTTCTGTAAATATTTTATTTTTAAAAAAATTAGAAAAAATTGCATATATTAACAACTTTAAGTTATATAAATTTAATTGAAGTTAAAGAATATTCAGTTGTTTAAATTTGAAATTACAAAAATATTAACTTAATCAAACAATCAACAAATAAAAAATTGACATATTATTTATATATTTTAAGATGAACCAAACGAATTGCTTCTGATATGTATTATTGTATTTTTAACTACAAATGTGTACTTTCAAAATGAAATTAATAGATTAGGGGTTTAAAGGGTAATATAGTCAAATTACTAAATTTTCAAAATCAATCTTGCTCAATCTCTTATTCAACCAAACAAGAAAATTCACAGAATAACCTGGCTTAATCTATCCAATTCCCAACCAATCTCCCCCAATCCCATCCATATAACCAAACGAGCGCTTTAAGGGAACGAAGAGCACTGTAGAATTAGCTTTGATTTTAGTAGCTTTTGCGTTTCTTTTCCTTTTTTGTTGTTGTTGTAAGTAACTTTTCAAATATTCAGTTATTTGATTTGATAAGTATCACACAATGATGCACGGATACTTCGAAAAATCGACCCGTGCACGTGTCGGACACTCCGATACTCCCCCGATACGCCCCCGTTACGTATCCGATACGCACGTGGCGTATCGGGAAATTAAAATAAAAAATATCCGATACGTATCGGACACGTCTGAATGGCGTATCCGATACGTTTGGGATACGTTTTGGATTTTTTTGCACGATTTAAAGTTTTTATGGGATCAAATTTGAAATAACCATAGTTAAAATATAAAACTGCAAATAAATGAAGAAAGCATAAATGAGAATCTCGTTGAGTTAGAATAACAACAGACATAATTCTCTTTCTTTACAACTTAAAAAAAAAAAAAAAATGGCGAAATCCACAATTTAACCTGCAAATCAAATGGGTTTTGCCTAAAATCTCTTTCAAATCCATTATAATCTTGTTCTTTCACCATCTTTATCATCAATTCCTTTGAATCTTGTTATATTTTTAGGGTTTTAGTGTTTAATTTAAAGCTAGGGTTTGTTGAGCAAAATCTGAAAAATAGAAATTATAATACTATAATTTAAAGCTAGGGTCTGTTATTGTTGAATTTATTATTTGCTTTAAATTATAATGCTATACACTTGTTTTATTGTATATTACAAGCTATGTTATAGTATTGGTGTGTAATATAAATAAATTGATAAAATAATAAACAGCCGTATCCCCGCCGTAACCGTATCCTATATTTTTAAAAAATCCGTGTCGCCGTACCCGTACCCATATCGTACCGTACCCGTATCCCCGTATCCGTATCCGTGCATCATAGGTATCACATTGTTATGTAAAATATGATATAAAGCGGTTAAATTTTAGGGTCAACTGTGTTTTGCCCCTTAATGTTTGGGGTGTTTTGCGAAGTGCTCCCTAACGTTACAAAAAAAGCAATTTGAAGTGGCTGCCGATTTAGAGGAACTCAGATTTTTCACAACAACCTTCGCACCACCTTTGTTGCTCTTTGAATTCAATTTTTCGATTTCCCAATTGCGGCAGGCAAGATGCATTTTCCTCTAGCTTTCTTCGAATTATCAAGACTCCCACCAGGGTGAAATAAAAATAGAATTTTGTTTCCTAATAGGCGTAGACTTCCCTTTGAACTCAGACTCCTTTCCTTTTCCCATTCTATTTGCACCCTTTGTATTTCTAAACTTGTTAAAATTCCTTCTACGAGGAACCTCCATCCAATCCCTACTCATGAGTTTTCTCCAAAAGATCTGGTGCCGAATTATTTTCTCCCTGTGATGGTGTATCACCCATCTTATCATCTGTCGCACCATTCTCCTCATCAATTTTTGTACCAATACAAGAGTTCTCTAGATGTCCAACATGTTCGTAGACTTCCCTTTGAACTCAGACTCCTTTCCTTTTCCCATTCTATTTGCACCCTTTGTATTTCTAAACTTGTTAAAATTCCTTCTACGAGGAACCTCCATCCAATCCCTACTCATGAGTTTTCTCCAAAAGATCTGGTGCCGAATTATTTTCTCCCTGTGATGGTGTATCACCCATCTTATCATCTGTCGCACCATTCTCCTCATCAATTTTTGTACCAATACAAGAGTTCTCTAGATGTCCAACATGTTCGCACTTATAACACATAGAGGGTAAGTTCTCATACAAAATATGATAAAAGTCTCCCTCGAATTCTAATACCTCGTTCGTGTTGTTTGCTAAGCGGAATTTGAACACAAAAACGAGCAAACTTACTCCTTGTCGTTGTAAACGTATTGCCATCTATCTTGATAGGATCTCGAAGCAATTGGCAATGGTTTGTACAACAGAATCCCGAACATTTCCATCGGTAAATTCATAACCCGCACCCAAGTTTTTATGTGTTCTATCTTGTCATTATCCGCACGAAAATCCGGAGACCATTTGCGAATGGATAAAAAGTTCCCTGCGACTTGCCATGGTCCTTGAGTGAGGATAAATGCACGTTGCATGGTAGACAATCCCTTAAGACAATAACATCCAAACCCAAGATCAACAAACTCGCAACCCTCCGTCAATTTCCACAGGGATTCAATTTATTCACCAAGTTAGGGTAGTACCACGGTTTTCCCAGAGTCTTGATTAGAATCGTGTCCTTCCATTGCTAGCACATAATGTTTTTTTCCATCTCGTCAGTAAAATCGATAGACATGAATGGATCATCCATAGTTGGTTGGATAACCCTAATTTTATCTCTTTCGTCCAAAGATCCGATTTCATTAACCCTAACATCTCTGGGTTTCACCTTGTTCGCATACGTGTTAGTCTCCCTTGGCTTCCTGTTTTGATCTTCTATTCGCATTCGATCCGTCGCCTTTGATGCCTTGAACTAGTAAATCATAAGATACTCTGGAACGTTTTTGTGGATCCCTAATTGCCTCAAACCCTAATTCTGGTTCATTTCTTGCTTTCGTACTATGATCCGTAATTAATTCCGTGATAGCATGATTTTGGCTTCGCGAGGGTGGATTCAGCGGTGCCCTACGTACTTGATCGCCTGATGTCGCCACTTTGTCGCCAGAAAGAGTGTTTGTTGTATATTTATGTTTCTTCTTTCTTACGAGTGATTACCATTTATTCGGTATATAAGAGCAAATAAATATCAAAAGCGGAATATGAAAAACAAAGACGCAAAACTTAGTTTTTTACCCGGCTCAGAATTATATGCGAGGCTCTTTATCGAAATTGAGATGATAAAATAATCGTATACTATAATAATTAGGACAATATATGCGCAGAATTTCGGCTGGGTGTGCTAGTTACACACAAAAAAAAAAAAAAAAACTAACTGGTGAGAATGTTTACCGACTAGGGTATGCTTCAAATTGCGGGTATATGAAAAAGGTGTATAGTTTAAATTAGATTTATTTTTGTGGAATATATTACACAAAAATAAAGGTGTATAGTTTAAATTTTTTTGAGATACGGATAATAATCATGTCTATTTTTTGAATATTACGGATATATTGTGTAATAAAGGTGCGGGTATATTGAACTATTTATAATACGGGTATCAATCCAAGGACGTTAATAATTACTATTCATATACATAAACTTATACATAATCTAATAGATCTAATAGTGAATAATACTATTATCAAATTTAATAATTACTATTCACATACATAAATTTATGCGCACCTAATTTATAATCCTAGGTTATTATTCTATTTACTAATTTATTAAATTTATATTCACTATTAGTTAATAATTACTATTTCATTGATTACTAATAAATAGATTGCTATTATTCACTATTAGTTACTATTCATGAAAACTATTCACTATTAATCCTGTTTATAGGGAGTTATGAATTGTGATACCAAATTATTGATGTACCCAAAATACCCTTATTTTGACATTTTCATTAAACAAAACACAAGGGCCTTAAGTAATTTCCTTCTAATTTTCTTAACTTCCCACTCACCCACACTCCAACTTCCTAATCGTAAGGCTAGAGTAGACTCAAAAAGCAATGAATATTTTGAAAAATAACTACTTCACGGTTTTTTTTTTTACTAGCATTTAAGATATGGATATTTCACTTCCTAGAATCTCTCACTTCCTGTTCATTTATTCTTTTCTCTCTTAGATCTCTTTATGCTAATCTATTTTATGATTGATGTCTTCTTCCTCTAATCTTTATCCTCTTTTTTTTTTTCTTAACTTATTTCTAATTCTATTTGGGGGATTCTTTGATATGCATCAACATTTTAGAGGAAAATGAGTTCAGATTCAAAAATCAAGAAAAGTTGACGTCAAAATTGTAAGTATGATTTTTGATTTGTTCTAAATAGAAAAAAATGAATATCATGGGTAAGCCAAAGTTACACGCGGAATAAAGGTATGCTTCAAATTGCGGGTAAATAATTATTATCTATCGGGTTACTATTATCAATCATAAATGGTTTCACTTCAGATTAATTAGGTGCGCATAAATTTGCATACTTTACTAGCAATCCTACACATGCAGGACCGCGTGTAAAGTTCTAATTTTTTTTAAAAACTTGAATCGCATTATAAAAGAAGTGAAAATAAAAAGAAATTACATACCTTTTTAAATTTTTTTTTAAAAAAAAAAACTTGAATCGCATTATAAAAGAAGTGAAAGTAAAAAGAAATTACATACCTTTAGTAAAACAAAGACGTTAATGAAGACCCATGAAAAAAGCAAATTGTTTTTTGAAAGTTGAAAGGATAAAATCTGCCCCGAGGGAAAAATAACTGAGTGTTTTAGAACCTAAAATTTGGTAATCCAACTAATTCATTTGAAAAGAGCAGTTTGTGGAGAGAAAAAAGGAAAAGAATAAGAGATAAGAATTAGAAATTCAAATTATAAAAGAATAAGGAAAAATTATTAGGTGCAGCCGCTGCACAATGACGTGGTGCAGCATGTGGTGCAGATTAAATACTATTGACTATTCCTAAATTATAGGGAAGTAACCTCTCCACCCCTCATCCCAACCATGCATTTATATAAATAACCGACTTGTTGTACCACCTCATCTTGCAGCCGCTGCACCTAATAATCTCTCAAGAATAAGACGGTTGAATTTGAAATTCAAATTAGAAAAATCCAGGAGGTGGAGATGTGCAGACCTTTTGGGTATATGAGTCAGTTAGATTATGGGTATTTTAGAAAATCTATTAATTTGGTATCACAACTCCAAAAACTCTATGTTTGTGAGTAAAAACAGAGTTCTCTTATATAATAGTATTAATAAATTTACATAATCCAAGGACTAATAAATTTACATAATCCAAGGACGTTAATAATTGCGTGTAACTAATAATGAATAATAGCAATCTATTTATTTACAAAATCCGCGTGTGTAGGATAATAGTGATTATTACATACCTTTAGAACTTTACATACCTTTATTTTTAAATATTACACAATATATGCGCAATATTGACCCTAAAATTTAACCGCTTCTGATATTTATTTGCTCTTATATGCCTACCTTTCACCAATCTGAAAAAGTTATTTCATATTCCGCATACCTTACATCTCAGAATAGTAAGGTATGCTTCAAATTGATGTGTGAATTAAAGAGTGAATATTACTTTTTTATTAAGAATGTTTTAAATTTAACGTGTTTTTTGTTATATTACTTATGCTATTGATAGAAGGCGTTAAATTAACTTAGATTCTTTTTTGGTATGACTATGATTATAAATTAAGTATAAGTAAATTAGAAAAATGAAATGTAGGTATCATTCCCAAATCACTAAATTATAGTTTCAATTTGTAGACAACCTAAAATGCTTCAACTGGTGAGAGAATCAAAACCTGAAAAAAGAAAAAAGAACACTTAGATGCAATATCAAAACTTTGCCGACACAAAATAACTTTTATTCATCAATCATTCTCAATAAACATTAGTTTAAGCATCAAATAAAAGAACAAATAATATTTACTGATAGAATATCCATCCGCTGCCAACACCCTCCTGAATTGTTGCTTGAAAAGTTCAACTTCTACATTTATACCCCATCTCTTTTAATTGTTATTTATACATGATTAAATGTTATGTTTTTCTTTCATTCAAATCGAAACTCATGAAAGTATGTTCACCAAAATAAATCAAAAGTTGGCAAATAGAAGCTATAGAAAGCTGGTACATTGTAACAGCCCGAAAAATATTAAAACCTAAAAATATATAAAATCAGAGCGTGAAGCAAGTTAACAAGGAATCTAAAATCTCATTACTAAAAAGAGTGTTACAATACCCTTAAAGTAACACGGGCTAAGATATAATACTTAATCTAGATCTCGAGGTGAGTATGTCAGCACTCCAAAGTCTCTGATCTCTACTCCTGAAAGTCTAAATCTGGAAGGAATAAAAGAAGAAAACATTTGATGAGATAAAAATCTCAGTGAGTGTTCATGGAGTGTGGGCAGATAATGATTTTGTTAATATAATACTTCTTTTTAAAAAGATTTGAGAAAGAAAAGCGAGACGTAACCTGCAATAATTTTGACTGGGAAAATTATAAGTAGTTTAACTGAAATCACTTTATAGGAAATGGCTTCGACAAAAACTTTAGTTTTTGTCAGAAATCACTTTAACTCAAACGTTGATCTTTGATTGATCACTTTAACTGAACGTTAATCTTTGATAGAACACTTTAATTGAAACACTAGTCTTTGAAAGACCACTTTAACTGAAATTTTAGTCACTTATGATGACGAAGTCCACACATTTTTGTTGATGCAGACCAACCATATCACCCATAATAAACATGCCTTATCTCCCCGTGTAAGGAGCTATCTTACAATCTGAAACACATGCCATGGTATATGCGAAAAACTACGACCCAACAAAGACACAACGACCTCCCGATGTGTCTAAGAGGGAATGGGCCATGGGGTCATGAGGCCCAACCGGCAAGCCCTCCGCCGCCCAGTGGCACCCCATGCACACCCAAGCCAAGTTGGATCCAACTAACTGAAAGGGACATATCCGAACATAACGGGACATAATCATCATAAATGACAAAAAAGACTTTTGGACAAACGATTTCACGATCCACATGATTTAGGAAATCAATTTCGAGTAAAACTATACTTTGTGAATTGCTTTTAAATAGAACTCTGCCTTAGAAAATCGATTTTAAGTAAAACTATAGATATATATACATGCATCCTTCCAGTTTTTCAAAAACATATAATACATTTGTGAACACTCACCTGATTGCCCTTAAGACCAGATGCTTCAAAGCAGCCGTTTGGAGATTGACAATGGAAGTGGTCTCTTCCTGTAGAACTCAGATGAAACCGTCAAAACAATCAATATAGAAAGACTAGTGCCATCTCCACTTACTATTGAAAGAAAGACAAGTGGCACCCACCTTTTTGACTCGGGACTTATTCTCTAGGCTATTCTCTGGGGTGAATCTTTTCTGCTTAATATTTTGCCTAATCTATTTATAACGGGTATTTTCGCCTTTAACCCTCAAGCTAAGCTTATTCGCCCTTCTTGAAACTTATTCTACAAAACTCTTCCCTAAACTGACTATTCTAGGGGCTTACTATTCTCTAGTTCGCTAGGTATTCTAGACGGAATCTTCTATAGTAGGGAAGGAAAGCCCTTTCTTCGCAAGCATCATTCAGATCGATAAACTCCAATCGAATAACCTAAGGGACTGGATTTCATCCAGAAGAAAAGGATTTTCTTTGTTTCGAAGTACGAACTGCCCGAGAAAGGGGGTCGTTAACCACTTCTTCGATAAGAAGGCCACACGCTTAGCCCAATTCTCTCCCAGCGGAGCAAACAAAGGGGATGAAGCTGAAGCTTCTGATAGGGCACAGCCCAAGGAGTACGTTCATGGTAGAAGTCCTTTAAAGCAAGAAAGACTCGGCAGGAATTAGTCCGGGTCGAGCTCGAAGGCGAAATGCCACATCAGTAAGAGAAGAAACACAATATCCGATGTTAAGTCGAACTACCTATTAGCCAAGCGAAAGATCAATATGAATGCTATTAAATTAATCAATTCATAGTTTGACCAAACTAATCATAACTTACTTATATATGTAATACACATTATGCACATAGTGAATATAGTCACACTCGATTAATTTTTACAAAAACAAATTACTTACTAAATTCTGTAATTTCATTTTATTATCATGAGAATAACAAATTCATATAATGGAGTATGTGATTTAAAACTAATTTACGACAATTTAGTTCACTATTTTCATAAAATCATGAACCCCTTAAAGTTCTATAAAATCTTAACACAATATTACAAACATAATGAAATCATCACATAAAATTCATCAGTTAAAGATAAAAGTCTTAGCATGCTCAAATAATTTCTTAAGTTCATTATATGTTTTCCCGCAAGAGTATCTGGCAGCGATTTTAGAACAATTTTATAAAATCAACCACGAATCCTAAATTTACAAACTTTTACCGTAGGTTTATCAACACCTGGAAGTTATGTTATAAAAAGTTTGAATCTAAACAACGCCATTTAACATATAAAAGAATTCAACAATGAAAGATTATAAAAGCAGAATCCTAATTCCACCATGGTATTAAAGGAATTAGATTTATATATACTACTCATAAGAAAAGCTTTCTAATTTACAGCAACAATCTAGCTTTAACTTTTCTAAGAAATCCCATGTTATAATTACTACAATTAATCACAAAGCAATTAAACTTAAAATGAAGAAAAACAATATCTAATTTCTTTTGTTACCTTCTTTAATCACAAGGCATGTTCCAATTTTCCTTTGTGTATATCATACTACCCATTTCCTTTGATTCTCATTCATTAGTGTCATGCGTGTGTGTGTATGTAATTGAGGTATTCATATATAAGGTGAATTACTAATATGTGTGAGCATGCACATTTGATGAGTAATAAGGTCTTGAAGTAGGAAAGTGCCATGTGGAACTAAAGCACTAGGTGGAAACATCTTAATTCATGAACCTATGTGCAAATAAGAAAATGGCAAGTGTAGACAAAGTCTTTGGATAATTTTCCTTTTGGATTATCTTTGAAATCTCAATTACTTACATTGCAAAGAGTTGTCCTCCTATTTGTAAGGCTGGTCTTATTACGCAAATTATACTCTTAGTATATGTATTATTTATTACCATTTCTTTTCCTTTCCTTTCATTTAAGCTAATTAACTTCAACTAGAACATTGAGTTTTCATAAGATATTGTCAAGCTAAAATAGGGCTAAGACTTGATAAATATATATATATATATATATATATATATATATATATATATATATATATATATATATATATACATATATATATATATATATATATACATATATATATATATATACATATATATATATATATATACTTATATATATAAAACATAATATTTAAGACTAAAAAAAATAAGGGTATTACATACATAATGCAAAATTTCATATGTTCTGATAATTGAAATTTCACCACAGCAAAAAAAAGCCAAGAAAAAAGAAAGAAACAAAAAGTACCTACAAATAATATGGTAAAAAGGTGTAATTTTAACTGTTATAAATATGCAAAAATACTACTCATATGCAAATGAGATTCCCAATTATAGGAAGATGGACTTCCTTCGGCTAACTGCAAAATTTTCAAAGAAATCCCGATTATTAAATTATCTCCTATTTCTCAAAACTATCTTGTCATAAACAATTTACAGAAGACAACACTTAGTTTTTGATAAACGAACGATTGCATTATAAGAACTGAATGATTACAGAGCCAAAAGATTGAGAGAATACAGAGCGTAATTCTCAGGTGAATTGAATGAATGAACTAAACCTAACTAACCTCTATTTATACTAACTGCTAACTTACTTAATGAGGAAGGAAAAGTGCAACGGTAACAACCGAATTATAAATACTTTCCAAATATAGAAACGCGATTTATAAGTTGTTAAACCGAGAAGTACGACTTCTATCTCAATATCCCCCCTCAAGAGTAGCATGTATGTCAAGAATGCCCATCTTGGACAGCATTTTGTTGAATGGTTGTAGAGCAAGTGGTTTGGTCAAGATGTCTGCCACTTGAAATCCATTGGAGATGTGAAGCACTTTGATAGCTCCTTCTTGAACCTTTTCTCTGACAAAATGGCGGTCAATTTGGATGTGTTTTGTCTTCTCATGATGAACATGATTGATGTCAATGTTGTATGCGCTCTTGTTGTCAGTGAATAAGACATGAACCTTAGTTTGATGAAGATGAAGTTCCTTCAATAGAGGACTTAACCAGACAATCTCACAAGTAGTAGCAGCTGCAACTCTATACTTTGCTTCTGTTGAAGAACGGCTTACAGTGGGTTGTTTCTTTGCTTTCCATGAGATGAGTGAATCCCCTAGATATACAGCATACCTGTGATACATCTTCTTTGTTGTAGGAAAACCTCCCCAGTCACTGTCACAAAAGGCTTTCAAGTGAGTTTCTGATTTAGAGGAGTAAAATATACCTTTACCTGGACAAGTTTTGAGGTATCTTAGTATTCTGTTGGGAGCATCCATGTGAGAAGTTGTTGGTTTGGCCATGAATTGAGTTAAGGTCTGAATGTTGCAAGCTAGATCAGGCCTGGTAATGGTTAAGTACAGCAATCGACCCACAAGCCTCCTGTATGAAGTGGATCTTTGAGGAGAGGTGATCCATCTTCTTTATGTCTGGTAGTGGAATCCATAGGTCTAGTGCAAGATTTGCAGGCAAGATAACCACTTTCTGTTAAAATATCAAGAGAATATTTCCTCTGACACAAGCTAACTCCTTTGTCTGATCTTGCAACTTCAATGCCCAATATATACTTGAGAGATCCAAGATCATTGATGGTGAATTTGGCATCTAAAGAATTTCTTTAATTGATTGATGTTATTTCCTGCTAATATAATGTCATCAACATAAACACACAAAGCTGTGAAAGAGGAGTTAGTGTGCTTGACAAAGAGAGAACATTTAGCTATGGTTTATTTATAACCAACAGAGAGTAAGGAAGTTGTTAGCTTGTTAAACCATTGGCGTGAAGCCTGTTTAAGACCATAGAGGCTCTTTTTGAGAAGACAAACTCTAGGATCTATGTGAGAACAGTAGCCTGGAGGAGGTTGCATATAGATTTCTTCATTGAGATCACCATGTAAGAATGCATTGTTTACATCAAGATGTTGAAGATGCCATTGTTTAGAAGCAGCTTACATCTATGAGAAACTTGACAGTAGTCAGCTTTGCAACAGGAGAGAATGTGTCAAAATAGTCGAGGCCTTCCTCTTGTGTGTAACCTTTGGCAACTAACCTTGCCTTGTATCTATCTATAGAGCCATCTTCTTTGTATTTGACCTTATACACCCACTTACAACAAATGCAATTGTGACCAGGTGGAGGAGTAGTTAGGACCCAAGTTTGAGTTTTCTCTAATGCTTCAATTTCTTTCTTCATAACAGCAATCCATTCAGGAGATTTGCTGGCTTGGTTGTATGTTTTGGGCTCAGGTATTTGAGAGATAATAGTAGTAAAAGCCTTATGTGATGCACATAACCTTTCTGAGGATAAATAGGCTTCAATAGGATATCTAGTACCTCTGACATGAGATACATTTGGCATATTGTAATCATAAGCTTTAAAGTAAGCAGGAGGAGCTTTGATTCTGTTGGATTTCCTTACAACAAGTTCAACAAATTCTACAGGTAAGTTTGCATCAGTAGGATTTGAAGCTTGAATAACAGGAATAGGATGATCAACAGAATCAATAGCAGAAGAAGTAACATCAAGCACAGGAAGATTGGAGCTACTAGTTACTTGATTTTTAGTATGTGTAGCTTCTGAAATTTGATTGTCACTGGAGAATGTGAAGTCCAAATCACTGTGATTATGAATCTCTAATGTGTCTGGTACAACACAATGAGTATAATTTGCATCAATTGCAATAACTTGATCATTTTGATGATCATTATTAAGAACTTCTGGTGGTGGAGGAACACCAGCAGTAGGTAATATAAAAGGATCTGTGCACACTAGATTGAATTGAGGAACATATTTTTGGAGCTTGTCACAATTAGAACCTGTCTTATAAGGAAAAATATTCTCATAAAAAATAACATGTCTTGATATCAAAATCTTCTTAGTTTGAAGATTCAAGAGAACATAACCTTTGGTTCCTTTTGGATAACAAAGAAATATACATTGAACAGCCCCGGGATAAAATTTATGGCGGTTAACAGTTAAAGTAGATGCATAACACAAGCATCCAAAAGTTCTTAAGAGAGAGTAATCTGGTTTTCTGTTGAATAACATTTCAAAAGGAGTTTTATTGTGTAAAACAACAGAGGGAAGTCTGTTTATTAAGAAAGCATAAGTGGAAATGCAGAAACTCCAGAACTCTAAAGGTAAATTTGATTGAAATCTGAGAGAAACAGCCACTTGTAATAAATGTTGATGCTTTCTCTCTACAAGGCCATTTTGTTGAGGAGTTTCTACACAGCTCCTCTCTTGAATGACACCTAAAGAGTTGTAAAAATCTTTCATGATAAATTCAGTGCCATTATCAGATCTTATTGCTTTGATTTTTATAGAAAACCGAGTTTCAACCAATTTATAGAAGTTAAGCAAATGGTTTTGCACCTCAGATTTGTTTTTCAACAGAAACATCCAAGTTACTCTAGAGTAATCATCAATAACATAAAGGAAGTATCTATAACCATCAAATGAAGGGGTTTTGAAAGGACCCCATACATCACAATGCAAAAGATCAAAGATATGAGCAGAAGTAGTAGTACTCAAAGAAAATGGCAATTTCTTCTGTTTAGAATAGTGACAAACATTACAAGGATTATCTGTGTTACAAGAAGAATATCCAATATCAGAAATGGCATGAAGCTTATTCTTTGAGGGATGGCCTAATCTATAGTGCCATACATCAGGTTTTATTACAGAAGCGTTGCAAGAAGCAGAAATACTATGATCAAGAAGATTCAGCTCAAGCATGTACAGATTATTGTGTTCTCTAGCAGGACCAATCATCCTCCTGGTGAGGATTTCCTATAATAAACGCACATGAGGTAAGAATAACAAGGCTATCTTAGAAACTTTGGTTAGCTTTCAAACATAAACCAAGTTATAATTGAAACTAGGAACATAAAGAGCATCTTTGAGTACCAAACCCTGTGATAACTGAATACCTCCTCTATGAGTAGCAACTGTTGTAGCACCATTAGGCAAATGTATAACAACATGTGTAGATACTGGTGTAGAAGTAAAATAAGCAAGATCACACACCATATGATCAGTAGCCCCTGTGTCTAGAATGAGAATCCTGTGTTTATTGAAGGAAGTAAGAGACAAAGCCAAAGGACCAGAAATACGTGTTACACATGTGATAGTAGTTGCAACATAATGCTGAGTAGGTGGATTCTCAGAGGTAGGAGGCATTGACAAGTTGTGTGTCTTTGCATAGTTGAGGAACTGCTCAAAGAGAGCATGAGCAGAAGGATTTTGGCCAATTCCAGAACCAACAGTGACAGAATCCTCAGGCTTTGCAGAACCAGGAACACCTTCAGCAGAAACAGCATTAACAGATGTTTGATTGTTGACTCTTTTACCTGTAGGGTCATCCCATCCAGGGGAATACCCTATGATCTGGAAGCACTTGTCAATGGTGTGCCCATTGTAGCCACAATGGGTGCATCTCAGTTTCTTTTTATCCTTAGCAGAGGGTTTACCAAACTTGTTGTTACCCTGAGAATTCTGGTTAAAGATAGGCTTATTCTGTAATGAAATAGTATATTTTTGGTACTTTTGTATAGTTGCAGGTAGTAAATAAAAGTGCAGAGAGAATAGAGAAGATTCAGAGAAGAAAAAGATGCTGAAAGTTTGTTAAATTTCTGATAAAAATCTCATGAGTGCGTGTACAAGGTATATATATTCCCTGTCTCATTCTAAATGACAAAATAACATAACAGAATTGCAGCTGCAGACGTGTGACTAAAAAACGTAAATAATAGAATGCGGTTTCATAAGTGTGCTCCCATCAGACGTCCTCCGTGATTGCGACACGTGTAGCGCCGAGACCCGTCCCCTTGCCCTCTCCAAACGATGTCGTTTCTTCCCATATTTCCTTAATCCCCAACCCTAATTCAATTTCATTCTCTTCGAACAACTCCGACGCGGCGAAAGACTGCTCCTTTGTCCAATTCGTCAATTTCTCCTTCATCTTCTTCCTCAATCTCCATTCTCCTTCATGTTCTTAATCATGTGTAGGTCCGTGACATTACCCCCCGCAGCAGCAGATCCTTGTCCCCAAGGATCAAAAGATGGAAACTTTGACTCCAAGAAGCTGAAATCCTCCCACGTAGCACGCTCCGGTCTCGAGTTCTCCCACTGTACCAAAACTTGAGGTATACCCACATTTCCCCTTTTGATAAAACGTCAATCTAAGATTATGTGTGGAAAGGTCTTGAAATGACCATGCTCGTATGTGAATGGTAGTATAGGACTAGGAGTAGCTGTAGAACTTATCTTCTTTTTGAGAAGTGAGACATGAAACACAGGGTGGATGGTAGAGCCCTGTGGTAGGTCCAAACGGTAGGCTACTGGTCCTATCTTTTCCAAGATTGTATAAGGGCCATAGTACCTACTACTGAGCTTCAAATTCTTTCGAAGGCAAACCGAGTTTTGCCTGAAAGGATGAAGTTTCAAAAAAACCTCCTCTCCTACTTCAAAGGACCTCTCACTTCTGTGTTTGTCAGCAAAGTGTTTCATCCTTTGCTGAGCACGGTTGAGGTTATCCTTCAACAACCCATTGATCCTTAGCCTGTTAGCAACAGTATCTCTTGATTCAGTATGAGTAGGTTCAAAATAAGGGTGAATAGATAGATGATCTGGTGCATAACCATACAAGCCTGGAAAGGAGACATCTTGAGGCTGCTGTGGTATGAGGAATTATACCAAAACTCAGCCTGAGATAACCACTTGTGCCACATCTTAGGATTATCAAACACAAGCCCCCTCAAATAATTCTCTAAACATTGATTAAGTGTCTCAGTCTGACCATCAGACTGAGGATGATAAGCTGACCCCATATCCAACCCTGTGCCCAACAAACTGAAGAATTCCTTCCAGAACAAACTAGTAAAAATAGGATCCCTGTCACTTACAATGCTCACAGGCATGCCATGCAGCTTGTAAATGTGATCCATGAACAGTTTAGCAACATCCTTAGCATGAAAAGGGTGACTTAGTGAAATAAAGTGCCCATACTTAGTAAAACGGTCCACCACCACCAAAATGACTGTTTTACCCTCAGATTTAGGTAACCCTTCTACAAAATCCATAGATATGTGACTCCAAGCCTGATCAGGTATAGGCAATGGTTGTAAGAGCCCAGGATAGGGACAGTGTTCAGCTTTAGTCATCTTGCAAGTGTCACAACTCTGCACAAATGTTATGACATTCTCCTTTAATTTAGGCCAGAAAAACAAGGCTTTGACCCTCATGTAAGTAGCATAATTTCCAGAATGTCCACCTAAAGGTGAATCATGTAGTGAAGCCACCAACTGTCTCCTGAATTGAACATCATTTCCAATACAAACCCTCCCTTTGAACCTTAAAATTCCAGCAGTAACAGAGAAATCTGAGTAGGTACTAGGATCCAATTGCTTGATAGCTAAGATGTTGAGGAAAAAATCATCCTCAGCATAACTTGCAACCACCTGTTGCATCCACACAGGCTGCACCACTGTAATAGCTGCACAATTCAGGGTATCTTCCCTAGAAAGTGCATCAGCTACTTTGTTATCAATGCCCTTTTTGTAATGGATCTCATAGTCCAACCCCAGTAACTTAGAGATCCACTTCTGTTGCAAGGTAGAAGTTATCTTTTGCTCTAAAAGAAACTTCAAAGATTGTTGGTCAGTCTTGATGATGAAGTGTACCCCTTGTAGGTAGTGCTTCCATTTCTGAATGGCAAGCAAAACAGCTAAGAACTCCCTTTCATAGATAGAAAGGGCTTGATTCTTAGGAAATAGAACCTTGCTAAGAAAGGCTATAGGTCTACCCTCTTGCATTAGGACAACCCCTATACCTTTACCACTAGCATCTGTTTCCACTATGAAAGTCTTAGAAAAATCTGGTAAGGCTAGCACAGGTGATGTCATCATAACCTGCTTAAGCTTCTCAAAAGCTTGCTCAGCCTCATCATTCCACTTAAACCCATCCTTCCTTAGTAAATGAGTTAAAGGCCTGCTGATTATTCCATAGTCCTTTATGAACTTTCTGTAGTACCCAGTTAACCCTAGGAACCCTCTCAAACTTTTGACATTTTTTGGTATTGGCCAGTTCTTCATACTCTCTATCTTGCTTGGATCAGTAGCAACCCCATCCACTCCAATAATATGCCCCAAGTACTCCACTTGTGACTTCCCAAAGTCACATTTGGACCTCTTGGCATACAACTGATGGGTTCTTAAAACCCCTAACACAATCTTCAAATGTTGAATGTGACTGTCCCAATCCTTGCTGTAAATTAAAATGTCATCAAAGAAGACTAACACAAATTTCCTTAGGAATTCAGCAAAAATCTGATTCATTAGGGATTGGAAAGTTGCTGGAGCATTGCACAACCCAAATGGCATGACCAAAAATTCAAAATGCCCATGGTGGGTTTGAAAAGCTGTGAGGTACCTGTCCTCCTCTTTCATTCTAATCTGAAAATATCCTGATCTTAAATCAATCTTAGAAAAGAATTGAGATCCATGTAACTCATCAAGTAACTCATCAATAACAGGAATAGGATAATCATGTTTAATGGTGAGTGAATTAAGATACCTATAATCCACACACATCCTCCAAGTTAGATCCTTCTTCTTGACCAGCAACACAGGAGAAGCAAAAGGGCTTTTGCTGTGTTGCACAACCCCATCTTTCAGCAATCCTCTCACAATATCTTCTATCTCACTTTTGGCAGTATGAGAGTACCTATAAGGGTACTGATGCCTTGGTACACTGCCATTCTTCAATACAATCTGGTGCTCAATGCTCCTGATGGGTGGTAACCCTTCAGGCTCCAAAAATATGTCCCCATACTCATCCAATAACTGAGTAAGTTGTGGGTTCTCACTACCCTCCTCATCTAGCACAGTGATAGCAAAAACATTGCCCTCCAACTCACTAGCTTCAGTTTGCAACATTTTAACCATGGCCTGTCCAGAAATTATCTTGCATTCTGCTGCAGGTGTCAAGGCTTGGAAAGTAACCTGTTCTCCATTGATTACCACTCCCACAGTCATGTCATTGTAGTCTAGGCTAATAGGACAGCTTAGCTTTAACCAATCACCCCCAAGAATCATGTGTCCACCTCCCATGTCCAACAGCCTAATATTGAACTTGAAGGTATGGCCTTGCATAGTCCAATGGAAATCCACCACCCTCTGATTGCTACCCAACTTTCTACTGTCAGCCACCTTGAGAAGCATGGGTGAAGCTTTCTCAATCACACATCCTAGCTTCTTAGCAAGTTCAGAGTCTAAGAAACTATAATCTGCTCCACAATCTACGAGTATGGGCAGCTTCTGTATACCATACTCTCCATTCAACCTAAATGAGTTCACTCCAGCCTTCCCTCCAATGGTATTCACTGATAAGTGAACTGATTCATCATGTTGCCAAGTGTTCTCTTCCTCAACACAAGTCTCTAGGGAACTTAAGTAAGCATCCTCTTCCTCTTCACTCAACAACAGGAAGAATTGCTTCACCTTACACTTATGACCAAAAGTGTAAGCCTCATCACAATTAAAACACAACCCCTTCTCCCTTCTAGCCTTCATTTCACTAGCATTTAAGGGCTTTCTGGGGGTCTGATTAACTTGTGAAACTGGTGGTTTTGCTGGAATCACAGGTGCTTCTAACCTTTTATACCCTGTAGGTATCTGAGGAAAGAAACCCTTGGACTTGGCTCTCCTTGAGGCCTCATTAGCCCTGTCCTGTTTCCTAGCAGTATCCATAGCATGTTGCAAGGTGACAGGGTCAAATAATGCAACCTGTGACTGCAACTCATCATTCAGCCCACTCACAAAACAAGCCACATAGTAAGATTCGTCAAACTCCCTTTGTGAAACCAACTGCATATATGATTTCAACTCTTCAAATTTTTCAATGTAAACACCCAGAGAATGTGTTTGTTTCAGCCTATTAAACTCAGATATCACATTAGATTCCTTCAACTCCTCAAATCTACTAGATACCTCCTTCAAAAATTCACTCCAACACAGCCCAAAAACCTTAGTTCTATAGCTTTGGTACCACAAAGCTGCTTTTCCTTCAAAATGCAGAGTAGCCATAGTAACCTTCTGAATATCAGAAGTGCTAGGCATCCACTCAAAGTAACCAGTGTATTTTTTCATCCATTCTCTAGCATTAGTCCCATCAAACCTTGGAAAATCTATTTTAGGACTAGCTAAAGTACCTTGATAGCCAGCAGATGGTGCAGTGTTGTTGGATCTGGGGTTTGGCCTCTCAATGGTAGCCATAGCTGGAGAAAAACCCTCTCCTCTCCTTCGAGGTGGTGTTTCACTGAAAATCGGTTGATCTCTTGTAGGTTGATTCAGTTTCTCCACTATGTGTGACATTTGGATTTGTATTGCTGAAAGTGTGGAAGTGAACACAGCCTGCCTTTCATCAGATTGCAGCATATGTTCTTCCATTTTGTTGTTGAACCTCGAATGTTTATCATCTAAGTGCCTTATATGTTCATGAATCTGAGTGTTTAGTAGCCCAATTTGCTCCTGTATTTTATTTTCAACCACTGTCTGCCGATGATTCTCAGCTTGAATCGATGGATCCATTTGTTTTTGTGTTTCTAATAGCTCTTGAAATCTCGTTTCAACCATGATTAATCCGAGGATAATCTGGCTCTGATACCAAATGTAACGAAATAGTATATTTTTTGTATTTTTGTATAGTTGCAGGTAGTAAATAAAAGTGCAGAGAGAATAGAGAAGATTCAGAGAAGAAAAAGATGTTGAAAGTTTGTTAAATTTCTGATAAAAATCTCATGAGTGCGTGTACAAGGTATATATATTCCCTGTCTCACTAAATGACAAAATAACATAACAGAATTGCAGCTGCAGACGTGTGACTAAAAAACGTAAATAATAGAATGCGATTTCATAAGTGTGCTCCCATCAGACGTCCTCCGCGATTGCGAAACGTGTAGCGCCGAGACCCGTCCCCTTGCCCTCTCCAAACGATGTCGTTTTTTCCCCTATTTCCTTAATCCCCAACCCTAATTCAATTTCATTCTCTTCGAACAACTCTGACGCGGCGAAAGACTGCTCCTTTGTCCAATTCGTCAATTTCTCCTTCATCTTCTTCCTCAATCTCCATTCTCCTCTCTTCTTAGCTCTTCGTGACTGACTTATGTTCTTTATCATGTGTAGGTCCGTGACATATTCTGACCATGTTTACCTTGTTTACCTCTTGTGAACATAGCCAAAGATTCATTGTTGGTGGTAACAGATTGAAGTGCTCGTTGGTTTTCTTCTTGAAGCAACAAAGAATAAACCTTGGACAGAGAAGGCAAAGGACTAACCAACAATATCTAGCTTCTAATGGCAGCAAAAGAATCATTCAAGCCAATAAGAAATTTCAGCACACTATCAGATTGTTGCAAATCAGCCATATGTCGGTTCACATCACATGTACACTTACCACATGAACACTAAACAATAGGACGTTGTGTCACATACTCGTCCCAAGAAGAACGAAAGACATTATAGTAAGCAGTAATACTCTGAGTATCCTGAGATATAGTAGACAAAGCCTTTTCTAATTGATACACCCTAGAACCATCGGTTCGATCATACCTTGTTTGAATCTCCTTCCAAAAATCAAAGGCTGAGGTGAAATATATCAGACTTTGGCGCAAATCCTTGGAAACTGAGTTCAAGATCCATGAGAGAACCAAAGTATTCGCCCTAATCCAACAAGTATGAAGAAGTGTATCCTCAACATGAGGCATTGGCAAAGAACCATCAATAAAAGCAATCTTGTTCTTGATACGCAGAGCCATTTGAATACTCTTACTCCATGTGATATAGTAATCCAACAAGTATGAAGAAGTGTATCCTCAACATGAGGCATTGGCAAAGAACCATCAATAGCAATCTTGTTCTTGATACGCAGAGCCATTTGAATACTCTTACTCCATGTGATATAGTTAGTACCAGTGAAAATATCACCAACAATTGAGGCACCAGTGAAATCTTGAGTTCCTAAAAGATAAACCGGCGACGAATCATCGCTCGGATTCTTAGTAGATGGACCAATTGTAGTCGAATTTGAACCAGATGATGTCATATTCGTTAGATTCTAAAGATAAACCGTACAAATCTCAATTTGATTGGTAAATGAACAACTGATCCGTACAAATCTCAATTTGAACGGTGAATTCACAGAAAATCGATCAAAAACGATGATCGGCGAAAAATAAACGGTAAATCGATCAAATTACAATGATCGCAGAAGATATGATCGAGATCTGATCAAATCAAGCAAAAACAACAAATTAACATAGATCGATCAAATCACAGATCTATCGAATCGATTAAGAACAGAGGATCGAAGAATAGCGGAAGAATCGAATTAACCTAAGTGTATGATACCATGATAAACGAACGATTGCATTATAAGAACTGAATGATTACAGAGCCAAAAGATTGAGAGAATACAGAGCGTAATTCAGTTGAACTGAATGAATGAACAAAACCTAACTAACCTCTATTTATACTAACTGATAACTTACTTAATGAGGAAGGAAAAGTGCAACGGTAACAACCGAATTACAAATACTTTCCAAATATAGAAACACGATTTATAAGTTGTTAAACCGAGAAGTACAACTTCTATCTCAAGAGTTTTCAAATGAAAATATACTTCTCTTTATATCAATGAAGTTAGTACATTTTAACATTTACACACAATTAAACACGGTGTAATAGTATTGGAAAATCTAATTGATTACCACGTGATTAAATCTCATTGTTTTTAGGGCATGATGTTAAAATCTCATTGGTTCCCCTCCATGTTATGAAGTATGAATATGATCAAGATATAGACCTGCAACATTCAGAAATTAATGACAATAGTGATGAATGAGACATTTGCATAGAAGAAATGGAGTTAACCAAAAAAAAATAAAAAAATAACACGACAAAGAAGAAGAAATGTTATTTGTGTTTCTTCCAAATTTAATTACTGCAATTGATGGAGTTGAATTTGCACTAAAATACCAAATTGGAAGAGTAGTGGCTTAGTGGGGTCATCAAGCAGTTACAAACATTTTGATTTTAGTGAGTTCGACATGGAGAACCGGATTTTTCGTCCAATAATTCAATAACTGCATAAATTTGAATCTGTTTTAAATTTTGTCCTTGAATCTAGGAATGAAGTTTTATTTAGTCAAAGATGTGTGAACGTGTTCATTGTTGTTGGGAATAAAATTACAATATTATAGCCATTATATGACTACTTAACTTGAGTAACTTAAGGGTATTTTTGGTAATACAAAATTTGGTATCACAATTCACAACTACCCCTTTGTGAGTGTAGGAGGTCTTCCCTTATATAATAGTAAAGATGTTATAGTATAACAACACAAACGATACTTTTTATTCAAATATTACTTGGTTATTTACTAGCAACAACAAGCGTGCATGACGTCCAAAATCAATAGTATAAAGATGTGAAACATTCTGTTGAAGTTAAAACAAGAAATGACTTAATTGGTGCTTGTAATAATTATTTAAGACCGTGAATTTTATTTTTAACTTTAAAAAACCGTTCTAAAGTGTTTTGTTTTTATTCAAAAATATTATATTTTTAGTTTTTTTTTTCTGCAGTTTATAGTTTATATTAAACCGTTGATCATTCATTCGACCGTATCAGATTAAATCTATCGGATTCTAATTTCTAACTCCTAACAGAGAGCATACCCGCCTGCTACTTAATCCTTCCGTAGTTTGAATCTCAACTCTAAAACTAACATTAGTTTTCACTGCTATAGCGGAATATAGATAATTTTTCAATTGGTAGACAAAAGGAATACAAGTTATCAACATAAATTCTAGCTATAACATTCTTTAGATTAAGAAATACTACAAAACTTTTAAACTAAAATTCTTTTCACTTGTTTATTAATATACAGGGCAAAACGCGATTTTATAATTGCGTTTCCATTTTACCAACTTTTCAAATGGTCGTTATGACCGTCGCTCGCCCGCCTTCCACAATTAGAAAAGCTCTAGTTACCTCCTGATTAGTATATATTATTAGATAGTTGTACATACCGTCTTTAGATAGTTGTACATACCGTCTTTAGTCTTGTAATTATTCCATTAGTTATTAATTAGGAGTTTACTCTTGTACCCTTGTTGTAAAATACTTATGTAACATTCGTGAGTTAATGAAATCAATTCTCATTCTCTAAACATTATATGGTATCACATAGCCGTCTCTCTCACGAGAATTCACGATACAATGTCTAACCTAATGACGCTTCTTCCGGAGCCGCCTCCTCGGATGCTACGTCTCCGTCGCTGACTCCCACCGTGTTCGGTTCTTCACCGCTCGGTCCAACCAATCCATTGATTCCTATCAATGCACATCAACAGTTGCCTCTCCAACTCACGGGAGGTAACTATGCGTCATGGCGTTCTCAAGTTCGTCATCTGTTTTTCGAGTATGGTCTCTTTGGGTTTTTGGACGGATCCAACGCCTGCCCGTCTCTGGGTTCTTCTCACGAATCCGCTGCTGCATTAAACCTCTAGAAACGTCAGGATTCCTTGATCCTCTCGGCACTTTTTGGTTTGGTCTCGGCAGAAATTGTCCCTTAATTCTCATTTTCTAAACCTTATATATATATATATATATATATATATATATATATATATATATATATATATATATATATATATATATATATATATATATATATCATCTCACTTATATTTTCCATTCACTTTTGCTATTTCAGATTTCAGATTAGATAGATTTTCTCTCAATCATTCGATCATTGTATTCAATTCGATCAACAACCGTCAATTCAACTCAATAAAATCTTTCGTTTATTTCAATGTTCGTCACGTGTTCTTTGATCGGATTGTGCAATTCAAGAAACTGAATCACCAAAAAATATTTGTAGGATGGCAAAGGCACAATAAGGTCGAAACCTAAGTACACAAAATTGTTGTGGATAAAACAGTGAAGAAATTTAGCAAACATGAATGCAGACTTCCTGCATAACAATAGAAATTATCAAACTTGCACACCATTCCTATTCAATGTAAAAGCTATTGTCTTGACAAACTTAAAACTACTACCACAGCGCATAAGAGTAACAAGTAACTTGTTCCTTAATATCATCAAAATACACCCTTTTCATATCATGTCATTGTCAAGGACTAAGGATCTTTTAGCAAGACAAAAGAGATGGACAAAGGGCTTAAATGTACTAAAATATTGCCACACTCCCCATCCACTATGCTTTCTGAACTAAAACATGCAGAAAAGCTAATAAACATGAGCTAAACAAATCCAAGAAGCTACAAATCTCACAATCTTGGAATTGATGATTTTGCCCAAACATCAACTACAAAAACTTCCTGTACCCCATCTCCACAAAGTCATGCTACTGAAATCACGCATGTCCGGCTTGGAACCAGCTCTCACAAGAATAGCAAGGTTCTGAGCTGCTTATTTTATCCTTCAAGAGAACTTGGCACGCCTTTGAGTGTCTCTGGAACATGGATAATTTCTCTAAGTCACTTTTGTTCTCGCAAGGAAGACAATGTACTATGAATTTTTCGAGCAGTCTCCCATTTTTCAATAAGTACTCAAGCAACTCGATCTCAACTGGTACCCATTTAAATTTCCAAATCTCGATTTTTTTGACATTCAGTTCCAGATAAGGCAAACTTTCTAGTGTTGTCTTTGCATTTGCCAGGTAATATACAAAGTCTAGTTCCTGGTGAAGAAAGAAACAGTTAATTTGCAATAAATGTTGCGTCAACCGAGTTAGATTCTTTATAATATGTAAATGTACCTCTTCAAAAGTAAGTGTCGTAAGGTTAGGTGCATTTTCAAGAAATTGGGCTAGAATATTCCATCCATGGCTTCCCATGCTACCGAGCGCCAAGCAAGTCAAGTTCGCAAATGTAGGTAGAGAAACACATGAAAAATGATACAATTCCTGTAGCCAAGACGAAGAGAGCTTTGTCATGTTTGGAACAAAGACAGTAGTTTGATAACTAAGCCACAAGATAACACTCAAATTCAACATATAAAGATGTGGAAAAAGCAGGTCTGTTTGACAAAAACCTGGTCAATAAACTTGAAAAGTGACGGAGACCAAAACCGCTCTTACCAAAAATCATTTTCACACAATTGTTTACAATGTCAGTGTATCTATGGACAATTCCCTATTGTTTCACCTGATAGTATTCCTTTTTTCATCTTAAACAAACCTAAATGGGATTAGGCCAAATATAACCCGTCGGCTCTGAGATATCTTCAGCAAAACAAATGGCAGCAAGAACATTTCAAGTTGCACTAAAGTCAGGATAGGAAGATATGACCAATGAAAACTTACCACCACCGAATTCCCGGCCAAACGTAGGCGAGTCGCGCTTGAGCATGCCTGAACAAGCTTGGCTAGCCGACGAGAATTAGTGCGCCTCCCAGACTTTCCACTCAAATAGTCATAATCAATGCAAACCGAATGACGAGGCTTGATTTTCACGAAATCATAGTTTGCCAGAAAACGTCCCTTGATCGCAAAAGCTTCAAGGTTTGGTGCATCAATCACAACTGTGCGCCTACCCCCAATAAAATCATTGACGGTACCATCCATAAAAAACTTGTTGATCAACGGATGTCGAATGTAAAGAGTCTCCACGTATCCAAAGTCGTAATCATTGATCCTCAACTCAGTAAGCATAGGACAACCGCGAAGCAACCCAAGAAGCGACTCCATTCCCTTACCAAGTATCACCTGGTTAAGCGACAATCTTTTCAGATTGGGCAAGACGAATACTTCCGGGACAAACAGTCCAAAGCCTTCCTCCCCCAACCCCAACTCCAACTCCTCCAAAGCCGCCCAGCCGTTCATGATATCCAACATAGCCTCAGAATTGCCCGAATAGGACCTGACTGAAAGGCACCTGACATTAAGCCGCGGAATAGCACGAAACCACCGGAGCATCTTCCCTTCTAAGCAGTCAGTATCGCAACTGATAACTACACTTTCTACACAAGCCACATTGCGCAGATATACGTTCAGCAGTTTGTCGACAAAGCGTACGTAGCTGGATTTACGTGAAGAACTAATATCAAGTCTCGTTAGAGGGACCTCTAAAGGGAAAAGGCCCCTCCACCGAGTCGATAAAATGGAGGTAGCAACGGCGTCTTTCGTGGGCAAAAAAGATAAGATTTTTCCCAGAATTGGAACAGGAAGTTCGCTGATTATGTCGGAATCTTCAGTTTGCAAACACTTTTTCGACGGATTTGAGTCCATTTTTTTACAATTTGTAGAAAGTAAATAAAAATAACAGCTGTGGAGAGAGAAAATGAGATTAAACCTGGGCTTCAAATGTCTTCGACTCCATTGGAGATGTGATTTAGAGCTCTGAATTGCAATCGTTAGGGCAATTATAGAATTGGGGCTTTAAGAGAAGGAAGAGTGTAGACTGGAATGAATGTACTTTTCGCTTTGCTTTTAGTAGCCTCTTGCGGTGATATTTTCTTTTTTTTGGGTTAGGAACTTTTCAAATATTTAGTTATATGATTTGATAATTCTCACATTCTTATGGTAATAATATTATGTGAAGCGGTTTAAGTTTCTATTTTGCTTTTGTTGAACCTATTTTTCACAAATACCATTTATCTTACGGATGAAGATAAGCTTATATGACACTATACTGAGAATGGTTTCATTTTTAGTTACTGGTGCGTATCATTTTATCATGGATAGAGGGCTGGATTTGAGAGTTACTTCGGGGGCGAGCACTTCAGCCACTTGTTAGAATCGGAACTTTCTGCGGGGCATCCAACTATTAACAAGGTTGAGATCCTCATTTGGCGAGCCGCTCAAAACTTTCTCCCGACTACTGTTAACTTTAAGAGACGACGAAAGTTAGAGAGTAACGTTTGTTCGGTTTGTGGTTGCGGTGAAGAACCCGCGGAGCACGCATTCATTTGGTGTCATTTCGTTGTCAAGTTTGGGCAATTGCTCTCTTCCCTTCTAATTTTCATTTCACTCGACTAATTGTTCGATTGGTTTCACCACACTTGACCTCTTTAAAACCTGGAGGAGGCAGCTAGATTTGCGTTTCATGTTTGGTGTATTTAGGTAAATCAGAATGAAGTTGTCAATGATGGGTAAACTAAATCGGAAATGAAATTGTGCAATTTCGTCAATCGCTCATATAGCAATTAGTAGTTGGCAAATTTTTCATATGCCCGTGAAAGGGGGTGAGTCGCAACTTTCATCTTGGCTCCTCCTCTTGGTGAAATGATCAAGATTAACTCTCATGGAGTGATCTTCAGAGAATTCATGGAAGCAGGAATTGCAGCGTTAGTTCGGAATGAATGTATACAGAGCGAAATTCCTAAGAAGATATTGTTATTCTCTATCATACCATTTTCCTAAAAATGAAAATCTACTCTTTCCTTTAATAACTAAATAGAATTATCTTTAAAACCTTGAAAACAAGTCTTCTTCCTATTTACAAGATCCTAATTTGTTTGTCTAAAATATTTTATAGTTAACAGGTTACTTCACAAAAGTTACCTTGATAAAGATTCAAAGTTATTTTGAACTCATTATTTGAAAATTGATTTTAATAGTTTTTATGTGAAGATATAATACGCATAAACATGTAAGTAAAAATCACTGTAAACTTGAAAAGAAAAGGTCCATGTGTTATATGAACACTTTTTCTTTGGGATAATGTAATTTTTGGTTGATAAAAATGTAAGGGATATGGAAATTAATATTAATTGAACAACTGGTAACAAAAATGTATGGATAGAAATGGTAACAAAAATATCTTAATGGATAGAAATGTTCAAAAAATGCGAATAAAAGTTTGAATAACTATTTGACCACAATATTTGATAGCCAAGTAAACTGATTAGTGCAATTTGTTATGATGCATATGCTTACCACTGAATATATTACGAATAAAAAGAAAATAAATATTTAACATCTTTTAAATTTATCCTAATTTTTTTGGAAAGTAAATACTTATGTTTTCTCTTGTTCAATTTCAAAATAAAATAATTATATACCCTAAATTATTGGAAAAGATAAAACGTAAAGGGAAAATTGCGTCAAACCCCCCAACCCATAGGTGTTTTTGCATTGTGCCTGCTAACCTATGAAAATGTGCGATATGTTCCGCAACCTATTATTTTTGTGAGATTTGCCTCCAAAAATATTGAGCAACTGTTCATTTTGTGTTGATATCCCTCTAAAACTCCCCTATGGTTTTGAAATCTTGTAGGGAACCCCCTTAATGTTTGTTAGTTGTCTAAAACACACCTTCTTGTTTCATTAAACTTTGCACAAAATCTTCTTTTTATGAAACCACAAAGGGGTGTTGTCGAGAGAATTTTATTAATCTACAAGGGGTTTTTTTTTATATAATTAACAAACCACAAGGGGAACTTGCACATAATTTCGAAACCATTGGGGAGTTTTCGAGGGATATTAATACAAAATGAACGGTTGCTCAACAGTTTATGGGACAAATCGCAAAAAAATCAATAGGTTATACGGCATATCGCACATTTTCATAGGTTAGAGGGCACAATGCAAATGTCCCATAGGTTGGGTGTTTGTCGCAATTTTCTCATAAGTAAAACAAATAGATTAAGTTGTTAAATTACACAATTCATTAATCAATATGTTAATTACATGAATAACTGAAGAACATTAACATAAAATATATACATCACCTAAATATCTTTACAGTTTCACACACAATTAATTCATTATTTTTGCAAAAAAATTTATGCTGGAAAATTAATGAAATGAGAAAGAATTTCGCAAGATTATACAAATAAATGATATAATATTATTTTTAAAGTTTATGAAGAAGTTATTGATTTTGATTGTTGTATTCCTGAATAAGAAAGATAATCTATGTCATTAACATGAGAGGAGACTTTCTATATTTGTTGGTTCTAGATATGAGAAATTAAGGAGTTAGAAAAGGAAAATGAATTAGTGTGTGATTTGAGAAGGGTAAAAATGGAAAACAATGAAACACAGTGATTAGGAATTTTGTTGTGAATATATCTTGAAATATTGCCATCATGAATGAAGATGTCTTCCATCGATAGAATTTATCCAACAAAATCAAAACAAAATTCACAAGGTAAGATATTGATTTCTTTCTAGCTACAACTCCCATAAAAAAGATTAGAGCCTCACCTGAATCGATACACACGAGTCACACATGAAGCTTAATTATTGTCAGTATTTTGTTCCTCTCAATTAAACTCCATACACTCAGCATATTCTTTAAGGTATCGATTGGTAACTTAAACCTGATTTCAATACTATTTTTTTGTAAACGCAATTGACTTGACAAACTTAAAATTGCTACCATGGTGCATAAAGAGTAACAACTAATCTTGCTTCAAAATTAAAATCACGCATGATCGGCTAAGAACCAGCTCTCACGAGAATAGCAAGGTTTTGGCTCGCTCACTTTGTACTTAAAGAGAACTTGACACCCCTTTGAGCGTATAGAAAACATGATTAGTTTCTCCAAGTCACTTTCATTCTTGCAAGGAAGGCAGTGTAATGTGAGTTTTTTCGAGCCGTCTCCCGTTCTTTAAAAAGTTCTCAAGCAACTCGATCTCAAATGGTAGCCATTCAAATTCCCAAGTCTCGATTTTTTTGACATTCAGTTCCAAACAAGGCAACCTTTGTAATGAAGCCCTTGCATTTTCTAGGTAAGTTACGAAGTCGAGTTCTTGATGGAGAAAGAAATGGTAAATTGCAATAAATGTTACCTCAGCAAAATTAGATTCTTTGTAATATGCAAATTACCTCTTCAAATGTAAGCTTTGTAAGGTTATGTGCATTTTGAAGAAACTGGGATAAAATATTCTATCCATGGCTTCCTATGCGACAAAGCGCCAAGCAGGCCAAGTTCACAAATGTAGGTAGAGAAACACATGAAACACGACACAATTCTTATAGCCAAGATGAAGAGAGCTTTGGCATGTTTGAAGCAAAGACAATAGTTTGACTAAGCCATAAGATACACAATGTTTAACATATAAAGATGTGGGAGAACCAGGTCTGAATTGACAAGAACTTGGTTTAAAAACTTGAAAGAATCATATCGTGTATTTTCTAATTATTTTACAGTTCAACACGATAACAAATCAGAGAGTGATAACTGGTGCCACTTTGGACTACAGAATGTTATTGGGTTGACAGACTATAGTAGACTTGGGATCGAAAATTAACTACACCAGTTAGATTAAAAAAGAATTCCAAATTATTAAAAACTTGCCTAGGTCCTTACTAGGTTAGCTTACTATGTGGATCTGCACATGCCACCATTTATGCTGATGGTGACACCCACCATTGGTAATAGCTAGCAACGCGGTGTCGCGTTGATTCTACTACCGCATGGTTCGATGGTTCAAGGACAGGGGTATTGTGAGGGTGTTGAGAGTTAGTTATATTTATCACTTTCTTAGACAAGTGTTCGGGTTAAGATCAAGTTTTCCTATGTGGTTGGTGACTTTTCACCTACCCATCCATTTCATTTCAACACCATTTAGCTTCAAGTAGCTCACTTTAGCATTTAATTTTTCAGTCACCGAACATGGTTTTGAACAAATTAATATTCAAAGTTCATCTACTCAATATGTAAATTTCAGTAAGCAAAAGATTCACCAATTCTAAGAATTGGAACCCACTTGAATAATTGGTCAAAATTGGGTTAACAAACCCATTTCCCCACAGCAACATATACAATTGGGAGCAAATCCACGTCCGTCAAATGCTTAATTAACGCAAGTCTAAATTAGGCTAATTTGACTTTTCGAAATACAAAGATATTCTAATAAATAAGATTGTATAACAAATATACAAAATTAGTTACAAATTATCTTTAAATCATATATCTACCATGATAACCTAATTGCAATGATTCGACATCATCTTTTGACACGAGTCTTGCTAAAAAGGGGAGTAAGGAATGAAATTCGTTTAACTAGGATTTTCAAGATACAATTTGCAAGACATCATTTTCGAAACTAAACCAATCAAAATGACCAATCAAAATAGGTGTTAGCAGATTGTCAAATAAATTTGCAGCGTTGGTTGGAGCCGAACCCTTGACATTATAAAAGTAAATGTTGATGATGTTGAATATTAAACTCAATTGGGTTTAATATTCGTTTTACTTTGGAGTGTCTTTTAATTATATGAAACCTCTAGAATTCTGAATAAATGTTGTAGGTGTGGTGTCATTATTGTGTAATAAATATGTATGTATATATCTAGAAATGCAGAGAGTGTGAAGTAAGAAAAAGAGGTAGAACAGTTCATCTTTGTGTGAGAAATAGTGTTGTAGCACTTCTTGTTTTTTCCTATCCAAATCATTTCATCAAGTGATCTTCTTGGTGAACTATATTGATGTAATTTCATCTTATTCATCTTCAACGTATTGGAGGATTTGGTGATCAAAGTAAGATGCCTATTTGCTGAAAATTACAGACTATTTTTCCTCTATTTTGCTGGAAATTTCCAGATTAGTTATATGATTTTCTGCTGAAAGTTTGAGTGATATTATGGCTGGAAATTGAAGACCTATTGACTATATTAGTTCTTATGTTGCTGCTTGTTGTTTTAGTAATTTGGTGTTGAAACACCCAACAAAATTTGGCACCAGAGTTAGTAATTTCTGTTGTGGGTTTTTTTGTTGTCGTTAAACATCTTACTATTCTTGCTTTTTTGAACTATTTGGAATCAATTTTGTTTGAATTTAAAGGCATCTTCTATGAATACAATTCAGCCCCAAATTCCAAAATTAGAGAAACATAATTATGAAAATTGGAGCATTCAAATGAAAGTGTTGCTGCAGTCAAAAGATTTGTGGGATATTGTTGAACTTGGATATTATGAACTTGACTCATTAGAAGAAAAAAATGCACTAACCAACAATCAAAAGAATGCTCTCAAAGAAGCTCAGAAAAGAGATAAAAAGGAGTTGTTCAATATCTATCAAGGAATTAACGAGACAACGTTCGAGAAAATCTGAGCAGCAACTACTTCTAAACAAGTCTGCGAAATTCTTAAAAACTCGTATACGGGTGTGAACAAAGCAGTCCAAGTTTGACTACAGATTCTACGAGGTGAATTTGAAGTGTTAAGCATGATTGAATCAAAGTCCATTTCTGATTATTTCACAAGAACCTTGGTTATTGTAAATCAAATGAGAAGATGCGGAGAACAGATTGATGATGTTCGAATTGTGGAGAAGATTTTAAGGTCGTTAACCTCAAAGTTTGAGCATGTAGTTGCTGCCATAGAAGAATCAAAGATCTCAGCATGATGACAGTTGAAAGTACATGAGCAAAGAATGAAGATAAACACGATGGTATCACTTGAGCAGTCTTTGGAATCAAAGATGTCTCTCAAAGATGACAAAAAACCTGAAGTTGGAACATCTAGAGGAGAAAAAAAGCTATGGTCATTGAGGTTGAGGTCGAGGATATCAAGGTAGAGGTGGACGTAATTATGCTTATCGAGGAAGGGGAGACGACAAAGTTATTCTAGCCGTGGAAAAGGCCAGAATTCATACTTTCCAAGAGGGCGTGGAAGAGGATCATCAAGAGGCAGTTATCATGACTCTTATAATCGACAAGCTTATGATAAAAGTAGTGTGGAATGCTACAACTTTCATAGACTTGGACATTATAGCAATGAGTGCAGAGCAAAGGTAAATAATGAAGAGCATGCTAATTTTGTGAATTCTGAACAAGAGAAAGTTGGACAACTTTATTATTTGCCTACAAAGGCCTTGAACGAAATCATTCTGATGCATGGTATCTTGACACTAGAGCTAGCAACCATATGTGTGGAAATAAAGAGATGTTCGTTGAGCTCGATGAGAATGTTCAAGGAAATGTTACTTTCCACGATTCTTCTAAAGTAATAGTCAGAGGCAAAGGTAAAATTATAATTAAGCTAAAGAATGGAAACCATGACTACATATGTAGCAAAAGTGTTTAGTTGCATTGCATATGCCAAAATCCCTGAAGCTAGAAGAATCAAACTTGATGATAAAGGCGAGAAATGTATTTTTATTGGATATGGTGATCGAACAATGGGTTACAAGCTGTATAGTCCTGTTACACAAATTTTTCCATGTCACGAG
Organism: Misopates orontium; assembly: GCA_946800315.1. Classification (NCBI taxonomy): domain Eukaryota; kingdom Viridiplantae; phylum Streptophyta; class Magnoliopsida; order Lamiales; family Plantaginaceae; genus Misopates; species Misopates orontium. The sequence continues at coordinate 19,321,710 of OX326950.1, read as the reverse complement.
ATGTGATTTTCGAACAAGATGCAATTGGACTGGAAAGAAAAGAAATCAACAACTCACTCAAAACCTGTTATTCAAGAAAACTCAAATGGAAGAGAAGTTGAAGAAGAACCATTATCATCACCGTCTTCCTCAGATTCAAGTTCTAGTGAATGCCCAAGAAGAATGAGAAGCTTGCAAGAAATTTATGGAAGTACAGATGATGATCAGAACCTGAACCTATTTTGTTTCTACATGGATTGTGATCCTTTATCTTGTGAAGAAGCTTTAAAGCAAACGACATGGAGGGCTGCAATGGATGAAGAAATCAAAGCAATAGAGAAAAATACTACTTGGGTATTGACAAAGCTACCGCAAGGGCGGAAAGCAATTGGAGTAAATGGGTGTACAAAACAAAGAGGAATGTCAATGGTGAAGTTCGAAGGTACAAGGCGAGGTTAGTAGCGAGAGGCTATAAACAAAAGGATGGCATTGATTATAATGAAGTGTTTGCTCCAGTGGCTCGTTTGGAGATGATCAGATTATTGATTTCATTGGCTGCTCAACACAATTGGAAGATTTATCAACTCTATGTGCAGTCGGCTTCTTAAATGGTTTTCTTGAGGAAGAAATATATGTTGAACAACCTGAAGGCTACACTAAACACGGGCATGAAGAAAAAGTTTATAAATTGAAGAATGAATTGTGTGGGCTCAAGCAAGCACACCGCGCTTGGAATGCTATGATTGATGAGCATTTTCTGAAAGATGGATTCATGAGATGTCCTTATGAACATGTTTTGTATGTGAAGAAAGATTCAACACGTAACATGTTATTTCTATGTCTCTACGTTGATGATTTGATATTCACTAGAAATAATGAGGCGATGTTTGATAAATTTAAGAAAAGTATGATTAAGGAGTTTGGGATGACGGATATTGGCTTGATGGATCATTTTCTTGGAATTGAAGTTGTGCAAAGCAAAGATTGGATTTTATTTCCCAAACCTCTTATGCTAAACAAATTCTGAAATTTTTTAAGATGGAGTCATGTAATCCAGTGAATACTCCTGTTGAATGTGGGCAAGAGTTCAGAAAGAGTTACGACGATGCACATGTGGATCCAACTTATTGTAATAGCCTAGTAGGCAGTCTTCATTATCTTACTTGCAATAAGCCTGATATTCTTTATGGAGTTGGTTGATCAGATAGATACATGGAAGCACCAAATGAGTCTCACTTCAATGTTGCAAAGAGGATACTTCGCTATTCAAAGGTACTCTTAACGAAGGTTTATTCTATTCGGCAAATAATGAAGTGAAGCTTATTGGCTATTCTGATAGTAATTGGGGAAGAAACTTGGATGAGAGAAAGAGTTCTACATGATACTGTTTCTTCATTGGAGATACAACTTTTACATGGTCATCAAAGAAACAAGCCATTGTGACATTGTCGATGTACAAGGCGGAATATGTTGCAGCAAGTTCAACCGTTTGTCATGCTATTTGCTTGAGAAACTAATTGAATTACATGGGATTTTGTCAAGATGCTCCAACAGAGATCTATGTTGATAACAAATTTGCTATTGCTTTGGCAAAGAATCCAGTCTTCCATGAAAGAAGTAAACATATTGATAATCGGTATCATTTTATACGTGAGCATGTAAGCAAGAAAGATATGGAATTAGTGTATTGCAAATCACACGATCAAGTAGCAGACATTTTCACGAAGCCTTTGAAGCATGAAGATTTCAAAAAACTGAAGATTATGCTTGAAATGAGAACATTTGGAAATTGAGTTTAAGGGAGGTTGTTGAATATTAAACTCAATTGGGTATAATAGTCATTTTACTTTGGAGTGTCTTTTAATTATATGAAACCTCTAAAATTATGAATGAATGTAGTAGGTGTGGTGTCACTATTGTGTAATAAAAATGTATGTATATGTCTAGAAATGCAGAGAGTGTGAAGTAAGAAAAAGAGGTAGAACTATGCATCTTTGTGTGAGAAATAGTGCTAAAGCACTTCTTGTCTTTTCCTGTCCAAATCATTTCATCAAGTAAGTGATCTTCTTTGTGAACTATATTGATGTACATTCATCTTATTCATCTTCAACGTATTGGAGGATTTGGTGATCAAAGTAAGATGTCTAGTTGCTGAAAATTTCAGACTATTTTTCCTCTGTTTTGCTGAAAATTTTCAGATTAGTTCTATGATTTTCCGCTGAACGTTTGAGTAATATGAGGCTGGAAATTGAAGATCTATTGACTATATTAGTTCTTGTGTTGCTACCTGTTGTCGTTTGAGTAATTTGGTGTAGAAACACCCAACAAATGGTAGTGCTCTTGGAAATTTTGGTCTTATTTCTTGTGGCTGTTCCGCGGGACGCTGATGGTAGTTTGCTATTTGGTTTTACCGCTAATATTGGTTTCGATAGCATTACTACGGCCGAGCTTTGGGGTATTTTTCATGGCCTCACCAAATCCGTCAAGAGTGGTTTTCAAAAGATTAGTATTGTTTGTGACTCTTGTTGGGTGTTTAGGGATTAAATTGAAAATAAAGAAAAGTTTTGGGGCTAAGATTGAAAACTGCGATACTTTTAGGAATACTTTTGCAATATATGAATGCAATATTATTTTCTTACAAGACTTGGAAATGTTACAGAAACTCTCGGCTGCTCTCTTTTTCTTTTCACTACTTAGCTAGCTCCAACAACACTTATTTATAGTGCCTTAACCGACATTTACTTGTGGATACAACATAATTGTATTAATTTAATCTAATATCTTCCAATCATATAGTCTTCATTAATGTTGAGGATAAAATATCACAACCAACCGTGTCACTAGAAATTTCTGAAATTATCACCATAATTCTAGTATTTTCTTACACCTTTGATCATTAATGAGGATTAGGTGCTTGTATCTTTAATTACAAATTATTTTTTAACACCCCCTCTTAATTTGCAATTCAAACTCCGTTAATTGTGCGATCTTCTCTGCAGTGACTGCTTTTGTGAAACTATCCGCAAGTTACTCGTTAGTGTTGATGAACTCCAATTGAATTTGCTGTTCTTGAACAAGATTTCTGATGAAATGATTGCAAAGTTCGATATGCTTCGATCTCGCTTGGAAAATTTGATTTTTCGTCATTGCAATAGTCGTGTTGTCGAGTAAATTGTAGTAGGAGATTCTGGCTTTTGCTGAAGATCTTCAAGAATTCTTCTAAGCCAAACTTCTTCTCGTGCAACATCTGTTGCAGCAATATATTTGGCTTTTGATGATGAAAGCGGTACGGTCTTCTGCTTCTTTGAAGTCCATGATATTAATTTTTGATCCAAGATAAAATCTGTATCCTGATGTACTTTTGAGGTCGTCAATGGATCCAGCCCAATCACTGTTAGTGTATCCAATCAAATTACTTTGCCTTTCCTTGACATATCTAATGTCGTAATTCTTCATACCTTGGAGGTATCGTAGTATTGTTTTTACTGCAGCATAATGTAACTTACTTGGATCATGCATAAACCTTGAGATCAAGCTGACCGGATATACGATATTTGACCTCGTGTTTGTCAAATATATGAGGGAGCCTACTAAACTCCTATACATCTTTTGATCAACTTTTTCTGCTCCATCTTTCATCGTAAATTTATCAGTTACTACAAGTGGAGTAGATATCGGCTTGCAGTTCTGCATTTGGAACTTCTTCATAATTACTTCAAGATATTTTTCTTGAGAAATAAATATTGCACATTTTGATTGACGAACTTGTATCCCGAGAAAATATTTCATAAGGCTAAGATCAGTCATCTCGAATTCTTCCATCATTGTTGGATTCGTGCTCGTATATATCGAGTCATCTACGTATAGACAGACAATAAGAAAATATTTATTACCTTGTTTCTTTATGTAGGGTGGTGGTTTGCTCTGGCTTCTCGCGAATCCATTCTTTTGAAAATAGCTATAGATTCTTGCTTGAGTCCATATAATGCTTTTCAGAGTCGATAGACCTTATATTCTTTACCTTTGACGATGTAACCTTGAGGTTGCTCGACATAGACTTCTTCTTCTAAATCTCAGTTTAGAAATGCTGACTTGACATCCAACTGATAAACTGGTAGTTCAAGTTGAGCAGCTAGAGCTAGCATGAGCCTTATTGTCTCCATCCGTGCAACTGGAGCAAATGTTTCATTGAAGTCAACGCCTAGCTGCTGAGAGTTTCCTTTTGCGACTAGGTGTGCCTTATGCTTTGAGATTGAGCCATCTTCTTTGAATTTTGTCGTGTAGACCCATTTCAGCCCGATTACTCTCTTTCCTTCGAGAAGATCCACAAGCTCCCATGTTTTGTTCTTCTCGATGCTTGCCATTTCTTCGTCCATTGCATTCAACCATACTTCTTCCTTTGCAGCTTCTTCAAATGTTTGCGGCTCACAAGTGAAGAATGCTACATCACATGATTCATAAATCTCTCGTAAACTGCATACCTTTCTGATTAGGCTTTCTGATTCTGGATAGAACTCTTCAGATGGTTATGAGGAACTTGGGCTAGCACTTGGACTTGGCTCGTCTTGTTGAGTTCTCGATGGTGAAGGCAAATAACTGTTATTTATTGCCGTATTTTCTTCCCAGTTTCATGACTGCTTTTCATCAAAGACAACATCTCGAGAAATGATAAGTTTATCTGTCTTTGGATTTAATAAACGATATCCCTTGGATTCGTCACAATAGCCAACAAAGATTATTTTTTCTCCTTTTTCATCAAACTTTTCACGATGTTGGGAAGGAATATGAGAATAAGAAATGCATCCAAAAACTTTAAAATTATTTACCTGTGGTTTTCGGCAAAACCACGCTTCATATCGGAACGGCCTTTGTCGGTGACCTGTTCAGAATGTAGATTGTTGTAACTACTGCTTCGGCCCAAAAGCTTTTAGGAACTTCTTTTCCTGCCATCATGCTCCGTGCCAATACAACGATCGTGCGATTCTTTCGCTCAGCAACTCCATTTTGTTGTGGGCTGTATCAAACTGTTAGTTGTTTGTGGATGCCTTTCTCCTTGTAGTAGTTCATCAAAGCTTTGCCAATGAACTCTCCACCTCAATCTGTTCTGAGTGTTTTAATCTTTTTGCCACTTTGATTTTCAACTTTTTCTTTAAACTCCAAAAACTTTGGAAATGCTTCTGATTTCTGCTTAATATAAATCCACATCATTCTTGAATAGTAATCAACGAACAAGAGGAAGTACATGTTGTCATTTAGAGATGGCGTTTAAGTTGCTCCAAATATGTCTGCATGGACTAGCTCAAGTGGAGCTTTGACTCTGAATGATATATTCGAAAATGGTAGGTGATGCATTTTTGGAAAAATGCATACTTCACACGTCTTGTCCCGATCTGGAACATATGGGAGGCCAAGAACCGTATTTTTCTTCTTTAACAAATGTAAGCCTCTATAACTAAGATGTTTGTACCTCAAAGGCCAAATGGTGTGAACATCGTCTGTGGTGCTTTGAAGTACCATCTTCTCAGTTAGTGGCAAAGTAAGAGGAAATACTTTATATTTACTCATCTTTACTTTGGCCATAATAAATTTTTCTTTTTATCAATAATAACACAGTGGTCATTATTGAACTCCACTTTGTAATTTCTCTGCAGTAGTTGGCCGACACTAAGTAAATTCTGAGTCAAACTTGGAACGTAAAAGACGTCTTTGATGAAATTTGTTTCGCCTTTTTCTTGTCTTCACTACAACTGTGCATTTTCCATTGATTTTGTACTCTTTGCCATCTCCAAGCCTCACTTCTGATGAGTATGAGTCGTCGATCTCTATAAAAATATTTTTGTTTCCAGACATGTAATTTCTGCAACCACTATCCACATACCATATATTTTCAATTTTATGCTGAGAATTTAGGCTAGAATAGAATACCTGAATTTCATTTGTTTCTTCAGTGAAGTTTGCTTCTTTTGTTTTTTCATCTTCCTTGTACCAACAATCTCTCTCTCAATTATTTGGATTTATGCACCTTTTGCACTTGAATCGGCAGTCCTTTGTGGCATGATAATTTTTTCTGCATATTCTGCAACTTGAATCTGAATTTTGAGAGTCTTGAGAGTTACCTCTTTTTTCTAAATCACGTCTGCGGAAATTTTGATTTCTGGCGCGACCTATTCATCTACCCCCTCTTGATGTAGAGGCATTTCTTTTGTCCTGCTGGCTTTGATTATTCTCATCACCTGCATTAACTTTAACTTGGAAAGCTTGTTCCAAGTTTTGGTCAGAAAATCGGTTCATTCTTTTTTCACGAGCTTCGATTGATCCCATGAGTTCATCTAAAGATAATTTTGATAAATCTTTAGATTCCTCAATGGCGGCAACTATGTGCTCAAATTTTAGCGGCAGGCTCCTTAATACTTTTTCGACTATTTTCTTGTATTCAAAATTATCTCCATATGCGCGGATTTGATTAACAATAACAGTAAATCTTGAGGAAAATTCTTGCACATTCTCATTATCTTTCATAAACAAGTTATCAAAATCACGCCATAAATTTTGAAATTTTATGGAGAGAAATTTTTCATAGCCACCAAATTGTTTTCCAACATATCCCATGCATCTTTAGAAGTTCTAACACCCATTATGCGCGGAAGAATGGAACGACTTACCCGTTGATGTATAAAGGACAAGGCTCTTGTATCTTTGGTCTGGTTCTCTTTATACTCTTTCTTCTTTGGTTTCGTCAACATAGCTTCTTCCTCCGATGAATATTTTTTATAGTCTTCCTCGACAATGTCCCAGAGTTCATGGGATTGGAATAACGTTTGCATTAAAACGCTCCATAGATCATAATTTGGCCAACAAAGATTGGTACGCCTTGTTGGGAATATGCGAAGGCGAGCTTGTTGTCTGTGGGTGAATTCATATTTATTTAGGGAATAGATATCAAGCCAAGGGGTGGCTCTGATACCACAATATGTTGGGTGTTTAGGGATTAAATTAAAAAGAAAGAAAAGTTTTGGGGCTGAGATTGAAAATTGCAATACTTTTAGGAATACTTTTGCAATATATGAATGCAATATTATTTTTTTACAAGACTTGCCAATGTTACAGAAACTCTCGGCCGCTCTCTTTTTCTTTTCACTACTTAGCTAGCTCCAACATCACTTATTTGTAGTGCCTTAACCGACATTAACTTGTGGATACAACATAATTTCATTAATTTAATCTAATATCTTCCAATCATGTAGTCCTCATTAATGTTGAGGATAAAATATCACAACCAACCGTGTTACTAGGAATTTCTGAAATTATCACCATAAATCTAGTATTTTCTTACACCTTTGATCATTAATGAGGATTAGGTGCTTGTCTCTTCAATTGCAAATTATTTTTAACAACTCTAAGGTTGTTGTCGAGCTTCTCTCATCTTAGGTTTCACCTTTCCACACCTATCGTAGCTTGATCGACTCTTGTCGAAACATTTATGACTCTTTATTCGTCATGTTTATAGAGAATCCAACAGGGTAGCTGATCGTCTTGCTAACATGGGTCAGTCCATCCCATATGGCATCCAGATTTTCAATCTTCCACCAACGTATATTTCTTTATCTCACCCTTTTGACGTTGTTGGTGGCATCAGCTATAGAAATATCTCTGTGTAGTTGTCTTTCGGGTTCTCCCATTCCTTTGTAAGCAAAAAAAAAAAAAAAAAAAAAGAACGGTCTTAGCACACGGCACTACTTCCATGTTAATGGTTTGAATCTCTCCTGTACAATGGCCATTTTACCTGCTCGAGAATTGCAGCAAATATATAACAATTTAGTACAAATTAAATCATGTGGACAATGAACTTTCATGTAGTACGCTATCTCCCTCTTCCGCGAATTGATTTGCGCACATCTTCTTTTTGTATACGCTGATTTATTTTTCCTGTTAAATGAATCAAGCAAATCAAACGTCAAATGATGAATTCACATCATGTACATAACCCGAAAGTAATATTCGGATTTGGTAGTATAGAAGAATTTGGGCATTGTAATTGCATATATATACCAGTACAAACTCATTCAAGGGACAAGTATAAAAGTCTCTGATAGTGTTATATATTAATTCATAGAAGTATAAGTCCTTAAAATAAACCTAGTGTAAATTAATGTCCTGATATAGATAACTGGTCAATTATAAAGATGAGATCCACGAAAGAGTAAATTACAAGTTTTGATCGAATATATATATATATATATATATATATATATATCATGAGATGGTGTTGCATTGGGTAAGATGATTAGATTAAAAGTGATATTGGCGCGGCTCAATCTGAGATCGTCTTGCATGGCATGTAACTCCGTCTTCAGATTGAACCTCACCAATATCGCCTTTTTTATCTCCCAAAACACAACCTCATAACTTCTTTCGAATATCATCCGGTTTTTTTTTTGTTTTGGCTATACAACTACGGTGTGTGTGTGTGTGCTGGGGGTAAGATATTCGTGTGTGTAGATATCATGAAGAAAGTGATTTTAGAAAGAAAAATCAACGCAGCCTATCTTGTGTTAGCACAAGTGATGTTGCTGATCAAGGGACTGACAATGTAGAAGTGGGATGATCAGGTCACTGGAATTGTGCTTTGGTGTCATGTAAATATGTTTATCAAGAGGAAACAAAACATTCAATAGGTCCAACTGAAGGGGTTATTTTCCATAAAATTAATAGCTAAAAATTGTAAGCTGTAGTTCATAAAGGTCAAAAGATTATCTCGTAATAATCTAATATATATATATATATATATATATATATATATATATATATATATATATATATATATATATATATATAATGAAGGATGGAAGAAATACTATCTGTTAATCTTTTTAATTTTGTATATATAATATACATGCAGAAATTAGTGCGGAAAATACATAAAGCTCCCATGTGGTTTTAAAAGCGTACACGAAAGTCCCTCGTGGTTTGATAATTGTCTATACTCTATAACTCCCCCGTTGTTTCATAAACTCAGCATAAAATCTTTAACTTACACAGACCCCCTTGTGGTTTCATAAAAAAGATTTTGTGCAGAGTTTAATAAACCACATGGGAGTTTTAGACAATTAGCAAACCATATAGGGTTTTCGTGCAGGTTTTTGAAACCACGAGAGGATTTTAGGTTGATTCCCAAAAATTATTACATGTTTTATGAAGACAAAGGAAATGATAGAGAGAACAAGCAATTAGAAGAAAATGATATGCTGCAAAACCTAATACTTATAGAAAGTGAATTAATTTCGCTCACAAATTCAATAATTTAAGGTTTAAACACAAGTTGTGAACCAGATATATAACAACAAAGAGATAGAACTTTGTAGGAGCTGATGCATACAACCATGTATGTATATATATGTGAGTGATTTTGGAGCTGGTTGAGATTTGAGAAGCGATGAGAGTCGTATGAAACGAAAGAATTAAGTTAAACGGTTTATATATATGAGGCATGGAGGTGCGGTAAGGGTAGGAAAAATGATATCGAGGGGAGAGCTAAATCTCACTTTTAGGGTTCTCATGCTTACTTTGCACTCAAATGCAAACAATATACAAACACTTTCCTTCCATTTTCTTGCGCATGCACCTGAAATATTCTCCACCAAACAACACAAATAACCCCTTTTTATTGCACCTTGTCTTCTTTAGTTCATGGTTGCATTTGGTTCATCAAAAGTCAGACAAGGAAATTGTTGTGTTGGCTTATTGGCAGATTTTGTTTGTAACAACTATACAAAGTTCTTCACCCACATGATTAATGCCACTTTATATTCCAAAAGTGTAAGATTTAAGCTGTTGCATTTGACCACAACATTTATATTCTCTGAAGTATTTACAGTTTTCCCGAACAAAAAAATTGAATAATGCAAAATCACCTTCTGTTATATCTAATTGGAACACGTACGATCTTTATACCCCCTTGAAATATAAAACTTAGTATATACTATATATATTTTTGATTGTGCTTATTTCTGCTTGAGGAAAAACATTGTTTAATTTGAAGTTTACATCATATTTAACAAACAAGTTAAAATAATATTCTATTTTTAGCACTATAAAAACAAAAATATGTAATTGACTATTTTCGAGATTTTCTCATAAAAAAAACTATTAAATAGAATAACTTTGTTTCTGAATGATCAAAAATAAAGGAATTTAATACATATGATTTGTTAATTAAAAAGATTACGCAATGTTGTTATTTGATAGCTTTTGAAATTTCAAAGAGAATATTTACTAATACAAATTACACAAAAGATTCTCCACCAATTAATTAAAAATAATACAGTTGAACTGGTTTCTCCAATTTATTCCGAAAATTTTATAATGCATCTTGCACATTTATAGTACAAGGAATAACGTCGTGTGCCCCAAATCCCTAAACCATTTACCTAATGAATGAATAGTCCACCATAAAGCCATCAATTAGCTAACAAAAATGTCGAGAATAATCTTCGTTAATAGAGGGGCCGAACATTCGTATACACACATATTATATAGAGAGGATGTAATTGAAAACCTTTTTTAAAACTTCACTACTTCTGACTCTAAAAAAAAAAAGAAAAAAGAAAAAACATCTCTCCCAATCCAACAGCACCAAGGTAATCTAAAAGTTATGATACATGTAACACGTACCATCACTTAGTTATGACGTATGCAAAAGGCCATTAAACTAATTATAAGTTAGAAACCTAAGAAATGGTTAAAAAGGATAAGAAACCGATGAAAACGTATTGGAAATAGGAGTGGAGAAGGTCAACGGAGGGTTGTCTTGGTAGAAGTTTAGAATTAAACTCAGGTATCATACTTGGAATGTTATATATCTTTTTGTAGCTAACTTAATTTTAACACACAGAAAATTTATGAAATTTTTTGTGTAAAAACTCCAAGGCATAGCGGAGACAACGGCGCCAAATTGACGACCGAGTGGCTTTGGACACATTCATCTCTTCCACTTTTCTTCTTTTGATTTGATAATTTTGGGAAACCTAGAAGTATTATTTGGAAGAGTGACTCTTTCTCCGCGTGCTAGATTCTGTCACGCCTTAATAAAGTCAGCTTAATTTCTTTCTTCTTTTCATCACCACGTCCAAGAATTTCCTCCCTCGCCTGAAAGGTATTGGGATTTTCTACAAAAGTTGTAAAGGATTTTAGTTAAACAAGGCGATGTCATCTGGAAATTAAGCTATTCTTACGTAGATAACAAAATCGCTTTGTGCATGCAGCTAGATATGTACCCGTGAATTGTATTATTTGTTAGAAACTGATGAGGTAAATTTGGTTGACTAACTTCTATTTAAATCTCCAATAAAGAGGGCTAATAAACATGATAACGTAAACCTCATATGACACCCCCTAGCACCCATCAATATACCCTACTCCCCAACAGGGAGATAAGAGGCTCGAGAATAACTCAATATGGGGTATGAAGCCCCCAGCCACGGAGGCTCAAAGCGCGTAGACTTCAGGGCTCAAAGCCCACATCCTTGGAGGCCCAAAGGTCACAACTTTAGGGGCTCAAAGCACATAACTTGACGGCTCGAAGCTTGCACCCTTAGGGACTCGAAGTCAGATTCTGACCTCTTCCAATACTAAAAGATGAATGAATTCACTCGCTAAACGACATTAACATTGATAGCGACGTTATCCTAGAAATAAAGACACGGGAACTTGATGCGCTTTGCGTCAATTAGGCACCATATACAGTACTAAAAGAGCCCATGTGAAGGAATGAAGGTCAAACTAGTTCAATCAGACAACTCTCGTAGGGTAATAAAGATTGTGGGATGTGACACATGTTACCTTAAATGCCATGTCGAACATGACACCTGGCATAAGGGTGACACAAGGTGCTTCTACCCACCTATAAATACCCCCAACCCAGCTCTTATAAGAAAAAAAAAAAAGGTCAAAATCTTAAAGTGTATACCCCTAACTTAGTTATATACGAGGCACGCTTCGTGATATAAACTTTGAGCTCAGAATTAGAGTGTTCCGACTATTAAATTCAAGAGACTAGGTTAACCCAGGCTCTAATCCCGTCATTACCTCTTGTCCCCCTCATAAATATTGCATCATGTATAAATAAATAAAAGAAACAAATAAAAATAATATTTATTAAGGGGATTAAAGTACAGTAAATAATTCTTTCAGTAATTAAGTAAACCTTAAGAAGAAATCAAAAAGGAAACAAAGAACCTCGAGGCTTGTGAATCACATTTGCCTTAAAAAAAAATTGTCATCTTCGCAATGCTTGAGATTTTGTTAGCACATAATTCCCATAATACAATGATAACGAGCGGTTTAATTCGCACGAACAAGAATAGCTTCGGTGAAATCAATTTGTGTCTTTCCTATATTATCAAAACGACTGACTCTAGAGAAAAATTAAATTAAATGCGCAAGAAAATATTTTATGCATATGTTTTAGTGTGTTAATTCGCAAGGAGAACGACTTCTTATATAAATTAATGCACGAGAAAAAAGGAAAGAAATGTGTTATACTGGGACTCTAGCTAATTAAAGGGGTTTGTTCGATCAATAGAGATGTGTTTAGTTTTATAATCACAATCTTTTTTGTAAAAGCTAATTACTTAATTACCAATTTATGATGCTTTATATTTTTCTATTAAATAAATTATAAAAGAAAAATAATATTTGATGTACCAATTTGTAAGAAAAATAAATTTTAAAAAGTGCAAAACAAGGCCCACACGAACAAGCTCACCAGGCCAAATGGAATGATATTTAATGCATACACAATGTGTGCGTACACAAATGCATTTGTTCAACCAACTTTGACATATGATTTCCACTCCCACCCCTAACGAGTGAGAAAGAGACTCTTGAAATAAATTCTTACATGGTATAGAATGTACTCCTACATATAAACACCTTTATTTTTTCAATGTGGGAAACCTACTTCCGAGTTTGCTTTTTACATGTTTTGCAACTCTAAGTTACCCACTTTAAGCATCAATGTATCATTCATCTATGAACTATTTTGATCATATAATATATCTATTTGAAGCTCACATGAAAGAGAAAGTGTTCGCACCTTGAATTTGTTAAAACAAAAAAGTGAAGCCCCCTCAAAATCCACCTATAAGGTGGTTGCACGAACCCAGTTCATAACATCTCTTTTTGCAATAGTTCCCCACATTAATGAAATTGTCTGATTATGTAGTAATATATGGTGATAGATTTCTACAGCTTCTAACTACATATGATCAGTGTTCTTAAAAATAGATTAGACCAACCGGTCGAACTGGTTTAACCGATCACCGGATATCTCTCTGGTCTGGTTGGCTTTATAAAACCAGTTTGACAAACAATCAGTATGAACGGGTTAAAACTGGCTCAAAACCAATTACCAGTGAATCAGCTACCCAATATAAAATTTGCAAGTTTTCCTAATTCTAATTTTCAAATCGCTTTGCCTCGTTCTCAATAGTCAATTCGTCTTCTCACCCTTAAAATTGAATTGTGAAAGGAGAAAAACTCTTAGCCTTGATTGTTGCCGCATCGATGCCTCCTTTTCATTACATTGATGCCAGTCCAGTAGTGTCCTTTACTTGATCTCAAGGGTAGCTAAAACTCTCCGTCAACAAGCTCTTGAGACATAATTAAAAATTTCTAGGGCAAGTATTTTGAAAGAGGAAAAATAAATATAAGTAATGAAGGGGATGTTGTTGGTGTGTGAAGATTTAATTATAAGCGAGATTGAAATGGCGGAAGAAATATTGGGATGGAAGGCTTATGGAAATATTTTTAGAGGGAGAAAGAATCTAGAAAGAGAGATGAGGAAAGTGGGTTGTTGTATGTACATGCGTGAATTCCTTTTTGTCCACGCTTTTCTAGTTTTCTTTATAAAAAAAATTGGATAGCAAGTTTAAATCCAATTGACTAATTAAAATTTTCTTTAAAAGTTTTCATGTATCTAAAATATTCTGAAATTATGGATTAAAGTGCTTCATTTGGTCAAATTTGATTTTCTTATGTTAAAGTTGTGCTGCACAATCTTGTGATTGTGATTATGTGAAGAATGCGGTGCACAATTGTCTTTAGACTTGAGGATTAGTTAGTTGTATCTTATAGTTACGAACCTTCTGTGTTTTAATTATGTTGTTCTTAAATGATGATCTAAAAGCTATAAAACCTTTTAAAGTTAGGAACTATATTATTAGTTGTAATGACTTAATGTTATAGGATTATCTTTTGTTCCTCAATATGCAAATCATTCAATTAGTTGAGTTTAGATTTGTAATGAATGTATTATGTATAAACTAGAAATGTTGAAATATTGCCCTTTCTTAATTTATATAATATAGAAAAGGATATTATTGATAACTGAAATAGGCAATGGAAGAAATACTTTAAGCGAACAAAATTCAGAGGATCAATCGACTTCTATCAAAACTTTCGGCATAAAGTTTGTATCATGAGCATTTTATACTAGTTTAATGCTTAATGTTAAGTTATTGTGAACTGCGATGACATATATTTTTAATTTGAAATTATAGATAGAGAATTTAAGAATAATATGGTACAAGGTATATTTGTTGACTATATTTGTTGGTTGTTGACTTTTTATACCGGTTTGGCTAGTGATTAAACCTATTTGACCAGTAAAACCTATAACCAATAAGGTCGCTAGTTCAGTGACCGGTCTTATTCGGAGAACACTACATATGATAGACAGGATGCACCTTTGAACCTTCCGTTTTGAGAAAAGTATTTATTATGTGAATTGATCACTAGAAGCGATATTCTTGAACAATCAGCCGTTTGTACAAATAATGATATAACTCACCAAATGTTTGTCACTCCAGTATAAATTCTCATGGTTTATGTTTGTTTTGATCGGAAACATACACATGGTTCTGAGAGATTTTTCCAAGAATTGAGCTCCTACAATTCTCCTAAGAAGTGACCTTTCGTGTCTCTCAAATAGGTGATCTCTTAACCCAAAGAGTAACCCCCCCTCCCTTACTTAATTTGCTCGGATTTCTAACTTGTAAGGATCATTAAAAAGAATGAATATGGGTAACCCCCATAGTAATTCTGTACGGTTTTATACCTAAGTTGTCCCATTAGATGGGATCTCTAGTCAACAAAGGCGGTTTTTCTTTGTACTAACTTCGATCTACAATGGGATTTCTCTTTCCCTTTGATGTCATATCAATTTCATCTGTATTTGATCCTTTGGTTAGTGGATTTATGATATTATCTTTAACGTAACACAGTTAATCGTGATGGTTCCAGTTGTGATCAGTTGTCTAATGGTGTTGTGTGGCTGACATATATGTCTTGACTTACCGTTGTACATAACATCTTGTCACTACCAATTCTAGAATGTTCATCATAATTGAAGCCTATTGTAGGGACATGTTTAGACAATTGGAGATATCTTGTAAGAAGTTCCGTAGGCATTCAACCTCTTCACTGCAGTTGCCAAATGCGCGAAAAGCAAATTCCATCACCGATGTGATGATTATCGTTTGTCTTGAAGGTTTTCACGAGATCGTTGCACTACCTAAGTTGAATACATCCACTTGTTGCTTTTAACTCTTGTAAATTGAGATAACCAGCTGGTATCGGTATAGCCTTCAAACAAAATAGGGTCCTTAGTACTTTCATTATCACTTTTTAGTTTTCACTTCTGATGTTCCTCGTGTATGTACTAAGACTGATAATTGTGTGGGCAATGTCAGCTCTTTGCCAACTTATTAAGTACTTATCATCTAGAGTATATCACTTGTACAATACTATATCATTTGTTCTTAGATAGATATTTACTTATAACAGTTGGAGTTAAGTCACACCAGATTATCATTTACTAAATAATCAAGAATCATATCCATACTGACTTAGTTTGAGATTATCTGGTGAATTTGGCAAGTCTTTAGTGAACTTCACCATTCTATCGTTACACTTCTCAATGAGTATGTAATTGACATTCAAACAAACAATTAGGTAACCGTCTTTTGTATTCTTGAAGTAGACACACTTCTCACACAAAATTGATCTTCAAACTGTTTGACGTCGTGACATTATCAACTTTTTAATGACACTGTATATAAGTGGTAGTTTAATTTCGTACAAACTTCAATATTTGTGGACTTTTCTTTCTTTTTCAGTTACATAACCCTCGAGTTGTTCCATTTAGATTTTTTTCTCAAGATCTATACTGAAAAGCAGTATTTACGTTCATTTGGTGGACTCTCAAATTTTAAAGATTTGCGAACATCATTATGATATAATTTATTATCTTCCTAGGAGAATAAGTATCAAAATAATCATGGCTTTCATTGTTGTTTGTATCGTTTGGTTACATGCCTAGCCTTATACTTCTTAATTATTCCATCCATTTTTATTTTCCATTTGAAAACACACTTATACCCAGCATGGGATTAAAAGTCTTTGGAAACCTCATGTAGTAGAAATAACTCATCGTCTATGTTAACCCACTTTGTCCTAATCAAAGGGATGGCTCCGTGACTTGCAGTTTGATCAAGAAAAAACTATGGAAGATTTTAAAAAAAAAAAATGATAATTATTGACGAGATACAATTTAGAATAGTCGAGAAGTGTGGATTAAGCTATGGTTAGAGGCTATATGTCTTATGTTTATTATTCTTATACGAAAGACTTTAACTAAAAATATTTATCGATTGTACTTAAATGAGAAGACAATGTTGATGTCTTTCATACTAGTTCATTCTCAATGAGTGTCCATCACCACAGATACATGGACATCCATCCAAATGGTGAATTACATGTGTCTTATCGCGCATTTCATTGACAATTACCATAATTTGCATAAAAGAGTTCTGAACTTTTGTTCTATTTTTTTCATTAGAGTATTGATTTAGGAATAGATGCTGAGAAGTCTTTGACAAATGAAGTTTTTGACAAAGTATGTACGACTAGACTTGAAAATACTTTGTCCAATAATAGAGGTGTCAATAACTTGGGGACGAGACTTACTAGGCAAAGAAATGGAAGCATACTAGGTGGAGAATACATGTATATGAGGTGCATAGATCATATCTTAAATCTTGTGGTGCAAGATGGTTTCAAAGGGTGAGGATGAGGCTGGTTGTATGACTCGTATTAGAGGTGCAGTAAGATTTATAACAAGTACATTGGACAAGTTAAAAAAGTTTAAAATGTATGGTAGGAAGGGCTTCAAACCGGAAATTATGTTGTGCCAAAGACATTCCTACTTGATGGAACTCAACGTATTTGATGTTTCAGGTAGCTTTGTTAAGAGTGGTTTTTCAAGTAGATTTGATTAGGATAGGGCAACTCATGAGGTTGGATTCCATGTTCACTTTTTAGGTTGACAAAGCTCAGGCTCTTTATATGTTACATCCAACACCGTTTTAAAAGAAAAATGTGAAGGATAGTATAGATGATACATTAAAAGGACATGCCTAAAAATGATAGAAAAGTTAGATAAGTATTGGGAAGATTGCTAAAATGAATAAAATTCGATATTACATAGTTACTCTTACTAACATAGTAAATGTGATTAATTGGAGTATTCATTAGAAATGATGTATTCTAAGAATCCTACAAAAGGAGCTTCATTTATTGCAACGGTTCAAGGTAGTATCATAGCGTTGTTCGATGAATACAAAAATAGTTACAACACTCATCATAAGAAGCCCCGATTTGACGTCATTATGCAGGATTTCTATTTTTGTGGATGATATATATGAGTTTCATGATGAGTTTGTTAGATAAGTGCTCAACGAAGCAAGCAACTGAAGTCCAAGCTCGAAAAGTACTTGCAAGAAGATTGTGAACCCCATGTGGATAGCAGTTACTTTAAAATATTGGCTTGGTTGAAAGGAGAATCTCATAGATTTCCAATCCTCTCGAAGATGGCTCTTAACATGCTAGCGGTTTTAGTCCCAATGGTTGCTATTGAGCAATGGAGGACGTGTTCTTGACTCACTTAGGAGTCCTTTATCTCACAGTAAAAACGCGCATTTGTTATCAAGACTGACTACACAAGGATTGTGTGTCGATATTTGTAGATGCGAACTTGTACAAATTAGAGCAGCTCAATATTTATGAATTTATCTTTATTTTATAGTGATACAGTATAATTTTGTATTTATGCTCTTATTTGTTTGAATTTGGTGCTAATTCATGTCTTTACTTGTTGTCTCATAGATTTGAGGGCCATGAGTTGTGATTCCCCAATTCTGGAATAAAAACTTGAAGATTGATCATTGATGGACTGAAAAGAATCAAGAGATGGTTATTGAGTTATAGTTTTCGTGTCTTGATGCATTTGGAATATTGGTTGTAGTTTTTATCTTATTATTATTTTGTTTTTGGATGCATTTATTGTATTGCATTATTTTTTGCATACTTGTTTTTTAAATTATTGGGTCTAGATGTTTTGTTTCTTTTGGATAATGATAACTTATGAGTTATTGATTGACTTTGTTTTGTTACTATGTTATTTGTTAAGCTTAGCGAATATCAAAATAGGTAAAATGAAAAAGAACAATTAGATGCAAATTGTGTTGTACAAATAGGCTTGTAGGATAATACTTATAACATAATGAGGGAACAAAACTTCAAGTCCTTAAATACGAAAGACAAGAAAAATAACGACAAATAAATTTATATGTTTTGAATAGATTTATAATCTCCAAAAATCATGTGATTCAGTTCTTCAACAAAAAGATTTCAAGATTTCATACTTTAGAGGCGAAGTCCTCAGTTTGATCTTCAATAAATTTTTCTTAAGCTTGGAAAATTGCTAATATGATGCATGAAGACTTGAGCACCCGATTTTGGGTAGTATTGAGTATGTAAATTTTAGTTCATTTAGGTAGTGTTTGGTTTCGGAGATCTAGTAATCACCCCTTTTACTAAAGTTGATTTTAAAAGCTGGACATGGATAATACGCGTTCCCATAAGAGTGTTTGGTGGGGTGTTTTATTTTGTGTATACATTTATTCAGTTTTTAGAAACGTTGTTTGGTGAATTAGATAATTGCGTTTTTTGACATGAAGTGACTATTTTGCCCCTGCTGTCTTTTCAAAGTCAGACACCCCTTTCCCATTCTACTTTGTCGTTCAATTTCACCACTTTTCCCCCTCTCTTCACGAACTAACCCTAGATCTAAAATTGGGCGACTAATTGGCGACGGGTTTAGGTGAAAAGTATGATTTTGTAACTAGTTTGATGTCCTTTCTCATATTTTGTGTTGATTTTGATCTATTTTATCTTTGTCGTAGGTAATTTCTCGAAGGATTTTGTGCTTTTTTCACGCTGCGAGACGAAGGTATGCTCTGGATCTTAATGTTTTGCTGTTTGTTCGTGAATAGTGTACGATTAGGCCTATGTTTCGCGATTGTTAAGTGTTTATGGGTGTTACAGTTCGACCGATCGTGTTTATTCACTGCGAAATGTTTAAAATTGGGTTCTGTTTCTCGAAAAAAACTGAATTCTTCATTACCTGTGTTACCTGTTGTTCTGAGTGTGTATTTGATGATTTTTTTGGGCATTTTCACAACATTTGCGAGGAAAAAATTGTTTATGATGTGTGCAGTGAGTTATTGTGGTAGGATGTGCTAATATGTATGATGTGTGCATTGTGTGCATTGTGTGCCATTTGTACATCTACTGATATACATTACATAACAGCAAATGATCCTCCCTTAACCTTGTAGTTTGTTTGCAAGTTAAGTTGGTAAAGAATGACATACCATATTAGCTAGTGTTTGTAAATTTGCATAACCCCAATATATTCGAGCTTGGTTAGAGTTTACATACATTTATATATGACAGCATATTGTGTATTGTATATGCACGTTACTTAAAGGTTAATTGGTATTATATATAGGTTTAGGAAGACTTTGTATAGGATATTGATCGTTAGGCAAAAATTGGTTTGTTGTGTAGATGGTGGCACCCTTTACCATTCAATGCACCTGCGGGCAAGGATCCATGCTTTATCATAAAGCTGGTCCTAAAGCCCAATTTGCGGGTCGGTACTACTACATTTGCCCATTGCACAACCGACACTCCCACTGGTTCATTTGGGCTGACCAGCTACATGAACGCCAATACAGTTACATTGTAAAGGTGCCAACACAACCACCAACGGCCTCATCATCAACTTCAGATGACGGCAATCCCACGATGCAGTCTAACTCGGACATGGATACTCCACACTCCACAACCAACTCGTTTAATTACCCACCGTCCCTCATTAACCGTGGGACCGCAACAGATGCAAACATTAATGGAGCTAATAGGGATCCCGAACCTGTTGTTCCCTCTCACTTCCGTACACTAGGCCATTTAGATGATAGATTTGTGGCTAGAGTAGCAATCATCTGTTGTTGTGCCTCGTGGTGCATGTTTGTTATATTTGTTTTGTCTGTCTTGTCAATGACTTTAATTCTCATGGCCAAGTAGATTTGTCGATGCACGTTTAACATGGAGTCTATATGTGTCGTAATGAATGTTGAACATTTGATGTTTTGTATTGATCAAACTAATTTTTGTTCAAATGCCCTTATGTTTATATTCTAGTTGTTATTTGAATATGAACAGGCTTTTTTATCCGCCCTTTTTTGTTTGAGTAACTTCTTTGTGCTTCTTTAGATGCCTACTACTAGGACCCAGCTGATCAAGAGGAACTTCGAAGCACCAGATTTTGGGGAGCAGGGTGCATATTATGTTCTTAGGTTTCTTTTGCATAGCACGGAGGACTTTGATGGACTTCAGACGGTACAAGGGATGGAGGCCGCTATTCGGTACGTGCACCAACGTTATGTGAGCCAAAATGTTCGTTGTTACTCTGTCGATCTGATAAGGGAGAAGGTGATTGCCCTGAGAAATCGTTACCGGATGTTCAACCGATTCATCACCATACCAGGCGTTTACTTCGACGATGACACTTACGAAATCGTCGCATTTGGAGAGGAATACAAGGAGTACCAACCGAGGGTAAGTTGTTTAAGGTTTCTGATTATAGTACGTATGTTTGAGAGTCATACAAACAATATAACCATGTATTTCGTTTGCCTCGTTCTGCAGGAAAACATGATAGAGAAGTACTTCAGGCTGTACGGGTTTCCATACTATCAACTCCATCAAATCGTGTTCGATGTTCGCCGAGCTGCCCTGTTTCCTGAGGAAATAATCGGCTCATTAGGCAATCCTTTGGAGTTGATCAATAGTGACACCGATGTTAGTGGCGGTGGTGATTCTGGTGATGACGGTGGGCCTGCCGGAACTGCACTCTCGGACGATGATGGGACAGTCACTCAAGCCTGATATTGTGCAGATCATTGCTCATTTAGATAACTTTTGAACAGTTAATTCCTATTACTTAGAACAATTATCAGTTTAATTATTAGTACTTATGTGCGACAATGGTGCAGTAGTAGTTAACTGGCGCGTAGTGTGTATCTATGACTAGAAACGTAGTAGCAATCTAAACTGATGCATATCCAGTGTATGGGATCAAATTTTGTAGCTTTATTTCAATGAATCCCCATTAGTCTGGATTACTCTCTTATTTTTTACATGCTTTGCTAACCTTTTTTTGTTAACCACTTGTTATGCTTGTATGACTACAGTAGCTATTTTGCCATATATGAGGTCAATAGTAGCAATGCATGTGACTACAAAAGGCTGAAAAGGGTTCTTGGCCTTTAGTGAATTCCATATAGAATATATTCCCCTGCTTTGAATAGTGTTCATGCAGGGGAATCTTGTAAGGAAGTTGAAAATTTTAGCCATAATGAGAGTTGATGTCTATATATGTGTATCCGGATAGGAAATTTGCTATATCAACCAACTATCTCCAAAGCTTTGCTCTATACACATTATTCTCATAGAGGTATTATTTCAAACATGTCTCGATCCAATGATACGCAAAAAATTCATTTCTTTGGCGCCAATTGGTGCGAAGAGTATGATATCACTTTGTTCGCCACGCTTAAGAACCAATGTTCTTCCGATTTCGGGTGTGTGCCACTGAACAACTCGAGGTTCCTTCAAATGATTGTAGACAATGCGGCTGATTTCGTCAATTCCCATCACGAAACCACATACACTAGTGATGAAATTCTTGTTCACTTCGAAAATCTAGCGGCTCGTCATCATTGTTTCCGAATGATCCTAGCCCATAAAGAAGTCTCATGGGACGTCGAGAAGAACGTGGTAACCACAACCAACGCAATATGGGAGAGTTTTATATCGGTATGTATTTTTAGCACAACTCTTAGGGGGGTTTGGTATTTAAATGTTATTTCAATTCAATACATAACTATTGCAACTAAAACTAATCAATGAATTGGCATAGAAAAACTCGTTAGCTCTTGCGTACAAGGAGAATGGCGAATATGCTTGGTTTGACCTGGAGAAGCTTTTTGGGGTCGTGGAGGCCCGTGCCAAGGTCATCAAGCCACGGCCGACGAGGACTAGCCGAGAGATCATTGAATTTTCGAGTAACTAAACATTAATTTTGTCTATTCCTATCATTAGCCATTATTTCGTGTCTATTTCGTGTCTATTTGGGGTCGTGAAGTCTTTTTATTGCCCTTGTTTAAGAGTCCAAAACATTCCGACTAATTATGGTTGCTTAAATAGGGCGTATGAGGGGCAAAAAATGCAATCCGCAAAATGGGACCACTATTGTTTGCGATCGAATGTCAGACACGAATGGCTTGGAGGTTGAAGTAGAAGACGAGACAAAAAACGACAAAGGACTTCACAAGTACTATACGAATGACGCTGCCGCAAGTTCACAAGCATCGTGCTCCGCCATATCCCGTGAGATTTAAAACCAATTTGCCGCTGAACCCACCAACGAGGCCTTGTTTTTATTTTTGTTATTTCAACTGCCCTTGGACACATTTGTGGCAGAGTTATGTATTCATTCTTGCTTTCTATGCTTTACTTATGTTTGTGTGTGTCTTTAATTTATGTTGCAATTTGCTATGTTTGGCTTCTTGATCGGTTCAAGTTAATCTTTCGTAATGTTTATTTATGGTTGCGTTAACTGTCTCATTTATGTCGCCATATTTCTATTCGCATTCCATTGTCCCGTGAACCTGCCCTTGTATTCTGCATACCGACTACACTATTAGATACAAAACACATAAATTACTGGGCGTAAACTTCTGCAAAACATCAACGCATTGAAGAAAATAAATCTTGTGCGATCATTAAAGCGGCGTCGGATTCATATCTAATAAATATCAAAAAGGCCACTGTTACGAGTCATTCGCAGACAAAACACCCTATTAAACTACGCATCAGCAACTACGCTACACAACTGCATAGCCTCATATAAATTACGAGACATCCACCTGTTCGAATTGTTCATGCCCAAAACAACGAAAACGTAAATAAAAAACATAGTTCAGTGTTCATACTGTTCAAAATACCCCATCCCAATATCAGTTCAACCAACCTCACCGGGCAGCCTTCTTCTTCAGCAACATCCGAAGGTATCGCGGCCTAGCTTCTTCAGGCATATTGAAGAATATGTCTGCATCTTCTGGCGAGTGAGCAAGCTTGTGAGCTAGTATCACTTTCTGCTCGTCATCGAAGTCTGGGATACCCTCTAGTGTGCTGAAAATGGTCTTCCTCTGTGCTGCAGCCACGTCTACATGAGTGCGGGGTTGGGCAACCAGCTGTGCTATGCGGTCAATTCCATCCTGCGTCTTCTTCATGAACTCGTCCATGTACGGCGGAACTTCTGGGCCAGCAGTGTCTGACACACATGATGACTGCCTCCTCTTCACTCCCTTCTCCTTCTTAATCTTCTTGTACAGCTTCTTGGGGTCAAATGGAGCAGGTCCAGGAATCGGCAGGTCATTGTCTCCTTCTCCCTCGTACTCATCCAGAAGAATGGGGTTCTGTTGCGATTGTGAACTCGCATTTGCGCCAGAACCCTGCCCAGTGCCCATTGATCCCATGTTATGGGAGTTTAGCAGTTCCTGTACCGCAGCAGAAATATCCTCGGCCCCAACTCCGGTAGCCCGATCCTTACCAAATACATCAGCCCACTCATCAAAATAAGGAAACCTCTTCATGCGGTAGGGGGCAACATAGGGATGCACCTGGACAAAATGGCACAATTGTTATAATGTAATTCTTGTGCGATTCTAGAGAAACTGCAACCCTATTTTGATCAATGAGTAATCATGTACATGAAGACAAACAAGGAAAAAGGTAATGAACATGTATTGAGGTGATCCATAAAGAATTATGATATAACTGTACCATTAATCCAAAACTATTTATCATACACTACTTATAGACTGCTGTATATATATATATATATATATATATATATTCCATGCATACAATACTTATACCATGCCGATATATATTTTCATGGTATTTTTCCATCCATACGCTACTTGTAAACTGCATATATATAAGGGGAAAATTAAAAAACATGTATTGTTATCGAAGATTGGGTAAACAATCAAACCAATAATCCATACCCTAATCTGCATATATAGATATATATTCCATCCACTGCATTCAGTTTTTTTAGACAAGTACTCATGAATTTCATAAATCACGCAAAACATGTAACCACTTCTTATATGGTGCTATATTATAAAAACATATAACTGCAGCTCAATTACGTAGGTTATGAAAATAATACCCGAATATACTCCTTCCAGAAATCTTTCGTCACCACCTCTATCATCTTCGTATTCTCGTTTAGGTGCGCTCCTCCACCACTCCCGTCGAACAGCGAGTACAGATGTGAATATGTCTTCTTCCAGACCGTCAGCTTGGACCTGATCTGGGGCTCACCACAAATGTCGGTGTCTGGAAGCACCTTCTGAATCAAAGCCTCCAACTGAACTAGGTACCCCGCCTTGAACGCGTTATCCACTTTCAGCCCCTTGCCTTTCAGCTCCTTAAGTGCCCCGAGCAGTGCCAACTCTTCTTCTCTAGTCCACACGCGGCGACACTTTGCTTTTTGCCCTGTCTCCTTCGCCTTACCCTTACCCTTCACCGGGTTAGAACTACATGAAGATGCTTCCATCGTCTACAAAATTAAATTGTTAGAAAACCTGAGAAGTAATCAAGGCATATATCCAATACAGCTATAATGTTAACAGTTGACATGCAAAATTAAAGGCAATAGTATAATAAAAGCACAATAACAGTGTCCCATAAATTATGGTAAATAACACGTCTAAACTCGACGACAAATGACCAAAAAAACAACAAGCAGCATGTATCAATCCTACAATCCAGTAAACAATGTGAAAAAGGCAAACTTAATGTTAACTAGGTGAAATACTAGTTATCCTCTCAATCACACACAACCCCGTGACGATTGGCTTGCCACTCTTGCCACATCTGCATTGCAAGAGTATCCCTGAAGTTGGTCCAAGCTGGTGAAGCGTTAAGCCCGTCGACAAAATCTTCAGGTGGTGCATCGTCATCCGAATCCGAGTCATCGGAGGAGGATTCCAGTGGGTCATTTGGCATGTTTATCTTGATGAAGTTGTGCAACAAGGCACAAGCCATGATAATTCTATTCTGAGTCTTCAGTGAGTACTCGGAAGGACGCTTGAGTATCTTCCAACGGTTTTTCAGACGTGAAAAGGCCCGCTCTATTATGCTCCTAGCACGGCTGTGCTTCATGTTGAAGAACTCTTCATGATCTTGTGGTGCCGCCCTCCCCTCTTCCCACTCCTTAAGATGGTATCTACGTCCTCTATACGGGGCCAAGAATCCATCGCAGTTTGCGTAGCCGGCGTCGACGAGGTAGTAGTTACCTGAAACAAGAACGAAACAATAATTTATTATTCTATAAAAATCAGAGCATGTGTAAGAATCACAAAATAGTTGACAAGTATTTTGTTCACCTTGTGGAACTTGAAGACCACTTGGGGGTGGTTTGTAAACTGCATCTCTTAACACCCGCCCGTCAGCAGCCGACCCCTCCCACCCGCACAAAACGTAAACAAATCGCATGGTAGTGTCGCAAACACCTAAAACATTGACGGAGACACGTCCCTTCCTTGATCTATACCTCGCATGATCAGCAACTGGGGCTGTCACGTCTATAAGGGTGCCATCCAGGGCACCCAAACAACCCTGCAGAGTCAGTTAGACACATTAAATTCTGCAATTTAGGCCTAATGTATACTATAATAGATTATTAAATGATTTTCTCAAACAATACCTGGAAACACTTCCATGGCTCCTCGTCGCTGCTCACTGGTGTTGGATTAACCATTAGCAGTTGATGGCACTTTAGGAGAGCTTCGAGCGTCTTCTTGAAATACCTACTAACAGTTTGACCGGACCTTTTCCAATAAAATCCAATTGTTCTGTTCGTTGTGTGATGGGCCAATATCCTCAAAAATAATGAAACTTGTTCCCTCAGGCTCACAAACTTCTCATCGCGTAACCCACCCACCACTCGCAGCAACCAACAGAGCTTATTAAAACTGTATCGGTCCATTCGTAGTTGGCTCAAGCAATGAACATCACTCAACCCCGTCAAGTTATCCATATGGGTGTTGATATCACCCATCTTAGAAATTAAACTATATCTAATTGCTCTACGCCGACGTGCATCTCTCAACCGACGCTGGTGGTTATGTACTAGTGTCATAAACATCACAACTCTAGCCCTCAATACTATTAGCTCCAACAGAACTAAAATCAAGGTATTCCTCCACTCGTCCATCTGACACATTTACAAGTTTACCATAATGAGATTGATCATGTCTATCCCCCTTATATAATTGTATAAACCTCTACAAGTTCGAAAACTACCAAAATCCCAAACAGAATGATGGTTCCATATAAGACTTTTTTGGCTTAATCAAATATGTTAGGTTCAACTACGTGGTCGTATCAATCTTCTAAACTAATGTTGTACATTACATCCAAATATTTAAGCACACATGTATTCTTAAGACTAACCTACAAAACTCATTTTGGTTGAAGCATTTATAACACCGACAAACAGAATAACCCCACCTCCACGTATACACAACGGCATTGAACCTACTGAAATACGAAAAACAATACCACTGAATTTTGTAGTTGTACCCAAATGTACAAAGATGTAATATGACATTTATGGACATGCAAAGAACAAGTCAGATCAACACCACAACTTCACTCCGAACACATGACATCCACGAAAATTTATCAACGAAACCACATTCGAAACGCACAGAAAATATCCAAACCATTCTCAACAGAAATGTTAAAAAACCCTAGGATAAAAAATCACGAATATCGCGCTCAACTGCTTAAATCTAACTGATTTCGACAAAAACAAGCCAGGTTTTTGGTTTACTGGACAAAAAATATACCTTTTCTCCTACAGGATTCGATTCCGAAAGCTCCCTTCAGTCCTCGCTGCTTGTGCTCGATTATGTAATCTCCTGCAAAAAAACCCGTAAAACAAAGTTATTGTAGCAACATAGAATAGAATTTGTGGGGAAGAAAGCCAAAAAAAAAAAAATTATAGAAGAGGAGTATAGCATCGACCTTGAGCGCGAACCCTAGAATTTTGGGGGAAGAAATTGAACTTTTTGGGATATATCAGTTTTGAAAAAACGTGAATTGGGGAATAGAAAAATCGTCCTTACGATTTTACAAAAAACGCGATTAGATTCGGGGGTAAAAGGGTCATTCGCATGGTGGGCCAGCTTCGTGTAAAAAACGAGATAAAATTATCATAGGGGGGGAGGTGAGATTATAATCCGCGTTTTTGGAGCTACAGTACCGGGTTTTCGCGTGTTTGGTAAAAAGCCCGAAATTTTAATCCCTCGAAGTGTGCACTAGATGAGTGCAGATTAGACCAGTTATCCATCCTCATACATGGAACCAAACACCACCTTACAGGATACTACTAAAACACTCATTTATACTTTAAATTGTGTGGGTTTTTAGCTTTAAAATGATTTTCTAACAATAAAAACTAAATTTACAAACACCCCAAACTACTTGATTTAACTCACTTTAATACTTTTTTAATACTTTGAATATGTCAAAAATCTTCTCAAAGAACCAATAAAATCACTCGCATTTTTCAGAATTCCAAATATAGTAGGAAAACACTGCACTATAACTTCACGTACACAAAGTAATATATAGAAATGAATAAAATCCTTTATAATTTTCAATCTTCCCCTTTACGAAAACCGTAGAATCTCCTAACGCGGTACTAATTCCATTCCTCAGAACAAATAAACGGTGACATTAATTTCTATTTCTTTTCTTTCATTATTCTATGTGTTGTCTTATCTTAAAAACTCCAAATCTCCGCCATCCTTCCCACGTGACCCCCTTGCATGTAAACAAACAACACATCACTCCTCCTTCTTATTTTCTCCGATCGATCATCTAAATCACCTTATCCATAATAATAATAATAATAATTATCTCTCTCAATTAATCTTAAAATGGCCGATCGATTGATACAAAGACTGAGAGAACGCGCACCAAACTCCGCCAAACTCATCGGATTCGCCTCTCTCGTAATCTCTGGTGCCATTCTATTACTCCTAACAGGGCTAACGATGACCTCAACGGTTCTGGGCCTCATCTTATTCTCACCATTGATCCTCATTTCCAGCCCAATATGGATCCCGATTGTCGTTCTCGTTTTCGTCGCGGTCGCCAGTACTTTATCGTTTTTCGGGTTCGGCATCGGGGCCGTGGCGGCAGTTTCTTGGTTGTATAGATATTTCAGGGGTTCGGACCGGTTCGATTACGCCGGAACCCGGTTCGCTGAAACCGTCAAGGATTATGCTGCTAGTAGAGGGTACTCGCCTGCTAGAGTTAAGGATGCTGCTCCGGGTGCCTGAATTTGTGTTGATACATTGGTTTTTAATACGTTGTGAACCATAAGCTTTGCGATTTTACTGGTTTCTATTCTCTATTTTTGTTGTTGATCATAATGTGGTACTGTGAACAAATTTCTCTTATTTACCTACAAGGCTTTATTAGCTTATTTTTATTATTTCTATTTATGGAGGTAGGTGGTGTTTGTTCAGTTTTAACTAAAGGAGTGGTTGGAAAGAAGGTATTACTTTAAAGCACAATATTCATTTTTGGTGTTACTAAATTTTAAGGGATAATTACAGCTACACCCCCTGAGGTTTGGTGTAATTACACATACCTCCCCTGTGGTTTGAGAAATTACACATACCTCCCCTGAAGTTTGAAACCTTACACATACCTCCCCTCTACAACTTAAGGGTTGTTTGGGTGTAAGTTATGATAAAATTATGCTTATTATGCTTACACCCCTAAAGTTTGGTATATTTGTAAAAGTAATCCTTGATGTTAGAAAAATTAAAATTAAATACTCCAAATAATTTTAGAAACTACTATATGACTAACCAAAAATATAAAAAGTATTTAAATCATTTTTAAAATTTAATCTAATCTTAATATTTTTATTATTTTGTAAAAATATTTAATTTCTTGTTTTTGTTTGTTTTTTTATTTCTTCATTTTTGTTTTACTTTTAATAATCTCATAAATTTCGTTATAGTTCCATATTAAATACTATTACGCGTGCCCACGGAAATTTCAGTTTATCACAACAAAAAAGAAGCATTTGGTAAAATAATAAATATCTATGCAATCTCCGAAAAAAAAAGACAAGAAATAGAAAATTCAATTGTAAAAACTCTCATTTTCAATGAAAATTAACAAATATAATAGAAATAATCAAGATTTTTATAACCCATTTTAAAAAATGAAGAATGATGACGAAATTACCAGCAACAGTGACAATAGAATTATCATCTTTGGATCAGACATGGTCACTGGTTTTAGGTAGCAAGTTTTGTTGGTCTTTTTGTCAAAATAAACAACATAAATGCACTATATTAAGTGAAACCAATTTTCGGTGTTTTATCTTCTTCTATTACTAAAATAATTGTTAGTTTGAAATTGTAACGAGAACAAAGGCACAAAGATGAGTAGTTAGTTAAGTTTTGACTGAGATTTACGGGAATTCTTTTAAAGAAAAAAACTAAAAGTTACGTGTTTTGATTCAAAAATATATTTTGGATTAGATTAACTTATTTTTAAATTTAAATTTAAATACTTTTTATATTTGTAGGTAATAATATAATAGTTTATAAAACCTTTTGGAGTATTTAATTTTAATTTTTCTAACATCAAGGATTACTTTTATAAATATACCAAACTTTAGGGGTGTAAGTATAATAAGCATAATTTTATCATAACTTACACCCAAACAACCCTTAAATTGAAGAGGGGAGGTATGTAGGGGTGTTCACGGTTTGGTTAAAACCGAAAATCGAACCTAAAACCGAGAATTTGGTTCAAACTATAACCGAAACCGATTCATTGGTTAGGTTTTCGGTTTTGGTATTTGGACGTAAAAAAATATCAAGTTTTCGTAAAACCGAACCTACTTAACCAATGTTTAACCGAAAACCGATTATAATTTTTTAGCCTTTAATTTTTTAAGGACCTTTAACTTTTATGTGCCTTAATTTATTTATTTTGTAACAGAGAAGAGGAAGAAACACATATTTGCACCGCTTTCTTATATATTTTAATGTGAAAGGATGTAATTTTTTTATAAATTAATATTTTCATTTTGAAAGAAAAGTGATGAAGTCACAACGAAATTTTATTTTTGTCAACTACAATTACTTTTTCCAAGTTTTCTCCAATAAATTAACCACCTTATGAATCCAACTACATAATTTCGTTAAATTCAATAATTGGTTGAAGAAAAAAAAAAAAAGGGATGCAACAATACTACGAAGTTGAACTTAGTAAAAGTGTTTAGGCAGAAAATTTAGTGTTATTAGTTGTAAATTGTATTTCTTTTTTTTGTTTATTGTAAAGTCGAGAATCGGTTCATTGGTTAACTCATAACCGTAACCGAACCAATGAGTTAAAACCGAAAGACTGAACCGATTCATTGGTTTGGTTATCGGTTAACGTTTTTAGGCCAACCGAAAATCCGGCTTCTTTAAAAACCGAACCATTGGTTCGGTTAACCGAACGATGAACACCCCTAGAGGTATGTGTAAGGTTTCAAACCTCAGGGGAGGTATGTGTAATTTCTCAAACCACAGGGGAGGTATGTGTAATTACACCAAACCTCAGGGGGTGTAGCTGTAATTATCCCAAATTTTAATTAAGTATTACGCCGTGATTCTGGTCCTATCAGAAAATATGCAAATTGTAATATTGTTCTTTAGTTTTAGTCTTTTAGAGTAGTTGTAGAAATTTAATTATCAAAAGGAGAAGTTGTAATTAAATAAATCCAGATTCTTTTTCGATTTATATGCTCAGTGTTTTACTGTATGCATATAGTAAGTTATCTTCACGTGCAACTAACAAGTTCTTTGTAATTTTAGTTCCTGCTTTTTGAAATAATTAAAATCTACAGTAGGCGCGTTAATTAGAAAATAAAAAAGTAGAGAGTATTTTGGAATTATGTTTTAGGAACCCAAGGCAGCTCTTTGGAGTTTAAGTTTTACGGGACTTACGTCTTGCAATTACGCTCTAAGGTAAAAATCACGCATTGCGTCCCAAGTTGTTAGGCTTATCATGTGGATAAGGTATAATTTGATCATTATTTGTAATTTTTCATATTTACTTAGGATAAAAAGTTATATATTTGACTTAATAAAACAAGTATATTAGAAGATATTTGATATTGTTGCACGATTATTATTTTTATTTTAAGTTGGAAAGTTGTCTTTCTTTTTACAATTAGTTCATAAGCATTCTTGTGGGCCTTTTCCTTTCGTTATTTATGTAGCGTTCTATAAGGATGAGTCGATATGCAACTTATAAAATGTGTAGAGTAAAATATTTTCTTATTATTATTTTTGACTTTATATTGGCACATATATATTTTCTTATGTTATTTGCAACACATTTTAACTTATTTGTTATATTTTTAATTTTAATCTCTATTTTTTCGATCATAGATATGTATTTTTAACAAATATTAAAATTTCTGAAGCTTACATCCCTCTAATTTCATAAAATGTCATGCCCTATACCCAACGCCTTCTAAAAGACTGCTTTTCAACATAAATCATATTTAAAAAAACAAAATATAGATACTTATCATAATTCTCTTATTTGTTAAATAAAACCATTCACAAAATCTGAGATTGTGAAAGCAATTATCAATTACTAGTTGATTGTGCTGTAAAATTTAAAACATTATTGCCATTCATTCAGTGAACACAAAATATATACACAAAAAATACAATCGCCAGCCTAACATTTTAACCAAAATATATTCATTTTTCTAAACTAAAGTACCTAATGTTTCTTTGAAGTTGGAGTATATATTAATCATTCTTAGTTCGTTATACAAATAACTAATTTGACTTCCGGTCAAGGCATTTGTGAAAAGATCTTCTAGTTGCTTCTGCGTCTTCACTTATATATTGTGGAGATTAAGTTTTGTTGTACCTTCTTGACAAAGTAAGAATATGTCTCTATGTATTCGGTCTGGGCATGAAATGATGTATTCGGTCTGGGCATGAAATGATTTGATCCAATATGGAGACTAACTTGATTATCACATCATTACTTTTTCAGCATTGTCGTCTTAAGACCAACTTTAGTTACTGTTTGGTACTCAGTTACCATTTGGTATATTCACGTTATTTCACACGCCAATTAAACCCTAACTTTATATTCATATTTGGCCCTAGATCGAGATATAACATTTTGCCTCTTATTTGTTCATGAGATTAAGTTTCTCTTAAGAAAACACAATATCTTACAATAATCTCTGGTCATTCTTCGATCTTGCCCAATATACGTCTGAAGAGCATCTAACTGTGCATGGTCATGATTTCTATATAATATGTAATATATGTTTTTAATATATTCTCTAGTTTCTGTCTAAGTAAGTAAATGATTGCAAATCAAGTATGCAAAAATATAAGTAAATAAAATAAGGAGTTTTTTTTACTTTTTTTATTTATCTTAGAATTAAACTTGTCCTTTTCATTTTCATTGGGTTTGTATCTATTTTTCACCAACTAGTTTGTTATTAGGGTCAATTGCATTATACCCGCAAACTATAGGGTCAATTGCGTTATACCCCCAAACTATGTGCTCTGTTACAACCCTAACCTTTAAAATGTTCGACGTGTCCCATAATTTATGCAAAAGAGTGTGGATTACCCCCTGATAAAATGAACGGTTGATCATGGACTCAGGGGGAAATTCAGACATTTTCAAATAGGTCAAGGCCAATTTGCACTTTTTAATATGTTAGGAGGCACTTTCTAAAGACACCATAGTTTGGGGGTTAACGCAATTGACCCTTGTTATACTACATTATATTGCACATTTTTACTTTATTTTCCCTAATATAGAAAATATGTACAAGAGCTACGCCTTAAATTAAAGTTTACTTATACTAAAAGAAGATGTTGCACACAGTCCTTGCACCCGGTGGGTAGTATATATTAAAAGGGACAAGAGAATCCCCGCGCAAAGAAAATCATATATGCCCACAAAGCACTGTATCCCTAAAAAATGTACAAAATTAGCACTTTGCATGATGAAAATAAAATTTATGCACTTTATCCCTTAAATTTACTAATTGAGCATTTTACCCCAATCAGCTTACTGTCATTTTTTCATATAAAAAAGTGAACAATGTGCCTAACATGTGCATCTCTTAAGGCATTATCGTTCAAACACTATTAAAGGGGGAAAAAGTACATCATTCTTCACTTTTGGGGTAAAATACTGTATGAAAATTAATAAAGCTTTAAGCGACGTTAAATTTAAATAAAGTAACTATTTTCATATTTATTACAAAACTGAAAATTTTAATATCAAATTATCAAGTATAAAAACATAAAACAAATATCTTTAACAAAAAAACTTGTCTTAAGTTATGATTACATGTTAAAAGGAAAACCAATATATTCAAGTCTAATGTAACTTAGTGTATTATTGTTTTCAATGTGCCTCATGTACCATATGTTGGTACTGCCACATCATACGTTTCATAAGATGCCACGAGTACATCTCGGACTATGTTCTGACACGTCAGTATCATTATTTTTTATGCAAAATTACAATTCAAAGCAAAACTCAAATTAGGCCCATGCAAGCTCAAATTCGAGTTATATCATGGCCCAATTCGAGTTCTCAAGCCCGGTTCGAGCTATTTCAAGCCCAATTCGAGTTATTTGATAAGCCTAATTTGAGTTATTTTAAATAGCTCTAGTTCGACTTATTTTAACTCATAATTGTATTTTAACAACAATTCTAGTTGAATTAGGACTCTTATTATTATATCTATAGGTCCTAATCATCATTATCACGTACGATTTCATAATTTCTAAGCCTTAAGCTCGAGTTATATAGACCGAATTCCACCTATTTGTGAGTCCGATCTGACTTAACAAAATAGCTTTTATTCGACCTATTATTGCTTGCAGTTCGAGTTATTTGAGTGCCTGATTCAACTTCTTTTAGTCACTCAATTCGACTTATTCTTTAGCTCATTTCAA
Organism: Misopates orontium; assembly: GCA_946800315.1. NCBI lineage: Eukaryota > Viridiplantae > Streptophyta > Magnoliopsida > Lamiales > Plantaginaceae > Misopates > Misopates orontium. The sequence continues at coordinate 19,287,145 of OX326950.1, read as the reverse complement.
CTTATTTGCTTAATTTGACTTGTTTATTTAGGCTTGTTGTCACGCACTACGTGGTCTCATATTTTAGCTTATCTGACTTAAGCATCGGAGTGCCTTCGCCAGAAGGCCCCCACTTAGTTTACGTGTGGTGTTTAGTGCAGGTTCCGAACTCAAAAGCAGTTTAAAGATCCAGCAGGGACTAAAGCAGTCTGACGTGGAGTGTTGGCGAGTGGACATGTTATCCAGACAAAAATACCCCACATCAGTGGTGCCGTCTGTGGGAACCACTAAATGCACTTAAGAACTAAACACCATCACTAATTCAATGGCTCACAGGAGAGTCACGGAGATAAATAGAGTAGCCACCAGGGCAAGGTCTGAGAGGGATGAAGATGCTAGAGCTGCTAACGCTTCTTAGCACACTTTGAATGCTCCCTTGGATCAATCACGGGCAAGGGCAGAGGAAACGGCCATGCCACCGCTAGAACAACCACTGTTTAATCCTGCTCAACTGGCTCACATCATGACAGCTTTTCAACAAACTATGGTGTCAATGATTGTGCAAAAGCTAAGGAATACTATTTTGCCGCAGAACGCTCCAATGGAGACACCACAACCTACATCCGCACCACCCCCTAAGCCTCATCAGACCCAACACAGGGCTGATTCAAGAAAGTACACTCATTCATTGGAAACGAGGCCCAGTAGAAGGGAACCATCCAGGTCGCCTGAGCGCAGAAACCCTCGTTCACAGCGTATTAAGAGGAACGGAGCGCCGAGCCATGCAACGACAAGGGATGGTGAAGTGAATTCGAAACAAAGAGGATTCGATATGCGACTTGCTGCTAGCCAAGTCCAGACAGCTTGGAGCAATCGGGATCAGCCCGACCCTGTCGGACAAAGAACCGAGTCGGTGATCACAGAACACAATCCCTGCGTGGATAAGCCTACTCCATTTTGTGACGTGATCAGCTGATTAATATTGAAAGAAGGAATTAATCTTCCGGAGATGCAAAAGTATGATGGGATCAGCGACCCCAAAAAACGTTTTGATGATCTGGACGAGGAGTTGCAAATTTTTGGCTATTGCAAGAGCCTGAGGGCGAAATTGATTGCGATTAGCTTATCGGGTACAACTAAGTAATGGTTCAAGAACGTGCCGCCACACACTAATGAATCGTTTGAACAATTCAGAGACATGTTCGTTCAAAAATTTTCCACTTATCGACAGAAGAAGAAGGAACCTAGCCATCTGTTCAACATCCGGAGAAAGGCAGACGAGGGCTTGGAAAAATATCTTGAATGACTAAATGTCGAGATAGGATGTGTGCAATCTCCTATGTCAATAATCTCTATTCTGATAAATTGCAATAAGAGTAAAAGTTGATAGAAGTGTTAACCTGGGAGGAACCAAAGACCATTGAGAATATTATGGACATATCTTAACGGGTTACTGATATGGAAGAAGCCGCTCAAAATTAGGTTCTGATGGACTTCTCAGAAAACAACTGGGATAAGGAAAACATGAATCGGAGAAAAGAAGACAGAGGCAAGGAGAGACGATCACCTTTTAAAAGGTTTGATAATTACACGCCGCTAAGGAAGGATGTTGCAGAAATCTTTGCGATAGTCAGAGACCACATAATACTTAAAATGTAAACCCCCCAAATTTTTGGCATATATTATTATTAGTCTCTTTTTCTTTCTCCTACGTCTTCTTAAAAACTATTTGACTTCAATAAAATTTAGTGTAATTTTAACTGTGTTTTATTAAAGTATCTCTTATATTAAGAATTTTAATTGAATTAGGATTATATCTTAGTTGTTCGAACTGTAGTTGTATTAGAGTCCTACTCTTCTTCAACTTATTTGCTGATATTTATATAATTGTGTATAATTGTAGATATAGACTTAGAAATTAATATCATTAAGTACTTAATAAATTTATTTATTTATATATATATATATATATATATATATATATATATATATATTATATACACACGTTTAATACACACAATTATCAGATTAGGGTTTGCCCTCATTCTTCAAACCAGTAGCTGCATTCTTTTATTTTGTTCTCGTACTTGCCGCACTTTCTCAGGTAACTAGCTTGGTCTGCTATTTGCAATTTCCTTAACTTGTATTTATTGAGCATGGATCTCTTGAATTTAATTTGTTACTTGATCATTGGGGCATCATTATTTTATTCCTTGAACTGGAAACTCACGGATGATTCAAATATGGAACTAGGGTTTTTCTTTGAATATTTTATTGTTTTGAGGTAATGTTATAGTGCTTGATAACTCAGATTAAATTTTTAAATCATGCCCCACATATATGCATGAATTTGTGCTCGGTTAACAGGCTTTGAATAGGATTGATCAAAATATCCTTACCATGTGACTTCATGCCTTGAAAAACTGGAATCAGAGAGAAATTAAGTACAAGAATAGTACGTGATTTAAAATATATATGAACTATACGGGTATGAATTGGTGAGTTTAAACGCAATTGATTCATGTTTATATACAAATATTTTTACAGTTGTAATGTATTCGGATTAGTGTTAGTCTATGCATATACATGTTATATTATAAATAGTTGCATATATGTGTATCTATATGATATGTGAGTACATATATATGATATGTGAGTATATATATATATATATATATATATATATATATATATATATATATATATATATATATATATATATATATATTAGAATTACTATTGGGTGTTATTTGACTAAATTAGAATTAGAACATAAATGGATATATCTTTTCGCCTATTAGGTAGCTCGATTAAGCCTTTGGATATTCTGTCCTCTTTGTACGGTGATTCAGGTGAGTGTTCACAAACCTATACTTACTTTTGAAAAACTGGAAGGATGCATGTATATATGTACGACTGTATATGTATGTATTAGTTACTCAACTGTTTTATGAAAGTATGTGACACATGTTAAATTTTATTGAAAAGTATTTGCTTCACTTATGATGATAATGTCCCGTCTGTTATGTTCTGTTCCGTTCTATTCAGTTAGTTGGATCCAACTTTAGCTTGGGTGTGCTTGGGGTAAGACCGGGCAGCAGAGGGCTCGTCGGTTGAGTCTCAAGTCCCCATGGCCCATTCCCTCTTAGATACAACGGGAGGTCGTTGTTATCTTTGTTGGGTCGTAGGTTTTACACATGAACCATGGCATGTGCTTCTGTCTGATTGTAAGGTCGCTCCTTACACGGGGCGATAAGGCAATGCTTTTGGAAAGGGTTGTAAGGGTGGTCTACATCGACAAATAAACGGGGACGCTCATGATCATAAGTGACTAATGTTTTAGTGAAAGTTATTTTAAGTTAAATACTTGTGTTTTTCAGAATTAATATGACTGCATGTTTCATCTTGTTTTTCCTGTTTCAAATGTTCTCAAAATAAAGATTTTATCAATAAAGGCACGATCTGCACACACTCATGGACACTCACTGAGATTTTTATTTCATAAAATGTTTTATCTTCCTTCCTTTCAGATTTACGTGACTATCAGGATATGACAAGATCTCGAAGACTTTAGTGTGTGAGAGAGTCTTGATTGAAATGCTAGAGTTAACACAGTTCGGGTTATAGATTAGAGTAACGTATTTGAGTTTCTTCTGTATTTATTAGTTTGACTCTCAGCTATCATGTTAAATATCCCTTGTTTAATTAGTTATTCTTGTACTGTTTTCTTTAGGCTTAAATTTTGGGGCTGTTACATAAAACGCCACGCCCGTTTAAAGAAACTAAACGAATGAAATAATCGCGAAAGTAGTGCAAATACCATAGGCAGAACGGACATTACACTAATGATTGCAAAAGATTGAAGAATGAGATCGAACGACTCATATAGGATGGAGAGCTGATCGAATTCGTCCTGAAAAATCAAGAGGCACGAGAGGAGCAATCATCTCGAGACAAAAGAGAAGTCGTTCTCCACGGGATAAAAAAGATCAAGGAAGTCGCAAAAAGGTGGATCCAAACAACTCTGATGAGTCGGCGGTCAATATGATATCAGGTGGACCAGGCTGAGATGTGGAAGTCGGTATGTGCTACTCGAATTAATCAATATGTGGACCATGCAGTCCAAGCCAAATCTGAATTTTTTGATGTGCAAAGCACAAAAAATACAGAGTTTATCACGCCCCTGGAACGTAAAAATTTTGAGAAGGTCTTATAGGTAAGACACTATCATTCTAACTGTCTTGTTGGCACGGGAGGGTCGTAGTTTAGATGTATCATTACTTTTTCTTTCACGGATTACAAGTATCCGCATGTGGACCTCGACTGTAATCGTTAGCACTAAACTACGTGGACTTGATTCTTGACCATCCAAACATGGTAGGATACGTAGGCAACTCAGAAATTACACGAGCTTAGTTCCAAAACTAATAAAATTCTATATTTTATCTTAGTTTGTTCCTCTGCCAACATAATAGGCATGTACAACACTTGTGTATGTTGCGCTATACAACTCGTAGACTTGGTCACAAGCATCAAGCTAGTCACGAACATCCGTAACCATCGCCTCAATAAAGAGCGACTACGGAACTTATGATGAACACTAGCCTCAACAGACCCTAAGCCAAGCAACTTAGTTGGTAAACACACAAAGTCCAAAGCCGAGCAACTTGGGCATTAAAGAAATGAGATATGAGCACTAGCCTCAACTCACAAAGCAAATAACACCTTAAGCCAAGCAGATTAGTACGTAATATATAACACACTAAGCCAAGCAACTTAGGCAATAAAAGATCAATACCATAAGCCAAACAACTTAGCCGGTATAAATACAAGGACCTAAGCTAGGGAGCTTAGCTGATCATGAAGTTCAATTGTTGGAAATGTTTCAACGTAATGAACATCATTCAGTAGTAAACTCACGCCATGAGTTGAAAATCTGAATTTTCCAACCTTTTACGGTTTCGTTGCACGATTCACGGATTGTTGAGGTTCTTATAGTTTGTATGACCAACATTCTTTGATGTTACTCTTACAAACTGGGGGACTCCATGATGTACCATATTTTAGTACTGTCACGCCATACGTTTCATAAGATGCCACGAGCGCATCACGAATTATGTCATGACACGTCAGCATCATTATTTTTAATGTAAAATTACAATTCAATGCAAAACTCAAATTAGGCCCAAGCATGCACAAATTCGAGTTATATCAGGGCCCAATTTGAGTTGTTTCAGGCCCAGTTGAGCTATTTCAAGCCCAATTCGAGTTGTTTGATAAGCCTTATTCGAGTTATTTTAAATAGCTCTAATTCAACTTATTTCAACTCTTAATTGTACTTTAACTACAATTCTAGCTGAATAAGGACTCTTATTACTATATATAGGTCATAATCGTCATTATTAGGTACGTTTTTTATAATTTTTAAGCCTTAAGCTCGAGTTATATATACCGAATTCCACCTATTTGTGAGTCCGATCCGACTTAAGAAAATAGATCTTATTCGACCTATTATTGCTTGCAGTTCGAGTTATTTGAGTACCTAATTCGACTTGTTCTAGTCACTCAACTCGTCTTATTTGCTTAATTCGACTTGTTTTATTCGACTTGTTGTCACGCACAACGAGGTCTCATATCCCAACTTATCTGAGTTAAGCATCGGAGTGCCTTCGCTAGGAAGGCTCGGCTTAGTTTACGTGTGGTGTTGAGTGCGGGTTCCGAGCTCAAAAGCTCTTTAAGTATCCAACAAGGACTAAAGCAGTCTGACGTGGAGTGTTGGCGAGTGGACACGTATCCAGACGAAATAGCCCACATTAGTACCATGTTATCATGAAGTCTGTTGTATTTTCCCCTTTAAAGGAGAAATTATTTCATGCAACCGCAACATGATGAGATGAAATAACAAGTCCGTTATTTGTGTAGATACATGGTTGGGATGAGATTGTAGGGTGGTTAGTGCCTATATTTTAGAAAAATGTAATATTTTAGTTTTTGGTTGCACCCCCGTATTGATATTTCCTCTCGTATCGTTTCTGCATCACGTCAACAATATTATAGTTGCATAAAATAATTTTTTCTCTTGAAGAGTTTAGATAATAATATTCTAGAGAGTGCATATGCTACAAATTTCCAATTTTGTTCTTTGTGAAAAATGTGCCTGAAAATTAATTGAGACAAAAAGTTCTCAGTTTGTATATTTTTAAGAGGTAAGTAATTAGTTTTCATTTGTAATGGCCAAAATGCTAACTCTGTATATTTCTAGGGGTAAATCATGTAATTTTGATCGTGTGAGGCAACGTGTAAATTAAGTTTTTGGAGTTAAGTGCTCTTTTCGCATATTAAAAGGAGCGAAAAAGTGTTTTTTTTTTAATTACGATATAAATTATTAACTAAGAACGTTGTCATCCATGTCTTAATAATGGTTAGAGTTGTTTGATATTATAGTAAATTTAACGCAACATTGTTGACGTTATCCTACAGTGTTTTCAAAATCAGACCGGACACAAAATCGGTGACTTAACTAGTTATTGATTTTAGTGGTTCAACCACTTGAACCATTGGTCCAACCGGTATGATAATCATTATAGGTATTATATTTTTATACATATTGTTGAATTTTGTTCATATTTATTATAAGAAAAAATAATAAAGTTATGAATAAGTTAGTCCAACATTAATTAATATCGCTAAAATAAAAATCATTTATTAATTGGTTCAACTTTAGTTTATAGAATTATTTAATAATATATTTTATTTAGTTGATTAATAATTCTCAAATAAAAGAATTCAACTAATTGAATTTAATATTTTTTATTTTTATATATATGTGTGTGTGGTATACAAATTAAGAAAAGTCAAAATTACACATCAAATGAGGATTCCCATAGATTTTTAAAAATTATATTTTAAAAAGATATAAATAATCATATTTTGTTATTTATAAAGTTTTTTTTTTTAAATATGATCTTAGAAAATGCAATATTCAAAACTTGTTTCTAAAGATTATAATTATAATAATTATATATAAAGCAGAAGAAGTTCATCTTAATTATTTATCATATATATATATATATATATATATATATATATATATATATATATATATATATATATATATATATATATATATATATATATATATATATATATATATATATTAATATTTGTACGAAACAACAAAAATGATCTTGCTCAAATAAAGCATTGTAATTTTTCCTAAATATCGAGGTTCAATTAACTCATGGTGGTGTTTTCCCTAAAAGCACGTTATAAGCACGTTATTATTCCTAAAAGAAATTTTGAAAAGCTACATAATAGGTGCCTAGTTAATCTCAGCCATGGTGGTGTTTGCAAACTCTTCTGAAAAAGTAGAAGTTCAAAAATCAAGTTAAATTTCAAGTTTAAGTTCAAAAAACTGCTTTAAGTCATAAGCCGAAAGTGTTTGAAAAACAATCTAAAAGTTGAATTTTTCATGGTAAGGTAGGTGTTTGCAAGAAAAAAAGTGATTCCACTGATTTTCTTATCATTTGACTATATGCTTATACATTATCAACATATATATTGCCATAAAAACCTATTACAAAATTTTAAAATACTGAACTATTAGTTTCGATTTCATTAAAAATTTACAAGAATGAACTATATTTTAAAGTATCCATATGAAAACTCAATTTTATGAAGCGCTAAATAAATTATACTCGTCAATATGATAGGAAAAAATTCTCGAAGAAAAAAGAAGCATGATAGAAAATAGGGATAATATCACTCACACCCCTGAGGTTTGATGTAATATCACTCACACCCCCTGAGGTTTGAATAATATCAGTGACACCCTTTGAGGTTTGATTTCTAGGGGTGTTACTTTTAAAAGGATACTTGTACCTTTTAATTTAATATTACAAAATACCCTTCAATAATTAAAAGACACAAGTACCTTTATTGTTCAAGTAATAGAATCAAACAATAATATATTAAAAGACACAAATACTCTTTTTTTTTTTTTTTTGTTCTTTACATTTTGTTAAATCGTTTGTTTTCTTGTTAAATCAAAAATCTTAATTCTGTTATTAGTAAAGGAAATAACATTTTGATTTGAATACTAAAGTATCCCAGTTAAAATTAATTTGTTTTAATTCATAACTACGAAACTATTTTTGTATATATAATAATTAATGTTAACTTTATATTCTTGACGCATTATATGGAGTCATTCCTGGAGTTTCGGTAATATAATTCATACTAAGGAAAGGGCCACCTAATCTTAAAATTTTGAAATCAAATGACTAGGGTTACAAAGGACTTTCTTTTGTCTTCTTATTATTAAATATAGGAATTGTTTTAACTTATGCAAAATGATCAACGGCATTCTTAGTTGATTTTATTATTTGAACAATAAATGGTACTTGTGTCTTTTATTTTTGAGAAGTTTTAGGTAATATTAAACTAAAGGGTACAAGTGTCATTTTATAAGTGACAACCCCCTGAAAATCAAACATCAGGAGGTGTCACTGATATTATTGAAGCCTTAGGGGGTGTTACTGATACTACACCAAACCTCAGGGGGTGTGAGTGATATTATCCCTAGAAAATAATTCAAATAACTAAAAGAACTTGTAAATCATTTCTAGAGTGATAAGGTTTTTTTTAATAGAATGAAGACCGTGAGCTCCTTCAATTAACATTTAATTCTATTAGATATGTTAGTGTTATTTGACAATAGAATAAAATGGTATAAATGGATAAATAAAATTTAACTTATTTAAAAAATGCTACTATAAGCTAGAAACACTCCTTTAGCAGCTTCAAGATTATGAGGGTTGTAGGCTTAAAAAACGTTTTCAAACCATAGAAGCTAGATTTGCAAAAACTCCAAACTACTTAATTTAAGTCAAAAGTTGTTTTTAGCATTTTTTAAGAGTTTACAAACAATCATTTTCTCTTTTTGTTATTTTGAGGTTGTTGGCTTAAAAAACTTTTTCAAACCATAGAAGCTAGATTTGCACACACCCCAAACTGCTTAATTTAAGTCGAAAGCTGTTTTTAGCTTTTTTTTAAATGTTTACAAACAATTATTTTCTCTTTTTGTTATTTCGAATTTAGAAGCGTTATGTGCTGAAACTACAAACCAACAGAGCGAGTGAGGGAACAGAATCCATAAAGTGGAAAAATTATCAGGTGCAACCGCTGCATGATGACGTAGTAGAACTTGTAATGGAGATTAAAAATAATTCTTAAATTATAGAGCATTAGTTTCTCCACACCTCATCCCAACCACGCATTTACACTAATAACTGACTTACTGCACCACCTCATCGTACGATCGCTACACCGAATAACTTCTCTACAAAGTGTCACTACTGGAACAGATTGCGCCCACCCACCACGTGGAATAAGAGCAGAAGACACCTGGACAATTGGACCCCACACCCAAATAAGTATTATTATCATTTTCGACCCTATCCCCTCAATTTTCCTTCTCGTTCCTTCTAAAGCTCTTCAGACTTAACACACAAGAAATATATATATATATATACAAAAGAAGAAAAGTCTAACCGCGAATCCAATTTTTCAGTTCCCATTTTTGCCGCTCTCTCTTCTCTTCGTTTTAACAGAACCAGAAAAAGATTTGCACTCTTCTCCCAAATCTCAGATCTATTTTACCACTCATACACAACAGATTTTGATCATTTTCTTCTCCTATGAATGAATAAACGAGAAATTCGAACTCAGATCTATGCGAGTTTTTCGTTGATTGAAGAGGTAGGTTTCAAACGGATGTTAAGGCTTTTTTCGAATTCAAAGTGTCACAGAATTCAGTTAGTAGATTGAATTAGTGAATTCAATGTTTTTATACGCAAAGGAGCTGAAATGCTGGCGAGATTTGGATTGTATTGTCGATTTTGAACCTATTGCAATCAAACTTGTTAACTACTGAAATTTGAGCGTCTTCTTCGAATTCGGTTAACTGACTTCAATTAGTGCTTTGGTGTTGAATAAGGAGAACACATGTGTAGTCATTAATTTCGTGGAGGAAGGTGAATTTTGTTTTGTTGTTTGAGACGAGAGCATGACGGAGATAGATAATCAATTAAGGACTGAATCAAAATGTGAGCAGCATCGAATAGGGGATACTGCTGAAGCAGGTGTGTATATGAAGGAAGCAGCATGTAATGATGATACTGAAATCAGCTCTTGTGCTCCGGTTGAGTTAGTGGAAGTGTGCAGTAGTCCTGTGCTAGCGCAGGAATCGGATAACATGCAGATAGACGGTTCTGCTGATTATCATACTAACGGAGTTTTAAGTAACGTAGGATTACCTCCTTGCTTGGAAAACAATGTGAAGGACGTTTTAGACAATACTGGCTTGGTGCTTTCCGCCGAAACTCAATGCAAGGAAGTAGAAAACTCTGCTGAGGTAGAAGATTGTTCTGTAACTCATGTGAAGGAAGTTGAGAGTAGCACAGAGCTGGAACATGTTGCAGAACGTCGGGAAAATGTGCAAGGGAACGAAGGTTGTTGCCTAGAAGTATTTGCGGAGGAAGCACCACAGGGTGAAGATGCAGAACCAAAGGATGTAACGAATGATCCCGAAGTGGAACCTTATGCTGAGAATCATGAAATGCAGGTAATGGAGAATGTTAACTTGGAGCTACTTCCGAGTAGTGATGTGGTGAAAGAAGCAGATAATGGTTTTGGTCTGGAGTCTTGCCCTCAAAATAAAGCAAAAGAGGCCTCGACTGATGATATATATTCTGAAGTTTCAAACCCAAATCTGTCCCCAAAGCATGTTGCTTCGACGTTGACTGCTAGCAGTCAAGCAGTCGATGTGCTTGGTATTGATCGTGGTGGATGTGGAGAGATTACATCTGCTTATTCTCAAAGGTTAAGTGGTGATGGAGGTCATGATAAGGAAGAATGCATTCAAAGTCAGAAGATGGAAATAGACTCCAAGTCTTGTGTTGTTCTAGAGATTCCGAAGCATATTAGCACGACTGGCATTAGGAAGATCACATTTAAATTTAGTAAACGCAAGGAGAAGTTTGATAGTGAATCTGTTGCTGTTAAGCCCATAGCTTATAATGATGGTAATGAGGCATATTACAATAACCCTATATCTATATCTGGTGCCTATCCTTCAACTGTACAAAGTGATGAGTGGAAGCCCTTCGAGAATACAGACTGGAACTTAGGAATAAATGGAAGCGAGTTTCATGATACTCAAAGTTCATTTTCAAGCTTCTCAAACAGGGAACTGAAGATGTCTAAGAAAATAATGCCAGATAATTACCCAACTAATGTTAAAAAGCTGTTGTCTACTAGAATTTTGGAAGGAGCCAGGGTGAAGTACATTTCAACATCAGGGGAGGTAGGTTCATTTGTAATTTTTCTTTGTTAGTTATCATTTTAAAGTTATTCTATCTGGCCCTTTATTTTGGTTTTGAAATGGTTATCAGAAAGAGATTCCAGGAATCATTAAAGATTGCGGTTACTTGTGTGGTTGTTCCTTCTGCAACTTTTCAAGGGTAAGTGGCATTAGCAAGTTGAACTATTTGATTTAGTTAGTTTATTGATTTTTGCTGATTGTATATATTGCATAAGCAGGTGCTTAGTGCCTATGAGTTTGAGCTACATGCTGGTACCAAGACTAGACATCCCAATAATCACATATATTTGGAGAATGGAAAGCCTATTTATAGTATAATCGAAGAGTTGAGGACTGCTCCTGTCAGCACACTAGATGATGTGATAAGAGCTGTAGCTGGTTCTTCTGTTAACGAGGAGTACTTCCAGGTCTGGAAAGGTATCTCTAATAATACTATCAGTTCTGTTGCTTTCTCTCTTAGTTTAGTTTACATTTGGTTCTGATGGCTTTATGAATCAGCTTATGTTATAAGAGGTAAGGCAGATATTCAGATTTATGTTATTCTAGTCTTTAATGGATGGAGAATCTTACCTAAAGAGATTTTTCTGTGGAATGAAAGCCTTCCATTAGTGTTCAGGATTATGAGTCATGTACTACCCTTCAGACCTAAGTACCTAAGTTTGAAAACCATGTTATAATTGTAGTTAGAATTTTCTGATTCTTTTTTTTTGTTGTTTCAGAAAATCTCCTGGGCAGCAAGGGGGTAGCTTATGCAGGTGGTTTATACCAAAGCAATCATTATGGCATGTATTCATCTCACACCAGGTACAGGGGGTCCATTATTACCCTAAGAAAATTTCATTAGGATCCTCTTCTGCACAACTCTACCCCCAATTTATATGTGGTAGATTGGTTTTTTTTTTTTTTTTTTTTTTTTTTTGGGGGGGGGGGGGGGGGGGGGGGAAGACAACAATAGAAATCTTATACGGCAAGAAAGTGTTTGGGATGCTACCTACTTTGAGGACTTGAACTTTAGAAATCTTTTAAAATTCTGGGCCATAACTTTTTTATATGGTATATACGAATAAACTCTCTGGTATGCTTTATTTAGCTTGATTCACTTGACCCTGGTTGATTTGACTATTAGTGTAATATGGTTCAGTTGTTTACCATTGACCATATTCATTCTCATATGGTTTCTGTTGATTTTATATCTTGTTCGTGACTGTACAGTACTAATCCTGCAGTCGTATTAAAATTAGAGCTGCGTGTATACTTTTCTTTGTTATATTACACCGATATATAAAGCCCTTAATACCAATCTTTTGCTTGTTCTGTTATGGAGGAAAAAAATTTGGTTGCATCTTGTTTGAACTGATTGCTACGTGAAATCTGTTTTTCCATATACTAGTATATGGTCGAAATTGGAAATAGCTCTAACTACCCTGAAAAATGCTTTTCATATCATTTGATCCGATCATTTAAAGAGAAACATAAGCAATGAACTCTAAGTTTGCAATTTTTATTGAGTTGTGATATTAGGCAGTTGAGAGCCTTAAGATTTGGGGCCTACAGATGGCGTTTGTCAAATGTATGGTGCCTTTTGCATTGTAGCCGAGTATATTTTGGTAACCTGCAATATGGGAGATTGTCTTTTTTTTTTTTTTCTTTCTTGTGGCTCCTTACAAGTGTGAATAGGTCACTTTTTCATTCTGGTGAATCTCTTTATATGGTACCTGGCTTCTCACTCACTTTTCATGATGGCCCTTTCAGCTATCTCATTCAGCCAAGTGAAGACAACCTCCACCTACCTTCAAGTCAGTATCCTCCGCTCATTCCCTTCAATCAGCAAAGCTATAAAGGTGCAGCAGTAGAAAGGAAGCATTGTGTCAAAAAGTATGTTCTAATACTCTCTCTTTCACACACACACACACAAACACACACATACGTGCATTGAAGTACTTCCCATTTTGTCTGTTTTGTTCAATGTGCTTTTCTTTTGCAGACCAAGGCACCATTCTTCTAGCTCAGCTTGGAAACAGAAGAAAGCTGCTGAAGGCGGCCCAAAGAAGAGGTAAGCTTGTTTCGTTTTCAGTTAGTTGATAATGTGTCCTATCACTCCTTTTTTTCCCCCATTTGTTCTGTTTTCTTATCAGCCCTGCATTTTATGGGGTTATTGTATGACAGGGACAATGATTTACATAAATTACTTTTCATGCCAAATGGGTTGCCGGATGGGACTGATTTGGCTTATTATTCCAAGGGAAAGGTTGCAATAAAACTTGTGCATTTTGATTTTCTCTTTGCTTATTGGTAGCCAGTGTGGCTAATATCAGCAATTCTGTTGTCTCTGCAGAGGATTCTTGGGGGTTACAAGCAAGGGAATGGTATAGTCTGTAGTTGTTGTGACACAGAGGTAAATGCACGTCTTTCTGCTTTATTTGTCGTTAACCTGCCTGAAAATTCGTTCTCCAACTTATGTTGTTGCTTCTCTCTTTATAAAGATCAGTCCGTCACAGTTCGAGGCTCATGCTGGTTGGGCAGCAAAACGTCAACCGTGAGTAGCTGTATTACTCTAATTTTTCTTGAAATATGTTGGTTTCAGATTATGTATTCTGTTGTCCTCTTTGCAGCTATCGTAACATTTATATATCCAGTGGCTTAGCTCTTCATGACATAGCCTTGATGTTGGTAAATGGTCAAAACCGCATCACATGTGGCAATGATGATATGTGTGCCGTGTGTGGAGATGGAGGGGAACTTGTAATTTGCAATGGGTGCCCTCGAGCTTATCATGCAGGTATGTTTGATTTTTTATGTTCATTTTTATTTGAAAAATCCTTTTTTCTTTCACTTTTGCGCAATAGCTGTTAACTTTTCTTTCAGTAACTTGGTATGGGTTGGACCCCCTCATTATGAATACCTTCTCAATGTTATGTTTATGAAGGCAGATCTGTTTGTTTATTGCTTTAGAGTATATATATATATATGATGATGATGATGAATTATGCGGTCCCGCCCCCCTAAGGTATAGGTTAGCCTCCCTCATGATTGGGGATTTAGATAACCATGCTCTATAACTAGCTCCTGTTGGAAAATGTCACATGTGGGAAATTTCAATACCCTTCAAGAGTGTAGGTAATTTTTTACCAAACAAGAATGGTAACTTTGCAAATATTTTTATATTACAATGATGTCTGTAATCTATTCCGACTGGCCCTGTTCCCAACATGGTGGATCCATCTTTTAGCCAATATCCCAAAGTTATGTAATTTGTTTGCAGAGGTTCATTATGTCCTCACTATTTGCTGATTGAGATCTTTTCAGTATTGTGGTTCAAGGACTAGCAGTGTAAGCAGACCAAAAAGACTATTTAGAATTATATTTGCTCGATGAGTTATTCTTAATAGAAGGTAAAGAGGAAAAGTCCTTTTCGAAACTGCTGATGCCGGTTTCATACAGTGCTCACCGTGACTATATTTGTAGTTAATGCCTCCAATTTATTGACTGAGTGAGAAGGGAAATTTCCAAAAAAAAAAGAAAGAAAAGAAATGAGACTATGTTGTCACTGAGACTATTTTTTGTACCATTCAAAAATGTGCCATTAGATCAGTTAACTTGTATTTCACAAACTTCCATAACCATTATATTAAATTATTTGATGTTCATGGCATTGAGTCTTTGTTTCTGTCTTGATAGATGTCTTATGAATTCTTGTGACCTCGTTAATCAGCCAGATGCTTATTCATATATGCTCGATCTTGGATAATGCTAAACTATTTTTTGACATGAGAAAAGATGGCAAGTTTCCTAATTAGAAGAGGATAGCCAAATGAACCACCAGTCGTCACATACATCCATATCATGTGAACATCCACTGCAAATATGATCTAGATGTTCATTATTCTGGAGCATATGCTACATGTGAAAGTGTTTTTCTTATTGGTTCTTATGCCTCACTGACCGATCTCTGTACTAAGACAAAGTAATGGTTGGTGTGGCCAGAACCTACCCCTTCCCTACTTTTGGTTTGATCATCGGTAGTTATTCACTCAGATGGTATGCATGTCATAGTTTCTTTACCATTGGTAGCAACTTTATTTTCTTTTGGTTTGTTAGAAAATTAACTAAATGGTATCTCATGTTCATAGCAAAGGTGGTTGCAACTTTGTGGAAAATTCACTTCAAAATTTGTGCAGCTTGTCTAGGTCTGTGGAATCTCCCTGCTGATGGTTGGCACTGTCCACACTGCAATGACAAATTTGGTCCAGGTAAAAAAGTTTCAGGGGAGTCGAAGCCTATTGACATTCGGCTTACAAGAGTTGTTAAAGCTCCAGAACTTGAGCCAGGTGGATGTGTTCTTTGCAGGTCTGTTGCATTCGCTTATGTCAATACAGTTTCTGATGTACTAAACTGATATTGTTAGGTATTGACTGGATTCTTTACATTAAGATCTTCCTTTCAGGAATCGTTAGGTTGCTTGAATATTTGATCATTTCTGACACGTGTCCAAGCTCTTCAAACATTCCAAATGATGATATATATATATTTTTTTTTTCAACCTGATATTTTGCTTTCCGAGAGCCAATATTATTTTTTAGTCATTTTTAATCCCGGAAAAGTTTTTCACGTCTCTTGTTCTATATGATGCATTCTGGATTTGTCACTTTTGGCTATTGTGATAGCTGCTAGTGGTATGCATCTTGGTTAATTCTCTTTAGAGTCGGAAGGGGGATATTGCAATTATTTTGTGGCTACGTACATGAGAAAAACCTTTAGAGATAACAATTATTAATCAACAGGATAGCACTGAGGAACAAACAAGAGTTAACTTTTTTTTTGTTTTGGGAAAATTCTCTGCGGGGTGGATATCCATCTGATGAGATCTGTTGCCGGATGATATGAGTACATGTGTAGTCTCTTTTGATGCTATAGCATATTTATCTGCACAAATAATTGATCGTTAGCTACTAGTCATATGGTTGCTACTTTTCTCTTTAACTACGTGCAGGTTTTGCCTTATGTTCTGATTGTAAAAGTCTGTTTGTCAGACAGTTTTTCTCAAAAATATGTTTACTATCATTTTGTATGTTATGAAGGTCGCAGGACTTCAGTGCTGCTAAATTTGACGATAGAACAGTGATACTTTGTGATCAGGTATTTCTTCATCTCTTGCTTATGTAGCTGTTAGGACCTTTATCCTTACTTGTTAGCCATGGTGTGTGCTCTTTGAAGATTTTTGGTATATTGTATTTGCTATTAATGTGTGATTCCTTGTTTTCTAGTGTGAGAAGGAATACCACGTCGGTTGTCTGCGAGAGTCTGGCTTTTGCGATCTGAAAGTAAGCCATCCGGTTCTTGTAGTATCTATGATATACTGCCATTCGACTCCTTTCCTTCTAATTGATTTTCACTAAATTGTTACAGGAGCTCCCTAAGGATAAGTGGTTTTGCTGTGACGACTGCAATAAAATTTTTGTGGCACTTCAAAAGTTGGCTTCTGGTGGACCTGAGTTAATTCCAACTTCAGTGTTATCAGCAATGTATAAGAAGCATGCAGCAGTAGGCCTAAATGACGGGTCTAACAATGAGATCACGTGGCAAATTTTAAGTGGAAAGAGTCGATTTCCCAAGCATTTATTATTACTTTCGCAAGCTGCTGCAATTTTTCGTGTAAGCTTCCTACTAATGTTATTGAGATTTTCTGGTTTGGCTAGTCCATGCTGGAATGCACTTTGATGTCAATTTATGTGTTTCGCATTTGCTGCATGAGTTCATTGCAATGCCTATTGGTTACATAATTGTGTACAGGCCACAGCTGTAGGTTCTCTCATGTGGTGATTTTAGATGTCTTTAAATAGCTCTAAATTCTGTTGTGATCATCTTTACAGGAATGCTTTGATCCTATCAACGCTGCATCTGGTCGAGATCTCATTCCTGTAATGGTGTATGGGTAAGTTGTTCCTCGACTCTGGTAAACTTTCAGTTGAATATCTGTAATTCCAACAGCTGTAGTCTTCCTTAAGCAACTTATTCTAGTTACACAGAACAGATTCACATAGGAGGTAGTAAGAAGTTCACATATTTGTCTAGCTTCCTTCATTTGAATTGTTTAGTAGTTACATCCCATGATGCTATGTTTGAGACCAAGCATGAGGTAGTCATGAAAAAGATAACTAGATATGTCAATGCTGCAATGTTGAGCATGAATTAATGGATCATCAGGGAAACAATAACTCACCATAATCATTTTTTTGCAACTATGGGGCTTGACACAGTTGGAGACCATTCTGTCAGATATGACTTGGTATGGTGCATTTGGAGTTCTCTCTTTTAATCCGTGGAACTATTAGTTTATTAAAAAAATACCTGGGGCAGACTTGAAGTTTTGATGATAAGCAAGAGCACGCCTTTGTGAAAAGGCTTTATTACTTATTAAAGGACTCCTTAGGATAATGTCAGAATGTCTCATAAACTGGAATCCGATTAATTATTATTAATTGGCCAGCAAAGAAAGCTTTTTGTTGAGATATGCGGTTACTGGTTTATGCCTAAAAGTAAACCTGGTAAATTGTCTCTGGATCTTGTGTGCTAGAGCCAGAAATTTAGCTTTGGGGGCCAAAATAATGATTTAGAGTTTTTTTTTTTCATGAGCATGTATGATTTCTATTATTTATGATGAACCTCCCTTTTTTTACAAATAATTTTTTTTTTTAATTAATTTTCTTTCATGGGTTTTGTTTGCTCTTTATAATATAGTTTGGGGGCCAAATAATGATTTAGAGTTTTTTTTTTTTTTTTTTTTTCACGAGCTAACAAAAAAGAATTGATGAAACCTCCCTATTTTTTTAAAATAAAAGTCTTTTTAATTATTTTTCCTTCATGGGTTTTGTTTGCTCATTATAATACAACACATTTTTCGCCTATTGCACATGAGTTTTTCCTTTATTCCGTATATCAGGTTTATCGTCAATAATATATCTCATACTTAGATTTATAATCGTGTAGCGTGCTTTTTTACATATTTGCTTTCTGAATATCACTTACGAAATGTGTGAGAGCATCTTTACTTTCAGTCAAATAATTGTCTGTTTCATTTTTATATCCAAAAATACATCCTCGAGTCTATAAAAACTCCAAAATAAACATGCAGTCAAAGCTTCTATGAATGGTTATTTTTCATTATACTTTGTATATTATAAGAGTAAATAGAGATAAAGTTTGGAAATAGAGATACAATTTGGAAAGTAATATGACTTGTCAAATAAACTAATAAAATTAAGGAGTGAAAGCAAAATAAGTAAAAATATTAACAAAGAAATAGTTATAAGTTAAACACTTAAACTAGATCTTTAGATTATCTAAAAATTGTATTAGAAATATATAAGCAAATATTACTATATATAGGTAGATATGTGACCATAATATAGCTATATAAATATACCAATAGAAGTATATAAGATAAGGGGGTGCGGTTGGGGGGGGGGGGGGGGTGCCCCTCCCTCCGCCACTGTATGTCATTTATCTACTAGAAAACTTCTTTTTGATAGCTGACTCGTGGCTCATATATCATACAGATCAAAGTTAACTGTCCTTTTCAGTCCTCACTTTTCCGTACACGTTCAGTTTCTTAAGAGTTGGATTTGGTAAATGCAGTCAAACTAATATGAGTTTTCAATAGTTACTATAACAAATGTGGGTCTTATCATATATTAAAACTAGTTGAAAAGATTACAGAGTGTTAGGTACTAATTGATGGCATTGCTCTAGGTAAGAGCTTCTTCTAGTAGTGATCTCTTCTAGCAGCCTTCTGTTGTAGTTCAGAATGAGATTTGGATTACTCTGTAATTTTGTGACAATTGTTTAGATATATTTTAAATACTTGTTTTTTATGTTTAATAGACTATTCAAAAATATGAAACATGTATGCACAACTATTTTTGGCCCCTCGATCAACCTCTCAAGACACTCAGGAGAAGAGGGAGAGGCGCACAAAAGTACATAATGAGTTTATTATGAATAGAACAGCTTCGTTCTTCATAATTTTGAATTATCATGTTAATCTCTCACTCCTCTTCTCATTCTCATTACCCTTAATCGATATGACTTTTGTGCAGAAGGAACATATCAGGGCAAGAATTTAGTGGAATGTATTGCGTGGTTTTTATGTTGAAGTAAGTTATGGCTTGCAAATATTTTGGATTTTCTTTTTTTCTCTTTTCTTTTTAAGGTCAATTTTAACCGTTATATGATTTAAACACCATACGGGTGTGCAGGTCTATTGTTGTATCAGCTGCGCTGCTGAGGATATTCGGACAAGAGGTTGCTGAACTTCCTTTAGCGGCTACTGGTAGAGAAAATCAAGGAAAAGTAAGACCCAGTTTATCTAGATATTCATCCTAGGCTCTCGAGGAAAATATTTCTATGTTGCTTCTTAAAGGTCATGGGTTAATTAATCTACCTGTTCGACCTTACACGTAATTATTGATTGCTCTCTTCTAACCATCAATAAGTACCCAGAATCCTATGAGATTTACCAATAGTTACAATTTACTAATGCAATAAGTGAAATGATTTGAAGTGAACCAAAAAGAGCTGGCTAGGTCTTCCCTCCCTTGAGATTAGGTATAACTGATCATGACTAGATAACCAGCTGAATGTCAACATTTATAAACCACGAGGAAAGTACGAGTGATTATTGTGGCTGGCAGGAAATCGTGGAGATAGATGTAATTTTCGTTAGATGTATTTGTTATTATTTTTGCCTTGAGTTTGCATTCTCCCCTCCATGAAGGATGTTGGGGCAAAACTGGATTTCTTTCCCATTTCTGTTTGGCTGCAGACCTGAAGTGATATGATATGGAGTAATTAATATTTTTCAAGTGTGCGTCTATTGAAAGTAACAATATTGTATCTTTGATTTAATAGCCTAGTACTTAACAACTTGTTCTGTGTGAACTTGTTCACCGGTTGAATATACTGCTACGCACACTTTCACTTTCCTCCTTGGCTGATATGGTTCTGGGAATGACTTTTGCCTCATTTGTCAACATATAGCCTTTTGGTTCTGTCCCTTATTTACCCTTCAACTTTTTGTTCTCCTAGCCCTCTTCTTTGGCATTTCTTTGACTTGATGATAAATGCTAATATGTAGGGTTATTTTCAAGCACTATTTTCATGCATTGAGCGGCTTCTGCTGTCCATGAATGTAAAACACTTGGTACTCCCCGCTGCTGAGGAAGCTGAGCATATGTGGACGAAAAAGCTAGGATTCAGGAAGACAAACAATGAGCAGGTAAGTAATCCAATTTATGGGGATTATCCAGTCTTGTTCGCGCTCTCTTAGTTCTATTAGTATGTGGATCACTTTTATGGATACAAAAATGAAAACCGAAAGACATAGATAGCTGTTCTATTTTGTCTTGTTGAATGGAGGCATGGGTAATATGAAGTTCTTGAAGTGGATAAAACAGCTGAAATTTGCCCCCAACATTCTTAAATACTAAGCTGTAGAGTTTCTTATAGTTCTACAGGAAAACAGCTTTGCTCTATTCTTATTCAATGAAGAGCATGGAAATTTAGACTGATTGGTTCTGTCTATATTTTGATCATTTTAGTGGTTGCTTAGACATCTTGTTGAATGTGGTGCTGAATCGGACGTCTACCAATCAGCAATCTCATCATCTTTATGATGTATAGGAACCTGAATCCATTCAAATTATGAAATATGGATTTGACACCTCAATTAAATAAATGACGTGCTAGTTCTTTTGTCTTCTCTATTTAGGATGGATCTTACCAATTGTTTAAGTGGCATTCCTGGTATTCTGCCTCGCGTATCAAAATTGAATTAGGACGCGAGGAGAAGCGTTAACAAATAATGAGTATCAACTCATTATTATTAACTTACCTGTCCAAATATCATGATGCAGAGTTTCCATTGAACGTGGTGTTATGTGTTGTTTATATATGAAATGTTTTTGTTAAAAAGCCATCTCGGAATAAACTGAATAACGTGAGCAGAAGGATTTTCCTTCTCACTGCAATCTCTGAATTGCTCTCCCTACTGCTGTTTCTTAAATTTTGACAATGTGCTTACCTTTTACTCATTCTTGGAAATGTGGTTGGGAATGACGGGAAATTTTTGCTAGGTGTTGAACGGTGGAGTCCTATAATTTACTTTCTGTTTCGACTGATGGGTGTAATGGGTTACATCATTTTGTTAAGATGTATGATTAGGAAGGTTCAGTTCATAAGTTGGGGTCAGTTGCGTTAAACCCCCCAAACTATGTGGTGTGTAGCAAAGTACTACAAAACCTATTAAAATATGTGAATTTGGTACGTGGCGTTTCGTCTATTAGATTTGACTGTAGTGGGTAATTCAAACATTTTTCAGTAGATTCTAGGTTTGCACATTTTGATAGGTTTGGAAATATTTTGCTAAAGACACCATAGTATGGAGGTTTAACGCGATTAACCGTATAAGTCGAATGTGAAACGTATTAGTTTGACTTCCAGACCTAACTTTCCACTTGAACTAATAATATTTTTTTCCTGGGCAGATGATGAGGTACACACGGGATCTTCAGCTGACAATGTTTAAGGGGACGGCCTTGTTAGAAAAGGACTTGCAGCAGGTTGCAGAGTAATACAGAAATTTGAGGACGGGAAGTAAACCTTGACGGCCTCATCGTTTGCCCCTTCGCTGTCACCAAACAAAAAGAGACGGTTCCACAACTGGCAGAATGCAGTCGGCATCTTTTCACTCAAAAAGAATGTGAAAGGCCCTTGAAGCATCTTTTCACTCAAAAAGAATGCGAAGACTCTTGAAGTCAAGAGTTCATTGGAAATCAGAACTGCACGGCAACTATTCAAACGAAAGAAACACAAGGACGTCTGTTTTATACGTGTAGATGCGTCTCTCAACAGCATTGTGGACTCACAAGAGTTTTCGTTGGATCCGGCTTGGAGCAGAAATTTTGATTTCAGTTTTTCGCTATACACGCACGAGTGGCTTTGGTCTTAGTTCATTTATTTGGTTTGTGTATACGGGTTTGAATTCTCCAGGCGCGATGTCCTTTTTAATATGCGAGCATGCATGACAAGCTTTCTTTTTTCTTTTTCTTTTTCTTTTTTCCCGGCAAATCTCCATAGCAGGATGGTTAGTGGTATGAGTGTGATTTGGGCTGCAAAAGTTTTGGTTATAGATTATAAAAAGTACATTTTTTGCCAGGTCATATTTTCGTCTATGCATAAGAACTTTAATTGACAAAGCAGGTACCGCTACTTTCTTTTGCAACTCCGACGCCGTTCTTTCACACGATGATAAGTTACTTATGTAGAGGTGTGTTCAACCATGTATTATCGCTTTATCCTTTGCAAATTGCAAAAGCTTGAAGAAAATATTTTTGTTCGAAGATGCTGGCTTAAATGTAGGGTGGTATAATGGACGGGTTGGTCAATTTAAGAACAATTTATGACCATACAGTCCCATGCAACTCTAAAGGTTAAGATCTTACGGTTAGGCAACCCGCCCGTACTTTCTCTGAAACACCAAAAAATTGTAAAATAAATAGCACAAAAATCAAACACGAACCCCAAACAACAAAAATGCACAACATACCAAAAATATAGTTATACCAGAAACATAAAAACCACCATGCATTATATCTAAAATAAATGTTGCGAAATAAGTGCTTAAAAGATACACAATACACATGAAATACACACTATACCTGAAACCCTTAAATATTACAAATACATTCAAAAAGCTAAAGCGTGCGCCTACAACGCGATAAACTTAAAGTTATACACCGCACCTAAAAACACATATTAACCTAAAATAATATACAGTAGATTTGAATTACTTAAAAACTTATACTAAAATCGAAATTAGAAAAAAATACATAATACACTTGAAATACATGCACTACACTAAAAACGCGTTTTACACCTGAAACACCTAGACTCAAAATACTAACAATGCAACATCACCTAAATCACCTACAAAAACATACATCACCCAAAACACCTAAAAACATACACATTACACCTAAAACACACACTACACTTGGTGGCTCGAGGTAGGATGCGGAAAAAAGCGTGGGTGCAAGCTTCGTAACCAACTATGGTACAAAGTTGGTTACTAACAGGGGCTTGAGACTGATTAAGATAAAGTTACCAAGACTGTAGTGAGTAGAACGTGCATTTGAGTGGGAGCCGCGACCATAATCAGCGTTGTCGCCATGGCCCGAAGAAGACCTGAACGATGCACCCCATTGTTGGATTGATTGTGGTGTTGGGATTCTTGGGGTTGAGAGGCGAGAGTCGGGGATAGCTAGATTTGCAGAGGAAACTAAGTTCACACCTTTAGTTTCAAGACGAAGGAAATGTGTCTCTTTAGCCAACAAGAAAATTTATGAAGTTGAGTGAACCATATCATCATCCTCTAAGGAACCATCATGACGGAGAGTACATTGGTCTTGGATTCGATCACTTATAAGAACTTAGAAATGTAATTGAAATCTAATTTCATAGAATTTAGTTTGTCATTTAGTGGCATGACGCGCGTGAAAGTTAGTCGCATGAAGGCATTGCAAGGTGAGCCACACATCAATCAATGAGTCGGTCAAGAAATTAGAAATATCTCTCGAGACCGAAGAGAATCCTGCCCCATCAAGAAGACTAGGATTCTGACTAGGTGCCTAGAGGAAGTCAGGACATGGAACCATCCAAGATACCAAAGAACCCTTAGCTATGAAAGAGATGGGGAATTTGAGAACGCCGTGAAGTAAATTATTCTATGCAAGATGTAAAACAGTGATAATGAGCATTAAGATGAGGATAGCCAGGCTCGGTAGCATAGTAATCGATGGGTAGGTGTTTGGGTAGAGGGCATGATATCAGAGGAGGCACAAGAAGCAACACGTCGTTACAGAATTGACCACTTGATATCACAAGAAATTTAGATTTTATGACTGAGTGGATATTCTCATTAATAGGAGAATGGAGATGGTTCTTGGAGTGGACAAGCACGGGGCCGTGATTTAAGTTAAGATTAGGTGAAATTATCCTGAGTTCACCACATGACACCAACATGATTCATCATCCCCTTACCCTCAGTTATTCCATTTTGTCTCCTGCTCGACCAAATCCATCTTGTTTATTTACTTCGTGCTATGGCGTGCAACATTAGTGCCCTGTTGTAAATTACAATTCTGAGATCAGATCTCCATTCATCTTAATCTTTTGATAGAAGACCGATTAATCTTGGTCTGCAAGGGAAGCTATTATACTCTACAACTTTGCTGTGTATCTGAATTGATTTTTCAACAGTTCTGCAGTCACGAACTTGGTGAATTAGCCTCCCTAGACAACAATTTTCAGCTGTAGTGCTCGAAAGCATTGCCGTAACTTTTGAGCACTATTTCTACAATATTACTCAATAATTCACTCTCGACAATAAGTTCTATACCAAAATTTATTAGATAGAACAACTTCGTAGTAATAATTTTACCATAAATTTTCAAATATAATACATAATACAGTAATAACTCTTGTACAGGGTTATAACGGCAATTGACTTCCAAAACTCTTCATACATCTCTGTACAAATGAGTGTTCCACGTGAAGGGTCGTAAAATAAAAGGGGACAAGAGGACATATATGCAAGTAGGAGATAGAAAACATAACTCTGCATACGCAGGAGAAATCCAAGCCAAACATAGATTTTGAATTCAAGCCAAGCACAGAACAACAGCAAACAGGGATTATAACTTCAAAATTCTACTCCAGAATCCGGAGACCAGAGTAGAAAAACAATCTCAGAAAACCTTGTATTTCTCTTCCAAACCTCTGGTCTTATTGTTTATTTACATCGGGGAGAGAAATGAAAAGCACACAAAGGTCAACCATCATGAAGCAAAATACGAAACTTCTGAATGAATTTCTTGCAGAGTCTACTTCCACAAAATGGATAGTTAGCCAGCGACAATTAATTCCCCACTGCCTGCCTGCTAGCTAAAACCAACCACTGTACTGTCCTCATCCAGAAGGTTTATCTTACTGGTACTACAGTCGTTTTTCGGTGTTGCTTCTTTTCCTTACTTTTTCCTCGTGATTTGCCACCACCCTTTTGCTTGTTTTTCCCGTTCCTCTTGCCATCATTGCGATTGCGGTGATTCCTATCTGATGGAACATGTGATACTGACGTTGGAGTTGGATCATAAACATCAGGAGCCCAAGTTACTGACAGGTTCTTGGGTGCACTACCTTGCTTTTCACGGCTACCTTTCATGGCAGATACAAGCTTTGAAGGAGTCTGACAGATAATAGCATCAAGCAGAAAAGATAACAGAACTGTCAGATGACATATTTCCCAAGACCAGACTCTGCTATAGTTATCATAGCACTAAAAAACTCTCCATATGTGTTGAGAAGAGCAATTAAAAACCCAGTGCCGGCACAAGTAGAACATGAGAGCAAGGTAAACTAGAGAAAAAGAGAACTCAAGAAGCTATTGCATAACAAATTTACTTTTCATAACTGAAAAGAGATGGAGGAAAGTTTTACTTAGCCTGCTTCATAGAGAAAGATCGTCTCTGGTTTAAAAAGTACAAAACAGAGGACATTTTATTGGTTTGAATGATGAAGAAAACAATTATATCCATTAATAACATCAGGAATTAAAACGGCACATGAGCTCGATGAATATTACATATTACTTTGCCCGGAACCTAGAGGAAAAGGAAACATCACTGACACAGTTAATAGTGCTGTTAAGACTACAGAATTTGAAAGCACAAAAGAAGAACCGTTTTTGAAATTTACAGGATCACATAACAGTAAAAGTGAAATTATAGTTATGCCTGTTTAAACAGCTACGACTTAACTACTATAATTGCCTCAAAACACTCAGCATACAACTAACACTTGATAAGATCCATATTTACAAGAACAGACAGTAAAGGACCACCATGTTCAAAGTGAGCTTCTCAAGCAGTCAAGAAACAAACTTACAGGAGGCGATGCGGGTTGATAACAAGACCGATTAACAGATTTTGCAGAGTCACTTTCTTCCAAAACTTTAGCAGTTTTATCACTCTCCTTCTGATTTTTCCCTCTCACATAGGCCGAAGGTTTAGGCTCACCAGAAAGCGGAAAAGTGGCAGACTTGCAAAAGGATTTCTCAGTAACTAAACTACTTGATTTCATCTTACTTGTGTCTCTGCTTCCATCTTCTGTCGGTGCATTCACCATACCTTTCTTCTTAGGGGACAGATTGCAACCAATAGTTGATATACCAACATCTTCAATGTTCAAGTACTGAGTAAAACACGCTTCAAGGTCATTCATGGAGAGATCACTCTGAGTAAATTGAGTATGATTATTTAGATCGTTTGAAGGTCCGCTTTTGCTGCTTTTATCTTGGAAAGCTGACGATTTACAAGGAGCACAAACTTCCATCCGAGAAAATTACAGCTGAAGAGAGAACTGCAGTGAACATAGAAGTTCAACATTAACAAATTACAGATTAGGACAAAATCGAACCCAAATACACCGAGGTGATCCAGAAAATATAGATACAGTATCGATTTGTTCCTCTGTAAACATAAGCACGATGAGCAACTAGTCCTACAACAAGAAGATTTGTCAAACATCACACTTCCAACATAGAGGCAAGTAGTATTACGAGCTTCAATCAAACAAAAAAATGTGAAACAGAAGCAGAGCGGCCAAAATACCATTTATACATTCTACATAGCATAGCATTTAGCTTAAACCCGGGAATTTTTTTTTACTATAATAACTCCAACTCCTTCTAAGTAAGGGTATCAAAAGATACATTTGTATCGGTTCTACCAATACAAGTAATAATTCCATATTTACTTATTCAGCTGTTTTGTCATTCAGTAGCCATAAATCTCATGATTAAGCTGCCATATTGTAATTGAAACTCATACGCAATGAATTCGACTCAACAACAGAACAATAGCCGCACGTTCTGTTTCAGCAATGACGTTTCAGCCTTCTATTCTACGAGTTAATTTCATCACACAGTAATTAAGAGTTCTCAGGACAAATTTGACATCAACACAAAAACGACAAAAACGATCCTCCTGTATTGACGTGATCCTAACGAAGCAGACAACAACATAGAAACCTTTTAACCTACATACATTTGTATATACCACCTTCTTAAGAATACAAATGACATATAATACCGCAAAAAGATAAAAAGAAGTGCGTAATAAATGAAGAAAGTACCTTATGTATTGATCGAAGAGTTCTCCACAAGATTCAACCAAATACGAGACAAGATCCGGTTTATAACGATAGACTAAAGCAAATAACTCTTTCGGAAATGGATATTATAAGCTCAAAAAGGCAAAAAAACACAGTCGGTAGTGAACACTAAAAGAGTAGTAAATGACGAATATTATAAACTAGTAAGATTACTACTACTGCGCCGATCGCTTTTATGAAGATGATGTTTGAGACGGTGAGATGACGAAAATCCATAGAAGGAGATTACGACAACGTGCTGCCACATCAGATCGTTCAACGGCACCGAACGCATTGTTCGTTCGATGCGATTAATAAAATAAACACCACTATTGATATATATATATATATATATGAAACGAAGCAAATAAGAGCTGTGAATAAATCGGAAAAATTAAGGGACGATGATCGGCATCGGAAGGAGAAACCCTAGCTAGTTAATACTTGGATAACACAAAAACTTACTACTTTCTGTGCTGATTATTTTATTACATTTGTACAGATATTTTGGGATAATTGTAATTCTAATATCTTCTTCTTATGTTCAGCTCAAATATATTACCACTTTACCCTCGGGTTAGATATTAGGATGAAGAGGTATTGTATAGGTCAAGGGACTATTAAATAACGTGTCGTCTAATACGGTATAGAAATGCCACTTAAAGACTTGGTAAAATGCACTTCATGCCCCACTTTTGCAACATTTCTTTGACTTTTTACGCCAATACTTTTTAAAATAATTACACCTATACCCCTAAAGTTGTGAATTATTTTACACTTCAAAACTAAATTTTAAAAAATTAAAAACTTCATTTTACTATGAAATAATTGTAAAATATAATCAATTTAATTAGTAATTAAACATGAACTAAAAAACTATTTGGAAATTGCGTTTTTGCGAATTTAATTTAAAATAACACAGTTTTTTGCCAATTAGAGATAACATAGGGGTTGTTTTTGCGATTACTATGAAAAATACGCGTGTCATCGCGTTTTTCCTCGTGGGATGGCGTTTTAGTCGTTGGAATACCACGTAGAAAAAAAAAGCTTATTTACAATCCGCTTGGGCATATTTTGCAGCAAAACACGATGCTTAAAGGCAAGATCACGCCCCAAAAATTATATTGCAAAAGTGTCAAATTGCCAAAGTTTGTAGGCAAAAATTGCATATTTGCCAAAAATTAATATAATACCTTTATTTGAAAGTTATAAATTAATAAAACGCTTTCTTTTTTACTATTTTATTTTCTAATAAATGTGTGTTTATTGAACTTTTCAAAAAGACCCTTACCCCTACCCCTATGATACGACACAAGTCCGCGCCACTACACGACACCCTAACACTCCTCTTCTCCTTCTACCCGCCCCAAAAAGCCATAAACGTCACGCCTGCATGTCATCTCCTTCCCCTTCGAATGTCCCGATCAACTAAATCTCATTTCCACCATTATCATTGATTGTGCTTCCACCAAAATCTACTGTTGCATTCGTCGAGCATCATCCATTCACGTCTTAGCAAAATCCGTGTAGAAAACGTCCATCATAAATTGAGATATATATGCAGCTTTATCGACCACTCCGAGCTCTACTAGACCTCAACCTTAATCATTTTGCGATGGAGATAGTAGAGGGAGGTGGGATATGGTGTGGTAGGTTATTCCAAGTACCATGCTATTATCACTATATTCATATGGCGACATTCTTTCTCTCAAATGAAAAACTTCATTGGCACCAAGCGTGAGGGAAAGCTAAACGTTTGGCAAGGTGATGGGGAAAGCTACATGTTGAAAAGGTTCGACGCTTCTTTTTTAATGGGGGTGTCTGGGTTAGGGTTGTACGTGTAATTAAATCGAGTCGAATCGATCAAATCAGTCAAAATCATTCCATTCTGGTTGTGGGAGAATGACAACTAAAAATTGAATCGTTAGAAACGATCTGATTTAAATAGATTCGATTATGATTTGATTCGATCTGATTTTGGTTATGGGTCTTTTATTTATTGTATTTTAATTTTGGAAAAAAAAATAACGATTCAAATTTGCATTTAAAACTAAAGAAAACCTTTATGAAACACTACAAAAATATTGTGTAGTCTCTTATTCATCAACTATGACAAAGTTTACAATTCAAAAGTGATACTTCAGCTCAATTCAACAATTCATCAACAATAAAACAGTAAGTTCAAACATAATAACATTAGAGAAGTTAAATCACACGTCAAAATTTATAAATTCAAGATATTATTAAATTTAGGGATAATATCAGTGGCACCCCTGATGTTTGATCAAATATCAATAACACCCCCTAAAATTTTGATAATATCAGTGACACCCCCTGAGGTTTGTAATGATATATCAAACAAGTCTATTTACTATGTCTTTTTTATGAAGTTTCTATTTAATCCTTGGTCAAAGTCAAGTTCAAGTGGACCAATTTTTCAACACCAAACTACCCTTTGGTACTCAAATTATGATAAGGATGTCATTTATTATGCTACTATCTAGGAGTTTCTTTGACATATATCTATAACTTTCGTTATTACAAATACTTTATAATGTTTAATAACAAAATTAATTTGCTTGAAAATATATTTTGACAAAAGTGTCACTGTATACCTTTTGCTATTATGCTTCTTTAAGAACTTCTAGTTAACCTCACCCATGTTTACACTAATAATCGGTAACTAGTGCATAAATGTCGATGTGTATAACTCCAAGTTATTTAATTTCATATAATATATTATTGATTAGTCATTTTAGATACTAGTTAAATAATTTAAATCCAAATATTTTGATTGTTTTCAGAAAATGTGGTGTATAAATATTAAAAAACTTAAAATGCACTAAATAATACATCTATTAAAAAAAGTTAAAAATTACATTTTGTTCAAAAACATAAGATAAGGCAATGAACATAAGCCTTATTAACAGAAGGCTTTGTTCAAAATAGAACGTAAGGTAGAATTATGTTCTGTTTTGAACAAGGAGAAGGCATTTTTTGCTGCGAACAGAACATAAGGCTCTGTTCAATTTTTTTGCTTTTTTTTGGTCATCTGCGTAAATATAGGACCAAAATATATAATATATAATAAAAACTAAGGACCATATTTATATTTAATAAAAATACCAGTACATGGTTAAGCTTTTCTTAAGCGTCTTGGACATCACAAAGTAAAAATTGGAGTGTCGTTCTGCACAAGATACTCAGTTCAGACTTCAATCTACCAAACTTCAAACCGAGTTATAACATGAATGAACGCACAAATCAACCTTCCAGATGACTTGCAGAGATTCACTTTCGGGCATCACATATTTTTCGGGAAGGGAACAAGGTGGCGGATGCTCTTGCCAATTATGGCGCAGAAAACCAAGGCGAACATTGGTAGTCTTCGTCTCCTCAATTCGTTTCAGCTTTTGTTAATAATGATATTTGTAACAAAGAGAACTTCTTCTTTAATTACTCTCTTCTTTTTTAATGTAACTACTCTCTTCTTTTTTAATTATATGACTTGAGCCCCGGATCCTCCGGGTCTCCATCTTCTACTAAAAAAAGCAACCTCAAGTTTTCACTAAAAAAAGGTTAAAAAAAGATTTACGTTCACTGGAGCATGAACATCATCTGAGTTAGAAACAGAAGAAGCGGCAAACCAGCCCCGCCACTTATTACGTGAAAAAAAATTGAAAACCCGCTGAGAGAATTTACAACATGCAAACAGTTCAAGCATTTATTCACCACGAATGTAAAAAAAAACAGAATGATATGATGGAGCAGTCGGAGCTGATTAGCAAGAAGCTCACCTTCAATAAATTCTCTACTTACAGTACAAGCATGTAAAATTCGCTGAATTTTATACTGTAAAGGAAAAACAAAAATCTCAAAGTATGCTTGCTGACAATTTCCGATCGAGCAAACACAAGAGCTTAAAGTTAATCAAAATGGAAAAAGCAAAGTTTGTATTTCTTTCCATGTCCCAGAAAACGATGTGTGTGCTCATTTCGATAAACCTTCCATAGTCCTGCACTCCCACCTAGAACCTGCCAAAGACACGGAAAAATGCAATCTCGGATGTTAGGCCATATTTCAACGAGATTTTGTGTTGCAAACTATAACACATGTGCAAAAAGACGTTCTATTCTTTAGAAATGAATATTATTAATATCTTTTTAATTTTCTTTTACCTTCTCTTAGTGTAGATTGAAAACTAGCTTATCGACAAGACATGCATGGGTTGCATTCAAGCATGCGTATGTGACGGGTATACTTTTAAAATATGAAGAGATTTTGAGGGCAAGAGCGCAGTTTTACTCTTTTTGAGATGTTTTTCTTCTTCGGGTATTAAATAGTACTAATTAATATGTTTACATAGTAACCACACAAGAATACCAGTCCAAATATTCTGGATAAACAGAGATTTTATATTGATCGGCCAGACCATTTGCTTTCATTTCCAAAACTGAAACAAATTCATTACAAATGTTCTCATAAAGAGTCATGTAGTAACATGCCCTCAGTTCAAAACAAAACGACAAAAGCAGTTGTCCTTGCCCATGGGATCATTTCAGAAATCAATGATGTCATTAACTTGTTCACCATTCTCATGGTCCTACGATTAATATATTTGCCATGTTTTTTTTCTTCCTAATTGGAGTGATCTATTAAAGATGCAACTAGGTAAAGGGTCCTGATCGAACTTTTTTTTTTCCCACAATTAACTCACACCAGATCTAGATGACCAACAGGAGGGTGCTTTATATGTCATTTCATTTTCAATACCTCTCAACAATTTGTCCCTTAATACAAGACTCAAAAGGAAAACTCAAATAGGTCAATTTGAACCTAATATTTGCATGCTCTAATGAACAAGGGTTGAATCTGGCTCCAAAACGACGAGATGAGTTCTGTACATTCTCATTGTTTACCCAATTATGCAACTTTTCCCAATTCTTTCTCTAATAGGTTTCCTCAATGTACCTATTACTTCATTACTACACCGCACTGCCAAAGTTTTTCTTCCCCCAACAAACTAGAGAAGCAACTTGAGGACGGTTTAAAGTAATAAGTGATACATGCATGTCTCACTGTCCCCTGGTTTACTGGTCACTTCACTAAATTCCTAGGATTCAAGCCACCAATGTACATACTCTTTAAAAGGCTGTAACCAAGAAGCGCCCTCTTAGTTTATGGTAAGCCAGGAAGTTACGTTAGTAGCTGGCTCTTGATGGCAAAACTAAGACTAGCCAATATCTTAGTGATTCGAATAGAGTATGTCCATATTGCAGTGAGCTTATGAACTCACAAGGACAGAGCAAAATATTTATCTTCTGAAAGATATTATCACAATAAATTTCGAGCTCTTTCCTAAAATAAGGAACTGCATAGCCTTGCTTCTTTATTATCAGTGACTAAAAAGAAAACTTCCGTTAGAAACTCTTCTCCACAGCCTATCTTTTGCTAGCCTGTACGCACACCTAGAGCGTTATCTCTGGAGAGATCTCTAGTCATTTTACTCTTTTGATGAACCTAGAATAATGCATTCATGAGAGAGGCAATAGTTTACAGCACGCCTTTTGCGGAAACAAGAACCAGAACTACCACTGTTCTACTAGCATTATGAGGTAATAGCATTACCAAGCAACATCACCTCAAACATATAAGACAGGTTTTAACTACAAAGACAGAGAAAAAAATATCAGAAGCTCATGTGAGACACATGATCATTTCGGAGACTCTAAGCCATTAACAATAACATAAAACCGCAACACATCAGAAAGAGGATAGCACAAGACCTCAACAAACACATTAAAACACAAAAATCACAAAACACAACGAGGTTCGTTTAAAGTAGAAGACCTTGGTGAGGCGTTTAAATTGCGATGAAGAACATGTCCGCTACCGGGCTCCGCCAACCCAATCAGCTCTTTCAACCCCACATTCCCAACCTTCTCCTCCTCCTCCTCCTCCTCCACCTTATCGTCTTCATCCTTCTTCGTCTTCCTACTCACGTCCCTCTTCACCGAATCAACCATTTCAAAATAATTCCCATAAATATACTCGGGAGTATACCCATTCTCCTCATCAAACAACATGACATGCCCATGCCACTCCCAGACCCGATACTCCGACCCCGTCTCGTGATTAAACCCGACGCAGATGTGGTGCTCGCCTATCGTAACAGCCTGGCCGGAATTGGGTTTCAGCTTCTCCGTATCGCCGGTGAGGATCGTGCGGACTATTTCCTTCTCGAGCCTGGATTCTTCCTTGGCCAGCTGTGTGTTGGGAGAGAATTTAGTTCCGTCGTCTTCGTCGGAATCTGAATCGTGTTCGGAGAGATTGAGGAGCATGTCGGAGAAGAGGAGGTCTTCGATGGATTTGTTGTTGGCGAGTGGGGAGCGGAGTTGGAGGCGGGACATAAGGGATTGGATGAGGAGATTGTCGAAATTGGGGGTGGATGTTGATGATCCGCCGGCCATGGTGGTGGTGGGTGTTTGGGGGGGTTGGGTTTAGGGAGGGTTTATGGTCGGGTCGGGAGAGATGAGAGAGCCTGTTGCAAGAGTCAAAAGGGAGATATTTTTGTTGGAGAGAGTGGGCTTCAATATGTGGACCGATTCTTTACTTGCTCGTTTGCTTGGGCTTACAAACCTCTAATAGACAAATTAAGTTGGACTAGTAGGAGGAAAAGTTACATTAGGTTACATATTTGTAAAATCGAATCTAGGTGACCCGGTGTACATCCAGCAAACTAATTCGACCTCCCCGCTCCATTTGAGAATTTAGGTTGAGCAGTAGCTTATTTTGCATGTGAACTTCCAATTTCATCATTCAAAAGCAATTTCATTGACGAAAGTGCCCTTCTCATTCTCATCTCGTCTTTCACACAATTTACACGACTTCTCCTGTTCTCTCTTGCGCTCATCCGATGCCGGACATTTATTTCATAAAAGTCAAAGGTTATAATGGAAAATGTATTACTCAAAATGTTATTTTGAGAATTACTTTTTCAAGAGTATTAGTTAGGCAATTATCTTGTTTGGTATAAATAGTAATATATCTCAGTAATCCAAGTCAGTTGGGATTTTGTTTGAGAAACCTTCAAAGACAGGTTTTAAGAGTGGAGAATTAATCTTAATTATGCCACGTTCATTTATAGAGTATATTGATTAAGGAAGAAATTACATTATTTAGTCAATAAGAAGGAAGGTTTATTTATTATAACTGATGAATGCCTAATTAAGATAATAAGATATTATGAAAATTTTGCCAATTGAGTTATCTAATACTGATTGATACAGACGGGCAAAAAAGAGAACTTAGAAAAGTTGCTTTGGCTACTACACTTTTTGCTTTGGCAATATCGTCGACCTTATTTTATGCCTATGATTCCCTTGTTTGTTGATTAGGTAACTAGATGTTAGATCAGGTTAAAGTTTATTGAGTATTTGAGTTACATTTTGCAACCACCAGTCGAAGTATATTTTGTTTGGTCCACATAAATAGAACTGAAAATTTTAATTAGCTCTCAGGACTGACGCTTGAGATCTTGACCCTTGATTAATTCCTAGCAGATCATGTGTACGTATCTTCATAGTGATCTTGACGGTGCAGAAGATCTTAATCTTAAGGATAGTACCGTAATGGCGTATCCATTAATGATAATATAAAAAATTGTTAAGTGACATACGACATATGTAAAAATAAAATTTTAGGTGTCGCAAATATCATCTAAATAATTGTTAGCACATAAATTTCTCCATCTTACTTCATTATTGCGTAAAAAATATTAATTCTACAAATAAATGATATACAAAGTAATATATTCATGTGTATATATATACGTATAATTGAAAATATAAATTTATACTATCATATAAGATTACCCTACTTTTATTCACAAATGGGAAGTTGTGTCTGTTGTGATACCAAATTAATCGTGTTCCTAAAATACTCTTTTTATTTTGTCCTTTCAAAACATAATATCAAGGCCTAAATTATAATTTCTTTTCTTCCAAAACCTCCCCACTTCTCCACTATCTGAACTTCACTATTTGTGTCTAAGAGCAAATTAAAAAACAATTTAAAATTTAAAATATAACCAACACTACATCTCTCCAACAATAAACAAACCTCCCACATTTTTCTTTAAGTATTTGTTTCATTTCCTTCTTTTCCCTGTTTCTTGGTTGTTATAAGGTGCGGTTCCTCTCCCCCAAATATTTGATTTTTCATCTTTTTCAGATTGTCAAAAATAAATTATTTTTCTGAGCAAATAGATTGTTTTGCATTTCTTGCCTTTTTTGAGTTTTTATCATAAGAGAATTCTTTACCGTTTACTCTAGAAGTTATAATCCAAATATTCACTTTCTTGATAATGCAGGTTTATGTCTCCATTTGAATTGTACGACTTTTTGCTCTAAACACATGACGTGTAGATTTTGAGCAATCCAAAGTAAATGTTTCTACAAGAGTGTCGTGGTCACCTACACAGGTATACATGCAATTTTTTACTCTTTTTTGTGATTTTTTGTGAGAAGGAATTAAATTATTTATTTTATCTCCTTTTTATTAATTCAAATGGCACAAAATTTTTGAAGCACTTGAGCTTTGATGCTGAGTGATAGCATGCATAAGTTGAAAAAAGACGCGTTACATCAAGCAAATATGTAACACAAAAAAGTTTTGCACGCAGTCCCGTGTATGTAGGCTTGCTAGTAAATGCCACATTTTGTTCGGCGATAATTTTGGATAGTGTCGCCAAATCCAACCATTTGTGGCATTAGCTTGCCAAAATTGATGGCATTAATAAGATGATATCTACAGAAAAGAGACGTCACACTTAAACAACATATAAAAGAATTGTTTCAATGGCATCATAACTTCGGATTCTTCTTAAAAATTCCATGATAGTTGAGATAGATGAAATTATAAAGTCAAAAAGCGAGAAAATTGCAAAGGTGTATCACACAATAATATGTTCAAGAGAAATAAAATAATCTTCTCAAGAGAAATATACGAGAGTTTTTAGAGTATTGGAAATGCGGAGATTCATAAATCGGAATTAGAACAAAGTATACCAGTGTTTTTAAAACCGGACCAGACCGGCTGGTCGAACGGTGTTCGAACCCTTGTTCGGTCAGGTTTATACCGGTCCAACCACTGATTAAACCGATTCGGCCAGTAAAACCAGTGAGGCAATCGGTTTGAGTGGTCCGGTTTTGAAAACAATGAAGTATACAATATATTTACAAACATTACAATTTTGATAGTTTTGAAACATCACTTACTTTGTTGAGCACCGAAATAAAGCTATTATTAGTTATCTAATATAATTTTTATGTTTCATACTTCAATCATTATTTTGAATGCAACAACGAATAAAATAATATCTGAAGTAATAGTGAATATTTATGAAAAAAAAACTAATTCATTTTAAAATATAATTATGGAACCATTACGTACATATATTTTGTACGGTAATAATCAAGTATCCTATTCTCTTAAATCATGCGCATCAGTTGTGCAAATAATCATTGAGAGAAATTTTCATTTTTCTCGTATTTAATTTGAACTCTTATATTTCCTTTCTAAGACAACTTATGCGTTTTTGTTCCCTAATATGTGCTTTTGTTTTGCTTTTGTTTAAACATCATTTTCTGGGGTCACATGTACTCACGTGTAATAGTTTTTTTTTTTTTTTTTTTTTTTTTTTTGTTGATGGAGGACAAAAAAGTTATAGTTTACATATGCAATAATTATGTATATATTGTTAAATGTCAAAATTATAGAACCAAAAATAAATACAAACTGAAATCTAGTAGTGAACATGCTTAATATGCCTATTTATTTCCTTCAGTGTTTTCTACAGATTTTAACTACGAAGCAACTCTTTTAACAATAGTATTTGAGTTTTTAATTTAAGAGATCTTCATGAAGCCATGTAACTCTATTGACTTCGTAAAAACGCATCTATTTATATGTCATTCTAACAGGTTAAAACACCCAGGAAGTCTCTAACAAATTTTTGTTATTAGAAGTCTAATTTGAACCATTACAGGGATCTAAATTTATTGCATCAAAATTCCAATATATATATATATATATATATATATATATATATATATATATATATATATATATATATATATATATATATATATATATATATATATATATCCATTTCATCATTTTCGCTCATTTCTTCTGTCAATGGCTCATTGGGCTGGTTAATCATGAGGCATGGCGGTCGTTCATCATTTAAATGTTAAGAGGCACGAGGGTTTAATACCAATTGAAGCCCCACCGACGAGACAACAATCAAAAAACTCAAATCTTGGAAGCGACTATATTATTGTGGATCATAAACCTGTTCATCTAGATGATTGTTCCGACTTGCCAAAACTAATTCTTTTAGCCTACTTCTTTTCGAGTTTATTCAACTCGATCTCCACTGCATATATGCATAAACGATTAAGCTCTATAGTAGAGGAAGTTCTAACTAATAAAGATGAGAAACAAAAGGATAACTTAAAATTATTACTTTCAACAATCTTTAATTTATCACATATTTTGTCCAAGTTTTGCTTGAGGGAATCACTCTCCATTACTAGGATGTTCTTCTGTCTTGAAATCTTCATACTTATGTAGTGATAGATGACACTTTTTGGTAGAGATTGGGTACTCGTGAGAGAGAAATTAGAGAAATAGAGAGAAGAAATAGATTTCAGAGGGATTAGAGAAAGAATCAGAAGAATAAGATAGAAAAGAGACATAAATTAGAGAGAACATTGCTAACATCAATCATATAAATCAATTCATCAAGAACATGTCTTACAATAGAACCTTAACCCTATATTTATAGGTTAAGCAAATAAACCTACCATACTAAAACTCTTAAACAAGATAACTATGAAATAAATAAATAAGACTCCTAATCTAAATAAACTCTAACTAATTAAGGAATAATTCTATAATACGATTCTTGATTTCCATCATTCTCCCGGCTTGAAAAAACTCGCCCCGGAGAGTTTGCAAAATGATACTCTTGAAGAAGTGTTGAATCTCCCTTGAATGCGACAACGAACATCAACAATCCAAATTAGGACGACCTTTCCATCGAATTAGATATAGAAAACGTCCATCTCTACTGTTGTTCACCACATAAACCTCTTTCCAAACCAATGATTCTGTAGCCTTTAACTTCAACTCTGTAATTGAAATAGTTGCATAATCTCCTGAAGCACTAGTAGAAAAATGAGAATGTCCAATAATAATTTGATAAGAAGTTAAATCTTTAATATTGACATAAGGACTCTCAAATAAATTTGAAGGCAAGTCCAACAAGCTATCCTAATAATCAAATAATGGTAAACAAGACTCAACTTCTATCTTACAATCAATACTAGAAGATAACAACTTCGCACAAGGGGTGCTATCAATATCAGGGACGTCAACCTCAATATTTTCAGAAATATCACAAGTATCATTTTCAGATAAGTGTTTAGTGTTTTTATGGTCATGTTTGGTAGGGAATTATTTTCAACATTTCCTAATTCACTTTCTTGTGATGCGAGTTCTTTACGAATTTCTTCTTTTAACTCTTCAAAATAAGATTTCATTTTATCGACGAAGTTATCAATTGCTTGATCTATTCGAGCTCTTTCGGGTGAAAACATAATGATGCAAGACTTCCTAACAAATAATTAAAAGTCCAAAATTCAATAAACGAATAACTTTACCAAAATTTGATGGCGACGAATCTAAAGATGGCTCGAAGTTCGCAAATTAGGGCTTGATGCTCGTGCAGATCTGGCGGAATTGTTGCTGGAGCTTTTTCTTTTTTCTTTTTGGCAGATATTTTTTTTTTCTGGCCAGATTTTTTTTTTTTTTGGATTTCTCTAACAAAGAACTCGAAATTTTGAGAAATATAACAAGAACGATTTTTTTTAAACAAGGCAGAATAATGCAGCGGAAAATAAAGGATAGGTGTGGCTCTGATACCAAATTGATAGAGATCGGGTACTCGTGAGAAGAGAGATTAGAGAAATAGAGAGAAGAAATATATTTCAGAGGGATTAGAGAAAGAATCAGAAGAATAAGATAGAAAAGAGACAGAAATTAGAGAGAACATTGCTAACAACAATCATATAAATTAATTCATCAAAAACATGTCTTACAATAGAACCTTAACCCTATATTTATAGGTTAAGCAAATAAACCCACCATACTAAAACTCTTAAACAAGATAACTATGAAATAAATAAATAAGACTTCTAATCTAAATAAACTCTAACTAATTAAGGAATAATTCTATAATACAATTCTTGATTTCCATCACTTTTTCCTTTATATAGCCAGAAAAGTCAAAGTTCATTAAAAGAAAGAGGGTAAAGGTGTACGTGCATGAAGGATTAATGTGTTTGCTTACTTACCTTTAAATTTTTGACTGTCTTTTTGAGGTCAAGAATATAATTAGGTTTTTTAGCTCTGCAGCTCTCAGCAACGAGCTTGTTCGATACCGACCTACACATGGAAAAAAAATGGAAGACATCAATATTGATGTGAAAATAAGCCCTAAATTGCACCAGACTTGTGCCATATGACATTTTTCTTTCTAAACCATCTCATGACATAGATAAACCATGAAAACTCATACCCTTGTTAATAGTAAATTATCATCCTCATTAATTGGTAATAAATTAAAATTAAGTTAAATAACTATTTTTTGAATTACCTTCTAAGCTTCTGTATATCCATGTTAGAGTCAAACTTTTGTGAACAGTGTTTTAGTTCATATTCAATTGCCTTATCAAGGCCAATAGAACGTGATCTAGTGTAACTAGGTGGTAGTTGTGGTTCCAAAATATGGAATGAGCTTGATGCTGGGCGCGAGGGAAGTAATAATTTAGGAGGGATCTTAGTGCTCTTCATGTTTGACAAAAAAATTGTGAAAGAAGATTATATTATGGTACATTTTCCCTTTTCATATCCCGTTGTCTCTGAAATATTATATGACTTTTTAGTTTAAGTGTTGGTAAAAGGAATACCAAAACTGTTGATGCCTTCAATTTTTAATTCAAAATCTAGTCACCTATTCAGAAGAAATAGAATATGAGAAAGTGGGCACTAAAATGATGAACTGAATTTGAACTTGACCGTACAAAAGTGCAAGTTTATATGTGGATATTATATACAAAGAGTTGATCGAGAAAAATCCAGTGGTGTTAATGATGTTTGGTGGTGCCAACAACTATGTCCACCATACACTTATTTAATAGTTTGTTGAGAATTCAATATTTAAGGTACTAATGATATGTGTCAAATCTGGACACCTAATTATTTAGAGTATTCTCGCAACTCAGCCTTATCGGAACAACGTTTCTGCAAACAACGGAAGGAAAAGTAAATGCTTTTGTTTTTTTCATCTTACTTTTCTTTTTACAAAGTTTTGAAGTTTAATTATGAAGTTTATCTCTAACAACCATAGTGTTTGTATTTTATTTATATCTACTAATGGGATGACACATCACATGAAATAGTAACTAACCCGTAATTTAAACTGGAGGAGAACCATACCCTAACTGTCTCAAATTAGTTAAATTCAAGGAAAGTCCATTTATAACTTAAGATAATCATCCTAGCTTACATGCTTTCCCTTTTTAATTTTCTCATATAGATATTTATACATAGATTAATTATCAGAAGCAATTATAATTATTGTGTGGTAATAGTTTCATCAAATAACCAACATCAACCTTAATTTATCCAATTATTTTATTTAGTTTGTCGCTTGTTGTGTTTGGTACTCATCGATCAACAACAACTTAATTTATCTACTAATTTTCTTACTTTGTCTCTTGTTATTTTTGGCACTCATTGATCAGTGATCACAATTTTCACTTATCTACTGATTTTTTGTACCTTGTCTCTTGTTGGTTTTTGCCCTAATTGATCAACGACAACTTAAATTTATCTACTAACTTTTCGGACTTTGTCGCTCGTTGTTTTTGGTACTCAGATCATACAAGTTTAAGGCTTTGGTCTTAATTAGTAAACACACATGTAATATATATGTCAGACTCTGTTATTTTTTGGTATTTACGTAATTTATGGATTCAATTTCAGAGTATTTAACACATTGTTATATTTTGTTCAATTAATGATACTTTAATCTTAGATTTTGATCAAGTTCAAACGCAAATATACGCATGATGTCAATTCAAATAAACTAGCAATTAGATATAATCTTGCTCAGTGTACTGAGTTACACTCGTTCTCGTCTTGTACACTCAATCAATAACCTAAATAGTTAGAAAAATTCATTGCACAAATGCAAAAATATTCCAGAGTATCGCAGGTATCCCGATTAGATATTGGCATGCAATATTAAATATAATATTATATAACAAAAAAGATCCATATTAAATTTTATTATAAGTATAAATTAATTTAGGTTTTACGCACATATATTTATTACATATATAAATATAGGTTTCACATACAAAATTTACCTTTATTGCTGACCAAAAATTGGTGTTATATTATCACATATAATATAAATTGTAAAATACACCATGTGTATTAGACCAACTTGCACTTTAGCTTTATAACTTTTCATGCATTACGAAAATTTTGTAACTTTCAAAAAGGTTGTTAAAAATGCCCTACTCCAGTCCAAACAACTTTCTCAAAAACTGAATTAGCCTCACACAACTTTGACTTGTGTCCCATCTAATGTGGTTGCCAAACTCAAATAAGATGAGTTACATGTCATAATTATAGAGCATATTTTGCAACTTTACGTTACTTTTAATAAACTGAAATTATAATTGCAAAATAATTTAGTTTCCTTTTAATTTTGCTATTTGTCATTTTAATTTTTAAAATATCAATGTTAACATTTTTAGATTCAAATGTTCTAAAATTTAAAATCCTCATTTGTTTTTTGTAAATTATATTCAAATATGATATAAGAAAAAACTTTTATTTTACTTTTCATTTTCAATAATATCATATTGAAAATGCAAATAATATATTTAACTAGAATATTACCTTTGGAAACAAAATAACTTTAATTCAAGTTTACTGGTAATAAGATATAAAACTAATAATAAAAATATGTCATCAGGTTTTTCCTCTCCCGAGTCTCCTCGCACCGCCATAATAACAAACTCAAACCACACTCAAATGTTTTTTTTTGACCAGTTAAACCAATTTTCTCAACCACATGAACTATTCGATGAAATAGTACAACCCTTCTGTCATGGCGCCTAAAGAATTTTCCCAAAGAGAATCCTTAATTTGTAGCTGATTCTGACGTTGAATTTGAAGGATTTTGATGCGATGGTTTGGTGGTGGGTATGAGGGAGGAGCAAGGAGGATCTTGAGGGAGAAAATTTCAACATTAGTCCTCTAACTTGGCCTTGATTCGGAAATCATTCTATAACTTGGCACCGCATAAATTTGGTCCCCTAACTTGGCATAAAATTCAAT